>CM068829.1:2327313-3662082 GCA_028554795.2 Sinohyriopsis cumingii | reverse complement strand
ACTCTATGGTCTTTAAATAAGAAACAGATAAAGCAAAAACATCAGGTTTAAGTAGTTTAAAATTAAATGTTTCAATTTAAATTACTGTTCGAATTGATTCCAGCATAAATGTGCTGATGTGCCAATAGTTTTGGATTAGCTATTGTGTTTAAAGTCTTAACGTATCACAATAATATAATCCAGAAGTTCTTTAAAAACAATTCATAATAATTTCAAAATAGTGATTTAGTCAAAAATGTCGCTGAGCACTTTGTATTAAAAATGAATAATTTTAAAACAATTATTCCTCTCAAATTATATTTGAACACGGCCGCAAAAAAAAAAACCTGTACAGACTGAACTTAAAGGAAGAAAGAATAATCTTGTTCATCTCAACCTTATATACATCCACACTAGATCCAGTGTTACATAAGCATTTTCTAAAATAAAAACATCAATGATCTGAAGGGAAGCTTACACCAAACTATAAGCACATTCAGGCCTTGATCTTCAAGCACAACATGACAAAAATCAGGTTGATAGTAGAATTTCCAATGGAAAAAACTAAGGTCTTGAATTCAAATCCAAGTAAATAAATGAATCAGAAAATGACACTTGTCAAGTAGGCCCAAATGTCTACGGACATAGCTTAAGCATTCAATACAAAATAAAGATATATAACAGGGTACGAAGGGGAACCAGTGATACTTGACAAATATATTGCAAAATAAAATATATTTTCGGAAGCTGCCACTTTGCTGTTTTCCTATTTTGTGATGTATGTACACAATGTACCTAGTTGGGGCGTATTTTTACAAAATATTTCGTTTATTATATCATATATTAGAGGGCCATAAGATGAATTCATTCATGCAACTTATTATGTCATTCTTTAAGAAAATTCGTTATTAGGCCCAATGCGATCTAATATTCGAGAATCTTTTAGTGAATCCGATTTTGCTGATTCGGTGCGTTTATGGAGACTATGTACTGAGAATACACACACCACATATTATATTCTTCAGTTAAGCCAGCTCTGTAAAAGAGAGAGAGAGAGAGAGAGAGAGAGAGAGAGAGAGAGGGGGGGGGGGAATTGTGATTTATTTATAATATTGTTTGTTGGAATAGCATTGTGGAAAGCATTTAATTTAAACAGTCAGTACCTATATGAAATTATTTAAGGGCTTGAATATTTAAATAATTCTTTTGGATTATTGTATCTTTCAAACTTCTCGAGGATATGCAAAACCTTTTCCGTTTTCGTCATTGATGGCCTGGATGTCTCCATAATTTAAGATTACACAGGCACCACTGTAAAACCAGAACTGTGATGTTTTAGACGGTACAGAGCCTCCTTTGACTAAATAACTAGGCATGGAAAACTCCACACAGGCCGGCAACACATGCCTATGTGTTTGCAACGTCGTCTCGCTCATGTGTTGCAACGTTGATGCAAATTCCTACAAGCATGTTCGACAAGCAATTCACGGAGTCTCTGCTTGGCTTGTATACGCTTGAGAGATTGCCCGGCGATCGTCAAGATCACGAGCACGCTTGTGTAACTTGAATTCTGGAACTTTGATTATTTGAGGACCATATACAACAGCCTCGTTAGCAATAGTACGTGCGATAAGGAGACAGGTTTTCTCATCAGCAACCATATGTGCAACTTCGGCCCAAGTGACCCGCTGTAGAATCTTAATGTACAACTGTGCTGTTGCAATAAGCTCCCTTGCAGTAGTATGCTATTCATCCGGGTGGAAGTCCTATTAATAGAAGTATATCTGATTTTCTTGCACCTTTTTCCATGTTCTCGCGAGGATCGCTTAATTTTGATTTGCAGTAACCGCTACAACTAGCTGTCGCTGATCTGAGAGAAGATGCCTTACGGCCTTACAGTCGTCATGCCCGCGTGTAAAGAAAAAAAAACAACTTGTATAATTGCTTATTTGCAACAAAAAACAACATTTTGTGAACAGCTATAGCTTTGATCCTTAACAACATCGTTGGCTTTTTACTTGACCACATCGTTGTCATTTTTCCGCGGCTAGTCTTCGCCCCAACCCCTTCCTAACAATAATACTCAGGAACAGAGCCACGTGGTTGGCAAAGCTGATTCCACGACTTGATGCCAATGATACATTTCAGGACATGGTCAAGCACCATGGCCAACATGTTACACGAGCAAGTGTGATTTACAATATTCGTTATGAAATATTCTATTGAAATGTTCTTCTTTTTGGCATACAGCTTTAAGTCGATTGCGTCCTAGTGGCACTCAATATCTCATATGTTCACGCAGATTGTATTGTTTAAGATGAAATAATTTTTATCTATCCTCTATTCATAGATTGTTGGTCGCTTCTTCCTGAACCAAGAGGAGGTAGTCTTAATGATAGGTTACAATTTCACGTAACCCACCAAACGACATACAATCTTTGTGTGTAATTACAATTTGAACTTGTTAATTGGGCTTTTGTAAATACACATTCGTGCCCTTTCCAGGATCATAAAATTCATCTGCAAGCCTGAAAACAATTTCCATCAAGCCTGTCTCCGCCCAAATGAGTTTAAATTATCCATCACAGACTAATACTCTAATACTTTCAGACTTTTGAAAGCTTGTCTCCAATAATATAAGACATCATGGAGTGTGTGGATTTCTCACAATGGGTTTTGTTCCATTAGACCTGGAACTGGCTTCCAAAACTTACTGCAATTGTCTGTACTGTTTTGTTTCTTCCTCGTTATATATCAGTTCTTGTACCTCATAAAGTGGAGTGTAGATAACATGATATGTTATATGCTGAAGGCAGTTTTAATTGATTTGCCGTTTACAGTGATCTTCATTATCTTCCATGTCTTCGTTGTCTTTGTTGTCCTTGCTCTTGTCGCTGTCATCGCTGTATGTTATAACATTTTCACTTTCTTAGCTGGTCGACTCAGTCAACGTTCTAGACCACTCATCTTGACCAAACTATGTGGACGATGTGCACGTGAAGTGATTAGGAAGGAAACCTATTTGTTTCTTAATAGAGAGCCAATGGTCAAAGTCAATGTGACTCAAAGAGGAGAAATGATTTGTACACAGCTTGTGTTTTAAACTAAGTTCGTCTACCGGTTTTATGAGACAGCTTTAACTTAAGAAAAATAAGTTTTGATTTCGTTGTTGAAAAGTAAAAAGTCAAGATAACGGTAAGTACATTAATAAAACAAGCATTTGCAAGTGAAGTTCTATACCACATGATTTGACCAAACCTTGTTTATGGCAAGCGCATGTGGAAAGAAACAAACTTATTCATTTTGGTGTCCAATGATCCCTGTGGCACATGCAAAGTAATATGTTATGCATATGCGGGGGCTGTGTAAGCAATTTGACGGAGATGTATTCTTATTGTAGGTAACAGGGGCAAACAAAGGCATAGGTTTTGCTATTGTGCGGGGGCTGTGTAAGCAATTTGACGGAGATGTATTCCTGACAGGTAATTTCCTATCTCCTAATTTTACTGTGATGAGCTATAGCGAGGGACGTGAATGTATGTATGTTGATATGCATATAAGTATATACTTAATTATATAGGTAAATATGTAGGTAGGTGGATAGTTAACTGGTCCAACTTGTCAAATCAAAGACTTTCTTGTGAATTGGTTTGCATGAGTGCTATGTTCAACAGCACAGCTGGGAATATACTTCAGAGTTGGCAAAATCCGGCAATAGATGAATAACATACTACAATATCAATGAAAAAAAACATTTTTATGAGGAAAAAAGTATTTATATGACAAAATTTCTTCAGCGTTGACTCATAAAAAATATGATGAAATGAATTGATTACACAAAAACTGTCAGGTGGTTCCATATAGGATTGTTCAGTCATTCGCTAGAATGGCAGATAAGTGAATATCAGTATGTACAATTTAATGATTCGGAACCAAATATTAATATTTGGAATTATTAGTCGTAATTACACCAATAATAGGATCTTCGCAACATTTTGTCTTAAGTAAGTACTAATTTAATGGCTCACTACAACACCCGTTTAACATAATTAGCTATATGTACGCTACAAAGTACTCTAAAAATTAATGGAACCGCCATTCAGTTTTGAGCATTTTATTTACCTTTACTAGACCTGAATGTCTAAAGGTAGACAACTCTGGTGTGTGTTTATTTGCTATTGCAGCTTTGTCCCCTTCAGTATAGTCATTGGTAGCAAATGTATGCAGATATACCGACACAAGCAACATAATCAGCACCATAGGTTTATATATAAATCACATGTTTGTATATACACACCTGTGAACCTAGTGATCTGGTGAATAGATCAACGCATACCAGTAACTAATTAGTGGGTAAGGACTAACTCTTTGTGGTGGGTGCAAAACAGGTGGTTGCGAGTGTTTATGTTGCTTAATTGCTTGAGAATTAAAGTATTCAACAAGGCAATCATTTAGTTGCCATGCTGGACGTTTTCTAACATTAATGCCATGTTGGACTTTTTCTAACATTAATGCCATGCTGGACTTTTGCTATCATTGTGTTGCCATGCTGGACTGTTGCTATCATTGTGTTGACACGCTGGACCTTTGTTAACATTGATGCCAAAATTTGACCATTTCTTATCTTCATATAATTAAAAGTTAAAACTATCAAACTGAGCACTTCGATACTTGATGTGCCAATATAAAACTGAGCACTTCGATACTTGATGTGCCAATATCAAACTGAGCACTTCGATACTTGATGCGCCAATATCAAACTGAGCACTTCGATACTTGATGTGCCAATATCAAACTGAGCACTTCGATACTTGATGTGCCAGTATCAAACTGAGCACTTCGATACTTGATGTGCCAATATCAAAACTAAGCACTTCGATACTTGATGTGCCAATATCAAACTGAGCACTTCGATACTTGATGCGCCAATATCAAACTAAGCACTTCGATACTTGATATGCCAATATCAAACTGAGCACTTCGATAGTTGATGTGCCAATATCAAACTGAGCACTTCGATACTTGATGCGCCAATATCAAACTGAGCACTTTGATACCTGATGTGCCAATATCAAACTGAGAAGAAAATAAATCTTATCAAGTTTAATACGCTCTGTAATTAAAAAGTAATCCAGACGTATACAAAAGTCAAACTGAATCATAACAAGAAACAGAGGTTTTAGCAGAAATGAAATTATGTACAGATTTTACAGCGGTTACAATCAAGTGTGAATGTTTTAATGACATTGAACCATACTTCAATAAGACTGTTACGGGGTACAAACAATAATATCCTACAAAAGTGCAAACAATAATATCCTACAAAAGTGCAAACAATAATATCCTACAAAAGTGCAAACAATAATATCCTAAAAAAGTGCAAACAATAATAACCTACAAAAGTGCAAACAATAATATCCTACAAAAGTGCAAACAATAATATCCTACAAAAGTGCAAACAATAATATCCTACAAAAGTGCAAACAATAATAACCTACAAAAGTGCAAACAATAATATCCTACAAAAGTGCAAACAATAATATCCTACAAAAATGCAAACAATAATATCCTACACAAGTGCAAACAATAATATCCTTCAAAAGTGCAAACAATAATATCCTACAAAAGTGCAAACAATAATATCCAACACAAAGTATATTCCCAGCCGATTTTTAATGTAGCAGCAGAGAGGGCGATCAGACCACTTTAGGGAATGGTCACCCTTGTTTTTAGACCAAAAAAAATAGTGACCTTTCATAGAGGTCAATACCACGTCTACGATTATTGTTTGTCCCAAACAGAATTGTAGACAAGGCCCTCTCTGCTGCTGTGCATCAGAAAAACCAGGGTTTTTCTGCTGCGTTGCTGTTTGAGTGATTCGAGTACACACAGAAACATCATCATGAAAAACAATTCACGAGAAGACCGTGTGGAAACAAAATAACGTTTAATTGGCGCTGGGGAAACATATCACAAGGAAACAAAATAACGTTTAATTGACGCGGGGAAACAAATTACACGGAAACAAAATAATCTAACATCAATATGAGAAACAACCGGCGAGGAAACAAAATAATCTCATATCATGGGAAACAATCTATAAATCAGATTAATAAATCTGACTTTATTTTTATTATCATCATCACAGAGCTGTAAATGTAAATATAATGTTGGGCTTATGTTATTGATTGTCCCTCGCCCCCATCATCATTGAGGTGGTAAAATATTATATCATCATTGTGACTGAGGAAACTTCCTTATTCCCTATAATAATATTGTTTGTGTCACTTTCCTCAGTCATCAGCGCACGAAAACAACACACAAGGAACGTCCGCGCGGGAAACAACATACCGAGATCATCATTATGTCGTTGTGGAAAAGTGTACAAAACATATATATATAGAAAATGTACACTTTTCCACAATCATCATGGAAGGGCCGATTCACGATGATAAATACTCCTCCAACGATGGTATTGGTTTATTCGCTTTTGTGTGATATTGAACCATACATCTTGGAAATCTTCATCAGAAATTCCACGTGGATTATTTCACAATCATCACGACATGGCGGAACTCCCATAAATATTATATAATATTAAGAAATATGGGACTTCCGCCATCACCCAATATCATGTATGTTAAAAAAATAATTATTTTTTACGATGATAAATACTCCTCCAACGATGGTATTGGTTTATTTGTTCTTGTTCGATATTCAACCATTAATCTATATTTTACCCCGCCACAATCTATGCACAACGGAATTTTACCACGAACTCCACGAGAGCAGCTAATACATCTCTGAGGACCTCGTGAATTATTTGATTTTCTTGATACTTTTTTTATGATCACCGCAAAAATCACCACGACAATTTCTTCCACATAATTCAGTGGAACCCTGAAGAAGCCAGGTACATTTATTGACCATCTTTTATTTAATATCTTTATTTATTTAATTGGTGATTTAAAAAATATCAATTAGATATATGGATATTAAATATAATGAGCGAAAAAAATTGCAATGTTATTCGTGACGTGACCGAGACTAAGACAACCAGTATATCTATTACAGGCAAATCTTTAAAAGAAAAAATTAATTATTTGTGTCTCGAGAACGACCCGACGTTTACGCTAGACACGCTATTTGATAACATTACTAACGAAGACGCGCGTGTGTTATCTAAGAGAAGTTATTTCACGTTGCGCGATTATTATAATATTTTCTCCGTCTCAACGTTAGATGAATCTGTTTCAGTACAAACTAAAGAAGAAGCAATTCAGGCACTTCAATCTGAATGTAAATCAACATATCATCTGCCTGGTGTGATTATTCAACACTTTAAAAACTTTTATGTATTCCCGTCCGACGAAGACTTTGAATCAGTCGCGGATAAGTTTTTAGGGTTATCGTCGGTTACTGAAATAATACCGAAATTCAGGTTGAGATATCCTGTATTCGACATCGACTCGTTCTTCAAACAATACAGAGAACATATCAATTACGGAGATGTCGCGGGTACAACAAAAGACTCAGAAGAACGACTTTCTCATGAGGAGATTATTGATTATTTTTCTCGGCTGTGTAATTGTGACCGCGATAAAATATTTTTATTCACAACAACACATGGATATCATGTATTATGTAAATGTGAACCGGTATCGTTCGATGATCAGATAGAATTAATTAACAGCGCTGGTAAGGATAATCCAACATGGAAGCTAGATAAACAAGCCGGACTACACAGCATGAAGTTATCCGGGACAAAATCGAATAAAATCAATTCCGTTTGTAAAAGATTAATATCAGGACAAATCACAACCGCGTGAGATCTGCTCGTTTGTCCAACATCAATCCAACCGCGTTAAATAGAATATATCAAACCGCCTCAAAGTGATCTTGGTGATTATGCAAATGAGATCTCCCAGCAGGATCTCGAGAAAATATCAATCGAGTTAACTGGAGAACCAGATCAATTAATTACCGTCACTGCGTCGTCAAGAAACAGATTAACGGTACAACGACGACCAGGACACTATTGCAATATATGTAAACGTCGTCATGGTTGGAATGAAATTAATGATCATCCTGAGGATAAATGCGACAACTGTTTGATATATGTCCACGCAGATAGCTTTGTTGTTACCTGCCCTCGTAGTAACGGAAAAATAATCATACAAAACAATTACGATAAACAAATACGCGACTACTTCGCGGGGGTAACCAATAACATCGTTGATGATGTAGTTAAATCATTACGGGAGGACCAGAAAAATCCGGAATACGTGAAATATTTGATGTCGGCCAAATACAGGAAGAAAACTCACCCTGGAACATTTATCGATAAGACACCCGATTACAATTACACGAGTAAACCTTTACATGAGTCTGGACCGGGATGTAAAATTATCTACGGCGATTACATGGATGGATCTTACTGTGGTATGGGAAAATCTATCGTGGCAATATCATCGATAAACGAAGATGATTCTGTGTTATATTTGTCTTACCGAATCACCTTTACCGAGAAAGTTAAGGCCGATTACGGATTTGAGTCTTACAGGGACATCACAGGCGATATTGTCCTCGGCAAATCAAGAAAAGTAATAGTTCAGTGGGAGTCTTTGTTACGTGTAGAAGGAGTTCCTGACGTGATTATTGTTGATGAATTACACGGAATAATGCGTCAATGTTATTCAGGTTGTAACAAGAATATATTCGATAAATTTGCTGGATTAATCGCGATGGCTCCTCGTGTAATCGTGGCCGATGCCGACGCGAACAACGAGGATTTGATTCTATTTCGCGATAAACTAAACCGTCCTGACATGAAATTCGTAATGAATAGATATAAACCCGATTACGGTAAGAAATTCATCGTGGAAAACGCTCATAAAGATAATTATGTTAATCTTCTGAAACATTTATCAAGCGGGAAACGAGCTGTAATCTTTACACATAACAAACTAAACGGGTCGTACTCCGTTGAGGAACTCGCGAAACAATTACAATATCTAAAATATCGCGTCAAATACTATCACGCCGATACCAACGCGGCAGAACGAGCAAAGGATTTCTCAGACATAAGTAACGCATTCAATGACGTTGATGTTGTAATATTCAACCACACCATCGAAGCAGGAGTCAGTATCGTCGATGATCGATTTAAGGTATTATTCGTGTTCTCGTCTGAACTAGGATCAGTCGAAGCGACTAAACAAGCCATTCACAGATTTAGGTACGTTGATGAGATTCACTATTCATCGGTATCTAAAGCCTATAAACATCTACCCACGACCAGAGACGACATAATCACGACTATCATCAACAACGAGAAGAATCTACTGAAAAGGAAAAATCATTCAGAATGCCGACTCCAGGAGAACTAACCACGCCGTTCGGGTATGCGTTTATCAGTTATATCATCGAAGAAAATAACTCCAAGATGTACTTTACGCCGCGACTAATAGAGACAATGAGAAATAGCGGATACGAGATAGTACAAACTGAACCTGATGAATACAAACTATGGCTGACAAAAAAAATATGAAAAAAGCTACACGCGATGAGATTAAGGCCGATTCCGTCGTTGGTGAGTTACTTAAGACGTCAATCGGGACAAGAATAAAAAATGCTGTTAGTGAAAATAACATTACTGATACTAGCAATGACGCCGGTAATAATAATAATAATGATACCTGCCGTAATACCGGTAGTAATAATAATAATGGTACCGGTAGTATTGGCGATGATGATTTACCGAAATATTATCTTTACCGAGCAAATGATAATCTAGAACCATATGAGAAAAAATTAAAGTACATGAACTATTTGTTCCAGCGCCATTGTTCCAAACTAAGCGAAGATGAAATAGAATACCTCCACAAGAAATCCACTCAGATGAAACGAGCACAACAGATAATTGTGAATAAATTTAACAACGGTGATATCACAGAAACATTTAGATCAGATAAATTGGCTCCACGAGAAAAATTAACAATAATCCGCGACATCCTTGAAATGCTTTCGTTGCCTGACATTGTTCCTGACAATTTATCAGTAACATCTGTAACGATACATCGAGGTAAACTCATATCAGACATCGAGGCCGCGATGGCCAATCCAGATCACGTGGAAAAGTATAATAATTTTATCAAACATTTCTCAACAATATTCCCTGAAGCACGCAGATTAAAAACAACGATGATAGAAGCAAAAAACGTAATCGAAAAAATTAAATTAATTTATAAGGGATTCGGTGCGGAGATGAAACCTAATGACAGCCGAAACGCTAATCGTGGCGATTATACGCTAAATTATCCCAATTGGCCAGAATCAGATTTTATCAACAATAATATGTGGAAAAATACAAACATGAATGATATTGGTTATTTTGGTGGTGGAGATGTTAAAATTATTGATGAACATACGAGATTATTAAAATATCATGTTTGGATCGTTAATAGATGGTTTACCCAGTACGATACATCGAATCATTGATTCAAAGACATTTATTGCGGGTGTGGAAAAGTGTACAAAACATATATATATAGGAAATGTACACTTTTCCACAATCACATAATGATGGTCGAAAGAAACCTACAAAAACAACACGAAAAAATCAAATCGGGCGGTAATGATATCAAAATCATCGATGATCATACCAGATGGTTGAAGTATCATATCTGGATCATAAATAAATGGTTTAGCCGATATGAAGAACAAAATCAATAATCAGTCATATATGTGATGACTGCAGAAACTTCCAGAAACAATATTATTATTAGGTAAAAGGAAGATTCTGCAGTTACAATGATAATGTGAGATAAATTTAATAATCAATCATATATGTGATGACTGCAGAAACTTCCAGAAACAATATTATTATTAGGTAAAAGGAAGATTATGCAGTTACAATGATAATGTGAGATAAATTTAACACCCTAATGATAATCAAGAATATCTGTCCGAGGGCCTTTTTTCGTCTCACATTTTGACAAACATGTTAAATGGTGTTGATCGACCGATAACCTGACTTTATCATCCTGATGTTAGGTTGAAATATCCGAAGAACCACTGACCTGTGAAAACTTCCATAATAATTATTGTTTCTAGAAGATTCAACATATACTGATGATGCATCAGTTAATGAAATTAATTATAATATGACCTCGACGAAGAAGATATTCATCGATATGTCTGACGATCGATTTGTGGAAAACAAACCTGCTGCTGGATCTAAAGTATTTTATAAAAAAACTATTTGGTGGTGTTAATGCGATATATATCAATCATCATGGTGTTGGATTTTCAGATAAATCTTCAATCAGACCACTGAACCGAGATGAACTAGCACGAAAACGTCTACGTGAGAAATATCGCATCAGAAAAATAATTACATAAAATATAATTATTATTTTTTTCTCACATCATGTCATGGTTAAATTTTCTCACATTACATATCATAGTTATGAATGAACTCTCATAAATAATAAATATGGGAGTTCATTCAACAAATATCAGAATGACCTTTAACCTGTCAAATTTGAAACAAATAACAAATAGCGATGATCTACGTATATTATTACGGTGCTGTGATGAAATATCCTAATTATTTCAGTGCGATGATTGATCTGGATTTAACGATCGATGACATTCTTGGCAAAACACCCGATATTATTATAGTTAAGTCGACCCGCGAATCAGACATTGTGTGATTCAACGGACGATGTGATTCAGACTTTACTGAGCATTATGTGATTCACGGCCGATATCCTGACTGGTCCATAATATCAGTTAATGAAATTAAATTTAATTAATATGCCATTTAGAAAAAGGATAGTTGATACATCTGATGATCGATTTGTTAAAAATAAACCTATTACTTCTAAAATATCTTATAAAAAATTTCCAGGTGGTATTAATGCATTATGCATTACTGATCGACGTTGTGCTGGTTTATCACAAAAATCTACAGTATGACCACTAAACCGCAATGAGTTGGCGCGAATACATCTTAGGGACAAATATCGCGCGAGAAAATGCCAGGATCAGTAATCACACACACAAGATTTAACTCCTAATGATGATACCTTTTTTCACCTCGCATTTCAACTTCAGGTGGTAAAATTATCAACTCAGCATCATTGATGATTCACAACAGTATATTATCACGGCATCGCGAAGAAATATTCTGGCTGCGCTGCTGTGATGGTGGATTTGAATTTGACCCGGTGAGTCGGATGACATTATAATCATTAACGATAAATGCCCGGAACAATTAATTTTGGTTTGACATAATCGAATCGACCTAAAATTTTATCAACAATTATGTCATTGTGGATTTTGTCGACCTGCGGCGAGACTTTTAAATTCATTTAACCGCGTATTATACTCGTGGGCCATTTTATCTAATTGTTTCTGCTGCTCAGCTATGTTGTTCATCTTCGCGATGATCTCGCTGCTGTACTCGTTTAATGATTTATTCATATCTTCGTTGACTCTGTTATTCAGTTTTGTGATAATCTGCTGTAGGGTTTTATTATCCTCGAGAATTTTGTTACATTGGTCCTTTGTCTCGCTTAAATCTTTTTTTTAGTTGTTTATTCTCCTCGGTCAGATTATCTAATGAAGTTTGGGCTGATTTTAGTTTATTTATGTATTTTAAGATTTTCGATTTGGATTTGTTACTCGATTTAGTCTTGTTACTCGATTCAATACTATTCGATGTGGTTTTGTTGATTAATCTGACCGATGCGGCCCTGTCATCAGATTCAGTCTTGTTGATTAATCTGACATTACTGTTGTTCGATTCGGAGTTTTTAAAGTGTTGAATAATCACACCAGGCAGATGATATGTTGATTTACATTCAGATTGAAGTGCCTGAATTGCTTCTTCTTTAGTTTGTACTGAAACAGATTCATCTAACGTTGAGACGGAGAAAATATTATAATAATCGCGCAACGTGAAATAACTTCTCTTAGATAACACACGCGCGTCTTCGTTAGTAATGTTATCAAATAGCGTGTCTAGCGTAAACGTCGGGTCGTTCTCGAGACACAAATAATTAATTTTTTCTTTTAAAGATTTGCCTGTAATAGATATACTGGTTGTCTTAGTCTCGGTCACGTCACGAATAACATCGCAATTTTTTTCGCTCATTATATTTAATATCCATATATCTAATTGATATTTTTTAAATCACCAATTAAATAAATAAAGATATTAAATATAAGATGGTCAATAAATGTACATGGCTTCTTCAGGGATCCACTGAATTATGTGGAAGAATTTGTCGTGGTGATTTTTGCGGTGATCATAAAAAAGTATCAAGAAAATCAAATAATTCACGAGGTCCTCAGAGATGTATTAGCTGCTCTCGTGGAGTTCGTGGTAAAATTCCGTTGTGCATAGATTGTGGCGGGGTAAAATATAGATTAATGGTTGAATATCGAACAAGAACAAATAAACCAATACCATCGTTGGAGGAGTATTTATCATCGTAAAAAATAATTATTTTTTTAACATACATGATATTGGGTGATGGCGGAAGTCCCATATTTCTTAATATTATATAATATTTATGGGAGTTCCGCCATGTCGTGATGATTGTGAAATAATCCACGTGGAATTTCTGATGAAGATTTCCAAGATGTATGGTTCAATATCACACAAAAGCGAATAAACCAATACCATCGTTGGAGGAGTATTTATCATCGTGAATCGGCCCTTCCATGATGATTGTGGAAAAGTGTACATTTTCTATATATATATGTTTTGTACACTTTTCCACAACGACATAATGATGATCTCGGTATGTTGTTTCCCGCGCGGACGTTCCTTGTGTGTTGTTTTCGTGCGCTGATGACTGAGGAAAGTGACACAAACAATATTATTATAGGGAATAAGGAAGTTTCCTCAGTCACAATGATGATATAATATTTTACCACCTCAATGATGATGGGGGCGAGGGACAATCAATAACATAAGCCCAACATTATATTTACATTTACAGCTCTGTGATGATGATAATAAAAATAAAGTCAGATTTATTAATCTGATTTATAGATTGTTTCCCATGATATGAGATTATTTTGTTTCCTCGCCGGTTGTTTCTCATATTGATGTTAGATTATTTTGTTTCCGTGTAATTTGTTTCCCCGCGTCAATTAAACGTTATTTTGTTTCCTTGTGATATGTTTCCCCAGCGCCAATTAAACGTTATTTTGTTTCCACACGGTCTTCTCGTGAATTGTTTTTCATGATGATGTTTCTGTGTGTACTCGAATCACTCAAACAGCAACGCAGCAGAAAAACCCTGGTTTTTCTGATGCACAGCAGCAGAGAGGGCCTTGTCTACAATTCTGTTTGGGACAAACAATAATCGTAGACGTGGTATTGACCTCTATGAAAGGTCACTATTTTTTTTGGTCTAAAAACAAGGGTGACCATTCCCTAAAGTGGTCTGATCGCCCTCTCTGCTGCTAATGTTCACACAAGCTAGGGCTCAAGACGACTGCTCTTTACAGAGAACAATTCTTTAGTTTTACACCAGGGCAATAGTTTGTCAAAGCAACAGTGATGACAAATGCAGACTCCAACTCCTATGGGTCAGAATCTTTATCAGTATCATATGTGAACTAGGTAGAATTTGTTTCTAACATTACCATATCTGACCGCTTAAAATCCGTTAGACTAAAACTACCAGTTATACCACTGTCTCTTGTCTTAATGATAGGCTAATCAATATTTATACAATAAATTGGAGGGAAATGTTAAGCATTAGTATGACTGCAACAAAGACCATCTGCAGAACAAAAAGTGATACTTTTAAAAAGAAGTCTTTATTGGTATGCAATTATAGACAATCTCAATTTAGGTACATATAGTCATTCATTTGACTGATACAGATAAAGACGGATGATATTTGGACATTTTAAAAAATAAATTTAATATATTGGTAAAGGTGTATGAAATATTGGAAGGGAGAGATTTCAAAAATTTTTCCAATGCAATGTGCACCGGAGGTGCAACATAGAGAAACTCCAACTATTGGCGTACTAAGGGTAAATGGCGCCCGGGGAGACTATTAAGGCCCAACGGAGATGTGGTTACCCAGGACCTCTCGCGCCCGTTGTTTTGGCGCCCCAAGACCTCCGGCGCCCGGAACAACCGCCCCGTCCGCCGTTCGCCCCGTTAGTACTATACTGACTCTCTCAAAAACCTGAAATAGATTTTAAAAAAGACACTCTGACACGTTAAAGACTTTGCAATTGTGGTGACCTAATGACTTCAAAAATATTAAGTACCTTAATATTTGAATACTAAACAAAATGTTTATAGATTGGCATTATGATTGATGCACAGACGTGAAAAGAAAAATATACTTCTCCACAAATTATTTTGAACAGTATTGTTTTTCTTAAAAATCCAAAAAATATTAAAAATAATCCAATAATTCAAAAACAATAGTTGAAATTACATTGTAAACAAATATATCTGATAATCTAATATACTTGTGTGTGTGTGTGTGTGTGTGTGTGTGTGTGTGTTACAACTTTTGAAATTTTACATTTTTCTCCTGTTCCGAACGGCTTCGGTGAATTAATCACGAACATATTGTGCATGTATTTACATGCAAGTTAATGAACGAATGGACGGATGAGTGGGTCGATGGATGAATAACTGGATAGATGCATGAGTGAATGAAAATGAGGTTACGTATGGATGGATGATTTATGAATGGACAGATGCAAGTCTGGCTGGATAAACAGATACTCACACGGATGGACCTGTGCTTGTCTGTTCGTCTTCCTTTGTGTTTTCTTTCCACTTCTTTTCATGTATTAATTCTAGTATCATCATTTAAGCCCGAGATGAAGATCGTGGTATGAAGGCCGTGGAGGACCTGAAGAAAGAAGGGCTAAGCCCCTTATTCCACCAACTAGACATCAGTGATCAAACCAGTATAAAAACCCTCAAGGCTTTCCTGCAGAAACAATATGGCGGACTGGATGTTCTTGTTAATAACGCCGCAATCGTAGATAAACTGGATGCTCACATCTATATCACTGGAACTGCGAAAATTGTAACTAAAGTTAATATTTTCGTCACTGGTTACCTTTCATGGAATACAAAAAATAACTAAGTAGAAAAATGCAACGAACAATGTCTCATTTTCTGATGAAGCAAAAAATCAAGTGAATAGTTAGATTTTAATGTGACATTACAGCATATCGGCAGAGTATAGGTTTTATAATACCAGGATAGACGGAAAATAAATTTGAAAAAACAATTGTGAATACAAAGTTACTACAAGAATTCGTGGTTTAATTTACGTAAGATATTTCAATTCTTTGTTTCATTCTTTTTAAATGAGTATCGATTAAATCTAGGATCTGCCTTTCAATACCACAACATGGCGTATTCTTCTGTCCCCCAAGTGTATATTTTAAAAAGATGGCGGGTTTTAAAAAATGTAGGTTATAACTAATTTCCGAATTGATATTTACTATTATACCGTAATTAGGTTATCTTTTTGCTTTCATAACAATTAATGATTTAGTATACGCAAGGGGAATTGAGATTGCTTAGTTATCCTCTCTCTCTCTCTCTCTCTCTCTCTCTCTCCGTGCATAAGTATAGAAACAAACTTTATCTTTATTCCAGGGCGGTATCCTCTTTGCAAAACAAGCAGAGAAAACACTGAAGGTCAATTTCTGGGATACGTTGGCTGTCTGCGATCATTTATTTCCCTTACTTCGTCCTCATGCGAGGTATGTATTTATTTATTTATTTACTTATTTATTTATTTATTTATTCATCATCCATCACTATTAATCATTAAGTTTGCTTCCTTATATTGTAAAGCATGTTCTGACAACGTGAATAGATTACTGTCAATCGCATGTGCGATGAATACTGTCGATTGCATGTGCGATGACCAGATCTTAGGTGTTGCTAAAGATTATAGAATAAGTTTCTTACGATAAATCATTATCCGTCTCATATGTTAACACCAAGTACAGTCAAACCTGCCCCAACGGTCACCGTCATTTAAAGGTCACCTAGAGGTAAACTCTTCTCAACTGCCAGTCCCGTTCTGCCCCTGAAACTTCCTATATAAAATCATTTATTAAACAGTCACCTGCATTCCGCGGTTTCCTGTTCGAGAAGCAGTTAATTAATGCCACAAGGATTGACTGAGAGGGTTTGAGTCAGTAAGGAGACGAAAACAAAGTTATAAAAAATAGCACATTTACAATACATGTACATACGAAAACGAATACAAGCTAACTCTAACATGCACGATCCTGACACCACCTAGCTACACAATCATGTTTTGGTCCTGTACACAATACATATTAGACAAAGACGTTTTACAACTGGTTTACGCATGCGCTAGATATACTACTCATATGATATTCAGAATTCTAACTCTAATCAAAATGGCGGGCGTCGGTTATTTCCTGTTCTAGATCACGACTCTTTTCAACAAATCCATAAAATCAGGTCAGGTCCTATAAAACAACATCATTTCTCTGGTGTTGTGGAGCATATCATAAAACACAATATAATAATATCCTTGCTCAAACTATTTTCAATTTAAAATTGAAGGTATTCTCTGTTACTCAACGCTGGTTACTCACCATCGAATCCCATAATGCATTCCTAAATGGTAAACATCCGGTTTCTTTTCTTGTTTTTGGACTTGATAGAGATCTTAAGTTAAAACATGCTACACCCCATTAGCTGATCTTTTATCACCCTTGCAGTCATCGTACACAAAATATTTACCCTGATGTTCCCAACAGATGACAATAACACCTAACCAGTACTGATTTGGGATCGTCCAAAAGTATCGCTCTCCACCCACCTCATTACCACTCTAAAGATAACAATGTCTAAGGTAAAATGACCAGTCTGTAGGAACAAACTAGTTCTCCTCTATCTATGTAGCCTTTTGTTAGCTGAATCATACGCACCAGAACCAAATACGGGCCCAAGAACCATCAAGTTTCCTTGCGGGGTCTGCAACAAAGCCTCTAAATGGACAACACATTGTGTGTACTGTGACTCATGCGAAGTATGGTATCATCAAGAGTGTATGGGTTTGCCAGATGCCGTGTTCAAAAACATCCACCATGTAAGCTGGGAATGTATTCAGTGTGGTTCGCATAACTTCTCCACTGGAATATTTGACACTTTTATCTTCGATACCAGTAATAGTTACCAATGCCTTAGTGACAGTACCCAAGCAGACAGTGAGATAAGTTTTAACAACCCAACTGCTACTTCATCTCCACACAAGCAGAGAAGCACCTCTACAACACATGGTCCCACTCGAATTAGAAGTGACTTACCCATGAGAATCCTAGTAATTAATTGTCAATCTATAAAGGGGCCTGGAAAGAAGGAACTACTTAGCAATATGATCTCCTCTACCAAAGCCACCATTGTTTTTGTACAGAATCATGACTAGACAGCAACATAAATTCATCTGAAGTATTCCCAGCAAATTTCAGGTCCTACTGCAAAGATCGTCCAGAGGGATCCCATGGGGGGGGGGGGTATTTGTCTTAGTATCAGACCAGTATTCCAGCTACGAGCCAGAAGAACTTAAGGCAGACAATAATTTTGATTTAGTTTGGTCCATAATCAAGGTTAAAGGGGCATCAGACCTATACGCGGGTGCCTTCTACAAACCTCGATCCTTTACCGAACCAAACTACCTAGATCAGCTTCACTCATGCCGTACAAGAATCCCACGAGGTGCTCGCGTATGGCTAGGAGCAGACTCATACCGTACAAGAATCCCACGAGGTGCTCGCGTATGGCTATGAGCAGACTCATGCCGTACAAGAATCCCACGAGGTGCTCGCGCATGGCTAGGAGCAGACTCATGCCGTACAAGAATCCCACGAGGTGCTCGCATATGGCTAGGAGCAGACTTCAACCTGGTAGATATTGAATGGGAGAATGAGTTTCCTCTACCACAAGCCACAAACAATGCCCAATGCCATCAGCTATTAATTATCATAAAGGACTCATTCCTGGAACAGGTTGTACATTAAGCAACACGTGTAACTAAATTTGCTTCAAATCTGCTTGATCTGTTCTTCACATACAACAAAACACTAATCAACAAGTGTGATGTCATACCAGGGATTGCTGACCATGAAGCAGTCCAGCCTACGACCAATGAAAGTGAATAAAAAAAGCTCGTAATGTCTTCCAATACAGAAATGCAGACTATGACCAAATACGTGAAGAATTGAAGTCATCACAAGAATCATTCATACGTGAAACAGATAACCTTTCTGCAGATGACACATGGAAAATGTTTGAGGAGAACATCACGCGGTTAATGGATAGACACTTAGAACGGTAGACCTACTGGAGATATATTGAAAACTTGATAGAAATTGGTAATCGAAATCAAGAACAACATCCAAACAAGCAGAAGAGATTTTTGGAACTATATTAAGTCCATACGAAGAGACAACTGTGGTGTGGCACCACTCAAGGAACACCGGAAACTACATTCAGAGGCATCCAACAAGGCTAACATACTGAATTATCAATACCAGTCAGTATTCACACAGGAGAATAAGAGTGATCTACCAAGCCTACACCGAGATCGCTATGGCATCAAGGGTAATACTCCGAAATGGATCAGAGATTTCCTGACAGACAGATCACAGAGGGTTATAGTGGACTGAGCAACATCAGACCCAGCACCGGTTGTTAGTGGGGTACCTCAAGTGAGTGTTTTGGGTCCAATCCTCTTCCTGGTGTTTATCAATGATCTACCTGCGAATGTCAGATCCAACACAAGACCTTTTGCAGATGACTGTATAGTCTACCCGGAAATAAATACCTCCAAGGACCGTGAGATCCTTCAAGAAGACCTGAACCAATAGGCCTTCTGGAAAAGAACTTAGGGTATGTCCTTCCACCCAGAAAAATGCAGCATCCTAGGAGTTTACAGAAAGAAATCACCAATCTTGTCCGAATATACTCCTACGGGTACAGGTTAGCCAATGAGCAGGCAACACAATATCTCAGGGTTGAATTGTCCTGAGACCTCTCTTGGAAAAGACACAAAGAAAAGATAGTTAAAAAAGGGAACAGTAACCTCGATTTACTGCGCCGCAACCTCCAAATCAACAATGAAGAAGTAAAAAGTGTAGCATATTTCACTCTGGTTCGACCAGATCTTGAGTACTGCTCAAATGTGTGGAACCCACCTAATAAAGACCTGATAAATAAGATAGAGATGGTTCAGTGGAAAGCTGCTAGACTCACCACAAATAAATATCGTAACTGTAGCAGTGTCAGTGCAATGTAAAACCATCACTCAAATCGAGGTGAACCAAAGACCAGCTGTCCATTTTGTAAAAGATTGCGAACAAACTAGTGGACATACCAGCAGACAAATACCTGACCCTGGCAAATAGCCAAACTTGGGCAAACCACAGGAAAAATTTCCAATTAAAATCAGCATCGACGAATTGTTTCAAGTTCAGCTTCTTCCCATGTACAACAGGGACTTGGAACAATTTACCAGCAATAATTGTAGAAGCTACTGACTTGGTATCTCACAAGCCAACGAACTAGTCAGCTACAGGTAAGACATAGTGATTCTCGGGGCTAAGCGGGTTGAGGTTATGTGTCTCATCGCCGCTACGGTAGCCGGATTGGTTTGAGTATGAAGGGACGAAACGGACACTGACACTCTTTTACTTATTTCTGCCTTTCCTATCATTACTCTTCTGACTGTCCTATCACTTCCATCTTTACATTATCTTTGACCTCGCATCACCCGTTGCTTAATAGCCAAGTGTGACTGCGTCAACGTATTTATAGTTTAGATATAGATATAAATGAAGTATTAATTCGTTGACCACATGGACTGCTGATTCATCCACTCATAACACTGAAAGACTGTAGCGGTCTTATTCACTAACACATATTACCTTTTGCACATAACAACCTTGCATTATAATATTATTATGTCAGCATAAACCTATATATATATATATATATATACAGTTTGTATAACTTGCATAATAAGAAACGTCAGCTCGTTGGAGCTATTTTACCGAGTTTAGCATAACAGATGTGAAACTTTTGTTCGCTTGACATATTCAATGTATGAAATCATGGCATTGTACTGTTAATGCAACATACATAAAGATAGGATATTGTGTATGTGCTGTTTCAGGGCAAGGAGGCTATCCCCATCCAGACGTCTCTGTAGCCTTTTTGAACAGGTCTGGGACTCTTCTATTTCTGCCTGCATGTTTTCGTTGGAGACGTCGTTGCTGCTTGTGTTGGTTCTAGCAGGCACTGGCACTAGAACTACTACTTGTGGAAGTTCCAACGTGCCCAAAATCCTAAGAGCCCGATTTTCTCAAGTTTTAAACTGCCTAGCCATGTGTATAGCACTGGGCCTGCTAGGAAACGAGGCTGGGGAAAGTAAACGAGGCTGATATATGAAAACGAGTCTGGGATATTGGAAAAGAGCAATATCTCCTCTGCTGCAGCCGCAGGTGGGGAGAAAGCTCCCCGGCTTCTACAGCTGGAACAAATCTTCTACCCCACACTATTGCTATTAGGCAGGTATAAAAAATTATTGGCTCTTAGTCTATAGCTTTGGTAGCAGAAAATCGAGAAAGCGCTGACATTTTGCCCTCTCAAAAGGTAATCAAGCCATAAATCCCCAATATATTTCATCGCGGACTTAAAATCCTGTCTTTGAAGGGTTTTTTCGAATGACCAAATCTGCAACACCCTTTTCGGCTCTAATTTTTCCTGTAAACCTAGATTTACATATCTCGAATTAAACCTCAATCGCCAGGAGGTAAGGAATTACTAGCTTTTCAGTTCTCTCACCGGAGGGGGGGAATGGGACGGGGGGCTTAGTAACAACATAGGGGCTTTAAGTTTTTCCCCCTTTGATTCGGGAGTGCTAAGGGGAATCAGGGGTAAGTGGATGATGGCTTTATTTTCATCTACTAATATCTATCAACCGCTCAGGTGGCCTAAGTGGTTAGAACGTCTGCCTCGGATGCAGGAGGTCGCGGGTTCGAACCCCGGCAGAGTCATACCATAGTCTTATACAAATGGTACTAACAGTTGACTCGGTAGGCGTTCAGCCTTAAGAGGTTTAGCGTTAGGACTGGTCGGTCTGGTGTCAGGATAATGTGACTGGGTGGGGCATGATGCTACATGTCTGCGGCATGATGCCCCAGTGCTAGACATCACTATAAACTTCCACACTGTAGATATCGTAGCGATATGAATGAAAAATTGTTAAAGCTACGTTAAAAATCTAAATCACACACAATTACGTAGACACACTATGATATATATATATATATATATATATATATATATATATATATATATATATATATATATATATATATATATATATATATATATAAAGAGAGAGAGAGAGAGATTGTGTATTGTACTACAGGCTGAAATATATCCAGTATCTAAGCAGAAAAATAACATTTTCGTTTTATTATATACCAAACTTGATTCTGAATCGAATCTTAGAAAATTATCGTTCGCACTCCATCCACCCCACCCATTTGTTGTAATTTATGTAAGCACACAATCAAGCGTATCATGGCAAGAATGCAAAATCTAGTCTTTCAACATTTGAAAATATAAGGATATATTTTTCACAAGGAAAATACTGCAATTAAGAAAATATAAAAATATGTCGCCTCTAATATATATATATATATATATATATATATATATATATATATATATATATATATATATATATGTATGTGTGTGTGTGTGTGAGAGAGAGAGAGAGAACGTATGTTTGTGAGTGTGTAGTACGTGAGTACTACAATATGTATTGATTATTAAGCTCACTGGGCTTTTAATCGTCCACCATTATTACTTTTAAGGGTTGTTACTCTCTCAAGTAGGACCTCTACTTGGACTTACAGTAGGTGTAATGACGCCATCAAAGACAGAATCAGGAATCCCAATATCACTATGGAACAGCTTAAAGAACTTATTAGAGAGTTCGAAGAGTATGTATATATCTATTTTGCATTGTATCCCATTGGGTTTTACTTGGTTCATTGATATACCACTTGTGCAACATGAATTACCTATCTTTGCAGAATGCAAAAATATACGTCTAGGTACGCATTTATGAGATTCTGTCGTTTCCAGATGCCCTCAGTGCCATTGTATATAACTTGTTTTGGACTATGTACATTATTGGGTTTTAATGTTAAATTTTAGATAATAGTTAATTTTCTAGCTGTGTACATTATTGGATTTCAATATTTTAGTACTTATGATCTGATGGTCTCTAACATTCTGTAGCCATATATCATATATCTCATGTATCCATACCCTTATATCATTTGTTCCATATATCCATATCCATATATCATCATATCCCATATATCCATATCCATATATCATCAAATCCCATATATCCATATATTCATGTACATATATCATCACATCCCTTGTATCCGCATCCATAAATCCATACCCATATATCATCGTGTCCCATATATCCGCATCCATATATCCATACCCATATATCATCGTGTCCCATATATCCGCATCCATATATCCATACCCATATATCATCGTGTCCCATATATCCGCATCCATATGTCCATAGCCATATATTATCGTGTCCCATATATCCGCATCCATATATCCATACCCATATATCATCGTGTCCCATATATCCGCATCCATATGTCCATACCCATATATCATCGTGTCCCATATATCCGCATCCATATGTCCATACCCATATATCATCGTGTCCCATATATCCGCATCCATATATTCATACCCGTATACCATACGAGATGAAGAATCATGAGATGATCGTTTTATCAGCTTCATAATTAAAAAAATACTTCTTTTAGGGCTGCCAATTCAGACACATTGGAAGAAAAGGGATGGGAGAAATTCGCATATGGCGTTTCCAAAATTGGCGTGAGGCTCATGTCCTATATCCATGGCAGGGACATGGCTAAAGACACCAAGAAAGCTGATATCATTGTCAACGCTGTATAATTTATTATTCTTTTTCTTTAGTTAAATAGTCTAACATTATTGCATGTGTCTTTCTTCACACACACAGACACACACACAAACACACACACACACATATTTTTTTTATTAAGCTAAACTAATGCTATTCAATTTCGAGAGAAAATGCGTACTTGTTATTCGAGTTCTACAAAAGTAAAATATGATTTTATCTCTCAAAAATTTAGTTTTAGTCTCATTTTAATGGCGGGCATTTCTGCTTCACCAGACATTAGACCAGTTGAATTGCTTTTCCATTCAGAAAAGAATTGATCGAAATCTCATACTCTGTCATACATAAATTGAAATGAAGAAAATATTTTGTAATGCGTTTGTTTCCATGCCAAAGGCATGAAAAGATAGTTTAGTGTGTTTGATTCACAAAGGAACCTTACGAAGACATGGTGACGTTCCCCTACTCCCGACTCGGTTTTCACTATGTATAATCTTTATATCGGTTCTATTGACTTTCCGAACTGTAGTTTTGACATAATTCTCTACATTTTGCTGGCATAGTCTTGAACAGCAATCATTAGCAGACATAATGTATTAGACAATAATAATCATTTCATGTCGTGTAAGAAAGAAAAAAGATAAAAAGGACTGAAGTGTGATGCATTATGAATATATCGTCTCTATATTATAATGGCCACTGCATGGAGCACGTATAGATACGCCTGTACCGCGGGCTGTTCAGATGAGACTCTCATCTACAACGCTAATGCTGTCGCGAAGCATAAGAAACTTCACCACTATGACACTGATGTTTAGTGCGTTGTGACTTCTACTCCGTATGAGTGCGAGCATTCGTTGAAAATGTACATGCATTCAGTGCCAGGACTGAAGATTCTGGTTTTGCGACTATTAAGGGGGGAGGGGCAGTTGAAAATATGTCGTATAGTTATGATCGATACACCTCCCATGTTACTGAGAGACTAATTAGTTAGCAGACCGAATGTCTTTTGAAATCCATAGAAGTTTAAATAAAAAATGAACAGAACCATGAGTCATTATTTTAAGAACAAATCCGGAAGAGAGAGAGAGAGAGAGATGATGATGATGATGATGATGATGATGATATTCTTTTATTCCTCCATTTTCTGAAGATTTTAAGACAAAAAAGAAATGCATTTAAATACATAGAATCACAAAAATAGTGAATTGGTTACTTATTGAATTATTTCCAATAGCAAACGAATAAATAAATTAAAATCATTACTAAACTAGATAGATATATATATACGATAGAACATTTGAAAATGTATCCTCACAACAAAAACAGTTAGTTTCCTATCGCTTTGCAATCCAGTACAAGTATTTCTTTCCTTATATTCTGAGTGAGTTCTCTATTGAATCGAATATATAATATCCTTTATCTTAATGAAATACTTGGTAGATAGTCTGATCATATTTATCCATGCCTCAAATTCTAAACGTTCTGATATATCATTTAAACCACCAAGTAGTATAATCAGTATAACATCATCGATCTGATCACAGAAATCACGGTAAATCACTGGATGCATATACGAAAATAGACTTTCCATCAAGTGATTTCTGTCGTCTGAGGTTAAGGCACAATTCATCGAAATGTACAAAATACGGTCATGACTCATTTTGCCACATAGGGGACACAGTCCAGGTCTTGCTTGCATTCCTCCAATACGAATTAATGTCCCATATTCCATTTTTCTGCTTGAGCCAGTGTAAGCTATTTTCCATAGATGATGCATTTTTAGTCCTGGATTAATTTTTAAAAATCTACCGATTCCATCTGATGGATTTCTGATACTCATTTCATGTTTTCTCTCCTCAAATATCTGTATTCTTGTCCCAATTAAGTTTTTCCATGTTATTTTGTTTGGAAATTTTCCAGTGAAAATAAAGTCGTTGAGATAGTCTTCTAAATCATACTTTTTGAGTACAGTATTTATGTCATATATAAAAGAGTTATAGCTATGCTGGGGGTCAAAAATCAAATTTCCAACAGCCCAGAGGAAAACCTTTTTAGCAGTTAAGTTTGCTGATGTTCTACACATGCGACCAAGGAATACGAGTTTTTGCTTATCTATGCGAGCTTCCATTGATATCATCCCCAAGCATGATGTCGTAGATCCAATAGGCGATCTTTGAGGGAAACCTTGTACTCTCCGGGCGAAATATCGTTGTATTTTCTCCATTGATTCAATGCCCTGATATGACATATTAAACCAGAGTTCTGAGCCATACAAAGCAGACGGCAATATAACTCTTTCCCAGACTTTCACAGAAACTATAGGATTCATCCCATTTGCATTTAATCCAGTTGAGTATAGTGAGTTTGTTACACGTTTAGCTTTATCGTAGGAATAGACTATACTATCATTAGTTTTCATTGATTGGAAAAGGTAACTCCTGCATATTTCACTTTTTTTGCTCTAGGAAATATTCTATGATCCCAGAGTAATTCCATTTGATGAGTACACTTCATTTTTTTTTTACTAAATATCATCCAATTACTCTTGTTAGAGTTATATTTTAATTTCCACTTTTGTGCATACTGATAAGCTGTATTCACGAGTATTTGCAATCCTTTCAGCGTAGAGCTTAGTAGAGTAGTGTCGTCTGCCAAAAGCATGCCAGGTATGTTCATCTGATTCACTGTTATCCCGCAATTAGTCATTACTAGTTCATTCAATAGGTCATTTATGTACACGAGAAATAAAAAAGCCGACATTACACGCCCTTGACCAACGCCTCTCCGTAATGGAAATGTGTTCGATATACATCCTCTACACGCTACACAGGCACTTGACTGTGTGTAGGAATGGGCGATTATTCTCCATATTTTTGCATTAATTCCTAATATTTTTAGTTTTTTTAGTAGTCCACAATGCCACAGTCTATCGAATGCCTTTTCGTTATCCAGAAAACAGCATATACATTAGAGTTATGATTATTAAAATACATCAAACATTCTTGAAGAGTAAATGCAGCGGAGATAGCTCCAGCCTCCTTACGAAATCCAAATTGATAAGGATGTGGAAAGCTTATTTTGTCTAAATACTTTTGAATTCTGGTCATCAATATTTTTTCAAATAATTTTCCCAGACAAGATGTCAATGTTATACCACGATAATTCACCGGATCCTTTTTATCTTTACCATTTTATTTGAATATCGGTATAATCATCCCACATCTATATACATTAGGTAAATACTCATACTGGATCATGTAATTAAAAAGGGCAGTTAAATGTCTGATTAAATATTTTCCACCATATTTTAAGTGTTCATTCGATACGCAATCAATGCCTGGTGATATTTTTGTTTTTAGAGACTTGATATGCTGCAACACTTCTTCCTCTGTAATATTACATTTTATGTTATCAGTCTCTAGTTTGCTTTCTTCGTACATATTCTTCATTTTGACACAATCATTATGTTCCTCATCTGTTGTACCACTTAATTCAGAAAAATATAGTTTCCATAGATTGACACATTCATCCAATGTGGAAGCATGCCTCCTAAGTCTTGATAGTTCCTCAAGTACAGGCCAGTCAGGTAGAGTTTGGGAAGTAAAAAGCTTCCTTGAAAGCTTGCTTCATGCGTTGCAACCGAGACCAATACAACCGGTCGCAGCTTCGAAGCCGTTTCAAAAGAAGGGGCGAAACACTTCCCGCGTTAGGGCAAACCATAGAAAGAGTTGTTTCTCTGGAATACCCTGGTTGCCCACCTGATATTCGCGATTTGTTGGCAGCCATTCAAGATGAAGACTTGAGACTTTAGATCTTCTACCATAGCCCTAGCAGCTTGGAGGAAGCAACCAGATTTTGGGGTGGAATTGGAGGCTTTCTTGCGTGCTGGTGTAAGGCAATATACTACGCATCACTGCTTCCAGTCAAAAGATTAAAACTCTCATGACCAAGCTACATTCATGATTTCTTGGAAAGATGTCAAAAGACTACGTATTCTTTTCGTAGCTGACATTACGCCTGATGAAATTCTGTTAGATTTTTTCGTCTGCATAAATGCGGTATCATCTTTACAGAATTCACACAAAGGATGCATCTTTGGGTTGTTATCGTATTTTGTTGGCAGAGAACATCAGAGGCCCCGGCAGAGAGGGAAGTTAAGGAATTACTCAAGGATTAATGCCAAATTTTGAATGTGAAAAGTCGTCATCAGAGTTGTTACTAGAGCCTCAATCGCTGCTTTGTCATGAAACAAAAATACTCGTAACACAAGCAGATGGTACCCAGCTAAACAAATTTAGAGCAGTGTTTACTAAAGATGACGACGACTTGAGCAGATCAAATTTGATAAAACACTCTCTCAAGACGGAATGTCGCACCATTCGGAGTTTCTCACGGAAGATCGCCGTTCTATTTTAGGCAGGTGATCGACACACGAGTCGGCGATATGTTGAAAAAGCAAGTCGTAGAATCGTCAGTAAGCCATTGGGCTGCTGTGGTTGTATTGGAAGAGGAGAAAGATGGAGAAAAGCGATTGCTTGGACTATAGATCGCTGAAATCGGTTACTGAGAACGATGCATACCCTTTTCCTCTAATCTATGATAGTTTTGATTAGCTTCCGTGCATGGTCTGGCTCTTGGCATCGGATCTGATATCAGGGTCCTGGTAACTGTAAATTGAGCAGACTGACCGACCTAAAATAGCGTTTGCAATAAGATAAGGCCTATACCAATTCAAAGTGACGTCATTACTTTTGTGCAGGGTATCGGGGCATTTCAGCGCCTGATGAAAGTCTTCATAGCCGGGCTGCAATATACAGTTTGCCTGATCTATCTTCCTAGTCGGGCTGCAACATACAGTTTGCCTGGTCTATCTTCCTAGCCGGGCTGCAATATACAGTTTGCCTGATCTATCTTTCTAGCCGGGCTGCAATATAAAGTTTGCCTGATCTATCTTCCTAGCCGGGCTGCAACATACAATTTGCCTGGTCTATCTTCCTAGCCGGGCTGCAACATACAGTTTGCCTGGTCTATCTTCCTAGCCGGGCTGCAATGTAAAGTTTTCATGATGTAACTGGACTATGAGCTGGTGTTCAGACGCACATTCAGACAGTTACTTAAGAGTTTAACGGGTTTTTCTGAGTTTATCGTTGTATAAACTGTCAGGTACCGAATCACACAACAAATAATGACTAATGGAAATTTTAATTCATTTATCAACCGATGCAACTGCAATTATTTGAGAGATTAGCCGGTCTAAAAATGAAAAGCAGCAAATGTACGCTTCAGGTGTTGATAAAGATCCTGACAACAGAGATTTAGAAAAGAAATGACCCAACCTAAAATCAGTTATGGAGATTTCTTGGGTTTTGTAGTTACTATCGGCGGTTCGTAGGACACTTTGCTGAAATTGCCGTTACCTTGAGCCAGCTTACGGAAAAAAGAATCATTTTCTGCTTGACATTTGAGCACCGGGTGTCATTAGAAAAGTTACGTAAAGCGCTTGCCTCGGCACCAGTGTTGGCTGTTCCCGGCTTCAGTCGTTCTTTCTTACTAGATGCAGATGCAAGTGGCAAAGCAGTTGGAGCTGCCCTTTCTAAGAAAATTGACGGGAAAAGGGGTGATAGGTTACTTTAGTGGACAAAATGGAACGTCAGTATCCTTTGACTCCTCGTGAGCTTTTGGGCGTCTGACATTGTGTTCGGTATTTGAAGATCCATCTTTACGGCAGAAAATTCAAAGTTCCCACTAATCATAGTAGCCTGCTATGCCTCACGAACTTCCAAGAGCACGACTGACAATTGGCTGCAGCAGCTAACGTTTATCTAACTTCATGATAGAGCATTGCCTAGGGATCCCGCCAAGCCGATGCTTGTGTTTGTAGCCGCTTGACCTTCAAATGTTGAAAATACTGCAGCAAACGTACTGTGAAGTTCTCCGAGATATGGCTGGACAGTGACGTTCATTTTGTAGAGGTGCACAGACAAGTTACAGCTTTGTATAGGGTGATATGTTGCATTGTTGGGTTGAGATTCGGCAATGCATCTCTTGGGAAGATTTGTCTGAAGAAAGTAGTAAAACCAAGGCCTTATTGTGAACCTACAAGTTATTGGAATGGTCCGACGAGATGATAACGAGATTCTGTCTTGATCGTTTTGACAAGCCATTTAAATTTTTATCGTCGTACCGTACAGCCGGTGGTGGGAAGGAGGGACGCAAGGAGTCGACAAAGGCCTCATTAAAGTACGCCAATATTACTACTGGTCTGGTATGAGGGATGATATTGCAGAGAATAGTGCGATAAGCTCCGTTTGAGCTCAGCACAAGATCCCTAGCCAGAAGCGCTGAACTAAACTTCGGGACATAACATAGAAGAATTTATATCCCTCTGTATTTTAGGGTCTTGTACAAGGATGGAAGAGATAACTTCATACCTTCTTGTGACAGGAGATAATAGGTTGGGGTAGTGGCATTGTTTAATATTGAGACCAACACGATTGTAAGAGCGTTACAAGTATATTTGTAGATTTGGCGTGCCTCGTGTGCTGTTTTCTAAGGCCGACAGTTTGAATGTGGTAAGAACTTTGTATCATCTTAAGAACTAAGGAGTTGTCAACGTCTTCCTATCATCCACAGTGCAATGGGATGGTGGAAAGATACAATCGAACTCTATGCCTAATGCTAGCGACTTACCTTAAAGATAAACCAGTAAATTGGGATTAATACCTTTCTTTTGATTTTAAACGTCTGGTCATATTTTACCAGTATCATACCAGCATCAGCTTCGTGGTGCTGTAAAACACTACTGCAGGCATATGTCAAGTTAGCAAACAGTTCCTATAAGTCAAATAAATTTCCAAATGGCTCTGTCATATGTCAACATTTTCATCGAGAAGTTTGGACAAAAACACCATATAAGCTGGTGTAAATTATGTGATGATATTAAATTGAAGTGGGTTAAAACCGGACTTAGATTACAGCAATATTCCCCATCCTCGATCTCCCAGTCGCTTATTCAAGGAGTTAAATATAACTGCGTACCGTAAATCACTAAAACCTCAAATATCACCATGTACGAGCCAAAATAATTCCATACCTTATTTCCAAAACAGACACATACAATTGTAAAGACGTTTGAGACAAGAAACTGTTGAAATTTCATCATCAGCCAAAACATTTCAGAGTAAGCTTCAATATGAATTAAAAATTGGAATGTTGTAACAAAACTGTCATCTCCGTCCTGACATGCACCATCTGTACCGTCCAATCAGTTGACGAAACTTTAGGTCTCCTGATATGCAAGACCTGTGCCGTCCAGTCAGTTGGCCAGCTGTGGGTCTCCTGGCATTCACGATCTGTGTGTGCCGTCCAGTCAGTTGGCCAGAGTCTCCTGGCATGCAGGATATGCGTGTGCCGTCCAGTCAGTTGGCCAGCTGTGGGTCTCCTGGCATGAACGATCTTTGTGTGCCGTCCAGTCAGTTGGCCAGCTGTGGTCTCCTGGCATGCAAGATCTGTTTGTACCGTCCAGTCAGTTGGCCAGGTGTGGTCTCCTGGCATGCACGATCCGTGTGTGCCGTCCAGTCAGTTAGCGAGCCTTGGGTCTCCTGTCATGCACGATATGTGTGTGCCATTCAGTCAGTTGGAGAGCTGTGGGTATCATGGCATGCATGTTAACGAGCTGTGGGTCTCATGGCATGCACGATCTGTGTGTGCCGTCCAGTCAGTTGGCCAGGTGTGGTCTCCTGGCATGCAAGATCTGTGTGTACCATCCAGTCAGTTGGCCAGCTGTGGTCTCCTGGCATGCACGATCTGTGTGTGCCGTGCAGTCAGTTGGCCAGCTGTGAGTCTCCTGGCGTGCACGATCTGTGTGTGCGGTCAAGTCAGTTGGCCAGCTGTGGGTCTCCTGGCATGCACAATCCGTCTGTGCCGTCCAGTCAATTAGCCAGATGTGGGTCTCCTGGCATGCACGATATGTGTTTGCCGTCCAGTCAGTTGGCGAGCTGTGGGTATCATGGCATGCATGGTAGCGAGCTGTGGATCTCATAGCATGCACAATCTGTGTGTGCCGTCCAGTCAATTTGCGAGCTGTGGGTCGCATGGCATACACGATATGTGTGTGCCGTCCAGTCAGTTGGCGAGCTGTGGGTCTTATGGCATGCATGTTAGCGAGCTGTGGGTCTCATGGCATGCACCATCTGTGTGTGCCGTCCAGTCAATTGGCGAGCTGTGGGTCGCATGGCATACACGATATGTGTGTGCCGTCCAGTCAGTTGGCGAGCTGTGGGTCTTATGGCATGCATGTTAGCGAGCTGTGGGTCTCATGGCATGCACCATCTGTGTGTGCCGTCCAGTCAGTTGGCCAGCTGTGGTCTCCTGGCATGCAGGATCTGTGTGCCGTCCAGTTAGTTGGCCACCTGTGGGTCTCCTGGCATGCACGATCTATGTGTGCCGTCCAGTCAGTTGGCCAGCTGTGGGTCTCCTGGCATGCACGATCTGTGTGTACCGTCCAGTCAGTTGGCCAGCGGTGGGTCTTCTGACATGCACGATCTGTGTGTACCGTCCAGTCAGTTAGCGAATTTGTGGGTCTCAGGAAGAGAATGAACATCAGCAGCAAACTAAATAAAATCTTGCCGACTACTACACCTGTACCTGACATTATGTCCAGTTTATCGAGATGCTACCAAATGAGTCGAACCATGGGTAGACCTGACGTAAAACGCTCAAGGAAGGATATTTCTTGGATGTGACACTCAATAAAGAAACTGAGAACGCAGTCTTAAAATAGAAAATCCTCGACATCACAAATTATTACTCGTTTCCTCTTTTAGTTTCATTTCGGTTAAGAGTATTGTGTCATGACCTTCGCCCTATGCACACTTTATTATTATTATTATTATTATTATTATTATTATCATTTATTCGTCTTTCTAATTGTTTATTTTCATTGTATCCCAATTGGAGCAGTTTCTTCTAGCTTTCATTGTTCATATTATTTTACAGTGATACTATTCTCCGAGTAACAAAGCGTTTTTTCCTCCCTGAGTCCTTCCTTTCTTTTCCGCTACTTCGCTCAGATCCTTCAAAACTCGCGTCATTGTCTGCCAGATTGTCACTTTCAATGTTTTTAGTCACATTTTCGATATTTGTTGAGAGATCTTAGTTAACTTTATGCACAAAGCAAAGGCTTTCAAGACCGTTATGTGTGTGTGTGTGTGTGTGTGTGTGTGTGTGTGTGTGTGTGTGTGTGTGGAGAGAGAGAGAGATAGAACTGAGAGTGAAAGAAAAAGTTTGCATGACCCCTCTGTGGACTATTCTTGAACAATTTTGTTTATTTCAGAAATTACATTAGTATAGGTTACCAAGGTTACCAAAATCAAATAACACTGTAGTGAGTCCTTGACACTAATAATTCATAATAATTAATATCGTAATTAAAAATCGGAAGTAAATTATAACTACATAATAATTTGTTTCTTACAACAGGTTCAATCTGCAAACTTAAATCTTTTCATTCACTGTTATTACATTACACACGTCATATCAAAAAATATCTAAACATTCTAATTTTCAAAGTGAACAATGCGGTTTGACTCATTACATATTTTTATTTATGCTTGACATTTTTGGCTTTTTTTCGATATTAGTGAACATATTTTATTTTTCAGTGTTGTCCCGGCTACGTCAGCACCGACATGACTGATCACAAAGGAACAAAAACAATTAATGAAGGTAATTTTATATATGTGTGTGTTATGATACGGTTTGCATCATAACCTTCTTCGCATCTCTTGCTATGAGAAGGGATTACTCATAAGTTAAGAAATGTCTTTGCCCATGGTTAGAGAGAGAGAGAGTTCAGGCTCTCTAACAAGGGTGTCACCAATAACCGTGAAGATACGGCTACATCTTGGGGAATGAGGTACGGAATCGCTGTAAGGAAAAGACAGAGCTTTTCTGACTCGAGGAACGAACTATTATATATATATATATATATATATATATATATATATATATATATATATATATATATATATATATATAATGCTAAATTCTACAGATACATTTATAAAGCCTTTATATTTAAAATACAAAAAATACATGTAAAATAACACATTCCCATCGAGCTTACCAGCTTCATTGTATAATTGTTGCCTTTAAGAATGTAATACAGATAGTTTAAATCTCGATTACTTCATGATATCCAATGAGTATAATAAAGTTCAATAGTTGCATATTAATGCAAAAATCATTTTGATGAAATGTATTTTGCTAAATTTAAAATAGAATACTAATTTGAAATAGGTTACTAAACATTACTCATTATTACCTAAAGAATCTTTTATTTCCAAATTAAATCTAAACATGAAGCTGGTAGCAAATTCTTCTTTTCCAGTAATACATACCACAAATAATATTAAACATTCCATTATATTATAATATAAAATATAAAGAACTCACAAAAAATGTTGGAAAAATATGAATTTTACCGCTAAAGTCTTAGATATCAAAAAGTGCCCATTCTTTAAAGAAGATTGCGAACACCGACTGTTCTTACCTGTAAAGAAAATACAGAGCTGTTCTGACTCGAGGAACGAACTAACTCTTCGTAAGCCCGCTTCTCTATTTATACAGTTTTTAGTTTCGTTCAGTCCAGTCAGAACAAGGCTCTTGGACCTTTTACTGGGAAGTCAAATTAATCAGTTGTACTTGGGTCTGAAAACTAAAATGGTAGTATCTATAAAAACTAAATATTCGAAAAGCCTGGAAAATAAACATAAGTGTTACTTATGTTATAATATGATTGCACAACAAACCTAGAGTGCTGTAAGAAATGGAATTAGTTGATCTAAAAATCAAAAGAACACATACGAACAAACTGCAAATAAATAATCTCGTCCGGGGAAGATAAAAAATTAAAACAGAATTTTTTAAATTGCTGACTGCTAGCGATGATTTAGCGATACAATTAATCATATATTGATTCATCTCAGATTCTCAGCTAATGCAAACGTCTGCTTAAGTTCAGGAGAAATTCGTACAAATGCTAACTGGAGCACCTTTATTCTACCTTGACGCAAGCGCATTCGAATTCCAATTGCTCTATATAGTAATGCAAACTGTCTTAATAACGGTAGGTTGTACTTAGATTCAATGCATGGCTTCACCGAGATATCTTTTGTTTCATCTTTTAGGAGCGGAGACGCCATTATATCTGGCTTTATTACCGCCAGATGTGAAAGGTCCCAAAGGAGAGTTTGTCCAGGAGAAGAAAGTTATAAAGTGGCCTATTTAATCTTCAGCCAAATAAATGCAATTATCAGTGACATACTTAATCTTCCGCTAAATTATACAATGACGTACTTAATCCAAATAAAAGCAAAGGAATCTTTCTGAATTTGGAAGATGAAAAATAAAATTACACTTCTGTGAAATAAGGTTTGTCGATGACATGCCAAGAAACATTAAGATAACATTTAACATTTTATTTGCAGTTCCCTCTATAACTCTGAAACAGTTCAATGTACGGTCATTTAATTTGATAGAGTCATCTACAAGGGTTACTACTCAGTGCTTGCAATGGTAGTTCGCGTATATTAGGCTAGCGCTCATTTACTGTTCCAGTCATGAAACAGAGTCATTGTGGTTATAAGCATGAACTAATTCCGACTCATAAGCACACTAAATACAGGAAAGAATCGACGTTTGCACGTAGTCATGGCAGATTGATCAAGAACGTAAAACTTAAACGAGAAGCTGTCGCCACTTAATTGGTACATTTATGGTTCCCGAATCCTCCCCAGGTGATATTTTTTTTCTGGCCTGTAGACAATGCATAATGCATGACCTTCCAAAGAACCTAACCACCGGTGCCCTGTTGTATCGAGTTTTCCATTTTAATTCATTTGTTAATGGGTTATAAACTCTGCACACATTGCCATATAGATTTTATTTGCTCTAGACAGTACCCTGGTACCCCGGCAGCAAAATCAACTGCGCTTGACCTCTATTCTGCTCCTAATTCAAAATTGTACCGAGACCCTCGCCACTTGCGTCGACATGAAGTATAAATGGAAGTAACTGGATAGTCTACTAATTCAGGTGTTGTCGAAACGTTTTTTAAAGCCTTGAAAGGCTTTCGCTTGTTTTGCGTCCAGAACCTATGGAGGAAGTTCCACTTTAACATACATCTGCTTCTTTAAACTCACTTTCCATGGTCTTTTTCTTCAGCTGTCCATCAAACAAGTCATTGAGCGGTTTGCAATATCTGTAAGGTCGTTTATGAAAAGCCGAGAATAGCTAATGAAACAAAGGAAACGATGAAGTTTACGATGGTTTGTTTGGAATGTAATGAAGATGGTGTGTTTAGTGCTGCTAAAACAGACAAAGCTGGCCTTCTGCATTCTGACAGCAAAGCTTAACCTCTACATCTCCAAAATAGGTCAACATGTATCATCCGGTGACCTCGACTTCTATCAGTTGTTGAAGATGCTACCGATGATCCAGTACCAATATGACTGTTGCATTGTTTACCATTGATGTCAACGTCCATTTTACTGAAGTTTCCAACCGATAAAGGTTCACAGTCGGGGCTGTACCTTAATCAGCCATTCTTCTTGAATAAGTCTGACTGCTACATCTCCAACATATTGTTTCTGTTTAATCCACCTGTTCTGCTACCTTAAGGTATTGTAGCCTGTCGCCCGTGTCTTTCAGTCCCATCTAGCGTTGTCTATGCCAATTGCCCTTGTCATCTAGGCCCATCTAGCGTTGTACTTACCTGTTATCCCTGCCTTCTAGGCTTATCTAGCGTTGTCCATACAGTGTCATTCACCTTGTCATTGATGTTAATAATCTGTCTCTGCATGCTATTTACCTTAGAAGAGAGACTTGCTATGATAGTCTCCAATTCATTTGACTGCCATTCGATTTCTACTTTTTGACCTTATGAGCTGCCTTTTGCGACATTCTTTTAGGTAACATGGGTCGGTTGCTTTTCATACGCATGAACTCTTTCTCAACTTTCTCATGACAGGAAATAGTAGATAAATCTCTGTAATGATGCCCTAATACATGTCTTAAATGCTTATTTAAAACTGTCCAGAACTTATTAGGTTTCATTTCAGGTACTGATTAGTGAAAAAGCAATAATTTCTCTTTAGCTCTCTGCAGGACTATGACGCAAAATCGTCATCCTCTCTTTGACTGGTATTGTAGAATTTCAACCATCAAGTATTCTGTAGATTCTTCAGTCTCATAAACGCTATCCAGTTTGTCTAAAAGCTGTTTGACGAGCGTTTCAAGTGTAAATCTCATTGTAAGCTGTCTTGATTCTCCTTCAGATGACTTTATCAACTAACTCTTGCTAATTGTCTCCATCTGTTAGTAGGTTCACATCGTCAAATATAACTTGGAGTTTGTCGCTGTTCAGCATTACTCTTTTTTTTTTTTTTGTCTTGTTTTAGGCTTTTGCTTTTCAGTATTGTTTCAGACCTGCCAACCCTAACAAGGTCGTCTCATTAGGGCGGCAGATTTTTTTTCAGTAAGTCTGACCAGTTTTCAGGATTGTAACAAAATATCGTGTACTGCTATTGTCAAGTTGGAAAACGTGTATTTAAAAAGTTCCGTATTCCAAACTGATGCATCGACAGTAAGCATTATGTTCATCTGAAAGGCTTGTAGAGTACACGTACATTTTATTAACCTCTAGTACAGTTGCATAAACTTAAGTTCCAAACCCTATGCACCTCAATGTCTCATTGCTATCTCCCAACTTGACCTATTTCTTGGGGGAAAAAATTCTTCAGTACACACAACGGCAATCGTATCTTCGCCATGTGACATACTCAAATCGACACGGGATGTCAAAAAAAAGTAACTGTGTCCCTTCCTGCTTTTGTTCAGGACAATATGAATATTCCTTTTTATTCTTCTGTACTGATTATTGAAAACTTAATTTTTAAGCATACTGTTGTCCTTGTACCATATTAAACGTCAGTTAACAACATTTTGTAACTTATTTTCCTGTTCAGTTCTGGTTTTATCAGACTGATAGTGTAGCGTCATTTCATGATACCCATTGCACTCAGTCAGTTAAATAAGAAATAAACCAGTCTAGAAACTTTTTCATTACATTGATTGTTAGTTTTTCAAGTAAACTTTCATCTTCTAGAAGTTCAAAAACTTCATGTAATCAACGATAATCGTGCCAACCATTTTCCCTTTATCTAATGCTTTTATCATTTATAGATGCAAGTGCAATTTTACACAAGTGATGCTGTCAAAAGCCAAACTGATTATCATCAAATAACTAACATTCAGTTAGATGATAAAATAATCATGTACATATTTTTCTTGTAAATTGAAAAATTATATGGAAAAATAGAGATGAATCTTTGGTTATTTGCACTTTCTTTTGTTCCAGCTTTATACAATGGAGTTTCATTGGTAGTTTGTCAAGTCTGTGGAATTTTTCCAAACTAACACGTTGATGGCAAATAATAGCTATCTTATTGTTTTGAAGAATACAAATATTAATCACTTTAAACATTAAGTTTTCCTTAAACGCATACTGTTACAAATGTGTGTGTGTACGTTGTATGTTTGATAGACCATGACATGTATATTTTTTCATTAAAAGGAAGCAAGGCTTTGCATACATACTATAACTATACATATATTTATACCACATACAAATATACATACCAGTACACACACCAGTACATACAAATACAAATACCAGGACATACACATACCAGTACATACAAATACACACACCAGTACATACAAATATACATACCAGTACACACACCAGTACATACAAATACAAATACCAGTACATACACATACCAGTACATACAAATACACATACCAGTACATACAAATATACATACCAGTACACACACCAGTACATACATATACAAATACCAGGACATACACATACCAGTACATACAAATACACATACCAGTACATACAAGTACACACACCAGTACCTACATATACACATACCAGTATATACAAACACACTTCCAGTACATACATACATTTACCAGTACATACACATACCAGTACATACACATACACATACCAGTACATACACACAGACATATCAGTATATACACACAAACATACCAGTACATACACATTCACATACCAGTACATACACATACACATACCAGTACATACAAATACACATACCAGTACATACACATACACATACACAGACATACCAGTACATACACATACACATACCAGTGCATACACATTCACATACCAGTACATACACATTCACATACCAGTACATACACATACACATACCAGTACATACAAACACACATACCAGTACATAAACATACACATACCAGTACATACAAACACACTTACCAGTACATAAACATACACATACCAGTACATACAAACACACTTACCAGTACATAAACATACACATACCAGTACATACAAACACACTTACCAGTACATAAACATACATTTACCAATACATACACATATCAGTACATACAAATACACATACCAGTACATACACATACCAGTACATACAAATACACATACCAGTACATACAAGTACACACACCAGTACCTACACATACACATAACAGTACATACAAACACACTTACCAGTACATACACATACATTTACCAATACATACACATACCAGTACATACACATACCAGTACATACAAATACACATACAAGTACACACACCAGAACCTACACATACACATACCAGTACATACACATACACATACCAGTACATACATAGACATACCAGTACATACACATACACATACCAGTACATACAAACACACTTACCAGTACATACACATACATTTACCAATACATACACATACCAGTACACAAACATAGACATACCAGTACATGCAAATACACATACCAGTACATACACATACCAGTACATACAAATACACATACAAGTACACACACCAGAACCTACACATACACATACCAGTACATACACATACCAGTACATACACATACACATACCAGTACATACATAGACATACCAGTACATACACATACATTTACCAATACATACACATACCAGTACATAAACATAGACATACCAGTACATACAAATACACATACCAGTACATACACATAGACATACCAGTACATACAAATACACATACCAGTACATAAACATAGACATACCAGTACATAGAAATACACATACCAGTACATACAAATACACATACAAGTACACACACCAGAACCTACACATACACATACCAGTACATACACATACACATACCAGTACATACACAGACATACCAGTACATACACATACACATACCAGTACATACACATACCAGTACATACAAATACAAATACCAGTACATACACATTCACATACCAGTACATATCCATACCAGTACATACACATTAACATACCAATACATACAAATACACATACCAGTACATACACATACACATACCAGTACATACACATACACATACCAGTACATACAAATACAAATACCAGTACATACATTTCAAAATTTAGTGCTGTGGCTATTTCAGTATGCGGTACCATCTTGTTGGAAACTATTACTTGGTTTCTTTTGCTAATTATTTTAATTCATAATGATTAAATAAATACAAGAGACACTAAGGGTTTAAACTTGAAAGTTGGTTTACATAAAGAAGGTAGAGCACTACAAACCGTGCATAGCTAGAGTCTCAAAGAATTAAAGCTTGGCGATTTGATCATCAGCAAGTAGAAGGAGTAGGTCTACAACAATTGAAATAACAAGCAAACAGTGGGTAATTCAAACACTGATGTTGTTTCAATTCATGCTTGTGCATGGATCACCATTGCTATTGACTATATTATTTTATTTATCCTCTCTCTCTCTCTTTCTCTCTTGATTGGTTTTACCATCATATGTCTGCAGAGAAAGAGAGAGATCATCTGACATTTAAATATTTATAGTATATACAATGGACGGTTAGACACTTATTTATATATTTTATAAAAAGAACTAGTGCTAGCATAATTTGCAAAATAGTACAATTAAGTGAATTCACCTTGTAATGGTGCACTGGAATTTTTCAGACATTTAAATACTAATTTGGACTTGTGCTCATCAAGTGCCCACTCTAATAATTTAGTCTGTATCTGAAATGATCCAAAATAGACTAATCAAGTGTCCACTCTAATAATTTAGTCTGTACCTAAAATTATCTAAACTAGACTACTGTACCTTTTGGTCAAGATGACATGGAGTACAAGTCAAATTGACCAATATTGTAGATTTTTTCATCCTTTATCCATGTACTTCTAAATCGATGTGGAGTACAAGACACAGCCAAATCAACAACGTGGCTTCATCATTTTCACCAGTAACTTCCGATTTTATGAGTATGAATGGTATCAATGTATGCTATTTCAAATTAATTGGGTAGCTGCAGTCACCAACATTACCATGCTTTTTGTCAAGTTCTGTTTGCAGTGTATTTCAACGTTTAGAATTAAGATGTAAACCATCACAAGTATATCTGACATATATGCTATTATACTGAGATATTTCAGCGTGTAAATGCAAAAAATCAATCCATGTTTAAATTTTTTATATTTCTAGTTGACGTTTTGCAAGGTGTCAAATTACCCAAAATATGGACTTCAACACAGTAGTAAGTTATTCTCTGATGGGATAAAATGGTACACAACTCAGATAAATTACTGGTACCAGTATTACATCATTTCTGGTGGTTCTCAGTCCACTTGATGTTGTTAGACCGGTAATTGATGTGGATTAATGACAGAGAATAAATCGATGCTGGCATTGCTTAATAATCAAAACCAATATATGGATTTAAACAGTCAAGTATATTGTTGTCGAAAACCAATATAGGGATTTAAACAGTCAAGTATATTGGATTGTTGTCGAAAACCAATATAGGGATTTAAACAGTCAAGTATATTGGATTGTTGTCGAAAACCAATATAGGGATTTAAACAGTTAAGTATATTGGATTGTTGTCAAAAACCAATATAGGGATTTAAACAGTCAAGTATATTGGATTGTTGTCGAAAACCAATATAGGGATTTAAACAGTCAAGTTTATTGGATTGTTGTCAAAAACCAAAATATCAAACTATCCATCATGATCAAATAGAGACACCAAAACAACAGCTTGTTTAGAAAAATTACAGGTAATGTGCTGACATTATATTTTGCTTTAAGCTGAAATGCAAAACTAAAAAATGGATTATCGATGATCTCCAAGTTTCCCATCTGAATTTTAGTCTATATTAAAGGCTTTGATTAGTGAATCATGACATTATTGTGGATATATGATAGTTATATCTTTAACTTATGAATTATATCATTGAAAAAAATGCACTAGTACTTTCTCACGTGTGCCAAATAAAATACAAGTCAATCAAATATTAACAGACCTATGACTAAAATGTGAGCAGCAAAAAAGATGAATAAAGCAAAATCCGTTCATATTTTTAGGAAACAGATTATGCATAAGTACAGCACAAAAAAAAGAATATAGACTGTAAGTATTAAGACTCACATGAACTGTGAACTCTAATTGTTTTCTTTTATTTAATTATGGAGATATAAAAAAATACATACAAATCCATAAAACAATGATACAATTATAATACAGAAGCAGTCATATTAGTTTCAAACAATTTATTGACATGAAAATTGAAAAAAGATTAGTGCTGCTGTATTTACTGTTTTTGATTTTGCCGATTTCAACTCAAAATCACAGTTTTACTGCAATTTCAATGACAAGATCCATACATAAGTTGATTAGGAGAATAAGATGAAGCCTGTACCTCCAGGTGAAAAAGCGTTCACTTATATGCAGAAACATACAGTATCAACATTATGTGCTCATGTGCAGATAGTCAGGATGACAAACATTTTATGACATGAAAGGAAAAAAGGTGTACTGTTGAAAATTCCAATATGCTGTATATTTGCATGTACCATTTGAAGGAATGGCGATTGCAAAAAAATTATTTGCAAGCAAAATATCAACTGACCAACAATACTACAAAAAAGAACCCAAAACAATCAGCTTTAGTGTTCTTTCGGAACAGTATGGGATGTGTAATTTGCTGGTCTCATTCTCTGCACTTAATTTTGAACTGTGTGCCTAAATTCTAAGTCAGTTTGGCTTTTAGAGCAGAATTTTTACCTTAAGTCAGTTTTTGCTGTTGTTTTTTTTTTTAAATAAAGAGAACAATAATTTTTCAAAACCTTTGTGGAAACACATCAATTGACAAAACCGAACCAAGATTGATAACTCACCTCCATTTGAGCCTTCAACTGTAGTCAAAACTGTATGTGCTGGCATCTCTTTGCGGGAACAGATATGGTACAGATATCTCCCCAACAAATATTTGACAGCTTGTAACCCCCAGATGTTCATCTCGTATCACAGTTGGAATTTCCACAAGAAGGGTATTCCGTAATACACTTCCAATCAATATAGAATGAACTTGCAAGATCTGTACCATCCAATTTCTTTAACAATCTCTGACTCATTTTATATTGTTTACATTGGCAAAATAAACCCCTGTTAATAATAGAATGTCACAAATGAACATAACTCCCTCCTGTACACTGCATAACAATGTTTTAATATGAGGTGCACATGTGACATCACATTCCAAGTAAGTCTTAAATACAGAAGAACAATTTAGTACAAGAAAGATAGCACTTATCAGTATATCAAATGCACAAGATTTTGTTTCATTGATGGAATTGCACCTTCATTATCTAAAATATGTGTTCTTTAAAAAAAAAGGTGGTAAACTTAAGTGTCTCTTTTAAGAAATTTTGTTTGTCTGGATGGAGCAAGGCAAAAATACTAAATGTCAACTAGTTTTTATACACTTCTTTTGACAAGATTCCAACAGAATAATTATGATGAAAAAACTATCAAATAAAAGGAATTTTATCTTGGATTGTAAGAAATGAAAAAGATCTGTTTATTGTGAAGTTTCACCATAAATAGGGTGCATTGTGCAAAACACGTGTGAGGAGGGGAAATTTTTGTGAAAACTGGAGCATGACCTTAAGGTCCCAATGCATTGCGCAAAACATGTGTGAGGAAGGAAATTAATTGTAAAAACTGGAGCATGACCTTAAGGTCCTAAGACTAGAAGAATACTTTGCTATTACTTTAGTCAGCCTTGCTTCAAAAATGATTTTGTTGAGTGAATATAACAAAAATGGCTGTAGATGGAAAAAGTCCCATTATCATCAAATGTCGTAACAGTTACTCGATAGAGGAAACATTTCACACCAAAGCAACATATAGTAAATTAAAAGACTCTGGCTTAAAAATGTTCATAATGGGGTTTGCATTTTCTTTTTAGCCAAGTGAAAGGTCAACTTTTGTGCAGACAAGGAGTAATAAAGGCAGGACCTATTTTCAGCCAAAGTGTATGCAGACAAAATCACATTTCTGTGCCAAAAATGCTCAGTGTAAACCTGTTTGTATTAATTTTTAAATCTATATTTGAGTACCTCATTATCTAGGTAAATAGTTTTCATTGAAAGTACGTCATATTATGTCCAGGTGTAGCACTGACATAACCCAATAGAGAAAAAAAAAACACTAACATTTCAGTGTAAATCGAAATTCAGCAAAATCACCAAGTAAGTAAGAAGCTTTCTATAAAAAATAGTTAACTTAAATATGGGAAAGTTTATGCCTATATCAAGAGGAATCAGAATTGAAACAAAAATCAAGAAAAAAGCCCACCTGTCAAAGCTAAATGGTCTTCAAGAGGTATCAGAATTGAAACAAAAATCAAGAAAAAACCCAACTGTCAAAGCTAAATGGTCTTCAAGAGGTATTAGAATTAAAACAAAAATCAAGAAAAAAGCCCAACTGTCAAAGCTAAATGGTCTTCAAGAGGTATTAGAATTAAAACAAAAATCAAGAAAAAAGCCCAGCTGTCAAAGCTAAATGGTCTTTGAAGGTCCTTAAGGTTCCACAATACAGTTTGCATTTTGTACAGGGGTGAATTTCTAAATAAATAATAAATACCGACATCTAATCAAAGAGATCATGTGTTACAGTAGAATCCAGAAATGTTTATGCTGGTGTTAATCAATTTCTTTTTAAAGCATTCTGTATGTAGGTGTTAATCAGTAGGTGTTAATCAGTTCTTTTTAAAGCATTCTGTATGCTGGTGTTAATCAGTTCTTTTTAAAGCATTCTGTATGCTGGTGTTAATCAATTCTTTTTAAAGCATTCTGTATGTAGGTGTTAATCAGTTCTTTTTAAGCATTCTGTATGCTGCTGTTAATCAGTTCTTTCTAAAGCATTCTGTATGCTGGTGTTAATCAGTTCTTTTTAAAGCATTCTGTATGTAGGTGTTAATCAGTTCTTTTTAAAGCATTCTGTATGCTGGTGTCAATCAGTTCTTTTTAAAGCATTCTGTATGTAGGTGTTAATCAGTTCTTTTTAAAGCATTCTGTATGCTGGTGTTAATCAGTTCTTTTTAAAGCATTCTGTATGCTGGTGTTAATCAGTTCTTTTTAAAGCATTCTGTACGTAGGTGTTAATCAGTTCTTTTTAAAGCATTCTGTATGCTGGTGTTAATCAGTTCTTTTTAAAGCATTCTGTATGTAGGTGTTAATCAGTAGGTGTTAATCAGTTCTTTTTAAAGCATTCTGTATGCTGGTGTTAATCAGTTCTTTTTAAAGCATTCTGTACGTAGGTGTTAATCAGTTCTTTTTAAAGCATTCTGTATGCTGGTGTTAATCAGTTCTTTTTAAAGCATTCTGTATGTAGGTGTTAATCAGTAGGTGTTAATCAGTTCTTTTTAAAGCATTCTGTATGCTGGTGTTAATCAGTTCTTTTTAAAGCATTCTGTATGCTGTGTTAATCAGTTCTTTTTAAAGCATTCTGTATGTAGGTGTTAATCAGTTCTTTTTAAAGCATTCTGTATGCTGGTGTTAATCAGTTCTTTTTAAAGCATTCTGTACGTAGGTGTTAATCAGTTCTTTTTAAAGCATTCTGTATGCTGATGTTAATCAGTTCTTTTTAAAGCATTCTGTATGTAGGTGTTAATCAGTTCTTTTTAAAGCATTCTGTATGCTGGTGTTAATCAGTTCTTTTTAAAGCATTCTGTATGTAGGTGTTAATCAGTTCTTTTTAAAGCATTCTGTATGCTGGTGTTAATCAGTTCTTTTTAAAGCATTCTGTATGCTGGTGTTAATCAGTTCTTTTTAAAGCATTCTGTATGTAGGTGTTAATCAGTTCTTTTTAAAGCATTCTGTATGCTGGTGTCAATCAGTTCTTTTTAAAGCATTCTGTATGTAGGTGTTAATCAGTTCTTTTTAAAGCATTCTGTATGCTGGTGTTAATCAGTTCTTTTTAAAGCATTCTGTATGTAGGTGTTAATCAGTTCTTTTTAAAGCATTCTGTATGCTGGTGTCAATCAGTTCTTTTTAAAGCATTCTGTATGTAGGTGTTAATCAGTTCTTTTTAAAGCATTCTGTATGCTGGTGTTAATCAGTTCTTTTTAAAGCATTCTGTATGCTGGTGTTAATCAGTTCTTTTTAAAGCATTCTGTACGTAGGTGTTAATCAGTTCTTTTTAAAGCATTCTGTATGCTGGTGTTAATCAGTTCTTTTAAAAGCATTCTGTATGTAGGTGTTAATCAGTTCTTTTTAAAGCATTCTGTACGTAGGTGTTAATCAGTTCTTTTTAAAGCATTCTGTATGCTGGTGTTAATCAGTTCTTTTAAAGCATTCTGTATGTAGGTGTTAATCAGTAGGTGTTAATCAGGTCTTTTTAAAGCATTCTGTATGCTGGTGTTAATCAGTTCTTTTTAAAGCATTCTGTATGTAAGTGTTAATCAGTAGGTGTTAATCAGGTCTTTTTAAAGCATTCTGTATGCTGGTGTTAATCAGTTCTTTTTAAAGCATTCTGTATGTAGGTGTTAATCAGTTCTTTTTAAAGCATTCTGTATGCTGTGTTAATCAGTTCTTTTTAAAGCATTCTGTATGTAGGTGTTAATCAGTTCTTTTTAAAGCATTCTGTATGCTGGTGTTAATCAGTTCTTTTTAAAGCATTCTGTACGTAGGTGTTAATCAGTTCTTTTTAAAGCATTCTGTATGCTGGTGTTAATCAGTTCTTTTTAAAGCATTCTGTATGTAGGTGTTAATCAGTAGGTGTTAATCAGTTCTTTTTAAAGCATTCTGTATGCTGGTGTTAATCAGTTCTTTTTAAAGCATTCTGTATGTAGGTGTTAATCAGTTCTTTTTAAAGCATTCTGTATGCTGGTGTCAATCAGTTCTTTTTAAAGCATTCTGTATGTAGGTGTTAATCAGTTCTTTTTAAAGCATTCTGTATGCTGGTGTTAATCAGTTCTTTTTAAAGCATTCTGTATGTAGGTGTTAATCAGTTCTTTTTAAAGCATTCTGTATGCTGGTGTTAATCAGTTCTTTTTAAAGCATTCTGTATGTAGGTGTTAATCAGTTCTTTTTAAAGCATTCTGTATGCTGGTGTTAATCAGTTCTTTTTAAAGCATTCTGTATGCTGGTGTTAATCAGTTCTTTTTAAAGCATTCTGTACGTAGGTGTTAATCAGTTCTTTTTAAAGCATTCTGTATGCTGGTGTTAATCAGTTCTTTTAAAAGCATTCTGTATGTAGGTGTTAATCAGTTCTTTTTAAAGCATTCTGTACGTAGGTGTTAATCAGTTCTTTTTAAAGCATTCTGTATGCTGGTGTTAATCAGTTCTTTTAAAGCATTCTGTATGTAGGTGTTAATCAGTAGGTGTTAATCAGGTCTTTTTAAAGCATTCTGTATGCTGGTGTTAATCAGTTCTTTTTAAAGCATTCTGTATGTAAGTGTTAATCAGTAGGTGTTAATCAGGTCTTTTTAAAGCATTCTGTATGCTGGTGTTAATCAGTTCTTTTTAAAGCATTCTGTATGCTGGTGTTAATCAGTTCTTTTTAAAGCATTCTGTATGTAGGTGTTAATCAGTTCTTTTTAAAGCATTCTGTATGCTGTGTTAATCAGTTCTTTTTAAAGCATTCTGTATGTAGGTGTTAATCAGTTCTTTTTAAAGCATTCTGTATGCTGGTGTTAATCAGTTCCTTTTAAAGCATTCTGTACGTAGGTGTTAATCAGTTCTTTTTAAAGCATTCTGTATGCTGGTGTTAATCAGTTCTTTTTAAAGCATTCTGTATGTAGGTGTTAATCAGTAGGTGTTAATCAGTTCTTTTTAAAGCATTCTGTATGCTGGTGTTAATCAGTTCTTTTTAAAGCATTCTGTATGTAGGTGTTAATCAGTTCTTTTTAAAGCATTCTGTATGCTGGTGTCAATCAGTTCTTTTTAAAGCATTCTGTATGTAGGTGTTAATCAGTTCTTTTTAAAGCATTCTGTATGCTGGTGTTAATCAGTTCTTTTTAAAGCATTCTGTATGCTGGTGTTAATCAGTTCTTTTTAAAGCATTCTGTATGTACTAGATGCAATAGCAATCTAGCTGAGTATGATTAACATGGGTTTGAATGCAATCTAGCTGAGTATGGTTAACATGGGTTTGAATGCAAAATGATGTGCTCTGAGTGAATGTCCAATTTTAGAAAGCACAAATATGTATCAAATGTTTTGAGATAAAATTGAAAGGGTTCAGCCATCAAGATTTTTTTCACATTTTGTGAAGAGAAAGACAAATTCAGGCAATGAAATCTTGATACAAGTGGAGGTGTAGGGAGGTAAGGGACATTATAGAAATGCCACATTTTGGTCTGTTTCAATGTATATTTGCTAGTTCACAAGGTGGAGTTAAATGGGTACGGAATAATCAAAGCTATAAAAGAAAATAAATACAATCATCAGTGAGACAGATAAAAGAAATCTGGATCGTAAGGAATAAAATGGTCAGAGAATTGGGTAGTCTTCACAGCAAACAAGACATTAGCATAGCTGCCAACCCTCCAGGCTCGCAATTAGTGGAAATAGGGATAAAAATTAGTGAATTTTGATATGAATTTGTGAAGCGATCTTCGAGTCTGGGAATATTTGTCAGAACAAATGTTTAGCATGGTCTCCAGTTGATAAAGGTAGATTGCGTTCAACAAGAAAACTCACATTCAATGCTTCAGCATTGGTAGCTTGCAGGTCTTCCATCGATGGCTTAAAATATTCCAGAGCTGAAATCTTCTGCGAGTTCTTACTTTTCCCAACCTCTATGTGCTTTTTGCTACCATGTGCTTCCTCACATCTTCTCTGCCACCATGCCCAATGCTAAAATTTTGTGGCACACTGTGTGCAAAAAGCATGATGAATATCGATGTTTGATGGTTGAATGCATGGCCAATTTTTGGAATATTCCAAACTAAACTTCACTTTTTGTGCAATACATTTCTTTTTCCCTGTTGGTGAAGACATTTTCAAGATGTGGTGCTGAATAGTAATTCAAATCACTGTTTACAGCATATGCACAGAGCAAAATTCTGGTTAGGCCCCAGTTTATCTCAAAAGCATTTGTAAAACTACTCTTATACATATAGACTAAAATAAGCTAAAATGCTTGCTACTGGGCCAACTGTACCATTCAGCTATAGTTCCACTAATATCATGACCGGAAGTACCGGACCATTTCGGCAAATGCCAATATCACGACTAGTGCCAAATGGGAAATTGGTTATTTTATTAAAGATTTCAAATAATTGAGAATTGGGAAATTTTTGGGGTTTTTTGCATGCAGCATGAATCTGTGAATCGCTGAAAATATCATGAAATTCATTCCAAAATTGTGAGGGTTGGCAGCTATGTCAGACATTCATAAGATGACATGCATATAATATAGTGAAAGTTTGTGAAAAGTGTGAAGTGTAACCTAAACCTTTGAAGACTCCGACCATCAATAACACTGGAAAGTTTTGTATTTCTCCACACACGATTTATATACACCAAGATCTGTCATGTAATGGACAACAAATAATAGCCAAATAATAAAAAGCAATTTCCAAGACAAATGAAACTCAGCCTAATGATATTCTTCCTTCCTGAACTCCTCTATCCAGATGTTTCTATTCCAATGTCCTGTATTATCAGGTAATAATCATTTGTCCTTTGTGTGAATATTATATTTTAAATCACACAATCCTCAGCTCTCTCCCCTTCACAAAAAGGTTCATCAAAGGAGGAAGGGGAGGAGAGTATGCTTTATAGAAAAACAATTAGCATTAGAAAGGTCATCTTTCATTCATTTATTTTTAAAACTTTACATCAACTTCATAAGAATGAGTACTACAAAAATAAGATCTTGAGAAATAAAATTTCAAGTAAATTTTTTATGTAACAGAAACAGCACAAAGACTTTCTTAACATCTTCATCTGATGTAAAATCTGATTCAACACACTCTCCTAATTTTGGATCTTAGTTCTGCCAATGCTCCACAACCTTTTCACTCACAAATTCTCCTTTGGGACTCTCCACATTTGGAGGTAATAAAGCCAAGTATAATGGTGTTCCTGCTCCTGTAAAAATAAACATATATATATATATATATATATATATATATATATATATATATATATATATATATGGATACAGCATTAATTTCATTAAAGAAAAGATTTATGCATTATTTAATTTTATTGTGCAAAAGACAAATGGAACAGTAACTGAGCACATTTATTCCTTAATTATGCTGGTTATGCAAGAATTTAAGACTATCACATGACCATCTGTGATGAGTGAAATGTAGTATAATGTAATATGTTATTATTATTATTATTGTTCACACTATACCAGTGAGTGCTGCTTTCAGGTAATCAATAAAATATGGTTCAAAGAAACATCACTGTTCCCCATTCACAGTTCATGTGCTTCACTCTACACCCAAAGTTTATAGCCTTTGATATAATTAAGCACATCAACTGATGGGGCTCATTTGGGAGTAGATCAACAGATGGAACCCATCTGGGAGCAGAATACTGATAATTTACCAGTGTCTTTCAAGACCTTCAAAACAAAAATGCAGCTATCATCAGTGGACTCTAGTTTTCTTTAAGGCAAATTATCTAACTCTTCTTGAGGGGCCTGATCTAGGTTTAGAGAGACCCCAGGGCAACGGGACTTTTTGATCTACAGTAGAGAGTGTGCCCAAAAGGTCAGTTCCGGGTTTGAATCCTGCCCAATACAGCATAGCTCAGCCCTCTCTGGGCAAGGCATATGGTTTCAGCACTGAATTGTCTTTTATGTGCTGATATGTTGATAAAAAACTTCATCGTGTGACTAGATCAACGAGTCTCAAGATGCTTGTCAATTACATGTTTAGGGGACTTCTACGTTTCATGCCCATGTGACATATCTTATTTAAGATATTACATACTGATACTGATAGAATCAACTCTAGAAATAAAAAAATATCTAATATAGAAATCAGCAAACTAGTTTATACTACAGAAGATTACCTTCATCGATGGTTTTTGTTCCTTTGTGACTGGACATGTCAGTCTTTACATAACCTGGACAACACTGAAAACAGAGAAGTACAATACATTTGACATGCCGGTACTTACATAACCTGGACAACATTGAAAACAGAAGTACAATACATTCTGTACTCCAATTACTGCATATTTATGACTATGTCTTATTACAAATACACCAAGTTTCTAGATTGTTACTTTTTAACATCTTATTCCATTTTAATTTTTTAATTTTTTTAAAATTTAGTTTATTCCTGTTTAAATTTGTTAACTTCTGCTTTGTTAAAAACAAATTGATTAGCCTCTTGCTTTCAAACCTTTTAATCAAAGTAATTACTATTTTCTTAATTATTTTATCATGAAATAAGGGTGAAAACCAGATATAGTTTCAATCCGATAAAGATCCTCAAGCCAATGAAATCAGTTAATTGGTGATTTGATGGCTGTAACTTCAGCTTAATGGGAAGGCAAGAGCTTTAAAATATTTGTATGGTTTTGTAGATGAAGATAAATTCAATTGACTAACTAACATACAGTACTGTGAATTGTACAAATTAAACTTACTGAGTTCACAATGATATCAGGCCTGCTAGAATCATGAGCAAAAGCCTTGCCCTGGATATAGGACATGACCCTGACCCCAATCTTGGATACAGCATAGGCCCACTTGGGCCACCCATTTTGTTCCACAGTGTCAGACTTTGCAACTCTAAAAAGAAAAATTATTTTAGTAATACTCAATAAATTAAGTACTCATTTTGAATAAAGAAATAGGTAATTAAAAGTTTTTCTCTCATTATGTTGCTCTTCATTAAGGAGAAACTTCGTATCATCATCATCATCACCAACAGATTAACTTTAGAACAAATAAATGAATCTGTGAATGTATAAGATTATTTGACTGATGTGAAAATTTAAAATACCATATCATCTCACATATTTGATTTTTAGAATGTTTTCATTTATTATATATACAGTACATATAAAAAATCAAGATTTTCTCACATGAAAGAAAAAAGATCTTCATATAAAAATTATTCTGAAGGTAAGTTAATGAAAGTACTCTTTTTTACATAACACCTCGTCTTAATAAGATTAGACATTTTTAAATATATTGTTATGCTGGAATGGAAAAGTAAAAAAGGATGACAGTTTTAAATAAAAAGGAAGGTAAATAAAAAATTAAAACCTGTAATTGATGGCAGTAAAAATTATCTGTACTCTAAAAACATTATTAGCCATATTTGTATCATGTTCATGCTAATATCCTTTTAATTACTGGCAAAATTATTAAATGAAAGAAGTGCTTGATATTTCAAAATTAAATGTAAGTGGGACAGGATTAGAGCTGATCCGAATAAAATGGACTGGCCACCCTGCACAAGTGTTCGTACTGATAGCACAAATGAATAATTTTTCCAGTAACAAGATTATATAGTTGTCAACATCATTTATATCTGCACTAAGGTACCTATGACCCAAAATACATATTTTATTTCTGCACTTAAAAACCCAGGAAAAAGGTAATGACATTAAGGTCTACAGTCATGCTTGTAAATCACAAAAGCAGTTACAGTAGTTATTAATGGAAATCAAGTTCCCTAGCTATGCAGTCCACATGAAGAACAGGGGAAAATGTATAATACAATCAAAAGGAGATGTAAATTGAATAACTTACACCTCAAACTCCCTCATAAGGTTTTTGAGCTGGTCCATAGTAATGTTTGGATTCTTGATTTTGGCTTTGAGGGAGTCACTGCATCTGCCGAGTGCCATTGTGGATGTAATACTTGAGACATTGACAACCCTGTAAATAATTCCAAGATAAAAGATATGAAACTAAATGCTTTCAAATAAACATGCTCATCCATTGTTTGTGTATCTCTGTATGGTTTATACCTTTTATTTCAGCTCTACATTCGATAAAGACAACTTGATTGAGTCAAGGTTTCTCCCACATATATAACCTGTATACAAATTCTAGTCCTTTTTTTGAAGAGCAAATTACACCATTGTTTTAAAATTAAAAATGCACCAACAGGTCACAGACTGTACAAACTGATGAAATCGGGTAGTGAATCACGTAGTAACATTTTTAAGTCACAGAAATTGATGAAGGCATACACATTTCAACTTATTTCATTCAGAAAATGTAGGAATTCAAAAAATAAGAGTAATATGTATTTCTTATATTAGGTAAAGAGACACAAAAGATTCTGATAAGTCATGCTTTAGGACTGATATAACACTGCAAGTTTCAATCTAGACCATCTTGCGCCAATGCACAACAACATAAATCATTGATGGCCCAGTCAAATATGACAGATTCATTTACACACTGCCATGTCTAAATAAGCAGCACAAATTTTGCACTTCTGCACACCTGTCAAGTTGCAGGCTGTACCCTTAATGTGCATTAGATAAGGTTTGGACTGACATGGACTGATGGAGGTTAAGATAGACTGGTTACCATGCTCCATGTCACTGACATTATTTAACAAAGAAACAAACAAAAAGCAGTCTCACTATATGCAAACATACATTGTATGAGATGTTTTGCAAAACATGCTGGCAAGGTTTAAGCAGAAAATGACCTAAATAAGAATAAATCAAAGTGCTATTTAAAGATGCATTCTTTTATTCAGAACACCATCAGAACCAAATGAAAACAAGTTTTGCTCAAAAAGCCATAAATCCAGAAGCATACAAAACATGACTCGTTATGATCATCATAGGAACATTGTCAAAATTAAAATCCATATATCTCAGGCACAGGATGAAGTCAGTGCAATAAACTTGATTTTAAAAGTATTATGTAATAGTTATTCTCAATGGCATATCATTATTAGTAAAATAATTCTGATTGCTAACAGTTTGTCTAAGTACATGTAAGCAAAACACATTAGCAATAAGATATGGCTGTAGTATATACTAGCCTGCATAAGGGCAAATCACTCTGAGTAACTTTAATTCAGTTTTAAGATTGGAGAAACTTTTTGACCATTCTGCATTAAACCTGACTCTCTTTCCAATGTAAGCCATGATAAACATCTAATTTTGCTGCAAATCAAATGGTGAAAAGTCCCTTTAACAAAATGTGGGAAAAATGTAGAAGAACATATGACTCAAATGAAGATATAATTTTTTAAGGCAATATATTTACACAATCAGTATATTAAACTGCATAGTGTAAACATATTAAACAAGTAGAAACCTCACAAAATATAAGGCCTATAAGAAACTGACACGGCCATTTAGAAAATATCATTCATACACTGGCCCTATATCCTCAATCCTATATTAAACCCTGACAGTGTACTACAAGTTCCTCATTAAATTAAACTTTCTAGAATTTAGTGGACCCTATAATAAAATAACTATAGTTTTCACCTAGGAAACATTTTTGGCAACTCATGTTAAATGCAAACTTTTAAGAGTTAAGCAGTGTGAACAAAATGACGAAAAAGTTTATTTTCAAGAAAGAATGTTGAATGTATATCATTGTGACAACTCTATGAGGAAATGGAAATAAAATATCAAACGAAAAAATAAAAGAACAGAAACTCAAGAATTCTGTCTAAAATACTGTCATGTCTTTGAACAGTGCAATGATAATTGGTTTTAGAAAACAATTTATAAAAAATCATACAATTTATGATACTGCCTGTACCTCCATCAATTCTAAAATAATTATTTCTTGATCTTACACTGCACCGCAGATGACACAGTACAAAATTATTTCAGAATTGATTTGAATGAGTATGTAGAGGGAGTTTTTCTACCTTGCATGAGGACGAAGTAAAGGGTACAAGGCCTCACATACAGCCAGGGTGTCCCAAAAATTGACCTTTAACGTCACTTCTGCCTGTTCTGCAAATGGGGCCGTTGAATTTCCCTGTAAAAAGTTACAAAAGTTTGTAAAATAATCATCTCCACTGCAATGAATGGCACTGAAATATTTTAAACACTTTATAAAATCTTATAACAACAAATGAATGGCATTATAATTATATATACTCTTCAAATCTTAAAAAAAGAAAGCCTTGAATGGCATTGTTATAATGGATACACTTTATCAAATCTCAAAACAACAACAACAATAAAAAACCCATTTGTCAATCTGACATGATCCATTGCCATTCCTATAGTTTTTTCTGTCAGATAATTCATCAATATAAACAGGAGTTGGTTTTCCCAGTTTTTCTTTCTGTTCAGGGATGGTGGTGGATATTACCACAAAGCATTGCTTTTGGGATTATATTGTTCTGAGACAAGAAGAGTCAAGTGTCTTGACCAAGGATATGTCACTGTAGCCAATTTTGGCTGATCCACTGATTGAAATTTCACCAGACCCTGCTGACCCAAGTCCAACGGCTTAAAGGATCGAACATTTGATTTCTAGGAAATACAGGGATCTTTTCTATAAAAAATGTTTCCAGATCACAGATTGATTGACTAAACAACATATCTTGAGGTAAATATTTTGAAAAATCATTACTCGAAGGCAAATTCTAGCCCTCCCCATTAAATGATTAGTTTGTAAACACCAAACCATCACAGTTCCTGATTGATGAGTAGCCATAGACTTTAACATGAACACAGATACTGGCAGATGGGTGGTCTGGCAAACATGGGGATGCTTCATCTCATCTACTGTTCCATTCATCAATGAGAAAATCAAAGACAATGGTCACCAGAAATGATACACTAAGTTTCTTTTATTTTTATTAAAACTCATTCGGCCCCAGCACTGTTATCAGTATCTCTGCTGATATGCCCCAGAAGCTCTAAGCTGTGTCTAGTTGCTTGTGCCCCAGAGTTTTTATCTGTTTGAAACATTTTGAAAACATCGTGTACGTGCATCCACTCTTACCTTAATTTTTCTTCTTATATCCAATTAAAATCCATGAAATTTTCACCATTTCCTTCAAATGAATTTGTCTACACAGTGATGTATTATTTCCTATTTGTCCAAGTCTTTCACAACTTATTTATAAACTATTTACAAAATTATGTGCAACGTTTATCCGCAAGAACTCTAATATCATCAGCCTGATCATCATCGCTATCAGCATCCTCATCTTCTGACGATTCAATCTAAGAAACTTCTATGTCCAAATCTAAATCTTGCAAAATATCCAATGCTTGCTCAATATTTTCTAGCTCAAACCTGAGAAACTACTCATTTTCGCTCTCATCAAAAATCACTCTTACATCCGCCATCATTTATGAGTTTTCATGAACAGAACACATGTAGTGAAACTGCTCTCAATTAGTAACCCTTGGCTTCTGAACAATTCAAATTTTCACAAACGAAAATAAAATCCTTTCTGATTGGTTTAATACTGGTCTGATTCTTGGAAAAAAAAACATTTGTAACCAATCAGAGATGCTGTATCTAACACACATTCACCACGAGATGGGATCGGCCACTGAATGCAGTAAACAAACCACGACTATTCGGTATTATTTGTCCATGTTTCTCTATTAGTCACATCCACTGCATTGCATGGTCAACAATGGCAAACACAGTCTGGTCTCTATTAGTCACATCCACTGCATTGCATGGTCAACAATGGCAAACACAGTTTGGTCTTGCACTTCTTGACTTGTTCTTGTGGTCAGCTAAAGTACAATATTCTATCAAATGTCAAATTTGAGATTTGTCACAACAGACCAAGTTATCACAAACCTACTGTTCTCTTAAATCGCTATGATTGTCAAAAGCCTACAAACACAGTTCAAGTCTAGATCAATGTAGCATGGATGCATTGAAAGATGTGGTGTGTGTTTGGGCTGGAAGGTCAAGTTTAATAAAGGATTCAAGTCAAGAGAAAGATTTAAAAAGAAAATGTAAATTCTGCATCAATAACATCTTGTGGTAAAATTAACCATTTAGAAACACCAAACATATCATTAGCAAGCATTTTTGAACACATCATTCAAACCTAAAAGAAACACTATAAACATATCACTGGAGAGGCTATTCAAGCAGTGACATTATTAAAACCCATTAAAAATACTAAACATCACTGGAGACACTATTTTGGCATATCATTAAAATCCATCAGAAACACTATAAAACACATCACTGGATATACACTATTTTAGCATATCATTAAAATCCATCAAAAACACCATAAACATATCACTGGAGAGGTTATTCAAGCATATTATTAAAATCCATTAGAAATACTATACATCACTTGACAGGCTAGTTATGCATATCATTAAAATCCACCAGAAACACTACAACCATATCACTGGAGAGGCAATTAAAGCATATTATTAAACCCCATTAAAAACACTAAACATCACTGGAGACACTATTTTAGCATATAATTAAAACCCATCAGAAACACTACAACCATATCACAGGAGAGGCTATTTAAGAAAAAAAAATTCTGGTGAGGTCCTTCTGATTAACTTGTACAAAATTTTAAAAGTTGTTTAAAGAGCGTAGAAATAATTGTTTAACTTTTCAGTTTTTGTACCAGAGCAGCATCTCTCTCTTCAAAATCTATTTACCAAACATTATGTACCCATCTCTCTCTCTCTCTCTCTCTCTCTCTCTCTCTCTCTCTCTCTATATATATATACTTGCTTTTCTAAAATTCATATATGAATTTTAATACTTATTTTTCACTTCATCTACATATTAACCTACATGTACTATTTACATATATCTTATTTGACAACTTTAATAATTGGCATATGGTTTTAAGGAGCAAATAAGAATAAAAAGAAAGCAAAAGTTCTTTATTTGTAAACTAAATATAAACTGATTTCATTAAAACATTCCATATTTTAGTTTACCTAACATTGTAAGTTCAGCTGTGAGATTGTTTTTAAATCTTTGGGCAAACTCAAATCTCATAAGGGCAAGTTCAGTTTTCTAGTCAGCTTGTCCTGGGCATGTTTATACATTGTCAGACAGACAGCTGTATATTGATAACAGATTATTGATTATTGCTGTAGAGCTGTATATTCATAACATTTGTTAAGCTCCATAATAAATCTATCCTTCGTATATGCTCACAATATTTTGTTACTTATTCTGTATGTTCTAGCTTAAGGGGTCCCAGCATGGGTTCGAGTCTCAGACTCAGCCAATATGGGTATGTGAGAAAGCTTACCAGTAGCTTCCTACCAGTCAGTGGTTCCTATCAGGGGTTTTCTGGTTTCTTCCTCCACTAGATATAATGGCCACCATGTATAGCCGATACTGCTCTCAGACATGGCATTAAACCCAAAAGAACAACAACAACTAATTAAATCAAGGTAAAAGTGAAAAAACTTATATACAAGAAATACACTGTTATTTTAAAGGTAATGTCCCATTTTCTTTGTTGAATGTTTACTGATTTGGTTATTTCTGAAATAAATAAATAAAAACATATCCGATAATAAAGCTGCAACATGTATAATTTAATACAGCAATCAGTATAGAAACCTGTACTAATTAATAGGTCAATCAGCATAGCCACCCATACTAATTAATAGGGCAATCAGTATAGCAACCTGTACTAGTTAATAGGGCAATCAGTATAGCAACCTGTACTAATTAATAGGGCAATCAGTATAGCCTCCTGTATTAATTAATAGGGCAATCAGTATAGCAACCTATACTAATAGGGTAAGCAGTATAGCCTCCTGTATTAATTAATAGGGCAATCAGTATGGCCAAGTGTACTAATTAATTGTGCAATCAGAATAAAGAGAGATAGCTATTGTGGCAACATTTTATATAAAAAATACTTGTTTTCTTTACATATAAACTATTTAAAGGCCTATTCAGCAACATCACCAGCCGTGAAGTGAAGTGACAACCCTACTGCAATACAAATGGCTAGTTGGAGAGTTTACTTTTTAAGAGCACTTTAAATACATTATGTACTGTACGTGGATGTAAAAAGATATTTAAAGAAGAAAAAGAGTACTCTTGTCACAATAAGAAGACTCTTTCAGAATATTATTGCCACTCTGAGAAAACCCAGATAAAATGCTCTTGCCACTGTAAGAAAACACAGATAAAATAGACTGCCCTTGTTGAATATATGCACAAATATTTGTACAACTGTAAGAAGATCCTTTGAAAATACATGTACAACTGTAAGACCCTTTCAAAATACACATACAACTGTAAGACCCTTTCAAAATACATGTACAACTATAACAAGACTCAAAAATTACTGATACAACTGTAAGAAGACCCTTTCAAAATACTTGCACAACTCTAAAGACTCCTAAAATACTTCTACAAATGTAGGATGACTCTTTTAGGATATTCTTACAACTGTAAGAAGACCATTTTAAACTAAGCATACACCTTTAAGAATACCCTTTAAGTGTACTTGTACGACTGCAAGAGGCTCATTTTGAATACCCTTTAAGTGTACTTGTACGACTGCAAGAGGCTCATTTTGAATACCCTTTTAAGTGTACTTGTACGACTGCAAGAGGCTCATTTTGAATACCCTTTAAGTGTACTTGTACGACTGCAAGAGGCTCATTCTGAATACCCTTTAAGTGTACTTGTACGACTGCAAGAGGCTCATTCTGAATACCCTTTAAGTGTACTTGTACGACTGCAAGAGGCTCATTCTGAATACCCTTTAAGTGTACTTGTACGACTGCAAGAGGCTCATTCTGAATACCCTTTAAGTGTACTTGTACGACTGCAAGAGGTTCATTTTGAACACCCTTTAAGTGTACTTGTACGACTGCAAGAGGCTCATTTTGAACACCCTTTAAGTGTACTTGTACGACTGCAAGAGGCTCATTTTGAACACCCTTTAAGTGTGCTTGTACGACTGCAAGAGGCTCATTTTGAACACCCTTTAAGTGTGCTTGTACGACTGCAAGAGGCTCATTTTGAACACCCTTTAAGTGTGCTTGTACGACTGCAAGAGGCTCATTTTGAACACCCTTTAAGTGTGCTTGTACGACTGCAAGAGGCTCATTTTGAACACCCTTTAAGTGTACTTGTACGACTGCAAGAGGCTCATTTTGAACACCCTTTAAGTGTACTTGTACGACTGCAAGAGGCTCATTTTGAACACCCTTTAAGTGTACTTGTACGACTGCAAGAGGCTCATTTTGAACACCCTTTAAGTGTACTTGTACGACTGCAAGAGGCTCATTTTGAACACCCTTTAAGTGTACTTGTACGACTGCAAGAGGCTCATTTTGAATACCCTTTAAGTGTACTTGTACGACTGGAAGAGGCTCATTTTGAATACCCTTTAAGTGTACTTGTACGACTGGAAGAGGCTCATTTTGAATACCCTTTAAGTGTACTTGTACGACTGCAATGAGGCTCATTTTGAACACCCTTTAAGTGTACTTGTACGACTGCAAGAGGCTCATTTTGAATACCCTTTAAGTGTACTTGTACGACTGCAAGAGGTTCATTTTGAATACCCTTTAAGTGTACTTGTACGACTGCAAGAGGCTCATTTTGAATACCCTTACAACTGAAAAAGACTTTCACACGCTTGTAAGAAGAAACTTTTAAAATAATAGTGTAACTGCAAGAAGATGCTTTTATAGTTTGGATACAACTGTAACAAGACACTTTTATAGTATGGATAGGTAATATTGTAAAATGACACATTTATAATACTGATACAACTGTAACAAGACACATTTATAATACTGATACAAAGATAACAAGACAAATTTATAATACTTGTACAACTGTAACAAGACACTTATAATGCTGATACAACTGTTACAATACACTTTTATAATACTGATGCAATTGTAACAAGACACTTTAATAATACTTGGACACTGTAACAAGACACTTTTATAATACTGATACAACTGTAACAAGACACTTTTATAATACTGATGCAACTCTAACAAGACACTTTTTTATTTCTGATACAACTGTAACAAGACACTTTTATAATACTGATACAACTGAAACAATACACTTTTATAAAACTCATACAACTGTAACAAGACACTTTTATAATACTGATACAACTGTAACAAGACACTTTTATAATACTGATACAACTGAAACAATACACTTTTATAATACTGATGCAACTGTAACAAGACACTTTTATAATACTGATACAACTGAAACAAGACACTTTTATAATACTGATGCAACTGTAATAAGAAACTTTTATAATACTGATACAACTGAAACAAGACACTTTTATAATACTGATACAACTGTAACAAGACACTTTTATAATACTGATACAACTGTAACAAGACACTTTTATAATACTGATACAACTGAAACAATACACTTTTATAATACTGATGCAACTGTAACAAGACACTTTTATAATACTGATACAACTGAAACAAGACACTTTTATAATACTGATGCAACTGTAATAAGAAACTTTTATAATACTGATACAACTGAAACAAGACACTTTAATAATACTTGGACAACTGTAACAAGACACTTTTATAATACTTGGACAACTGAAACAAGACACTTTTATAAAACTCATACAACTGTAACAAGACACTTTTATAATACTGATACAACTGAAACAATACACTTTTATAATACTGATGCAACTGTAACAAGACACTTTTATAAAACTCATACAACTGTAACAAGACACTTTTATAATACTGATGCAACTGTAACAAGACACTTTTATAAAACTCATACAACTGAAACAAGACACTTTTATAATACTGATACAACTGTAACAAGACACTTTTATAATACTGATACAACTGTAACAAGACACTTTTATAATACTGATACAACTGAAACAATACACTTTTATAATACTGATGCAACTGTAACAAGACACTTTTATAATACTGATACAACTGAAACAAGACACTTTTATAATACTGATGCAACTGTAATAAGAAACTTTTATAATACTGATACAACTGAAACAAGACACTTTAATAATACTTGGACAACTGTAACAAGACACTTTTATAATACTTGGACAACTGAAACAAGACACTTTTATAAAACTCATACAACTGTAACAAGACACTTTTATAATACTGATACAACTGAAACAATACACTTTTATAATACTGATGCAACTGTAACAAGACACTTTTATAATACTGATACAACTGAAACAAGACACTTTTATAATACTGATGCAACTGTAATAAGAAACTTTTATAATACTGATGCAACTGTAACAAGAAACTTTTATAAAACTCATACAACTGAAACAAGACACTTTTATAATACTGATACAACTGTAACAAGACACTTTTATAATACTGATGCAACTGAAACAAGACACTTTTATAAAACTCATACAACTCTAACAAGACACTTTTATAATACTGATACAACTGAAACAAGACACTTTTATAAAACTCATACAACTGTAACAAGACACTTTTATAATACTGATACAACTGAAACAAGACACTTTTATAAAACTGATACAACTGAAACAAGACACTTTTATAAAACTCATACAACTGTAACAAGACACTTTTATAATACTGATACAACTGAAACAAGACACTTTTATAATACTGATACAACTGTAACAAGACACTTTTATAAAACTCATACAACTCTAACAAGACACTTTTATAATACTGATACAACTGAAACAATACACTTTTATAAAACTCATACAACTCTAACAAGACACTTTTATAATACTGATACAACTGAAACAAGACACTTTTATAAAACTCATACAACTGTAACAAGACACTTTTATAATACTGATGCAACCCTAACAAGACACTTTTTATTTCTGATACAACTGTAACAAGACACTTTTATAATACTGATACTACTGAAACAATACACTTTTATAATACTGCTGCAACTGTAACAAGACACTTTTATAATACTGATACAACTGAAACAAGACACTTTTATAAAACTCATACAACTCTAACAAGACACTTTTATAATACTGATACAACTGAAACAAGACACTTTTATAAAACTCATACAACTGTAACAAGACACTTTTATAAAACTCATACAACTGTAACAAGACACTGTTATAATACTGATAAAACTGAAACAAGACACTTTTATAAAACTCATACAACTGTAACAAGACACTTTTATAAAACTCATACAACTGTAACAAGACACTTTTATAAAACTCATACAACTGTAACAAGACACTTTTTTAATACTGATACAACTGTAACAAGACACTTTTATAATACTGATACAACTGAAACAAGACACTTTTATAAAACTCATACAACTGTAACAAGACACTTTTATAAAACTCATACAACTGTAACAAGACACTTTTATAAAACTCGTACAACTGTAACAAGACACTTTTATAAAACTCATACAACTGTAACAAGACACTTTTATAATACTGATACAACTGAAACAAGACACTTTTATAAAACTCATACAACTGAAACAAGACACTTTTATAAAACTCATACAACTGTAACAAGACACTTTTATGATACTGATACAACTGTAACAAGACACTTTTATAATACTGATACAACTGAAACAAGACACTTTTATAATACTGATACAACTGAAACAAGACACTTTTATAAAACTTGTACAACTTAAACAAGACACTTTTATAATACTGATACAACTCTAACAAGACGCTTTTTTAATACTGATACAACTATAACAAGACACTTTTATAAAACTCATACAACTGTAACAAGACACTTTTATAAAACTCATACAACTGTAACAAGACACTTTTATAATATTGATACAACTGTAACAAGACACTTTTAATACTGATACAACTGAAACAAGACACTTTTATAATATTGATACAATTAAAACAAGACACTTTTATAATACTGATGCAACTGAAACAAGACACTTTTATAATACTGATACAACTGAAACAAGACACTTTTATAATATTGATACAATTAAAACAAGACACTTTTATAATACTGATGCAACTGTAACAAGAACATTTTACACTAGTCTGAAAACTGCAGTAAGTCAATTTTAGAATGCTGTTATAGCTGTAATAAGACCCTTTTAGAATACTCTTAAATCAGTAACAGGACCCTTTTAGAATATTTTTTAATTAAAATTGTAAGAAGACAAATTTAAAATACTCTTACAACTGTAACAAGATTCTTTCAGAATACTGTTACAACTTTAACAAGACCCTTTTAGAATATTCTTACTTAAAATTGTAAGAAGACAATTTTAAAATACTCTTACAACTTTAACAAGACCCTTTCAGAATACTCTTACAACTGTAACAAGACCCTTTTAGAATATTCTTACAACTGTAACAAGGCAGTTTTTAATAGCTCTGATGCTGTGCTGAGGGGAGGAGGCATAAAAATATGCCAAAATGGATGCTGCCAAGGCATACAAATATGCCAAAATGGATGCCCCCAAGGCATACAAATATGCTCTAAGACATGCCTCCAGCATACAAATTTGCATCCAAGTGCGTGTGATGATCACATTCAGAAACTAATTCAGGCACACTGTATGATCACAGTGAACTGCTCTATATGTTGGAACAAACTTGATTCAAAAACCATATCCATGATCTCTTATGGTCGTTGTAGTTGATAAGTAGCAGTTACTCATCTGCAACATCAGTGACCACTATGGTTTGAATAGATGAACATTATGATGTAAAGACATCTTGTGTGTGTGCTCTCATGTATTTTTTAAGGGGCTGTGTCAAAATAGTTTTGAAATGTTTTCAACTTTGTTATCTGCTGGTGAAGTTTTAAAAAAGGACAAACAATTTTAATTCCTTTTTCAAGTGTTGTTCAATTAATTATATATTCCTCTTTGTTTTTACAATACTATATTCTAGGTACTACTATCAGTCAAAATTAATAACGATGCAGAGCTTTTCTGAGCCCATTGGAAGTCAAATAGCCAATATACATGGTGTGATAACCAAGAAAGGCACATCAACCTTAATGGAAATAGTATCAATACATTGGTGTGATAACCAAGAAAGGCACATCAACCTTAATGGCAATAGTATCAATACATGGTGTGATAACCAAGAAAGGCACATCAACCTTAATGGCAACAATATCAATACATTGGTGTGATAACCAAGAAAGGCACATCAACTTTAATGGCAACAGTATCAATACATAGTGTGATAACCAAGAAAGGCACATCAACCTTAATGGCAACAATATCAATATATGGTGTGATAACCAAGAAAGGCACAGCAACCTTAATGGCAACAGTATCAATACATGGTGTGATAACCAAGAAAGGCACATCAACCTTAATGGCAACAGTATCAATACATGGTGTGATAACCAAGAAAGGCACAGCAACCTTAATGGAAACAGTATCAATACATAGTGTGATAACCAAGAAAGGCACATCAACCTTAATGGCAACAGTATCAATACATGGTGTGATAACCAAGAAAGGCACATCAACCTTAATGGCAACAGTATCAATACATTGGTGTGATAACCAAGAAAGGCACATCAACCTTAATGGCAACAGTATCAATACATTGGTGAAAATAAAGACAGATCAGGATCAATGTGTATATTTGAAGCAGCTTCCTTAAAAATGTGTGTCCTTATAAATGCCATAATGCAAAAATATTAGGCAGAACTCAATATGAGTTGCAACAAATAAATGTACATCATGCATCACCTTGTAGGCAATAGCAGCATTGTTCACAAGAACATCCAGTCCACCATATTGATTCTGTATGAAAGCCTTGAACTTCTGTATACTGGTGGAATCACTAATATCCAGTTGATGAAACAAAGGGTTCAGGCCCTCTTTCTTTAGATCCTCGACAGCTTTCCTTCCAAGACCCTCATCGCGGGCTGCAAGTGATAAAATGATGAAACTATGAGGTCAGCAAATGCATCTCAGATCCCATTTAATGTATTCCTATAAACTTTACAACCATTAACTCAAGGTCAAAGCGATGAGTGAGTGTTTTGCAGACTGATTTCCCCTTTCATTATGATGAGATAAGCAAAATGTGACCAGAGTTAAGTAAATACAGGTAAATGAAAATCTTTAACAACCTTACAGCAAATACGCTATTACTGTGACTTTGGCCCCAAAGTCATAGAAATATGCAAGAGTGTTGGCCCCAAGGTCACAGAGGCATGCAAGGTTGTTGGCCCTAAGGTCACAGAGGCATGCAAGAATGTTGGCCCCATGGCCATAGAGGTGAGCAAAAAAGTTGGCCCCAAAGGTCACAGAGTGTTGGCCCCAAGGTCACACAGGCATGAAAGAAGGTTGGCCCCAAGGTCATAGAGGCATGAAAGATGATCCGATATATCCCATCAAATGATAATCCCACAAATCACATTAAATGAATGTCCCATATGTAGGAGTAGTCATAATTTATGCATGTAAAAGATTCCATCCCAGGTATTTGAAACTGAGCAGGCACATGTCACACATAAGAAGTCCACATTGGGTGACCCAAACAATAAGCTCAGTAAACTAAGGCCTGTCACCAAGGAAAGACATACATACATACATACATCTAGCCAATGAAAACTGTTTCATAAAGAAAACTTATAAATCATCCTATCAATCCATCCACCCATCCATTCATTCATTTCAATTGTACTTTAACTTACCAAAAGCATTGCAATGTGATAAAAGATAATGTTACCTGTCAGGTAGACATCACCACTGAATGTTTTACACAGTCCTCGAACAATGCCAAAACCTATACCTTTGTTGGAACCAGTCACCTAGAATGTAAAGAGATATTTGTTTGAATGGGCCACTGATGCTTCCAATATGCATTTCCTTTATGTCTCCCTTCCACTGTGCCTTATTTCCAGGGCCAGCGCCAGACCCGGCCAGACTATCTGGCGCCCTAGGCAAGGTTAGATTCTGGTGCCCCCCCCCCCCCGAAAATATCAATTTCAAAATTTATAAACAATAATTTCTTTTTAAGAAATGCGTCCCCTGAAATCAGTGCCCTAGGCGGCTGCCTAGTTTGCCTATATGGTAGCACCAGCCCTGCTTATTTCCTACCATAGGCATCAGCACACAGGGATGGGAGGGGCATGGGGGCATCTGCCCCCACCCCCAATTCCACCTTTGAACATGTAAAACTTAATTACTGACCAATAAAAGTTTGCCCCCACCCTCCAAATAAGTATGCAGGCTCTGCATTTTCCATTATTACTTTTTCTTCAAGAATGCTTTTAACTTCCATCCAAATGTCCTTTTTGTAAATGCATATTTATGAATTTCTAACATATTATCCAAGCTTTGTAAATCTTAAGATTTTGTTCACGCAATAAAATGAAAAACATTTCTACTTTTGGAGTTACCCATATGTGTAGACTAGAATGTAAAGTCATTTGTAGGAAGCAGAGAGAGAGAGAGAGAGAGAGTGAGATAGAGAGAGAGTGAGAGTACAAAACCGATGTTCTAAAATGATGGCCAGTTACATCTTCATAACATTTTATGGCGTTTCAGCTGCAGACCGAATATTTTTAAAAAAACATACTTGTATCATTATCAAAAATTAACGGTGAATTTTGGTAATAATGTAAGTTATGGTTTCTACTTCAATCGTTATGAAAGCAAAGATTTTCACTTGCAGGCGAAGATACAAATGATTTGCAAATGTAATTTCAACGCTGACGCTTATTCCAGAAAGACAATAGGGAGACTGATGCCATACAATTGCTTTCTCATCTTGCTGATTGGCAAATTAAACATACGAGCGGTATGCTGCCTTTGATAGTCGGAATACCTCCTTAGTTTCCGTATATTATTCTTTACATACTTCGTACTGGAATTTGACCAGACGTTCTAATAACAACTGTCACTATGGACACTTTCATAATCTGTTAAGATATACCAACCCAATTATTTAATTTAAAACTATTTGAAAGAAGGGAGGGAAAATTAGCCATCTTTTGCCATTTCTCGGTACTCAAAAATACCAATTAATATTCAATAATTCCTTCGAACTGAGAAATCAAATATTCAATAATTTCTTCGAACTGAGAAATCATTGGACGCATATTACTTCCACGAAAACCTACTTCTGGAAATGTATACCTAGACACATTAAGATGATGAACCTACTGTATAACCTGTGCAAAAACTCTTGGATTTCAACAACGCACTACCCCACCCCGAACCCCCCTTTTTCGATCAGGTGCGCTTCGTAGATTATTGCAAAAAATAATATACAAACCAAACAAAAGTACATAACAGTATAGAATGAATTAAAACTTGTACTGTTTATCCAGTAATATAAATACAAAGAACGTACACAGATACATAGATACACTTCAAGTATTAACACAAACGAGAGAGAGAGAGAGAGAGAGAGCGTTGCACATACCACAGCCACACGTCTAGCCGATGCCATTGTAGGAGACACGGTACTAATTATATGGAAGAACCAGTCTAGAAATGGGTAAGAAATAATAGAGTATATACGGGTTTGGTGGTCCCTAATTGGTTAATATTGAAAATTAAAATTTTAGTAAAAATATCTTTTGAGAGCTTATCCTATCTGTAATTTAAAAAAAATATAGACAAAATTCTATTGATGCAATTTTAGCATTTTTACAGGCTTGACTTAGGAGAACTCAATAACGAAAGTAGGACCTGATTCATTTGGTGCAGAATCAATAACATGTGTTTCATGCACATGTAGATAAACAAAATGCCGCCGCTCATATGGTGTTCTCCACACATAAACTTGCACCAAGGATAGTTGTGCATGGAGAAATAAAAGTCTGATCATCAGCACCCAGAAATTTTAAGTTATTAAATTTTGAATATGATGGTGTTTCCATATGTTTACTATGGGAGTTGAATTAGTACCGTGAATCCTGTACTGTGAGTTTTTCTTTCAAACTTTACTAGAATATGGGCTACTAGTCCAATCTACCTGCAGGTCTGTACCCTAGTACTAATATTAGTAACCGTACTCCAACCACAACAAATCAAGTTGAGGCTACGACATGGTTAGCTAGCTTGGACCGTACTGTGGGAGAGAGAGAGAGAGAGAGAGAGAGAATTTTCACTCTAAGAGCTACGTGGTGTCACTTACAAATCGTTGATGCTGTTTTTTTGGTGTTTTTTTTTTTTAATTCTGATAGAATCCATTGCCTTCTCTTGTTATTTTCATACATCATTTGCTAAATTTTGGGTTTATTCAAGCATGATCCGTGCTTCTTCCAAAGAGGAAACTATTGTTCATGTATTAATTTCTTTCCAAATATATGACTAAGCCCCCCCCCCCTTTTTTTTCAACACGTTAGGAAAGGAGAGTGGGGTGTTTCAAGCGCACAAAGAGTAGTGAATAAGGGATTATAATAAAAATTGTATTCGATATCAAAAAGGAAAAATAAAAGAGGAAAAAAGCACTAATATGTCGCTGCAAACCGGATTCAATGGCGGAAAGAGGAACTGATGACATATAGACCTTGGACGAATAATGCGTATGCACGTAGGGCCGGTGATGTAATATATACCAAAAGTGACGGGCAACACATTTTTGACTAGCGTGTAAGGTCATTAAACATGGTAATTAACATTGATCAAATAAAATCCAGACTGAATCTCTTTAGTTGATACATCTCGCTTTGTTGAAGCCTTGGAAACTCACGCAGTTCAGGGCAGAACTTGAAAAAAAACACACGCACATACATTAACGTGGATAAAGTCACTTAGTTTATGCTGATTGGAAAACATAGTTATTGTTTATATCATACGAAAAGAAACACTTACCTTTACTTTGCGGTCCAACTGTCGTCTGCAAAAATCTCAGCCGAATGCTGTAAATACGCCTGTCGATTATATTTTTGGGCGTGAGTAGTGAATGGGGACACTTTACGTATAATGGGAATTAGCATTAAAAACACCCTTGGGACACTTTACGTATAATGGAAATTTAACATGGAGAAAAATCGTGGGACACTTTACGTACAAGGGGAATTAACATGGGAATAAATCGTGGGATACTATACGTACAAGGGGAATTTAACATGGGAATAAATCGTGGGATACTATACGTACAAGGGAAATTTAACATGGGATTTTTTTTAAAAAAGTTTTTTTAAAATTTAAATTTAAATTTAAATTTAAATTTAAAAAAGGGGTAGGCAATTCAAAGACTATCTCTTTTCGAGAAATATGGGGGCCCTGAAAAGGGCCTTTGGGTTTATGTTAATATGCCCTTAACATAGAGGGCATTTGCGACATCTTCTTTTCCTCAAACTTCGTCTTACAGCAGGGCCATACATCAGAGTCCTCTTGAGGCAACCTTGTCTCTCTATGTAGACTCTTCTTATCCACAGGCTGCTGTTGGTCCTGTAGACAACGGTCCACTTGGATCGGACATACATGAGCATGTCCGTCCTGAACATCATTGTTGACACAAGGGTTGAAGATTCAACGTCGGTCCACATGTTGAGGCTCCGAGAATAGGTGAATCAATGCAGTGAACGGCGCTTATTTATAGGGACAGAAAGGATTGAAACGGATTGAGTTCATTCACCAATCCAAACACGCGTTACAGAATTCAGTCAGCCCGCATCCAATCCGAAGAGAGCACTCTGTTACGTCACGTAGTCAATATAGATTCGCTAGCGCTTGTGTGCATTCAGTCTATGCGACAGTGATTCAACATGACGGAAACTCAGAAAACGATCCATTGGGGTGCACCAGCAGGGGAGACCGCCCAAGGGAACCCGGACTTACTTTCAGAAGAGGTGAATTGGGATTTTGTGGATTTTCTCTCCTCGCAAGAATTTGTTCCGGAACCTTCGTTACCTTCTTCATTACCGCAAGTGGAGAATTTTAGACAGAGACAGAAAGAAGAATTGGAGAAATTTATACAACGACAAAAGGAAGCGGAACAGGCTTTTCTCCTACAGCAACAGCAACAAGAAGAAGAGGTAAGAAAAAAACAACAGCAAGAAGAAGTAGCAGCAAAGAAACAAGAGGGTGAAAATCAAACGGTCACGGTATTGTTGGACATTTTAGCGGAGTTAAGAAGTCTGAAACAAATGTATCAGACTTCTTTATCACGACCGAAGAGAATACGACCTTCCCGAGCTAAACACGTCAACCCTGTGACTAAGCCTACCTTACCACCCTTAGTGATTTCAACCCAATCATTATCATCATCATCAACATTACGCAGTCCAGAAGTAGGCCTTGGCCGTGGCAAAGGCATAAGGCAGTTAAAGTTGATTGCTTAAACTCACCCTTTCACCATGAAGAAAAAAGGCCCTTTTCAGGGCCACCCACATTTCTCGAAAAGAAATACAATTTCAATTTGCCAATAACTCAAAAAATAACTCACCCATGTTACCCTTATAGTACGTGTCTGTGTATGAGTGCGTGAGTGTAGCTTCTTATTTTAAAATGAAAACTCAAAGACTCTTACCTTATATCATTCATTTATTCTTTTCTCCATTTTTTTACAATCCAATTCACAATTTATAACACAACACTTTAATCAAAAGTTCATTAATTTCTTCTTTTCTCCTTCTTTAGTCTCTGTTTTTTGAATTTCTTCACCGTCACACTCTTTTCCTCTTCTTCTTCTTCCTCCTCGCTTTCTTCCCTTCTTCTTTTTTTCTCCTGTTTCTTTTTCTTCACCTGTCTTCTTTCTTCCTCAGAAGAATCCCTCTCTTCCTCCGAAGAATCCCTCTCTTCTTCTGAAGAATTCCTCTTTTCTTCTGACTCCTCTTGTTTCTTTTTTGGGCAATCTGGAGACCAATGTCCTTTTTCTTTACAATAATAACAGGTATCTTGACTTTTGTCTTTTTTATCCCCTGTTTTTTTTCTTTTTTGACGGTCGGGACAGTCTGAAGACCAATGTCCTTTCTTCTGACAGATATAGCAAGTATCTTGACTTTTATCTCTAAAGGAAGGAGAGTAGTCCGTAGGCTGGTCTGAAGAGAATTTTCTAATGACCCCTCGCAAAGCTCTGACGAAACGTTCCATCTGGTCAGTCTCTTCCATCGTTGTGCTCGGCTTGAGAGTGAAATGAATAGTGAAAGGACAAGACACACACCCTTTTATATACGCTGGTCTGCTATGACTATAAAGTAGTTTATGGTGTTTGAACTTGAGTCATTTGACTTTTTGCTTTCAAGATGAAACGATCCCATTCATTCGAGAAGAAAGAAGAAGAAGAAAGTAAGAGGCAGAAACGTGATCTCTCGCCTCGTACCAGGGCTGAAATCTTGGCACAAATTCATGCCAGTGATTTTGAAGAGGACATGAGTGAACCAGAATCCGAACCCTCTAAACCAAGTTCATCACCCTTTGTCAACCCTGAAAAGTACTATTCCATTCGAGAGACGGAAAAGCGCTCCTCTAGAAAATTTAGAACCACGGCTTACAAATACACGGTGAAGTTTAAAGATTTCAAGGCTGAAGTGCCGTTAGAGAAAGCAGAAGGGTTCATCACCGAGGTGTGGGATTCTTTGCTCACTGCACTCAAGCGACAATGTCAACCCAAAGAAGACGATCGCTTGAGACTTTCCATACAACACGACGGTTTGAAATCCCCTGTTTGGATCGAGTTTAGCACCCCTGCAGAATTGACTGCTTCCAAAGTCATGGACAAGATTCAACACGTACAACAATCTAATGATCAGTTTGACATCACCGATGGTAAAGCCACACTGGACATGACCCACGTCTCTCCTCCTCAAGGGACAGGACGCAAAAAGATGTTATTGGTGGACGACCTTCGCAACACCAAAAAGAGTCTTGTCCGAATTAACAACTCTCATGACCAGATGTGTTTAGCCCGTGCCATCGTGGTGGGACGAACCTATGCCGACAAGAACGACACGGTAGAATGGAAAAGAACCTGGAACACTATTCAACGTTCCCATCTAGCCAAACAACGAAACGAAGCAGAACTCCTGTTACAACAAACCGGACTGTCCAAAGACACACTCTGTGGCATTCCTGAGATGCAAAAATTGCAAGATACCCTAGCTCCACGCTACACCTTGAAAGTGCACCCTCAAGAAGTACGCGGACCTCTGTTGTTTCGAGGCCAAGACTTTAAGGACGGAAAATACATTCATCTTTATCATCACGATGAACATTTCGATACCATTACCAGTATCACCGGATTCCTGAAATACGGTTATTACTGTGAGAAATGTGACCATGGTTATAACAATCGAGAGCAACACAAGCATTGTGGATCGAAATGCACAGGATGTTTGGCCTCTTCACCCTGTCTGAGCGAAGAACCAGTGCCTTGTTCCACTTGTCTGCGCACGTTTGTCAGCCCTACCTGTTACCAACAACATCTGAAAACGCAAGGTTCACAGAAGAAATGCGCTTGTCAACTGCTAAGATTGTGCCCCGCGTGTGGACAAGGCATACGTACCAATAGTGTCAAGGCACACGTATGTCGAGGAAAGAAAAAATGTCACATTTGTCACCACATCGTGGACTTGGAACACCAATGTTACGTGCAAAAATACCAACCCCCACCTGAGAAAGAGGACGGTCACAAGAAGAAAGGCAATTTCATCTTTTTCGATTTCGAATGCATGCAAGAAACTGGCATTCACATTCCTAATTTCTGCGTGGCTCATCGAGCGTGCGAGAAGTGCATTCAAGAACCTATCTTCAGTCATTGCCCTCACTGCAGCAAGATTCCCGGAGGGCGTGAAAAAATCTTTCGGGGACCAAACACGTTAGCCGATTTTGCCCAATGGGTCTTAGACCCCGTCGACAAGACGTGGAGCCAAGAGGACATCGAACGTTACGGAGATTGTCATCGTCATGCCACGGTGATGGCTCACAATTTCTCCGGATACGATGGACAGTTTCTTTTGAGGTACTATACGGAACAAGGCACCGAGCGTCCTAAAGTGACTTTGAACGGAGCCAAAATCATTTTCATGCAAGTGGGACAAGTGCAGTTTAAAGATTCGATGAGTTACTTGGCCATGCCTTTGAGTCGAATGCCTAAAACGTTTGGAATGACAGAAAATGGCTAAAGGGTACTTTCCACACTTTTTCAATACGGAAGCCAATCAACACGCCGTTCTACCCCATTTACCTGAAGCTCACTATTACGACCCCGACAACATGCGTACCGAACAACGAGAAGCTTTCTACGCTTGGTACCAGGCTCACGCCTCGGACCCTTTCGACTTTCAGGAAGAAATGCTAAAGTATTGTCGTTCCGACGTGGACATTTTACGGCGTTGCTGTGGAAAATTTCGAGAACTGTTCATGGAACACGGAGGGGTCGATCCTTTGAAAGAAGCTTGCACCATTGCCAAAGCGTGTTCCTTAGTGTATCGACAACGATTCATGCCTGAAAAGACCGTGGCTGTCATCAGTCCTCAAACGACCAACTATGTCAAACGTCAATACTCGGTCAAAGCCCTACGCTGGTTACATTACTTGTGCGACAAGGAAGACAAGTGGATTCAGCATGCCCGCAACGGAGGGGGCGAAAAGACCATCGGAACGTATTCGGTCGATGGCTGGGACTTAGAAAACCCCAAGATCGTGTACGAGTTTAACGGTTGTTTATTTCACGGATGTCCCGTCTGTTACCCTGACCGTGGCACTAAAAATCAGTTTTTGCAACGAACCATGGAAGACTTGTACCAGGACACTTGTCAGCGGCGCCTAAAGTTGGAACAGGAAGGATACCAAGTGGTGGAAATGTGGGAACACGAATACGATCACCGTATGAAAACCGATCCCGAGTTTAAACGTGCCGTGGAAAGTTACAAGCTGATGGACCCCCTAAACCCGAGGGATAGTTTGTACGGAGGAAGGACCAATGCCACCTGTTTGCTGTACCAAGCCGACGAAGAGAAAGGAGAAGAAATCAAATACTTGGACGTGTGTTCGCTGTATCCCTACGTGTGCAAATATTGTCGCTTTCCTGTAGGGCACCCGCAATTGCTGACGGAACACATCGACCTGGTCAACATTCGACAATACGAAGGCTTGATCAAGTGCAAAGTTTTGCCTCCCACGAACCTCTACCATCCCGTCTTACCTCACCATTGTCAAGGCAAACTGATGTTTCCCTTGTGCCGTACTTGTGCCGAAACGTGCAACCAAGACCAACCTTGTCAGCACAGCCAGGAAGAACGGGCCTTGACGGGAACCTGGGTCAGCGTAGAATTGTTCAAAGCTCTGGACATGGGATACCAACTGTTAGAAGTGTACGAAATTTGCCACTTTCCCAAGACACAACAATACCACAAGGGTGATCCCAGTCAGAAAGGCATTTTCGCAGACTACGTGGATGCCTTTTTGAAACTGAAACAAGAAGCCAGCGGCTATCCTTCCTGGTGTCACACTCCCGAAGACCAAATACAATTCAAAGAGAAATACTACGAACAAGAAGGCATCACTTTAGACCACATCGAGAAAAACGAAGGCAGGCGATCGTTTGCCAAAGTGATGTTAAATTGCTTGTGGGGTAAAATGGCACAACGACCGTGTTTACCCAAGACGGAATATTTGACAGAACCTTCCCGCTACTTCCAGATGATTCACGACAAAACCAAATACATGAAACACGTGGACGTCGTTCGAGAGAATTTGATCTTGGTCAATTACGAAGAAGATTTGGACTTTGTACAAGACGACCCTTTTGGAAATGTCATCATTGCGGCTTACGTGACAGCCCATGCTCGCTTAAAATTGTACGAAGCTTTAGAACTGTTAGGGGAACGTGTCCTGTACTTTGACACAGACAGTTGCATTTACATCCATCACCCGATTCAACATCACCCTAACATCGAAGGAGACCGTTTAGGAGCCTGGACAGACGAGCATCCCGACGACAAGATTCTAAGTTTCGTCAGTGGCGGTCCCAAAAATTACGGCTACGAATACCGGGACAAACAAGGAGAAGTGCACACTACGTGCAAAGTGAAAGGACTGACTCTGAATTATCGTACCAGTCGAGTGGTCAACTTTGGGGTATTGAAAGAAGCCTTGCAATCGGGAGAGGATGGAAACTTTAAAGTGACCACCTACCAACCTAACAAGATTGTACGTTTACCCACTCACCACATCGTCAGTCGACCCTTGGAAAAAGTCTATCAAATCGTATACCAGAAGCGAGTGCGACTTCCCAATCATTTCACCTTACCGTACGGTCACGTCGGTATTGGTCTGTATATAAAAAAGGAACCCTAGGCAAGATCGATAGTTCATTGTGACTACCAAGACCGAGCGAACAAGATGAATACTTTGAAAAAGACATCGTTCCAGTTTGGGGATTGTAAAAAAGTTGTATCTTCCTCTAGTGTGACTAATATTGGATGGATAAGACCCATGCATTGCGACGGAAAATGTCCGGAAGGAAACTGCGATTGTCCATGTGGTTACCATTGTAATTGCGTAACGGAGTTTGCAGACGAGTGCGATTGTGAGCCTTGCGATGGGACCGATGCTGTACCTTGTGACCTGAGCGATGCCGTAAAGCATCATGGGAACTTTAGTACCCCTACCCCTGTCATGGAAAGTGATGCTGTGCGTGTCAAACCTGTGGGATGCGAAAGCGATGCTGCTCGTCCTCTTGGACATTTTACTGGGTTTCGTTTTAAAGGGGAATGTCGACCTTCACGTTTACCTCCCTACGGATGTCATCCAGCCCTGAGCAAACTCCTACCCATGTCACTCAACCCTCATCGAAACGAACCTGTGAAAAACGAATATTCGTTTCCTGTGCGTTTGTCGGAATACTGCGACTTTGAAAATCGTCTTCAATCGTTCAAAGGAAAATGGCCAAAGTATCTGGGAGGACCGACCCCCGAAGAATTAGCCAGAGCCGGATTTTTCTACTTGGGCGAAGGAGATAAAGTCAAGTGCTTCAGTTGCGGTGTGTCACTTCACCACTGGGAACCGCAAGATTCGGCCTTCGTTGAACATGCTCGATGGTCACCGAATTGTCATTACTTACCCTTAGTGGGACCGAGACATTGAAGTAACTTTTTACCATAATCATCTGTTCATGGATACTTTACAAGAGAACATTCGTGCTTTGCCTGTGGAGTTGAGAGAACGCATTTACCGAGAGCTGGTCAAAATACAAGTGAAACGTAAAGAACAATTGCATCCGATACGTCACCGGTGTTTGAACCACTGGTACCTGAAGGCTATACAAGGACTGATTCAATTGAAAGTGTTCCATTGGACAGACATTGATCAACGACCTTCTGGTTATAAAAAGGAATGGTTTGGTATGGACGATTGTAGTTACTACATTGTAAACGTACTGCATCGAATTCCAGAGGAAGAGTTAACGAATTACAAACTTTTTGAACACAATGTCAACTTGGTGAAAGAGGAAACTTCTGAACGAATTGTAATGTGTAGATTAGTGACTCAACGATTTAAATTCGACACTGAAGTGAAACCATGTTTGTGCAAAGAGTACATTTCTTGTGTCAGACCAAAGAGGATTTAGTATGACCTATTCATGGATACTTTACAAGAGAACATTCGTGCTTTGCCTGTGGAGTTGAGAGAACGCATTTACCGAGAGCTGGTCAAAATACAAGTGAAACGTAAAGAACAATTGCATCCGATACGTCACCAGATCTTTAACCACTGGTACCTGAATGGTATAAGAGAACTGATTCGTCAGAAATTCTTTCATTGGTCAGACATTGTTCAACACTTTGAGGTCGCTAATGATCGACATGTTCATGATTATGGTTACTTCGAGATTCACCTAGTGCAATGCATTGAGGAAGACAAGTTAAAGGATTACCAACATATTTTACGTGGAATCTACTTAGAGGAAGAGGAAACACCTAAACGAACTCTGACGTTTCGGTTACAGTATGCAAGATTTAGATTCCCTACTGGAGAACGAAGATCTCTGGCTAGAAAGTACGTCTATTGCATCCGAAAAAAAGAGAATATAAAAACAGGCTGCCATGCCACGGTTTATGTCACATGTCATCCAACAGATTCCGTGGAAGGAACTCAATGACCATATTCAAACCGTGGATCATTACCATCGATTATTACAAGAACTGTATCCATTCAATTTTGGACGACAAGTGGTGTGTGTCTTAGTGACTTGTTTTCTGGGATTTCGTTTACCAGCCGATTCCTTGTGGACTCTTTACGATCAGTACTTACCACCTCCATGGCCTTAAATGGTCACGAAAAACTCCTTTTGTTCAAAGCCTTGCGTTTTCATCTGGATACTTCTCGACCTCAACAGGAAAAAAAGATTCGTCAACTTTTAGCGACCCAAGACGTGTATGACGATGTGTGTGTAGCTTGTGACTTACACCCTCATTGGACAGATGTTCGTGATTGGAAAAAGGGGGGTTTTGAGGTTTGGACCCAAGAAGTGGCCCAGTATGCACAAGAGTTGTTCAAGGAAAAAAGTTACTTTTCAACCCGTGTTAGTGACGGTGCCAGAAGAACCCGTCACCGAGAACAACCACTCGCTTCAGGACAGGACTGTCATGGACATGCCTGAAAGGTCATTCCGGGAGGACACTTGTGTGACAATACCTCATGTAGAAACTGTAAGAACATTACACACTGTCCCTAGGACATCTTGGTTAACCAAAACATGTTGTACAGACACTTGTTTATATTTCACTTTGATCGCTTTGCTGTGTTTTATATTCCTGTACATCACTATTTGGGTTGTATTTATTTTTGTCTTTCGTATTCATGTTTGAAAAAAAAACATTCAATAAACGTGTTCTGAAAAAGTATATAAACTCTTGTCTTGTTTGTTTTCGTGTCACAAGTGACATTTCTCACACCATGGCTACCTCTGCTGTCTCTGCTCCCTCTTCCTCTACTGTCAAAGTCATCGACGAACACTTAGATCGTGCCAGTTGGGAGGCTTTGTATCTTCGCCATCCCTTTAACATGCTCATTGCTGGACCTAGCGGTTCGGGCAAAACCGAATTCGTCAAACGTTTGATCGAACATAAACATCATTTGATCGATCGGCCACCTCAACGGATCGTGTGGTGTTACAAAGAGTGGCAATCGGCGTACAGCCTCTTGCGAGAAAGTCAAGGCGATTCCATCGTGTTTGTGGAAGGCATTCCTAAAGAAGACGACGGCATCGTCTCTGACTCCCGTCAAACCCATTTGGTCATTTTCGACGACATGTTAGGAGAAGACGAAGAAGAAATTAAATTGTGGTTCACGCGCAAAGGGCATCACCGTAATGCCAGTGTCATTTACATCACCCAAAATTTGTTTCAACAAAGTAAAGCCCATCGCACCATCAGTCTCAATGCGCATTACGTGGTCTTGTTTAAAAGCCCTCGAGATAAATCGCAAGTGCAAGTCTTAGCCAAACAGTTAGGAACGCCTTGGCTGACTCAGGCGTACGACGATGCCACTCAAACGCCACACGCCTATTTACTCGTCGATTTGAAACCTACGACCCCCGAGGATTTGCGATTTCGTACCCACTTGTTTCACCACTGGTGCCAAGACGGAGGGCCTGTCCTGTACACGTCTCCGTCCTCGACTTCATTTCACTCCTCCCATGAAAAAAATCTATAAAAACCTCAGACCCTTTTTCGTCTGTCTCACACAGTGTGAACATGACGTCCCTTCAGTCGCATCTTCCCGTCAAATTGATTCGTGCCTTGTATGGCATCAGTCGAGAAAAAGATCCACAAACACGAGCCCGTGTCTTAGAAGCTAGTCTCAAAGAAGTCTTACGATGGTTCACGGTGACGGCACGTCAATTACTCCAAGGAATCATTCAGATTCCTCATCAAACCCAACGCTTTTTCGATCGAAACAAAGTCGCTTTGGTCCAACTGGCCGATCCCCGCATCGACACTCAAACCAAAAAACAAATCATTTTGAAACCTGGAGGGAGCGGTACTCTAGGAGGGGTCATCATTCGCTCACTCTTAAGATGGGATCCTAATGCCCCCAAAGTTATCCCCAAGACAAAAGTTCAACGAAGCCCCAAGAAGAAAAAGAAAAAGACCAAGTCCCCAAGAAGAATAACTTCTCCAGTGGCAGGACCCTCCTCTTACCAGACACCACCACCATCATCCCGGAAAAAGAAAAGAAGCCCCCAGAAAAAGAAACAGAGAAAAAGTCCTCAGAAAAAGAAAAGTCCACAGAAGAAAACTAGTCGCAAGAGAGGCACCTCGGCCAGGACGCAACCTTACACTCGCAAACCACGACCTGCCACATCGTCTCCGGCAGCCTCACGTTTGTCCACTTCTCCGTTGATGTCACCAGGAACTGAAGAGTACTTGGAGACGTTGATCACACCAAGAACTTCTCCGTTGATGACCCCCAAAAGAACTTCCCCAGTGGCAGGACCTTCCAATTTAGCGGCAGTGGCTGCTGCTCACAAAGTACCTTCTCCCAAAATCAAAGTCCAAGAAAGATCGGGCATGTTACAAAGTTTACTGGATTTGTCCAAGCAAGAACTGGCTCGATTTAGTCCGTTACGTACCCCTGCACGACGTGTCATGCCTGTCCTCAAACTGATAAAACGTAAAGACAATCAGTGGCGACGCGTTCCAGTATAAAAAAGGCCTGTGACCAAGTAGGGTATCAGTGTTTTTTAGGTGCTCCTAAAGACTCAAAGATGTCACCCTCCAGAAAACCCCAAGGAAAGAAAAGAAAAGGACTGCCACCACGTTTAGCCAAACATGGGGACCTGTTATCTGTCCTGTCCAAAGCTTCTCCACCCCTACGAAAAAAACTCATTCAAACAGCCTCCAAAGAGGTCATCGATACCGTGTGCGAATGTTGTTTGAACGTTTTGAAAGGCACGATCCCTTTGTCCAAACACCAGAAACAATGCTTAGGCAAACATCGTCACGTTCTTCGGAAAATGGTTCAAAAGAAAATTCCCATTCGTCAAAAAAAGAAGATGTTGGTCCAACGTGGAGGCATTTTACCTCTCTTGTTAGGCCCCATACTGAAAGGAGTCTTGGGAACCATGTTGGGAGGACTGATGGGAGCAAGATAAAAAGGCCTTCGGAAGTCCCAAGATCTCAGAATTCACCCCTGACAACCCCATGGAAGGACGAAAACTAGCTTTAGTGCCTTACAAACGATGGATGGAATACCATCGGTGGCAAGAACAACGCACCCCGCATTTACCTCCCAATCCCAATTTGAGCGAGATGTCCCAGTTACAACACGAATTGCAGTCCTTGCTGGATCGCCAAGATTTGTCCGAAACAGAAAAATCGCAAAAGTACGGTCAACTCTTGCAACGACTGCAACTCTTTCACCAGAAAGCTTTAGACGAAACAGCTCTACCCACTTTGAAAGATTTTAAGACCTTGATGAAAAGTCCAGCACCATCACCAGTACCAGTACCAGTACCACCAGTACCCGTGACCAAGACAGAAAAAGGAAAAGAAGAAGAAGAAGAAGGATTTCAAACTCCACCAGAAAAAGTACGCAAGTTAACAACACCACCTACCTCCAGAATTGGATGGATTAAAAAGATGATGGCCACCCCTTCTTCCTCACAAGAGAAAAAGAAAGTGAAGACAGAAGTGAAGACAGAAGTGAAACAAGAACCGATATCCCCCGCTCAGACATCCTCCTCATCTTCGACACCTATTGCTGGCCGCACACGCAAAGCCTTGCAATCCAAGAAAATACCCCAAGAGAAAAAGAGTAGCCTCTTCCAAGAGTGGGTGCCTTATTAACACACCAATCCACACAAAAAAATGGAAAAAGTCTTAGCCAGCATTTACTACGATCCCTCCCATCCTGCAGGTTACGCAGGAGTTCAAAAATTGTTTCGTGCTGCCAAAACGCGACTGAAAAGTCTCCGTTTACCTCAAGTGCAACGATGGTTACAAGAACAAGTTACCTACACTTTACACAAACCCATTCGACGCAAGTTTGCCAGAAGTCGCACCCGAGTGGAAGGCATCGATCATCAATGGCAAGCGGATTTAGCCGATGTCTCTCATTTGGCCAGCTACAATCGTGGCTACAAATATTTGTTTTGTGTCATCGACGTCTTTTCCAAATTTGCCTGGGTCGTACCCTTGACTTCCAAATCGAGCAGTGAGTTAGTGCGAGCCCTGCAACGGGTGTTGAAACAAAGCGGTCGTCACCCTCTTCGATGGCAAACGGACAAAGGCACCGAATTTCTGAACCAAGCTTTCCAAAAAGAATTAAAGAAACGTGACATTCATTTTTTTACCACCGAGAATCCAGAAACCAAAGCCAGCATCGTGGAACGTTTTCAACGCACTTTGAAAGAACGCATGTGGAAATATTTTACGCATCACCACACTCTGAAGTACATCGACATCTTACCGCATCTGGTGCAAGCGTACAACCAATCTTACCATCGAAGCATCGGACGTGCCCCGCAAGACGTGACTCCCGACAACGAAGTGCTGGTGTTCGAGCGCCTGTTCGGTACGTCCCCGACGAGGGCTGTCCCCAAGAAAAGTGGAGAGTTGACCGTAGGAGATTGGGTGCGCATTGGCAAAACCAAACGCACTTTCGACAAAGGTTACTTACCTAACTGGACGACCGAACTGTTTCGCGTCACTGGACGAGTACATGGCCGTCATCCTGCCGTCTATAAATTGGAAGACATGAACGGAGAAGTACTCAAAGGAACGTTTTATTTGCCCGAGTTACAACGTGTCACCAAAAAAGAAGACGACGTGTACGACATCGAAAGCATTCTCGAACGCAGAACCCGTAAAGTGGGCAAACGACGTGTCAAAGAAGTCAAAGTACGTTGGAAAGGATATCCACCCAGTTTCGATTCTTGGATCGACGCTTCGCAAGTCATCGACTATAAAAAGAAGAAGTGACCATCATGCCCTTTCACACATCAGACGCAGCTACGTCGACCAGTCCTTCTTCCCCTAGTTCTTCTGTGCAAGATTTACAAAAACAACCCTTGTGGGTGTGGTGTGGAGAACGTGTGCCTAAAACGCAAATCGTCTTTTTCTGCCAAATCTTCGTGGTGTATTGTGTCATCGGGGCAGCCATCGCCAATTTGAGTTTGCAACAAGGAGACAAACAATTGTGGACCATTTTATTGAGCAGTTGCATCGGTTACCTACTTCCCAATCCCTCCCTGAAATTCTCCTCAAACGGGAACGTTGTGTCCAGTGCCAGTGCCAGTGCCAGTCACCACTCCAACAACAACCACAACCAGAACCCCATTTTGGGCGAAGACACGCCTCTGACGTCCAGTAATATCCCCTCGGACAGCCACAGAACTCTAGAATTATGAGTCACCAAAACCAATTTTACTTAACCTTACCCAGTGACAGTTCCATGGAGGTGTTTCCCAACAACACGTTGTGCTGTTACACGGCCAAATTACCTCAAGCCATCCCCTTAGATCACGAAGCCCATTGGGAAGTGGCTTTAGTGGAAATGATTCACCCAACCCAAGTCCAAAATATCATTGCCCAGCAAAATTGGTTTAAGGTGGAAGTTCATGACCAACAATTGCAAGTGGAGTTGGATAAAATTGGCACATCTACCAATAGAACCTATGATGACAAACTTAAAACGTGGACCTACAACTTGTCCATTCTCCCAGGCTATTATTTCAGTGGTCATCATTTGGTCAGCGCCATAGCCTCCAGGTTTAATGGCGTGTTCCATAAAGCTTTGAGTAATGTCCAAAAAAGTGTCACCTTGGAATACCACAAAATAGCTCGTCGCTTTCTGATGAAATTTTCTGAGGGGTCCAAAAAATTCATGTCTTTCTTATTTTGTCCTGAATTGTTTGACATATTGGGCGGTGACACGGAGATGAGAATGGTCATGATAAAGAAAAACGAATTGCCAGTCATTTCCGACAACGATATTTTTGCCAGGTATTTTCGTTTCCCGGTAGAACTGAACCAAGGACTGAATTTGATCTTTGTGTATTCCGATATAGTGGAGTACAACGTGGTGGGACACACCTCCGTGCCGTTACTGCGTGTCATTCCTTTCAAAGTGGATTCTGCCACAAACGCTGACGAGGAAGGTGGAAACACTTACCACGTCCACCGCGAATTTGTCCATCCTCACTATTTACCCGTCAGCAAGTCGTACTTGGACACGGTCAACATTACTATAAAAGGAGATTTGGGACAAAATATTCCATTCACCAAAGGAAAAGTCACGGTGAAACTCCATTTTCGAAAACGGTTCTCTCACGACTCGTACGTAAGTCATGTATCCAGTGTACCAAGGGGTGGCTCGACAGCGAGGACACGGTTTAGGAGACATGTTAAAATCGGCCTTTCGTTCGGTGGCCCCAGTGTTGAAACCGATGGTGACACGCGGATTGCACGCCTTGAAAGATGCGGCACTGACACAAGGCAAAGAATTTCTCCAAAATGTCATCATCGACAAACAAAACCCTAAAGAAGCCTTCATGAGGGCAGGCAAAAATGTCTTGCTGCAAACGAGCAAAGACATTTTGGGCCGACGAGAGACACCTATAAATGCCCTGCACGCTACCGAGTCAAGCATTCAGCAAGGACAAGGCAGAAAGAGACGACGAAGAAGAAAACACCCTTTCACCAGACTTCAAGCGAGAAAGGCCAAGAAAAGAAGAACCGTTCGAGACTTAGACGTTTTCGATTATTGAGACACAGCAACAAAATGATGCACCGAGAGTCTTGCGCCTGTTCCAAGACGGAACTGGATCTGTTTGCCATGCCCCCCACCATGATGACCATGCAAGAATCCCAATGGGTGGAATTTAATCCCATCTCCTCACTGACCGATTCCGCTCCCATCGAATTTGAAATCAAGGGGCAGCCCGAAGATTACATCGATCTGAATAGCAGTTACTTGTACTTGAAAGTCCAAGTTCTAGAAAAAGATGATAGTGGAGTAGATGACGCTGACGAAATAGCTCCCGTCAACAATTTCATGCATTCCTTGTTCAGCTCAGTGGATTTGTACTTGAATAACAAACTAGTCAGCAGCAGCATGGATACATACCCTTACCGTGCCTACTTGGAAAATCTCTTGACGTACGGAATAGATGCCAAGGATAGTCATCTCAATGCCTGCGTGCTGTGGGTAGCTGACGAAGCGGGCAAGTTCGAAAAAACAGATGGAAGCAATTCCGGCTTTGAGGCAAGAGAAAGCAAAATCTTAGAGAAGAAGAGTTTAGAACTGATGGATCGTTTGCATTTGGACATGTGGTTGCAAGAGAAATATTTGCTGAACGGGGTCAATGTCCGCTTGAGACTGAATCGCAGCAGTGCCGCTTTCCATTTGATAGCTGCTGATCCTGCTAAGGCTCCTAAAAGCATAATCCAGGAGGCCAAACTCTACGTACGACGCGTAGAAGTGTTACCTAAAGTGGCAAACGATATCAGTCAAACGTTGAGCAGAACGACTGCCAAGTATCCCATCCGACGTGTGGAAGTGAAAACGTTCACCATTTCAGCTGGACTGCAATCCATAACCGAAGATCATCTGTTTCAAGGACAGCTACCCAAACGTTTGATCCTTGGTATGGTCACGAATTCAGCCTTCAACGGAGCCTTCAAAGAAAATCCTTTCAACTTTCAACACTTTTTAGTGAAGAAAGTCGAAGTCAGTCGTGATGGCAAGACCTTGTGTACCCGACCTTTCGAACCTGACTTTAGTGACAAGAAGATGAATTACTTGAGATCGTACTTGTCCCTGTACGAAGCCACCGGCCAGTTAGGAACCAACACCAGTCACGGCATTGAGTATGACGATTATGTAGGAGGCTATGCTTTGTGGGCTTTCGATTTCACTCCAGACCAAGGCAGCGACGAGGGACATTTCCACCCTATAAAATCTGGCCAGATTCGTGTGGAACTTCAGTTTGCAGAACCACTGAAACAGACAGTGAACGTCATCCTGTATGCAGAATTCGATAATACCATAGAAATCAACAGTTTGAGAGAAGTCATTCTAGATTATTAGAAAGCCATGGAAGACTGTTATCCCTCTTTACCTAGTGGAGAAACTTTGGAGATGAAATGTAAGGAGACCGTGGAAGGAGAAGAATCTCAAGACAAAGACGAAGAAGTTTTGATGAAGTCGAGATGGCCAGAACAAGAAGCCCATTTAGTCTCCTGTTTTGCCAAACACTTGGTCGACAAAATAACGGAATTGATCAAGAAAAATTGCTATGGATGTCAAAACGATCATCCCAGTCAAATTCAACACGATAAATGCCTGATGTTAAGTCAAGAAGAAAAATTGGACGAGTATCTGGACGAAGCTTGGAGTCTCATCTCGAACAAAGACGTGTTGCACCAGTGGTATAAAGACTTGCGTGAACATTCTTGTCCACCATTAACCACTCAAGAGATCCATCGTATCGAAGCTCTCCTGAATCAGAGTGAGGAAACAGAACGAATAACCGTTTATTCGTCAGACATTTTCAAGCAAAAAGTCAGGATCGAATTGACAACGTATTATTACCTGTGAAGAAGAAAACAAACACAAAAACAATGGATACCTGGGAACTTTATTACCTTTTGAACCACAGTTCGTATACGTCTTCTTGGAATCCTGTCGTCTGTGCTAAAGATGAACTCCCTCATCGCAAACCTAAAGACCATCAAGCTTACGTGATCAACACGGACGATAGTCATCTCCCAGGAACCCACTGGGTAGCCGTTTACTTTCCTCAAGAAGGCTGTGTGGAATATTTCGATTCGTACGGATTGCCCCCTTTGGAAGACGATATCATCGACTTTATGAGAAGAAATGCTCAGACCACCCGATTCAATAACGTGAAATTACAAGGCACAGATTCCTTGGTGTGTGGACAATATTGTGTGTATTTTCTGCATCATCGCAGCCTGGGCTATTCCTTAGAACATTTAGTGACTCATTTTGATCCTCGTTCTTCTGCTAGAAACGATGTGAAAGTAGATCGATGGTTTTGTGACCATTATGCTTATCTTTTGTCTCAAGCTAGGAAACGTAGTGTCCATCAATGGCCTAATGATTTCCAACAGTGGAAATCACAATTTCATTCACAACGTTGTCAGCCTTGTTTAAAGTAGATTGTATTTGAAGAAAAAAATGTTTGTGATTGGAAAAAATTGTTTGATGTTATAGTGTTGGATTATTGTTAAAAAATGTTAGAGTTGTTGTTTAGTGTTAAGTGATTTTTTGAATAAAAAATGTTGTGTTTAGAAAAAAATGCCTTTGTCTTTTGTTTAGCTATAAGAATGTTGGATTGATGCTCTTTCATTTCTTACTATCCCTCTCATGAACGTTGCGGCTCGAAAACCGTGTGGGGGATGTTTTCCTTCACGTCCGCGCTTTCACTTTAAGAACCGGGTTGTTCCCAGTCTAGCCATCCATTGTCGACTCATCCTCCTAAGAAGATGTGCTCCAAACTAGCTAAGCTCAACGAAGCCTACGTGAATTTGCATAGGGTCAGACACAGTCTGATACCGAAACCAGAAGAAATAGAGAATGTGAGAATGTTAAAAATCACTGAAGACCTGATAGAAGAGCTCTTCAGAGAAGAAATGAACAGGGAGAAAGAAGAATGGACAGAGAAGTACAGACTTCAGAGACAGCAGCAACAGCAGCAACAGCAGCAACAACAGCAACAGCAGCAACCTGAAGCTGACAGAGGCTTTGTCGATTGTCGTATCGACACCAAAGAATTCTTCTTCTCTTTCCGAAGAAGCAGACCTATCGCCAGAAAGTCTATCCTCAGAGGACATCGCATTCTTAGAAACTAAAAAGAATGCCATAACAAAAAAAACAAAAAAACAGCCCTTTTCAGGGCTACCCAATACTCTAGAAAAGAAATAACGATCGATTTGCCAATGTGTGAAGGTAGAGTAGTGTGAAAATAAACACTAACTCTTTCTTAAAAATTTTGAGGGTATGTGTTTGTGTGATTGTAAGTGATAAAGTAGGTTGGTGTGGATAGTAGATTAAAATGATGTTTGTTTTTTGGGCTGTTTGAGGTGTATATTTTGGGTTAGATTGGATTGCTTTGCGTATGTGGATAATCTATTGAAGTGATGGGTAGCATAAAAAAGTGAGTGAGTGTTTCTTTTAGGTCGGCGCGTTGTTGTTGTTTTTTTGGTCATGATCTAGGTAAGATGAATTTTATGTTTTTTAGGGGATGTTTTCCTTCACGTTCGCGCTTTCAGTATAAATTGAAACTCGTTCGGCAGTCCAGCTACCCTTGTTGATTGATCAACACAGCCAGAAGAATGACTAGCAGAATAGTGAAACTGTTAGAACTCCAGATGCACCTGGAATATGCCAGGCGGATAGTAAACGAACTATCAGCGGAGGCTATAGTAGAAGAAGCAAGAATAAAGAAGGAAGAAGAGGAGAGAAGACAGAGGGAAGAGGAGGAAAAGAAAAGAGAAGAGATGATGTCGTTTAATATTCCTGAAACAGAGGATTGGGGTGCTGAAGCGAATCATCCTCCCTCTGCGCTCCCCAGAAGAAAGGTGAAAGAAGACTGGGGAAGAAGATGCGTGTGCGGCGCCAGGCCAGGAAGGTGCAACCATTAGATAGGTGCATCTGGAGTTTAAAAAAACAGCCCTTTTCAGGGCTACCCAATAATCTAGAAAAGAAATAACGATAGATTTGCCAATGTGTGTAGGTAGAGTAGTGTGTATATAAACACTAACTCTTTTTTAAGATAGTGTGAGGGTATGAGTTTGTGTGTTTGTGTGTTTGTGTGTTTGTGTTTGTAAGAGATAAGGTATGTTTGTGTGAATAGTAGATTATGGGTTTCTTAGCGTATGTGAAGAGTAAAGTTAGGGTTTTATTATATGAAATGAGAAAGTAGGGGGATGTTTTCCTTCACGTACGCGCGTAGTTGGGTCATGATCTATGTAAGATCAATTTTATGTTTTTAGGGAATGTTTTCCTTCACGTTCGGGCTTTGAGTATAAAACTAACAGTGTTGGCCATTGGAACCCATTCTACGGAATAAGCAAACAAGAAGATGCCAGCAGCTTCAGCTTTATACAACGATCTTATGGGAAGTTGGTATTGGATGGTAGATGGATTGAGTGTAGTAGAAAGGGTTGAACAGGAATGGAGGTATGCAGTGACAAAAGACTTCGTCTCAAGACAAGTAACCAGCCTCCACTTATCCGTAAATATTGTAAAAGAAATGATAGAGGATGAGGAGAAGAGAATCAGAGGTTTAATTAACCCACCGTATGTCAAAGTGGGTAAGTTAAAAGAAGCGATAGATCATGTGACGAGTGCAAGGTTCTTTCTAGAAGACATTGTAGAATGGACAGATTGGTGTTTCGCGAAGTGGGGGTTAGAAAAACTTAAGAAAGCTGAAGAACTAATGAGGAATGTGCTGACCGAAGAGGTCAAGAAGATCAAAGAAAAGTGGTTAAAGGAAAGAAAAGAAGAAGAAAATAGAAAAAAAAGGGATGAATTCGAAAAACTGAACACAAACTGGATGAAAATCCAAGAGAAGTTCCGGGCCATGGGCCACCCGGACTGGTTGCCGGAAACAGAAAAGAAAAAGAAGAAAGGAATGATGGACAAAATAAGAGGATGGTGGAAGAAGTTAAGAAGTTAAAAGAAGAAGAAGAAAAAACCCAAAGGCCCTTTTCAGGGCCCCCATATTTCTCGAAAAGAGATAGTCTTTGAATTGCCTACCCCTTTTTTAAATTTAAATTTAAATTTAAATTTAAATTTTAAAAAAACTTTTTTAAAAAAAAATCCCATGTTAAATTTCCCTTGTACGTATAGTATCCCACGATTTATTCCCATGTTAAATTCCCCTTGTACGTATAGTATCCCACGATTTATTCCCATGTTAATTCCCCTTGTACGTAAAGTGTCCCACGATTTTTCTCCATGTTAAATTTCCATTATACGTAAAGTGTCCCAAGGGTGTTTTTAATGCTAATTCCCATTATACGTAAAGTGTCCCCATTCACTACTGGCGTGCTGACATCATGCGTCTTAGATAACAGCCACCCCCACCCCCCACCCCCGTGTTTGTTTGGATTTATGCTAGATGATTTACATTTTGACTTAAATTGTAATCCCGTTTCGAGTCAGACGTTTACTTTCCATACATTCATTTAATACCACGCCATTTGGAATATGAGTGGACCATTCCATTTTGTTCTTCAGACAATTTCACCTAATGCCACATCTTTCGGAATCTGATACATCATTTCATTTTTTGGGTTAAATCATTTCATTTTAGACTACATTATTTCATTTAACACTACCTCATTTGGAATCCGAATTCAGGAATTCGTTTTGTTCTTTAAATCGTTTCATGTAATACCACCTCATTTGGAATCCGAATTCAGGAATTCGTTTTGTTCTTTAAATCGTTTCATGTAATACCATGTCATTTGGAATCTGAATTCATCATTTCATTTGTTAGGTTAAATCATTTCATTTCACACTACGTAATTTCATTTAATAATAAGTCATTTGGATTCATTATCCATCAATCCCTTTTGTTCTTTAAATCTTTTTATTTAATATCAGATTGTTTGGAATTTAAATTCATTTGTTGAGTTAAATCATTTCATTTTAGACTACATCATTTTATTTAATAGCACGTCATTTGGAAGCAGATATCATCATTCCGTTTTGTTCTTTAAAACATTTTATTTAATACCAGATCATTTCATTTAAAGCCACATCATTTGGAATCTGAATTCATTTTTTCATTTTTGGGGTTCAATCATTTCATTTCATGCTACATCATTTCATATCACACAACATCATTTGGAATCTAAATTCATCATTCCATTTGTTGGGTTAAATCATTTAGTTTCATGCTACATCATTTCATATCACACAACATCATTTTTTGGAATCTGAATTCATTATTCCGTTTGTTGGGTTAAATCATTTCATTTCAGACATCATTTCATATAATACCACGTCATTTTGGAATCTAAATTCATCATTCGGTGTTGCTCGTTAAATCATTTTATGTCACACCATATCATTTGGAATCTTGATTTCTCATTTAATTTGTTGGGTTAAATCATTTGATTTCCTACTTCATAATTTGATTAATGCAATTTTGGCGGTGATGGCTGCCCATACAGAACGCCTTCTGCAGTTATTCTTCAATAACAAATAATATTACACGGCGGCCGCGGTAAAAACACAGGATTGAAATTATCAGAGTTGAAAATAGCTTCATTTCAATTTACAAATCTGGACAAATTTGACTTTTCGAGACCTGAAACTTGGGAAAAGTGGTTCAGCGCTTTGAACGCTTTCGTCAAGCGTCTGGACTTAGTGAAAAAGAGGAAGAAATTCAAGTAAATACCTTGATTTATTCCATGGGAAGTGAAGCTGATGACATTTTGTCTTCGTTCAACCTAATAGAAGAAGATCAAAACAAGTGGAATCCCGTGACAGATAGATTTGTGCGATATTTCATTCCAAAGAGGAATGTAATTTTTGAAAGGGCAAAATTTAATCAAAGAAAACAGGAAGATTGGAGAAACAATGGACAGTTTCGTTACAGCTATCTATGTGTTAGCAGATAATTGTAATTTCGGGCCACTACATGATGAAATGATCAGAGATCGACTTCTAATTGGACTGCGAGATTCAAAACTGTCGGAAAAATTGCAGTTAGATACAAATCTAACTCTAGAGTCTGCCGTTAGTCAAGCTCGACAAAATGAGGCTGTGAAAAAGCAACAATCAACTATACGAGCAACTAGAGAACGAATGACGGCAATGGGTGCAGTGAAATCGTCTTCACTGAAATATGGGAAACAGAAACATAAAATCCCAAAAGTTGAACAGAATAGTGTCAGCAGCAAAGGATCCATGAGATGTGGAAAGAAAGTTAATCATTCTCGAGACCAATGTTCAGCGAGAGAAGCAGAATGCTACAAGTGTAAGAAAAGGGGCCACTATACAAAATGCTGTCTGGCAAAATCAGCAGTTCGCACAATGTAATCGAGAACGGAACCTGGATTTCTAGGGACTATAAGTACAAAGAAGGATTAGCCGTGGATAATGAGTGTGAGATTGAACAACGCTGCACTTTTATTCAAGATTGATACAGGAGCTGGTGTGACTAATACCTGAGGTGGATTTACGAAAAATCGGAGATAAAAAACTATCAAAGTCTGATCCAAAACTGTATGGGCCTGGAAACTCTGAACTTAAAGTGCCGGGAAAATTTACGTATGGACTGGAATCGAACAATGCTTTCAGTGTACAAGACATATTTGTTGTAAAGGGACTGAATCAGGCACTATTGGGCAGGCCCACGAGTCAGGCTCTCAAGATTATTGAACAGGTAAATATATGCTCAGTAAATACCTCAGATAAAAACAAAAAAATGCAAGCAAAATTCACGATAAATCCATAAATTTAGATAGGGATTATCGCGAGAAATTCCCAAATTTGTTTAAAGGTCCAGGGAAAACAAAATGGTTTTATAACATAACTCTGGGCAAAATTACCAATCATTATGCCTTATCTACCCCAAGAAAAGTTTTTATCCTATAATTGAATGAAGTTCAAGATGAGTTGGATAGAATGGAAAAAATGGGTGTTATTTCAAAAGTAGTTGAGCCCACTGAGTGGTGCGCCGCAGTGGTTGTTGTTCTGAAACCAAACGGTATGGTAAGAATTTGTGTGGATTTAATTAAACTGAATGAATTAGTTAAGAAAGAACCACCCACTACCATCAGTTGAAGAATCCCTTGCAAAACTAGCAGGTGAAACGTTTTTCACTAAACTTGATGCAAACACAGGCTTTTGGCAGATAAACCTGTCAGAAGAATCACTCCGCCTTACAACTTTCATTACTCCTTTTTGTAAGTTTTATTTTAATCGCCTTCCATTCGGAATCAGTTCCGCGCCTGAATTTTTTCAGAAAAGGATGTCAGAAACTCTGGAGCGACATGGGGGAAACCTCTGTCACATGGACGATGTTCTTGTTTTGGGGGAAGCGCAGAAACAGCAGGACCAAAGACTAGAAATGGTCATTAAATCAATTAAAAAGGCCGGCGTCACTTTGAATGCTGAAAAGTGTGCATTTTTTTAGATCATCCATTAGGTTTCTTGGGCATGTTGTTGAAGAAAATGGCTGCCAACCCGATCCGGAAAAAATCAAAGCTATAACGGAAATAGAAACTCCGAAATGCGTAACAGAGATACGACGATTATTTGGTATGGCAAATCAGTTTGGCGAATTTAGTCCAAATTTGGCAGAAAGATCAAAACCATTACGTGAGCTTTTGAAAGGTAAAAACTCGTGGATATGGGGTCCATATCAAGAACAAGAGATATCAAGCAATGATATCTTCACCAACTTTAGCACATTATAATCCAAACAAAGAATTAGCTGTATCTGCAGATGCATCTTCATTTGGACTAGCTGTTGTGCTGCGGCAGAAGCACGGTAGCACTCTGAAACCGGTGGCGTTTGCATCGCGATGTATGTCAGAAACTGAGCAACGCTGTGCTCAAACAGAAAATGAGGCCCTTGCAATCACTTGGGCTTGTGAACGCTTCAGTAGCTATTTAATTGGGTCACAATTCAAACTTGAAATGACCAGAAGCCATTAGTACCACTAATGGGCTCACAAATCTTAGGAGATTTACCCCCTAGAATTCAACGTTTTAGAATGCGTTTGATGAGATTCAACTTTTTAATAGTTCACGTTGCTGCCATATTGTGAATGAATGCGCATTGCAACAATTTTTCTAGCTGGTTCGGAATGGATAGATTTTAGTGTTTTTGTCGATTCTACTCAGCTCTGTTGGTTATGGACTGAATTTTTTCGCCGTGTCAATACCACACGTAATATATACGCTCTGAGCAGGGAGGGACGCATCTTGACTCAGCTGCATATGTGTTTATGTGATGGGGCAAATTTCTGCCATCTACGAAAAGCACATTAGTTTGGGCAAGAGAACAATTAATTAGATTTATGGGGACAGGCGCTTGTTAAATAGCTATACTGCAGCGATTCCAAATGTCTGGTCGGTAGTGGTAGGGATTTTTAGATTAAGCATTCGTTTACTTAACCGCGAGACGGACTATTAGAGACACGGCTAACTTCGATTTCATGATGGATCTGTCGAAATTGAAAATTTTCCAGAAACCGTTAGTCGAAAACCTGGAAGGTCAAGTTTACCCCAATTTTGGCGCCTAGATAAAAGGCGGTAAATATATTTCATCCTGATTGGTTACACTAAATAAGGGTCGTGTTTATCACACAAATTTCCTATCTGTAAATATTCCCCCCATCGAAAAATATAATTAGTCTAAGCTTTGCTGCAAGAGTAAAGGTACAGAGGACTCCGCGAGTCAATTTGGGAGAAATTCTCTCGTAAAACATTTGTCCAATGGACCGGATGTCTGGAAGGTCGACGGACACAATTTTGGCGGTAGAAGCGAGAAACGCTTAGCACAAAAAGGTATTTGCGTCAAATGCATGAGATTCGTTGATACCAACATAATATTTTGCTTGAATTATTTGATGTGCATGAATTTATTTATTTAAATTCGTAGATCAATTCTCTTGATAAAAGTGTGTGTGTGTGTGTGTGTGTGTGTGTGTGTGTGTGATTTGGATTTTTAACGTAGCTTTAACAATTTTTCAGTCATATCGCTACGATGTCTGCAGTGTGCAGTTTATAGTGATGTCTAGCACTGGGGCATCATGCAGCAGACATGTAGCGTGATGTCCCACCAAGTCACATTATCCTGACGCCAGGTCGACCAGTCCAAACACTAACCTCTTAATGCTGAGCGCCAAGCGAGGCAGCTTACCATTTTTTTAAGTCTTTGGTGTGACTCGGCCGGGGATCAAACCCACGACCTTACGCATCCGAGGCGGACGCTCTAACCACTATGCCACCGGAGCGGTGTCTTGATATAAGTATAACTGTATATATATATATATATATATATATATATATATATATATATATATATATATATGAATTCGTACAATAATCTTCTTTATATAAGGTTGTCGAATTGTTTGAATTTATCGTCTTGTTTTTATAGGAATTAGGTTCTAAGAATTTCATGAATTACTTTTGTTAATATGAGTTGCGAGAAACCGTGTGTATTCACCAATCTCAGGTAATTTCATGCTTGCTAAAGACTTGAATGTGTGTATTCGCTGACCCTAACGTAAAGCCAGTTAGTGAATTTCATTCATTCATTTGTGTAACCGAGACGAGAGCGGAGCTTCTAAGTCTCGTGTGTTGAGGCGAAGTGATGAATTAGCCATTAAGAAGTATATTAATCTTATGAAACTAGGTTTGTTTTGGTCTGCCATGCTTGGCCCGATTAAATAACCTTTGGTATTCGTTTCGATACCGATAGTAAGATCTGATAACACTGGTCAACAGTGAAATCATTACTGACTTGAAAAGGCCCTAAACTGTAGTATTTTGGTGTGCCGAACACGAATATAACCGTGAAAAATTTGTATTGGCTCTCGTTTTGAAGATATTCATATACCTCATTTTCTAGGTTTCACTGTGTAAATTTCTCCAGTAGGACTGCAGCAACATCCGGAATAATGATGTAACATTGCATAATACCATCATGCTCACATCATCCACAGTTGATTGCATCATTTTCTGATGCAATGCAATACTAATGCCATGCGGCTGCTGAAGTAAGTTGACGTCAGCAGTGTACTATACATGTGTAGGCCTATTATACTAATGCCAGGCGGCTGCTGAAGCTGACGTAAGCAGTGTACTATATAAAGCCCAATCAGATAGGTTCAGCATTTAAAATATTTTAGACGTTGTGCGAGACAGTTCAAGCTACTGTTACATAAAACTTATTATTTTATCCATTTACGTACAATAAAGAACAGTAATGCCTCGAAAGTGTGTTAATACCGCGGACAATTTTTGCTATATTTGTGGGGAAGTGACATTTGCCAACCAGAAGAAAAGTATCAATTCTCAAGTGAAGAAGGCATATCATCTTTACTTCGGATGCAAGGTTGGTGACCAAGACAAGCCTTGGGCTCCGCATATATGCTGTGCTACATGTACAACACAGCTTTCACAGTGGTTGAATTGCAAAAGGTCATCAATGCCGTTTGCAGTCCCAATGGTGTGGAGAGAGCCAAGCAACCACCTAAATGACTGTTACTTCTGCTTGGTTCCTCCTCTTTCCGGCGGAATAACGAAGCGAAAGAAGTCGAGAATAGTCTACCCAAACATTCCGTCTGCATTGAGACCAGTTCCACATGGTGAGGGACTTCCTATTCCAGAACCTCCAGCAGAATATTCTCTTGATTCATCTGACGAAGACAAAGGTGAGTCGACCTGTTCTTCTCCTGGTCCATCAGCATGCAGTGATCCAGATTTTCACTGTGGTGCATCATCAACCCCACACAGAATAACACAGGAAGAACTAAATGACCTGATTCGTGATTTGGACTTATCAAAGAACAAGGCAGAATTGCTAGGATCAAGACTCCAACAATGGAATCTTCTAGAAGAAGATGTCACAATTACTGCATATCGAAAGCGCCACCAGCAATTGGAGCCTTTCTTCAGAAAGGAAAGTAATCTGATATTCTGTTCCGATATTGAGGGCCTCATGAATGCTTTAAAAATCACTCATGACCCACAAGAATGGAGACTATTTGTGGACTCTTCGAAACTGAGTCTCAAGGCTGTGCTTTTGCACAATGGAAACATTCTTCCATCTATTCCAGTAGCGTATGCTGTCCACATGAAAGAGACATACGATAACTTAAGGCAGCTACTGAATTCCATTGAGTATAACAAGTACAGCTGGCACCTCTGTGGTGATTTGAAGGTAGTTGCCCTTTTAATGGGACTGCAGCAAGGATATACAAAATACATGTGTTTCTTATGCGAGTGGGATAGCCGAGCAAGGGAAATGCACTACATGAGGAAGGAATGGACTCACAGGCAGAATGTAGCCATTGGAGAGAAGAATATCCAACACCCAGCTCTGGTTGAGGCTCAGAAAATCTTGCTACCACCCCTTCACATCAAACTAGGTTTGATGAAGAACTTCGTGAAAGCCATTGACCGGACTTTGCCAGCATTCCGATACCTGCATGAAAAATTCCCTCGACTCAGCGAAGCAAAGATTAAAGAGGGAGTTTTTGTGGGTCCTCAGATTCGAGAGCTTTTCAAAGATGACCGGTTCAACAACTTGCTGGAAGGTGACGCGAAACAAGCATGGAATGCTTTTCGCCTAGTTTCTACAAACTTCCTCGGAAATGTTAGGGCAGAAAACTATAAGGAACTAGTAGAAGACATGTTGATGAAGTATAAGAAACTTGGATGCAATATGTCTCTAAAGATTCACTTCCTTCATTCCCATTTGGATTTCTTTCCTAGCAGGGGCCCCGAGTGGCCGAGTGGTCTAAAGCGTTCTCCGTTACGGATCACTGCCATCTCACCTCTGTCTGCGTTGGTTCGAGTCTAGGATTCGGCTAATGTGGGTATGTGAGAAAGCTTGCCAGTAGCTTCTCGTGGGTCGGTGGTTCTTCCCGGGGTTTTCCTGGGTTCTTCTTCCACCATTAATACTGGCCGCCATGCATAGCCTATCGTGTGCTGAAAGATGGCGTTAAACCCCACAATAACAATAACAATAACTTTCCTAGCAACTGTGGTATTGTTAGTGATGAACACGGCGAACGTTTTCATCAAGATATCGCAACAATGGAACAAAGATACCAGGGAAAATGGTCCACTACAATGCTGGCTGACTACTGCTGGACACTCCTCAGAGATGCTCCCGAACAGCTGTACAAGAGACAGGCGAAGAAATCTAAGATGTAGTCAATGACTTGATTTTTTATAGGTAGGCTATTACAGTTGACCTTTTACTATTGGAATGCATTTCGTTATGTAAACATTAATTTCTTGCAGATTACAAAAAAACTAGAGCCAATTTTGCAATTTGACTGTCATATTCGTGTTCAGCACATAAAAATTGATAAGAATTGACTAATTTTATTTCAGTAACATGACTTTTGTAAAAATTTGTTGTCCAGTGTAACGAGAGGGAAGTAATGTTCTATCCCCAGTAGAATAACCGACAGAAAATTTAGGTTGTTCTCTGTTTATTTTAAAAGGGGAAAATAGCTCTTCAGACGTATTCCCAGAAGTATCCTCAGATGTACCTACGCACTGACGTATCCAAGCATATGTCTATCTAGGGCGATCATCTCCTAGATAACGAGAACCGAACAAAGCAGACACCTTGAAAGAAGGTACAATCCACCAATCGACCCTCACCCTTTACAAAAAGGGTTGGGGCGGTCTTACAGTTTCTATTCTGTCACTGAAAGTTTGGAATCATAAAGTGGGAAAACTATGAACTATTTCAATTGAAATTATCAAAAATACGTTATGGAATATCACGTTCATTTCATTTTGAGTGCAGTACGGAGAATGTGATTGCAGTTGGAAATGTAGTCTAAATTACAGTACAATTTCCTGGTGTGTTATCAAACAGTTTTGGAACCCATGACATAGCTCATGTAATTCTGATTTGCAGAACTAAGAAAGTACATTTTGAAGAAATTCAAGAACCAAAAACGTAAGTATATTTTTTGCCATTTTTATTATTTGCATGCTCCTTGTAGGGAACCGAGCTATGTATGGCCTTAATTTATTCCTTTCCAAGCATGAATATTAACCAAACTAAAGGAGGAACCCAGGAAAACATCAGTAAGAACCACATACCTATGGGCATCTACTGGCAGCTTTCTCACTTAACCCAAATGGCCAAGCCTGAGACTCGAACTCATGTGGACAGATGTGAGATGTCAGTAATCTGTGAAGGTGAGAGCTTTAGACCACTCGGCCACCCTGGACTCCCCAGTGGTGAGAGTGATCATAATGATAACAACAAAGGTGTCTGCAAATTAGGCTTAAAGTCACAAAGGGTGTGATGGTAGACATGTGTTTATGCTTCATGTGAAGAATCTTACTGACATTCAAATATACCAGAATTAGAACCAGACAGTACCAATCTTGAGCAGTTCTGGCAGGCAGGTACCATAGGCAGGCACCATAGGCAGGAAATGATTAAAATGTCTTGATGGAATCAGTAGAGTTTGACTGAAATTGTTTGATTCCAATGCAGACAATAAAAAGGACATTCTTCATTGTGAGTAAACTTCAGGCTGACTAGAGGAAACCTGGATTCATTAACACTAAGTCTTAAGATCAACAATAACAAGTACTGTTGTCTATATAATTCAGCAATGATCTTTCAAAGGCTAAAAATGGTTGTGGTACATATGAGAAGAGTATGAATGACAACAAGTTAATGTGAAAAGAATGACCTGACGAGATGATGTGAACAGTTTAAAGTTATAAAAATGTAAATTTTTTCAATAGTTATAACTTTTGTCCGTTTGCATGCTAAAAAGTGGGTTGATGAAAATCCTTACTTTGTTGAGGTCAAAACTTGTGCAAAATTTTGGAAACCTCTTAAGCTAAAAGCTAAAGCAAATTTTATATGACTGGGCCGCAGCCGCATTAATCCTAAAGTAAAAAGGGTAAATGATCATGTGATTGATTGTCTTGGCTTCAAAATGATTTAATCCAAGTATGACAAGCATCTCAAGGAAATATACGCAAATGAAAAAATTCAACCAAAACCATAACAAAATATTGAAACCACTGTTGCCACAAATAGAAACGGGATTGCTATGCCTTGCTTCCCACATGACCTAAGATAGAAATGGGACTGCTTTGCCAAGCTTCCCACATGACCAGAAATAGAAATGGGACTGCTATGCCTTGCTTTCCACATGACCTCAAATAGAAACGGGACCACTATGCCTTGCTTCCTACATGACATCAAATAGAAAACCAAGTCATTTTCCCACTTTTAAAAACTTCTGTTACTGGGGAAAATATTGCAGGAACAATTTAGATCTGTTAGTGTAACACTTTTTAAGGCCATGTATTGTAAGATGAGTCATCACAATTTTTATGGGTGAGATCGACCTATTTATTTATCTATCTATCAATCCACTTGATGTAAATCATTTGCATGGGATGCATTTTTTGTCTTCACCCGCCACCACCGACTGATATCTGCACACCGTCTAAACAGATAGTCTGGACTGATCAAGACTAGATACGTGTAAATAGGTTGAGTCTTGAACACTCAAGTGACCAAGCAGATCACCCAGTAAAGCCATACCTTAAGTGAACAAAGATGAACTTTCTGTTGAGTCCTTATATGCAAGCGATTTTGGGTGTTTAAGCCGATCATGTTCAAACCAACAAGATTCTATTGAACAAAAAATATAGTAGTCAATCCTAATCAAGTGCTTTGGTCTAAGATAGTCCTTTTTTGGACAATGATTTCATTACATTATGTTATAGTAATATTATGTATAATAATGTACCCCAGTATAAAGAAGTGACAATCCCAGTACAGTGACACCTCCAAATAAACTATATTCCCTCAAAATAATGCACCTCAGTATAATGATGTCCATTTTAGAAGGTAGAATCAAATTACATTATATAATAGTAACACTATGTATAGTGTACCCCAGAATAAGTCAATATCCCTATATACATTAGTCCATCACTAACACTGTCTCTTATATAGGGTATGTATTGTTATGGATTAAATTTTGTACTAGTAATTATATGCATAGTGTACCCAGAATAAGGTGATATCCCTACATACATTACTCCCTTTATAAGGTACCGTAGTGTAACACTGTCTCTTGTATAGGGTAGGTATTTTTATGAATTCCATTACATTATGTAATAGCGATACTATACACAGTGTACCCCAGTATGAGATGGCATCCCCTATATTCACTAGTCCCTCACTAACACTGTTCCTTGTGTAAGGTGGATATTGGGTCTTGTTACAATGATGTCCCCTTCAAAATAGTACTGTTATGACTTCATTGACTAGTGTTATAGTCTGGGAGTAGCCTATTCATAATGTAAAATTCAACTGTTGGGCTGTTGACGTCTACCACTGTATTAACCCTGCATAACTGTACTAATCCTGTATACCTGTACTAACCCTAATAATTGTACTATCCCTCTATAAATGTAAAAATCTGTGTAATTGTACTAATTCTGCATAACTACTAATCCTGTATATCTGTACTAACCCTAATAACTGTACTATCCCTCTGTAAATACAAAAACCTGTATAACTACTAACCCTGCATAGCTGTATTAATCCTGAATATCTGTACTAACCCTGATAACTGTACTATCCCTCTATTATAGTAAAAACCTGTGTAGTTGTACTAACCTTGTATAACTGAACAAACCCTGATATATGTACTATTTCTCTATAATGTAAAAATCTGGCGTAACTGTACAAACCCTAACTGTACTAACACTGATAAGCTGCAAACCAGTTTTTCAACAGAAATGCCTATCAAATAAGTCTTTTCAATTGAAATTTGTGTTGGGATTTTATTTTTTAATTTGGTTTTATTATAACTGTTATCGAAGTAAAATTCACTCTTCTATTGAAAAGTGAACAAAGTAAACTGACTGTCACTGTGATGTCTGCGAGCACTTCTGTAACAACCAAATTAATGTTAATTTATGTTATCATTCCTCACTTCTGTAACAACCAAATTAATCTATTAGTTTCTGTTATCATGCCGCACTTCTGTAACAACCAAATTAATCTATTAGTTTCTGTTATCATGCCGCACTTCTGTAACAACCAAATTAATCTATCAGTTTCTGTTATCATGCCACACTTCCTTAACAACCAAATTAATCTATTATGTTATGTTATTATGCCGCTGAATAAGTAGCTTATACTTCAGGATCTTTAGCATGATAATGTAAGCTAATAATAATAGGTTACTGCATTTGTATTGGAAAATATGAACGAGTTTTTCGGATGGAAATACTGCATGACCTTGGGAGTGCAGTATATCCATCTGACAAAACGAGTTCATATTTTCCCATACAAATGCAGTAACCTTTTTATTATATGCTCATTTTTTTTATTCTACCAAGGGCCTAATAATGTAAATAAAATACACTACACAAAACAAAGTAAGTGAATGTATGCCGTATTCCGAACTAAATACACAAACGCAGATTCATCATTACACAACAAGTGTTAATGAACAAATAACTCCGCCCAGATAAATTTGAACTTGGTCGTGCGCTAAACATAACTTTCAAAAGAAAATGGCGTTTTGGTCTACTTAAAATTGAAATGAGTCATACTGTGAATGAATGTGCATTGCAACAACTTTTTCCTTTGATCTGGAATGAATAGATTTTGTCATGTTTTGTCGTTTCTACAAAATTTAGTGATTATGGGCTGGATTTATGTGCCGATTCTACATGAAGTACATTGGATTTTAGCGGCAACAGAGCAGTGTACTGTTGACATCTGCAGTGTTTTTCTGTTCTGCCATTGAATGCTTGAAATCATCATGTGGGAAAAATATGAAGACTTTCAATTGCAATGATCAAAAAGACGCTATGGAATATAATGTTTTTTTTCATTTTGAGTGCAGTACGGAGGATGTAAGTGCACTTATAGTCGAAATTACAGTACAATTTTGAAATGCATAATCAAGCTTGTGAACCCATGACATGGTTGTTGTTGTTGTTGGCTTTAACGCCATTTTTCAGCACACGATAGGCTATGCATGGTGGCCAGTATTAATGGTGGACGAAGAACCCTGGAAAACCCCGGGAAGAACCGCCGACCCACAAGAAGCTACTGACAAGCTTTCTCGCATATCCACATTGGCCGAATCCTAGACTTCAACCCACGCAGAAGGAGGAGAGATGGCAGTGATCCGTAACGGAAAGCGCTTTAGACCACTCGACCACCCGGACATGGCTCATGTAATTCAGGTTTACAGAACTAAGAAAGTACATTTTGAGAAAATTCTGGATGTAAAACTAAGTATATTTTTTTGCCATTCTTATTACCTGCTAAAGAAGACAGTTTACGCCTTGTCACTTGGATGTTATTTGTAAGGACCCTGTCTGGTGTCTATAGCTTGCCTACATCCGAAACATTGTATAAAAAAGGTCAACGCAGAATGTGCCAAAGCAGCTGGTATATGGCAGTCCATGAAACATCTGCTTTAATTCATTCAGTTGGTTTACTTCATCCACAGACAAATAAAATAAATCAAAAGTGCTGGCGTCTGCGTCCATTGTTTGTTTACAAAAGAAAGTAGTTCTTTTATTTACGCGAGTTCAGTATCAATTGAACACAAGTTCAATATCGTAAAATATTGAACGATTCTAAAAATGCAAAGTTAACAGAGAAAAAAATGAGCATATAATAACCAGACTGTCAGAGCCAACTACATGAAAGTTGTCCGCATCGTAATAATGTATGTGTAGGGTTAGTTTTATTTCTTGTTAATATCATACATCGGACAACTTCTAAGTTGCAGTTTTTGTCTCATCTGTGAAAATAAACTTGAAAGTTTAAATAAAATGCATACATTTTTTTTACTTTTCTTTGTTTTTGGTCAATTTTTGTTAGAAACAGCTGTATAGTGCTTTGACCATGCAACTATCATGAACATGTCAAACACATTAATGATTTTGGCTCAGGCAGTACAGGAGTGCAAGTCTAGCTATTAGGCTTTTTGGTTATTTGCTGTTTGCGTGTGAGGTTCTAACTTTAAAGGGAAACAACTCAAACTGAACTGATACATGAATTTGTGACTACTGCACGTCAGTATGATCTGTATTATCTATCAATTATTCTCTTAAATTGACTTTTTCAAATCTGACAGCCATAAATATTAAATTCCATTAGATGAATATTTGTGTATGATGATGGACATAATAATTCTCTACAAAATTTGTTAACATTCCCTTTTTCCATAACTTAAAACCAAACTTTGATTATCCCACGCCATCTTCCATATTCACCTATGAAAAAATTGATGGTTATGTGCTCCACCTATGGTACAATCGATGTTTGTGGGTTCCAACTATGGCACAATTGATGTTAATGGGTTCCACCTATGGCATAACTGATGTTAATGGGTTCCACCTATGGCACAATTGATGTTAATGGGTTCCACCGATGGCACAATTGATGTTAATGGGTTCCACTTATGGCACAACTGATGTTAATGGACCCCAAAGCTCTTAAGTTATCAAGTAAGAGTTATACATACAATGACATTTTAGGGATCAAAATAGGATTACAATAGTGTAATTAAAAATGGGTAATATTAATTAAGCAACTGCCACTTAAAAAGAAATTTAAAGTTTTCTTAAGTTTTGAAACTTCACTATAAAATTGTACTTTGAAACATTTTGGTATACTGTCAAACTCACGAATTTTGTTTTTAAGTATAGGACTCTAGATCAGCAGCATAAAGGCAAGCTAATGAACTTAGCAAAACATCACTACAAATTTATAAAAGATGCTTTCTAGACATTGGGCATACAATTTTAGTTTCCACAGAAAGGCATTAACTAGCAATGTGCCATGTAATATAACATGCTATCATAAATCATATTTCATGGATCTACTACAACTCAGGCATTCAATGTCCTAATTAAATGTATAAATTTCATTTTTGAACATTGTTATTAAATTTGTTGCCTTTACGTATTTCTCAAAAAAAAAATTTTTAAGCTCTTATTCTGCACTATACTATTGGTTACTATTTCTCCATTGTTTTGGCAAAAGGATGTTTTCTTTAGAATGCCTTATGTCAGACGTCACTTTGAAATACCCAGAACTCTGGCATACCTGAAGATCAGAAATGAAAATCATTCACCATTACCAATGCCTCATGTTGATTACCAACGTCTCACATCACCATTACCAATGCCTCACATGTTGATTACCAATGTCTCACATCACCATTACCAATGCCTCACATGTTGATTACCAATGTCTCACATCACCATTACCAACGCCTCACATGTTGATTACCAATGTCTCACATCACCATTACCAATGCCTCACATGTTGATTACCAGTGCAGTAAAAAAAGTCTACTGAAGCTTTTTTGAGTATGTTTTCTAAGTAGTAATGTGGTGTGTGTGTGTGTGATTTGGATTTTGAATGTACCTTTAACATTTTTTCAGCTATATCGCTACAGTGTCTGCTGTGCAGCAGTTAGCCACATCTAGCACTAAGTCATCATGCTGCAGACATGTGGTATCATGTCCCACCCAGTTGCACATTATCCTGACACCAGGTAAACCAGTCCTAACACTAACCTCTAAATGCTGAGCACCAAGTGAGGCAGCTGCTAGTACCATTTTTCATAAGTCTTTTGTATAACTTGGCTTGGGTTCGATTCCACAACCTCCTACATCCGAGGCAACTGTTCTAACCACGTAGGCCACTGGAGCAGTCTAGTAATGTGGTAATAGGATGTATAAGTCTAATGGGGCTGTGTAAATACTATTGGAGGTAGAACAAAAGTATTTGTGCAAATTAATGCATACAAGGTTAATGGAGGTAGAACAAAAGCATTTGTGCAAATTAATGCATACAAGGTTAATGGAAGTTGAACAAAGGTATTTGTGCAAATTAATGCATACAAGGTTAATGGAGGTAGAACAAAAGTATTTGTGCAAATTAATGCATACAAGGTTAATGGAAGTTGAACAAAGGTATTTGTGCAAATTAATGCATACAAGGTTAATGGAGGCAGAACAAAAGTATTTGTGCAAATTAATGCATACAAGTTTAATGGAGGTTGAACAAAGATATTTGTGCAGATAAAAGTATATGATGGTATTGGAGTTTGAACAAAAGTTTCTAGATACATGTGTACAATATTACTCAATGCCGAACTAAGGTATGCATGTAGAAATAATTTTACAATGTTAAAATTGTAAAAAAACTTAATGGCAAGCAGGACTTTATGTGTTGTGGGACAACTGACATAAAAAATGACAGGCAATGTTTTCTTCAGTTTCTTTGAGGTGTCTAAAACTTACCATTAGCCTAATTAGACACGTTATTAACACTGACAATAAAGCAGAATAGGTTAGGGTTATAATCATCAACAAAGTAAATAATATATTGAGAAAAAAATGAATGACAAAATAATACAAAAGGAAAATTTGTATTAAGTTCAGGAAGACTTGTAACATGATTCCCTGGTTCACACATAGATAACATCAGTATATCCATTACTCCATTACGTAAAACAACAGGTATACAATTTTCAAATAAACATTATATGTTTAAAGAATGGAAGTGATTAACAGGATATATACAGAATATCAGTACATAAAAATGTAAATTGTGCTGGAATATAAAAAAAGAATACAAAAATATTGTTCATAGTCACTCAAGCATGGCATTTACACAATTTTAGAAAGTTTGTTTAAATACTATATTACAGCAGCCCCAGCCCCATCTCACAGGTTGGACCAGTGGTCATCTGCTTTTATATTAAAAAGTCTGAATTAATTTGCACTGATGAGTTTGTGTTTAAAAGGACCTCTCTAACATGGACAGTTGTCTAATGCACTGATGAGTTTGTGTTTAAAAGGACCCCTCTAACATGGACAGTTGTCTAATGCACTGATGAGTTTGTGTTTAAAAGGACCCCTCTAACATGGACAGTTGTCTAATGCACTGATGAGTTTGTGTTCGAAAGGACCCCCTCCAACATGGACAGTTGTCTAATGCATTGATGAGTTTGTGTTTAAAAGGACCTCTTTAACATGGCCAACCATCTAATGCACTGATGAGTTTGTGTTCAAAAGCACCCAACATTGACAGGTAATGCACTGATTGTGTTGAAAAGAATCCCTCAAACATGGACAGTCGTCTAATGAACTGATGAGTTTGTATTCAAAAGTCTCCCTCTAAAATGGAAAGCCGTCTATTGCAGCAAGCATATTAGTGCAAGTGTCAAATTTACCCCTAATCAGCCATCACATACTTGGGTTTGTAAATGGAAATCTCACAATTATTTGTAGATGTCAAAATTGGACAGACCAACATTTGTTGTAACATGCTGACAAAGCAAGTTAATCCATACAAAGAGATAAATACTTTGATTATTCTTACTGATGTGTGTTCCTTAGATGTCAGGTTTTGTTGCTTTCCTAATTACTATTATTACCACTGATGATTATCAAGATTACAAATTTACTATCAGCTGAGAAGCAAAGTATGTTTCTGTTCAAGTCAATGAGATGCCTGATAAGTGCTAAGAAAAAATGGTATGTTAGCTGTCATGGCTTCTCTCTCATAGATTTCAATATGTATCCACAAAAGGGTACCAGACAAAACCAGTCAAAAACAGTCAGGCTCACTTCCTTGGTAAACTGAGCATTTCATGTAAGAAGAACAAATTAGTTTGAGAATGGCATAGTTGTCCATGGTTATTAGTCATAATTTATTAAAATAATGTTAATAAAAATTGTATCATCTTGGTATAAAAACATGCATGTGATTTTTATATGAAAACATTAAGTATTTAAAAATCCTACATATTTCTTATTTTATATGTAATTGTTACTTACATCTGTGTGATACTCCTTTAGACAAGACACCTTTTATAAGACTGATTTTCTGCTGCAGAAGCAATGTCTATTAAAGGGGAGCTTTAATAAGACCTATTTTTTGTTGTAAATGGGATGACCATGTAAGAGGGGGACCACAGTATAAAATAAACAGATTTAATAAAACTATTTCCTCCTGTAAATGGGATGTCCGTATAAGAGGGGGATCATTATATACAGCTTTAAATAGAAAAGAAATAAAAATTCACATGTTGTTATCAAATATTATGATAAATATAATTTTTCAAAATATATACACCTTGACCTGCTTAAGTCTTTTATTTGCCATAGCAACAAATACCATGACTTATCATACACCTGTAATCACTCAACCACTTCAAGTAATCTAATCATACACTGGTAATCACTCAACCACTTCAACTAATCTAATCATACACTTGAAATCGGATTCAACCACTACAAGTAATCTAATCATTCACTTGTAATAAGACTAAAAAACTTCAAGTAATCTAATCATACACTGGTAATCACTCAACCACTTCAAGTAATATTATCATACACTGGTAATTAGACTCAACTACAACAAGTAATCTAATCATTCCCTGGGAATCACTCAGCCACTTCAAGTAATCTAATCATAAACTTGTAATCACTCAGCCACTTCAAGTAATTTAATCATACACTTGTAATCACTCAACCACTTCAAGTAATCTAATTATACACTGGTAATCACTCAACAACTTCAAGTAATCTGATCATACACTGGTAATCAGATTCAACAACTTCAAGTAATCTAATCATACACTTGTAATCAATCACTTCATGTAACTTAATCACACACTTGTAATCACTCAATCACTTCATGTAATTTTAATCATACACTTGTAATCACTCAACCACTTCAAGTAATCTAATCATACACTGGTAATCAGATTCAACAACTTATCTAATCATACACTGGTAATCATTCAACCACTTCAAGTAATCTGTGTGTGTATGTGATTTGGATTTTTTAATGCAGCTTTAATGATTTGTCAGTCATATCGCTGTGATGTCTGCAGTGTGGCAGTTTATAATGATGTCTAGCACTGGGGCATCATGCCACAGACATGTAGCATGATGTCCCACCCAGTCACATTATCCTGACACCAGGCCAACCAGTCCTAGCACTAACCTCTTAATGCTGAGCACCAAGCGAGGCAGTTGTTAGTACCATTTTTATAAGTCTTTGGTATGACTCGGCCAGGGATTGAACCCATGACCTCCCACATCCAAGGCAGATGCTCTAACCACTAGGCCACTGGAGCAGTTTCAAGTAATCTAATCATACACTGGTAATCACTCAATTACTTCAAGTAATTTAATTATGCGGTTGTAATTAGACAAAACCACTTCAAGTAATCAAATCATACACTTGTAATCACTCAACCACTTCAAGTAATCAAATCATACACTTGTAATCACTCAACCACTTCAAGTAATCAAATCATACACTTGTAATCACTCAACCACTTCAAGTAATCTAATCATACACTTGTAATCACTCAACCACTTCAAGTAATCAAATCATACACTTGTAATCACTCAATTACTTCAAGTAATCAAATCATACACTTGTAATCACTCAATTACTTCAAGTAATCTAATCATACACTGGTATTCAGACAAAACCACTTCAAGTAATCAAATCATACACTTGTAATCACTCAACCACTTCAAGTAATCAAATCATACACTTGTAATCACTCAACCACTTCAAGTAATCAAATCATACACTTGTAATCACTCAACCACTTCAAGTAATCTAATCATACACTTGTAATCACTCAACCACTTCAAGTAATCAAATCATACACTTGTAATCACTCAATTACTTCAAGTAATCAAATCATACACTTGTAATCACTCAATTACTTCAAGTAATCTAATCATACACTGGTATTCAGACAAAACCACTTCAAGTAATCAAATCATACACTTGTAATCACTCAACCACTTCAAGTAATCAAATCATACACTTGTAATCACTCAACCACTTCAAGTAATCTAATCATACACTTGTAATCAGACTCAACCACTTCAAGTAATCTAATCATACACTTGTAATCAGACTCAACCACTTCAAGTAATCTAATCATACACTTGTAATCAGACTCAACCACTTCAAGTAATCTAATCATACACTGGTATTCAGACTAAATCACTTCAAGTAATCTAATCGTACACTGGTATTCAGACTAAATCACTTCAAGTAATCTAATCATACACTTTGTAATCAGACTCAACCACTTCAAGTAATCTAATCATATGCTGGTAACCAGATTAAATAACTTAAAGTAACATAAAGCAATCAACACAAGATGCAAGTAAGAAGACATATATACTGAAAAATTTTCAAAACAAATTTGTATCTAATATAATATACATGCATGACTACTGCAGTTCACAAAAAAACTAATTAGGAACAAATAATGAAGAAAGACTAGATTTTATTAGTATTAATATTCAGTGTTGTCCGACTGAACTCAAAGCAATATATACAGTTCTTTGTTCAATAATGCAAATGGACAAAAACAATTCCAGCTCAATCCTAAAACAAACTCCTGATTCTGGTTGATATATTATGGACTACAGAAATCGGTCTGAACAATGACAAACCATGTCCTGATATAAACTTCATAAATCTTACAATAATGTGGCTGTCTTGATAGATGTACAGTATGTCCTAGCATCAAGAAGGACTTTACACAAAAAATCAAATCATTCATGCGCCTTAACATCAAAACCTCATCGTATTTCAAATAAACAAAATCTGACTTCATCAAACATTTCATAACATCAATCCTCATCTAATTTCATATAAATAAAATCTTTTTTTGAAGCTAACATGATAGATATACCAGTGGTGCCCTTTTCACTTAGGACAAACTAAAAATTCTTGTAGTAAATACAGCATGCAGTAGCTATAAGATTTCATGGTGGTCAGCTATACTGGATGTCTGATTGGAACTATTTCATGTATGACTAAGTTGACATCATAAGAAATTTTTCAGTGAAAACATGTTGATATGACCATCCATTCAGGAGAAGTAGTGATAACAAGATTTTCAAGATGGTTACCATGGCAACCTTATCAGATGTCTGAGTGGCACCATTTTCATCTAAGGTTAACTAGATCTCAAAACAAAATCTTTTAAGATCAGCTAGACAAGCAGAAATTAATATTCCTCTCTCTCTTTATATATAAACATAAGGGATCAACCCTATCTCCATACTTGCACAAAGTATCCCTGTCCTGACCTTAATGGCATTTTCACCTAAGAACCAAATATACATCATAACATTCACTCAAATTTTATTATTTAAAAATCAAAATATTTCAAACTTTAACTATTTTGTACCACTTTAGTTATCCATGTACAAATATTTGCTAAAAAGGCACAAATTATTATATTCTATATACATCACAGTATCCTACATAAACATGAGATGTAAATAAAAATATGTTTTGTAGTTGTAGCACCACTGATATTTATGAAACAAGAAACACCTCTACAACAGTGAACACTAACAGAATGGATCTCCTTTAACAGAATAGTATACTTGCAATGCTTGTTTACACACACACACATGCACACACACAAACTGATTAAAGAAAAAAGCAATGAGTTTACTGAATCTGCACTCATTTAATCTAAAGTAATGAATTAAAGTATAAAGAAATTTTAAAATTTTTCTAATATTAGAAACTGATTTCTATGGAATGACAATGGTACTACATGGAATGACTAATTATTATTCTGAAACTCAATGCAATATAATAGGTAAATTTTCAATTGTAATTCCTATTAATTTGAAATGTTGGTTTTATTTAAATAAAATATTTAAAATTAAATAGATACAGTTTTGTAATTGTATCAATTATGTATGTAACATTTTTAAATGCAGTATATATTTCTAAATGTACATTCAACCATTCTCTGCAACACACATCTGGTCATCACTACATTCTTTTTTGTGTTCAAACAAAACTGACAAAATTAATGTACAAAAATCTGTTCTTTAACAATGCTTACATTATTACGTTCCATAAACAACCATTTCCTGTATTGTATATTTAGGAACAATGGCAATTTGTGTAAAAGCAGTATACATTATTTGTCTATAAAATCAATATAAGTGAATTAGCACCTTAAAAATCACTCTGCAATGAAGAACCTGGTCCCAGGTTCATTAAAAATCTCAAAAGATTTTTGTGAAATTGAGATTTTTGAATCTCTTTCTTATTTCTTCCTTGGCAACAATGATTCTTCACAAAACATTAAGCGTGAATTAAAATACAGCCATCAACAGTGAAATCCTTAAGTTTGAAGGAAATGTCTGAGGATTTCCTCAAAAACCCTTTGTCAAGAATAAAATGGTTTCTATGTGTTAAATTTTAAAACTACATCACTCCCTTGATAACTCATGCCCTGATAACTCACAAACCCACTTATAATGTGGGGTCAGGCGTGGATCTCATTTTTTAAACCAGAAAATACCTCCAAAATTGATCCTTATTTGATGAACTTGAAGAAAATCGTGATCAAAATTGGTAACGGAAACTTTGATGTATCACTCCTTTTATCATCGAAAATGGTAGATAGGACCTGGAAATTTTAATCAACACTATGAAATATCAAAGTTAAAAATTGGACATACGTACAATTTTTTTACATTTTCTTTCCAAATGACATTCCTAGTACACCGCAATTAACGATGTGTAAAGAAATTTCGATCAATGAAAATGTCACTTATGCCGAGTGGAGACAGTACTTTAATAAATAAATACAAATGAAATAATTTGTTATCAATTGAAATTTGTGTCCTAGTTCTATCTTTTAAGTGTAATCATCATAAATGCAATGTGTCCTCTTGTAATTATACATAATATGCATGAATCTACCGTAACAGAAATGTCAGCGAGCATTTCTCTGAAAACCTAATTAAGAGCCGACCGTGCTTTGATAACTGACTTGCGGAAGTATTTGTTGTATTGTTGCACTGAATTAAAAGCTGGCCTCCTTTGTATTATCACATTAATTATGTCTTTTGAATCAAATAAAGGAGGTGGAAAAGGCACGAAAATCCTACAAATTTAAAATCGAGCGGCCTCGGTCATATGTCAGATGTCAGATGAACTTACTTCACTTGATCAATTTAACACTTATAGAGTTATTGTGTGTGTAATATAATCTACCTTAAATTAACCAAATCTTTCATAACTGTGATCCAAGATAACAAGGCAGCCAAGCGAAATTAATACTTCGAAAAAAAAAGAGCTTGATTTCACAGATACGTGTACCATTGTGGGAAAGTGAGTTTCAGAGAATTCTTGAACTGGCACTTAGAGATATCCTCAAGGATGATAAGAAGTTTCATTATTACTTCCAATGAAATCATGACATCAATACTGTACTATATGAACAATACAAAAATTGAGTTTTGATGTAGAAGATTGTCTCACGAAAAAATGTCACATGTTTTTGTAAAAAAGGAATCTTTTTTGGGGTTGTATCAATAGTTAGTCTAGTTCCCTGCTCTGAGGACTCCCGATTTTGCAGGATACTATTAAACACCACTATGGGAACCAGACTCATCAAGAAAACAAAAAGCAGTAACATAATACACAGATTTTTTGCATACATGTGATGGTTGCTGAAACCATTTGGAACAATCTGTCATATGTTCGACATTTTGAAAATAAATATTTAAAAAGAATAACAAACAACTTCATTAGAAAAAGCGCGTTATTAAAAATTATTATTGACATGTTTGTAAAATGAGGATTCAGTCCAGTTCTCAGCCCCACCCCCCGGTTTTCTCGATGTCAAAATGATTTTTTTCTCCAATTTTTGGAGGTCTGCGAGTTATCAAGGGAGAGGTGTATAAACTAAATTTTCATTCTTTTTACTATCTCTACTTAAGACAGAAATATTTTTTTAGTATAAGGTACCAATAGCAAGATAATTTAAAATTTCAGTTTTAAAGTGAAATGTTCTAGGTTTTAGTTCAACTGGGGCCTATTTCCCAAATTAAATTGAAATTATTTTTATTTTATGTAACAGTTACTGAATGTCTTTCTGCCCTTCTTACAATCAGATTACAATCAAGACCTACTTATAAGGAATGGGTCAGAAAGTCATGATGTGTTGACTTATAACTGGATTTGACAAACACAGACACGAAGTCATGTTGTGTTGACACTTATAATTGGATAATACAGACACAGATGTGACACTGACCTAAATCAGTCATGTTGTGTTAACACATATAATTGGATCTGATGGACACAGACATGAGGTCATGTTGTGTTGATATTTATAATTGGAACTGATGGATAAATACCTGAGGTCAAGTTCTGGTTACTTTTTGTTTCACCAATGAAATTACAGTTTTCACATTTCTAAAAGTCAAAGTGAAAGACATAATTTGGAAACAAATAACCCAGATGCTAGCATTCACTGTCCCAAACATGAAATGCAATACTTTATCCGGTAGACAACTGACATAAGTGGATGGGGAATTCAAAAGGGTACCAGACCATGAACATTTATTGGTACATACGGTATCCACACTTGACTTCAACTAGATTGGGCTTCTAAAAGGCTAGGCAAAAGCTTGTTTTTTTATTCTACTATTGTAAATAATGTTTTACTCAGATAATTGGTGAACCAATCAAGTTGGCTTTGTAGTGATATGCTCCAGTATGAATACAACAATGAAGACAGAACATGACTGCTTTACTGAAGATATAACATGACTACCAGACTAAAGACATAACATGACTACCAGACTGGACATACAATGACTACCAGGCTGAAGACATAACATGACTACCAGACTGAAGACATAACATGACTACCAGACTGAAGACAAAACATGATTACCAGACTGAAGACATAACATGACTACCAGAAGTAAATCCCATTATATTTTAAATGCATGGTCCCTTGTGTTAAAACATTTTTTTACATTTAGCAACTTATAATAGTAAATGGTGAATAAAATGTTTGTAATCCATTAAGATGTTGAAGCAAAACAATTAGTATAGACATTCATCATCTGTATAGGCATGGCATTAACAGTACGGACATGGCATTAAGAGTACAGACATGGCACTATCAGTACAAACATGGCATTATCAGTACAGACATGGCATCACCCACTCTACTGCATAAATGCATTCATTCTCTACAAAGGCCGCCACTCCCAATGGATATGATAATATTGTTCCATTAAGTTGCATAGGTTTTTAATCATGTCAAAACAATTTCTTCCCTTTTCTTAGTACAAGAATCTCATGTCAGCATGTGAAAATCTGTACAGCCCTCAATGACATCATCATAACATCCTGAAACAAAAAATGAGTAGTTTCTCAAAAAATTTCAAAACCTCTTCAGTTTTATGTTTGAGCTATTACAATATCATATCAGATGATAGCTTTTATGCTAACATATAATGAAAATTGCAAGCAATATTTATTAATTGCCACAATATAACTGCCCATCCAATTAAGTTATATACACTTATCTCAAATTTCAGGCAATATGTTGAAACAGCCATACTACATTTAGGTCAGTTTTCAGGCATTGTGTTGAAACAGCCATACCAAATTTAGGTCAGTTTTCAGGCAATATGTTGAAACAGTCATACTACGTTTAGGTCAGTTTTTAGCAATCTGCTGAAACAGCCACAATAAATTTAGGTCAGTTTTCAGGCAATATGTTGAAACAGCCATACTACATTTAGGTCAGTTTTCAGGCAATGTGTTGAAACAGCCATACTACATTTAGGTCAGTTTTCAGACAATGTACTGAAACAAGCACATGACATTTTGATCAGTTTTCAGGCAATGTGTTGAAACAGCCATACTACATTTAGGTCAGTTTTCAAGCAATGTGTTGAAACAGCCATACTACATTCTGATCATTTTTCAGGCAATGTGGTGAGACAGCCATAGGTCATTTAAGTCAGTTTTCAGGCAATGTGTTGAAACAGCAATATTGCCTTCTGATAATTTTTCAGGCAATGTCTTGAGACAGCCATGCTACATTTAGGTGTTTTCAGGCAATGCATTGAGACAGCCATGCTACATTTAGGTCATTTTTCAGGCAATGTGTTGTTACAGCCATACTACATTCCGATCAGTTTTCAGGCAATGTATTGAAACAGCCATACTACATGAACACATTTCAAGTTCTAACTTGAAAACAATGTGATATTGTTTTGGACTAATTACAGATTAAGAGAATTATTAATTTTCAATTCAAATGTGTTTGTTTCTTTAAATAATCTTATATACAACTGTAATAATGCTATGCTTTCAAACTCACCATTTATACAGAACACATCAAGAATCAGGAAAACCCATTTGGATACTGGAACAAAAAAAAGACAGTCACATTTATTAAAAATATAAATATTTAAAACAGCAGTTTACATGCTGAAAACAGCTCATTTTTTTTGTTCTTCATTTTATTACAGTGTTATTATTGGGTCATCTTCTTGCTATAATTATATGTAACTGTGTACATGTTACTGTTAAATATAACTGTACAAGTCACTATTATACGTAACTGTGTACATTTCACAATTATATGTAACTGTGTACATGTCACTATTAAATATAACTGTACAAGTCACTATTATATGTAACTGTACATTTCACAATTATATGTAACAGTGTACATGTCACTATTAAATATAACTGCGTAAATGTCACAATTATATGTAATTGTGTACATGTCACTATTAAATATAACTGCGTAAATGTCACAATTACATGTAACTGTGTACATGTCACTATTAAATATAACTGTGTGCATGTCACTATTAAATATAACTGTACATGTCACTATTAAATATAACTGTTTCACTTTTATATATTGTTACAGATATCTGTATTATATTCTAATTTATAATATAGTTTTTATTTAAATCATCTGAGTTAATGACAATTTAATTATGATTGGTAATTCTAACACTTGAGATTACACTTTAATGCTGAGGTCATTTCGCACATGTAGTGTACATGTACAATACCCTCACATTGTTGGATATTTGAACTTTTGAATCCAAAATCAATAGCTTTCTTCCCCAACTTAAATTCATGCCATCCGCAAAATTCAGTCATGATAAAAGTCACAGAACTCAAGTCATTTTACACAAAAACTATCTTCTTCTTTCAGTCTTGACGATCTTGACTTTTGACCTATTGACTCCAAAATTGATCTGTACCTTTCTTGTCTCAAATACAAGCCATCCACAAAGTTTGTTATAGTTTGTGGCATATTACCAGAGTTTTATGTGTATAAACCATTTACCTTTCTGAAGTCCCTCTGATCTGGACCTCTGACCCTATAATCACCTTCCAATCAATAGGTGTCTTCCGCCTCAGATGCGGGAGGTCATGGGTTCAATCCCCGGCTGAGTCATACAAAGACTTACAAAAATGGTACTAACAGCTGCCTCACTTGGCACTCAGCATTACGAGGTTAGTGTTAGGACTGGGTGGCCTGGTGTCAGGATAATGTAACTGGGTGGGACATCATGCCACATGTCTGCAGCATGATGCCCCAGTGCTAGACATCATTATAAACTGTCACACTGCAGACATCACAGTGTTATGACTGAAAAATTGTTAAAGCTACATTAAAAATCCAAATCTCACACACATATAGGTGTCTTCCTTGTTAAAAATGCATGCCTTCTACAAACTTCTTCAGCCATGTACTACCGAACTTGTGTTGTTGTTGTTCTAGGGTTTAACGCCATTTTTCAGCACAAGATAGGCTATACATGGTGGCCAGTATTAATGGTGGAGGAAGAACCCTGGAAAACCCAGGGAAGAACCACTGACCCACGAGATGCTACTGGCAGGCTTTCCCACGTACCCATGCTAGCCGAGCCTTGGACTTGAACCCACACAGAGAGAGGTGAGATGGCAGTGATCCGGACCGGTGAGCGCTTTAGACCACTTGGCCACTCAGGGCCCCCCTGAACTTGTGTAGTTTTGTGTAAATTGTTTTTCCTTCTTAGTCCCTGTGTCCCTGAACTTCAATCCCCCAAATAATGTTTGTCTCCAGGAGACATTCAGAAAGTTTGGACAAAGTAGGTGATGAAGAACTGATAAGATCAAGCAGAAACTAATTTTTTCTTCATAGAGTCACCATGACCTTGACCTTTGATTTTTAAACCCCCAAAAATCAGTAAGTGTCTCACTACCCTCTAATGCAAACCACTGACAAAGTTTCATCAAGTTATATGTTGTATAAATCAAGTCATTGTGTGGAAACAGTTTTCCTTATTTCAGTCCTGTGACCTTGACCTTGGCCCTTTTGAACTTAAAATCAACTGACTTCTTTACAGCATAGAATTCAAGCTACATACAAAGTATGGGAATGGTAGATGGTGGTAAACATTAGAGCATTATATTTTCTACCTTATGGCTGGCTTCTAAATTTAAATATGCGACCTATTAAGCTGATATTTTGCTGATATACATGTAGTTACCCTGATATACATGGAGTTACCCTGATATATGTGGAGTTACCGTACCTGAGCCATAATCATAGCAGCCATCCACTTGAAGAGCTCTGCCTCTGAACTGCACCACACTGTCCTGCCCATGGGATCTTTGCTCCTGAAACATGACATCACTCACAGTCAATCCTAAGTTGCAAAATATCATAAAAATAAGCAGAATTCCACGTCACTTTATGGGTTACTATAAAGCAGTGTTATGTTGTATTATACTCATTAAACACGTCTTTGAAAATTTGTTGTCAACCAAAATCATAACACAGACATTTCACATTGATGCAAGCATTAGTTGTACTTATGCTGATGTCAATGCCACTGCTACTATTGTTGATGGCAATGATGCTGATGTCACTGCCACTGCTACTATTGTTGATGGCAATGATGCTGATTCCACTGCCACTATTGTTGATTGCACTGATGCTGATGTCAATGTCACTGCCACTATTGTTGATGATAATGATGCTGATGCCATTGCCACTACTGTTGATGGCAATGATGCTGAGTACTGGCAGCCATGGTATAGGAGTAGTGTTCCAGAGATTTTGTATATTGTGTTTAGCTGGAGGTCAATTAGCTTGGTATGGAACTGGTATAAACCTTAGCCAGCTATTTTGTGGTTGCTTTCTGGTGACGGAAATGAGGAGGAGGAATGTTAAGTACCGGCAGCCATGATAAAGGAGTAGTGTTCTAGAGATTTTGCACATTGTGTTGAGCTGGATGTCAATCAGCTTGGTATAGAATTAAAAACCCAGACAGGAGTGCAGTGCTTGACTGTCAAATAACAAAGGGCCAGTGCTGATGTCTTGAGTGTTTGAACACTAGCACCCTAGGGTGACCCATCCAATTTGCAGAGTAGGTTGTTTCAAGTGCTCAGTTTTGCTGAAGTTTTCTTCAGGTAGTTTTAAAATGTCAGTGATATGTCCAAAGTCACACCAAGGTATCTTGGTACATGGTCATGTGTTATGTGACTGTAGGTGCCATTTCATTATGAAGTCTGTCATTTCCTCCTGGTACTTGTTCAGAACCTCCTCAAGCTCAGTAAACGTGCAAGTTTGGGTCACAAAAAGCAATGTGATCTGTGTACATGAACTTGCATAACTATTTCAGGCAAGTCATTGATATAAACATTGAACAAGCTTGGAAAAAGAACTGACCTCTGTGGGAGTCCTTAGTCTGACGTCTCCTCGAGCTGCAGCTCTCTTGGATGTGCACTCTGAAGCACCTGCTGGGAAGAAACAGTGTGATAGTCTCAACTATGCAGCGTGGCAATACTCTGGAAATTTTCAACAAAAGCCCTGCATGCCCGACCTTGTCATATGCCGATGTTAGATCAAGGGAAACAACTCCAGTTTTAAGGTTCCTCTGAAAACTGTTTTCAACAAATGTAGTCAAGGCAAGGACTTGATCGCAAGTGCTGTGGCCTGGCCTGAAGCCTGCCTGCTCAACAGTTATTATGTACTCCAAGTCTGAACCGATTCTTTGGAGAATAAGGTGTTCCAGTACCTTAAAACAGACTGAAAACATGAAGAATGGTCCATAGCTCTTTGACAGGCTTAGGAATCACAATAATCTTTGCCTGAGGCCACAAAGTCAGCATGCAGTTTCCCTAACAACCTGCATGTATAAAGCAGCGAGCAATACTTTTGCCTTCAGGCCAAGATGTGTCATGAATTCAGGCAGGATATTGTCATATTCTGCTGCTTTGTCTGATTTGATGTTGCACAGCATCTTTTCAAGCTCTGTTGTTGTAAATGTCTCTGGAGTATTTTTATCTAGTTCATCTGACTTCCGGCATCAGTATTGTCACAACTCATCTCGTACTTGACATCAGTGCTGTTTCTCCAGGGGTGCTTTTGCCACTTTTAGTAAATGGCTATTAACAGCATTTGGTTTGACAGCAGGGTGGACTTGAACTGGTGGTTGCTTAGCAGTGAAAAGTCAGCAAATCAAACTCCAGCATTTCTGTTTAGAGTATGTTAAGTTAAGTGACCAGTGAGTGTACTTGGAAGCGTCCAGAGATTCAATCAGGTGATCTGCAATATCTGGGTCTCCAGATGCTTCGTACTTCTTGAGAAGAACCTGACACTCTTCATCCAAACAGGGACTGGACAAGGGCTACAAGGGACAGACTGAGTGGCTGCCTTGAATATGGCTCTTTGGAAGTGGTGGAAAGCTTCCTTGTTTGGGATGCAGCAAGATATAGTGACTATGCTCCAGTATGTCACTGTACTTCATCCAATGCCACTGTGAAGAGCTGCGTATAGTCGATAGTTGAAGTCCAATATGGATAAGTATTGATCTGTGCTTACTCTGGGGGAAGCCATCTAGAACTGTTTGTTTTACTGGCTGCCGATGGTCACCAATGGAGCTGACCCAACAAAGGTCCAGTGAGTAGTCCTTTCGACATCTGTCAGAATGCAATGTCCCACATTGCTTGGAGTTGTGGGTCAGAAGGTCACTGTTCATTGTCCACTCTACCAAGTGTTCCCCGTCTTCATCAGGGGGAGATTAGCCCCAGTCAGGGTGATGACTGTTTAAGTCACCAACATAGATGGTTTGGTGTTTGAGAGTCGGAAGCATATTGTTTCCCCAATGGGTTTGTAGACATTAGCAATCCAGTACCCTCCAACCTTGACCATATCGCATAATCTGGTGGAGGAAACTGTAGTGGCATCAGTAATGTCACCACATGCACAGGTTGCACAGCTGAATTTGAAGTCTGGCATTGATGAGATGAGGTCAGAACCTCCATTGGTGTATCATCCTGCTAATTGGTCTGCTAAGTGGTCTGCTATGTGAGTCTCCTGCAGACAGATCATGTCAACAATTTCATGGTCGCCATAGTGTTGATGATGGTTCATTTGGCTGCCAATGAAACCTGAAATCCTTATCATCTAGTTACTGTAAATATTGTCTGACTCAGATTCCTCTTCTTTATTGTCATATGTGGGAACTTATTTGGAGACTGAACTTGGGCTCTGTAAGTGACACTTTTATCATATGGTCTGTTAAATCTATTAAAAGATGCAACTGAACAGGCATCATAAGTGCAGCAAGACCACAGGGAATTCAAATAACCACCCTCTATTGCTTGGCACTGAACAAATATCAGTCTTGTGGCTCAATCAAAGGGGTGTCGCATGGGAAGAACATACAAGGAGGTGTTGCCTTTAGAAGCTTTGTGATTGAGGTCAAATGTGTACAGGACTCTACATGGCACTGAACAAGAGTTAAATTCATTATCTGATCAAAAGGATTGTCAACTGGGAAACAAAGCGAGTGATGATTTTTACAAGTCAAGAGCTTATTCGCCAATGTGCACTGGCACTTAACTTTAAAAAAACTTGGAAATTAAATCTGACTATTGAAAAAGGAAAATAAAAACTGCAAGAATAGTTTTTATACAGCAAAACACAAACTTTAATGCAGAGCTCAACTGTTTGGACTTGCATGAAAGCAATAAAGATCGTAAACAACAGATGCTTCACTTTGAGGTGGGTAATTTGTAATGAATACCATCATGAAACAGATAAACGTAGTGCATACCATATGTGCAATTCTAGATGAGAATAGTGGCTTCAGAAATGAAAATTAACAGTATTTACACAAACTGCTAAAATCTAGTTTCCATCATTACCCTTGATTTATCAAATTTGTTTGTATGTTATGCTTTTAAGACAACACCTACTCTGCACAAGTTGAATTTCATTTTTTAAAATAAAAATAGACTTATAATTGGATATATAATAGTACTTGTTTGCATGTATTTATGAAATAAATTCATTTTTTTTTATATATGCATACAAAAATGATAATGAATCTTCCCATCAATAAGAATGCCATACCTATATAACACTAATGCATACCATTTTTAAATAACAGTTGCAATTGCCCTGCCTACTGGCTGCCATTTGTATATAACAGCTAAAATTTGCTTTTTCTATAGGCTGCCATTGTACACAAGTTACAATTTGCTTTATATTTTGGCTGTCATTTCTATATAATAGTTACAACTTGTCTTTCCTATTGAATTTGGTACATATGTTACAATTGGCTTTCTTGTTCGCTGCAATTTCAATATGGCAGTTACAAATTTTCTTTCCTACAGGTTGCCAAGTGTTATAACTTCCTCCTGGCTGATTGTAAGAATGCTACATTTTCACAACACTTATAACTGGTTTTTCTTAAAGGTCAATTTTGAGAATGCCACACTTTACACAACAGCTAATATTGTCCTTACCTCATCACTAAATTTGGGAATAAGTTACAACTTGATTTTCCCTATTACTCATCTTGAGAATGCCACACCTACACAACAGTTACAATTTACATTTCCCTATTACTCATTTTGACAATGCCACACATACACAACAGTTACAATTTACATTTCCCTATTACTCATTTTGACAATACCACACATACACAACAGTTACGATTTACATTTCCTTGTTACTCATTTTGACAATGCCACAACCTCACAACAGTTACAATTTAATTTCCTTGTTACTCATTTATACAACAATGCCACACCTACACAACAGTTACAATTTACATTTCCCTATTACTCATTTTGACAATGGTAGACCGACACAATAGTTACAATTTACACTTCCCTATTACTCATTTTGACAGTGCCACACATACACGACAGTTACAATTTACATTTCCTTGTTACTCATTTTGACAATGCCACACCTACACAATAGTTACAATTTAATTTCCCTATTACTCATTTTGACAACAATGCCATACCTACACAACAGTTATATTTGATTTTCTTTATTACTCATTTTGATGATGCCGTACCTAGACAAACGTTACAATCTGTCTTAACTTCTGAATCATTTTGACATCTGTATAAACTGATGATGAACAAGTCAATCACTTACCCAAATTTCTCTCCTTGTTGGAAGAATGAAAAGGGAAACTTGAAGCTGAAATGAAAAACAGACCTGACATCAGACTATTTAAAGATCTGTGAAGAAATTTAGAGGATGTAATTTTGTGGAAGGACCTTTTGTCCTTATGCTGGGTGAATCAGGTAGGTAATACTGGTCAGGTACACCATTAACTTGATTTTTTTTACAAATGTCAAGTGCACAATACAGACATACATAAGACATAATCAAGAAGCAAAAACAACAAACAATACAAATTAAATATACACAAGAATATGTGAAACGAGATGTGCTTTCAAATTCAAATCTATGTAAAAATGCACATTTTTTAATGATGTTAACCATCTACTTTTACCTAATATTGTATAACATTTCATGGGAAAATTAAGTCCAAATGCCCATTATGTGTAAACAGTTTAATAACTGTTACAATCTGTGCTCTAACAATAAGTAACAGAAAAGAGTGAAAAGCAACAAGCTATGTAAAATATAACAATTAATTTCCCTAGAATACAAAATGAAAATATAAAAAGAATTTATGGGATTGCAAATTAAATCCCAAAATGATCCTAGAATTACAGATACAAGCCTAATAATAAAAGGTCTGAATAAACTTTAGTGGAGATCCAAATTAAGTCCAACACTGAAGGTGCTGATGTGCCTGTGATGGCTTGTAAGGTGTTGATGTGCCAACAACAGTCTTTTGTTGGATCACAATAATACAATCCAAGAAATCCTTATCTGAAATTACAGTATAAATTCAAGTCTCTTTTTTCCAAGAAAGTTATCAGGGCACTTTGTATATCCAGAGAAGAAATATTTGAATAATTCCAAATCAAATACTGATACAATAATAACTTGATTCTTCTTGGATGTTAAAGCAAGAATTAATAATTTTTCCAGTGACAAGATTATATAGTCTTCTACTTGACCTCAGGTCACAATTAGCATTTTCTAAAAATCATCATTATCTAACGGAAAATAACCTTCTAGAAACTTCTTAATGTTTACAAAATAAAACGTTAGCTATAATTAGAAAGCCTGTTACTAAAATTATATATCACCTGGACTATGTCAGGTATGCCAGGTAAATTGCAGGGGAATTCCAATAACCTAGACCCAAACCCAAATAAACATGTATTAATAATGTTCCTGATATTAAATCCATACACACAGAGAATATTTTAGCTATGTATTAGTTGTTTACAAAATAAAAAATCAATAACTCCTGTCAAGAAGAAAAAAAACTTGATTTTGGACAAGGTTAAGCCCAACATACAATGTTAATTACAATAGCATATAATGAAATAATATTTTTAATTAAAAAACCTAACAAACAATACAAATTAAATGTACATAACTTTAAATGACCAAAGCCATTTAAAGTAAATGTTCTTTTTATAATTAATTACAGTCAACTGTCCATCATCTATTGTGGTGTTTGGCGTTTTTTTTTACCACTTACTGAGGCATGACACCCTTCTTGATAATTAAGCATGGTTCCCTTTCTTACAAGGCCTATAGTCTCCAAACGTTTTGTGGCCACAAAACTAAACCTCAAGCTCTAAATCAGACAAATATGTCAAGCTGTAAAATTCATGAAAAGTAACTCAGGTTATAAAACTATCAGGTTCTTGAGTACACCAACCCCTCATGACACTTATGCCTCTACTTAAATAATAATGATATACATCCACCAACCCCTCATGACACTTATGACTCTACTTAAATAACAATGACATACATCCACCAACCCCTCATGACACTTATGCCTCTACTTAAATAATAATGATATACATCCACCAACCCCTCATGACACTTATGCCTCTACTTAAATAATAATGATATACATCCACCAACCCCTCATGACACTTATGCCTCTACTTAAATAATAATGATATACATCCACCAATCCCTCATGACACTTATGCCTCTACTTAAATAACAATGATATACATCCACCAACCCCTCATGACACTTATGCCTCTACTTAAATAATAATGATATACATCCACCAACCCCTCATGACACTTATGCCTCTACTTAAATAACAATGATATACATCCACCAACCCCTCATGACACTTATGCCTCTACTTAAATAACAATGATATACATCCACCAACCCCTCATGACACTTATGCCTCTACTTAAATAATAATGATATACATCCACCAATCCCTCATGACACTTATGCCTCTACTTAAATAACAATGATATACATCCACCAACCCCTCATGACACTTATGCCTCTACTTAAATAATAATGATATACATCCACCAATCCCTCATGACACTTATGCCTCTACTTAAATAACAATGATATACATCCACCAACCCCTCATGACACTTATGCCTCTACTTAAATAACAATGATATACATCCACCAACCCCTCATGACACTTATGCCTCTACTTAAATAATAATGATATACATCCAACAACCCCTCATGACACTTATGACTCTACTTAAATAATAATGATATACATCCACCAACCCCTCATGATACTTATGCCTCTACTTAAATAATAATGATATACATCCACTCCAATTATAACATCCAATTCGGAGCCTTAGCTTGAGTTTTGTCCTCATTAAATTTCATGATCCTAGTGCAAGAATTTTCTATTTGGTGGTTTGCATTACTGGGAATAACCCTCAATCATCTGTACATGTAATTCCATTAGTTCTTGGAAGTCCTCCATAACAGTCTCCCTTTGCTACTGAGTAATATGAACTCTCTCTTTTCCATGATATTAGCCCCTCCTCTCTAGAACTAGGTGTATGTCTCAACCTCTTCCCTGTCTATCCCATTCATCCACATATACCTTACTATAAAGGAGCCAGAGACATGTGCTTGGAGTTGTCTTTCTTATAGTTTGAAAGAAAAATGTATTTCCATGGCTATGACTCTTTTGCTGTTCTCTAAGTTGCCCTCATTTCTCAACATTATAAATACATACCCATTACATAAGCTGCCCTCATTTCTCAACATTATAAACCCATACTCATTCCCCAAGTTGCCCTCATTTCTGAACATTATAAACCCATACCCATTCACTAAGTTGCCAACATTTCTCAACATTATAAACCTATACCCATTCTCATGGCTGCCTTTGTTTCTCAACATTATAATCCTATACCCATTCCCTAAGTTGCTCTCATTTCTCAACATTATATAAACCCATACCCAATCTCCTGGTTGCCCTTGTTTCTCAACATTATAAACCCATACCCATTCACTAAGTTGCCCTCATTTCTCAATATTATAAACCCATTACCCATTCCCATAGTTGCCCTTGTTTCTCAACATTACAAACCCAAACCCATTCACTAAGTTGCCCTCATTTTCTCAACATTACAAACCCATACCCATTCCTTAAGCTGTCCTCATACCCAGTCACTAAGTTGCCCTATTCTCTCAACATTATAAATAAAACTCATATCCATTCCCTAAGTTTCCCTCTTTTTTCAACATTATAAATAATAATAATAATAATAATAATAATAATAAATACTTTATCTGATGAGGGTAATTTGGTTACTATTTTATACTGATCTAACCTGAGGTAATCTAACTATTGTAAATACAGGAGAGAAAAAAATAATTTAAAAAAAGAAAGAAAATGATACATTTATTATAAAAGCATAAAGTGTTTATGAATTGCATTAAAAGAATGAATTGGATTCTCCTCAACTTGAACTCCCAAAACATTTTTTCTGGATCAACATTTTCAATTTCATTATTGGAGATATATAGCTCAAGTCACAAAACGTTATGAATGCGCATTTACCCATTTTAAATATAAACAGTACTTTTAAAATTTAACACTAATTTTCTTCAACCGAAGTCTATTCAATCCTGATTACTGAATGTTCTGTACCATAACTGTCATCAAGAAACTTCCAGACAATAGTTACATATATCTATGGTCTTTTACAATGGTGGCCATGTACTAAACTTTGGTCAAGGAAAAAGCATGTTGAGTGGAATTGTCAATACAATGGGTTGGAAGAATTTGTTTATCAATATGTGTAGTTTTCATTGTAACATCACAGCATGCAACATTCAATCTCTATTGTACTGGATCACACCTTTAGGTTTATTCTGTCCAAAAATGTCTATGTACTATGTACATTGATTTTGCTGTATGCACTTTTCGGGGTGTCCAAATAATGATCTTTCAAAGAAATGTGGATGTATAAGAATCCAAACAAAGTGAATACCTGCCACTTAAAGGTACGTAAAATCAAATTCTAAAAAATTACTATGTCTATATGACCTGTGTGACTTGTACTATAGCTTCAATCAACAATGCCCTGGTTTACAGGGGATTGATAACACATTATTAGGTGAGCTCCAATATTCAACTTGATATAAATCTTCACCCAGTTGTTTCTTCAAAGTTATAATGTTGGAATGAGACTTATACAAAGTAGTATCATCATCATGTAGATCAGTTTTTGAATGTTGAACATAGAGGCAAGTCATTTGTAGAGAATATGAATAATACAGGCTCTAAAAGAGATCCCTGTTGAACTCCTTTGCTGATGATCAGCAGCTCTGATTTAATGTTATCAATAAGAACTTGCTGGCTTCTGCCAGATAGGTATATGTTGAGCCATGTGAGTGATAAATCAGAACATTAGTACTTTTTAAGTTTCCATGCAAATATATTATAGTCAATTAAGTCAAAGGCCTTCTTAAAGTCAACATACATGGTTTCAATCAATTCTCCACTGTCCATTGCAAGCAACCCTTCATCAATGAGGTTTTTTTGTGTGCAGTCTGATGAGTGGTTTCATCTAAATCCAGATTGGGTTGGGTGAATTAAATCCTACTTAGATAAGTAACCAAAGAGGTGTTTGGAAAAATCTCTTTCAGACAGTGTGGATATGGTTGACACAATAAACACATATCCATTTGCTAAGTTGCCCTCTTTTATCAACATTATAAACCTTATAACCATCCTTAAATTCTGAAATAGATACTGCTCCCCCCTCCACCCCACAACAACAGGGGAGAAGACAGATGCAAACAGCACTTACTCTGAACCTGGGGCTTTGCGTTTAGAGGAGTCAGCTCCTTTGTACAATATAATTTTCTCAACTTCCCAGGACCCAAGTGGGGTGGCCTGCAGGGAGAAAACAAGGTTAAAGTTAAAATTAATCCAAAGAAAATATATTTTAAATATCTTTAAAATATGCTGAATGTGAAAAAATTACGATAAGAATTGGTAAATTAAACCTTGATACATCGCTCGTTTTATCATCGAAAATGGTGATTAATGCCTGTAAAGACAGAATCCATATTGTGAAATTTGCAAGTTCTAAATAAGATATCATATATTATGTAAGTTTTTTAATGATAAATAGTTGTCAATACACTGTACATAAACAGTCTGGTTAAATAGCGATAAATGAAAACTTCTAGTAAATGCTAACAGGTGACAACAGAGAATGAAATAAACACCAATTAAATGTCTTGCTATGTGAAAGTCAAGTTCTAATCCTTTAATTCCGTTTCAGTGTAAACATTATAATCGCAACATATTCTGTTCTATGAAAACATGAAAAGAGTCAATCAACCGTCATCTCAAAATCCGTGAGTACTTCTGAGAACCTAATTACATGCCGACTTTGTTTTGATCAACAACTTGGGGAAGTGTTTGTTGCATTAAAAAATCAATTAAAAGAGACCCGTGTTGTTTTATCACTTTGAATATGTCTTTTGTGTCAAATCAAGCAAGGGAGGTACAAAGAAAAAATTAAAAGGCATGCAAATCTGAGCATAAGTTCTTGTGGTCACTACCATTATCAAAATTCATTTTATATGATCAATCGAAAATGGTTTCACATTTTTATACAGTGGCTGGAGACACAAAATGTTGACTATGTAAAGATCATACAGTGGAGAAATCTGCGACATTTTTCTCGGCAGTAGAGAAATCAAGGAGTAACACAAAAAAACTAACTGATGTTTTTTTCAAAATGTGAAGTTACCACCATGTCGGCTAATTCTGGGCGTCAGGTAATTCTGCGCAACAATATGTCATTTCTGTAAACATTGAATCACGTGTTATTTTTGTTCAAAAATCCATTTTGTATCAAGAAAGAACAATCATACTTTAATTAAGGAAAGTGATATTTATAAAGTGTACAAAAATATCCTGCATTTTGACTCGAAATGCCTATGAAAATGTGATTTCTAAATGTCAACATCAAGACCCACTCCATGACCTTCTTGAACCACAACCCAGAAAATCCGATTTACTATGTATCTTTTAGAATCATACAAATACATTATATAAAAGAGGGAAATGTATACCTTAAAACAATACTACATTTTAATCCAAGTTTCCAATTTTTCAAGAAGTTGTCCCATACACCCAACGTGTCAACTTGCTGCTAGAACATAAATTCTCATGAAAATCCCCAGTGTATAGTCTGTTTCTAAATTCTTTAGTAATTTTTTCACCATCAATAAGACGTTGTAGACACATTACATCCGATTCATTGTTGTTTCTCTTCCATACAGTAGCTTATTTTTTTATAAAATGCTGAACCTTTACTAACTTTTTTACAAGATCAGTTTAGTTTGCTTAATATCTCTTGCCATTTATTAACATTTTTATCTTGAATTTTGTAAAACTAGCTATAAACCTAACCTAATTACTTAACTGAACCGCTGACAGAAACAGTCCAAAGTAATGTATTTCATTTCTATAGCCCGATGGATAAACATTACATCTTTTCAATGCTGTGTACAGAATAGGCCAACATATCGTGAGTCAGGAAAACATAGGGGTGGTATCCCCTGTGTCCAACATTAATATTATTTTGAACAGAATATTCTGGTGACAATTGCCTCTTTTCAAATGGTTAGCATTGCTGTATTTTATTTTCATCAATTGGTCAAATTCAGTATGCGTTTTGCTTCAATATTGGAGATGGAAACCTTAGGTATGCAGCAATGCCCGATAGCATTGTATATTTGTCAAGCGTGTCACAAATGGCAAGTATTATCATGTTCAAATTTACGTTGTTTTAAATTTGTAGACCCATTAAATTCATGCTGGTAATGGTTAACCCTTGTGATTTTTTTTCCCACTTTACTTCTACCACAATCCAATCTATCTATTGTTCTTTAGTTCCATCGACAATGTTTCTCGAAAAGAGTGTTGATCTTTTATATTAAAAAAACCCGTCTAATTTGGATCAAACAATAAAACTAGAATGTATCCAATTCAACACACAAATTAGTGATGTAGTAAACAATGTGTGAAGTGGTATATGTGTTAAGCGAAAACATGTGGAATAATGTTTTTGATGATCTCCTCAATATACTGTAATTTAAACTGAAATTAATGTTGCTCTATGAGGAAAAAATTAACAAAGTACACCGTTATGAAGAGATATTTATTCACAGTTAATCTCAGCATGATTATAAATTGAGTATTCTACACTATAACCTGCCAACCTACCCACCCCCTTTTGCCTTTACATCGATCCCTTTATTGGTTTTGGCTTTTTTTTAGGTCCCTCGGTAACTCGTGCCTCACTTATAGTGTGATTGATGTTTTTGGACCCCGATGTGCACGAGTTATCGAGGGAGAGGTGTATTAAATTACTGAAGCATTAAGTTCATACTGTTAATTATAACCAGAGTCAAAATAAGAAAATAAGAGATGCACAATACTAGCTGGTTAATAACACAATTTGCAATTCAGCAGAATGCCTACTATTATGCAAATTTAATTGTGAACTGGGTACTGGCAGTAGATATGATTGTATTTGATGTACAGTTAAAAATAACCCCAGTATTGAATGTCAGTTTTATCTAAGTGGAATTTCCTTTCCTCCTTCATACTTCTTGCAACCTTGACCACTTAACCATGTTGTTTGATGTGTACAGTGTTAGGCATAACTTGAATACATCATATCTATCCATAATGCCTTGTAGATCACCCAAAATGTAAAATTCCTGTGTTTGCCAAAGCAATAAAATCTTTCCCTAATTGCAGTGATTGCTATTAAAATGTGGCTTCTTATTTCTCATGACTTAAAACTGATATCCTTGGTAGAACTTTGTTAACTAAATGTACTCTGAACTGGAGATGGAGGAGATTTTGTCTTAAAGTTTGTAAATCTCTAAATCTCTATCATTTCCAATTTATCTTAAACAAGTTCATATGTATTCTAAGGTCATCACAAATATTTTGTCACTGTATTCACTTTAATTATTGCAGTAATGATCATTCATTTATATTTCAATCTATAACATTTCTGAGCTTTGAGTTTGTGTATGTTAATTATTACCAGATTTGATAATACAAAAATAAGAAAAGGACACTAATACATGAAAATATCACACAAATGAACCACACAGTTTCTCTGACAGTCAAATTTTTTTGTTTTTTCACAATCAGCATAACCATATGCATTCAGAAGTTCATTTTTAATTCGGAACATCAGTGCTAAACATTAACATCAAAGTTCATTTTAATTCAGAACATCAGTGCTAAACATTAACATCAAAGTTCATTTTAATTCAGAACATCAGTGCTAAACATTAACATCAAAGTTCATTTTAATTCGGAACATCAGTGCTAAACATTAACATCAAAGTTCATTTTAATTCGGAACATCAGTGCTAAACATTAACATCAAAGTTCATTTTAATTCAGAACATCAGTGCTAAACATTAACATCAAAGTTCATTTTAATTCGGAACATCAGTGCTAAACATTAACATCAAAGTTCATTTTAATTCAGAACATCAGTGCTAAACATTAACATCAAAGTTCATTTTAATTCGGAACATCAGTGCTAAACATTAACATCAAAGTTCATTTTAATTCGGAACATCAGTGCTAAACATTAACATCAAAGTTCATTTTAATTCGGAACATCAGTGCTAAACATTAACATCAAAGTTCATTTTAATTCGGAACATCAGTGCTTAACATTAACATCAAAGTTCATTTTAATTCGGAACATCAGTGCTTAACATTAACATCAAAGTTCAACACCTTCCTGACTAACCATTGTTAACAAGCACAGAGGCAGACTCCACGGTAAAAATGTCACTCCTTGGCTGGTGATTGATGATAGAATCATGAAGAAAGTGATGAAGACTGTTACCTCATCGCAAAAATCACTTTGTTTATTGCATGAACAGTCACACAGAGAGAGCAGACTTCAGTACTGTGTAGACATATTAAAAAAGTTATCATACTCTCAAAAAATCAGCACTATTCTAGGTCAACTTATAAGGTATTTGTTTAATGAAATGTTTAGGCATTCATAAAGGCCATCAGACCTATTTTCTAAATTTAATCTAATTGTGAAAATAAATAACAATTATATTAAGTTTCTTATACAGTGCTAAAGACCAAGTTTATGTGATACGAGAATTTTGCATTAAATGAATTTCTCAGTCTAAATTTTTTTTTTTTTTTTTTGTATTACAAACTAACATCTGTTTAGTTTTACGGTGTGTGGTTTTGTGATATTTACTTTCAATAGTTAGTGGACATCTTGAAATTTCAAAGTGTGACATTGAACAGTTGGTTGTATATGTGTGAACTGTCCCAACGAACTCATGTTGACTGAATGCAGGAAGCTACAGTAACAGGTGTAGCAGCTGATTTCAGAGTAGGACACTTGGTAATGCATATAGATTTAATGGAAAAAGCGAGGAGAGAAACAAATTTGGTATTCTTCATTAAAAATTACTTTGTTAATGACACGAAAGACCCCTGACAGAGTGAAACAGCCAATACAGTGTACAGAACTCCATGCCTTTAAATTAAATAATAATAATAATAATAATGAGGACATTGTATAGCGCCTAATCTTTAGAAGCTCTAAGTGCTTTACAACATTAGACAACACACATAAGATAAAAAACATATAATGATATGATTACAAAAACAAACACCATGAAATTAGAGAACATAAAAAAAACATGCTGAGAATATTTAAGGTAGGAAACATTATTAAGTCTTTATCTTGCAGTTGAAATAAGTGAGTTTTAAGAGCACTCTTGAATGGAATCACTGTGTCTTTGTGTCTAAGTTCAGTGGGCAATTCATTCCATGTTGCTGGGCCCTGGTATGCAAAAGAATGCTGTCCATATGACTTTGTTTTCATAGTGGGAATAATGAGCATACGATTGTCAGAAGAGGAGCGTAAGTATCTTGCTGGTGTGTACACATGGGTGTGGTCGGATAGGTATGTTGGACTAGAGTCAGACAGTGAAACATAGCACAGAGAACAAATTTTGTGTTTGATTCTGGATTGAATGGATAGCCAATGTAGGGTACAGAGCAGTGGGGAGATGAGCTCTGATCGTGGTACTCTAATTATGATCCAAGCAGCTGTGTTTTGAACTTTTTGCCATACTCTCTCATACTCAATGCTACTGTCAATGTTTAAAGGTAAAAGGGCAGAAAAACATTTTTGTAGTTTAGCTTGTTTATCCCTTTTACTGTAATGTATGATGCCATTTTATTCTTGTAGAAAAATCTTTGGAAAAAATTTACATCCATGTCAATGTTTCAGTGGTGCTGATTGTACATGTCTGACATAAATAGTACAACATTTGTGTGTGATCTCTTTTAGAATTTTATATATTACTGAATTCGTTAATTTTTTCAAAGTGGGTATTGGAAAGGGTAACTATGACAAATTATGAACCAGCACATAGAACACATTTATGAAATATCACTGATTGAGAATGAACATCCAAGGTACCATTTGCTGCAGAATAGTATGTAAATGTAAACTGTAGCTACGCAATTTCTTGTCATGCATGCTATATTATGGACAGAGTGAGAAGATATAGATGAAATTTAGAACGCTATTTTTGCTACGTTACTCACTTTCGTATTTATGTATCTCTAGCTAGGCCACTGATAAATATAACGAGAAATTTGAGTTTTTACAGGTGAAGGTATGAAATTGATATCTGCCATAGTCGGTTTTATGCTGTTGGGGTTTCTCCCATCTGTTTGTTTAGTTTGTCAACTCAGTGAGAGAATACAATAGAATCAGTGACGGGGGCTATAAAACCCACTATAGCTGCATTAGAATCCATGACAGACTTCCACTAGAATGAGTGGAAAATCCACCAGACTGGGTGGACTTCCACTATGCACAGTGGGCACTTAATCCCCTACCCTTCTGTCCATGTCCACCAGATTAAGTGGGCAAGCCATAAAAACACAATACATGTACTGCAATCACTGCATTGTGTGTAGGGTCTAATTCACAAGACATAATAAATACATTTTTTGCTAAACATATGATTTACTAAGGTTTCTGACTGACTTTCCAAATTGGGATAAAAGGTATTTATGCCTCTAACTTTCGGTTCTCTCACCTTCCTCATATCCTTGTAGTACGACAACCTGGACTGTGAAAAATCAAAAGCGTATTTCTTGGTCTTACTGTCCTCTGTAAACTTGAATTCTGAGAACAAAGGCTGGCCAGGATTATACTGAAAACAGAGATACAACAAAAAACTAATCATTAAACAGACACATAACAAACATTTTCTGTAATCATTACATAGTGTTATGTATATTTAATTTAATTGTTTGTCTGTTAGTTTTAATTTTTTTAATTTCATTACATGTCATTATAATGTAACATTGTATACTGGACTTGGCCTTGTTCAAAACTGAGTTCTCTTCTGCTTGACCTTTTTAAATTTCATTTATGTAAACAACTAAAAATAGCTTCATTATACTCTATGTGTATGAGCTTATTAACCAGATTATTATTCAGGTAAACAAGAAGTGGTAAATATGTTGATCAGTGTCAGGGTTTTGGAGATTCTCATGTGAATGTTACATGTTATTGTGTTGTAAGTAAACAAGGCTCATTAAGATCATTCTAGGAGGTTTATTTTCCATTAGGTAATGGTTATTTTTAGAAAATCCTAATCTGACCCGAGGTCAAGCAAAGAACTACATTATCTTGTGACTCAAAGGATTTTACCAGTCATGCTTTAACATCTAGCACTTTAGATTGTATTATGTTGTGACCAGTTTGGCCTGAATTTTTATTTTTTTTTTTAAATTATTGAATTAAAGTAATTATTTTCTCTGGAAATACAAAAGTGCTCTGACAAAATTTTTGGATAAAGACATCCACTGAAATTTATACTGAATTCAAACCTGGAATAATATTTCTGTGACTCAGCAATAGACTGTTGACACATCAGCACTTTGCTGACCACAACCGACACGCCATTGCCTTCAATTTTGGATCTCATCGGGACTTGAACTCAGTTTCATTCAGGACATTTTATTACTAGGACTTATGTTTTTAATTCTTGGATTACAATTTGGATTTAATTTGCAATACTAAAGTCCTTTTTTCTCATTTTTCACTTTGTATTTCAGAGCATAGACTTGTAACAATAGACAGATAATAAACATTTCATAGACATAAAATACACTTCATAGACATATAATACACTTTTCCTATAATCTGTAAAACATAGATAAACACATTTTCATGTTTTTTCTGATACTGCACATGCACTATACTAATGTAAACAGTGCTAATATATATTTATACTGTCCATAAGATTAAAAACCCATCTGAATTTGTTAGAGTAAAATTGTTTTCTTTTAAATATCCTTTCTCATTATTTAAACAATAAAGTGTGATTCATAAAAAACGTCAACCTCCTATTTTTGCTGTGCATTGATTAACTCATTTCAATGCAACATATCTAAACTAATTGAGACAAGATTTATTTGCATCAGCCAACTTATTTTAAGGGTTGATGGATTTATGAAGAGAAAATGTCAGGTATATATGAAGTCACTCTGGAATAATTCATTTTGCGTTGACATGTCTATGAAGGACTGTATTTCATAGACAGATTTCACTTTCAATTTGATAACACTCATATGAAGCTTGTCATTTATCTACTCTGCACTGTAAACTAAAGCTTATTTTGTATCCAAAAGTCAGTTCTTGTTTTATAAGTGTATGTCAAAGTGTCCTACACAATCACCTTAGTGTAAAACTTGTGCAGTAAAGAGTGTAAATTGCAGCTAGTGTAACATGATGCCTGTGTGATGGAGTGTAGTGGGTTAGGGATAAGAGTGGGAGGACACTGTCACTGTCAACCTGTATCACAGGGGAAAAAGTGAGTATGACGTGGGTATAATTTATGGTTATAGCTCATATTTGAGTGTACATGAGTGTGGATTTCAACTTATACCATTAGCTGGTGGGTGCAGTAGGCATACCTGAGGTGAGGGTAGAAGTATAACTTACCTCCATTGATTGAGGATGTAGTGGTGTTGGTTTAATGTAACATGAGAGTGTAAGATGTGTGATGTCATGCATATATGTTGGGTGCCCCTGTAGGTATGTTGGGTGAAGTGTAGCACTAAACATGTGTCATGGAGTATAGAGCAGTGGCGGTGAAGTGCAGTATTCAGTCTGTGTCACAGACTTTAGTGTGAAAATTTTCTGATGGGGTGAAGATATCACTCACAATTCAGTGTAATGAGGTGGATATGTGATATAATAGACCTAATGAAGGTATAACATACAATGTGAGGATGAGTAACGAAATTGTGTTTGTAAGATGGAGTTAAGGTTACATAGCTTGCCTGATGAAATGTATTGCATTGCTTATGAGGTGGTGTTACAGTGTAATTCATGGCTTGTATAACTGAGTGTAGTATGATGGTGAGGAGGGGTGAAAGCAAAATGATCATGTGATTTAGTGTGAAATAATTGGTTGCAAGGCAGGATGAAGATTTAACTCAAACAGTGTGTGTTAAAGTCTAGTGCAATAGCTGTGAGGCAAAGTTAAAAGGTAACTCAGCTGGCGTGATGAAGTGCAGTTCAGTAGCTGTGAGGCAAAGTTAAAAGGTAACTCAGCTGGCGTGATGAAGTGCAGTTCAGTAGCTGTGAGGCAAAGTTAAAAGGTAACTCAGCTGGCGTGATGAAGTGCAGTGCAGTAGCTGTGAGGCAAAGTTAAAAGGTAACTCAGCTGGCGTGATGAAGTGCAGTGCAGTAGCCGTGAGGTGAGGTTAAGAAGCAGCCTGTGTGATTAAGTGCAGTGCAATTCTTGTGAGGTCGAGTGAAGGTGTTGCACACAGCATGTGATTCAATGTAATGCTGTGATTGTGAGTGGAATTAAGATTAATTCAAAGCATTTGTAACAGTGAATTGAAGTGGCTGTGAGGTAGATTTAAGGTGTAAATCTGCCTGATGAGGTGTGGTGCAGTGGGTTAACGTATAACTCACAGACTGTATGATGGAATCCATGAAGTCCCTGTTCTTTAGACAGAGACAAGCCCTTGAGCTGTGAATCTCATCCCAGGTCCACCAGGTTCTCAGAACACTCATAACATTCTGTTTAGGGTGTAAAGGTCTTTCTGCAAAGCAAATTATTCATTTTTTCTATATTTGCACAAGATAACAACTCTTAGAAATCCACAAAGTCAGTAAATATTTAATGGCTGTTAATTCAGCTACACATTGTAGCATCTGCTGACAAATCCTATTATTTTAAATTGTCAGGATAAATAATCTTCAAACGTGATATATGAAATTTTTTTAAAAAATTGTATTGAAGTATCATTCTTTGACAAGAGTCACCTAAGAACATCCACAACCATGCAAATCCAGCAAACCTAAGGTGAACACCAATTTTTTCTAGGAAATTTGTTTCTTCAAAAATACTTACCTGATCATAACACCTTAGAAACACTACTACCTCACAAATCCAGCCTTTCCAGGCTAAAACATTTTAGCTAAAAAAACTTAAAGTTACCAGTGGCAAATTACACAGTGACCTCCCATTGAACATTTATGGGTGTCAAGTCCCTTAAATTCTTCAGTTACTACGGAGTAGATGGCATGTTCTGTCAATGTAAGCTTGTGGGAGCTGGAGGGTGTATGTTTATTATGATGGGTAAGTGTTATTGAACACACACAGTGGACTAAAGAAAATTGGTTTCTTTAAATACAGCACCTGAATACCCAAGGAGAAGAAGTATCAGGTGGATTGAGATGCATCCACTTACCTGGGATAGACAACCACTAATCCCATAAGGTAAGTGAGAGAGCTTCTAGATAATCCAGCTGGAGAATAGACCCTACATGTTGGGAAGCAGCTTCAAAATGGAAAATTTCCCCCTCCCCCACAAATGCAGCAGAAAACATGAAGTCATGGCCTTATGAAGTTGTCAAATGACCCAGAATGGTAAACTGTTATGCTAAAGCAGTATGTCCACCAGACTGAGTTGAGCCTTTAAAGATGAAAGACCTCTGAGATAAAAGCTAGAGGATTGGAATCAGATGTATCATATTTACCGTATATGTTGGAACACCTTATTTGTTGGGACACCATAAATTAATTTTGAAAGTAATTTTTTTGTGCATTGTATGTTCTAGGATGCATCATTTTCTTTTTGAGTCATAGGTTGTGGGACACCTTTTAAATCATTTCAAAATTACAATGTTGGAAAATGTATTCTAACTGAAATTTTACTTTAAAAAATATAAAACTGTACTCAAAATAAAACTCTTTAATCCACGGAGCATCATCTTGTCAACACAACTCTTCTCCTGTTCATGTACGATCCATTCTTTTGGTGCATGAATATTTTTTTTAGCTTTCTCATGCTGTGAAACTTATTGTTAGCAGCAACACATCACCTGAAGTGGAAACTGCAATGACTAAAGTCAGATTTAAAAAAAAAATTGCACCAGTCATGCTAATTCTCATACCTTATACCCCAATCTTATCATCAGTACATCCAGGAATGAGAGTACAATGGAATTTCATCCATGTTAATGATCATATTATCGGCAAAATCATCTGCTTCTCTTCTGGCTTTCATGAATTCATAAAATGGTTTTATTTTCTCAAAATGTTCTGGGTGATGCTGGGTCATCAATGTCTGTGCATACAGCACTATATTGTGTCACTTTTAAAATTGTTTCAATTTATTTTCAAAATTACTGTGAATACCAGTGACAAGGAACCAAAGTTGGCTTCATATCTCAGCTATCTTTGGATATAAAAAAAAAAATATTGGCACACTTAAAAGAATCTAGAGTCTAGAGTCGGCTTCTGAGGTTGGCTTGTTTTCTAATAAAATAACCTCTGTATTGATATCTTTAAAAACAAAAAGCCTTCAAAGTATCCATAGTCAGATTCTGAGGTCAGCTTGCTTTGTAATAAAAATAACCTTTGTCTTTGATGTCCTGTCGGTAAGTTGAAATAATGAGTTTACTGCTTGCTGCCAGTTGTGTTTATTCACCATCTGGGCTTCTATGAGCTTGGCATCTGAAGTTATAATACAAATGGGTATTGTGGGTAAGTAGTATACACAGCGATAACTTGCTTTAATGATACTTTTTGTAACCAAGCTAGCGAAAAGATTGTCACTTGCACTCAGGTGAATGAACTTTCAAAATATGATTTTTATTTGCGAGATACTGTCATATAGTTGACATGGATATAATTAAATCTTGGGTTATTTTGTACTAACACTGTGTCATGCGTGAATGGCAGTTGTCTTCAAACAATCGGTTGATTATTTCCCTCTCGCTTGTGATTTTGTTGGATCCAGTTTTTAGTCAGATAACATATTCAAACCTTTGAGTGCAACCAAACACAAATTGTTTCTCAGTGTTCATGTCAATAAACACTGTGTCATGTGTTATTGGACACAAGTGATAAACGCTACAGTTTGGAAGCCTATGCTACCTATATTGAGTACGTGGATATAATTTATTCTTTAATGCTCATGATTAAAAAAGGAATAAATGATAACAATACAAGGTTAGTTTCTTTCTTATTATTATGCAATAAGCGTTTTATCTATTTTATGGCAATGTGCAAGGGGGCATGTGCAAATTCAATACAAATTTATTTTGTTTCTTGGAACATATGACCTAGTTCAAAAAAAGTTTCACCGTAAGTTCTAGGGACAGGAAGAAAACTATATTATTGTGTTACAATATTTACAGTAAATATGGTACATCTCATGGCATGGATAATAACAGAGAACAATTTCACTCAAATGCAATGTTTGTGGTGATTGCCCTAACTTCATGAGCCAAGATGCAAAGCAACTTCCTTTGGTGTGGGGTTATTTTCCATTAAGCAGAATGAATAAATCAATTTGACTAGGATGAAAGTCTCTACTGATAGATCTTCCTTTCCCTCTTTGAGGGGTTAGAAGAGGCATAACCTCCCTCAATGCAATGGCTCGGTCCTTCTTAAGTAAACTCTGGGTCATGTGGATGACTCAAGATGAGATGTCCAGAGTAAACAGGAATTCTTTACCAAAAGTCTGATTCCCCATGAACATAATCCTGTTGAAAGCACTGGTCAACATGACTGACATATCTTGCTGGAAGTGCAAGTAGTTTGGGTCCACTGATAGATCATGGATATCACTGATTCTGCCTGCCTTTCACTAATGCAGTGAGAAAGCAGGTTTCTTATAGGAGGTATTACCATACATGCACATAAAAATGCACTGAAGCCTCATTATTGATACTTACAAAGTGGATGCTATAATATCAATCTTAAGACAATGTTACCTGTAGGAAAGGCCAATGAAGCTCTTGAGAGCAGTTCAAAAAATAGTGTCGTGTTCAGCCATATCAGTATCTATAATAAATTTCATTTTGGGTTAAGAACATCTTTGGACATATGTAAATAAAACTGGACAGATCAGACAGGTCTTAGTTTTGTCTGATTTCCAGATGTCAGTGATCTTGGAATGGTAGCCCATTTTTGTGATTGGTGCAAACTGTTTCTCGTCAAAGAGTTTCAGTAGGTAGTTAGCTATTGATGCCTGCAGTGGAATAAAGTATTTTTGTGCACAACACTGTGTGAAGATATTCCATTGACTTCATACACCTTTAAAGTGGATGTCCATGTAGCAATTTTCCCATGACTGGTTGTAAGAACTCTTGTTCCTTATGGCTTGTTTAATAAGCCCCAGACATGAAGGTTCAGCAACTCTGTGTTGGGATGAAACACCAGCCATCAGTGATGGTTGTTTGAGCAGAAGAGAGAACAACCCAATTTACTAGAGATTCTGTTATGAGATTTCTGAGGTTGTTGACCAAGGATTGTTCCCCATTTGAGTAGAGTAATCAGGAGGAGGCAACAATCTGATTCTCTTGCTTTCTGTACTACCTTTGAACCCAGAGGTGTTGGACGATAAGTGTAGGATCCAGACCATTCCAATCAATAGAATAGCATCAACTATCCAGGCCTTTAGATCCAGTAATGATGAGGCATTCCACCTTGTCACAAATATGTCCACCATTAGTTGATCCCATTGGGCACATACTGAGTGAAGACCAAGGGATGAAGAGACCATTATTTTTTTATTCTTCTGAGAAAAATGAGTCGGCAGATTTAATTGTCCTGGAATATGATGAACTTGGACATGAATTTGTTACTGAAGATTCCACTTTAGAAAATCCCAAACAATAATGTAAAGGTCTGGGAACTTGGCTCCACCTTGCCATTTGAGATAAGTCACCAAAGTGGAATTGTCAGACAGAAAGAGAACTCCATTACCATGTGGTTCTGTTGCTGTATAAACTGGGTTCATGAAACTGAGTTCTTGGGTGCTGAGGCACTAAGATGGCCATTGTATGTAGGAAGTGCCTAGTGTGAGTCAAGAAACTGGACAAAGTTCATTCTTCTGGTGGCTGATACTGTATGATTGATTGTGGTCATGGCCTTTTGTGATCAATGGTATATAACAGAGTCCAGTCATGACAGAACAAGGTCACCTTGTTGGGAATGATGTTTTTCAGTTCTTGAGGCTGCGATGAGGTATTACTGATTTTGATCCATGTAGCCAGTCCATAAGAATGACATATGTGACAGCAACCGAGACCATTTTTACTCACTATCTCACTCCCCAGCAAGTGATATGGTTTTGAACCCTAGTGTGAAAATTGATGATGGTCTCATTCCCCCAAGGTGTAATTCTATGCCATTCCCTTTATTAACCATTGAATTGCTGCCCATTGACTTCTGTACATAATATGCAAGCAAGACATGTATCTATGGAATGACAACCACAGTAAGCTGCACATAAAGAGTGCTTGTCAGTCTGGTCTTGTCTAAATCTGTAAGACAAAAATCGAGCATACAATATATACAGGTGTAACATAGCACATGCCCTGCATTATGAACTTCAGAGTGTCTGTGCAGAGATATACACTACGACAATTATCATTGAAAGGGTACACATGGCCTGTATAGGTGAGTATTTGAGCATCTCTGTTAATACTTACTGGCCTGTAAAGGTGAGTATTTTAGCATCTCAATTAATACTTACTGGCCTGTAAAGGTGAGTATTTTAGCATCTCAATTAATACTTACTGGTAGAGTATTTGAGCATCACTATTAATTCTTATAAAATGGATGCTAAAATATCAATTCAGACAAATAAGTTACTTGTAGGAAAGGCCAACTGACTGCTCATACAGGTAAAATGAATGAATAATGTATAGACTTACCTGTATGTATCCCACCATAGCAGAATATACATGCACATAAAAATGCACTGAAGCCTCATTAATGATACTTACAAAGTGGATGCTATAATATCAATCTTAAGACAATGTTACCTGTAGGAAAGGCCAAATGAAGGCCTATACAGGTAAAATTAGTAGTGTCATACATATAATTAGGAAGTGGATACTAGATTAATAGAGAAAACTTACCTGTTCTTATCTGACAATAATGGAAATTATACAGCAATACGATGACTTTTAATGAAACACACCAGACCTGCACCTATTACCTCTTTAACCTCTGCTAACACATATATTTGATGTTAAAAATAGCCTTGGATCCCCAGAGACACATATATAAGTTGCTAATAATACTCCCTCTATTCCTCCTGTACAGAAATTTCTCATGGAGTACATACGGAATACTTCAGGAATCCATATGGAAGAGATATGGACTGAAAAACTTATGGAATCAGATAATTTATTCCGTATCAATTCCATCAGTACTTCACAGCAAGTGAAAATTCCATATGGAATGAAGTTGCAACTTTAATCCATAAGCACTTTTTTCCATATGGAAAGAAGGCTCATGTATTATAGCATCATGGAAAATACTTTCTGAAGAATTAATAACTTAGACTATCTGATTCAAATAGAAATATTGGTGGGAGTTAGAGTACATGTATATGTCAGTGTAGCTGATGTGGAAGGATAAATATATACTCATATAAATTTGAAGAAAACACATGCATGTCAGTTTTCTTTAATTTATTTCCACAGATGTTTAAAAACAGACAAAGAAATGACCAGAAAAGTAGAGAAAATGTCAAAATGATCAGAATATTAATATCTGGTAGTACAATCATAGTGGAATCTTTGGACTTAAAAAATTTGGTGCAAGGTGGATTTTGGGCTTGATCTGATGTTTATTCTGAAAAATAATTTTTTGGCTTCCTATTAAAATATGCTCTACAAAAATCATACCCTAGTGAAAATGTGACTGAAATTTCAGCAAAATCACAGTGAAATATTTTTGACATTCACTCAAATGTCCTTTTTCACAAAAATATGGTATTTTAGGAGATTTTACCAAAATTTCTGAAAATATCAGTGGGAATTAGTGATTGAAATTTCACTGAAGAGTTTGTCAAAAATTCTGAAAATATAGTGATATTTTGTGATTGTAATATCACTGACGTTTCAATAAAAAATATCAATAAGATATAATAAAATTTATATTTTGTTTCTTGTACAATTTGAATGATTTTCAGCAACATTTATATTTCCTGTTTCTGATAGCTGTAATTTTATTGTTTATTTTGGGCACAATAACTTCTTTCCACATCCTTCCTTGTTACATTTCTTTTTTAAATTTTTTGTTGTTGTTGTATTTTTGTTTAACTTAACTGGATTTAACTGCCCTCAAAAAGTTTTCTTGTTTTCCATTTTAAAACAGAATTTCGCTTTTTTCCTGACCTGAATCTCATTTTTCTCGCTACGGACCCATTTTTTAATATCGTCTCCGAAACTTTTTTTTAAATAATGCTCTATCCAGTCCCATTCTACAATGAGCCTTCTAATAAGTATTTTGTTCTGTTTATTATTTAAAAGATGATTGCTGTAAAGGGCTTTCTGATTGGTCAAAATTTTTTACTTGCCCAATGAATCATTGTATATTATCAAAATATTCTTGGTGTGTTAGAATTCAGTGTAAAATAAGAGTAATTATATCATGATAAACGTTTGTCACAGCAGCTTATGGAACAAGGACTACTTCAAGAGACCACAACACATCATAGTTTGTACATTAATCAAAAATCAAGTCTGCAGTACAAGTGGCATAAGAGAGGCTCGTAGCATTTCTTCTTTTCATAATCAATGTCTCAAATGAATGCTTTTCTGTAATTTTGCATTATTTTCCCAGTTGAATTTTTCAATGTAGATTAATATTTTATATTTTATGTATGTTTATGTGTTCACAGATGCCTGTGCATAAGTTTCAGGCTTGATACTTTGATTTTTAAAATTACTTAATTATTTAGTGTCGAGCCAGATTCTTCACATCATGTTGTATATACTGTATATATTGTACGTAACAGATAGAAGGCCTCAAGGTAGATTAGTTATGGAAGTGAGTTACCTTCTCTAAATGAAGTCATTATTATTATTAACATTATTATTATTATTAACTCCCATATCTCTTGCCTTGGATGTCATATAATTACAACAACTGTAAAAAAAAATTCATGCAAACTTAATATCACCATGTTAATAAAGTCCTGTTTAATTCATACTCATTATTAATTTGAAACCTTCTTTCAGAAAAACTATTGAAACTTCAGTAAAATACTATATATTGATCAAAGTTTTAGTGAAATCTCACAAAAGTTTTAATCAAATATTTGTGAAATCTCACCAACTTTTCAGTGAAATGAAAAAGACTTAAGTGATGCCATCATGGATTAAGTTTATATGCGAGAAAGAAAATGAGAAGAAAAACCTAAATCTTATTTGATAATGTCTGTCAAAATAAAATGTATGACCCATTTAAAAAATTATTGTGAATATTTATCATTGATTCCCAATCATGTTTAAGAATCATTTGGCAGTTTAATAGAAATCTGAAGCAGATTTTTTTATGATTTAGGCAGAAAGCGCTTAAAAAACTCGTCTGAAAGCCGCTTTAAGTATGCCTGGAAAATTTCGTACGGGATGAACTGTTACCAAATTCCATATGAACTATTTACAAATTCCATATGGACCATTTATAAATTCCATATGGTATATTTGCCAATTCCATATGGACTATTCACAAATTCCATATGGAGTATTGTCAGATTCCATATGGATTATTCACAAATTCCATATAGATTATTGCCAAATTCCATATGGAATTTTAATTTTATTCCATATGGACAACCTACAGATCTCATGGACTAATCTGCATATTCCATGGGATTTTCCTTACAGAATAAGTAAGGAGTCCATAACATTTCCATACGGAGTATGTAAGGTATCCATAACATTTCCATATGGAGTATGTAAAGGTATCCATAACATTTCCATACTGAGTATGTAAAGGTATCCATAACATTTCCATACTGAGTATGTAAGGTATCCATAACATTTCCATACTGAGTATGTAAGGTATCCATAACATTTCCATACTGAGTATGTAAGGTATCCATAACATTTCCATATGGATATACTGAAATCCATAAGAGTGGTTCAGCTCCATACGGATGTTTCTGTAGAAGTATGTATGGTATGGATTCCATATCCAATCCATGTGGAAAATTTCATACGGGCTGTTGACATGTACCTGTTTCCAGCCAAGGACTGGGAAACCCACGATATGCATACAGATATTTATCTTAATGCACTGGATGAAATTGTGAACATCCAAATCTATTGTTTAGCTGTATAAAACATCCAAGTCTATTATTTAGCTGTATAAAACATCCAAGTCTATTGTTTAGCTGTATAAAACATCCAAGTCTATTATTTAGCTGTATAAAACATCCAAGTCTACTGTTTAGCTGTATAAAACATCCAAGTCTATTATTTAGCTGTATAAAACATCCAAGTCTATTATTTAGCTGTATAAAACATCCAAGTCTATTATTTAGCTGTATAAAACATCCAAGTCTATTATTTAACTGTATAAAACAGTCCTTTAGCTGTATAAAACAGTATTTAGCTGTATAAAAGTCCTTACATAAAATGATGAAAGTGTTCTCCTAGTAGTTTATAAGTGGGAATTTCCACTGAAAATGAAGTCAGTTGTGAAAGTGAAACAAAATGGCAACGTTCATGTACTCAGATGATTCCGAATAAGTTCTGAAGGCACTGACAGTGATGACATTGTAAATTACATCAACTTTAATGAATGATCAAACATTAGTATAAGTCCTGTTTTGACACCTAACATTTCAGATTAATCTGAATCGGAGGATAAAACACACGATAATATTGTATTGTCGGACCATGTGGAGCTGGTATATGAGGGTGATTATAAAGCAGATTCAGGGCTAACATTTCACTTTGATAAAAATGCAGGGGAGATTTCTTTTACAATTATTTTTCTTCCCAAAGAAATATTCACAGACATGCTGAAAACATAGTGAGAAGCCTGACGTGAAGTGGTCACCTATTTCAGTTGCAGAAATGAAGGCATTCATGGAGTACATATCATTTTTATTGTAATGTAACTTCCAGAATAATCTTTGGTGAGTGTTTACAATTTTATTTCTCACTATATTACATAGTTTGCAAAGGACAAAGTTGATAAAGAAAATGTAGACAGCAAGTGCAAAAACACAAGTAGCTCACACTCTGGTAAGAATTATGATGCTCTGGGGTTTAGTCTACAAACGAACCTCTAGAAGGCAGGCAGTTTATCAGGCTTCATTGGGAGAGTACTTAGTACTCACAGAAAGTAAAGAATTAAATACAATTATAGCAATGTGAGGGGATGCCTTTGTGACCTGTGCAGGTACATACCAAAGGTGACTAAGCGTGTGAGGACAGCAGAGACAACATTGAGAAGTCAGAAATGCTGTTGTCAAAGAAAGAAAGAACAGAAAAGGTGAGAATTTATAGATGGAGTATACTTCCCTTGAAGAGAACACTCCTTCAACTTGCTTTAAGGTAGAAAACTTCCAAAATGCTTTTATGTGGACTGTGAGGCCTCTCTGTCTGTACAGAGCATGCTACTCAACACAAGTGAAAGAACTAACTGAAGAATTCATGGAACTTGGCACCAATCCCTGTATCAATGGGAGATCACTCTATCACTCAAGTGGAGATCTCTCTATCCAAATGCCACCTAGGTGGGCAGGTAACATTTAGTTTTCAATCTAAAATGTTTTAGCCTGGGAGGACTGGAATTGCAAGGTACTAGTAGACTGCTTAAGGTATTATGATTGGGTGATGTATTTGAAGAAGAAAACTGTTAATTACATCTTTTGGCTTGTGTTAGCAACAGTTCTTTTGTATCATACCTTATGCAACATAGCATGAAGTCTCATATGAAAACTGTGATAGAGTTAGCACAGATCAATGAACAGATATCATTATAAACAAAAATATTCACTCTTGCAGATTCGGTGGAATCAGTGAAATGTACATCACTTGATGGTTGCCTTGTTCAACCACATAAAACACATAGCAGGTTACATTTCAGAAAATGGACCAAGGCCATGGTCAACCACATAAAACACATAGCAGGTTTAATTTCATACCATGGACCAAGGCCTTTGGTCAACTGCATAAAACATATGGCAGGTTTAATTTCATATTATGTACCAAGGCCTTTGGTCAACTACATAAAACATATGGCAGGTTTCATTTCATACAGAGCATCAATCTTGGATGCGGGAGGTCCTGAGTTCAATCCCCAGCCGAGTCATATAAAAGACTTTCAAAAATGGTACTAACAGCTGCCTCGCTTGGCGCTCAGAATTAAGAGGTTAGTGTTAGGACTGGTTGGCCTGGTGTCAGGATAATGTGACTGGGTGGGACTTCATGCTACACTGACCTTGAGCCAGGATAATGTGTTTGACCTTGAGCCAGGATAATGTGTTTCAGTTGTTATGTTTTCCCTCTGGGCAATTATGCTACCCTGATTACCTGTTTATGCTGTTTTGTTCCAATTCTAGGACAAGCAATAATAACTTTCTAATTGGTCAGTTTTAAAACTGTTAATAGTCATTTCTTGTCCATCTATTCATCACTTTGTGATAAACATTAAAGTCAGTCTAACAGATTCTTTTCTGCTGTGTTCTGGTTGTAGGATTTGTATTCTTTGATAGCATACTTCCAACTGTGACATACATTTGGAAGCATGGATTGCAGCATAAAATATGGGTCACAATAACCTAATTTTGTGGTGAAGGTTAAGTACTTATCAAAATGCATCTTCTCACCTAGTTTCATTATTTCTGGTGTGACAGTATTCATACAGTGTGCAAAACAGCTTGCATTTAACTAAAAATAAATAACTAAAGTATGTATAAAATTAGCACCTACGATGCGCACCACAGGGGGAAGCACATGAAACCACCTCCAAACAGTTGCCTAGGACCTAGGGGAATGTTAGAAACTCCATGATGTTGTATGTATCTATATGCTTTTATCAATGCGGACAAAAAGGGTACTAAACATAGCTCTCTTCTATAACATGAAAGTACAGCTGTCTCTTACCCATGGAACCATTGCACAATACTTCATGAAGATACCAGCAGCCTGATTGGATATTTAATTTGGACCTCATCATCTTTACGATGTCCTCCGCTGTAGTTTTATTGGATATCTGCAACAGGAGGCGAACATAGTGAATGGGATTTCATTGCAAGTAAGTGAGAGAGAAAAATCGTATATTCTTAAACAAAAATATATTCATTGCTAGGTTTTTAAATAGTCATAAAAGTTAATTTTCTTGACATCACCCAACACATTTGAATATTTTTACATGATAATTCATAGTACATGTATAAAGGTATATAGCTGCATTCTGTTAACCAAAAGTTAATGTTTAAACAGCAATGACTTTTGGCTCCAAAATAAGATTCAACCCATTATCCACAAGCCATAGCATAATACCTTTTTGGAGTCTGATGTTTTATTCTTGGAGTATTTATTGGAGTAATGGCTAGACAAAACTACTCTGAGATTCAATTACAATACCAACCCATCGAGACCCCAACTTTGAGATTCAACTATCATACCCACCCATTGAGACCCCAAATGTTCCAACTATGGGCACCATAATCCACTGCCCTTGTGGTGTCAAACTCTGAACATAACTAGCTATCAAAGAGACAGTCCCAAAGAAATAAATTAGTTATCAAAGAGACAGTGCCTACACACACAAACTAGTTATTAAAGAGACAGTGCCTAAATACACAAACTAATTAGTAAAGAGACAGTGCCTAAACAAAACAAACTAGTTACTAAAGAGACAGTGCCTAAACACACAAACTAGTTATTAAAGAGACAGTGCCTAAACACACAAACTAGTTTTCAATGAGACAGCACCTAAAGACACAAACTAGTTATCAAAGAGACAGTGCCTAAAAACAAAAACTAGTTATCAAAGAGACAGTGCCTAAATACACAAACTAGTTATCAAAGAGACAGTGCCTAAAGACATTTGTGCAATATTTTGGTGAAGGTATGCATAATATTAAAGTTTCTGCATGACAGTGATGTTTTGTACCCTTTTAATAAAAGCAATAACTACAGTGTAATCAACAATTACATCTATCATCTCATTGTTTTCGTCATTGTAGACCTTATCTGCCATGCATATAATAAATCCAGACTAAAGCTATCTTGACAATGAAATGTTGGCATCTTTGCAACCAAAATGCTTTTGGTTACATTTGAGGGGGTGGGGGTATCTTCACATATTTAAAACTTTATTTTGAATTGGCAGCATATATCCAATATTGTACTGACATGGCATTAAGCCTCACACATACATCCATCCATCCCCGTCCATCCATCCATCCATCCATACATACACAGATCAGTGTAAATAAACATAATTTTCTATTGTACCAAAGTATAAGATGTTGATAAAAACCAGAGGATAATTGTAAGGATTTATTTTAAAATTACTGTTCTTAAAATATGCTTCAGAAACTATTTTCATTATCATCACCAGCAAGCCAGATTGTACTGGATGAAATTACAGTAATCCAAGAGTTAAAGCAAGTATTACAAGCAGGCGTCAGTAATGACGCCGAATAACCACTGCAGTTGGGGCCTCACATGTAGCGGTATTACCATAGAAGCATACAACTATCTGGTGGTATTACCATAGATGCATACAATCATCTAGTGGGATTAACACAGATGCATACAATCATCAAGTAATATTAACATAGATGCATACAATTACCTAGTAGTATTAACATAGATGCATACAATCATCAAGTGGGATAACCATAGATGCATATAATTATCTAGTGCTATTAAGATGCAATCAATCATCTAGTGGTACTAACAAAGATACAAACAATTATCTAGTGGTATTATCATAGATGCATACAATGATCTAGTGGCATTACCATAGATGCATGTGATTATCTAGTGGTATTAACACAGATGCATACAATGATCTAGTGGCATTACCATAGATGCATGTGATTATCTAGTGGTATTAACACAGATGCATACAATGATCTAGTGGCATTACCATGGATGCATGTGATTATCTAGTGGTATTAACACAGATGCATACAATGATCTAGTGGCATTACCATAGATGCATGTGATTATCTAGTGGTATTAACACAGATGCATACAATGATCTAGTGGCATTACCATAGATGCATGTGATTATCTAGTGGTATTAACACAGATGCATACAATGATCTAGTGGCATTACCATAGATGCATACATCTAGTGGCATTACCATAGATACATACAATCATCTAGTGGCATTACCATAGATACATACAATCATCTAGTGGCATTACCATAGATACATACAATTATTTAGTGGTATTAACACAGATGCATACAATCATCTAGTGGTATTATCATAGGTGCATACAATGATCTAGTGGCATTACCATAGATACATACAATCATCTAGTGGTATTACCATAGATGCATACAATCATCTAGTGGTATTACCACAGATGCATACAATCATCTAGTGGTATTACCATAGATGCATACAATGATCTAGTGGAATTACCATAGAAGCATACAATCATCTAGTGGCATTACCACAGAAGCATACAATCATCTAGTGGCATTACCATAGATGCACATAATTATCTAGTGATATTAGGATGCATACAATCATCTAGTGGTATTAACATTAATGCATAAAATCATCTAGTGGTATTACCATAAATGCATACAATCATCTAGTGGTATTACCATAAATGCATACAATCATCTAGTGGTATTACCACAGATGCATATAATTATCCAGTTTGATAATTTCAGCTTTAACAGTACAATGTGAAATAAACCTGGAACTCATTGTTGAACCCAAGTCACTGAAATATAAAATATGGGTCAGAGTGACCCACTGTGGTGAAAAGGTGTAAAACCTGAGTTAAATGCACACACATGTATTTTATTTATTAGCAAATTCCCAGAGTGATTTGAACATTAGGAGTCCTGAACTTTTCTTAGATTTTGCGTTAACTATTTGTTCTGTATATGTAACTTATAGACTCCCATGATGAAGAGTTTATTTAGCTCAAGATGTTGGGAAACCATATCAATATTTGTATATATACATACACAGTCAGCAACCCAGATTCCAACAAGCAAAAAAGAAATACATGAATGCAAACAAACAAAACAAATATTATATAATGACACTAAAGGTGGAAAATAACCTGGTGAAAAATAACAAAGTTTCCTTATATTTCTTCAGGGGACAATAAAGTAAAACACAAAATTAATGCCACACAGAGAATATAAATGCATTACATTTTGGGACTGACAGAGAAGCAAAATTATTCCGAATAAAAATGAAGCTTAAAATAAAGGGAAAGAACAAAATATGAATGTCAAGAAAGGAACTTTCCAGGAAGCAAAGCTAGTTACAGAAAATAATCCACTACTACAGATGGTGCCCTATGAAACCTTATCTTCTCACACAGATAACTAGTTTTAATCAAGTACTTAATTTGTTTGCCTTAATGTTGTCTTCTGAAATATTTCCACCATTTCCACACAAATGATATATATATAGTGAAATAATAATGTAGAGACAAACAGTCATACATACAATTAAATATTTATAAAGGATATAATATATGTATACAACGTATCAATTCTTTTAATAACATTTTATATAATATTACCTAAAGCCTTGGTATTAAGGCCATACAAAGATCGAATTGTCTATTCATCTCTCAATGCACAATATCAATTGTCATGAAAGTAAAATCACGTAAGCATTGATTTATTTCTATCAAAACATTACAGGAGAAGTGAGGATCATTATAATTTGTTATATGAAAGCGATACAAAATTTTATTATAAGAACTGATATGTTGTATACATACATGATATCTATATATATAACACCAGGATCTCAACACCCTATTGCTCTTGCTAGACATTTTTTTCCCAACAATTAAAGTACAGCCAGTTATTTGTGAAACTGAATATAAATAAGACTCACTGGAGGAATAACAAGTTGTATCAAATGTGAAACAATTAACATCTATAAATTATTAAATGTACCATAAAAACTGTCCAGATTTACTGCTATTTCACTTTTTTGTGTTATCTTTCCATGCTTAAATAGTTTTGTCATACTATTTATTTATAAAAATTAAATTTCCTTCATAACAGTATATAATAGGATTTCAAAAACACCAGATTATTTTCCCATACCTTTACTTTATGAATTAATTTATAACTGATGACAATTAGACTTACATCATCAAAAATACAGAAGAATGATTTAATGTGGAAAAAAATGAAAATACACATCTCTACAAAAACGTTTTCTATTCCTACACTTATTTTCAAAAAAGAAAGAAACAATTTTTCTAAATTAACTATATATGTGGTGGTTTCTAACAAAAAGTGATTGTGTGTGTGTGTGTGTGTATATATATATATATATGTAGAGAGAGAGAGAGAGGATAAATAATGTGGATATTATGTTCATCCTTTACATCACCATCATGTTCTCCAGGAGATACATTACACTTTCACCGTATTTTGTAAATAAATAATTTCAGGTGTTTGTTATTTCAGTTATGTCCTTCTTTTATAAGGGAAGATATAAACAACTTCTTCATATCTATACAAAATACTTGTATACACAAATACATTGTAAGATTGATGAAACATTTAAACATCCTTCATTTTCAATGACTAAGTGAGAAAACAGTGAATGACAGAAATGCTCTTAATACAGGTACTGTATGGTATGTAAAGAAAGTGCATCAATGTAGGTACTGTACAGTATTAATGAAAATGCATTCAATGTAGGTATTGTACAGTATGCAAAAAAAGTTGTGGTTGTTGAAGAGTTTAATGCCATTTTTCAGCACAAGATAGGCTATACAAGTCAGCCAGTATTTATGGTGGAGGAAGAACCCGGGGAAAACCACCACCGACCCATGAGAAGCTACTAGCAAGCTTTCTCGCATACCCACACAGGCCGATCCTGAGACTTGAACCCACACAGAATGAGGTGAGATGGCAGTGATCTAGAATGGTGAGTGCTTTAGACCACTCAGCCACTCAGTATAAAGAAAGTACATCTAGGTTGGTACTGCACAAAAGTAATGAAAATGCATGACATGTAGGTACTGTGCAGTATGTTAAGAAAGTGAATCAATGTAGGTACTGCACAGAAGTAATGAAAATGCACAACATGTAGGTACTGCACAGTATGTTATGAAAGTGCATCAATATATTATAGGTGCTGTACAGTATGCTTTGAAAGTTCAATGATGTAGGTACTGTTATTAAAGTGCAGCAATGTAGGTACTGTACAATATGTCATGAAAGTGCAATATATAAACTGTACATAATATAACTAAACTGCGTCAATGTAGGTACTGTACAGTATGTTATGAAAGCAAATCAATGTAGACACTGTACAGTATACTATGAAAGTGCATCAATGTAGGTACTGTATAGTATGTTATGAAAGTGCACTCAATGTAGGTACCATACCATATGTTATGAAAATGCAGCAATGTACATACTCTACAGTATACAATTAAAGTGCATCAATGTCAATATTGTACAGTATGTTATGAAAGTGCATCAACACAGCAGACCTGGCAACCCTAACAAGATTGTCTCAGTCAGGCAGTTGATTTTTTCTGCAAATTTGACCAGTTTTCAGTAAGTTGTAATAAAATAGCATGTACTGCTATTGTCAAGTTGTAAAATGTGTATTTAAAAAGTCTGGCACTCCAAACTGATGCATCGACAGTAAACATTATGTTGATCTGAAAAGTTATTACAGTATACATACACTGTAGTTACCTCTAGTATAGCTGCACAAACTTCAGTCCCTTGCTCAATGAAGCTAAATGATTTTCTGCTATCTCTCAACTTTATGTAATTCTTTGAATCATCATATCTCCCACCATGTGACAATCTCAAAACAACATGTAATGTCCAAATAATGTATTTGCGTTACTTCCTGCTTCTATTAAGGCAAATCTGAATATTCCTTTTTATTTTTTTGTACTGATTATTAAAACTTGTTTAAGAGGTTTAAATTTTCCTTTCATCTTTAACTCATTAACCCTGGAGATTTCTGTCATTTTTGCCTGAAATGGGAGTCGGGAAATGCATAATGGGATCCACTCTGAATACACTTAAGAATTTAAAAAATAAAAAGCGCAAATGAGATAAAAGAGGTACAGAAAATTTAGTTCATTCACTGATTTATAATTTCAAACCAGATTATGACCAGGGGGGCCCTAACACCATTGTTGTCTGTGCATTTCATACCAAATGGCAGTTTCCAGTGTGTGATGTGATGTGATGTGATTTGGATTTTTAACGTAGCTTTAACAATTTTTCAGTCATATCGCTATGATGTCTGCAATGTGGCAGTTTATAGTGATGTCTAGCACTGGGGCATCATGCCGCAGACATATAGCATGATGTCCCACCCAGTCGCATTATTCTGACACCGGGCCGACCAGTCCTAACACTAGCCTCTTAATGCTGAGCGCCAAGCGAGGTAGCTGTTAGTACCATTTTTTGTAAGTCTTTGGTATGACTTGGCCAAGGATCGAACCCACGACCTCCCGCATCCGAGGCGGATGCTCTAACCACTAGGCCACCGGAGCGGTCTGTTTCCAGTGTAAAAGTTGACCCTGCTCTCCAGTCATTTCCAATTCCTGGACAAGTCCATTTTAAGCAAAAGGATGAAAGGAAAATACTATGTCATCTGCTTACAATATTTACAATGACAAATCAAGCAAAGGAAAAGAATGACAACCATAAATTTGCCTTTCACATGGATTTAACAAGCAGTGTAATTTCTGTGTACATGTGCGCAAAGGGATATAACTATAAACTCTGAACCTTATGGTAATTTATGGAAATATCCGGCAGTTACCAAATAGGATAAGCTATGTTGCTGTCGTCTGAGGAAATTAGATATGTGTGTGTGTGTGTGTGTTCTGGATTTTTAATGTGGCTTTAACAATTTGAGTAATATCACTATGATGGGTTTAACAATTTGAGAATTATCACTATGATGTCTCTAGTGTGGCAGGTAATAGTGTGCGTCTGTGTGATTTGGATTTTTATGTAGCTTCAAAAATAAATTCTGTCATATCGCTACTATGTCTGCAGCATGGCAGTGTCTAGCATTAGGGCATCATGCCACATACATATAGCATGGTGTTCCACCCAGTCACATTATCATGATACAAGGCCAACCAGTCCTAACACTAACCTCTTAATGTTGAGCACCAAGCGAGGCAGCTGTTAGTGCTATTTTTATAAGTCTTTGGTATGACTCAGCTGGGATTCGAACCCATAACCTCGTGCATCCAAGGCAGACACTCTAAACACTTAGGCAACTGGAGTGGTCCCAAAAGGTCTGCAGAGTTTATGTGGTGTGAAAACATTCCTGATACACCATACAATTTACTTGGCTCATGAAATCATAATACACAGGAAAAATTCATAAAAGTGTTCTTTCAAATGATCTTTTTTCTTCATAATGATCAAATCAGAACAGTATTAAGTGCTTTGTAAGTACTAAGTTAGTAACTTTTTTTAATCTGTTGATATCTACATGCCAAAAAAGTGTGCAAAAATTAAAACACAAGATACTAAAGCATACAGAATGGCCTTTTTAATGTAAAGTCTTATACACAGTATCAAACATGACCTAAACATGACCTAGGCCTTTTTAATCTAAAGTCTTACACAGTATCAAACATGACCTAAACATGACCTAGGCCTTTTTAATCTAAAGTCTTACACAGTATCAAACATGACCTAGGCCTTTTTAATGCAAAGTCTTATACACAGTATTAAACATGACCTAGGCCTTTTTAATGCAAAGTCTTATACACAGTATCAAACATGACCTAGGCCTTTTTAATGCAAAGTATTATATAAAGCTTGGTTTCAATCCATTAAATCACTGAAATAAAAAATCCCTCAAAGATATGAAGCTCCTGATATACACCGCTGTCTGGCATTTCTTTGCATCTAAGGTTTCCGTCACCAATACTGGCACAAAACACATTGTGAATTAGACCAATTGACGAAAATAAAATACTGCAATGCTTATCATTTGAAAAGAGACAATTGTCACCAGAATATTCTGTTCCAAATAATATTAATTCTGGACACACGGGATGCCAAATGTAAGACTATTCTAAGCATAACTTTGAAAAGATGTAATATTAATCCATTGGGCCATGTGATAAACAAAAATTAAGTCCAGTGACAGTATAATAAAATGTTAGACCTGCTTGAAATGACATATCTGTATTATGACACAGAGAATCTGGTACATTAAAAGCAGACTAGAACTATTCAAGCTAGGCATGTTACCTTCATGGACTGGCTGTTTTCCTCACCCTGTACAAAAGACATTGGTAAAAAGTCATATACATTTTCCACCTTTTAAAATCAGAAGTTAGAAATGTAAAGTGGTGCAAATATGATCAACTGCAATATCACCAGCTTTCTGAACTTTAAACACTCAGAGCAAAAAATGCTTTCAAACAACTTAGAATTTTGGTAACCAATATAAGCTACCTAACAATTTCTACAATACTAAATTATAAATATGTGAGAATAAAGAGATAAACTTCTGGATAAATGTTTACTTACATGTATGGACTCAGAACTTCCTGAATGATGGAGGTAATGCACTGTGATCAAGATATTGTCTACTTCATCCACAGACTATAATAATAAAAGTAATAATAATAATAATAATAATAATAATAACTTTATTTGATGAGGATAGTTCAGTTAAAATAAACTATCCTCCCCTTGAGACTCTCAAAACAAAATGAGGCAATTAAGATGGAAGTAAAATGAGTTCATTATATATATATATATATATATATATATATATATATATATATATATATATATATATATATATATGCAATAAACTGACAACGAACAGTGTGAACCTAGTATCTAACTAGCCTGAGTGCTTTTGACTCTTTAACTCATTTGGCCCCGATCCCATCTGTGATCCAGTTTCTGCATTCAATGGCCGATCCCGCCTGTAGTCGTGGTTTGTTTACTGCATTCAATGGCCGATCCCATCTCCAGTTGTGGCGAATGTGTGTTAGATACAACATCTCTGATTGGTTACAAATGGGGTTTTCCAAGAATCAGACCAATATTAAATCAATCAGAAATGATTTTACTTTCGTTTGTGAAAATTTGAATTGCTTAAAAGCCAAGGGTTACTAATTGAGAGCAATTTCACTACATGTGCTCTGTTCATGAAAAATCATAAATGATGGCAGATGAAAGTGATTTTTGATGACAATATGAGCGAAAATGAGAAGTTTCTCGGGTTTGATCTCGATAATATTGAGCAAGCAGAGGAAAGATATGTTCGGCAGTTGGATATTTTGCGAGATTTAGATTGAGACTTAGAAGTTTTTGAGACTGAATCGTCAGAAAATGATGCTGATAGCGATGATGATAGGGCTGATGACATATTTCTAAAAATGTTGCACATAATTTTATAAATAGTGCATAAATAAGTTGTGAAAGACTTGGACAAATAGGGAAAAAAATACATCACAGTGTAGACAAATTCATTTGGAATAATTGGTGAAAATTTTGTGGATTTTTATTGGATATAAGAAGAGAAATTAAGGTAAGAGGGGACGCATGGGCATGATGTTTATAAACTTTTCCAAACAGGTAAAAACTTTCTGGGGCACAAGCAGCTGGACACAGCTTAGTCTTGCTGATACTGATAACAGTGCTGCTGGAGCTGAATGAGTTAATGAGAATTTTTCAAAGGCAAATACAAAAATAGACAAGACAAACAAATAAAACAGAAAAATGGTTATATTTGAGAAACTTTACATGGCTGTTTCTACGTGAATTCAACCTTTTAACTTTATTATGTGTCAACTAGTTTATTTCAGCTTGCTGCTGATACTGGAACAATATTTGTATTGACCTAGTTAGATAACAGTTTCATGTTGTTTGTTGTCAGTTTATTATATTTATCTTAATCAATCCCTGACACACGTGATCCCTTGCTGGATCCAGTGCACTTGAAAGGACTTATTCACCATATGATTTGTATTCTTTATATATAAATATATATCTTGTTGATATGTGATTTAAAAATAATTCCAAAAGATTCCAATGAAAGGACTGATGTTCTACTTGCTGAGTTCTTTTTCCAGGAATCCAAAGTCAGTCTGTTACTTCGGTCTTCCTATTCTGATAATTGTTGGGTACTGAAACAATTTGATATTCTTGAGAAACTTCAAAATACCAGATCTGGCCAAAAAATCAATCGGTTATGCATGGCTAGTACAATAAATGTTTTGATCTAAGTTGTATTTTCCTTTTCTATGATATTTTCATTCCCAACTGATACTTCCCAAGTTTTCTGCTAGTGCACGTAACCTGATAAGCTTGTAAAGGAAGCACATCGATTGAAAGTATGACCTTAATCCCTTTTAGCTTGTAAAGGCAGCACTCTCTTTATTTTCCACCTGACAAACCTTTGATCAAGCTGTGAGTTTGGCAGTTCGTCAGGGTCAATCAACTGTGGGGGGGTGTCTATTTTTTGTGACCTTGCTGCACAATTCACATGTGTTCAGTTGAAGCTTTCCACAGATTTCACAAACTGTATGATCGAAGAGTTACTGACAGAACCCAAGTGCAGTCTCTAAATAAGTACCCACACATGACAGTGAAGCCAAGGAAATACAATCAGAGGACATTTACAAGGAAGAGACAATCTACAATCACTATGCTACTAAAGAGGATTCCAGAACTTTGTCCGACAGAGGACAAATTCTTGAACTTTTAACCCGATGACATTAGATAGTGACATTTAATGGATATGTTAAATCAAAAAATTTCAATATTCAACTTTAAAGTTTTGTTTACATTGGAACCTGACCTATGTATACCGGTAGTAGGATTGGATCGTCTGGTCAATATTTGAATTAAAGCATGTCAATTATAAATATGATAAACAGAAAGGGCCCTAAAACTGAACCTTGCAGCGATTCCTTATTTTGCAGACCACACGAATGATATTGCATTTTAGAAGTTGAAAGGTTAATGTTATTACCACATTTATACTGATAAACTTTTAAAAGGTGAATGTCTCATTCATACAGATAAACTTTTAAAAGGTGAATGTCTCATTCATACAGATAAACCTTCAAAAGGTAAATGTCTCATTCATACAGATAAACTTTTAAAAGGTGAATGTCTCATTCATACAGATAAACTTTTAAAAGGTGAATGTCTCATTCATACAGATAAACCTTCAAAAGGTAAATGTCTCATTCATACAGATAAACTTTTAAAAGGTGAATGTCTCATTCATACCGATAAACTTTTAAAAGGTGAATGTCTCATTCATACAGATAAACTTTTAAAAGGTAAATGTCTCATTCATACAGATAAACTTTTAAAAGGTGAATGTCTCATTCATACAGATAAACCTTCAAAAGGTAAATGTCTCATTCATACAGATAAACTTTTAAAAGATAAATGTCCCATTCATACAGATAAACTTTTAAAAGGTGAATGTCTCATTCATACAGATAAACCTTCAAAAGGTAAATGTCTCATTCATACAGATAAACTTTTAAAAGGTGAATGTCTCATTCATACAGATAAACTTTTAAAAGGTGAATGTCTCATTCATACAGATAAACTTTCAAAAGGTAAATGTCTCATTCATACAGATAAACTTTTAAAAGGTAAATGTCTCATTCATACAGATAAACTTTTAAAAGGTGAATGTCTCATTCATACAGATAAACCTTCAAAAGGTAAATGTCTCATTCATACAGATAAACTTTTAAAAGGTGAATGTCTCATTCATACAGATAAACTTTTAAAAGGTAAATGTCTCATTCATACAGATAAACTTTTAAAAGGTAAATGTCTCATTCATACAGATAAACTTTTAAAAGGTGAATGTCTCATTCATACAGATAAACCTTCAAAAGGTAAATGTCTCATTCATACAGATACACGTTTAAAAGGTAAATGTCTCATTCATACAGATAAACTTTTAAAAGGTGAATGTCTCATTCATACAGATAAACTTTTAAAAGGTGAATGTCCCATTCATACAGATAAACTTTTAAAAGGTGAATGTCTCATTCATACAGATAAACCTTCAAAAGGTAAATGTCTCATTCATACAGATAAACTTTTAAAAGGTGAATGTCTCATTCATACAGATAAACTTTTAAAAGGTAAATGTATCATTCATACAGATAAACTTTTAAAAGGTAAATGTCCCATTCATACAGATAAACTTTTAAAAGGTGAATGTCTCATTCATACAGATAAACCTTCAAAAGGTAAATGTCTCATTCATACAGATAAACTTTTAAAAGGTAAATGTCTCATTCATACAGATGAACTTTTAAAAGATGAATGTCTCATTCATACAGATAAACTTTTAAAAGGTGAATGTCTCATTCATACAGATAAACCTTCAAAAGGTAAATGTCTCATTCATACAGATAAACTTTTAAAAGGTGAATGTCTCATTCATACAGATAAACTTTTAAAAGGTGAATGTCTCATTCATACAGATAAACCTTCAAAAGGTAAATGTCTCATTCATACAGATAAACTTTTAAAAGGTAAATGTCTCATTCATACAGATAAACTTTTAAAAGATGAATGTCTCATTCATACAGATAAACTTTTAAAAGGTAAATGTCCCATTCATACAGATAAACTTTTAAAAGGTAAATGTCTCATTCATACAGATAAACTTTTAAAAGGTAAATGTCCCATTCATACAGATAAACTTTTAAAAGGTAAATGTCTCATTCATACAGATAAACTTTTAAAAGATGAATGTCTCATTCATACAGATAAACTTTTAAAAGGTAAATGTCCCATTCATACAGATAAACTTTTAAAAGGTAAATGTCTCATTCATACAGATAAACTTTTAAAAGATGAATGTCTCATTCATACAGATAAACTTTTAAAAGGTGAATGTCTCATTCATACAGATAAACTTTTAAAAGGTGAATGTCTCATTCATACAGATAAACTTTTAAAAGGTAAATGTCTCATTCATACAGATAAACTTTTAAAATGTGAATGTCTCATTCATACAGATACACGTTTAAAAGGTAAATGTCTCATTCATACAGATAAACTTTTAAAAGGTGAATGTCTCATTCATACAGATAAACTTTTAAAAGATGAATGTCTCATTCATACAGATACATGTTTAAAAGGTGAATGTCTCATTCATACTGATACACATTTAAAAGGTAAATGTCTCATTCATACAGATAAACTTTTAAAAGGTGAATGTCTCATTCATACAGATGAACTTTTAAAAGGTAAATGTCCTATTCATACAGATAAACTTTTAAAAGGTGAATGTCTCATTCATACAGATACACGTTTAAAAGGTAAATGACTCATTCATACTGATAAACTTTTAAAAGGTAAATGTCTCATTCATACAGATAAACTTTTAAAAGGTGAATGTCTCATTCATAAACTTTTAAAAGTTAAAAGGTGAATGTCTCATTCATACAGATACACATTTAAAAGTTAAAAGGTGAATGTTATTGCAACATATGCAAATACTAAAACTGTGTTAAACTTTGTTTTCAGTCTGGAAGACACATAGATAAGTGGCTACATGTAAATGTATGATGTCTTGAAGACACACAGATAAGTGGCTATATGTAAATGTATGATGTCTTGAAGACACACAGATAAGTGGGTACATGTAAATGTATGATGTCTTGAAGACACATAGATAAGTGGCTACATGTAAATGTATGATGTCTTGAAGACACACAGATAAGTGGCTATATGTAAATGTATGATGTCTTGAAGACACATAGATAAGTGGCTACATGTAAATGTATGATGTCTTGAAGACACACAGATAAGTGGGTACATATAAATGTAAGATGTATGGATAACACTCTCTATGTTGCGTGTAATTTAAGATTAGAATCAATTTGCATTTTTTGATTACTCTAAAGTGTAATTTTTTAATCTGTTTATAAGTAGTGTTAGCATTCAAACAAGATTTTTAATATCTAGTTACAATTTAAGTTAGTACTATGGCTGTTCATGTACATCTATATGTATGTACATATGTACTTTTGTATGCATGTATAAGTTCTTCTTGATATGTATGTATATCCGTACATTTATTCATGTGTCATTACTTTTCGTGGTAAATATCCATAAATGTATGTATGCATGTATGTATGTATGTATGTATGTATGTTGTGTTGTGATTTGGATTTTTAACGTAGCTTTAACAATTTTTTAGTCATATTGCTATGATGTCTGCAATGTAGCAGTTTATAGTGATGTCTAGCACTGGGGCATCATGTCGCAGACATGAAGCATGATGTCCCACCCAGTCACATTATCCTGACACCAGGCCGACCAGTCCTAACACTAACCTCTTAATGCTGACTGTCAAGCAAGGCAGCAGTTAGTACCATTTTTGTAAGTCTTTGGTATCACTCGGCCTGGGTTCGAACCCACAACCTCCCACATCCGAGGCAGATGCCATAACCACTAGGATGCATGAATGTATGTATGTATGTATGTGTGTGTGTGTGTGTGTGTGGATGTGTGTGTGTGTGTAATTTGGATTTTTAACGTAGCTTTAACAATTTTTCAGTAATATCGCTATTATGTCAGAAGTGTGGCAGTTCATAATGATGGTCACATACAAAAAGCATCATGTCCCACCCAGTCACATTATCCTGACACCAGACTGACCAGTCCTAATGCTAACCTCTTTATGCTGAGCACCTAGTGAGGCAGCTGTTAATACCATATTTATTAATGCTGACTGTCAAGCAAGGCAGCAGTTAGTACCATTTTTGTAAGTCTTTGGTATCACTCGGCCGGGGTTTGAACCCACAACCTCCCACATCCGAGCTGGATGCTCTAACCACTAGGCTACCAGTGTGTGTGTGTGTGTGTGTGTGTGTGTGTGAATGTATGTAAAAGTTATGTAACTGTTTAAAGTTGATAGCTACAATAAAACAATATTTCTTATTATGTAAATGCAAACTGGCTCTAAATACAATATATTTTATTTTCCCAATAACATGTACTTTACTGATGATCAATTATGTACAGTACTTCAAAACTCTGAATCCACACCAAAAGTCATAATTCTCTTTTACCTATGTTTTAATACCTTTGTAAGTATTATAAACTGCACAGAACACCAGGAACACATATGATAGAAAGAGACAAGGCTGTAAAACACTCAACAACTAATGCATATGATATAATTTGAAAAAGACAAGGCTGTAAAACACTCAAAAACTAACATATGATATAATTTGTAAAAGACAAGGCTGTAAAACACTCAACAACTAACACATATGATATAATTTGAAAAAGACAAGGCTGTAAAACACTCAACAACATATATGATATAATTTGAAAAAGACAAGGCTGTAAAACACTCAACAACATATATGATATAATTTGAAAAAGACAAGGCTGTAAAACACTCAATAATGTTTCAGATGATCATCTTACTGGCTGAGTGGTGGCTGTTCCAATTTTTTTAACAATTTCATTCTCTGCCTCGCTTAATCTGTTGACCACACTTTGCTCAGCAACCTGGAAAAAAAACAAGAGACCCAAATGGACCTGATATCACTCACCTTACATTCATTAGTTTGAAAGGCAAATGTAATAGTAACAAGTTATGTGCTTTGGGTTGAAATGGGATAATGTTAGGACATGCTCCAGCTACATGTATGTAGTTAATTGGTGATGTCTTTGCTTTCAGTCAAATCTAGATACATTCTATTTATTTAGTTCTTTTTGTGAAGAAACTATCTGTAGCTTTTCTATTTTTATAGTAACTGTGGTCATATCTGATGGCAAATCATCATTTGTACACATATGAAAGCCAGTTTTTTGGTCAAATCTGGTCAAATTCTGTTTTTCTGGGAAGATACCATTTTATGATTTGGCTATTTTAGTTAACAGTGCCAATATCTGAATGTATATAACTTGATATCACTTGTACAAAGCTGAAAGCCTTTATGCAAAGATGCTTTCTGTCAAAATTTGGTTGGTTCAGCTCAAAAGTCATTCATATATTTACTTTTCTAATTTTAGCAATGGTGAATTTTCATTGTTTAATAAATTTGAAAGGCCCATATATCACAATGCTTTTGCCATGCTTTTTGACCTAGCTTCTTGGGCTGTGTTTGAAAAATCATTGTTTAATGTTTTCTAAGTTAAGTAATGGTAGTCAATTTTGAATTGGTATTATTCGTATAAATGTGAAAGATCTTCATGCTACCAAGCCTTCTGTCATATTTTATCAAATTTGGGTAAGAGAAAAAGTCATTTCAAGGTTTCTCTATCTGATGCATTATCAGCTATATTTGATAGCGGTTTGTAAGAACAAATCATTTAATGAGCATGGCGGTCATATTTGAAAATGGACCAGCAAGCTGACGTGCTCTTTCCCAAGTCTGACTGAAAATTTTCTATTACTTTTTCTTTCATGAAGTTTAAAATAGCAATTCTTGCTGAACAACGCACAATGGATACAGGCCCATTCCATGAGCTCATCTGGTCTAAAAGCAAGTCTACCTAATTAAATGAGATGACTACAAGCTCAATCATGGCAAGACTTATGAGCCAATATATAATAAAACCCACCTAATTGGCCACCTTAAAAAGATAGTCACCTGCTCAGGAGTGACCATTTAAACTATCTTCCAATCTAAAAATAATTCATGCAAAATACAGACACATGCTAAACACAGCCATCAGCAAGTGCCTTGGAGCCCTGTGGACAATTTCTGTTCATGCAGAAATAGAGCTGTAGGCATACAACTGATCACAAGAGAAAGGTATGGACTTGGCAGAAACATTTGGAACCCAAAGAACTGCACTGATTAAATACCTTGTAACCTCTCTTATAATATTCTCATCTGGAGAACTGAAAATTCTATATTGAATCTTCATTTCTCATACACTTTTCCTATTATTAAAATATCTTTTTTATTGATGCTAGTTTTAGTTCTTTTCTTAATATGCAAATGAAATATAAGTCACATGTGACTGCAGTTCCACAAGAAGTAGATTTAAATATAACTGACTCCTTAGTATTAACAGATACCAGGACCTTACACATTAAATGAAGATGACCAGAGATCAGTATTGACCAGAGATCTACAACTGAGACAGCACCCAGAGGATCTATTTGATGATCAGGTAATATTTATACATTTATGTTGCTGGTTCAACTACTTTACAAAAAATCTGGGGCCCCGAGTGGCCGAGTGGTCTAAAGCGCTCTTTGTTACGGATCACTGCCATCTCACCTCTGTCTGCAGCGGTTCGAGTCTAAGATTCAGCCAATGTGGGCATGTGAGAAAGCTTGCCAGTAGCTTCTCGTGGGTCGGTGGTTCTTTCCAGGGTTTTCCGGGTTCTTCCTCCACCATTAATACTGGCCGCCATGTATAGCCTATCGTGCTGAAAAATGGCGTTAAACCCCACAACAACAACAACAACAACTGTACAAAAAATCATGATTTCAATCTATACAATATGTGCATATTTAATACATGCAGCAAACATTTAAACATTTGCAAGTTGTCTTCGATAACAAATCTTTAAAATAACACTTTTCCTATAAAATAATAGTTAGCACTTGTAAAATGTGAAATGGGTCAAGAAACATGTTTCTAAAAGAACAGATAGCACCTGTAAAAATGTGTAAATATATGTTCCTTAAATTATATTAAGCACCTGTAAAAGTGTTTCAATACGCATCTCTAAAATAATATTTTGCACCTGTAAGAATGTGTAAATACGCGTGACTCTAAAATAATAGTTATAAAACAATAGTTAACACCTTTCAAAATGTGTCAATACACATCTCTAATAGTATCTTTTAAAATGTGTCAATCAATGCACGTGTCTTTACCCTCACTCTGTTAAAAGAAAAGTTCCTGAAGTATAAAATAGAGTGAGACAAGCCCCAAATGTCAAACCCCAAAGGTGGCTAATGTACAAATTTAACTAAATGTCAGCTTTTCCTGGACCATAGTGCCATACTCACAACAGGAGGGGTCAGGGTCTGAATCCTGTCTTTTACTCCAACCAACTTGGTATGATACTGGTGTCATTACACCAGCATCAAAAGACATCATGTCTTTTACTCCAAGTACCCTGGTATGATGTTGGTGTCTTTGCATCAGCATCAAAAGACATCCTGCTATGGTAACAGTTCCAGCCTCATTTGAGTAGTGCATTTGAGTAGGCTATTTCTTGTGTATAAAGGTTGTGAGGTATATCATAAAAGATATGCCATCAGCATGTAGAAAGGGCTGATTAGCCATTGTTAGATATTTTGAGGCTTTGTGGGGGATGAGAAACTGTTTCCCCTCCCTTTTATTACATGGCTTTCTGTACTAGTAAAAAAACTGCTGTCATCAAGAAATGACTGCAGAAGCTTCTGGTATTAGTCAGGTGACTAAAGATCCTTCCAGTAATGGTCAGGTTGGCATTTGTATTTTAACTTCATATCCTTCCAGTAATTCTCAGATTGCCACTTGCATTACGACTGACCCTTCTGAAAGGAGTATGAAGAATGAAAGGCAAGTTGGAGAAGCAATATTTTTTGTGGACTGCTTCCCAACTTCGTCAATATGGACTATGACAAATGGTGATGACGTGAATGGCAATTAATGTAATGTTACCAAGTGGTGAGTTTGAGTGATATCTGTATAAAATGAATCTCATCTCACCAAGATTGTATGAAGTACTCAGTTCATTTGCCACTGTGTGGTAAATAGGACATTAACAGCTTTGGCAATGCAACAGGTAAACTTCCATGCATTATCATTACCTGCTTTCCCTGCAAGTCTAACAATGGCAAGAAGGACCAATTTCAACAAGGAAGAAGTCATTACTATATTTCTAACTAGAATGGAGTTTGCTTGGAACACTCAGCAATGTAAAAAGTGGAGAAGACAATGATGACTGCTGCTATACCATTATCTAGGTCTAGGACTTCCACAGGACTTCATAAAATCCAAATGTATCTTATGACAGCAAGCTTCCATAGGACTTCATAAAATCCAAATGTATCTTATGACAGCAAGCTTCCATACACTTAATAAAATCCAAATGTATCTTATGACAGCAAGCTTCCACAGACTTCATAAAATCGAAATGTATCTTATGACAGCAAGCTTCCATAGACTTCATAAAATCGAAATGTATCTTATGACAGCAAGCTTCCACAGACTTAATAAAATCCAAATGTATCTTATGACAGCAAGCTTCCATAGACTTCATAAAATCGAAATGTATCTTATGACAGCAAGCTTCCATAGGATTCATAAAATCCAAATGTATCTTATGACAGCAAGCTTCCATAGACTTCATAAAATCCAAATGTATCTTATGACAGCAAGCTTCCACAGAACTAAAATCCAAATGTATCCTATGACAGCAAGCTGAGAATGATGCCTTTAGATGAGCTTTTGAGAAAAAGGCTTTGAAGTTGCCATAATCCAAGATCTTTACTGACAGACATTTTACAGGCGATGTAATCATAAGGGATTAAGGCAGAAGTATGGTGATCAAAGTCATAAAAATGTAACCATTTGAGGAGTGCTGCTCAACGCAACCTATAAGTTATGCAACTAAAAGAACATTCTTTTACTCAGCTACATTGAAATAAAATTAACTGACCATTATGATTCATAACTGACCATTATGATTCATAACTGACCAATATCCATTATTGTTAAGCAAAATCTGAAATATTATCTCAGGTTTGAATGAATGAATAAATAGCGTTATTATCACGAAGTTCTTTTATCTGACTTACAAAGTATTTGTCATTAAAATGATGTTAAATTAATTTTACCACTCAATCGATTTTAACCACTTCACAAAATGATACTAGCCATCTGTGTCTTTTAGCAATCAGTTCTTTTTTCCACTAAATGTCTTAAATTCTTTAAACTTACTGATATTTGAATGGGTTATTTTTTTAATAACATGTGTCTGTTTATTCATTTCATGTAAGATTAGCAATAATCTTTGACAATTTAAGCTACAGATTTGATTCTTAATCTCTCTTCAGTTAAAATCCCTGATATAAACATGGCCAGTCATGTATTTGAAGGAGAAATTGATTTCAAAGGTAACAACTTTTAATTCCATTTTGACTTCAAAATTTTGGTGGGGCAGTGGTGGTGGTAAAGGGCATTGCCTGGTGACTTGGCATTATTTTTAAGGTGAATTCTTTTCTTGATTGACTGATGTTTGATGGATTTAATAAAGGCTTTCTTTGATGATTAACTCACAACATCAAAGAGTTGCTGATAGCTGCTGACAATGTCCGATATAACCTGCATCTCCATCTGTACTCCAAGTCCAATAACAGACATCTGAAATATACAATATGTACCTTACTTTATGATGCGTCACTCTGCAGTTTACTATGGGTACTCTGTTAATTTACCACGATGAATCAAGGATTTGTAATTCAATGGGTTTTTTCTTCTCACTAATGAAATAAAGTTTAGTTATTTATTTAAGAAATAAAGTTTAGTTATATATGTAAGAAAAAATATTTAGTTATTCATTTATTTGTTTATTTATCTATCCAAACAAGAAAAAATCTACATGGGTCAAAGATTATAAACATAAAAGGTTCATGAAAGATAACAATTTTAAAACAGTATCAACATACAGACAGACAGACAAACAAAAACCAATACAAATAGACAAGACTTCAGATACATGGACTGACTGACACAGAAGTAGACAGAGGGACAGACAAACATTCAAAGACATACTGTTTGGTTTTCCTCTTTATTGGACTTCATCAGAGTGGAGCCGAAAGATGTTGCAATGTTTTCCAGTTTCATCAGATTCTCAGAAGAGTGTGTTGACAATCTGTAGGGTTATCATGTCAAAACAAATAAATTTTAAATATATGGGTTTGCTTTCTTGCAGTAAAGTCAATTAAAAATAAATACATTTTAAACATAAATGTATGGATTCACTTTCCAACAGTCAATTAAAAACAAACAAATTCTAAATATAACAGCATGGGTTTGCTTTCCAGCAGTTAAATCAATTAAAATAATACTAACAGCTATTATCAATAAACTGAATATTAAACTCTAAAACCCATTCAGTTTGTCTTACCAATTTTCAAAGCACTGAAAAGTCCAAGACAAATTCTGATGATGGACACCATAACAGTCAATTACTTTCCATCTAATTTAATGTCACCTATATTTAGTACCATATAAATCAGCACATTAAATCTGAGATGATGTCAACCTGGATAGTTAACTGTCATTAAATCTGAGATGACATTAACCTGGATAGTTAAGTGTCATTAAATCTGAGATGACATTAAACTAGCTGTTTGAGTGTCATTAAATCTGAGATGACATTAAACTAGATGTTCGAGTGTCATTAAATCTGAAATGACATTAACCTGGATAGTTAAGTGTCATTAAATCTGAGATGACATTAAACTAGCTGTTTGAGTGTCATTAAATCTGAGATGACATTAAACTAGATGTTCGAGTGTCATTAAATCTGAGATGACATTAAACTAGCTGTTTGAGTGTCATTAAATCTGAGATGACATTAAACTAGATGTTCGAGTGTCATTAAATCTGAGATGACATTAAACTAGCTGTTTGAGTATCATTAAATCTGAGATGACATTAAACTAGATGTTTGAGTGTCATTAAATCTGAGATGACATTAAACTAGCTGTTTGAGTGTCATTAAATCTGAGATGACATTAAACTAGATGTTTGAGTGTCATTAAATCTGAGATGACATTAAACTAGATGTTTAAGTGTCATTAAATCTGAGATGACATTAAACTAGATGTTTAAGTGTCATTAAATTTGAAAAGACATTAACCTGATTAAACTGGATATTTAAGTGTCATTAAATTTGAGTTGACATAACCTGGATATATATTTCATTAAATTTGTATCAATTAGACAGATATACCACATTAGGAACAATGTTTGCAAACCCAGTTGGAACATCTGTACAATGTAAACAGTAAAGCCATCTTATAATGGATACATTGTATACAGTACAGTGGACACTCACTATAACACTGTTATGGAGAGTTGTACAAATGTACCATGTTAACAGCAAGGCCATCTTATATTGGATACATTGTATACAGTACAGTGGACTCTCACTATAAGGCCATCTTCTAATGGATACATTACACATAGTTCAGTGGACTCTCACTATTATGGGGAGTTGTACAAATGTACAAAATTAACAGCAAGGCCATCTTACACTGGATACATTACACATAGTTCAGTGGACTCGCACTTAACCCTATTATGGGGAGTTGTACAAATGTAGTGTTAAAAATAAGTCCATCTTATCCTGGATACAATACCTGGAAAAATGGAAGTGCTGCAGTGAGACTCTACACATTGTTTTACTACAAGAGTCATCTGTTGACAACTATATATGGATACCATATTGATATATAATATTTACAGTGCTAAAAACAAGTTACTATAGTCTAGACTTACTGTATTTTTGCAAATTCGCTTACTGTGCTGAATTTGCAAAAATGTTATACTTGCAAATATTTTATGATTACTAGCAAATCTGGTGTGTCCATCAACATACCTCCAGAGATGACTGGCCAGTCTTTTGAGAGTCTGGTAGTTTACACGTGGGAGCTGCTGTAGCAGGTACTTGTACCACTGTTCCTTTACCACTTTGTCCCCCAAGGCTGGAAATAAAGAGAATTTTTTTGGAAATTCTTAATATATATTTTCTAAAGTACAGTTCTTATATTCCTGAGCTGGAAACCAAGCAAACTAATGTAACATTTACACTTCTGTACTGAGCATCAAACTGACAATATAGACTAAGACAACTTTCAATACTGTATGAGTGTATCACTGTACAGTGAGATGACCTTCAATACTGTACTAGTGCATCATTATACACTGGACTGACCTTCAATACTGTACTAGTGCATCATTATACACTGGACTGACTATACTTGTGCATCATTACTGACTTTTGTTTGACTGATATCAAATTAAATCAACTTTTTCTAAAAGGTTTTTAGTACAAGCCCTTGTTTACAGGTTGGAGCTGTAGGTGCATAAAACCAGTCAGGGATTAACAACCAGTTGCATGGAATCATGGCACTGACTAACCCTGAATCATATACAATCAGTCCTTGTTGGGCTATATAGTCAAATTATCCAAACTGAGTCCATATGACTTAACTGGTAATCAGTCTCTGCTGGACATTACAGTCAAATTACCCAAACTGAAATCCATGACTAAACTGCTAATCAGTCTCTGTTGGACAATACAGTCAAATTATCCAAACTGAAATCCATGACTAAACTGCTAATCAGTCTGTGGACAATACAGTCAGATTACCCAAACTGAAATCCATGAATAAACTGCTAATCAGTCTCTGTTGGACAATACAGTCAAATTACCCAAATTGAAATCCATGACTAAACTGCTAATCAGTCTATGGACAATACAGTCAGATTACCCAAATTGAAATCCATGACTAAACTGCTGATCACTCTCTGTTGGACAATACAGTCAAATTACCCAAACTGAAAGCCATGACTAAATTGCTGATCAGTCTCTGTTGGACAATACAGTCAAATTATCCAAATTGAAATCCATGACTAAACTGCTAATCAGTCTCTGTTGGACTATACAGTCAAATTACCCAAATTGAAATCCATGACTAAATTGCTGATCAGTCTCTGTTGGACAATACAGTCAAATTACCCAAATTGAAATCCATGACTAAACTGCTGATCAGTCTCTGTTGGACAATACAGTCAAATTATCCAAACTGAAATCCATATGATCAAACTGCAACATTAACTCCTTTTTTTAAATTGCTTTTACCATTATCCTCCAGTTTAAAGTTGGCAGTACTTGTCCTAGCAAGTGCACAATAGTTGCAATTTAAGGAAAGATAGTTTTTCCATTAAGAAAGGAGGGCTTTTCCTTAGCAAAAGAGGGATTTCTCCTTAGCTTTTTCAATACAGTCTATATTTACCAAAAATGAACATTAGGTTAGTCAACGGAAAATTCTTAAGACTGAAAAACTCACCATTGTTGATGGACTTGGGCAATTTACAAAGTCATAAACATAATAAAAACAGAATACATTTTTGTTGATAAAAGCTAATAATAAACCTTCTTAAAGTTAATAAAAGAGGAAAGCGTGATTACAATCAATGATAAACAAAAAAAAACACGAGCAGTTGTTTGTTTTTCTCTCCAAACTTCAAATGGCACCTGAATGAATACCAAATGAATTGGCCATACAACTGATGCATTTCTTATTGGGAATATTATGAAAATGTGTGTGTCTGTCTTCGTGTGTCTCTGTGTGATATAAGTTCAGAAATTACAAATAAGCAAACTTTATCAATAAAATGGATGGACTTACTGTATGAAATTCAGATACAGAATTCCACATTTTGATTTATCCCAGTTTATGTCGACTTACATGCAACATCAGGGTTTATTAATATTTATGTCATTAATGAAATTCTGATGGAAACAAAATTAACTGAAGTTAACATCAAGCTAAGTTGCAATAAGAGTTGAAATAAGGAAATTGCTTTAAATATTCAAACAGTTATCAATGGAGCTGACAAATCAAGAAAATAGTGCAAACTGAATTTTACAGTTGCCAAAAGTTTGGCTAAAATAACCCAGCTGAAATAGTAAGAATGTTTTCAAGGAAATTTATGTCAATAAACCCTTTTTGAGCAGAGAGTGTGTGTGTGATTAGGATTTTTAACTTAGCTTTAACAATTTTTCAGTCATATCGCTATGATGTCTGCAATGTGGCAGTTTATAGTGATGTCTAGCACTGGGGCATCATGCAGACATGTAGCATGATGTCCTACCCAATCACATTATTCTGACACTAACCTCTTAATGCTGAGTGCCTAGTGAGGCAGCTGTTTAGTACCATTTTTGTAAGTCTTTGGTTTGACTCAGCCAGGGTTTAAACCCATGACCTCCCGCTCCTGAGGCGGACGCTCTAACCACTAGGCCACTGGAGCAGTCTTGAACAGAGAGGCAATTCATGCTTGTTAAAAAACAAACAAACACTGCAGCAGAAAAGAATATAAATCTATCACTGATTTAATAGTTGTCTAATCTTGAGGCAAAATAAAGCTATTCAATCTCTGGCTACTAATTGACTCCTCCTGACCAAAATTTCAAATTTATACTTAAAGAAATAAAATGGAGGACAAGAATTCAGTATGTGAAAGCCACAACCTCTCCCATATCCTCTTACTTTCTGTGGATTATCTAAATTTCTAATTAAACTTTCAACTTTTTATTTTCAGTTTTTAAGTCATAATAATATACATATTTTATCATTCACAGCAAAATTTCTTACACACATGAACTGATCAAACTCCTCATGTGGTTGATGCAAATAAACATTACGTCATTGCAGCCTGTGAATTTTTTCTACTGATGATTCTCTCTAGTGTCATTGGTTCGGGGCTAAATCAGTCTCTGTTTTGGTTCATGCAGGTGTAAACCAAACTAAACTCCAAAAAGCCTGGTCAATCAATCATTAAAACAAAAATGAACATATAAAAATTCAATTATTATTCCATGAAAACCAGTATCTCAATTCAAGTTTCATGAATGGTTGTTTAAGATTTGTTGATATAGTTTATCAGCTGTTTGTACAAAGAAAACTAGGAAATACGTCTGCAAACGGTTATCCAGAATTCTTAACTTTAATGGAGGGTAATACATTTCTGAAGCTTACATGCTGCTTGTATAAATGTGTCTTAAAAGACATGATGTTAGCATAAAATCAATCAAATTTCTAATGTACACGTAAAGTTTGTATATGTTTGTAAAGACGTGATGTTAACAGAGGGTCATTCAAATTTCTAAAGTACACATACTGTTTGTATACGTTTGTAAAGTTGTGATACTAGCAGAGGGTCATTCAAATTTCTTCATGTTTACCTGCTGTTTGTGTAAAATGTTTGTAAAGACGTGATGTTAACAGAGGGTCATCCAAATTTCTAAAGAATCGCTTGATCACATTGGCTACTGCATGAACATCTGTCTCATCAGTCAAGGCAACTGAGCGAGCATCTGAAAACAAAAATCATGAAATTTCTGGTCAATGCAACTTAGGAAAACAAGGGCAATAAAATTATGCACACGGAACTAATCAATAATTCATTTCCTGTACAGTATTAAATAACAAACGCTTCAATGCCAACAATACAAACTGAATTTGATGACTTTATTACAGACCATACAGTATCTTTATACATGTGGACTGGGATCTTATTATCTCTTTATTTATGGGGACCAGAATCCTGCCATCCCTGTAAAGATGTGGACAAGGATCCTAACATCTCTTTGTAGATGGAGACAGGGATAACATTGCACTGAATAGCTGGGAACTGGGATCTTAGCATCTTTTTATAGATGGAGACAGGGATAACATTGAACTGTATAGCTGGGGACTGGGATCCTAGCATCTCTTTATAGTTGTTGTTGCTGTAGGGTTTAACGCCATTTTTCAGCACACGATAGGCTATATATGGCAGCCAGTATTAATGGTGGAGGAAGAACCCGGAAAACCCCGGAAAGAACCACCGACCCACGAGAAGCTACTGGCAAGCTTTCTCACATACCCACATTGGCTGAATCCAAGACTCAAACCCACGCAGACAGAGGTGAGATGGCAATGATCCATAACCGATGAGCACTTTAGACCACTCAGCCACTCGGGCCCCCCCCCCCCATCTCTTTATAGATGGAGACAGGGATAACATTGAACTGTATAGCTGGGGACTAGGATCCTAGCATCTCTTTGTAGATGGAGACAGGGATAACATTGATCTGTATAGCTGGGGACTGGGATCCTATTACCTCTGTATATGTACCTGGTGACTGGGTTCCTATTGTCCCTGTGAAGCATGGGATTCTATTGTCTCTGTAAATATGGTGCCTGGAATTCTATTGTCTCTTTAAATATGGTGTCTGAGGTCCTATTGTCTCTGTAAATATGTGGACTGGGATCCCATTATCTCTGCAAAGATTTGGACTGGGATCCTACTGTCTCTGCATAGATTTGGACTGGGATCCTACTGTCTCTGCATAGATGGGCGCTGGGATTCTATTGTCTCTGCATAGATGAGGACTGGGATTATATTGTCTCTGCATAGATGGGGACTGGGAGTTTATTATATTTGTATGTGCATATGAAGATGGCAACTGGGCTTCTATTGTCTCTGCACAGATGAGGACTGGGATTCTATTGTCTCTGCATAGATGGGGACTGGGATTCTATTATATTTGTATGTGCATATGAAGATGACAACTGAACTTCTATTGTATAGATTGGGACCTGGATTTTATTGTCTCTGTCTATCCCTATGTATGCATGCATGCATACACAGATGCATCGATGGGATGATGTATGTATGTATGTATGTATGTATGTATGTATGTATGTCTGTCTGTATGTTAATAAATAGGTTTGACTGGCAATGAGAAAGTTAAAAAGGCCCATAAAATTATAAAAACACGAAGCATTTCTAACAAACAGCTGCAGCAAGCACTAAAGCAAACTGGACCCATAAATTTATCATACGTAAAGCCATTTTTAATGGATGGATCTGACTGGCTTTGAGGCAGTTAAGAGAACAGGCAAAGTTATTATACACAATGCCATCTTTAATAGACAGAGGTCTCGCTAGGATTTTAAAACTAGGAGTCCAAGACTCTTATTTAGGGAAAAACAGGTATTCCATCAGCAAAAGTTGCAACTTCCTACCAGAAGCATACTGGGTATATTTGAAGTTGCTAAATTTCTAGATGAGTAGAACCAGTGGTTGCCATTGAGTTTAATTTTCTAACTTCTTTACACCACTAACATAGAGTTCTTGTTTGTCCATTAGAGTGAGAGAGAATTATGTCAGGCCAAGGAAAGGTCTTATTCCAAGCACTAAGCCAGGCATCACACATAGTGTTCCATGTGAAAGATCAGTTCTAGCAACTTCTAGCACTCTGCCAAATCTCGTTACAATCTTCATCAATTTGTCGAGAAACCCCAAAATACTTATCCAAATTTGCAAACTCTCAACATGTCTTGATTTTGAGGTCACATGCAGTACTTATTCGCCTACACTTGGAAACGAACACAATAATGAAAGCTAAAGTTGTTTATTTGATGTACTCTTATACAAAAAAATTACATCACAGGGTCTCCTTCTGCCTCTGAATTCAGTCATTAGAAATATCAGCATATTTTACCACCACTCTGCAGCTAGTCAAGTTTTTTAACTTGCCGCAAATATACTGGGTCTTGTTCTTCAGATGTACTCTTACAATGACAACATATACATCTGGGGGTCTTTTCAGAAACTAAATTTTCTCACTGTAAATATCAGCACAGCTAAAATGATCAATTGATCAACACATTTTCCCACTCAGCTGGTGGTTGAAGCAGGACTGGCAAGCCCTTGAATTTGCTGTCCAGCAAATGCCTGCGTATTGAGGACTCCTGTATACCTGGTTTTCTGCATCCCAGATAAAAAAATTGCATCCATATATGCATGATTAAGCATTTCTGAGACCTCCGATAGATAACTCATACAGACACTTAGGCATTCAAGAGGACCCATTTAATGGATAGATGTGACTGGCACTGAAGACCTGATATGAAGTAAAATGTTATTTGTAAGATAGTGATGAAAATACTTTACCTTTTCTGAACTGGTCTAGCATATCCTGTATACGAGAGTTGACGCTTCCCTCACGGTAAATTCCCCGAGTGGTGAGTGCTGAAAAAACACAAACAGATTGACTGAAAAAAGTTCTCGTTTAAAACAAACATTAACTCTCCTAGAAGCTACTGAGGGAAAATGAAATACCACTGGTACAGATCTTCCTGACATTGGTACAAAGTGCACATCTATATCACTGAATTCAAACTAGAAGTACAATTTTCTTGAATGACGAATTACATGATACAGTGGTTCCTTGACTTACGAGTGTCCCAACTAATGAGTTTTTCGAGATACGAGCCGTCTCTCGGCCAATTTTTTGCTTTGAGTTGAGAGCTAAAATTCGGGTTACGAGCCAGCTTCAGATACCCCACCGCTAGTTGGCGCAGTGAACGCCACAGTGAACGTCGCAACATCCGCCCAGCATCCCGTGTCTCACTCATTCACTTTAAGCGGTTAGCTCGCAGTGGAAGCATCAGTGTTGTGCTCGCATTTGTGCTTGCAGTTATTTTGCAAAACTTCATTTTTCCAACCATGGATCCAAAGAAAGTGAGTGCAAAGGACAGTGCTGAGAAGAAGAAGCGGATGATATGCATTGAATTAAAGAAAGAAAAACATGACCAAGGTGTGCGTGTAGTCGACTTGGCGAAGCAGTACGAGCGTAGCACTTCTACGATCTGCACCATACTGAAGCAAAAGGAGTCAATAAAGGCTATAATGCCAGCCAAGGGCGTTAAAATAATTTCTAAACTGTGGACATCTAGCCATGAAAATATGGAGAAGCTGCTGATGGTGTGGTTGACGGAGAAGCAGCTCGTAGGAGATACCGTGATGGAGGCTATAATCTGCGAGAAGGCACGAGCTATTTACGCTGATTTGCTGCAGCAGACCCCAGGCACTTCGACGGAGCAGTTTAAAGCAAGTCGGGGCTGTTTCGAGAATTTTAAAAAGAGGACTGGCATTCACTCCGTTGACAGGCATGGTGAGGCAGCGAGAGCGGATATGAAGACAGCTGTGGATTACCTCAAAACTTTTGCTGAAATTATAGCAGTAGAAGGATACATACCCCAGCAAGTCTTCAACTGTGACGAGACAGGACTCTTCTGGAAGAAGATGCCAAGGAGGACTTACATAATGGCAGAGGAGAAGAGGATGCCAGGCCACAAACCCATGAAGGATAGGCTAACCCTCGCACTGTGTGCCATTCGGAAAACCCGAGCCTTTAAGTCACATACAATTCTGAAAGAAAAACTGCAGGTTATGTGGAGGGCAAACCTGAGGGCGTGGGTCACCAGGCAGTTCTTTATGGAGTGGGTGAATTTGGTCTTTGGTCCTGACGTTAAGAAATATCCCCAGGAAAATAACCTACCCCTGCAAGCCCTTCTCATCCTGGACAATGCACCTGCTCACCCACCTAACCTCAAAGATGACATCCTCGAAGAGTTCAAGTTTATAAAGGTTCTCTACCACCCCTATCCTGCAGTCCATGGACCAGCAGGTGATTTCTTATTTCAAGAAGCTCTTCACCAAGCACCTGTTCCATCGCTGCTTTGAGGTGACGGAGAGCACAAACCTCACCCTTCGAGAGTTTTGGAAGGACCACTATAACATGGTGATATGCCTCAGAATTATCAATATGGCCTGGCAGGGTGTTACAAAGAGGACCTTGACCTCTGCGTGGAAGAAGCTGTGGCCTGAGGTTGTGTCTGAAACGGACTTTGAAAGACTTGAACCCAAAGCGGCAGTGGTGGAGGAGATTGTATCCCTCGGCAAGTCCGTGGGCCTGGACATGGATGAAGGTGACATCAACGAGCTCATCAAGGAGCACTCCGAGGAACTGACAACAGAGGAGCTAAAGGAGCTACAGACGCAGCAGCACACGGAGGTTTTGCAGGAAATAGGTGACGCGGAGGAGGCGGAGGAGGTTATCTCTACAAGTGAGATAAAGGAAATGTTGGGAATGTGGGAGAAACTTTCAGACTTTATTCAAAAGAAACACCCAGAAAAAGTTGCAACTGAGCGTGCGACAGCGCTATTTAATGACACTTGCCTAACTCATTTCAGAAACATTCTGAAACAGAGGATGAAACAAACCTCATTGGACAGGCTTTTATCGAAAACCCCTGCAGATGAAAGCGAGGAAAGCGTGGCGAAAAGGGCAAAAATCAGCGAATAAGATTCAGTTATTCACTTCAGCCTTTCTCCTCCACCTCCATCAGCATCTTCAAGTCGTCTGATCTCCAAAGTAAATGCTGTACATAATACTTAATAAAACCAGTTTATTGCAGTACATTCTATTGTATTGTGTTTTTATACAATATTCGTTATTTATAAGTACATTTTTCTTATTTAAAAACATGTATAAAAAAAATTGGGGTGTTTTTTTGGGATCTGGAATGGATTAATGGCATTTCAATTCATTTCAATGGGGAAAATTGATTTGACATACGAGTAATTTGAGTTACGAGCTCCGTCACGGAACGAATTAAACTCGTAAGTCAAGGAACCACTGTACTAATAACTCTTGTACAAAGAATTTATGATATCTCCTCCACCAAACTTCATATTATACATTTATAATTATCTAGTAATACTACAGAAACATTCATTATATTTATCTAGAAATACTGAAGAAATCTATAACTCAATACAGTGTTCATTATATTTACCTAGAAATATTAAAGAAATCTATATCTCGACACAGCGTTCATTATATTTATCTAGAAATATTGAAGAAATCTATATCTTTACACAGGCTGCTGTGGAAGCATACACTTCCAGGACTCTTTAAGGTCTTCCTAGATGTCTGTACTAATTCTCAATCATGATATTTAATACTGATGGTATGAAGCAGCCTTTATTTCTTTTTGCTCTTTGTTCTTAGTAAACAGCAATCTATGGATCAAATGCAGTATATGTACCCATTTTCCTTGACTGCACTTTAAGTTAAAGCATATTTAAAATATGGAATTTTTTAATTTTCAATTAGTTCATAAGTAGTAGTTGACATTGTTACAACTCTATGGTCTTAAACTAAGTAACAGCAAAAAGCTAAGCCAACAAGTTGTATAAAATTCAACAAAAAAAATTTTCTCCCTGGAACACAATGTGAAATTTAAAGGGAACTTACATCATTGTGAATTAAATACCAAATAATCCTACAATTTTTAAATACCAAATAATCCTACAATTTTTATTACAAGTCCAAAAGTATAGAGTGTTCCAAATGAATTCCAGGTCTTCAATGTGCTGATGTACCAATAGCATTGCTGTATCACAATGATATAATCTAAAATGTATCTGAATGAATTTACAATAATCCCAAAATAATGTTGTAGTTCAAAATGTCAATGTTTCAATTAATAATTTAAATAAAAAATTATTCTCAAATTATATCTAAATATTACTAAAAGCAATTCCACAAAGACTGATATTAAACAAAGTGCCCTGGACTTATATCATTTCTAATGGAAATTTCCATCCAATTTGTAAACAGGTGAAGTCTGTTTACTTAAAATTTAGCAAAAACAACTTACAAAATTCAGGCAGACGATGATTTTTCTCCAAGAGAAAACCCAATGTCCTTAACTCATATCCCAGTAAACATGTTGATGAATGATCACCATCTTAAAGGATAATCTAAAATAATGGACAAGAGTTATTCATTTCTTTTTTAATACCAGTCTTTGTGGAATCACTTTTAGTTATTTACAGATGACCTTTACAATCTACAATCATGGACAAAAGTTAAATACACAATAGAGATATGCATAACAACATATACAATGTCACTTTCTAAGTAGTTTAGCTAGTTTGTACCTTATAGTCCAGTAGTATGTGAGCCTGACTGCAATATGAACCAGATTCAATTATCAAGCACAAGAGTTGGACTTTATTTACCTCTCATTATATAGTTTATGGAATAAAGGAACATGATGTGCATTTGAAGGCTGAATTCTACAGCATAAAGCAAAAAGATTTGGCAGTGTTGCATGTGGAGTCTTGGAATTAAAGAACAATAACAAGGAAAAGTTTAGTTTTAAAATAGTCAGTTGCTGAAATGATGCTGTTCATGTTTTAGATGGCTGTGAAACAGTACCTGAAAGATATAGAGGGACATGAGTATGACACTAATAAGGAATTTGATCAACTTTTAGTTGAAATGAGACAAAGTGTGAGCATCAGCCAGGAGAAAAGAGAGAATGGCTCATTTCAAGTAGGAAGAACAAAGCATCTTGCAGGGTTCAGATAGTAGATACATATGAGCATGCAGTGACAAAGAAACTGGCAGAAAAGTAATCCTTACTGTGACAAAGAAACTGGCTGGACAGTGATCCTTACTGTGACACAGAAACTGGCTGGATAGTGATCCTTACAGTGACACAGAAACTGGCAGAAAAGTAATCCTTACTGTGGCAAAGAAACTGGCTGGACAGTGATCTTTACTGTGACACAGAAACTGGCTGGACAGTGATCCTTACAGTGACACAGAAAATGGCTGGACAGTGATCCTTACAGTGACACAGAAACTGGTAGAAAAGTAATCCTTACTGTGGCAAAGAAACTGGCTGGACAATGATCCTTACTGTGACACAGAAACTGGCTGGACAGTGATCCTTACTGTGACACAGAAACTGGCTGGACAGTGATCCTTACTGTGACACAGAAAATGGCTGGACAGTGATCCTTACTGTGACACAGAAACTGGCTGGACAGTGATCCTTACTGTGACACAGAAACTGTCAGGACATTGATCCTTACTGTGACACAGAAACTGTCAGGACATTGATCTTTACGATGACATAGAAACTGGCAGGCCAGTGATCCTTACTGCAAAAGCACACCACAGCACAGCAAAACTGAGGTTGAGAGTCTGCCAAGAAAGGTTAACATGAGGTAGACCCCCTAATGGGCAGAGATTCAACTTACGGCCAATGGGATAAAGGATTAATCTGTGTGGATCAACTAATTCCATTGGGATAGTATGCAGGACATTAGCTTGCCTGGGATGTGAGATCTGAATGTGGACTGTCTGACAGTAACAACAATGGAGAAAATTCCAAACCAAAAGGCAGTGTTATGGAAATTTGGTTCTCCCTTTGTCTTCTGATGTAACTAACAAAAATTTACTTGTTGCACAGAATGAGAAATCCTTTTCTAGACATCTGCCATAATTGAAAAGCATCCACTATCGTCTTTATCTCCAGCAGACTGATGTGTATGGAGCATTTCTTCCGAGGCCAACTCCAGAAGGCAGGTGAAGCAGATAGGTGGGGATGATGAATGAGGGTGGGAATCCATCCTTCTCGAGACATGGTGATCTCCAGGCATTCATTTTGAGCATCAACAAAGGTAATAGATACATGGTATCCAGGAATGGGAAGTCACTATAGCCAGTACTGGTGCGTGATGGAGCTGGGACCAGTAACTTACTTGCCGGGTGGTCAATCCATTATGTTTGTATGGGTCCAATACTGTATACTGTGGGAAATGGGTTCAACTAATTAAGTGCTAGTTACACTAGTATTGGCATTTGCAGCAGCCAGACACTATTTGCATCTTGGGTATATCAATAATACAGACCACTGTATCCAGTCCAAGTACTAAAGGGTGCAAGGCAAGATGACAGTGCCAGAGCTGAAGTGAGGGAGTCAAATGTGATACATGTATGGTCTCAAAATAACAAAACAGTGTACACATAGTAAACGATTCTGACAGTCTGACATGTGCTAGCTGGGACGAACCTGTCTTGGAAACATCTGAACTAACTGTAAACTATGTTCCCTTTTGTGGCAGTTTCATTCTGAAGAGAATGTGGCTGATTGCATGACTGGACAGCTATAATTGTGATATTGGGAATACCTGTTATTACAGCAAAACAACAGCATTGTCAAGATAACTGAGTGAAGCACTGTGCTCAGTTTACTCTTTAGTGGACGCTTCGAGTTCATACAAGAGAAGAAATCTTATTACTAGGAATAAATGATCACTTGCTAAATATAACAAGAAAGGATGAGTACTGAATGTATAAATTGTATACCATAGAGCAGGCAACTAATATCCTAACGGTTGGCTTATCATATGACAATGTAGAAAACTAAAGTGCAAAACAGGTAAACAGATTTAGTATACAGCCCCAAGGTGGCACCAATAACTCAGTCCAATGGAATACCATTTGTCTGGTTTCCATTGGCACCAATCACTCAATCCAATGGAATACCATTTGTCTGGTTTCCATTGGCACCAATCACTCAATCCAATGGAATACCATTTGTCTGGTTTCCAATGGCACCAATCACTCAATCCAACTGAATACCATTTGTCTGGTTTCCATCTTAGCCACCAGACAATTACTAAAACAAGCCAGAAGTGGTGAATGTCTTTCTCAGCCTGGAAGGGCTGGATTTGCAAGGAAGTGGATATATTCCTAACATGTAATCAAATGGCAACATACCTCATCTTTGGCTACTGTAGCAGCGGCGTCGCTAGTGTTGGTGTCACCCAGTGTGGTAAACTCATGGTGTCACCCCTCCAGACTTCTACCATGGATTTCTTCTTCTTAAAATAAGTCCACAGTATAATATAAAAATAAGCACCAGACGCTCTGCAGACTGCATGGTGGCACCCTGTGCCTGCTAGTCATGTATATAACTATGATTGGTTATCCGTTTATGAAATCCGACTAGACTGAGCAGTGTGTGCTCTGTAAAATTTGCAATTTTTCATTTTGGTGTCACCCCTCTGAGATGGTATCACCCGGTGCGGTCCGCACCCCCCCTAGCGATGCCACTGTACTGTAGGTTATATTTTTGCAGCTTAATTTGCTAGTGGCTAATTAGCAGGAAGGATGTTCTTAAAATGTTCCCATGAACTGAAGTAAGATTCTATAACTTAAAACAGCTTGTTAAATTTGTTAATATAAAGGCTATGTAACTGCCAGTATGCTCTACTGACCTCTGCACTCTATCAAGTCAATACAATATTCCACCAATATAACTACCAGTATGCTCTACTGACCTCTGCGCTCTATCAAGTCAATACAATGTTCCACCAGGACAGGGACATCATCAGCAGTCAGCGGCTGGTCATCCAGGAAATCTCCACTATGCTGGGAAAAGCAAACAAACATGTAGCTTAGAATAGAATCAAATAGTGTACTAATTTACAGGTACTAAGAAATGTTGTTTAAGTATTTTACAGGTAATAAGAAATGTTGTGTAGGTATTTTACAGGTACTAAGAAATGTTGTGTAAGTATTTTACAGGTACTAAGCAATGGTGTAGGTATTTTACGGGTACTAAGAATACCGCATACAATTTGATTTTGTATGATATGGTAAATCTTTGGCTTTGCCGTTTTATTTACATACCCAATGATGGACAAAACATTGAAACTGGCATTAGTTTTTATCTCTTTGTTACCAGAAATAAGGTTCAGTCTGTAGTTATGTCTGTGTTTTTGACTGTCAGTCAGGTACTAAGAAATGTTGTTGTAGTGGTACTAAGAAATGTTGGTGTAGATATTCTATGGGTACTAAGAAATGTTGTTTAAGTATTTTACAGGTACTAAGAAATGTTGTGTAGGTATTTTACAGGTACTAAGAAATGTTGTGCAAGTATTTTACGGGTACTAAGCTATGGTGTAGGTATTTAACAGGCACTAAAAATTATTGTGTAGGTATTTTACAGGTACTAAGAAATGTTGTGTAGGTATTTTACAGGTACTAAGAAATGTAGGTATTTTACAGGTACTAAGAAATGTTGTGTAGGTATTTTACAGGTACTAAGAAATGTAGGTATTTTACAGGTACTAAGAAATGTTTTTGCAATGGTACTAAGAAATGTGTGTATGTGATTAGGATTTTTGATGTAGCTTTAACAATTTTTCAGTCATATTGCTATAATGTCTGCAGTGTGGCAGTTTAAAGTGATGTCTAGCACTGAGGCATCATGCCACAGACAATTAGCATGATGTCCCACCCAGTCACATTATCCTGACACCAGGCCGACCGGTTCTAACACTAACCTCTTAATTTTGAGCACCTAGTGAGGCAGTTGTTAGCACCATTTTTGTAAGTCTTTGGTATGACTCAGCTGGGAATCGAACCCACGACCTCCTGCTTCTGAGGCAGACACTCTAACCACAAGGCCACCGAAGTGATACAAAGACATGTTGGTGTAGATATTCTATGGGTACTAAGAAATGTTGTGTAAGTATTTTACAGGTACTAAGAAATGTTGTGTAGGTATTTTACAGGTACTGAGAAATGTTGTGTAAGTATTTTACAGCTACTAAGCAATGTTGTAGGTATTTTACAGGTACTAAGAAATGCTGTGTAGCTATTTTACAGGTACTAAGCAATGGTGTAGGTATTTTATAGGTACTAAGAAATGCTGTGTAGCTATTTTACAGGTACTAAGAAATGTTGTGTAGGTAATTTTGCAGGTACTGCAAAATGTTGTTGTAGATATTTTACTAGTACTAAGAAATGTTGGTGTAGATTTTCCATGGGTACTAAGAAATGTTGTGTAAGTATTTTACAGATACTAAGCAATGGTGTAGATATTTTACAGGTACTAAGAAATGTTGATGTAGATATTCCATGGGTACTAAGAAATGTTGTGTAGGTATTTTACAGATACTAAGCAATGGTGTAGGTATTTTACTAGTACTAAGAAATGTTGATGTAGATATTCCATGGGTACTAAGAAACGTGTAGGTATTCCATGGGTACTAAGAAATTTTGTTAAGTATTTTACAGGTATTAAGAAATCTTGTTGAACATATTTTATGGGTACTGTGAAATGTTGTGGATATTTTATGGGTAATAAGAAATGTTGCTGTATATATTTTATCAGTACTAAGAAGTACTGTTGTAGGTATTTTACAAGTACTAAGAAATGTTGCTGTATGTATTTTATCAGTACTAAGAAGTACTGTTGTAGGTATTTTACAGGTACTAAGATATGTTGCTGTATGTTTTTTATCAGTACTAAGAAGTACTGTTGTAGGTATTTTACAAGTACTAAGATATGTTGCTGTATGTATTTTATCAGTACTAAGAAGCATTGTTGTAGGTATTTTACAGGTACTAAGATATGTTGCTGTAGATAATTTATGGGTACTGAGAAATGTTGTAGATATTTTATCAGTACTGTACTAAGAAATGTTGTAGGTATTTTACAAGTACTAAGAAATGTTGCTGTATGTATTTTATCAGTACTAAGAAGTATTGTTGTAGGTATTTTACAGGTACATGTACAAAGATATGTTGCTGTAGATATTTTATGGGTTCTGAGAAATGCTGTTGTAGATATTTTGTGGGTACTAAGAAAAACTTCTATATAGAATCTTACCAAATTACTCCATGCAGTCTCAATTTATATACTACTGACGCAACACTTGACCCCAGTACAGACAAAATGTCTAAATTTATAAAGTTAAAAAATAAACAAAAATCCAAAAAGCTGCTATGATGGCATCACAAGTTAAAATGGTTATCTAAACATGCTTATCAAAGTTTACTTGTCCACTGGCCTGAAAATCTAAACACTGTTTATTGATGTAGGAACTAACAATGCCTTACACAATTCATCCATCTCAAATCAATGCCTGACAAAATTCATCCATCTCAAATTAATGCCTGAAAATCTAAACACTGTTTATTGATGTAGGAACTAACAATGCCTGACAAAATTCATCCATCTCAAATCAATGCCTGACAAAATTCATCCATCTCAAATCAATGCCTGACAAAATTCATCCATCTCAAACCAATGCCTGACAAAATTCATCCATCTCAAATTAATGCCTGACAAAATTCATCCATCTCTAATTAATGCCTGACAAAATTCATCCATCTCAAACCAATGCCTGACAAAATTCATCCACCTCAAATCAATGCCTGACAAAATTCACCCATCTCAAACCAATGGCTTACATAAATTAATCTATCTCAATGCCTTAAAAAATTGATCTATCTCTAAATAATGCCTGACAAAATTGATCCATCTCAAATTAATACCTGACAAAATTCATCCATCTCAAATCAATGCCTGACAAATTCAACAATCTCAAATCACATGTAATGGTCACCTGCTTTCTGTGGTCAGTGGCCATGTGTTTCTTAACTAAATAATGGTTTCTCTCTGCCTGAAGCAATCAGGAATGTATCTACCATGACCACTGAGTTGATATGAATTAAACTTTTCTTCATTTGGAAGGCACATACACATATTTTATGATTTCATTTTAACAGTGCGCATAAAACAGTATTAATTATACCATAATAATAATAATAATAATAATAACAATAGCAATAATAATAATAATCAGTGTATAGTATATGTTCAAATAACATTTCTAAATGGTGAATGTGTATACAGAAGTCACCTTTGTACAAAGGCCAACTTCGCATTGAAAATTAATGTATCTTCTTGACACTGTCTCACTTGTGCACCTTTCTCATCCTCATAGTATCTGTTATACAAATTGTGCATCTCCAAGACCTTATACTATCTGTTCTACAAACACTAAAACATTAAATGTACTGAATGTATACAAAACATAATAACCACACAGATCCCATCATCACTGTAAATGCACAAGATTTAACATTTATGATCCCAATAATAACCTTGTATTGGTGGAAAACTTAGGACAACTTCATAAACCCTCATCAGAGATGTTCGCATAATTATTTTTGGGAGTTAAACTCAGTCAGAAAATACTGAAAATCCAACAGCAATGACAGACCTGCCAACCCTAAGAAGACCCTCTCAGTAAGGCAGTTGCTTGTTTCCTGTAAATGAGACCAGTTTCCAGTAAGGTGGAATAAAGTATCATGTACTGCTATTGTCAAGTTGGAAAATATGCATTTAAAAAGTCACAGTGATTCAAGACTGATGCAGCAACAGTAAATATTACGTTAGACCTTACGTACCTCCAGTACAATTGCTTTAAACCCTATAGAGCTCAATGAATTCTTGCTATCTCTCAACCTGATGTAATCCTGGGCCTTTTACTTTCAATTTAAAGTCATATAGGCAATCAGTCATCTTTCCCAACATTAGACAAACTCAAAGCAACAAATAATGTCCAATAAACATAACTGTTGCCCTTCCTGTTCTCCCTCCCCCAATAAACTTAATATTTTTTTTTTATTCTTCTGCACTATTAAATTTTTTCAAAGAGGATTATTGTCCCTTTGGTCTTGAAAATACATCGCTTGTTGGATGCCATTTTTAGAAAATTCTATATCTTACAGCTTGATTATGCAGGCATGTTGAATGAAAAAATCAGTGCAGTTTAAAGCATCTGAGGCACTCCTGCACAGTTAGTCTGGTTTTCTGACCAGTTCCACCATATCTAATATGAAACTGAGATCGGAACCAAACACACACAAGCAAGTATCTGGATCTTACATCAATAATCATATTTCTGTAATTTTTGCTTTTTTATTCCATATCTTAAGAGTCATTTTGATCATACATATGACCAAATCATTAGGGCTGGCAGCTCTGCAATGATTCAATTTGGCATCAAGGTGGTATTGATGGCAAAGGTTTGTTATCAAAACAGGCATTGTGGATGCCTTTGGTAATCCCTTTGGTGGCTGCAAAAACATGTTTGTTGTCATGTATGAGTTCTGGAGCCATGCCACCACTATCATTTCTCATGGAGCCATGCCACCACTATCATTTCTCATGCTCATCAAAGAATCAATTAAAGCCAAAGAGCATATAACTACCCAACAAGGTGTAAGCAGACCTAGACCAGTTTTCATGACATGTAACTACCCAACAAGGTGTCAGCACACCAAGACCAGTTTTCATGGCATGTAACTACCCAACAAGGTTACAGTTCACCAAGACCAGATTTCATGGCACATAACTATCCAACAAGATGTCAGTACAAGAAGACCAGATTTCATGACATGTAACTACCCAACAAGGTGTCAGCACACCAAGACCAGTTTTCATGGCATGTAACTACCCAACAAGGTGTCAGCACACAAAGACCAGTTTTCATGGCATGTAACTACCAAACAAGGTGTCAGCAGACCAAGACCAGTTTTCATGGCATGTAACTACCCAACAAGGTTACAGTTCACCAAGACCAGATTTCATGGCACATAACTACCCAACAAGTTGTCAGTAAAAGAAGACCAGATTTCATGACATGTAAATACCCAACAATGTGTCAGCACACAAAGACCAGTTTTCATGGCATGTAACTACCAAACAAGGTGTCAGCAGACCAAGACCAGTTTTCATGGCATGTAACTACCCAACAAGGTTACAGTTCACCAAGACCAGATTTCATGGCACATAACTACCCAACAAGTTGTCAGTACAAGAAGACCAGATTTCATGACATGTAAATACCCAACAATGTGTCAGCACACAAAGACCAGTTTTCATGGCGTGTAACTACTCAACAAGGTGTCAGTTCACTAAGACCAGTTTTCATGGCATGTAACTACCAAACAAGGTGTCAGCAGACCAAGACCAGTTTTCATGTCATGTAACTACCCAACAAGGTGTCAGTACACCAAGACCAAAGTTCATGGCATGTAACTACCCAACAATGTGTCAGTTCACCAAGACCAGATTTCATGGCTTGTAACTACCCAACAATGTGTCAGAAAACCAAGACATGTATTTGTAGCATTTCAAACCATGGCTAAGGTGCATGGCAGACAGACCAGAAATACAATATTTGACAGGAGTTTCCCTGTGGTTAAATTGTCATCAGAAGCGCTGTAAGAAATTCTGATTCACTTCACAAACAATCATGGACGGGGATCAAAACACAGACCATTTTCACCTAAACCTAACCCTGACCATAACAATGACCTGTTTCACCTAACCCTAACCCTGACCAGTTTCACCTAACCCTAACACTGACCAGTTCCACCTAACCCTAACCCTAACCCATCTCTATGAAATTGTTATAACTGAACAGCATGACTGAAAATAATGCTATATCACACAATTCAAGTAAGAAGTGAAAACTACATTGAAAAAAGAAAGAGCACAATAAGAAATGATTATGGGTTCACTCTGAAACTTTCTCCTGCTAAGTTAACTGGAAATGTCCAATGTGACTAACCAAGTGACTAACAATGTGATCACCTCTCAGCAGCCAAACTAAAGTACACCTCAGTGGCATAAAACTTGTGGAAGTCATAGTTGATGTACATGAGAAAGATCAGTGGAATATTTCCATTTCTCATGGCAATTCCAAAGTGTGGAATCATCGACACAAGTTCATCATGCATAGAGACACCTCAGATTATTTCACAGATATTGTAATTGCTAATAAATAAAAACTGGCTAATGGGTGCACAAAACGCTTCAACTGCATAGTCGAAGGCCTTTTTCATTCTTTAATCATCCATCAGTTGCTATATGGCCTCTCACCACCTTTTTCAGAGCCATCCTGAATGTAGCTCTGATGGCATCAGATGCAATATTTGTAATCACATAAGAAATAGCCTGTTGAAAAATAAATCAATTTCATTTACCTGAGAAAACTTTGGTGGTGCTGACAAAATGGGGAATTTTATTTATTTTCAAGGTGCTGAAAGATTAGCAGACTTTTAGTATTTATCTCCATGTATGCCCTTACTTGTATGAAAACCGTACTTACCATATGTCTCTCAAAAAGCTTTCAAACTTTTTATACAAAGCAAAGCATGTGAACTTTGAATTATGAATGGAAAGGCCCTCTACTACAAATACTGTTTATACATAAATCTACTGCTTTTGAAAATTTAAGACTTTTATTTTAAAAAGCTGAAGAAAGAACATAAGAAAAAAATGGTATTTTTACACATTCTATCAACATTATAGAAATCTGCCAGAGCCAGTCTACTGGGGACCAGAACTGTTCAGCAGTCCTTGCGACTCATACAATAATGTGTAGCTGAGAAAGTGGACTGAGGCTAACATGAGTATACAACAGGTCACTAATTGATTACCTTATTGTACACAACAGGCCACTAATTGATTACCTTACTGAACACAACATGCTGCTAATTGATTACCTTATTGCACACAACAGGCTGCTAATTGATTACATTATACACAACAGGCTGCTAATTGGTTACTTTATTGTACACAACAGGTCACTAACTGATTACCTTATAGCACACAACATGTCATTAATTGATTATCTTATTATACACAATGGGCCACTAAAGGATTACCTTATTGTACACAACATGCTGCTAATCAATTACCTTATTGTAGACAACAGGCTGCTAATTGATTACTTTACTGTACACAACAGGCTGTTAATTGATTACCTTATTGTACACAACAGGCTGCTAACTGATTACTTTATTGTTGTAATCTGGAGAGTTTAGGCCAAATGTGTTTTTTCTTAAATGCCTTAAATAATAAAGGTATCAAAGTGGGTTCATGATGGGATTTAATTTTCTGATTAAAAAGTCAGCCAACCTTTGATGAAAGTGAGATTAATAGGAAAGACTGATCAAAATATTAACTCAGCAGAAACACCTGAGTAACTAATGCAACACTGGTTCAACATATTAAGCGGTATTTATGAACAACATCAAAGTGTAAAGACAAAAAAACGTATTCAAGCAAGATATGGTTCAGATGCCAATGAACAGGAGTAATGCTGATCCAGTGAGTAAGATTTTGTTTATTTCTTTTCGTAGTACAGCAATTGCAACACCGTGTAACAAATAACAGGCCCATTTGGGAACATGGAACTGGAGTTAGTGGGTGTGGAAATTGATTCAGCGCTTGCTATGTCTTTTTAAAATCACCAGCCCAAGGCCTGCATCTAAATTATTTTCTTTGAGCACTGGTAAGGGTACCACTTTATAACTCACTCACATGGACAACTAGTAAGGGTACCACTTTATAACTCTCTCACATGGACAACTAGTAAGGGTACCACTTTATAACTCTCTCACATGGACAACTAGTAAGGGTACCACTTTATAACTCTCTCACATGGACAACTAGTAAGGGTACCACTTTATAACTCTCTCACACGGACAACTAGTAAGGGTACCACTTTATAACTCTCTCACATGGACAACTAGAAAGGGTACCACTTTATAACTCTCACACATGGACAACTAGTAAGGGTACCACTTTATAACTCTCTCACACAGACAACTAGTAAAGGTAACACTTTATAACTCTCTCACATGGACAACTAGAAAGGGTACCACTTTATAACTCTCTCACATGGACAACTAGTAAGGGTACCACTTTATAACTCTCTCATGGACAACTAGTAAGGGTACTACTTTATAACTCTCTCACATGGACAACTAGAGGAGTATACAGTTGTATGAGTAAGGCTACCACTTTATAACTACTTCAGAGAATATGGTATGGGCATGATATAATTAACAGTAACGATACTACTTTACCACAAAGAATATGGTATGGGCATGATATAATTAACAGTAACGATACTACTTTACCTCAAAGAATATGGTATGGGCATGATACAATTAAACAGTAACAGATATTACTTTACCACAAAGAATATGGTATGGGCATGATACAATTAAACAGTAACAGATATTACTTTACCACAAAGAATATGGTATGGGCATGATACAATTAAACAGTAACAGATATTACTTTACCACAAAGAATATGGTATGGGCATGATACAATTAAACAGTAACAGATATTACTTTATCACAAAGAATATGGTGTAAGCTTGATATAATTAAACAGTATCAGAGACTACCATACGTCAAAGAATATAATATGGGCATGATACAATTAAACAGTATCAGAGACTACCATACGTCAAAGAATATGGTATGGGCATGATACAATTAAACAGTATCAGAGACTACCATACGTCAAAGAATATGGTATGGGCATGATACAATTAAACAGTATCAGAGACTACCATACCTCAAAGAATATAATATGGGCATGATACAATTAAACAGTATCAGAGACTACCATACGTCAAAGAATATAATATGGACATGATACAATTAAACAGTTATAAATATTAATCTACCTTCATGCCAATGTCCAGGAAGGCCAAAAGCCTCTCTGTGTCTCGAACCAAATCTGCCTGTATATACAGGGCCCTGAAATACACAAATACAGCAGTGGCTACTGATACTTCCTCCATCATTTTTCCAACCTTTAATTTGCTGATTTATTATTAAGGACATAAAGAATAGTATACCCAACTAATCTATCATCTTTAATGACTAAATGTTTGTACGAAAGTCAACATCATAATCACTGAAATTATAACAAGTTTTTCTCAGATTTTCTTATGACAAATATGATTAACAGCAAACAAAATTTAAAATTTCAGACTGTACTAGAGCAGTAATGCAGAGACAGAGAAGGTCATATAGCACAAAACAAGTTGTAAATTTTGTAAACCAGTCTAATTATATAATGTCCTTTACCCATAGATAATTTATTAAATAATGTCCTTTACCTGTAGATAATTTATTAGATAATGTCCTTTACCTGTAGGTAATTTATTAGATAATGACCTTTACCTGTAGATAATTTATTAGATGATGTCCCTTACCTGTTGATAATTTATTAGATTATGTCCCTTACCTGTAGATAATTTATTAGATAATGTCCTTTACCTGTAGATAATTTATTAGATATGTCCCTTACCTGTAGATAATTTATCAGATAATGTCCTTTACCTGAAGATAATTTATTAGATAAATGTCCTTTACCTGTTGATAATATATTACATAATGTCCCTTACCTATAGATAATTTATTATATTATGTCCCTTACCAGTATATAATTTATTAGATAATGTCCTTTACTGTAGACAATTTATTTGATATGTCCCTTACCTGTATATAATTTATTAGATAATGTCCCTTACCTGTATATAATTTATTAGATAATGTCCTTTACCTGTAGATAATTTATTAGATAATGTCCTTTACCTGTAGATAATTTATTAGATTATGTCCCTTACCTGTAGATAATTTATTTGATATGTCCCTTACCTGTAGATAATTTATTATATAATGTCCTTATCTGTAGATAATTTATTAAATAATGTCCTTTACCTGTAGATAATTTATTAGATAATGTCCCTTACCTGTAGATAATTTTTTTACCAGCAGACAGTGGTACTGCTTAGGAGTTTCTTATATGTGCTCTCAAAACACAGTAATGTCTACACTATGAAAATTCATTTCAGCATTGCAGGAACAGCCAAAGTTAGGGCTATTCTATTTAAATATAAAAGGTACCTAGGGAAGGCAGTTTTTAACCATATGTCAGGGTATTCAAAGGGTTCATATGAAAATTACATGTAATACTAAATTCTAAACTGCAGCTATTGGTGACTACTCAGCACTGAAAGTGCCTTCCTGGGTCCCAATGATGGTTTACTGGAACAACCCTTAGTGTGATTTGTGCTTTTCAAGTTCAGTTTCGGAACACACAGAAGCAATCCCTTTGTATATTGCCTGTTTGAGACACTATATTTCCCTCTTAATATTAATAAAAAGTAACTGTCAACTGCATGCTTTACATGGCTTACCTAACAGTAATCAAAACTGTCAACTGCATGCTTACATGGCTTACCTAACAGTAATCAAAACTGTCAGCTGCATGCTTACATGGCTTACCTAACAGTAATCAAAACTGTCAGCTGCATGCTTTAAACAGTACATGACTTTCCTAACAGCTGTCAAAACTGTCAACTGCATTCTTACATGGCTTACCTAACAGTAATCAAAACTGTAAACTGCATGCGTTAAACAGTACATGACTTTCCGAAAAGTAAACCATACAATCAATCGTAGTAGGTGAATGATATACAGGTGTATGCTACTTTGTATAAATAGTACAGTAGGTAAAAGATACACAGATGTATGCTACCTTCTTGTATATTCAATAAAATAGGTGCAAGATACACGGCTGTACTCTACCTTCTTGACAATGTAATTGTAGAGCACAAAAACTTTGCCCTATACACCTGCCTCTTTCAGTGATATATCAAGATTGCAGTTTTAATTAAAGTTTATTTTGAGTCATAGAGCTGAAAAATTAAATACTAACAATGCATTTCTTTCACAGAAAAGTGTGTATTTATAGCAAACTTCAAATGATCCTCCACTGATTTTAAAGCAAACGAATGCAAAATGTGAATAATTTTCAGAATGCACAATGAACATTCTCAACATCCAGCAGCGATCAGTTATGGGACAGAAACATGAAACTTGCAACAATTAATGACAAGATGTCAGAGAAAACTTATACAACAAAAAAGAGATTGAACAAATCAAGGTCACAGGAGTCAATGAACACAAAGAATAAATGCTACTTTTTCATACATCAGTATATGAAAACTCTAAATCAGTATATGAAAACTCTAAATCAGTATATGAAAACTCTATATCAGTATATGAAAACTCTGAAGTAGATACATTTTTATACATCAATTTATGAAAGAATCTGAAGTAGCTACTTTTCACTACATCAGTAAACGAAAGACTGACACAGAATTATATATCCTTTTCACTTACTTTTATTAAAAGTAAATAAAAAGAACATTTTTTCATTAGTTGTTTTTGTTGCTGTGAGTTCAATGCCATTTTTCAGCACATGGTAGACTATTTAAGACAGCTAGTATAACTTGTGGAGTAAGAACCCAGGAAAACCCTGGTAAGAAACACCTCCCTGCGATAAAAAGGAATAATTATTATCTCAGGAAGAGTGTAAAGAGCCTACAATTTTTCTTTAATTTAATACATATATGATAGTCCTGATTTGGGTTTAAAAGTACCAAGCTGAGCTTTTAAAACATAAATGAGAGGTCCTTATTTGAGTTTAAAAGTACCCAGCTGGGCCTTATTTTTGGTGTGCATCTTTCTAAACTGATAGCTCTGTGCGTCCATTTTCTAAGCTTCATACTTAAATTATAAAAGAAACATGCTAAATTGCTTTTGATTTTTGGTATTTCAAAATTTCATAAATACACCTTCAAAAAGTAATGCCTATGCTGTGAAAATTCATTTTTCTCTTGCAAGAACAAGTATAAAGTTTGGTGTGATTTTTGTTATTTAAAGTTTGTTTACTGAGCACATAGAAGAAATACTGCACAAAGTGAAAGACATATTTGGTGCATGCTAGCTTCTCTACATGTAAGAGTTGTAGAGCATGCCACTTTGTACTGTACCTCCTTTTTCAGTGGTACCCAAAAACCCTGAGCAAAAACATATATTTCTGCTACATGTATGAAATATGCTGAGATACAGGAAAGGCTACTCACATTCCCTGAGGATTGCTGATTACAAGGTGGGGACCTGATTCCAGACACAGCCTACAGCTACCTGATTCTGCAAAGGTAAGGATATGTCATTGAGAGACAAAGAGGATGACAGACATGACAGATGTGATATATGAGCAGTAACAAACATATGTGCATAGAGAGAGATATTGACTGACAGACAGAGATTTAATATCCAAACAGCAATAGACATTTATATGGATAGAAAGAGATGGAGACTGATATACACAGACAGATGCAATATATAAGCAGTGACAGATATATTGATAGACATGTAGATTCACAGACACTGGTGCATAAAGAAGCAGTGACAGACATACAGATGGACAGAACAGAGATGGATATTGACAGACACAGACAGGTGCAATATATAAGCAATGACATATATATTGATAGACATGTAGATTCACAGACACGGGTGCATAAAGAAGCAGTGAAAGTCATATAGATGGACAGGGCAGAGATGCAGACTGACATACACAGACAGGTGCAATATACAGGCAGTGACAGACAGATATATGGATACTTAAAGATGGTGACTGACAAAAGATACAGATAAACAGCAACAGACAGATTTATATACAGAAAGGGAAAGTACCCAAGAGGCAGCTATGATAACACACAACTATCAAGACAAATGATTTAAGTATAATGACTCCATGGTCTTAAACTAAGTAACAGAAAAAGCAAAACCAGCAAGTTTAGCAAAATTCAACAAATAATTTAATTCGCTAAGTTATAAAATGAAAATTTAAGAGGAACTTACAGTATTATGATTTAATCCTAAATAATAATCCTAAAAGTTCTATCACAAGTCCAAAAGTATAGAGTGTTCCAAATCAATTCCAGGTCTTCAATGGCCTTGAATGTGCTGACATGCCAACAGTATTGCTGTATCACATTAATGTAATCCAAAATGTCTTTGAATGAATTCACAATAATCCAAAATTAATGTTTTAGTCCAAACACCCATATGAACACTTTATAATTCCAATAAATAATTTAAATAAATAATTCCTCTCAAATTAAACCTAAACACAATTGTAAATACTTCTGTAGACTGAAATTAAATAGGAATACAACTGAATTTTTTACTTCTTCCCCCTTATATGATATATGTTGTAATACATCCCACCTGACATATGTCGCAATACATCACCACCTGACATATGATGCAACACATCACCACCTGACATATGTCGCAATAGAACCCAAGCAGACCTATGTTAACAACTCAATCATCCCTATGCAAAATTACCCATAACTGTCAACAGGTTCATTATCTAGAACCTTCTAAGTTCATAATCAAGGCTAGGTCTAAAATTCAAATCCACGTAAACAACCTATTTAAAGCTTAACAATGATCATTATCTTAAATATGATCTACAATCATGGACAAAAATTAGCTATGTAATATGTTGTTTACAAAAGATCATTACAATGTACATTTATGGACTAATGTTAAACGCAAAATATAGATATATATAAGTAATATCTGAAAAGCCAGAGACAGTAATAGCATTAAAGACAAAGAATGCAAGAAAAATATTGGGAAGATTAAAGAAACATGGAGAACGATGTACATATATTATATACATGTACACCCATTGTCAGGCTAGCTGCCCAGTCAAACAAATTACCTATTTAGAACCTACCTTCACTTTCAACTATATTCTGATGAAAACTACCCCTGAATGGATTTTATTTTCAGTTAGTTTGTGTATATCCTGGACAGGTTGTGCCCAGCTAATCCCAGAGTCTGCACTGAATGACTGATGAAGTGTCACATTAGCTGGGGACAACATGTCTGGAAAACATGCAAGCTAACTCAATACAATAGCCTGATCTGCACTGAATGACTGATTATGAAGTGTCATTGGGGACAACCTGTCTGGGAAACATGCAAGCTAACTTAATACAATGTTCCTACTTAATGTAAGCATAATTTCATTTGTGCAACCAGGCAGCCATCTCAACAATTTGTGACAATATTATAAATTGATATATTTTCAGGGTATCATTTATTTCTAGTTATAAAATGGCTGACAATACTGATGGCAGTTAGGTCCTTGGGAATGCCTGGGACATTCATCAAAAATTTTCTTTAATGTGGTTTTAAAATTCATGGTTTGTAATAAATCCAATAAAACTACTACCAGAAAAATAAAATCAAATTAACAAAGACTTACTATCTGCAATCTTCGTCAAACTAGTCATCTTTCTCAAATCGGCCTCTTCCTCCTCTATACTAGTGACATCCTAGAAACACAGAGGAAAGAAAAACATTATATAAATTTATATCAATCAAAATAGGCAGTGAAAAATATTGAGAACAGAATTAAAACTTAGTTGCATGATACTCAGTGACTGATATACAAATACCACAGCACAGTCATATAATTATTGACATCAGATAGATGCAATAGATATGAAACAACACTTGAACAGTACTGTAAATGGAACATCAAGTTATTTTTAAGAAAACAATTTTTCTTTTTTTCAACCTAAATCACCTTGACGTTTTATATATTGATGTAAAAAGCAATCCATTAACATGTTTAGTTATGTTTCTGCCACAGCACTCAACTATTTGTGGAAACCATTATGTTCAAGGTTTCCATCAAACTCTTACATTTGGCCTTTAAACTGCAAAATCAATTGGTTTTTCTTCATCTCAAATGCAAGCCATTTACAAAACAATTTAAAACACAAGCTACAAAATGTATGTAGTTTTGTGGAAATCATTTCCCCTTTTTTAAGTCTCATTACCTTGACCTTTGAACTTTTAATCCAAATGGGTGTCTTCTTTCTTTAAAATGCAAACCATCTAGAGAAATTGCACAAAACAGGTAATAATGAATGTCAGACATTGTACAGACACCATTTTTCTTCTTAGTGTCAATTCTGCCATGACCTTTTGATATTTTGATCCATGAATATCTCTTATCTCAAAAATGCAAGCCATGTACAAAGTTTGCTCAAGGTATGTGATACACAAATCAAGTTACAATGTGAAGAAAAAAATTGCGACTGTAGCCGTGATCTTGGAATGCTTTTGCCTGAAATCAATAGGTTTCTTCATTGCCACTAATGCAAGCTATTTAAAATGTTTGGTAGTGATAGATGGTGGAAAAGTGTTTGTGTGGAAATAAGAAAAAAGAAATGAGGCCTGGCCAGATTGAACGACCAGTGGATTGATGGATGACATAAAATGATACATGCAATGTACAGTGGGCATATAAATGTACAGTGGGCATATAAATGTACAGTGGGCATATAAAAACAAGAAAATTTAACATGTATGTATCAGCAATGTCTGAACTTGATGGCTTAATGTTACAATTCTATGGTCTTAAAACTAAGAAATGGCAAAGAGTGAAACCAAGAAGTTTAGTAAAATTGAACAAATTTATTTCCCTAAAATACAAAGTAAAAATTAAAAAAGAACTCACAATATCATGAATTAAATCTCAAATAGTCCTAAAAGTTCTATCACCAGGCCAAAAGTATAAAGTATTCCAAATGAATTCCAGTGGTGTTCCGAATGAATTCTAATCTTGAATGTGCTAATGTTCCAATAGTCTGGAAATGTGTAAATGTGTTAACAGTCTTGATATATCAAATTTATATAATCCAGAATGTTTTTAAATGAATTCACAATAATTTCCTAAAAAGCACATTGTGATTCCAATGAATAATTTAAATAAATAAATCCTCTCAAATTATAACTAAACACAACTAAAAGACTGATTCCACTACAGATGTTAAGATAGGAATGAATATTTTTGATGTAAACAACCTTAATATAAACACCTGAGATACTATAAGAGGACCAGGATGAGGGTCAAAAAATTCATTTGTCAAAGACTTTAAGCTGTAAACAAAGTTGGACCTTTTACTTAAATTTTAGTAAAGAACATGACAAAGATCATGTTGACCAAGAATTTTCTATGTCATTAACTCATATACAAGTAAACATGTTTATAAAAAGAATTGACATAAGTCATGTAGGCCCAAACTCCTAACTTCAATTATGGACAAATATAAATCACACAATACAAATCAAATATACATAACACTATTAAGTTAACAGCTATGAGTATGTATCTATAAGGTTATTGGTGATTCAGCACAATCCTAGTGAAATAGTGCCTATAAAAAGTTAAGCTCCAAAGCTCTAAAGGAAAACATTGCAAGAACCTTAAAAATAGAAATCCTTCTAAACAAATGTAAATATGTAGTTGATTGTTTGTTTGGTTGATTGGCACATTCAACACATTATTGGTTATATCATGCTGAGGAAATTGGAGCCAAGTGCCTTTTCATCATGGGCACACGATGGCAGCCAACCTGGGCTGGCCAGGTCAGGCATCAAACCAGTGAGCAAATTGGAGCCAAGTGCCTATCCATGGGCACACGATGGCAGCCAACCTTGGCTGGCTGGGTCAGGTATCAAACAGGTGATCCCCATATTGTGAATCTGATGCTCTAACAACTGGGATACTGTGGCTCCTCCACGATAAAAGGTAAAGACACTAAAATTATAAAATAAAATGTAATCAAGGGCCTATTTTGATTTGATATCACTCACATAGTTTACAAAACTCAACAGATAACAAAGCAGGCTTATGTAGTATTTTAAGACAACTTATGTGGAGATTGGACCACTAATTCTTCTCCCATAGAACTGAATGTTAACATATTAAAAAATAAAATAATGTTTGCCTTAGACTGGCATACAAACCAAACATGCTTCTATTCATCAGGAGTTTGAGAATGTTTTCTCAGCTATTAAATACAAGTGTTCTGAAACACTTTTTTAGCCTCACGCTGTTAGGCTGGAGACACCATAATAACACAGCCTTGGACCAGGATTTCATGAGGTAATTAAATACAGGTTTTCCAAGCAAAAACCAATATTTTGTTGTCAAATGAAGTATACAGATTGAAGTTTATGAATAAATAATGGAAAAAATGACTATATCCATTTACTAACCAATAGGTGCATGTCAAAATATTTAGTATTGTATTATTTATTCCCCCACTAATAGACTGGTTCTCTGGCTGTAAAATATTTAGCATTGTATTATTTATTCCCCCACTAATAGACTGGTTCTCTGGCTGTAAAATATTTAGTATTGTATTATTTATTCCTCCCACCAATAGAATGGTTCTCTGGCTGTAAAATATTTAGTACTGTATTATTTATTCCCCCACCAATAGACTGGTTCTCTGGCTGTAAAATAATCAGTGGTCTGATACCTGTACCAAACAGCAACTTTTTACGTTTTTTTGTTCATTGACAACCTTAGACACCAAGTATGCACTATATTAATTTGGGTGATATTCTAAGCACACTAAATGATAATAATCAACACTTATTTAAGGCTGATAAGTGGTAAGAATGAATGTCATACTTCAAAAAATGTTTATCGAGTCCATATCTTATAAATGTAAAGAACCAAAAAAATACAGTGACTTAAACAGTTTTCTCATGTTTTTCTTCATTCCCCATGTCTGCTATTTAGTTATGCATGCCTGAAATATGCACCTATGGGGATTAGGTAGTCAGAGGTTTCATGTTATATGGCACTATTTTCATCAATTTCTGGTGTAAAGATATTTCAGATGCCCATAATTTTCATAGAGTTTCTTCTTTCTTGAATCATATATCAGTATGACAACCACTTTGCTTTACATGACTAGTTACATGAGAATTTAATGAATGTGAATGTCTGGTACTTAAGGCCAAAAGTGAGTCTGGCCACACTGTTAAAACTGTATGGTCTTAAATTAAGTAACAGAATGAAACAAAACCAACAAGTTCTATAAAAAGAGTAAAACTCAGCAAATAATTTAATTCTCTAAGTTATAAAATTAAAATATAAGAAGAATTTGTGTATTAGATCCAAAATAATCATACAAAGTTATATCACCAACACAAGAGAACAGAGTGTTTTGATGGCATTCCAGGTCTTGAATGTACTTATGTACCAACATCCTTGAATATTCTTAAGTGCCAACAGTCTTTATGTATTAAAATGACACTGTCCAAAATTTCTTTGAAAGAATAACCGCTCCGGTGATCTAGTGGTTAGAGCATCCATGCTGGAAATGGGAGGTCGTGGGTTTGAACCCTGGCCGAGTCATACCAAAGACTTACAAAAATGGCACTAACAGATGACTTGCTAGGCACTCAGCATTAAGAGGTTAGTGTTAGGACTGGTTGGCCTAGTGTCAGGATAATGTGAATAGGTAGGACATCATGCTACATGTCTGCAGCATGATGCCCCAGTGCTAGACATCACTATAAACTGCCACACTGCAGACATTGTAGCGACATGACTGAAAAATTGTTAAAGCTATGTTAAAAATCCTAATCACACGCACACACACACTCTTTGAAAGAATTCACAATAATCCCAAAATGTTTAGTCCAGTCATATGAGCACTTTGTAATTCCAATGAATAATCCAAACAAATTAGTCCTCTCTGTATCTAAACACAACAATAAATACATCTGCTGAGTGATTTTAAAACAAGAATATACCAAAAAGAAATGAATGAATTGTCCACATCTTAGCCCTTATATACATCCTATGGCTCAATGTTGCAGTATTTACCTCTATGTTGCAATAACTCCCATGAAACATATTTCACAATACATCCCACATTGCAACAGAACCAACCTGACTTAGTCATCCAATGGGAAATTACCCCAATGTGTAAACAGGTTCATTATTAATACTATGTTTAAGATTTGTAAACACCTATTTATTGCTCATTGCGATCTAGTCATGTACCAAAAGTAAAAACAATATAGATATACATATCAATACCATCCTCTGATGGTGTAAAAAAATAATATCAACAGTGCTGAATATAATTCTTGCAGTACAAAATATACTGCAAGCACACTCTGAACTTCCAATCATAAACTAAAGTCATTTTCAAAATGCCAACAGTAATGAGGAAAACCAAATTTATTTTAACAGATGACACTTTCATTTCAAACCAGAAAATATTTCTCATAAAAAGGGTGTAACAAGTGAGAAAAATGCAGAAAGGGATGTCACAAAAACATAAAAATATTTTATGGGTATAATTAGTGAGAAAAATGAAAAGAGCAATATCACAAACACAAAAAATACATTTCAGGGGAAAGCACAATCTTGCACAAACAGGTCCACAGACTGGAAGTGACAAAGAAGTTTACAGACCACGACTGACAATGAGGTACTTATGGAGCAATGCAAATTCCTAAGGATGACTAAAACCAAACATTAATTGGTTGACCTTCACGCTAGTGACACCATACAAAGGTGGTATATGGAAATTGATCATTAATCAATCTTTAAAAAAAGCAAAAATCATTCCATTTTTTTGGCATGTACTGATTTATGAAGGAAGGTAATGTAAGCCAAATTAATAAAAAAAATCTATATACAGTCGGAAATATTTCATCCAAAAAATCTTGCTGACAAGACATGAGTATAAAAGTCATTTATTCTGCAAGTCAGGCCCATTTTCATTCCTAATTGTAACAAATAAAGAAAGCAAACTTCATGTACCATTTCACTGTTAAAGTTGAGCTGTTACTATGGGATTAGTAGGTCATTATCACACAGTGTACTAGGGGGAGATAACCTATCCACTCCAACTAATACCTCAACAAAGAGACCATAAGCTAATGGTATGTAAAAAGCATTGTGCAACAAAACATATGAAAACCTATAGATTAAAAGTGACGAAAAGGTAATACATTCATCAGTTTCATGTCATGTGATGAGTGCACATACAAAAATGATCGGGCAAAGAGTTGAGATGAAATAAGGAAAGTGAATTTGCTGCATGGTGACACGGATAACATTATTGATATTCACTGTAAGAATATGTACAATAAATAATGCAATGAATTTAGGAGTTGGTAAAGAACCATTCCTCCTTGCAATTTACTGCTGTTACAGTCAGGTAGAAATACAACTTGAAATAACAAGGCAATTAATGTAGTGATGGGCAACAATCTCTGTGCCTATGGTCAATTTCATACAAGCTGGGAATTAACTGTACTATGGTCAATTTCATACAAGCTGGGAATTAAATGTACCTATGGTCAATTTCATACTAGCTGGGAATTAACTGTACCTATGGTCAATTTCATACAAGCTGGGAATTAACTGTGCAAGTGGTCCAAACAAAACTAATGAAATGGATATTAATGATTACAAATCCTGATCAACAGAGGGTCTATTTGGACTTGAATTTCAATTTCCCATGGAAGCAAAAAAATATTGACAACTGATCCAGACAGATTCTGTAAGGCTTCATTAGGCTTATTTTCTATAATAATTTGCATTTTCACACATGCCAACTCTAAATTCCTCCCCAAATGTCCAACTGTATTGTAATTTCTCAAAAATCAAATAAAGTCACAGAAACATGAGTCAACTCTAAATTACATCCCAAATGACCAACTGTATTGTAATTTCTCAAAAATCAACTAAAGACACAGAAACATTCATAAACTCTAAATTACACCCCAAATGACCAACTGTATTGTAAATTCTCATAAATCAACTAAAGACACAGAAACAATCGACAACTCTAAATTACACCCCAAATGACCAACTGTTTGTAATTTCCCATAAATCAACTAAAGACACAGAAACATTCATCAACTCTAAAATTACACCCCAAATGAGTAACTGTTTGTAATTTCTCATAAATCAATTAATGACAGAAACATGCATCAACTCTAAATTACACCCTAAATGATTGACTGTATTATAATTTCTCATAAATCAATTAAAGACATGGAAATAAATGCAGAGATCCATATGGAACTCATGAATGCTGACTTTATCCCTTTGTCTCAAGGGATTAGACCATTATCTCATTTCCCATTGAATTTAAGATTAATATATTTTTAAAAGATAATAATTTCTGCATTAGACTGGCATACAAATCACACATGACTCCATTCTTAAGAATTAGAGAATTTTTCAGCCTTGAAAACCAAGTGCTCCACAGCCTATTATAAGCCTTGTACTGTTAAACAAAAGAACAAAATTGTCTGCCTCACACCAAATGTTCACATGCTATTTTGCCACTAGGAAATTAAATATGGATGTCAAAAAAGAAAATATAATGTTGTCAACTGTAGTATAGAGATTGAAGATGATGAAATTAATAAAGGAAAAAAACTTAAATATGTCTATTCGCCAAAGGGTACATCTAAAAATATTAAGTTCCCTATTTATTTCCCCCTCCCCCACCCAAAGTATACTGGTTCTTTGACTGATACTTGTAAACTATCTCCCAAACTTTATATCAAGTTGATTTTACCTATTTTATCTTGATATGAGAAATTGCACACCTGAATGCAAATTTATAAGGAGTAGAAAGAAAAGTTCAGGGCAATAAATCACTACAGTGTTGTTTAATATGCTAGCATTTTCTTGTGGACCAAAATAAAATAGCCAAAAGTTTGGCAAGTAACATCAGTTTTAATTAAATAATTTGCATTTACAGTTTGATTATTTTAAACCTAATATTGTGTGTTGGGTTTGTTTGCCAGGGATTGGATTTTCGTTTGAAACTGAAAGAAAAATTTTTGTATGTTTTTGGATAAAAAGAAATAAAGTTATCTTTTTGCTGTAAAATACAGTGCACAAAATAAGGTGCACATTTTCTTGACATGAAAAGACATAATTCACGCAACCAGCAGTTGCCCTTGGGTATTTCCCTGGCCCTGGGAACTAGCCCACACACATATTCCCTACATAACTTAAAATTGTTCATTGCCACTTATGCCAGGGGAGCTACAAATAGAAAATCCTTATAAAGTCTTCAAAATGTAGGATCAACATTTGTTATATAGAGTTAAAATACAAGGACTTTCACTGGTGGTACATCATGGAGCTTGTTAACTGAGTTCACATGTCTTGGGTCTCCATGAATTTTATGTAGACTCTTGGGTCTCCATGAATTTTATGTAGATAGAGTCTTGAGTCTCCGTGAATTTTATGTAGATAGAATCTTGGGTCTCCATGAATTTTATGTAGATAGAGTCTTGGGTCTCCTTGAATTTTATGTAATCAGCTGAGGTACATACAAGAAATTTTAAATTTCAAAATTCTGAAACCAGTCTGTTCTGACTAGATTATTTTAATTATCTCACTGAGGCAAATCTGACATTAATATTCAACAATATGCATACTTTTTCATCCGACAGTGACATTGAACAGTATGCATACTTTTTCATCTGACAATGGCATTCAACAGTATGCATACTTTTCATCTGACAATGGCATTCAACAGTATGCATAGTTTATCATCTGACAATGACATACAACAGTATGCATAGTTTATCATCTAGAAAATCTTGAGTAGAGGAAAAGCTGCCAGTGTCTGAGTACAAGGATAAATTAGCAAGGAGTCACAGTTATAATCGCAGTCTATATCAAGAAAATATTAAGAAAACTAGAGCAATACAAATTTTTTCAAAAACTTCAGTGGAAGCATGTACCTACCTGCTGGGTGTAGAAAAGTGTCCTTCCTTCAATCACCAGCCATGTCCTTTGCCATTCCTTGGTGAAGACAAAGTCACCCATTAGTATTTTTATATTCTTTCTTACTTTACAGTTGAAACAGTCAAATGGAAGCTTAATAAAATCTTGTAACACATTGCTTGAGTGACTAATCCACATTTGTATGTTACTGCAGATGAAACATGTTTCAAGTATTAAGTTAACGAAAGCATCAAGTCAATGCAAGCATCAAGTCAATGCACTCATCAAGTCAATGCAAGCATCAAGTCAATGCAAACATGAAGTCAATACAGGCATTAAGTCAATGTATGCATTAAGTCAATGCAAGCATTAAGTCAATACAAGCACTAAGTCAACTGTATCAAGTCAATGCAAGCATTAAGTCAATGTATGCATTAAGACAATGCAAGCATCAAGTCAATGCACTCATCAAGTCAATACAAGCATCAAGTCAATGTGAGGATTAAGTCAATGCAAACATCAAGTCAATGCAAGTATTAGGTCAATATAAGCATTAAGTCAATGCATGCATGAAGTCAAAGCAAGCATTAAGTCAATACAAGCACTAAGTCAACTGTATCAAGTCAATACAAGCATCAAGTCAATGTGAGTATTAAGTCAATGTATGCATTAAGTCAATACAAGCATCAAGTCAATACAAGCATCAAGTCAATGTGAGTATTAACTCAATGCAAGCATCAAGTCAATGCAAGCACTAAGTAAAATGCAAGCATCAAGTTAATGTGAGTATTAAGTCAATGTATGCATCAAGTCAATGCAAACATTAAGTCAATGCAAGCATTAAGTCAACGTATGCATTAAGACAATGCAAGCATTACGTCAATGCAAGCATCAAGTCAATACAAGCATCAAGTCAATGTGAGTATTAAGTCAATGCAAGCATCAAGTCAATGCAAGTATTAGGTCAATACAAGCATTAAGTCAATGCATGCATGAAGTCAAAGTAAGCATCAAGTCAATACAAGCATCAAGTCAAAGTGACTATTAAGTCAATGCAAGCATCAAGTCAATGTGAGTATTAAGTCAATGCAAGCATCAAGTCAAAGCAAGCATTAAGTCAATACAAGCATCAAGTCAATACAAGCATCAAGTCAATACAAGCATCAAGTCAATACAAGCATCAAGTCAATGTGAGTATTAAGTCAATGCAAGCATCAAGTCAATGCAAGTATTAGGTCAATGTAAGCATTAAGTCAATACAAGCATCAAGTCAAAGCAAGCATCAAGTCAATACAAGCATCAAGTCAAAGTGACTATTAAGTCAATGCAAGCATCAAGTCAATGTGAGTATTAAGTCAATGCAAGCATCAAGTCAAAGCAAGCACTAAGTAAAATGCAAGCATCAAGTTAATGTGAGTATTAAGTCAATGCAAGCATCAAGTCAAAGCAAGCATTAAGTCAATACAAGCATCAAGTCAATGTGAGTATTAAGTCAATGTAAGCATCAAGTCAATACAAGCATCAAGTTAATGTGAGTATTAAGTCAATGCAAGCATCAAGTCAATGCAAGTATTAGGTCAATATAAGCATTAAGTCAATGCATGCATGAAGTCAAAGCAAGCATCAAGTCAATACAAGCATCAAGTCAAAGTGACTATTAAGTCAATGCAAGCATCAAGTCAATGTGAGTATTAAGTCAATGCAAGCATCAAGTCAATGCAAGCACTAAGTAAAATGCAAGCATCAAGTTAATGTGAGTATTAAGTCAATGCAAGCATCAAGTCAAAGCAAGCATTAAGTCAATACAAGCATCAAGTCAATGTGAGTATTAAGTCAATACAAGCATCAAGTCAATGCAAGCACTAAGTAAAATGCAAGCATCAAGTTAATGTGAGTATTAAGTCAATGCAAGCATCAAGTCAATGCAAACATTAAGTCAATGCAAGCATCAAGTCAATGTGAGTATTAAGCCAATGTATGCATCAAGTCAATGCAAATATTAAGTCAATGCAAGCACCAAGTCAATGCAAGCATCAATTAATGCAAGCATCAAGTCAATGCAAGCACAAAGTCAATGCAAGCATCAATTAATGCAAGCATCAAGTCAATGCAAGCATTAAGTCAATGCATGTATCAAGTCAATGCAAGCAGCAAGTCAATGATATTTGATAACACAAAAAAAAATCAGATTTATTTGATCACACTATTAGTACTTTCAATGTTTTCCAATGAAAGTAAAGACCTTGCTTGATTTACAATAATGGGCAAAGAAAAGACTTTATATGACTTACAATAAGTGACATAGCAAACACCTTATGTAATTTAAAAGACAGGACATAGTAAAGACTTTATGTGATTTAAAAGACAGGACATAGCAAAGACCTTATGTGATTTAAAAGACAGGACATAGCAAAGACCTTATGTGATTTAAAAGACAGGACATAGCAAAGACCTTATGTGATTTAAAAGATGGAACATAGCAAAGACTTTATGTGATTTAAAAGCTGGGACACAGAACAGACCTTAGGTGATTCAAAAGATGGGACACATCAAATACCTTATGTGATTTAAACGTTAGGACATAGCAAAGATCTTGTGTGATTTCAAAGATGGGACATATCAAAGACCTTATGAGATTTAAAAGATGGGACATAGCAAATACCTTATGTGATTTAAAAGATGGGACATAGCAAAGAACTTTTGTGATCTGAAAGATGGGACACAGCAAATACCTTATGTGATTTAAAAGATGGGACACAGAAAAGACCTAAGGTGGTTCAAAAGATGGGACACAGCAAATACTTTATGTGATTTAAACGTTAGGACATAGCAAAGATCTTGTGTGATTTCAAAGATGGGACATATCAAAGACCTTATGAGATTTAAAAGATGGGACATATCAAAGACCTTATGTGATTTTAAAGATGGGACACAGCAAATATCTTATCTGATTCAAAAGATGGGACATAGCAAATACATTATGTGATTTAAAAGATGGGACATAGAAAGGACCTTATGTGATTTAAAAAATGGGATATAGCAAATACCTTATGTGATTTAAAAGATGGGACATAGCAAAGACTTTATGTGATTTACAACATGGGATATAGCAAAGACGTTATGTGATTTACAACATGGGATATAGCAAAGACCTTACGTGATTTAAAAGATGGGGTATAGCAAAGGATTTACAATATGGGACATAGCTAGACATTAGGTGATTTAAATGAAGGGACATAGGAAAGACCTTATGTGATTTACAACATGAGACATAGTAAAGACCTTAGGTGATTTAAAAGATGGGACATAGAAAAGACCTTTTCAAACACGGGACATACCAAAGGCCTTATTTGATATAAAAGATGGGGCATAGCAAAGACCTTAAGTAACTTACAATATTGGACATAGTAAAGACCTTATGTGATTTAAAAGATGGGACATAGAAAAGACATTATGTGATTTACAACATAAGACTTAGCAAAGACTTTATATGATTTACAACATGGGACATAGTAAAGACCTTATGTGATTTCAAACTTCAGAAATGTTACTCATCTGTTTTGATTTGCAATTTCTCACAGAATCTAAACTGGGATCACACAATGCCTGTTCTACATATCTGAATATCTCTGTAATCTTAATGTGTTACTTGCCTCAATGCCTGTTCTACATATCTGCATATCTCTGTAATCTTACTGTGTTACTTGCCTTATATTAAGTTAGGACATGCTTATAATAAAGCTCAGAAATATGTAAGCAGTTGTTAAATATCAAAATAGGACAAAATGAAATTAGGCATGGCAATATGCCAGTAGCTGTACATTATCAAAATGTGACATACTGAATATAACACAGCAATGTCAAGGTCAATAGTTGCCCAATATCAAAATGTGACAGACATCACAAAATCAACATGTGACATACTAAATAAGAAATAGCAATGTATCAGTAGTTGCCCAATATCAACATGTGACATACTGTATAAATCATGATAATGTACAAAATCATTAGTTGCCCAGCATCATCATATAACATACTCTATAAACCATGGTAATGTACAAAATCAGTAGTTGCCCAATATCAACATCTGACATACTGTATAAACCATGGTAATGTAAAAAATCACTAGAATAAGGCATGCCAATAAGTCCATAGTTGTCCAATATCAAACTGACATGCTGAATAAGGCATGCCAATAAGTCCATAGTTGTCCAATATCTAACTGTGACATGCTGAATAAGGCATGCCAAAAAGTCCATAGTTGTCCAATATCAAATTGTGACATCCTGAATAAGGCATGCTAGTAAGTCCATAGTTGTCCAATATCTAACTGTGACATGCTGAATAAGGCATGCCAGTAAGTCTATAGTTGTCCAATATCAAACTGTGACATAGCTCTAAATTAGCAATATGAAACCTGTCTTCAAGGTCAACTCTATTTGGTGACTGCCTGGCACTATTTTTATAGGTCTCTTACACAAAAATTTGAATGGTTAACTTCTATTAAGCAATAACTTGTCTCAGAAAGCATTTTTCTCAAAGTTTAAATTTCCTATTTAAGGCTGGTTTGAACTACAGTATGTTATGTCCTCGTACACTTAGCAAACTCACCATGTTCAACCCGTGTTTCATATAGAACATTCCAGCCAAGGTGAATTTCCTTTTCTTCATGGTTTCTATTAATTCAACAGGACAAAATAACTGGAAAAAAAAGAAATTATTTCAGAACAATATGAAATACAATTTTTAAAAAATTTTGCATTAATATTTTTCTATTTATTTTCATTAATAAATAAGATATAATTTTGGTGTGTTTTTAAAAAAAGGGGGAATGATTCGCATTAGAGATACACTGAACTACCCCAAACTAAGGAAATTTCCAATTAATGAACCCCAAACTTAGGAATCCATAAACTAAAGAATACATAACAAACTACCCCAAAATTAGGAATACATAATGAACTACTCAAACCAATAAATACATAATGAACTATCTCATCCTAAGGAATACATAATGAACTATCCCAAACCAAGAAATACATAATGAACTACCCCAAACCAAGGAATAATAAATGAACTACCCCAAACCAAGGAATACATAATGTACTAACCCAAACCAATGACTACATAATGAACTACCCCAAACTAAACAATGCATAATGAACTACCTCAAACCAGGAAATACATAATTAACTACCTCAAACCAGGAAATACATAATTAACTACCTCAAACCAGGAAATACATAATGAACTATCCCAAACAAAGCAGTGCATCATGCATTACTCCAGATTAAGGAAATCATATGACCAAGATATTAATTGTTGGCAGGTTATGTACTCACAAACATAAATAGACCCTAACTAAATGTCTGCGTATGTCTCTCTCAGTATATTTCCATTTTTTGTCTGATCTTTCTGCCTTTCTATCAGCCTATTATTCTTTCTATACCTGCCTACCCGTCAGTAGGGCTAACAAAGGCGGGGCAACCAGGTATATATCCACAACGCCCGGGCCCATAACTGAACAACACTTTTTAATTTTATAAAAGACAAATTTTGTTTGAACAAGAACTAGGACAGGCCTGCGTGTTTCCTACCCCAGGGCCTGTGATCGCTCTCTATGGCCCTGCCTGTCTGATACAATGCTGGATCACCTGTCTGTATGTCTGCTTGTCTGTCTGTCTCTGTCTGTCTGTTTGCCTATCTCTCTACATTCCTACTTTCTGGATTTACATATAATCCATTGTCTCTTAGCCTCTTTATTTGTCTGTATGTCTGTCTGTGAAATTTACCTGACTGAAGACCTGCATCCAGGACAGCTTCTCCTCCTCCGAGTCAGTCTTAAACAGGTAGATCCGGTTGTGTTTCTTAGAGCTCACTTCAAACAATGTGTTCAGTCTGCAAATATATACAAAGCACTCTCATGTTCATATGTTTTCATACAGCATGTTAATAAACCTTGTCACTAAGTATACAACTTGTCAGAATACATGCCTTACTGTGCCAACAGCCAGTTCATATGCTAAACTCACTTCAGAATAAAGCCTCTGATTAAATGAATACTGTTCACAGTGAGACTGTCCCTGTTAATATGACACTACAAACAGCCAAAATCAGTTGGTAAAAACAGACTCTGGTTATATCTAAACCATATCCACGTTTCCAAGGAACTGAGAATTATGAACTCCAAACTCCCTTACACAATTACCTAAATTGTATTTTGATGAAAAAAGTGACTTTAAATTGTATGAATGTTGCATGAGTATAGCAAATACTGAATAAGTGACCAGAGCATTTCAGTTGTTTATCAAACTTGTTGTGTTCTGTAAGAATTCATGCTGAAATCCATCAATAACCTCTTTATTTACTAACATATTTTTAGTGCCCTGCTCAACAAAGTCACTGAAGTTTCAGTGATCTTCCCAGACAATTATGGTGGATAGTTGTTGTCCTGAAAGCACATTTTATCAGGTATAAGCACAAATAGATTTACTGATCATGCATGGCTTAATTGAAATGTAAATAATTATATAATACCAATTTCAGAATATTTAAAGTTTATCTTCATTTACCGCTAAAAAAAATGGTTTCCATGCAAGTTACCAGCAAGCAAACACTTTACTCATGCTCACCATTGAAGTGTCTACACAAGTTAGAGCAATGAAATCTTGAATATCGAGTTCTTGGTAATATAAGGCAAATAAATTTTTGTGTTCCCTGAATATCATTTTTTAATGCAAGATCTACTTTTAAAACATACCAGTGCTTCTCAGATATTTTTTATTAATCATCAATGAAACATTTATTCCATTTTGCTGTGACTAGAAATAAAACAGTATATCATTACTTTTAGTCTATCATTGATCTGACCAGAAATCTAACAGTATACCATGACTTTGAGTCTATCATTGATCTGACTAGAAATAAAAATGTATACCATGACTTTGAGTCTATCACTGATCTGACTAGAAATGTAACAGTATACCATGACTTTGAGTCTATCATTGATCTGACTAGAAATGTAACAGTTTACCATGAGTCTATCATTGATCTGACTAGAAATGTAACAGTATACCATGACTTTGAGTCTATCATTAATCTGACTAGAAATAAAACAGTATATCATTACTTTTAGTCTATCTTTGATCTGACTAGAAATGTAACAGTATACCATGACTTTGAGTCTATCATTTTATCTGACTAGAAATAAAAATGTATACCATGACTTTGAGTCTATCATTGATCTGACTAGAAATGTAACAGTATATCATCACTTTTAGTCTATCATTGATCTGACTAGAAATGTAACAGTATAAGATGACTTTGAGTCTATCATTGATCTGACTAGAAATGTAACAGTATACCATGACTCTGAGTCTATCATTGATCTGACTAGAAATGTAACAGTATAAGATGACTTTGAGTCTATCATTGATCTGACTAGAAATGTAACAGTATACCATGACTTTGAGTCTATCATTGATCTGACTAGAAATGTAACAGTATACCATGACTTTGAGTCTATCATTGATCAGACTAGAAATAAAACAGTATACCATGACTTTGAGTCTATCATTGACCTGACTAGAAATGTAACAGTATACCATGACTTTGAGTCTATCATTGATCTGACTAGAAATGTAACAGTTTACCATGACTTTGAGTCTATCATTGATCAGACTAGAAATAAAACAGTATACCATGACTTTGAGTCTATCATTGATCTGACTAGAAATGTAACAGTATACCATGACTTTGAGTCTATTATTGATCTGACTAGAAATAAAACAGTATACCATTACTTTTGAGTCTTTCATTGATCTGACAAGAAATGTAACAGTATACCATGACTCTGAGTCTATCATTGATCTAACTAGAAATATAACAGTATACCATGACTTTTAGTCTATCATTGATCTGACTAGAAATAAAACAGTATACAATGACTTTGAGTCTATCATTAATCTGACTAGAAATAAAATAGTATACCATGACTTTGAGTCTCTCATTGATCTGACTAGAAATAAAACAGTATACAATGACTTTGAGTCTATCATTAATCTGACTAGAAATAAAATAGTATACCATGACTTTGAGTCTCTCATTGATCTGACTAGAAATTTAACAGTATGCCATGACTTTGAGTCTATCATTGATCTGACTAGAAATGTAACAGTATACCATGACTTTGAGTCTATCACTGATCATTCTAGAAATAAAATAGTATACCATGACTTTGAGTTTATCTTGCTGAGACTAGAAATATGACAGTGTATCACTGCTGTGGCAGGAAATATAATAGTATATCATTACTTTAGTTTATCTTGCTGTGACTGGAAATATAATAGTATATCATTACTTTAGTTTATCTTGCTGTGACTGGAAATATAATAGTATATCATTACATTAGTTTATCTTGCTGTGACTGGAAATATAATAGTATATCATTACTTTAGTTTATCTTGCTGTGACTAGAAATATAATAGTATATCATTACTTTAGTTTATCTTGCTGTGACTGGAAATATAATAGTATATCATTACATTAGTTTATCTTGCTGTGACTGGAAATATAATAGTATATCATTACATTAGTTTATCTTGCTGTGACTGGAAATATAATAGTATATCATTACTTTAGTTTATCTTGCTGTGACTGGAAATATAATAGTATATCATTACATTAGTTTATCTTGCTGTGACTGGAAATATAATAGTATATCATTACTTTAGTTTATCTTGCTGTGACTGGAAATATAATAGTATATCATTACTTTAGTTTATCTTGCTGTGACTAGAAATATAATAGTATATCATTACTTTGAGTTTATCATGCTGTGACCAGAAATATGAAAGTATGTTGTTATGTTTATTGAGCCTAATTGTTTGTTTTTTAGTTTAAAAAAATATTTGTACTTCATTACATGCTATTGTAATTTAACACTGTATGCTAGACTTTGACCTTGTCCAAAAGTGAGTTCATTTCTGCTTGATCTGATTGACTTTTTTATTTTATTTTGTGTAAACAACCAATACATCTATAACTAAATTATTCTCTATGTGTATGGGCTTAATATCAGGATCATTATTAATAAAATAAATAAATATAATTATCTGGGTCTAAATTTGGGAATTTCCTGAGTGTAATCCAGGTTATGGTTTTGATTTTGTAAACATCAGGATAAGTCTAGATAGTTATTTTCCATTAGGTACTTCTTTTTTTTTAGAAAATGCTAATTATGACCGTAGGTCCAGCAGAGAACATTATAATCTTGAAATTGTGAGGACTTGGTCAGGCGTGCTTTAACATCTAAAATTTTCAAGTTTAATATTATATGTTGTGACCAGTAGTGTTGGGCTGGAATCTTTTTTTGCTCAAATTATTGAATTTATGTGATTATTTTCTCTGGAAATACAAAAGTGCTCTTATAAAATTATCATATAAAGACATTCACTGGAATCTATACTGAATTCCATGCTGGAATTATATTACTGTGATTCAACAAAAGACTGCTGACACCTCAACAATCTAAGCTATAACAGATAACTCATCGCCTTTAGTTTTGGATTTCTTTGGGACTTGAACTGAGTTTCATTCAGGACTTTAAATTATTAGGACTCATGTCTGTAATTCTTGGATTATTTTGGGATTTAATTTTCAATACCATAAGTTCTTTTTTCTCTTTCTGAATTTGTATTCAAAGCAAATAAATTATTTGCTAAATTTTACAAAGCTTGTTGTCTTTCATTCTTTTATGTTACTTATCTTGTAACAATGTAATTACTTTAAGCTTATCTAATTTTAACTAGAAATATAACAGTGCATCATTGCCATGACTAGAAATATAACAGTGCATCATTGCTGTGACTAGAAATATAATGTGGTCCCCATCTTGAACGGCTGCCCTGACCAGCAGCCACCCGCTCTTTATAGCCAGAATCAATCGGCACAGAGTTCCCCTCACAAGCAGTTATATTTTATTTTAAATGTGTCCAGAACCAATAATTAAATCATATGGTGAGGTAAGTAATCTAATTACCTCACTGATACCTGTCTTCCAATGTTAGGTTTCCGTTACTGAAAGAAGTGTTGGCCAATGTACATGTAACACTAAGATTAATATCATATCTTTATTTTAAAAAAGCCAGCATTTATAGGAAAAGGGCTCAACAATGTTGTGACAGAGTTTTGGGCTTCACACAGCTGTCAAGTTCTTCTCTTGGATGATTTCAACCGGATGTAACAGTCAAGATCATAACATGGTCAGCATAGGCTAAATATAGATTTTGTGGATTAACACACACAGAGAAATTAAAATTGAACAAAACAGGATACCAGACAAAAATTCATGTGAGAGTACACAGGTGGTTAGGTTTTACTTTTGTCCTATTTAATGATGGTGGGAGCTTCACTTTTGTCCTCTTTTCTTACAATGCATCAAACATCAGGGGGTGGGGGTTGCACTTTTGTTCGTTTTACTTACAGTGCATCATGCATCAGAGAGTGAGTTTCACTTTTGTCCTCTTTACTTACTTACAATTTTGTCTTCTTTATTAGCAACAGTTTCTTTCAATAACATTAAATTAGCTTCTTTGCAAACAAGAGCAATTAATTATGAAATTAATTATGAAAATAAACAGCACTTTTGACTTGTTCACTAAGGTAACTCTCTAACCCTAACCCTCATCTGAAATATTACATTTGACATAAAATTAAAAATTCAAGTTCTCTAGTAAATAATATACCATACCACATGACCAGTGAAAACTAAGTTTATGAAATACTAAAGATCACTCATAATGCCTATGCAATATGGTAATGAAACTGGCACTTACAACCTCTAAAAAGCGAATTAAGATAACTTCATGTTAACTGACACCAATTAACATTTTGCAATCTAAGCAAAACAGGTCTTAATGTTCTAGTAAATACTCTCTAATAACCAAATCATGGTAGACATCTCTAAGCTGCAGTGGACTACTGCAAAAAGCATATTCCAAGAATATCAACATTTTTAAAAGGCATTAACTGTTTAGGCCTTCAGGAAAACAATGATTGGGTGGCATCATACTACCCTATAGGCCTTCAGGAGAACAAAGATTGGGTGGCATCAAGCTACCCTATAGGTCTTCAGGGGAACAATGATATTGTGGCAGCAAGCTACCCTATAGGCCTTCAGGAGAACAGATAGGGCCTTCAGGAGAACAATGACTGCATGGCAGCAAGCTACCCTTTGGCCTTCAGGATGACAAAGATTGGATGGCAACAAACTACCCTACAGGCCTTCTGGAGAACAATGAGTGGGTGGAAGCAAGCTACCCTATAAGCCTTCAGGAGAACAAAGACTGGTTTGCAGCAAGCTACCCTATAGATCTTCACCAATATTATAAATTTGACTCCTGACCATGGACTACACACATATTAATAAGTCATCACTGAACTCCTGGCCCTGGACTACAAACAGATTAATGAGTCATTATTGGACTCATGGCCCTGGACTACACACAGACTAATGAGTCATTATTGGACTCATGGCCTTGGACTACACACAGATTAATGAGTCATTATTAGACACCTGGCCCTGGACTACACATATTAATGAGTCTTTACTGGAATCCCAGCTGTTGACTACTTACAGATTAATGCATCATTATCTGACTCCTGACCAGGTACTACACACAGATTAATGAGTCATTATTGGACTCGTGGCCCTGGACTACACATAGATTAAAGAGTCATTATTGGACTCTTGGAAATGGACTGCCCACAGATATAATGTGTCATTATTTGACTATTAGCTTTGGACTACATAAAGATTAATGATAAAAGTCATTAACTGGCAATTTAATTGCATGTAATGTACTGTCCATACATTGAAAATACATTGTTGATATACTGCCAATGTCAATGTACAGCCATTTTACTGTGGATACATTGAAATGTAATGCCTGTGTTCTGTCAATGAACTGTTGATGTACTGACAATGTACTGTCAATGGACAGCCATTTTACTGTGGATATAATAATAATAATAATGAGGACTTTGTAAAATCGCCTAATCTTTAGAAGTTCTAAGCGCTTTACAACATTAGACAACACCTATAAGATAAAAAACATATAATGTTATGATTACACAAACACCATGAAATTAGAAAACAAAAAAAAACATGCTGAGAATATTTAAGGTAAGAAACATTATTAGGTCTTTAAGTTTGTTCTTGCAGTCGAAATAAGTGAGTTTCGAGAACAAAAGTACAATATCCAAAGAAATATCATCCATATTACATTAATGTAGAATAGAGGTAAGCCAACATTCTCTCCACTGTGCATGTTTTAAATGTAAACAACTTCACCTTACATACGTCACTGTCTCAAAAGTACATAACTGGTGAGCACCCCCTGATCATTGAGACCCATGCCTGCAAATGACTGAGATCCCTGAAACCCATGCATGCAGAAGACTATCATTGAGACCCATGCCTGCAAATGACTGAGATCCCAGAAACCCATGCATGTATATGACTGAGATCGTTGAGACCCATGGTGGCGCTCTACAGTTTCACATTTTGCATAGGGTTAGAATTTTAAAGAAAAAAAATTTCTCCAGCTTCTCTCACGGTTATACTGGCTGTTTAAAAAAGACCTTGTATATCTTATGTATAATTCAAAGAACCTTTAATTCCCTTTATTTTGGTGTATGATTGATGGGTGTAATATGGGTTATAGAGTAAATAGCTTGGCCTTACTCCAGATGTGGACCTTTCAAAAAAGTGCCAGCTCCACTTAGTCAGGGGGTCCCGAGTGGTCTAAAGCGCTATTCATTATGGATCACTGCCATCTCACCTCTGTCTGTGTGGGTTCAAGTCTAGGATTCGGCCAATGTGGGTATGTGAGAAAGCTTGCCAGTAGCTTCTCGAGGGTTGGTGGTTCTTCCTGGGGGTTTCCCGGGTTCTCCCTCCACCATTAATACTGGCCCCCATGCATGGCCTATTGTGTGCTGAAAAATGGCGTTAAACCCCACAACAACAACAACCACTTGGTCATTTTCACTTCCTGACCTTCAGAGATAAGTTGCATAAAATAGAGCCGATAATTTTTTTTATATTTTATATACTTGGTAATTCATTCATTGCACTTTCAGAAGCTGGTACTGTCTAGTCTGGCAAAATTCTTTTTCCCTATTTTAATAGCTGCTATGGATAGTGTACTTTAGACTAATTCAGGCTGATTTTTTAGCACAAGGGAGCAGTCATTTTAGTTAGCAGTGTGCTTAGATCATGTACAATTTTCAAAAGTACAATATCCAAAAAAATATCATCCACATTACATTAATGTTGTTGTTGATGTGGGGTTTAACGCCATTTTTCAGCACACGATAGGCTATACATGGCGGCCAGTATTAAAGGTGGAGGAAGAACCTGGGTAAACCCTGGAAAGAACCACCGACCCATGAAAAGCTACCAGTAAACTTTCTCACATACCCACAATGGCTGAATCCGAGACATGAACCAGTGCAGACAGAGGTGAGATGGCAGTGATCCGTAATGGAAAGCGCTTTAGTTGGCAGTGTGCTTAAATCATGTACAATTTCCAAAAGTACAATATCCAAAGAAATATCATCCACATTACATTAATGTAGCATAGAGGTATGCCAACATTCTCTCCATTGTACAGGTTTTAAATGTGAACAACTTCACATTACATACGTCACTCTCTCAAAAGTACATAATAACTGGTGAGCACCCCCAAATGACTGAAATCCCTGAAACCCTTGCATGCAAATGACTCAGATCCCTGAAACTCATGCATGCAAATGACTGAGAACATTGAGACCCATGCAAGCAAATGATTGAGATCATTGACATCTACCCATGAAAATGACTGAGATCAATGAATTTTATTCATAAAATTCATCGGAAATAATCATTTATATAATATCCTCTGGATAACTTTGACAATGTTTACAAAGTTCGAAACGATTCATCTGAAGGCAACATATTCTGCCAAGCACATGACATATCAAAATCTAATTCTGTAAAACTGAAGTGTCAAAACATTACTCTGCACCTCACTTACAATTATCATTTGAGAAAAACTCAAATTAATATTTCTAAATTTTGAAATAGAAATGTTTTGAACAATACTACCTTTTTAAATATTTGTATAACACTAAATAGATTAACCACTTCACTTGTGTCAGCTAGTTTTTACCTTCAAATAGATAACATAATTGTATTTATAAACATACATCTTTAACAGTACAGTTATCATCATTATCATCATCATCATCATCAAAATTAACTATGCAGTCATTTAAGCCTAATGTGTGGTTGTGTGACTTGCCTGTCTCTGTTACTGTTCTGAATAGAGAGGAGTAAGTCACCGTCCACTCTGTCTTTAAATACTGTGCTCTGAAAACCAAAAAGAAGAAAATACTGTAGATCAATGCTCTAACTGTATAACATATGTTATAAACATCCATACTGTTGATCAATACTACTGTATAATATATATTATAAACATCCATACTGTAGACCAATACTGATGTATAACATATGTTATAAACATCCATACTGTAGACCAATACCACTGTATAATATATATTATAAACATCCATACTGTAGACCAATACTGATGTATAACATATATTATAAACATCCATACTGTAGACCAATACTACTGTATAACATATATTATAAACATCCATACTGTAGACCAATACTCTAACTGTATAACATACGTTATAAACATCAATACTGAAGACCAATACTACTGCATAATATATATTATAAACATCCATACTGTAGACCAATACTCTAACTGTATAACATATGTTATAAACATCCATACTGAAGACCAATACTACTGTATAACATATATTATAAACATCCATACTGTAGACCAATACTCTAACTGTGTAACATATGTTATAAACATCCATACTGTAGACCAATACTACTGTATAATATATATTATAAACATCCATACTGAAGACCAATACTCTAACTGTATAACATATGTTATAAACATCCATACTGAAGACCAATACTACTGTATAATATATATTATAAACATCCATACTGTACACCAATACTCTAACTGTATAACATATTATAAACATCCATACTGTAGACCAATATTACTGTATAACATATATTATAAACATCCATACTATAGACCAATACTCTAACTGTATAACATATGTTATAAACATCCATACTGTAGACCAATACTACTGTATAACATATATTATAAACATCCATACTATAGACCAATACTACTGTATAACATATATTATAAACATCCATACTATAGACCAATACTACTGTATAACATATATTATAAACATCCATACTATAGACCAATACTCTAACTGTATAACATATGTTATATAAACATCCATACTGTAGACCAATACTAATGTATAACATATATTATAAACATCAATACTGTAGACCAATACTAATGTATAACATATATTACAAACATTCATACTGTAGACCAATACTCTAACTATATAATATATATTATAAACATCCATACTGTAGACCAATACTCTATCTGTATAATATACATTATAAACATCCATACTGTACACCAATACTACTGTATAATATATATTATAAACATCCATACTGTAGACCAATACTACTGTATAATATACATTATAAACATCCATACTGTAGACCAGTGCTACTGTGTAATATACATTATAAACATCCATACTGTAGACCAATACTACTGTATAATATATATTATAAACATCCATACTGTAGACCATTACTAATGTATAACATATATTACAAACATCCATACTGTAGACCAATACTCTAACTGTATAAGATATATTATAAACATCCATACTGTACACCAATACTCTAACTGTATAACATACATTATAAACATCCATACTGTAGATCAATATTACTGTATAATATATATTATAAACATCCATACTGTAGACCAATACTTATGTATAACATATGTTATAAATATCCATACTGTAGACCAATACTCTAACTGTATAAGATATATTATAAACATCCATACTGTAGACCAATACTCTAACTGTATAACGTACATCATAAACATTCTTACTGTAGACCAATATTACTATATAATATATATTACAAACATCCATACTATAGACCAATACTCTAACTGTATAACATATATTATAAACATCCATACTGTAGACCAATATTACTGTACAATATATATTATAAACATCCATACTGTAGACCAATACTACTGTATAATATATATTATAAACATCCATACTGTAGACCAATACTTATGTATAACATAAGTATAAACATCCATACTGTAGACCAATACTCTAACTGTATAATATATATTATAAACATCCATACTGTAGACCAATACTCTAACTGTATAATATATATTATAAACATCCATATTGTAGACCAATACTCTAACTGTATAATATACATAATAAACATCCATACTGTAGACCATTACTAATGTATAACATATATTACAAACATCCATACTGTAGACCAATACTCTAACTGTATAACATATATTATAAACATCCATACTGTACACCAATACTCTAACTGTATAATATACATTATAAACATCCATACTGTAGACCAATATTACTGTATAACATACATAATAAACACCCATACTGTAGACCATTACTAATGTATAACATATATTACAAACATCCATACTGTAGACCAATACTCTAACTGTATAACATATATTATAAACATCCATACTGTACACCAATACTCTAACTGTATAACATACATTATAAACATCCATACTGTAGATCAATATTACTGTATAACATATATTATAAACATCCATACTGTACACCAATACTCTAACTGTATAACATACATTATAAACATCCATACTGTAGATCAATATTACTGTATAACATATATTATAAACATCCATACTGTACACCAATATTCTAACTGTATAACATACATTACAAACATCCATACTGTAGACCATTACTAATGTATAACATATATTACAAACATCCATACTGTAGACCAATACTCTAACTGTATAACATATATTATAAACATCCATACTGTACACCAATACTCTAACTGTATAACATACATTATAAACATCCATACTGTAGATCAATATTACTGTATAACATATATTATAAACATCCATACTGTACACCAATACTCTAACTGTATAACATACATTACAAACATCCATACTGTAGACCAATACACTAACTGTATAACGTACATCATAAACATTCTTACTGTAGACCAATATTACTATATAATATATATTACAAACATCCATACTGTAGACCAATACTACTGTATAATATATATTATAAACATCCATACTGTAGACCAATACTCTAACTGTATAACATACATTATAAACATCCATACTGTAGACCAATATTCTAACTGTATAACATACATTATAAACATCCATACTGTAGAGCAATACTACTGTATAATATATATTATAAACATCCATATTGTAGACCAATATTACTGTATAATATATATTATAAACATCCATACTGCAGACCAATACTACTGTATAATATACATTATAAACATCCATACTGTAGACCAATACTACTGTATAACATACATTATAAACATCCATACTGTAGACCAATACTCTAACTGTGTAATAAACATTATAAACATCCATACTGTAGACCAATACTACTGTATAACATACATTATAAACATCCATACTGTACACCAATATTACTGTGTAACATCTATTATAAACATTATCCACACTGTAGACCACTCAGATGTGGGAAATCATGGGTTTGAACCCCCAGCCAAGTCATACCAGAGACTTATAAAAATGGTACAAGCAGCTGCCTCACTGGGCACTCAGCATTAAGAGATTAGTGTTAGGAATGGTCAGCCTGGCATCAGGATAATGTGACTAGGTTGGACATGATGCTACATGTCTGCAGCATGTTGCCCTAGTGCTTGACGTCTCTATAAACTGCCACACTGCTGTTAAAACACATGATAAATATTATCCATACTAAAGACCAATACAAATGCATAAAACACATTACAAAAATTATCCATACTGTAGACCAATACAACTGTGTAAAACACATTACAAAAATTATCCATACTTTAGACCAATACAACTGTGTAAAGCACATTACAAAAATTATCCATACTGTAGACCAATACAACTGTGTAAAGCACATTACAAAAATTATCCATACTTTAGACCAATACAACTGTGTAAAACGCATTACAAAAATTATCCATACTAAAGACCAATACAAATGCATAAAACACATTACAAAAATTATCCATACTGTATACCAATATAATTGAGTAAAGAACATTACAAAAATTATCCATACTTTAGACCAATACAACTGTGTAAAATGCATTACAAAAATTATCCATACTGTAGACCAATATAATTGTGTAAAGAACATTACAAAAATTATCCATACTGAAGACCAATACAACTGTGTAAAACGCATTACAAAAATTATCCATACTGTAGACCAATACAACTGTGTAAAGCACATTACAAAAATTATCCATACTGTATACCAATATAATTGAGTAAAGAACATTACAAACATTATCCATACTGAAGACCAATACAACTGTGTAAAGCACATTACAAAAATTATCCATACTGTACACCAATACAACTGTGTAAAACACATTACAAACATTATCCATACTTTAGACCAATACAACTGTGTAAAACGCATTACAAAAATTATCCATACTGTAGACCAATACAACTGTGTAAAGCACATTACAAAAATTATCCATACTGTACACCAATACAACTGTGTAAAACACATTACAAACATTATCCATACTGAAGACCAATACAACTGTGTAAAGCACATTATAAAAATTATCCATACTGTAGACCAATACAACTGTGTAAAATACATTACAAACATTATCCATACTTTAGACCAATACAACTGTGTAAAACGCATTACAAAAATTATCCATACTGTAGACCAATACAACTGTGTAAAGCACATTACAAAAATTATCCATACTGTACACCAATACAACTGTGTAAAACACATTACAAACATTATCCATACTGAAGACCAATATAATTGTGTAAAGCACATTACAAAAATTATCCATACTGTAGACCAATACAACTGTGTAAAACACATTACAAACATTATCCATACTGAAGACCAACACAACTGTGTAAAGCACATTATAAAAATTATCCATACTGTAGACCAATACAACTGTGTAAAACGCATTACAAAAATTATCCATACTGTAGACCAATACAACTGTGTAAAGCACATTACAAAAATTATCCATACTGAAGACCAATACAACTGTGTAAAGCACATTACAAAAATTATCCATACTGAAGACCAATACAACTGTGTAAAGCACATTACAAAAATTATCCATACTGTAGACCAATACAACTGTGTAAAACACATTACAAACATTATCCATACTGAAGACCAATATAATTGTGTAAAGAACATTACAAAAATTATCCATACTGAAGACCAATACAACTGTGTAAAGCACATTACAAAAATTATCCATACTGTATACCAATATAATTGAGTAAAGAACATTACAAAAATTATCCATACTGAAGACCAATACAACTGTGTAAAGCACATTACAAAAATTATCCATACTGTAGACCAATACAACTGTGTAAAACACAGTACAAACATTATCCATACTGAAGACCAATACAACTGTGTAAAGCACATTATAAAAATTATCCATACTGTAGACCAATACAACTGTGTAAAATACATTATAAAAATTATCCATACTGAAGACCAATACAACTGTGTAAAGCACATTATAAAAATTATCCATACTGTAGACCAATACAACTGTGTAAAACACATGATAAAAATTATCCATACTGTAGACCAATACAACTGTGTAAAGCACATTATAAAAATTATCCATACTGTAGACCAATACAACTGTGTAAAACACATTACAAACATTATCCATACTGAAGACCAATATAATTGTGTAAAGAACATTACAAAAATTATCCATACTGAAGACCAATACAACTGTGTAAAGCACATTACAAAAATTATCCATACTGTATACCAATATAATTGAGTAAAGAACATTACAAAAATTATCCATACTGAAGACCAATACAACTGTGTAAAGCACATTACAAAAATTATCCATACTGTAGACCAATACAACTGTGTAAAACACAGTACAAACATTATCCATACTGAAGACCAATACAACTGTGTAAAGCACATTATAAAAATTATCCATACTGTAGACCAATACAACTGTGTAAAATACATTATAAAAATTATCCATACTGAAGACCAATACAACTGTGTAAAGCACATTATAAAAATTATCCATACTGTAGACCAATACAACTGTGTAAAACACATGAAAAAAATTATCCATACTGTAGACCAATACAACTGTGTAAAGCACATTATAAAAATTATCCATACTGTAGACCAATACAACTGTGTAAAATACATTATAAAAATTATCCATACTGAAGACCAATACAACTGTGTAAAGCACATGATAAAAATTATCCATACTGTAGACCAATACAACTGTGTAAAATACATTATAAAAATTATCCATACTGAAGACCAATACAACTGTGTAAAGCACATTACAAACATTATCCATACTGAAGACCAATACAACTGTGTAAAACACATGATAAAAATTATCCATACTGTCGACCAATACAACTGTGTAAAGCACATTATAAAAATTATCCATACTGTAGACCAACACAACTGTGTAAAGCACATTACAAACATTATCCATACTGAAGACCAATACAACTGTGTAAAGCACATTATAAAAATTATCCATACTGAAGACCAACACAACTGTGTAAAGCACATTATAAAAATTATCCATACTGTCGACCAACACAACTGTGTAAAGCACATTATAAAAATTATCCATACTGAAGACCAATACAACTGTGTAAAGCACATTACAAAAATTATCCATACTGTAGACCAATATAATTGTGTAAAGAACATTACAAAAATTATCCATACTGTCGACCAACACAACTGTGTAAAGCACATTATAAAAATTATCCATACTGTAGACCAATACAACTGTGTAAAGCACGTTATAAAAATTATCCATACTGAAGACCAACACAACTGTGTAAAACACAATATAAGTATTTCATGTAGTTGCATTTTGTGCTTTATGCTTAATGTATTTAGTGTGCTTTACTATCTTTCTTTTTCCTGTATTTTTTGTATTTACAAGTTTTTTGTCCTGAAGGCTTCAGTGGAAAATAATATATTATAACTCAGTTACCCTCATTAAATAGAGTATTTATTATTATTATTATTATTATTATTATTATTATCCCAGCTGCTGACCAAGGCTACTGTGTAAAACACATGGACAGTTTTCAGAATTAAATCCCTGCACAATTATCTTCCTCACATAAAGCTACCCATCTACAATGAGAAGGTCACCAGCTCATACAATGTGTGAAAGGGGTGTGAGGGCACCTCTCATAAGAAGAGGGACAAAACTGTATTCTTAAAGGAGCTTTATGAATCCTAATAGGGTAACCAGTGTGTCATAATATACCATTATAATGTGTGCAAAGAAAATGATGGCCTAATTTTGTCTGAAGGATTCTGGCTAAATACAAATGAGTGAAAAATGAAAACAATAAGTTTATTAGTTAAATCTATGAAGCAAATACCTAATAAGATCAAATGATTGACACTTATTAAGTCTCAAGCTACATCAACCTCCTTTGGTTAGTTATAGGACTAAATCCTCAAAAGTAGGTCATAGTGACTTGTAATTTTACACATTGATTTCTCTCAACTTATTTGTAATATAAGGAGTTTCATGCTGTTTGCTTTTGATAAAAAGTAAATTATCTGGACTTTGACATAAAATTAAATGGAATCAATGAATTAAGAATGGAATCTGATTAAATGCTTGAATCAAACTTTATAAAAATGTAACCAAACTATAAATATTAATGTGTCAGGGCAAACTTCATAAAAATATAACCAAATTGTAAATATTAATTTAACAGTATCAGTGCAAACCTCACAAAAAATATAACCAAATCGTAAATATTAATTTAACAGTATCAGTGCAAACTTCATAAAAATGTAACCAAATTGTAAATATTAATTTAACAGCATCAGTGCAGACCTCAAATTTTTTTTACAGAAATGGAAGTGTTAATATGCCATGGCAAACTTCACAAATATGTAACTATTAATTATCAGAGTATACTCACTAGATGATTTGAGCATTACTTCCAGTATCTGTATAGATTTATGGCTCTTTTTCATGCATGATACCAAACTACTGATAACAGTACAATCTTTCTTGATTGTAAAACAAGACTGACAAGAATATCTCCATAAGTATCGGTATTAGCTTAAATTCCACATCCTATGTGTCAAGTGACACCCTTAATATGTGTCCAGCAGAATACTAGCTATGTATTAAGTCTAATGCTAGCTATCAATCAAGTGACATCCCTTGTATGTGTCAAGTGACATCCTTACTATCTGTCATGTGACATCCTATGTAGCGAGTGACATCCTTACTATGAATCAAGTGACATCCTTACTATGTCATGTGACATCCTATGTATCAAGTGACATCCTTACTATGTCATGTGACATCCTATGTATCAAGTGACATCCTTACTATCTGTCATGTGACATCATATGTATCAAGTGACATCCTTACTATGGTGGCACTCTACAGTTTCGTATTTTGCATAGGGTTAAGATTTTAAAGAAAAAGAATTTCCCTGGCTTTCCTCACTGGTTATACTGGCTATTTAAAAAAGACCTTGTATATCTTAGTTTTAATTCAAAGAACCTTTAATTCCCTTTATTTTGGTGTATGATTGATGGGTGTAATATGGGTTATTGAGCATACATCTTGGCCTTACTTCAGATGTGCACCTTTCAAAAAAGTGCTAGCTCTACTTGGTCATTGTCACTTCCTGAACTTCAGAGGTAAATTGTATAAAAAAGAGCCAATAACTTCTTTTACATTGTATATATTTGGTAATTCATTCATTGCACTTTCAGAAGCTGGTATTGTATAGTCTGGCAAAATTCATTTTTCCTATTTTAATAGCTGCTATGTATAGTGTACTTTAGACTAATTCAGGCTGATTCTTTAACACAAGGGAGCAGTCAATTTAGTTAGCAGTGTGCTTAAATCATGTAAAATTTCCAAATGAACAATATCCAAAGAAATATCATCCACATTACATTAATGTAACATAGAGGTATGCCAACATTCTCTCCACTGTGCATGTTTTAAATGCGAACTACTTCACCTTACATACGTCACTCTCTCAAAAGTACATATTAACTGGTGAGCGCCCCCTATGTATCAAGTGACATCCTTACTATCTGTCATGTGACATCCTATGTATCAAGTGATATCCTTATTGTCATGTGACATCCTATGTATCAAGTGACACCTTTACTATGCGTTGAATGACATCCTTACTATGTATCAAGTGACTTCCTTACAATGTATCAAAACACATTCTTACTCTTACTATGTATGAAGTGATGTCCTTACTATCTGTCATGTGACATCCTATGTATCAAGTGACATTCTTACTATGTATCAAGTGACATCCTTACAATGCGTCGAGTCAAATCCTTACTCTTACTATGCATCAAGTGACATGCTCACTATGTATCAAGTGACATCCTTACCATGTATCAAGTGACATCCTTACTATTTGTCATGTGACATCCTATGTATCAAGTGACATCTTTACTATGCGTTGAATGACATCCTTACTATGTATCAAGTGACATCCTTACAATGTGTCGAATCACATTCTTACTCTTACTATGTATGAAGTGATGTCCTTACTATCTGTCATGTGACATCCTATGTATCAAGTGACATTCTTACTATGTATCAAGTGACATCCTTACAATGAGTCGAGTCACATCCTTACTCTTACTATTCATCAAGTGACATGCTCACTATGCATCAAGTGATACCTGTACTATGTATCAAGTGACATTCTTACTAATGCATCAAATGACATGACATATCAAATGACATCCTATGTATCGAGTAACATCCTTACTATACATCAAGTGGCAACCTTATTATGTGTCAAGTGACATCCTAAGTATGCATCAAGTGACATCCTTACCATGTATCAAGTGACACCTTTTACTATTTGTCAAGTGACATCCTTACTATGCATCGTTACATCCTAACTATGCATCAAGTGACATCCTTACTACGCATCAAGTGACATTCCTGCTATTTATCAAGTGACATCCTTACTATTGCATCAAGTGACATCATTACTATGCATCAAGTGACATCCTTACTATGCATCAAGTGACATCCTTACTATGCATCAAGTGACATCCTTACCATACATCAAGTGTCAACTTTACCATTGCTTCAAGTGATGCCCTTACTACGTGTCAAGTTGCATCCTAACTATGCATCAAGTGATGTCCTTACTATGCATCAAGTGCCATCCTTACTATGCATCAAGTGACATCCTTACTATTGCATCAAGTGACATTGTTACTATGCATCAAGTGATATTCTTACTATTGCATCCAGTGACATCCTTAATATTGCTTCATATCCTTACTATGCATCAACTGACATTCTTACTGTGTGTGTCAAGAGATATCCTTACTATTGCATAAAGTGATGTCATTACTATTGCATCAAGTGATATCCTTACTATGCATCAAGCACCATCCTTACTATGCATCAAGTGCCATCCATACTATGCATCAAGTGACATCCTTACTATGCATCAAGTGACATTGTTACTATGCATCAAGTGACATTCTTACTATTGCATCCAGTGACATCCTTAATATTGCTTCATATCCTTACTATGCATCAAATGACATCCTTACTATTGCTTCAGGTGATGTCCTTACTATGTGGGTCAAGAGATATCCTTACTATTGCATCAAGTGACATCATTACTATTGCATCAAGTGATATCCTTACTATGCATCCAGTGCCATCCTTACTATGCATCAAGTGCCATCCATACAATGCATCAAGTACCATCCATACTATGCATCCAGTGCCATCCTTACTACTGCATCAAGTGATATCCTTACTATGCATCAAGTGCCATCCTTACTACTGTATCAAGTGATATTCTTACTATTGCATCCAGTGACATCCTTAATATTGCTTCATATCCTTACTATGCATCAACTGACATCCTTACTATTGCTTCAGGTGACATCCTTACTATGTGTGTCAAGAGATATCCTTACTATTGCATCAAGTAACATCATTACTATTGCATCAAGTGAATTCCTTAATATGCATCAAATGTCATCCTTACTACTGCATCAAGTTATATCCTTACTATGCATCAAGTGCCATCCTTACTATTGCATCAAGTGCCATCCTTACTATGCATCAAGTGCCATCCTTACTATTGCATCAAGTGCCATCCTTACTATGCATCAAGTGTCATCCTTACTATGCATCAAGTGACATCCTTACTATGCATCAAGTGACATCCTTACTATTGCATCAAGTGACACTGTCACTATGCATCAAGTGATATCCTTACTACGCATCAAGTGCCATCCATACTATGCATCAAGTGCCATCCTTACTATGCATCAAGTGCCATCCTTACTATGCATCAAGTGTCATCCATACTATGCATCAAGTGCCATCCTTACTATGCATCAAGTGACATCCTTACTATTGCATCAAGTGCCATCCTTACTATGCATCAAGTGCCATCCATACTATGCATCAAGTGCCATCCTTACTATGCATCAAGTGACATCCTTACTATGCATCAAGTGATATCCTTACAATTGCTTCAAGTGAAGTCCTTACTATGCATCAAGTGCCATCTTACTATGCATTAAGTGACATCCTTACTATTGCATCAAGTGACAGTTACTATGCATCAAGTGATATCCTTACTATGCATCATCAAGTGCCATCCATACTATGCATCAAGTGACATCCTTACTATGCATCAAGTGACATCCTTACTATGCATCAAGTGACATCCTTACTATGCATCAAGTGCCATCCATACTATGCATCAAGTGCCATCCATACTATGCATCAAGTGCCATCCTTACTATGCATCAAGTGACATCCTTACTATGCATCAAGTGATATCCTTACAATTGCTTCAAGTGAAGTCCTTACTATGCGTGTCAAGTGGCAGCCTTACTATGTGTCAAAATGTTACCACTTAACATCGTTTTTCAGCACACAATATACCATACAGTGCCCATTATAACTGCTACTGGCAAGCTTTCTCCCAAACCCACATGGGCTGAGCCCATGACCTGAACCCATGTGGACCTAGGTCAGATGGCAGTGATTGGCTACCTGCCACCCCACCCTCGTGTTAAGTGGAATATTGGTTATGTGTCAAGTGGACTAATATATATGTGTTAGTGGCATACTTAAGAATCCAGTGGAAACTTGGTATTGTGTAAAGTGGCATACTGGCTATGTATCATGTGGCATACTGTTTACAAGTGGAATACTAGCTATGTGTCAAGTGGCATACTATGTTTCAAGTAGCATCCTGGTTATCTGTCCAGTGTAAAAAATCTGTGTCACATGACAACTGGCTGTGTGTCCAGTGGAATTCTGGTTAGGTGTCAGGTGGAACACTAGCTATGTGTAAGGTGTCATATTTACTATGTGTCAATTGGCATACATGTTATGTGTCAAGTGGAATACCAGCTATATGTAAAGCTGCATAATTGCTATGTGTCAAGTGGCATACAGGTTTTGTGACACATGGAATACCAGCTATGTGTAAAGTTTCATACTTTATGCATGTCACAGGGCAAACTACTAACCTGCTCATCCACAAAGTAGCTGATACATCCATGCTCTACAACACACCAGCGCCGCAAAAAATCTGAAAGATCAAGCCATGAGTCATATGTGAGAACATGAAAACAGAATAAAAACCAGAAAAATCTCAGAAATTACTTGAAAGATACATCAAAGTGAAATCTATACCATCATATCAACTTCAAGATTACATTCTGGGACCTTTGTAGTCACATGCCCTGGCTGGTATTGATCATTTGACAATATTAACTATTTAAACAACTAAAGATGTTCCCGGACCAATTCCATTCATATGATGTGAAAATTTCATATCTGAAAAGACTTCTTTATGAAGTACAATATGATCGTGGATCATTACCTTTCATATTAGGCCCCGTTTTGTACAAATAACCCTGGTGACTAATTTTCATTCTTGCCAGCCTGGCCTGAAAAAAAAAGAAATGGATGTTATTTTGTTTCTTATGTTAATATCAGATATAGTTCATAGTGTGGTAAACAAAACATGATATTTTAAAGAGAAAAAGAAAAATTTATTTTTACTATATACCAAACTTGCTCCAGTAGGTTAAAAGATTAAACTCACTCCTTTTGGCACAATATGCTCACCCCGCCCCCTTTTCATAAATTTACCTCTCTTTCATGGGCTATTTACATAAATATACATGACTTAAGAAATCGACAGCATTGGGTTGACCTAACCTGTTCACATAAATATACACGACTTAAGAAATTGGCAACATTGGGTTGACCGAACCTGTTCACATAAATATATACGGCTTAAGGAATTGGCAACATTGGGTTGACCTAATCTGTTCACATAAACATACAGGACATAAGAAATTGGCAGCAATGGGTTGACCTAACCTGTTGTAGTAAATTACATTTTTATTGCTTTATAAACTATCTGTTCTATATGAAAACAATGCAAGTCAGCAATTCATCAATCAGCTTTGTCATCATTGTCAAGGAAGTAAGGGGAAATAACTTGAAAGACATGAATGGCATCTGGTCAAATTTCTTTACCAAAACTTAATTCCATGTATGAAAGGTAAGTAAGTTTCCCTTTATTTCTTCCTTCTTACAAAATACTCATTTTTGTTGCTGCAAATGCAACTTTTGTAGTCACACACAATCAAGGGTCGCATGGTATGATCAGAAATCTTATATTTTCACTCATGAAAATACAAGGATATATTTTTCACGTGAAGATATGGGAAGGACAAAAATATGAAAAATATTTTGCCAATAAGTCTCTATATTTCACTACTATAAACTGCCACAATGCAGACTTCATAGCAATATGACTGAAAAAGTGTTAAAGCTATGTTAAAAATCCAAATCACACACACAAACACACTCTATATTTCATAATTTAAGTATATAATAAAACACTGTATTGATATTTGCTGAAACAATAGAATCAGTTGGAATCCAGGAGAAGATTCAAGTTTTTCTCTCACCTCCTTCTATTTCTAAGTGCTGTGAACTGAAACCATATGAGATATTTTTAATTAGTTGGGTTTTTTTAAAACAATATTTTCTTATATGTTTAAATTAACAAACATGTTCAGAAGATAAGCGCTGTACAAAAACAACTTTTGTTACTATTGACCAAGAACACAATGTCATGACAGATAGGTGGGTTGGTGGTTCTTTCCGGGGTTTTCCCGGGTTCTTCCTCCACCATTAATACTGGCCGCCATGTATAGCCTATCGTGTGCTGAAAAATGGCGTTAAACCCTACAACAACAACAACAACAACATGACTGATAGATTAATTACTCATTTCATGTGCTGTCAAGTTATCTCCATATTCCATGAGGTTAAAAATCATAATTACATTTTATTTTAATTTTCATATGAACAAGCCCTTACGTTTAAAACTTTGGACAAAATGAAATGGCACTCATTCAAAGTAATCTTCAGGTAAATCCCACAAACCAGGCTGGATAAAAATCCCACAAGCCAGACTGAATAAAAATCCCACAAGCCAGACTGAATAAAAATACCACATACCAGGCTAGATAAAACTACAAACAAGTAAGGCTGGATAAAAATCCCACAAGCCAGGCTAAATAAAAATCCAAGTCAAGCTGGATGAAAATCCCACAACCCAGACTAGATTGGATAAAAATCCCACAAGCCAGGCTAAATAAAAATCCCACAAGCCAGGCTGAATAAAAAATCCCATAAGCCAGACAGAATAAAATTCCATTCATACCTTTTTGTGCTATCATGGGCACAAATTTTCATTGAAGAAATTTAAAAAAAACAGTGTCATAAAACTTGGTTGTTGGAACACAACTAAATACAAAGTATTGTCAAAATTCACTAGCATATGTGTTGGAGTTTAAGTCTTCATCATTTTTCATCTTGGACCAACTTCATGTTGTAACAAGTCCATTAGTGCACATTCCAGACAAGTCCCTCGGTGCACATTATAGATAAGGCCCTCAGTGCACATTCCAGACAAGTCCCTCGGTGCACATTCCAGACAAGTCCCTTGGTGCACATTCCAGACAAGTCCCTTCAGTGCACATTCCAGACAAGTCCCTTGGTGCACATTCCAGACAAGTCCCTCAGTGCACATTCCAAACAAGTCCCTCAGTGCACATTCCAAACAAGTCCCTCAGTGCACATTCCAGACAAGTCCCTCAGTGCACATTCCAGGCAAGTCCTTTTAATGTAGGACCAACTAGATACTGCATTAGGTGTCTTAATAAAAACCCTAAGTCAACACAACTGTCTGTTTAAGAGCAACAGGCACAAGATTTCAAGATGAACAATGAAGCCGCCATGATGTCAGAAACCAGATTTGGCAACATTTTCTTACAGAACCTACTACATACTGTAGAAAGTGTATAATGAAATCCCCATGTCAATACAGCCATCCTTTCAGGAGGAATAGATTTACATTTACAAGATTATTCAAGATAGCCACTGTCGTACCAACATTAAGGGTCAAATTGCTAAATTTTCACTCCCCATCAGTTGAGTATAGGTAGAGGTGTTGTAGTGAAAACCCAGTGTTATTATGACCATAAATTCAATGTTATTATGACCATGAATTCAATGTTATTATGACCATGAACCCAGTGTTATTATGACCATGAACTCAGTGTTATTATGACCATCAACCCAAAGTTATTATGACCATGGACCCAATGTTATTGTGACCATGAACCTAATGTTATTATGACCATGAACTCAATGTTATTATGACCATGAATTCAATGTTATTATGACCATGAACCCAGTGTTATTATGACCATGAACTCAGTGTTATTATGACCATCAACCCAAAGTTATTATGACCATGGACCCAATGTTATTGTGACCATGAACCTAATGTTATTATGACCATGAATTCAATGTTATTATGACCATGAACTCAATGTTATTATGACCATGAACCCAATGCTATTATGACCATGAACCCAATGTTATTATGACCATGAATTCAATGTTATTATGACCATGAATTCAATGTTATTATGACCATGAACCCAATGTTATTATGATCATGAACCCAATGTTATTATGATCATGAACCCAATGTTATTATGACCATGAACCCAATGTTATTATGACCATGAACCCAATGTTATTATGACCATGAACCCAATGAACCCAATGTTATTATGACCATGAACCCAATGCTATTTTGACCATGAATTCAATGTTATTATTACCATGAACCCAATGTTATTATGACCATGAACCCAATGTTATTATGGTCATGAATTCAATGTTATTATGACCATGAACCCAATGTTATTACGACCATGAATTTAACATCATTATGACCATGAATTCAATGTTATAATGACCATGAACCCAATGTTATTATGACCATGAACCCATGAATTCAATGCTATTATGATCATGAACTCAATGTTATTATGACCATGAACCCAATGCTATTATGACCATCAACCCAATGTTATTATGACCATGAATTCAATGTTATTATAACCATGAATTCAATGTTATTATTACCATGAATTCAATGCTATTATGACCATGAACCCAATGCTATTATGACCATGAATTCAATGATATTATGACCATGAACCCAATGTTATTATGATCATGAACCCAATGCTATTATGACCATGAACCCAATGTTATTATGACCATGAATTCAATGCTATTATGACCATGAACCCAATTCAAGACCATGCAGTCACAACAAGATTTTCATGATAGCCACCATGGTGGCCATGTTGCAGATCAGAACTGCAACTTTTAAGTAAGGACCAATTAAATTATGAGAAGCGTTTCAGTGAAAACCTGATGTCAATTAAATTATGACAAGTGTATCAGTGAAAACCTGATGTCAATTAAATTATGACAAGTGTTTCAGTAAAAACCTGGTGTCAATTAAATTATGACAAGTGATTCAGTGAAAACCTGATGACAATTAAACCATCCATTTGAAAGAAACAGTAAAAACAAGATTCACAAGATAGTCACTGTGGCAGCCATGTTGGGGGTCAGATAAACATTTTTCTATTAGGACAAGCAATTTATCACAAAAAGTGTTTTGTCAAACCAAACCCAACATCAATATCACAATCTATTCAGGAAATGTAGTGTTGACAAGATTTTAGAATGGCCACCATAGTGGCCATATTGGAGGCCAGATAGGCATTATTTATACTGATTCCCTATCATTAGTAATATCATAGTAAAATACTATGCTGATATAACCAGCCATTCTTCTGAAGTAGGTGGCCCTGACTGGCCGAGTGGTCTAAAGCACTCACTGTTACGGATCACTGCCATCTCATCTCTGTCTGCATGAGTTCGAGTCTCGGGCTCAGCCAATGTGGGTATGTGAGAAAGCTTGCCTTTAGCTTCTGGTGGGTCGGTGGTTATTTCTGTTTTATTTCCTGGTTCTTCCTCCAAAACTGATACTGGCCACCATATATAGCCTATCTTGTGCTGAAAAATGGCATTAAACCCTACAATAACTACAAGAGCAACAACATACTGTAAGATGTATTTACTGATAAACCAAATGTCATTATGACAACCAATTTAAGACAAGTCACAGTAACAAGATTTTCAAGCTGGTAACCATGTTTTAGATTCAATCAGTTCTATCTTAAATTGGAACCAATTATGTATCATAAGAAGTGTTTTACCCTTGTATATTTATGAATAATGACAAACATTTTCCATATAAAAACATACCATACAACACAGACAATGCACACAAAGGAAGCAATGCACAATGAAAACTTGGGACAAAATGCTTAAAATGTTTTGCATACTATAAATAGAAAAAGAAATTTCTTTATGCATGTTAGTGAAATATGTAAATATCCTGCTTATCAACAATTTTGAGGATGATGCATGAAATTATCTGTTCTAAGATTTTTTAACTCAAAAATGGTTGATACCAATAAAACATGAAGCAGATATCAATGTTACTAAAAATAGCTCAGTGTGTTCTACAGCAATGATACTAGCAATACCTCAGTGTGCTCTACAGCAATGATACTAAAACTACCTCAATGCACTCTACAGCAATGATACTAAGAATACCTCAGTGTGCTCTACAGCAATGATACTAGCAATACCTCAGTGTGCTCTACAGCAATGATACTAAATCTACCTCAATGTACTCTACAGCAATCATACTATGAATACCTCAGTGTGATCTACAGCAATAATACTACAAATACCTCAATGTGCTCTACAGCAATGATACTAATAATACCTCGGTGTGCTCTACAGCAATGATACTAATAATACCTCAGTGTGCTCTACAGCAATGATACTAAAAATACCTAAAAGTACTCTACTGCAATAATACTGCAAATACCTCAGTGTGCTCTACAGCAATGATACTAGCAATACCTCAGTGTGCTCTACAGCAATGTTACTAAAACTACCTCAATGCACTCTACAGCAATGATACTATGAATACCTCAGTGTGCTCTACAGCAATGATACTACAAATACCTCAGTGTGCTCTACAGCAATGATACTAGCAATACCTCAGTGTGCTCTACAGCAATGATACTAAAACTACCTCAATGCACTCTACAGCAATGATACTATGAATACCTCAGTGTGCTCTACAGCAATGATACTAGCAATACCTCAGTGTGCTCTACAGCAATGATACTAAAACTACCTCAATGTACTCTACAGCAATCATACTATGAATACCTCAGTGTGATCTACAGCAATAATACTACAAAATACCTCAGTGTGCTCTACAGCAATGATACTAATAATACCTCAGTGTGCTCTACAGCAATGATACTAAAAATACCTAAAAGTACTCTACTGCAATAATACTACAAATACCTCAGTGTGCTCTACAGCAATGATACTAGCAATACCTCAGTGTGCTCTACAGCAATGATACTAAAACTACCTCAATGCACTCTACAGCAATGATACTATGAATACCTCAGTGTGCTCTACAGCAATGATACTAGCAATACCTCAGTGTGCTCTACAGCAATGATACTAAAACTACCTCAATGCACTCTACAGCAATGATACTATGAATACCTCAGTGTGTTCTACAGCAATGATACTAGCAATACCTCAGTGTGCTCTACAGCAATGATACTAAAACTACCTCAATGTACTCTACAGCAATGATACTATGAATACCTCAGTGTGATCTACAGCAATAATACTACAAATACCTCAGTGTGCTCTACAGCAATGATACTAGCAATACCTCAGTGTGCTCTACATCAATGATACTAAAACTACCTCAATGCACTCTACAGCAATGATACTATGAATACCTCAGTGTGATCTACAGCAATAATACTACAAATACCTCAGTGTGCTCTACAGCAATGATACTAATAATACCTCAGTGTGCTCTACAGCAATGATACTAGCAATACCTCAGTGTGCTCTACATCAATGATACTAAAACTACCTCAATGCACTCTACAGCAATGATACTATGAATACCTCAGTGTGATCTACAGCAATAATACTACAAATACCTCAGTGTGCTCTACAGCAATGATACTAATAATACCTCAGTGTGCTCTACAGCAATGATACTAAAAATACCTAAAAGTACTCTACTGCAATAATACTGCAAATACCTCAGTGTGCTCTACAGCAATGATACTAGCAATATCTCAGTGTGCTCTACAGCAATGTTACTAAAACTACCTCAATGCACTCTACAGCAATGATACTATGAACACCTCAGTGTGCTCTACAGCAATGATACTACAAATACCTCAGTGTGCTCTACAGCAATGATACTAGCAATACCTCAGTGTGCTCTACAGCAATGATACTAAAACTACCTCAATGCACTCTACAGCAATGATACTAAGAATACCTCAGTGTGCTCTACAGCAATGATACTAGCAATACCTCAGTGTGCTCTACAGCAATGATACTAAAACTACCTCAATGTACTCTACAGCAATCATACTATGAATACCTCAGTGTGATCTACAGCAATAATACTACAAATACCTCAATGTGCTCTACAGCAATGATACTAATAATACCTCGGTGTGCTCTACAGCAATGATACTAATAATACCTCAGTGTGCTCTACAGCAATGATACTAAAAATACCTAAAAGTACTCTACTGCAATAATACTGCAAATACCTCAGTGTGCTCTACAGCAATGATACTAGCAATACCTCAGAGTGCTCTACAGCAATGTTACTAAAACTACCTCAATGCACTCTACAGTAATGATACTATTAATACCTCAGTGTGCTCTACAGCAATGATACTACAAATACCTCAGTGTGCTCTACAGCAATGATACTAGCAATACCTCAGTGTGCTCTACAGCAATGATACTAAAACTACCTCAATGCACTCTACAGCAATGATACTATGAATACCTCAGTGTGCTCTACAGCAATGATACTAGCAATACCTCAGTGTGCTCTACAGCAATGATACTAAAACTACCTCAATGTATTCTACAGCAATCATACTATGAATACCTCAGTGTGATCTACAGCAATAATACTACAAAATACCTCAGTGTGCTCTACAGCAATGATACTAATAATACCTCAGTGTGCTCTACAGCAATGATACTAAAAATACCTAAAAGTACTCTACTGCAATAATACTACAAATACCTCAGTGTGCTCTACAGCAATGATACTAGCAATACCTCAGTGTGCTCTACAGCAATGATATTAAAACTACCTCAATGCACTCTACAGCAATGATACTATGAATACCTCAGTGTGTTCTACAGCAATGATACTACAAATACCTCAGTGTGCTCTACAGCAATGATAATAGCAATACCTCAGTGTGCTCTACAGCAATGATACTAAAACTACCTCAATGCACTCTACAGCAATGATACTATGAATACATCAGTGTGCTCTACAGCAATGATACTAGCAATACCTCAGTGTGCTCTACAGCAATGATACTAAAACTACCTCAATGTACTCTACAGCAATCATACTATGAATACCTCAGTGTGATCTACAGCAATAATACTACAAAATACCTCAGTGTGCTCTACAGCAATGATACTAATAATACCTCAGTGTGCTCTACAGCAATGATACTAAAAATACCTAAAAGTACTCTACTGCAATAATACTACAAATACCTCAGTGTGCTCTACAGCAATGATACTAGCAATACCTCAGTGTGCTCTACAGCAATGATATTAAAACTACCTCAATGCACTCTACAGCAATGATACTATGAATACCTCAGTGTGCTCTACAGCAATGATACTACAAATACCTCAGTGTGCTCTACAGCAATGATAATAGCAATACCTCAGTGTGCTCTACAGCAATGATACTAAAACTACCTCAATGCACTCTATAGCAATGATACTATGAATACATCAGTGTGCTCTACAGCAATGATACTAGCAATACCTCAGTGTGCTCTACAGCAATGATACTAAAACTACCTCAATGTACTCTACAGCAATCATACTATGAATACCTCAGTGTGATCTACAGCAATAATACTACAAATACCTCAGTGTGCTCTACAGCAATGATACTAATAATACCTCAGTGTGCTCTACAGCAATGATACTAAAAATACCTAAAAGTACTCTACTGCAATGATACTAATAATACCTCAGTGTGCTCTACAGCAATGATACTAGCAATACCTGTGTGCTCTACAGCAATGATACTAAAACTACCTCAATGTGCTCTACTGCAATGATACTAAAAATACGTCAATGTGCTCTACAGCAATAATACTGCAAATACCTCAGTGTGCTCTACAGCAATGATACTAGCAATACCTCAGTGTGCTCTACAGCAATGTTACTAAAACTACCTCAATGCACTCTACAGCAATGATACTAGCAATACCTCAGTGTGCTCTACAGCAATGATACTAAAACTACCTCAATGCACTCTACAGCAATGATACTATGAATACCTCAGTGTGCTCTACAGCAATGATACTAGCAATACCTCAGTGTGCTCTACAGCAATGATACTAAAACTACCTCAATGTACTCTACAGCAATCATACTATGAATACCTCAGTGTGATCTACAGCAATAATACTACAAAATACCTCAGTGTGCTCTACAGCAATGATACTAATAATACCTCAGTGTGCTCTACAGCAATGATACTAAAAATACCTAAAAGTACTCTACTGCAATAATACTACAAATACCTCAGTGTGCTCTACAGCAATGATACTAGCAATACCTCAGTGTGCTCTACAGCAATGATACTAAAACTACCTCAATGCACTCTACAGCAATGATACTATGAATACCTCAGTGTGCTCTACAGCAATGATACTAGCAATACCTCAGTGTGCTCTACAGCAATGATACTAAAACTACCTCAATGCACTCTACAGCAATGATACTATGAATACCTCAGTGTGTTCTACAGCAATGATACTAGCAATACCTCAGTGTGCTCTACAGCAATGATACTAAAACTACCTCAATGTACTCTACAGCAATGATACTATGAATACCTCAGTGTGATCTACAGCAATAATACTACAAATACCTCAGTGTGCTCTACAGCAATGATACTAGCAATACCTCAGTGTGCTCTACATCAATGATACTAAAACTACCTCAATGCACTCTACAGCAATGATACTATGAATACCTCAGTGTGATCTACAGCAATAATACTACAAATACCTCAGTGTGCTCTACAGCAATGATACTAATAATACCTCAGTGTGCTCTACAGCAATGATACTAGCAATACCTCAGTGTGCTCTACATCAATGATACTAAAACTACCTCAATGCACTCTACAGCAATGATACTATGAATACCTCAGTGTGATCTACAGCAATAATACTACAAATACCTCAGTGTGCTCTACAGCAATGATACTAATAATACCTCAGTGTGCTCTACAGCAATGATACTAAAAATACCTAAAAGTACTCTACTGCAATAATACTGCAAATACCTCAGTGTGCTCTACAGCAATGATACTAGCAATATCTCAGTGTGCTCTACAGCAATGTTACTAAAACTACCTCAATGCACTCTACAGCAATGATACTATGAACACCTCAGTGTGCTCTACAGCAATGATACTACAAATACCTCAGTGTGCTCTACAGCAATGATACTAGCAATACCTCAGTGTGCTCTACAGCAATGATACTAAAACTACCTCAATGCACTCTACAGCAATGATACTAAGAATACCTCAGTGTGCTCTACAGCAATGATACTAGCAATACCTCAGTGTGCTCTACAGCAATGATACTAAAACTACCTCAATGTACTCTACAGCAATCATACTATGAATACCTCAGTGTGATCTACAGCAATAATACTACAAATACCTCAATGTGCTCTACAGCAATGATACTAATAATACCTCGGTGTGCTCTACAGCAATGATACTAATAATACCTCAGTGTGCTCTACAGCAATGATACTAAAAATACCTAAAAGTACTCTACTGCAATAATACTGCAAATACCTCAGTGTGCTCTACAGCAATGATACTAGCAATACCTCAGAGTGCTCTACAGCAATGTTACTAAAACTACCTCAATGCACTCTACAGTAATGATACTATTAATACCTCAGTGTGCTCTACAGCAATGATACTACAAATACCTCAGTGTGCTCTACAGCAATGATACTAGCAATACCTCAGTGTGCTCTACAGCAATGATACTAAAACTACCTCAATGCACTCTACAGCAATGATACTATGAATACCTCAGTGTGCTCTACAGCAATGATACTAGCAATACCTCAGTGTGCTCTACAGCAATGATACTAAAACTACCTCAATGTATTCTACAGCAATCATACTATGAATACCTCAGTGTGATCTACAGCAATAATACTACAAAATACCTCAGTGTGCTCTACAGCAATGATACTAATAATACCTCAGTGTGCTCTACAGCAATGATACTAAAAATACCTAAAAGTACTCTACTGCAATAATACTACAAATACCTCAGTGTGCTCTACAGCAATGATACTAGCAATACCTCAGTGTGCTCTACAGCAATGATATTAAAACTACCTCAATGCACTCTACAGCAATGATACTATGAATACCTCAGTGTGTTCTACAGCAATGATACTACAAATACCTCAGTGTGCTCTACAGCAATGATAATAGCAATACCTCAGTGTGCTCTACAGCAATGATACTAAAACTACCTCAATGCACTCTACAGCAATGATACTATGAATACATCAGTGTGCTCTACAGCAATGATACTAGCAATACCTCAGTGTGCTCTACAGCAATGATACTAAAACTACCTCAATGTACTCTACAGCAATCATACTATGAATACCTCAGTGTGATCTACAGCAATAATACTACAAAATACCTCAGTGTGCTCTACAGCAATGATACTAATAATACCTCAGTGTGCTCTACAGCAATGATACTAAAAATACCTAAAAGTACTCTACTGCAATAATACTACAAATACCTCAGTGTGCTCTACAGCAATGATACTAGCAATACCTCAGTGTGCTCTACAGCAATGATATTAAAACTACCTCAATGCACTCTACAGCAATGATACTATGAATACCTCAGTGTGCTCTACAGCAATGATACTACAAATACCTCAGTGTGCTCTACAGCAATGATAATAGCAATACCTCAGTGTGCTCTACAGCAATGATACTAAAACTACCTCAATGCACTCTATAGCAATGATACTATGAATACATCAGTGTGCTCTACAGCAATGATACTAGCAATACCTCAGTGTGCTCTACAGCAATGATACTAAAACTACCTCAATGTACTCTACAGCAATCATACTATGAATACCTCAGTGTGATCTACAGCAATAATACTACAAATACCTCAGTGTGCTCTACAGCAATGATACTAATAATACCTCAGTGTGCTCTACAGCAATGATACTAAAAATACCTAAAAGTACTCTACTGCAATGATACTAATAATACCTCAGTGTGCTCTACAGCAATGATACTAGCAATACCTGTGTGCTCTACAGCAATGATACTAAAACTACCTCAATGTGCTCTACTGCAATGATACTAAAAATACGTCAATGTGCTCTACAGCAATAATACTACAAATACCTCAGTGTGCTCTACAGCAATGATACTAATAATACCTCAGTGTGCTCTACAGCAATGATACTAAAAATACCTAGAAGTACTCTACTGCAATGATACTAAAAATACCTCAGTGTACTCTACAGCAATGATACTGGCAATACCTCAGTGTGCTCTACAGCAATGATACTAGCAATACCTGTGTGCTCTACAGCAATAATACTACAAATACCTCAGTGTGTTTTACAGCAATGATACTGACAATACCTCAGTGTGCTCTACAGCAATGATACTGACAATACCTCAGTGTGCTCTACAGCAATGATACTAGCAATACCTGTGTGCTCTACAGCAATAATACTACAAATACCTCAGTGTGTTTTACAGCAATGATACTGACAATACCTCAGTGTGCTCTACAGCAATAATACTACAAATACCTCAGTGTGCTCTACAGCAATGATACTGACAATACCTCAGTGTGCTCTACTGCAACATATAAGGAATAATGATGTTCAATGACAAAAGACAATTATAGCCAATCCTTGCCTGAATTCACAGCCACTGATTAATGTCATGGAACTTACAGTAATAACGCCTGAATTCACAGTGGCTGCCACTGATTAATGTCAAGAACTTACAGTAATAACGCCTGAATTCACAGTGGCTGCCACTGATTAATGTCAAGAACTTAACAGTAATAACGCCTGAATTCACAGCCATTGATTAATGTCATAGAACTTACAGTAATAACGCCTGAATTCACAGTGGCTGCCACTGATTAATGTCAAGAACTTACAGTAATAGCGCCTGAATTCACAGCCACTGATTAATGTCATAGAACTTACAGTGATAATGCCTGAATTCACAGCCATTGATTAATGTCATAGAACTTACAGTGATAATGCCTGAATTCACAGCCATTGATTAATGTCATAGAACTTACAGTAATAACGCCTGAATTCACAGCCATTGATTAATGTCATAGAACTTACAGTAATAACGCCTGAATTCACAGTGGCTGCCACTGATTAATGTCAAGAACTTACAGTAATAACGCCTGAATTCACAGCCACTGATTAATGTCATAGAACTTAGTGATAATGCCTGAATTCACAGCCATTGATTAATGTCATAGAACTTACAGTGATAATGCCTGAATTCACAGCCATTGATTAATGTCATAGAACTTACAGTGATAATGCCTGAATTCACAGCCATTGATTAATGTCATAGAACTTACAGTGATAATGCCTGAATTCACAGCCATTGATTAATGTCATAGAACTTACAGTGATAATGCCTGAATTCACAGCCATTGATTAATGTCATAGAACTTACAGTGATAATGCCTGAATTCACAGCCACTGATTAATGTCATAGAACTTACAGTGATAATGCCTGAATTCACAGCCATTGATTAATGTCATAGAACTTACAGTGATAATGCCTGAATTCACAGCCATTGATTAATGTCATGGAACTTACAGAAATAACACCTGAATTCACAGCCATTGATTAATGTCATAGAACTTACAGTAATAACGCCTGAATTCACAGCCACTGATTAATGTCACAGAACTTACAGAAATAATGCCTGAATTTACAGCAATTGATTAAACGTCATGTAAGCGCCTTTTGATGTATATGCTCCATTCTCATGGAAGTGCCTTTTGACGCCTGCCGTAAAAATCAGCCATTTTGAGCTGGTTTTCAGAGTGCGACCTTCAGGGAAACCCACTATTAGATACTACATTCATTGATGTGAATGACCATTATGTCAGATCATATGGTCTCTGTTTAAGCTCTAGTAGTAATCTGCTATTTAATGTAACTGGGTCCTATTCTTCACTCTCCAAAATGAAGGCCACTGATTTCATTCAATACTTTCTAAAGTTTGCATGAGAATCACTACTATGAGAGCTTCAATAACTTCGATAACGCCCTGATATTGATATAGGCAACAATGAGTATTTATAAATTATCAAATTCAGATGATTAGTCACTTGTAAATTTCGAGTACAAGAAATGGCAGCTAATGGTTGGTCACACGGCTTAACTGGTTTGATGGTGAATGAATTCTCTCAAGATTTTAAAGCACATAAAAAATTCTTCATGAAACCTAATTATACAACTATAATGATCAGATTTTACTCTTAAATCTTTCTATACATAACAGACATAATGTGTACAAAATGTAAAATGGTTAAAACTGATGTTAAGAGTAACATGTACTACACTGTTTAACAGTTAACAGACAGGCCAATATGTATAGGGTCAAATAGGTAGCAGATGTTCTATTTATAGCACATTGCAGTGTAACTTTGGTACATGTATAGCAACTGGATACAAAGCCATACACTCTATGAGGTAAAGGGTTAATGTCATAGAACTTACAGTAATAATAAAGAACCTAAATACCCATGTTTAGAACTATACTTTATATTTTTTATTCTGCTCTAATATGTAACCACCAACTCATTGCCTGTTTGACTTGACATAATGGATAGTGTAAGGACAATGGAGTAAACACTCCAATTCACAACCTGTTTGCATCATCAGATTGGATAGTGGAAAGACAGTAAAGTAAATATAAAAACTCACAGCCTGTTTGCATCTTCAGAATGGATAGTGGAAGGACAGTAAAGTAAATATGAAAAACTCACAACCTGTTTGAATCATCAGAATGGATAGTTTAGGGCAATACAGTAAATACCCAAACTCACAACCCATTTGAATCAACAGAATGGATAGTTTAGGGCAATACAGTAAATACCCAAACTCACAACCCATTTGAATCAACAGAATGGATAGTTTAGGGCAATACAGTAAATACCCAAACTCACAACCCATTTGAATCAACAGAATGGATAGTGCAGGGCAATACAGTAAATACTCTAAGCCTATATTCATGAAAATTCCATGCTTTACTCAAAATCCTGAGGTATAGAAGCATCAACTAACGTAAAGAATGTGTTAGAGATTCTGAGACCCTTTTCAAGTTGAATCAATCATTTTGTCCATGTTGGTCTTCATATTTAATAAAAATTGTACAGACAGACATGTACACTAAACCTGAATGGATTCAGTTCCTGTAATAATGGATACACAGACATATAGGCAAGAGTACACACATGTATTCCCACTGTGATACAGACAAGATTACACACATATAGAAACAGACATACAAAAACACATGTAGACAAACCTCATGTCCTCCACCAAGTAAACTGTTATGGGTACCTGAAATAAAAGCATAATCAGATCATGAATTGTCTTGATATTACGTAAAAATGCCATGTCTCAATAAAATTAGAAAGATTCTCATTGTGTACAGTAATCCACACATGAACACACACTATGTGGCACAACAGTATAGTAATCCATACATGAACACACACTATGTGGCACAACAGTATAGTAATCCATACATGAACACACACTATGTGGCACAACAGTATAGTAATCCACACATGAACACACACTATGTGGCACAACAGTATAGCAATCCACACATGAACACACACTGTGTGGCACAACAGTATAGCAATCCACACATGAACACACACTATGTGGCACAACAGTATAGCAATCCACACATGAACACACACTATGTGGCACAATATTATAGTAATCTCCACATGAACACACAAATTAAATTCCATGACTGCGTAAGCAAAAGTGCTGGAGACATCAACAAAGATTCAAATTTACCTTACTACTGATACATCCAAACATAATAACACTCATAACAGGAACACCTGGGAAATGGTATAAACAACTGTTCACCATTTATCAAAATATAACTGAATGGAATATGGAATATACTCACAGTCTCCTCCGTTCTGCAGTAGAAATTCCTGCAGTAATAATAATAAAATAATAATAATAACAGGTGCAAGCTATAAGCATTGGGAGCATCAAAACAAGCTATCCATACAACAAAGGTGCTTGGCAGGGCCTTAACCAAAGGACATTATCTTAGGAAATAAACAGCAGGATTCATGTTTCTAAACAAGTGCAATTCAGCAAACAGCAGGGTTCATATGCTTCCACTTAAGTGCTGGGTTCATATGCTTTCACACATGTGCAGAGAACATATACTTTCACTCAAGTGCAAGGTATATAAACTTCCACTCAAATGCAATGTTTAAATGCTTCCACTCAAGTGCAGGGTACACAGGCTTCCACGCAAGTGCAATTCAACAAACAGTAGGGTTAATTTTCTTCTAGTCAAGTGCAGGGTTTATATACTTCCACTCAAGTACAGGGTACATATGCTTCCACGCAAGTGCAAGTCAACAAACAGTAAGGTTCATATTCTTCCACTCAAGTGCATGGTATATATGCTTCCACTCAAGTGCAGAGTTCATATGCTTCCATTCAAATGTTGGGTACATATGCTTCCACTCACATGCAGTTCAACAAAGAGGGTTTATATGATTCCACTCAAGTGCAATTCAACAAACAGCAGGGAACATATGCTTCCACTGAAGTGCAGGGAACATATACTTCCACTCAAGTGCAAGGTATATATACTTCCACTCAAGTGCAGGGTACACATAGCTGCCAACCTTCCAGGCTCACAATTAGTGAAAATAGGGAAAAAAAGTCGTGAATTTGGACATGAATTAGTGAAAAATACCATGACACTAGCTCCATCCACTCTGACCACTCCATCCACTCTGACCGTCAATACTACACTACATCAAGTTCGCAATATAAAACTAAAACACTACATATATGCAGAAATATTTATTTCTCAAGACATGATACTGTGGCAGACTTGAACTTCCTCAACTGATTGATCGTAAATTTGTTTTCTAAACAGTTCCCACTTCTTGCCTGCTGGTTGATCTTGGTGACTAAAATTGCTGACAAATTTTCTGCAGCTAAGGAGGCTCTAAAGTCTTGTCTTACTTTTCCTCACTAGAGAAAATGCTCTTTCGCTGTCACTGTTGCTGTGAAGAATGCACAGGAGCTGCAGCACTTTTGGTTCTTCCACAGGAAAATTTGGAAGTGATTTTCAAGTCTGGGAACATTTGTCAGAACAAATGTTTAGCATGGTCTCCAGCTGATAAAGGTAGATTGTGTTCGACAAGAAAACTCACAAATAATGCTTCAGCATTGGTAGCCTGCAGATCTTCTGCCAATGGCTTAAAATATTCCAGAGATGAAATCTGCAAATTCTTAATTTTCCCCAACTTCTATGTGTTTTTGCAACCGACATGCTTCCTCACATCGTCTCTGCAATGGCACACTGAGTGCAAAAAGCATGATGAATATCAATGTTCAATGGCAGAATGCACTGCCAATTTTTAATATATTCCAAAATAAACTTCACTTTTTGAGTAATACATTTCATTTTTCCTTGGTGGTGAAGACATTTTCAAGATCTTACATGTGATGCTGAACGGTAACTCAAATCTGTGTTGGTGACGCATGAGCGGAGCAAAATTCTGGTTAGGCCCCAGTTCCTCTCAAAAGCATTTGTAAAACTACTCTTATGCATACAGATTAAAATAGGCTAAAATGCTTGCTACTGAGCCAACTGTACTAATCGACTGTAGATCTACAAATATCACGACCAGCAGTACCGGACCGTTTCAGCAACTGCGAATATCACAACTAGTGCTTAACAAGAAATCGGTTATTTCATTAAAGATTTAAAATAATTGAGGACTGGAGAATTCGTGAATTTTTGGCTTGCAGCGTGAATCTGTGAATCGCTGAAAAAGATGTGAAATTCACACCAAAATTCGTGAGGGTTGGCAGCTATGGGTACATATGCTTCCACACAAGTGCAATTCAAAAAACATTAGGGTTCATATTCTTCGACTCAAGTGCAGTGTCCATATGCTTCAACTCCATTCAAATGTAGAGAACAAGTACTTCCACTCAAGTTCAATTCAACAAACAGGGTTCATATGCTTCCACTCAAGTGCAATTCAACAAACAGCAGGGTACATTTGCTTCCACTCAAGTGCAGAGTTCAAAGATTGTGGTACTCCACATGCATTTGGTTCTTTTTGAGAAAAAAACTGCTATTTATTTTGATACAATATTCTTTCATAGTTATATAGAAAATAAACCAATCAATCAACCATTGACAACATTGATAAATTTTTCATTTTACTCATAAAAATATCACAACCAACAGGGTCAAAAAGTCTTCTAATGTCAACTAGACAAGCATGGATCCAATAGATTTTCCCTGATCAAAGGCAGTAAATCACCATGGCAACCATAGGTGTCTCACAGGAGTGATTTTCTCTAAACTCTGACTGGTTTGGTTGAATTAGGTAAAATAGGTTATCGGGTGATAGGAACATCAAAACACTGCCATGTTTTACAACATGTTTTGGACAGAGTTGGTAAGATGCATATGGGTGACATCTTTTCTCCTGCCGGAGTTATTAATTGGAATAATATTTTTAAATTGCCATTTCTTGGGAAACACTGAGGTGGGTATGTTAAGATTACACATGTAAGCTATGCTATCAGATATAATATCTACAGAGGTCTCAGGAGACATGGTTAGGCCTTGATGAGACATGGTTCAATAGGCCTTCAGGAGACATGATTCAATAGGCCTTTGTTGTTTCAATAGTTTCCAAGAAAATTACAACTTTTTCATTTGATACTGTAGAGAGTGAAAATTGACTAATTAATAGAAATAATGCTTGGGATTTAAAAAATTTCAAAAACTAGGGAAATTCAAATTTTAAAAATAAAAGTTTTCTGAAATATCTTAGCCAAATTTCATATATCCTGGATAAGCCCCCAATTTTCTTTGTTATGTTTAGGCTCTTTTAAACAGCAACAAGAAAAGAGTGAAGACAACAAGCTTTGTAAAATTTAGCAAATAATTTCCCTAGAAAAACAAGGTGAAAATGAGAAAAAGAACTTATGGTTCTACGAATCAAATCCAAAAATAAGCCAAGAATAAGCCAAGAATTAAAAAATAGAAGTCCTAGTAATAAAATGTCCTAATGAAATTGAGTTTGAATCCTGATGAAATCCAAAATGGAAGGCGATTACATATGCTGTGGTCAGGTTTGTACTGATGTATCAACAGTTCTTTGTTAAATCACAGAAAATAATATTCCAGTGTTTTAATTCTGTGTAAATTTCTATATCTGTCCTTGTCCATGAATTAATTTAGAGCACAAGTATTTCCAGGGAAAAATAATCTCTTGGAATCCAAATAATTTGAAGAAAAACCAAAATAATTAGCACACAAAAAACTGGTCACAAAATAAAACACTTTGACTTCTCAAGTGTTCTGGCAAGAATAACTATTATTTCTCAATACATCAATAATAAATCTAGCTACAGCAGAAAACAGATGCCCAGATGTTGGTCAGTCCACTGGAAAAATCAGAGTTTGAAACAATTGATATGTGTTATTTTTCACATACTCCAAGTATGGCCTTGTGTTCACATTATGAATTTTACTGTGAGAAAGAATAAAAAATAAATAAAAAAAGTTGTTTACTTCAACTCTTACTAATTCTGAATCAAGGTCAGGAACTAGGTCAGCATTAGCTACAAAGTTTATATTATTAGTGTTTACAAAACACAGTCAGGTCAAACTGAACTAAATTTCTGGAAAATGAATTCCTGGAAAATGTCAAATCCAGTAAATAAAATTACATTACAATAGCATGTAATTGAATAAAAAAAACATTAAAACTAACAAACAATTAAATTAAATCAAATATAAATTACATCAAATATATATAACAGTTTGTAATGCATTCATTAATTTAGGAACCTATACTAACAGAAAAGTTAACTAAATGAGTTTCGTTTTTCAACATCTGAACAAACCTGAAAGAGCTCAACTAGGAGCTTCCTGTCAAATTTTATCAAATTATGTTGAGTGGATTTTGAACAGTTAAAAAAACTGTTGTGAACAGATGATGAACAAAGTGAATGGGACAAGTATCAGGCTGATGACCTAAATTGCCAGGTGAATTAAAAGAAAAATGTTTTCAAAATACAAGGTAAAATATTTTATAAAGGCCATACTCCATCAAAACATCCATGTTTACCATGCATAGTACATCATCAAAAAGATCAGTCCACATTAAAAACCTTCTGTCCCACAGGTGGAAGACGATACACTCCACAAGGATGTGTTATGCTGTCAGTGGACACTTGCATGAAATCGAGTATAAGTTAACTTCAGGAGGTATCCAACTCAAAATGGTGCCATGTAGTGTTGCCTTGGCAACTGCAACCTTGTCTCCATCTTCTGACCTATCTAGAGTAACAGTCTAGACAAAAGTCTGATGGACTCATAGTCATATCTAGACAAAGATCTAACAGACTCATAAATCTAGACAGAAAGGCCTAAAAGACTGATAGATCTAGACAGAAAGGCCTAAAAGACTGATAGCTCTAGACAGAAAGGCCTAAAAGACTGACAGATCTAGACAGAAATGTTTAACAGACTGACAAATCTAAACAGAAAGGTTTAACAGACTGATAGATCTAGACAAAAATGCTTAACTGACTGATAGATCTAGACAGAAAGGTCTAACAGACTGACAGATCTTGACAAAAAGATCTAACAGACTGATAGATCTTGACAGAAAGGTCTAACAGAATGACAAATCTAAACAGAAAGTTCAAACAGACTGACAGATCTTGACAGAAAGATCTAACAGACTGATAGATCTAGACAGAAATGTCTAACAAACTGATAGATCTAGACAGAAAGATCTAACAGACTGACAGATCTTGACATAAAGATCTAACAGACTCATAGATCTAGACAGAAAGGTCTAACAGACTGATAGACAGACATAAATATCAAACAGATTGAAAGATCTAGACAGAAAGGTCTATCAGACTGATAGATCTCGACAGAATGGTCTAACAGACTGACAGATCTAGACAGAAAGGTCTAACAGACTGATAGACTGACATAAATATCAGACAGACTAAAAGATCTTGGCAGAAAGGTCTAACAGACTAATAGATCTAGAAAGAAAGATCTAATATAGTGAAAGATCTTGACAGAAAGGTCTAACAGACTGACAGTCTTATAGGCAGATCTAGACAGAAAGGGCTGACAGACTGATAGGCATATTTAGATAGAAAGGTCTAGCAGACTGAAGGATCTAGACAGAAAGGTCTGACAGACATAAATCTAGACAGAAAGGTCTAACAGACTGACAGATCTAGATAGAAAGATCTAACAGACAGATAGATCTAGACAGAAAGGTCTGCCAGACTGTTATCTAGACAGAAAGATCTAAGAGACAGATAGATCTAGACAGAAAGATTGGACAAACTATTATCTAGACAGAAAGGTCTAACAGACAGATAGATCTAGATAGAAAAGTCTAACAGACTGACAAATCTAGACAGAAAGGTCTGACATACAGATAGATCTAGGCAGAAAGGTCTGACAGACTGACAGATGGATGTACATACAGAGTGACATACAAGTATAGTGAATCCTAAACCATTTCCTGATGCTGAGTGTTAAAAAGAAAGAGCCAAGAAACTTACAGCCTGAAGATTCTGCCTGGCCTCCCTTGCCACTTCCAACACTGGAATAAAATAAAATCATCACCTAATTAGTATTGGCCTGCATATCTTCAGGAAATTAGTGGGAAGTTGTCTTAGAAACAGTAGAAAATAAAATGATTTGTGTTTACCAGAGTAGCCAAAATGACTACAAAAATGTGATTAAGCTCCCTGCTAAACGATTATAAATAGATTCAATACAATAATCAAAACTGAATACAGGAAATCAAACCATTTTATTTTGAACTTCTGATTATTAATTATGAATGAACACTGAAAGGTTTATTTGTTGCTGGTAGAGACTACATGGTTTTAAAACACATCATTCTGCTTCTATAAGGCTGATTTTGCTGAAATATATAATCTATGACTTTCTAAAGAAAGGTAATGAAATGTTTATTACTGAACAACATCACAGAATGTTTGGAAGATATACATGTATTTACGTACAATGTCACATTTAGCTTAAAATTTAGGTAAAAGAACAGCCACTCATGTCCATTTAGGAATGCCAATGGGTACTTTCATGTATTTACATTGTACAGCAAATACATATGAAATGACTGATTAACCATATACATGGTCGTGAATCAAGGGTAATGGTATGTTTACATATAATTTTTACCACAAATATATGAACTTCAATTTATCTTTCTCACGTTTCTACCCATGTACACAGATAGCATGTTCTTGAGATGGATAAATACAAAGTCAAAATTCTACTGGTGCCTCATGGAAGTTTGATATGTGTTATGTTTGCAAATGTGGTGAGGATTACACACAACTAGAATGGACATCTATTAGGCAAACAGTAAATTTATTGTAGATACCTGTTTTATCTGGATCACTAGGATCAGCATATTTCACCTACAAAGATAAAAAAACTGAGCTAAGTATGAAATGTGCAAACAAATTAGCAATCAGAACTGTTAATCTTAAATTATTTTCATTCTCATTTTGACTTTCTCTAGTACCATATTATGTGTATGCTGGTATGTAATCAATTATAAATGATGAAATCCTAGTTTTAACTCTATAATAAATAATAAAGTCCTAGTTTATACATAATTAGAAACAGCAAAGTCCAAGTTAATGCCCAGTTAGAAATACTAAAGTCCTAGTTTATACCCAATTAGAAACAGCAAAGTCCTAGTTTATACCCAAATAGAAACAGTAAAGACCTAGTTTATACCCATTTAGAAATAGTAACATCCTAGTTTAAACCCAATTAGAAATAGTAAAGTCCTAGTTTATACCCAATTAGAAACAGCAAAGTCCTAGTTTATACCCAAATAGAAATAGAAAAGACCTAGTTTATACCCAATTAGAAATAGTAAAGACCTAGTTTATATCCAGTTAGAAATAGTAACATCCTAGTTTATACTCAATTAGAAATAGTAAAGACCTAGTTTATACCCAATTAGAAACAGCAAAGTCCTTTATAATACCCAATTAGAAACAGTTAAGTCCTAGTTTATACCCAATTATAAACAGTAAAGTCCTAGTTTATACCCAATTATAAACAGTGAAGTCCTAGTTTATACCCAATTAGAAATAGTAAAGTCCTAGTTTATACTCAATTATAAACAGTAAAGTTCTAGTTTATACCCAATTATAAACAGTAAAGTCCTAGTTATACCCAATTAAAAACAGTAAAGTCCTAGTTTATACCCATTTAGAAATAGTAAAGTCCTAGTTTATACCCAATTAAAAACAGTAAAGTCCTAGTTTATACCCAATTATAAACAGTAAAGTCCTAGTTTATACCCAATTAGAAATAGTAAAGTCCTAGTTTATACCCATTTATAAACAGTAAAGTCCTAGTTTATACCAAATTAGAAATAGTAAAGTCCTAGTTTATACCCAATTATAAACAGTAAAGTCCTAGTTATACCCAATTAAAAACAGTAAAGTCCTAGTTTATACCCATTTAGAAATAGTAAAGTTCTAGTTTATACCCAATTAGAAATAGTAAAGTCCTAGTTTATACCCAATTATCAACAGTAAAATCCTAGTTTATACCCAATTAGAAATAGTAAAGTCCTAGTTTATACCCAATTATAAGCAGTAAAGTCCTAGTTTATATCTAATTAGAAACAGTAAAATCCTAGTTTATACCCAATTATAAACAGTAAAGTCCTAGTTTATATCTAATTAGAAACAGTAAAATCCTAGTTTATACCCAATTATAAACAGTAAAGTCCTAGTTAATACCAAATTAGAAATAGTAAAGTCCTAGTTTATACCCAATTATAAACAGTGAAGTCCTAGTTTATACCCAATTATAAACAGTAAAGTCCTAGTTTATACCCATTTAGAAATAGTAACGTCCTAGTTTATACCCAATTAGAAATAGTAAAGACCTAGTTTATACCCAATTAGAAATAGTCAAGACCTAGTTTATGGTTATATATCATGGTACCAGGGACAACCTGGATTTTGTGCATAAAGTCATGCAATGTCACTGTACCCAAGACAGTTTGGTATATTTGTAAAGTCATTAAATATCATGGTACCCAAGACAGTTTGGTATATTTGTATAGTCATTAAATATCATGGTACCCAAGACAGTTTGGTATATTTGTATAGTCATTAAATATCATGGTACCCAAGACAGTTTGGTATATTTTTATAGTCATTAAATATCATGGTACCCAAGACAGCTTGGTATATTTTTATAGTCATTAAATATCATGGTACCCAAGACAGTTTGGTATATTTGTATAGTCATTAAATATCATGGTACCCAAGACAGCTTGGTATATTTGTATAGTCATTAAATATCATGGTACCCAAGACAGCTTGGTATATTTGTATAGTCATTAAATATCATGGTACCCAAGACAGTTTGGTATATTTGTATATTCACTAAATATCATGGTACCCAAGACAGTTTGGTATATTTGTATAGTCATTAAATATCATGGTACAAGGCACAGTTTAGACAACTATTACAAATTACACATCTACAACACTTAGTTTTACAATCAGGACTGGAAATTCTACTGGCTGATTAGAATGCATGGAAGAAAACAAGTGTCATGAAAATAGATGAGGAGATAGGAAAGAGACGAAGAGTTTTTTGTCTGTTGCTGAAAAGTAACTTACATCTGCCCCTGAGAAAAGAATTTCCATGGTGGTCAGAACATCATCTGTTTTCACACTCTGGAGTAACGCCTTTTGGAATAGAATTTTTTTTTATCAATGTCATATGTGGTAAACGCAATTCATACAGCTCTTGTAACAGGTTCAAGCTGCACATCATACAGACTAAATGCAATTCATACAACACTTGTAACATGAGTGTTCAAGCTGTACACATGTAATAATGCAATTCATACAACTCTTGTAACATGAGTGTTCAAGCTGTACACATGTAATAATGCAATTCATACAACTCTTGTAATATGAGTGTTCAAGCTGTACACATGTAATAATGCAATTCATACAACTCTTGTAATATGAGTGTTCAAGCTGTACACATGTAATAATGCAATTCATACAACTCTTGCAATATGAGTGTTCAAGCTGTACACATGTAATAATGCAATTCATACAACTCTTGTAACATGAGTGTTCAAGCTATACACATGTAATAATGCAATTCATACAACTCTTGTAATGAGTGTTCAAGCAGTACACATGTAATAATGCAATTCATACAACTCTTGTAATATGAGTGTTCAAGCTGTACACATGTAATAATGCAATTCATACAACTCTTGCAATATGAGTGTTCAAGCTGTACACATGTAATAATGCAATTCATACAACTCTTGCAATATGAGTGTTCAAGCTGTACACATGTAATAATGCAATTCATACAACTCTTGCAATATGAGTGTTCAAGCTGTACACATGTAATAATGCAATTCATACAACTCTTGTAATATGAGTGTTCAAGCTGTACACATGTAATAATGCAATTCATACAACTCTTGTAATATGAGTGTTCAAGCTGTACACATGTAATAATGCAATTCATACAACTCTTGCAATATGAGTGTTCAAGCTGTACACATGTAATAATGCAATTCATACAACTCTTGTAACATGAGTGTTCAAGCTATACACATGTAATAATGCAATTCATACAACTCTTGTAATGAGTGTTCAAGCAGTACACATGTAATAATGCAATTCATACAACTCTTGTAATATGAGTGTTCAAGCTGTACACATGTAATAATGCAATTCATACAACTCTTGCAATATGAGTGTTCAAGCTGTACACATGTAATAATGCAATTCATACAACTCTTGCAATATGAGTGTTCAAGCTGTACACATGTAATAATGCAATTCATACAACTCTTGCAATATGAGTGTTCAAGCTGTACACATGTAATAATGCAATTCATACAACTCTTGTAACAGGTTCAAGATGCACATCATATGGACTAAATGCAATTCATACAACTCTTGTAACACGAGTGTTTAAGCTGTGAATGTCACATATGGTAATGCGATTCATATGCAGTTCATACAACTCTTGTAATATAAGTGTTCAAGCAGCAAATGTGCAGCAAATACACAGGAAACTGAACAGAAATCAAAAGCTAAGGAGATTCCATAATTATGTCAAGCATAACAGACAAAATGTTCATTGTATAATTGTTCCATTATTTTGTTCCATATTTTTTTGCAATCATGTAACCAATTCAAATCTGTAACATATTCTGATGACAAAATTCACACAACATGGTAATTATTATATTCAGATTTGTATAACATAAGTCAGTTTGGTCAACTGCTAAAATAGCCAACTTGAAACACTATCACAATCAGGTCATCATCAGTTTGGTCAACTGTTCAAATGGCCAACTTGAAACACTCTTACTGGTAGGTCACAGTCAGTTTAGTCAACTACCTGAATTGCTACTAACTATAAAAAACACTCTTAATATCATGTAATAGCCAGTTTGGCTGACTGCTCCAACAGCCACCAAATTCAAACAATGTTACTTAAAGGTCACTAGGTAACATATATGTACATCTGTTTCTGACTTGCATCCATGTTGTGTAGGATCCCCCTACATCTGACTTATATCCATGTTTTGAAGTATCCCCCGTAACTGGCCTGCATCCATCTGTTGATGTATCTCCCTGGATCTGACTTACATCTATGTTTTGATGTATCCCCCTGTAACTGACCTGCACCCATGTGTTGATGTATCCCCTGGATTTGACTTTAATGTATGTATTGATGTATCTCGATCTCTAGCTTGCATCCATGTGTTGCTGTATCTCCACTGTATTTAGTTATTTAAATGTGTTGACATATATCCTGTATATGATTTATATCCATATGTTGATGAATCCCCCTTTATCTCACTTGTATCCATGTGTTGATGTACCCCCTTATCTCTCTTGTATTCATGTGTTGAAGTATCCCCTTTATCTCACTTGTATCCATGTGTTGATATATCCCCCTTTATCTCACTTGTATCCATGTGTTGATGTATCCCCATTTATCTCACTTGTATCCATATGCTGATGTATCCTTTTTTATCTCTCTTGAAAAACTTTAACATAAAAGTTTTACAATCTCAATAATAAGGACACTGTTGCCACCAGTAAAGTGACACATATGTCCCACCATATGATACCTGTCCCACCACACTACACATATGTCCCACCATATGATACCTGTCCCAGCACATGACACATATGTCCCACCAATAAAGTGACACATATGTCCCACCAATAAAGTGACACATATGTCCCACCATACACACATACTAATACAAGTGGGATAAAAACTAATTTGCAATGTTTGTGTTGCCTGTATGAAAGCAAAACTTACCATGTTAAGGCTGTTTTTGTCCTTGCTGAGGTGGTGTAGGTTACAGAATTTCTTCTCCCTGTATTTCTGGTGGATAAACTTTTGTCGTACCTCTGGTAATGAATTCTCCTTTATTTGGTCTTTTAGGGTTGTTTTCCTAGCCCAAAAGTCATTGGCATTTTTGTTTCCTATCACTTTTAAAATCTGAAGAAAAAAACATAATCTTTAAAGCATGTATACTAATGCAATATCATTTTCTGTGTGTACTTTCAGGGCTGTTCCATTTAAAGCATGCATACTAATGCAATATCATTTTCTATGTGTACTTTCAGGGCTGTTCCATTTAAAGCATGTATATTAATGCAATATTATTTTCTATGTGTACTTTCAGGGCTGTTCCATTTAAAGCATGCATACTAATGCAATATCATTTTCTGTGTGTACTTTCAGGGCTGTTCCATTTAAAGCATGCATACTAATGCAATATTATTTTCTGTGTGTACTTTCAGGGCTGTTCCATTTAAAGCATGCATACTAATGCAATATCATTTTCTGTGTGTACTTTCAGGGCTGTTCCATTTAAAGCATGTATACTAATGCAATATCATTTTCTGTGTGTACTTTCAGGGCTGTTCCATTTAAAGCATGCATACTAATGCAATATCATTTTCTGTGTGTACTTTCAGGGCTGTTCCATTTAAAGCATGCATACTAATGCAATATTATTTTCTGTGTGTACTTTCAGGGCTGTTCCATTTAAAGCATGCATACTAATGCAATATCATTTTCTGTGTGTACTTTCAGGGCTGTTCCATTTAAAGCATGTATACTAATGCAATATCATTTTCTGTGTGTACTTTCAGGGCTGTTCCATTTAAAGCATGTATACTAATGCAATATCATTTTCTGTGTGTACTTTCAGGGCTGTTCCATTTAAAGCATGCATACTAATGCAATATCATTTTCTGTGTGTACTTTCAGGGCTGTTCCATTTAAAGCATGCATACTAATGCAATATTATTTTCTTTGTACTTTCACGGCTGTTCCATTTAAAGCATGCATACTAATGCAATATTATTTTCTGTGTGTACTTTCACAGCTGTTCCATTTAAAGCATGCATACTAATGCAATATTATTTTCTATGTGTACTTTCAGGGCTGTTCCATTTAAAGCATGTATACTAATGCAATATCATTTTCTGTGTTTACTTTCAGGGCTGTTCCATTTAAAGCATGCATACTAATGCAATATCATTTTCTATGTGTACTTTCAGGGCTGTTCCATTTAAAGCATGTATACTAATGCAATATCATTTTCTGTGTTTACTTTCAGGGCTGTTCCATTTAAAGCATGTATACTAATGCAATATCATTTTCTGTGTGTACTTTCAGTGCTGTTCCATTTAAAGCAGGTATACCAATGCAATATTATTTTCTGTGTCTACTTTCAGGGCTGTTTCATTTAAACAAACAAGGTGCCCAGGGAAAGCTGTTTCTTAAAAATATATTCCAGAGTATTTTGATTTCATAGAGTTTGTATCTAAATATTAAGAAAATTCTTAATTGCATCTATGGGTGAGTACACCATTTTAAAAGTGCCTTCCCTGGGTTCCATGGATGTTTTAATGGAACAGCCCTCAGTTTCTCATGTTGTAAATGAAGAAATTAATTGCATATTTAAGAATACACACTGTACATTAAGTAACTAAGACTATATATATTACAGCCACTAAACACCTGGTAAAATCAATACCATGCACAAACCCTAAAACATGTAATATTACTAGTGAAACAAAAAAAAGGAGTGCTAACAATGCAGAATGAACACAATTCAAATAATTAATATATTTTGAAGGAAAAAAACACAAATGCAGAAAGCAGGACAAGGGATGATAAACAAAATCAAATGAAACATTAATGCCTTTCATAATTGGAATTTTTTTCTTCTTCTTTTCACATTTCATTTATCACAGGTCAGTCAGCAGCAACAACAAATAAACAATGCTCACACACTTAATATTACATAGCAACAATAAAAATGCAGGACTCACTCAGTCAATATTACATAGCAACAATAAAAATGCAAGACTCACTCAGTCAATATTACATAGCAACAATAAAAATGCAAGGTTCATTCAGTCAATATTACATAGCAACAATAAAAATGCAAGACTCACTCAGTCAATATTACATAGCAACAATAAAAATGCAAGGTTCACTCAGTCAATATTACATAGCAACAATAAAAATGCAAGGCTCACTCAGTCAACATGAGTAAGAATGTCATTCATACTTTCTGACTTACTGATTATTTGCCTAATTTTATTAGCTTTTCTAGTGTTATGAATACTTAATTTGTATTGTGTACTTGACCTTTGTCTGTATTTCATTCATAGACATTCCAGATTATACCACTGTGATACATCAAGACTTGATACACCAACCCTTTCAAGACCATTGGTACTGTTATGTATATTTAATTTGTATTGCATATTTAATCTTTAAGGTGTACCAGTTTTTTTTCTTCATGTTTGTGAGTTATAAATAAATTGTTTATCGATATTTGAGTTCAAGGTCTAGCCTTTATTTACAAACTTTTAATGTTCTGTAAACAAACATGTGACATACATCCTGTGCATTTTATTGTGTCTTATGTTTTTATATTGGCCATGGTAACAAAAATTATTCATTTCTACCTTAAGTTCTGTCTATGGAATTATTTTAGTTCTGTTCAGATATAATTTTAGAGGAAACATTTAAATGATTCATTGGAATTACAAAGTGTTCATTGCCATTTAGGATAAAAACACTAATTTGGAATTATTGTGAATTCATTCAAAGACATTGTGGATTATATCATTGGGATATATAAAAACTATTGGTACATCAGCTCATTCAGGACTACAGGGTCAACAACAGATTAAAGGCTTTTTTTTTGGAGTATTCTATCATTTTGGACTTGTGATAGAACATTTGGAATATTCTATCATTTTGGACTTGTGATAGAACATTTGGAGTATTCTATCATTTTGGACTTGTGATAGAACATTTGGAGTATTCTATCATTTTGGACTTGTGATAGAACATTTTTAGAGTATTCTATCATTTTGGACTTGTGATAGAACATTTGGAGTATTCTATCATTTTGGACTTGTGATAGAACATTTTTGGAGTATTCTATCATTTTGGACTTGTGATAGAACATTTGGAGTATTCTATCATTTTGGACTTGTGATAGAACATTTGGAGTATTCTATCATTTTGGACTTGTGATAGAACATTTGGAGTATTCTATCATTTTGGACTTGTGATAGAACATTTGGAGTATTCTATCATTTGGGACTTGTGATAGAACATTTGGAGTATTCTATCATTTTGGACTTGTGATAGAACATTTGGAGTATTCTATCATTTTGGACTTGTGATAGAACATTTTTGGAGTATTCTATCATTTTGGACTTGTGATAGAACATTTGGAGTATTCTATCATTTTGGGACTTGTGATAGAACATTTGGGACTTGTGATAGAACATTTGGGACTTGTGATAGAACATTTGGGACTTGTGATAGAACATTTGGGATTATTTGGGATTTTATTCACATTACTGTCAGTTCATCTTTAAATTCACTTTGTAACTTAGAGAAATAAAAAATTGCTGATTTTAATCAACTTGTAGGTTTCACTTCTTTCTGTTACTTAGTTCAGACCATAATATCATAACAGTGTATCAGCACATACATTCAATACTGGAATTCATTCAGAACATTCAACATTTTCGGACTTGTGATAGAACTTTTAGTATTATTTGGGATTAACTTCACAATACTATACAGTAATACCTCAAACATTCGCAAGGTTAGGTTCCAGAACCAGTCGCTGATCAGGAGGAATTGCAAATGTTTGTACGAGTCACTAAAAATGCTAATAATTGCTTATTTCTAGGGTTTAAACCCTAAATATGACCCAAATCATGCTCCCAAAGCACCTTAATTTCATTTAAAAGTTAGCTTAATACATTACCCTTAAAAAGGAGAAATAAATGGTTGACGTAAAAATAGAGTACAGTACGCCTAATGGGTATTTGCCACACTAGCTCATTTACAGTATGGTACATGTATACTAATATTACCCCTATACTAATTCATTGGCTGACATTTTCTTTTGCACTCACAGTAAGGTAAAACCAAGTAACGAATGGGACTGTAAACTTAATGACTGACGTTTTCTTTGTCATTGTCAGGAAGGTAAACTAGGTAAACTTCATATGTCACAGAAGTCATATAACGAAGGTACAATTCAATAAAATAAAGAAAACATGTACGTAGAGGGTACCAATGAAACTTTCGCGAATCCGTGAATTTGCGAATCCAGAAACTGGAATGCACGAGGTATTACTGTAAGTGTCTTTTGAATTTTCACTTTGTATTCCATGGAAATAAATTGTTGGATGAATTTTACAAAACTGTTTGGTTTTGCTTTTTGTGTTAAATAGTTAAGACCAAAGAGTCACAACACTAGGGAGTACAGATCCATTGAATACAAGTCAATATTGATATAGTTAATACCATAGAGTCACAACACTAGGGAGTACAGATCCATTGAATATAAGTCAATATTTATATGGTAGCTTGTGTTATTAATAGTCCTTGTAAAATCGTGTTTCAAACATGTGAAGATCCAAAATATGATGCAACTGATATGGTTTTTAAAATTATTGAAATTTTAACATCACAATGTTTGCATAGATTACTAAGAGAGCTGAATTAGTATCACAAGTCCTATAGAGATCAGCCCTACAATGGTTCCACATATATATATGTACAATTAATTTTACTATAAATGCAAAATTATAGTTCTATTTGTGGATTTTCAAGCAAAATAAATTCCTTTTTTGTGCAACTAAGAATTATTTTCAGTGAGATATTAAACACACTTTCAGATATGGCAAGTGTTGCCATGTAAGGCATGTAGATTTGACTATCCTAGGTGGAGTGTTTTGCACATTTATACGTTTATAGAATTTACTATTTTTGAGTAATTAATGCATTATTATGATATTTCCATGATATATAATGTTTATACAATTTACCAATAATAGAGTAATTTATGGTCATCAATGTGATATTTGCTAGATATATAATGTTTATACAATTATCATTTCTAAAGTAATTATGGTAATCAATGTGATATTTCTGAACTGTGCTTTAAAACATAATGCTTCAGATATGATCACTTGAATTGCTACCTCCATTCTCAATAGTGATGACCCTTCATGAGTTCTTGTCCCATCAAAATCATTCAGTGAATGTTTTGGAACTCCATATTCTGTATTTTAACTAGCTCTTCTTACTTTAGTTTTAAATTCTGTGTTTTGGAGGAATTTATTCATCATTTAAATATCCTTTTCTTTATCTATATATGTACATACAGATGGTCAACTTAACCGTTTACTTATTTATTGCATAACTGGACACGGCTGGTTATATATTTCTTTCTTACAACTGAAGATAGATAAATGGTGACAGCCCATACTTTTGATTACATAGATTTATTTTAGTACTGTTTCTGATTTTCTTAAATGCAACTCAAATATTTAAATGTTGTCTGAAATGCATTGCTGTTGATGGCATTCATGAACTTGCAATAAAATTAATATTCACTGATGCAATCTTTGACAAGCAGAACCATGCATGGTGTAATTAATATTCACTGATGCAATCTTTGACAAGTAGAACTATGCATGAAGTAATTAATATTCACTGATGCAATCTTTGACAAGTAGAACTATGCATGATGTAATTATTATTGACTGATGCAATCTTTGACAAGTAGAACTATGCATGATGTAATTATTATTGACTGATGCAATCTTTGACAAGTAGAGCTATGCATGATGTAATTAATATTGACTGATGCAATCTTTGACAAGTAGAACTATGCATGATGTAATTAATATTGACTGATGCAATCTTTGACAAGTAGAACTATGCATGATGTAATTATTGACTGATGCAATCTTTGACAAGTAGAACTATGCATGGTGTAATTAATATTCACTGATGCATTCTTTGACAAGCAGAACCATGCATGGTGTAATTAATATTCACTGATGCAATCTCAGACAAGTAGAACTGTGCATGATGTAATTAATACTCACTGGTGCAATCTTGGACAAGCAGAAATATGCACATGCATGATGTAATTATTACTCACTGATGCAATCTTTGACAACTAGAACTATACATGATGTAATTAATATTCACTGATGCAATCTTTGACAAGTAGAACCATGCATGGTGTTTACTTATGCATTTTACTGCATACGCAGGTCTGTCAAGTAAATCAGGGGTAGATATAGGACTCACAGTAATGCTGATGATATGGAAGAACAGGAACCAGTATGGAAATGAGTAAACATATATATATATATATATATATATATATATATATATATATATATATATATATATATATAAGAAGAGCAACATTTTTTTTAAAGAGAAAAGATCGTTTCAGAGTTTATCCTTGTTGTAACTGAAAAAAGAGGGAATGTTTTACTGATAGAATTTCAGTCCTGTTACAGACCTGAATTTGGAAACCCATTACTGAAACTATAACTGCCTCATTGGTGCAAAATTGAAAACAAGTTTCGAAAACATGTACATCCAAAAAATCAAATTGATTCCTATTTTGGATTTATTCCTATTCGGGATTCTTGTTACCATACTTATTTATAACATGAATTTATTTTCTTGCAATAAAGATAAAAAAGAATACAAATATTAGAAGCATTTTTACAAACTGAAATGGAGTTCAAATTAGGGCAGTACGCTGATGATGCTTTTCCATTATTTGATGGTTCTCCTTTGTCTCTATGCAGTTTTTGAATGACTTTGCCTTGGTATTAGGTCTATAATGTAATTTAACTTTGGATCAAAGGCTACTTGGATTGAAAATGTAAAAAAACTTTCGAATGAAAAAATATCTCCATAAATTAATATTGACTGGTCAACATCCAAATTTAGATTCTCTTTCAACTTGGAGGATATTGTAGAACCTAATTATTTGACAAAGTTGAAGAAAGTACAGAAACTGCTTGACTGGAATAGCAGAAGAAATTTTGCTCTTATTGGAAAATTACATCAATAAAACCCTTGAATTCATGCATCTTTGTCAGCTCTACTAATCTTCCACCCCATATAGAAACTGAATCGAATACATAATTTGTCCAGTTCATTTAGGGTGGTAAAAGTATGAGGGTTAACAAAGACAGCTTCTTTTAAATGAAATTAAACTGATTCGCTTGCTCTCATTAGTGTTTCATAATGCTTTTCTGGATTAGACATCGTTAGTAAACAAAGATGGTTTATGGCAAAAACTGATTAATGAACAAATATTTGGATAATTTAGAGGTACACAATTACTTAAATTAGATGAAACTAAACTGAAAGAAATCTTTTAATCCAATAAAAGTATTTTGGCATGATGTAATTTATGCTTGATCATTATGAAGAAATCAACCATCTACTGTTCATGAATACTTGACCCAACATATTCTTAATTCAGTTAAAATAATTTAAATCACACCCACAATAGTGTTACACCTATTCAACATCTTTTTTATGGACAAGGATCTCTATTAAGTTTTGATGAAATAAAACAAAGCAAAATAATAATTTCATACATTACTTTGTTCTTATCTCAAAGATACCAGTGGTGACAAAATGGAGACTTGTATTATTTTTTAAGTGGAAATAGTTTTCGTGCATTCTCAACAAACATTCCTACTTAGGGTAAAAGAAAATAAGATCTTTAATTATAAAGACTTGATAAGAAACAAGACAAGAAGGCAAATCTTAAACATAAAACCTGGTCCAGGCAGCTGAGTGTAAAACTGATGCAGAAGAATGGATCAACTCTTTGATACAAAAAAGATTACCCTTAATTTCAGATTTCTTCAAAGAAATATTGCCACAAACCAGTTTTCAAACTGAAATTTGAAATCAAACTCAAAATACTATGTTTGGTTTATAAAACTATAATGTAGGTACTATTACCAGTACATGAAGATCTGAGTTACCCATACAATTATTGACAATTTGTCTTAAAACTCCAAACATAAAACTGTCTGGTTTATAGTGAATAAATGTTACGTCAAATATGACCATGATCCTAAGAAGAATCCTGATATCGGATCATGGTGAATAAATGTTATTTGTCAAATATGACCATGACCCTACAGAGAATCCTGAAAATGTGAATAAATGTTACTTGACAAATAGGACCATGATCCTACAAATACTAATATGGATCATTCTGATTTCTCCTACCTCGATGAGACTGGGTGTCCACACACTGGTGTCCATTCTCAGTGACCGCACCTTGGACAGTGATGACTGGAACTCACGATGAATACCTGGTAAATTTTATAATATGCAATCACCATATTAGTCAAATTATATTTTAAATCCTACAAAGGCTTTATATTAAATTAATGATAACATATCTTTTATGGCATTTCTGTGCTTTTATGAACTGCATATTCAATGTAACATGAAGAATTAATTTAAAAAGATATCAACCAATAATATTAGTAAAATTTTCACAACATTACTGATTGAAATCTTTAGATACAACCGAACCTCTTAGTAAAATCAAGCATAAAATACTCTACCTAAATATTTCTAAAACAAATTTAATTCTTTTATAACATACTACTGTCTATTCATATCTTACATTAATCAAATAACATATAAAAGTAAATATCTATTCATATTTCATATTATATTAAATAATATATAATCAGTATGAAAGTAAATGTCTATTCATATTTCATGTCAAATTAAATCATATATCAGTATAAAAGTAAAGGTCTTTTCATATTTCATATTAAATAAAATAACATATAATCAGTATGAAAGTAAATAAAAACATAAATAAATGAAAATAAATGTCTGCAAAGACATGGTAAAATATCTATGTGTATTTATCATTCATGAAGTGATATTTAATCAGTGTGAATGTAGTTGGCTTCTTATTCAGCCATCATTACCTGCACATTTTTTACATAGCACTATCCCAAGGTTTATAGAAGACCAGTGTGGATCTGTTAAAAAAAAAGAGTAAAATATTCATTCTTTTGCTATTAAGATCTAATTTCAACTTCTTATATATGGGTGATTCATGACAGATTAAAATGTATAAGTACTCATATTAACAGAAACTGAAAAACTGTTTAAGTCATTAAACTTTTAAGTTTTCTAAGTTTGGTTCTTTTATAAAGTATTCTACTTAACAAATGTTGAACTAGTCTACTCATACCTATTTATAGCAAAATACTGAATGAGATTAATAGCTATTTTCTTTGATATTTATTCACTGAGTTCTTTCATGTAAATTGATACATTGTTATTGAAGTTAATGCCTCAGGACCCAAACAGTACCTACACATATTGTTATTTGTTATTGAAGTTAATGCCTCAGGACTCAGAGAGCAGTTGCACATTTTGTTATCGAAGTTAATGCCTCAGAACTCAAAGAGCACCTACACATATTGTTATTGAAGTTAATGCCTCAGGACCCAAACAGCACCTACACATATTGTTATTGTCTTTTTAGCAATGTACAATCTGCATATCGCCCTTGCCACAGTACTGAAACAACTCTTCTAAAAGTAGTTAATGACATTCTCTCTGCGTTGGATAGTGGAAAGATTACAGTCCTCACTCTCCTTGATTTGTCTGCAGCATTTGACACAATAGACCATGATATATTACTTCACTGTCTCCAGCATGTATTTGGCATTCATGATACAGCCTTACTGTGGTTCAAGTCCTACTTGGTCAACAGGACACAAATTGTATCTGCAAATGGAATACACTCCAGCCCAGTTGATCTATGTTGTGGTTTTCCACAGGGGTCTGTTCTTGGACCTGTTCTCTTCATTTTGTACACTCAGTCGCTCTCAAGTGTCATAGATCATCATCCAGTGTCTCACCAATTGTACACTGATGACACCCAAATATACAAATCTAGCCACCCAACTGAAGTTGATGCTACCATCCAAGGTGTAGAGAGGTGCATTTCTGATGTGAAATCATGGATGACTTGTAACAAGCTGCAGATGAATGATGATAAAACTGAGGCCATTCTGATCACAACACAAAGACTTTCTCATTCACATCCTTTACCTCAAACAATAAATATCAGCAACGCCAACATTAAATTCACACAATCAGTAGGAAACCTAGGTGTTACTCTGGACAGTACTCTCACATTGCACCAACATGTCATGAACATATGCAAGGCTGCATATCTTGAGCTGAGACACATCAGATCAATTTGCAAATATCTTTCAGTTGATGCCACTAAAACACTTGTGTGTTCATTAGTACTTTCAAGACTGGACTATTGTAACTCAATTCTGTCTGGTTCATCTCAATATCTACTCCAGAAACTTCAAAAAGTTCAAAACACAGCTGCTCGGATCATACTTAGAGTACCACGATCAGAGCACACCTCCCCGCTGCTCTGTACCCTAAACTGGCTAACCATTCGATTCAGAATCAAACACAAAATTTGTTCTCTGTGCTACATTTCACTGTCGGACTCTAGTCCAACATACCTATCTGACCTCACCCATGTGTACACACCAGCAAGATACTTACGCTCCTCTTCTGACAATCGGGTACTCATTATTCCCACTATGAAAACAAAGTCATATGGACAGCGTTCTTTTGCATACCAGGGCCCAGCAACATGGAATGAATTGCCCACTGAACTTTGACACAAAGACACAGTGATCACATTCAAGAGGGCTCTCAAAACTCACTTATTTCGACTGCAAGAACAAACTTAAAGACCTAATAATGTTTCCTACCTGAATTATTCTCAGCATGTTTTTTATTTTTTAATGTTTTTCTAATTTCGTGTTGTTTGTTTTTGTAATAATATTATTATGTTTCTTATCTTATACGTGTTGTCTAATGTAAAGCGTTTAGAGCTTCTAAAGATTAGGCACTATACAAAGTCCTCATTATTATTATTAATATTATTATTGAAGTTAATGCCTCAGAACTCAAAGAGCACCTACACATACTGTTATTGAGTTAATGCCTCAGGACCCAAAGTGCACCTACACATATTGTTATTGAAGTTAATTCCTCAGGACCCAAAGAGCACCTACACATATTGTTACTGAAGTTAATTCCTCAGGACCCAAAGAGCACCTACACATAGTGTTATTGAAGTTAATGCCTCAGGACTCAAAGAGAACCTACACATATTGTTATTGAAGTTAATGCCTCAGGACTCAAAGAGCACCTACACATATTGTTATTGAAGTTAATGCCTCAGGACTCAAAGAACACCTACACATATTGTTATTGAAGTTAATGCCTCAGGACCCAAAGAGCACCTACACATATTGTTATTGAAGTTAATTCCTTACGACCCAAAGAGCAGCTACACATATTGTTATTGAAGTTAATGCCTCAGGACTCAAAAAGCAGCTACACCAGTGACGTTTTCTTTTAATGAATTAGTAAGACCCTCTAATGACTTAAAAAGATAACAAAACCAGTCAGGGGCTGGGGCTATATTAATGAATTAATCTGATGAGTAACACAGATTTTAAAAAAACAGGGACTGGGGTACATTAATGAATTAATAAAACCCTCTGATAAGTTACAAAGATAACAGAACCAGCCAGGGACTGGGGTACATTAATAATTAATAAAACCCTTTATCATTTACAAAGATAACAGAACCAGCCAGGAACTGGGGTATATTAATGAATTAATTAGTAAGACCTTCTGATGAATTACAAAGATAGCAAAACCAGTCAGGGGCTGGGGATGACAAGACACAACAGCAGATGGTAGGGAATGCCTTCACATTCTGTTAAGTAGGATGTTCTATGAGTTATAACTTAATCAGAAGCGAAGGTGACCCTCTGTGGAATACCAATCTTATAGAGATCCCAGAAACACTGTAAGCCTGATGAGGCTCTGTATCAGCGCTTCTACATCAAAAGTGAATTGAAGGACAAAAAGAGAAAACTTTAGAACACCAACAAAAAGAGAAAACTTTAGAACACCAACAAAAAGAGAAAACTTGGTGACCAGCTTTAGAACACTAACATGAAAATAGGAAAATACAATTAAAGTTTGTCACAATGAATCCCATTCTACAATGAAAATGGAAAATACAATTAAAGTTTGTCACAATGAATCCCATTCTACAATGAAAATAGGAAAATACAATTAAAGTTTGTCACAATGAATCCCTTTCTACAACGAAAATAGGAAAATGCAATTAAAGTTTGTCACACTTAATCCCTTTCTACAATGAAAAAAGCAAAACAGTGATAGGTCTAGAGATCAAGTTGCACCTGAGATTTATACATTGACCCAAATCCTCAAAGAAAACTGAAACCTATACAAACTAATAAAAAAAGCAGATGAGTGTGAAGCATCCTTTCATAAGGCGAGAAAGTCTCAAAGAGACAAACAACTGCCCACCTGATCCAGAAAGTCTCTCAGAGACAACTGTCCACCTGATCCACTTGATGATTCAGCGGGAATAGATTAACACCAACATCAAGAACTTCAGCTACAAATAAACCCAAATATCCTCTCTCAAATCAAGAGTATATTAGACCTATTAAAACCGGTACCACAGCATAAACCACATTCATTATCAAATAATAGAAACTGCACATGTTAAAATCAAATCTATCCGTATTCCAATATCACCATGTTAAGCACTATTCAAGCTGGAATCTGTACCCTAGCCATGGACAATACATGACACATTTCCTTGATGCATTTATCAATTCATATCAATATGACATTGGATACACAACATCTCATGCTATGGACTATACATGACACATTTCCATGATGCATTTATCGATTCACATCAATCTAACATTGGATACACAACATCCCATGCCATGGACAATACATGACACATTTCCATGATGCATTTATCGATATTAAAACTTTTCCAACTTTAGGGTATAAAATTTGCCAAGTTTTGACTAAAATTTCAGTGTCCAAATTTAGCATAAAAATACACAATTTTCCCACATTTTTCCATGACTTTCCTCACAATTTACAATTCCCAAGCTATTCAATATCCACTGCAAACCTTCAATACATATGTTTGATATCTACTACTGCAAACAACTGAAACACTTACTTGGCGCATCACAGTCAGCACATTTCTTGTTGTGATGGTTCTCTGTTACTTCATTTAAGACTTTATTGTCGCCGAGGGCATCAGCTATAGCTTCCTCAATTGCCATCCTCCACTTCAAAGCATCATGGGACCTCTCAAACTGCAACCTGAAATAAAAACATACAAAGAATGGAGTGCCCTGCTAGTGTTTCCATGGAACTGAAATACAAACATACAAAGAATGGAGTGAGTGCCCTGCTAGTGTTTCCATGGAACTGAAATACAAACATACAAAGAATGGAGTGCCCTGCTAGTGCTTCCATGGAAATGAAATACAAACATACAAAGAATGGAGTGCCCTGCTAGTGTTTCCATGGAACTGAAATACAAACAATCAAAGAATGGAGTGCCCTGCTAATGTTTCCATGGAACTGAAATGCAAACATGCAAAGAATCGAGTGCCCTGCTAGTGTTTCTATGGAACTGAAATACAGACATACAAAGAATGGAGTGCCCAGCTAGTGTTTCCATGAAACTCAAATACAAATTTAAAAACTTTGTACAAGATCCTCTCCACAAGAAACTCCTTTCTGTTATACCTACCTTTTAATTAACTTAAAAGTTAAAAAAACTGTTACAATGAGTTTCATTTAGGTATTGGACAGAAACATAGATGTAGTTACAGACATAATGAAGTATTATTTTAATTAAAAATCTAAGGTCTTAAACTAAGTGATAAAAAGAGTAAAAAGCAACAACAACAAAAATTCAACAAATAATTTATTTCCCTTCAATAAAAAGTGAAAATTTAAAAAGAACTTTGAGTATTACGAATTAAATCCCATACAGTCTAAAAAGTTCCATCACACATCTGAATGATTAAAGTTCTGATTGAATTCCAGTGGTGTTCAAATTAAGATCGAGCACTGAAGGCATTAATGTGCCTGTAGTCTTTACTGTACTCGTGTACCAGTAGTCTAAAGTGTGATGATACACCAAGTCTTTCAACTAATCACAATTCCAAGATGTCCTTGTCAGAATTCACTATAATTCCAAATGAATGTTTCTGTCCAAGAATATTATTTATGAGTACTTTGTATTTTGAGTGCATATTAATTTGAATAAATAATTTCACCCAAATCAAAACCTGAGCATGAGAATACAAATAATTTCTGCTTCAGATAATATCACAGGAAAGAATAATTTTTCAAGATTATTTTTAAAAAAACTGACACAAAAGAAGAGCAAGGATTATTCTGGAAATATAATTTTGTAAACATATAAATCTGTTACTAAAATGACACTAAAGAATGTGGAAATGTCAGGTACAACAGGTTATTCCATGGGGAGTATCAATGTCCAGACCCAAATAACTATGTTTACCTTTATTGATCTTAACATTTAACCCACACTCATGGGAAAATATTAGCTGTGTAATATTTGCTTACCAAGCTACAAGTTACTGGATAGGCAGAAAATGAAACTTGATTTTGGACAAGGTAAAGTCCAAAATACAATCATACATATTATATATTCATGGAGAAAACAACTAAAAAACTGAAAGTAAATAAACATAACAGTATGTGTGTGTGTGTGTGTGTGTGTGTGTGTCTATGAATGTATGTCATATACCTATTGATTGAGTGTCTATCTGTATGCATGGGTGTCTATTTGTAGGCATGGGTGTCCATCTGTATGCATGGATGTCTATTTGTAGGTATGTGTTATGTATATTTGATTTAATTATATCTGATTTAATACATATTTATTTCAATTTAATTGTCTGTCAGTTTTTAAAAAAATTATTTTTCATTACATGATATTGTAATGTAAATTTATTCACTAGAGATGATACTTTTTTCAGAAAATAGTTTGACCTTGACCGTTAGTTTATAAACAACAGGTGCTGATCTAAATCCTGACCTTGTTTCAGAATTTGTAGCAACCTTCATGTAAACATGGTCTGTAACAAGTACTTGCTTCTATAACCTTCCAAAAGATGATCACGTGACCCCTTGTTTACGTTTTAGAAAGACCATATAACCCATGTTTTGGAGAATTAATCTCAGTAGAAGCTGGGCTGTTAAACTGTTAGTTGTATGTTATGCTGTTTAGAGTTATATCAAATTACTTGGTTTGGAGTTATTTCAAATGACTTGGATTCAAAAGAGTTAATTCCGTTATTTTTCTGGAAAATATGTGTGTTGATGTAACATTGTGGAACAAGGACAGTTTTTAAAAAACAATTATTCAGCTATCAGAAGCCAGTGTGATAATTCTTGTTTCTACAAGGAACTGTAGACTTCAACACTACGGACTGCAGTATATGTCATCGTCTTCCATCTTGGATTCTTCGTCAGGATTAGAATGTGAAATCAGAAGAACATTTTGTTATTAGGACTACTAAAATTTTATTCTTGGATTATTCTTGGATTATTTTTGGATTTGATTCTATAAAACTAAGTTCATATTTTTCATTTTTACAGAATTTTTCCAGGGAAATAAATTATTGTATATTTTTCAAAGCTTGTTGTTTTCACTCTTTCTTGTGTTACTGTTTATTTGAGCCTAAACAAGTGACATAAGAGCATGGGTGTCCATTTGTATACATGGGTGTCTAGTTATATGCATGGGTATTCATTTGTATGCATCAGTGTTTATTTGTATGCATGGGTGTTCCTTTGTATAAATGGGTGTCTAGTTGTAGGCATGGGTGTCTAGATATATGCATGGGTATCCATTTGTATGCATGGGTGTCCAGTTAAATGCATAGGTGTCCATTTGTATGCATGGGTGTCTATTTGTATGCAAGGTGTCTATGTGTATACATGGGTGTCTATTTGTATGCACAGCTGTCCACTGTATGCATGGCTGTCAATTTGTAGGCATGGGTGTCTATTTGTAAGCACGGGTGTCCATTTTTATGCATGGGTGTCTATTTGTATGCATGGGTGTCTATTTGAATGCATGGATGTGCAGATGTGATTTTTGTTTGATTTTGCAACAGAATTACTAAAATTAAACTTGCTTTGAAAATAACAGGCAGATAATTTCCTGATATTTAAGTGTTATTTAAGTGTTATGACTCTATGGTCATAAACTAAATAACAGAATGGAGCAAAACCAACAAGTTTTGTAAAAGCATTAACAAACAATTTGAATATCAAAGTCAGAAATGAAAATGTGAGAGGAACTTTTTATGAAGTGAATCCAAAATAATCCTGAATAAGTTATATTAAAGTTGAAAAGAATGAAAAGTTCCTGATAAATTTCAGAACCGGAAATGTAATGGTCCACCAAGAATTGTGACATTGTCAAAATAGTGTCCAAAACTCCCTTGAATAATTCTCAATAGTTCCAAAATAATTTTAAAGGCCAAAAACCTTGCACTTTTTATTTCAACTGAACAGTACATACAAACGTTTTTCCTCTCAAATAATATCGTCGTACAAAAAAAAAAACATGTCTGCAGACTTAATGTTACCATAGGAACACAAGAAATAAGAATGACCACAAAACAGGAACGAAAAATGATTGCTTAGTTCTCTCCTTATATACACCTTCAAGAATCTATTTTGACTATATGTCACAAGATACCCTACATGACAGATCTTACTACTCAAACTAATATTTCAAAATACCTATTCGTGTGACCTAACTTATCCAATGGGAAATAACTTAATTCTTCTAAGATACCATCTGACCAAAGGACAAAGCTTGTAAACATATTTACTAATAATTTCATTATTAGTAACTTTCAACACATAAGAAAGCATCTATTTAAAGATCCTATGTAAAATTGCCTTATTTAATATCTTAAAATAGACCCTATGCACATAAAAAAATCCAGTTATAGATAACCACTACAACTTAGTCATTAATAAAATTACAAAAATTAGACAGAATCATGTACCAAGAGTTAGAAAAAATATAGATATACATAAGAAAAAACAAATGACTAGTTGTTTTCATGGAGACTTACATAAATTGACAGTAATGAGTGGACAGCTGTAGTTTTGTTTTGTCTATCTCCTTGACAGCAGCCAGTTTCATCTCAATGTCGTGTACAGGTGTGCCAAGCTTGAAGTCCTGGCAAACACAAAAGTGGATGAGGTATTTGATAAAGAATTAATATTAAACATTACAATGCCATAAAATGGATATAATAGCACACACACACATGCATAAAGTATGTGAACATGAATACTATTGGATATAACTTATAACAAGCATTGGTCTAACATGCTTGATAATAAGCACCAATCTAACAAGCTTAATAACAAAAACTAGTCTAAGAAGCTCAATAGCAAGCACTAGTCCAACAAGCCCAATAACAAGCACTAAATTAAATCAAGGTAACTTTATAAACACCAGTCTAAAAAGCTTAATAACAAGCATTAATCTAACCAGCTTAATAACAACCATGAAGCTACTAAGCTTATTCCCATCCTTGTCATATGCTACATAAAAGTAATTATTTCTGTAAAAAGGTCATAGTGATATATTTTTCTATAAATAATTCTTAAATATGACAAGAAAGTTCAAATTAGTAAAATGATAACAGAGAGGTATTCTATTCTGATTAGAGGTCAATAGTAAGGGAATATTACTCACTTCACCAGAGTTGTAGTAACAAAGACGCTGATTCTTTATAGCCACTAGGTATTTGTTATTCTTCCCGTCAAATTTAATCCACCCCTGGAAACATAATTCAGTGGAAAGCATGCATATGCTTGTATATATTCATTTATAACATACAATTCACTACTGTATTTACAAATGTAAAGTCGCTCTTTACTCAGACATACTTTGGATAAATGCCATGTTTAAGAAATCACAGAGACTGGATAAAGATGCAATACATGACTAATGAGATCTTCATAGAATATTACCATGGAATGAAACAAAGTCAACTAAGATACTAACATAAGTTTTTTATACTACATTTTTTAATATGTATCAAAAAAATTAAAAACAGAATTCATTTGGTAATAGCAAATTATTATGTCTTGACAAAGCAATCAAGACCCAAAGATGTTTTCAATATAATACCTAACAATAACATCTAAACATAAAAATTAACTTTTAATTAGATTTTCACCTTACCTGTAGGTCAGGGTCATGCATGTCCCCTCCCTCTTTTTCCCCACCAGGGGGCTGAAAATACAGTAGTTTATAACAATTCTAGGCTATGTCTGATATTATCAGCAAACTTTGGAATGTAACATTGCATTTCTTTTACACAACTATAAGACATTTCAACTGCAAAGTATACCCAAGAAAATGTATTACTTACGGCATACAGTTATAACTTAAGTAATAAAATATATTTTTTTATAAAATACTATTGTCTTGATGACAGAGTTATGCACAGTCAGTAATACTGTACTCATGGTAAACTAAGAAAACAATAGCATTGACTAGTGACTGACAAGCAGAGAAAACAGTTAATATGGAAAAAATGACAGCATCAAAGCCGATAAGCATAAAAAATTACATGTGCTCTGAAATGACAACAAAAATTATTATAATAACAGCTTACTTACAGGTTTATATTCAATAATGGCTTGCATTATAGTGTTTGCCCATAGCATACAATCATCTGAAATTATATTGGAATAAACGTCATGTCTTAATTTTTATAAAATCATTAACAAATAAGTAAATACATAGGCAACAAGCAAAATATACTTATATCAAGTTCTCTGAATAACACAAATGATCTGTACAAGCTGAATGACCTGATTATGGAAAACATTATAAATATTAAAATGGAATTATTGTAACGGAATGAGGTGTTTAAATGGGTATATGCAAAATGATATATCTATCTCTCTCTCTCTCTGTATATATATATATTAGTCTGAATTAAGTCTGACAGACCAATACATGGGTATGATGGGAATTAGGTCTTACATATCAACACAAGGGTATGCTGGGAATTTAGTCTGACAGACCAATACATGGGTATGAAGGGAATTAGGTCTTACATATCAACACAAGGGTATGCTGGGAATTTAGTCTGACAGACCAATACATGGGTATAAAGGGAATTAGGTCTTACATATCAACACAAAGGTATGGTGGGAATTTAGTCTGACAGACCAATACATGGATATGAAGGGAATTAGGTCTTACATATCAACACAAGGGTATGCTGGGAATTTAGTCTGACAGACCAATACATGGGTATAAAGGGAATTAGGTCTTACATATCAACACAAGGGTATGCTGGGAATTTAGTCTGACAGACCAATACATGGGTATGAAGGGAATTAGGTCTTACATATCAACACAAGGGTATGCTGGGAATTTAGTCTGACAGGCCAATACATGGGTATAAAGGGAATTAGGTCTTACATATCAACACAAGGGTATGCTGGGAATTTAGTCTGACAGACCAATACATGGGTATGAAGGGAATTAGGTCTTACATATCAACACAAGGGTATGCTGGGAATTTAGTCTGACAGACCAATACATGGGTATGAAGGGAATTAGGTCTTACATATCAACACAAGGGTATGCTGGGAATTTAGTCTGACAGACCAATACATGGGTATAAAGGGAATTAGGTCTTACATATCAACACAAGGGTATGCTGGGAATTTAGTCTGACAGACCAATACATGGGTATGAAGGGAATTAGGTCTTACATATCAACACAAGGGTATGCTGGGAATTTAGTCTGACAAACCAATACATGGGTATGAAGGGAATTAGGTCTTACATATCAACACAAGGGTATGCTGGGAATTTAGTCTGACAGACCAATACATGGGTATGAAGGGAATTAGGTCTTACATATCAACACAAGGGTATGCTGGGAATTTAGTCTGACAGACCAATACATGGGTATGAAGGAATTAGGTCTTACATACCAACACAAGGGTATGCTGGGAATTTAGTCTGACAGACCAATACATGGGTATGAAGGGAATTAGGTCTTACATATCAACACAAGGGTATGCTGGGAATTTAGTCTGACAGACCAAAACATGGGTATGCAGGGAATTAAGTATGACATATCAACACATGGGTATACAGGAATTCAGACTGGCAGTCCGACACATGGATATACAATGAAATTTAGTTTGACAGACCAAACAAATGGCAAATGGCCTACGTATAACTTACATTAAAAATCTAAAGCTTAAAATAGAAAAGGGCAAAACTAAAGGCTATTCAGTGCCAACCAAAGTTGCCAAAGCCCCATGCTAAGAAACTAACAAGTCTAAGGCCTTTTTATATCTCATGGAGATAATAATACTGCCTACCTGCCAGCCATCTATGATCTCAAGTTATTTTTTAAATTAAATATGTTGAAAAGAATTGTAACATTGTTTTACATTCTAGATTGAAAAAATTCCAAAATATTATACATCTTATGCAGCAGTGTAAGCAGTATTTCTTTTTTCCTAAGGGAGCACATTCATAATGTTATCATAGGTAAAACGTCACTGTTTCACAAATACAATGATTCAAAATAATGGTTAGGAAAAAAATAATTTTTCTTATATCTGCGATCTTGGCTCGGGAACAGAAATGGAATATGTGTAATTTGTTTATTAACTTCACCATGCTGAAAACTTTAACAAACTTTTTATTTTTATTTATTTTATTTCCCCAAATGGAATAAAAATACTGAGCTTATACACTATTTAGGCATACATGCCAAGTCTCCAGAATTGTCTGGGAGTCTTTTGATTTTCGACCCCATCTTTTGATCTACTGATTTGCCAATAAGATCTCCTGGAAATAAAAAAAAACTGCCAAGCATAGGTATTTCCAGCTAAAACAACATTCAATACACTGTTCCAGACTACTGTAATCCATCAATCATTTTATTACAATCGGAATGTTCTCTGTATTTTCCATTGAGAAATAAACCGCAGATGTAATTTTTCCCCATTGAGAATTATATTCTGAACTACTTTTGTTCACTTGGAGCAATATGGCAGTTGAAGGAGACACATCACAATCGGAATATCATCATGCTTTGCTGTTGTACAGTATATAATGCGCTCCACCAAAGGTGAATCACCAAACACATAAAAATTGATGTATATTCCTACAACTACTTCCGGGTTATTAAAAAAATTCTGGTGCCATGTCGAAATGTCTCTTAATGGATTCGATGGAAAATATGCCTTCGAAAAAAAAAAAAGAAATATGTTTGCAAGACCAACAGTGCTTGGATAGGCGAATTTAAATGTGTGAAGAGTAGTGAAAAGGGAGAAAGCTTTGCATATTGCACAGCTTGCAACACACATTTGAACATTTCTAGTGGGGCAAAAATGAAAATGATCTTACAAAGCACTTGAAAAGTATGCAGCACATTGCAAATGAGAAATCATCACATAATGTGCCTAAAGTAATGCAAATGTTTGCATCAACATCAGTAGACAGCGTCACTAAAGCAGAGGTTCTGTTTGCTAACTTTGTGGTGGAGCATAATTTTCCATTCTTGGTTGCTGATCATTTTAGTGAGCTGTGTAAGGTTATGTTTCCTGACTCGCAAATTGCTCACAGTGTTAGCAATGCACTGGGTCCAATGTATGACAATCAAGTAACTTTAATATGCAAGGAAAACCTTTTCTCAGTGATGATGGATGAGTCTAATCACAGTGGTGATGAAAATATGTGTAGCAATTCTTGTAAGGGTGTTTGACAGTGACATTCACAGAGTGACGACCAAATTCCTGGCTATGCTCATTTGCAATATTGAAACTGGTGAAAACCTTTTCAACTGTCTTCAAGAAGTCTTAACAAATACAGATTCTATGGAAGAACCTAGAAGGGTTTAGCAGTGACAATGCAAATATAATGGTTGGAAAGAAAATTCTGTCCTCTCCAGAATTCGTGAACAGCAACCAAATGTAATCGACTTTGAGTGTATCTGCCATCTGACCAGTACCTCTACAAAGAATGGTTTGAAAAAACTGGCTGCCCCTGTTGAAGAACTTCTGGTCGACACCTACTATCACTTCACTTATAGTTCCAAGCATAGAGAGGTGTATAAAGAATTCCTAGAGTTTACCAACACTGAGGAGTACAAACTGGTCAAGCATTGTAGCACAAGGTGGCTGTCACTCCAGAAATGCATTGCACGCTTCCTTCAACAGTGGCCAGCTCTTCAGTCATATTTCCAGAGCCATGAAGATGCTGTGAAGATGGAGAGCAGAGTGAACAGATCTGTGGGGAACCTTAAAAACTCAGATATGAAACTGACATATCACTTTCTTCTATACATCATGGAACCACTGAATGACTTTAAAACCATGTTCCAGGCTTGTCATGCTATGGTGGGATACTTCCTTGTGGACATGGAATAAATTCTATGGAAATTCATGGGAAAGTTTGTGAAGACAAGCGTTATCACTGCATCAGCCAGCTTTACAGAGGTCAACTTTATGTCACCAGAAAACTAGCATGACAACTCTTTGTTAGCAGTTGGTATGGAAGCCAAATGTTTCATTCACAACAACTCAGACGAATTTCTCCAACCCAGCTGAGCTCCTTCTTTAGGAGTTTAAGGTTCTTCTATGAGGAAGTTACAGCAAAGATGCTAGCCAAGTTTCCATTTAAAGACCAGACCCTGAAGGCCCTTGGTTACCTGAATCCTGAGAGGAGATTGGAGATTTCAGTAGAAGCTGCGCTTCAGCTGAGTGACAGACTGGTTACAGAAACTGACAGTGTCAACTTGAAGATGAGTTCAGGGACTTTAAGCTCTCCCTGGCCTCAGACCTGCCCATTTTCACTCAGGGAGAAACACCATTGGGTGTCTTCTGGGTAGACATGAGCAGAGTTTCCACACCCTTGAAGAAACCCAGATTCCCAAATCTAGTGAAGCTCTCTATGGTAGCACTCACCTTGCCACAGTAATTCACACCCTGAGTGCTGTTTCAGCATGTTGAGAAAGATTCAGACAGACTACCATGGAAATTTATGTGGAAAAACTGTCATCACTAATATCATGTAAGATAAATGCAAAGTGTGACTGTTTTGAGCTCAGACCTTCAGATGATTTGTGTACCGCTGCAAAAGGAGCTTCACTACAAGACTGAATGACAACCAACACATGTTGAAAAAAAAACTACAAGTCTTTGAGGTTCCAGTGTGTCATTATTTTTGCAACCACAGTGATTCTTGTGAAGATTCTTAAATTATTATTTGTGAGATTAAGATCTTAACATATAACAAAATTAATAAAGTTCAGTAACTATTATTCATTATAGTTATTTTACTTAGTTGTGGTATGATCTGCATTTTTGTACTTAAACTTATGAGAAAAATAGTTGTTAAGCTAATCTCCCTGATTTGGACCCAATCTCCCTGATTTTGAACAGAAATCTCCCTGATTTGGTTCCAGAAAACTTGGCATGTATGTTTAGGTCACAAAAGTTGTTTTGTAGTTATGTCATTCATATTTCCTGGATTAAAAGCACCATATCTCCCGGATAAAAAAATCTTGCATTGGAAACCACTATCTCCAGCAAAGGATTGCTAATCTCCTGCATGGGAAAGCAAATATTTTAGTATATTATTTTTCTCCCCCTGAATATTTATCTGATTACATTCATGTTAGGAATATAAGCCCTATTACCTCCTGATTCCAGCCCTCCCAAAGACAAACATTTATCTTTGTCTATAAAATACAAAGAGCAATAACTCTTGCACATTACCTCCCATTGTCACCTACACCTGGCGCTACTTTAAACCTGAGCAGAACATCATGTAAAAGGTTGCTCACATTGCAGTGAGGTTAGGAGGGTACCAAAAGTAGTGTGATCGGTTAAGTATTCAAGAAGAAACATAATTTACTAAAACTTTGCTTTCTCCTTTGAATATGTTCCCTGATCACATTAACATTAGGAGAATAGTTTCTTGGCAAAGGGAATCCTATACCCCAGGTAACATCTAAGCAGAGAATTTGGGATTCCCCATATGAAGGTTAACCTACTCTTTTAATTGTGAGCAGCACAACCTGAGGCAAAGTGGATTACGTCTGCAAAGAAATAATGAGATCTTACCAAATAAAAGTTCCAGGTGAATCCAGCAAAGCGCACTGGGTGTTCATCCAGAGTTTGTGCTAATGGTAGCTGGGTCTGATAGCCACTTGTGCAGCTGAGATTGGGTCTACCAGACATTGTTGCTAAGCCAAGTCTCAAGGATAAAAACTCAAGAAGACTGAATGAATGTACATGCCAACCAACTGCCTCAACAAAATCTTTGATAGAAACGATATGCATTAATGCTTAAATAATGCATTAAGGCTTGTGGAGATTGCTCTTATTTTGTGAGGAAATCTCTCCATGGGACAACTCTGTTCTGGCGATACAGTACTTCAGCCATGATGAAAGGGTTAAGCAGTTAGGTCTTCCTTCCCAGGTTTGAACCCCATGATTTGAACCCCATGAATTGACTCAGTATGCTTCAGTTAAAGTCTGAGCACACATACTGCATCCTGTCTGAAAGCCTCTTGGGATAGGTCAATACAGGAGAAAGGATTTATGATGACTTTTTGATTTTTGTTCTTGGTTGTGTCATAAGGACCATGGAACCATCTGATCAAAACTGAAGGTAGGAAGGGTCAAACTGAGACAGCATGTAATTCAATGACTGCATGCCAAAGTAAATGCTATCAGGTTTTGTATGAAAGCAGCTAAAAGTTATAACTTTTTTGAATTCAGCAAAGTCTGAACCCATGAACAATTCCACTTTGGAAACAAAAATAAGTGGCTTAAGGTAATGTAAATCAAAGCAGGACAACAAAATCAGAGGTCTTTCTTATAACCAAGATCCACACTGTCATGATGATGGAACATGTTAAATATCATAGAATAGTAGCCTGTAATAGTAAATGGGAGCCATCTTTTTCTCTTTGAACAATTAAAGAAAAAAGTCAGCTACTTATGGACAAGGGCACTCAAAGGAACAATGTTTCTGATTTTGCACCAGTCCCTAAAAATGTGCCATTTCCATTTGTAGGCTCTTAAAGTAGAAGGAATTTAGCTTGTGCTATTCTTTCCACTACTGATGGATTTTGTTTTGCTACAAGGCTGTCCTGACAAGAGCAAAACATGACAGAGATATTCTGGGAAAGGATGGAACACATGGGTCCAAGGCTGTCTGAAAATATTCAGTCTGGCTGGAATCTTCCTGGGTAGCTCTATCACTAGATCAAGCAATCACTGATAAAACCCCATGTGCCCAGACTTACAGGCCCTAAATCCCTGCTCGGACTCGTGGGGGGGTTGGGGGTGCATAAACATGCTGGGCTGCCAAGAATGGGTGGAAATTCTTCCCGCATAGTGTTGAAGCTCTCAGCTAAGACAGAAGAAGATGAAAGGATGGGAAAACGATGGCCAGAACTAATAAAATCTATCTTCACCTGTTGTACCAGCATACACTTCTTCATCATTGTTATGTTCTGCAATAAAAAGGTATAAAGAAAGGAAAATGATAAAACTAATAATTAGCAGCATTAACAATATGAGACACCCATTATGCTAGGGGATACTTAAAACATCAGCATTCTCAGACCTAGATTTTCCCTGTTGCTCCGTGTCCTTTTCCTTAGTACAGCCAACCATGTTGTACCTGACCAATCAGTGCATGTGCTGCATGTATCTGATGATGTACACTTGGTGCAGGAAATGCATGTATCTGATGATGCATGATGATGTACACTTGGTACAGGCAATGCATGTATCTGATGATGTACACTTTGTACAGGCAAAGCATGTATCTGATGATGTATGATGATGTACACTTGGTGCAGGAAATGCATGTATCTGATGATGCATGATGATGTACTCTTGGTACAGGCAATGCATGTATATGATGATGTACACTTGGTACAGGCAATGCATGTATCTGATGATGTGCACTTGGTACAGGCAAAGCATGTATCTGATGATGCATGATGATGTACACTTGATACAGGCAATACATGCATCTGATGATGTACACTTGGTACAGGCAATGCCTGTATCTTCTTGTTGTTGTAGGGTTTAATGCCATTTTTAGCACACGATAGGCTATACATGACGGTCAATATTAATGGTGGAGGAAGAACCTGGGAAAACCCCGGAAAGAACAACCGACCCATAAGAAGCTACTGGCAAGCTTTCTCACATATCCACATTTTCCGAATCAGAGACTCGAACCCACGCAGACAGAGGTGAGATGGCAATGATCCATAACAGAGAGAGCTTTAGACCACTCGGCCACTCTGGGCCCCTATGCCTGTATCTGATCATGCATGATGATGTACACCTGGTACAGGCAAGGCATGGATCTGACAATGTATACTTGGTACAGGCAATGCATGGATCCATCAATGTACATTTGGTACAGGCAATGCATGGATCTGTTGATGTACACTTGGTACAGGCAATGCCTGTATCTGATAATGCATGATGATGTACACTTGGAACAGGCAATGCATGGATCCATCAATGTAAACTTGGTACAGGCAATGCATGGATCTGTCAATGTAGACTTGGTACAGGCAATGCATGGATCTGTCAATGTACACTTGGTACAGGCAACGCCTGTATCTGATGATGCACACTTGGTACAGGCAATGCCTGTATCTGATAATGCATGACGATGTACACTTGGTAATGGCAATGCATGGATCTGATAATGCATGATGATGTACACTTGGTACAGGCAATGCATGGATCCATCAATGTACACTTGGTACAGGCAATGCATGGATCTGACAACGTCCACTTGGTACAGGCAATGCATGGATCTGACAATGTCCACTTGGTACAGGCAATGCATGGATCTGACAATGTCCACTTGGTACAGGCAATGCATGGATCTGACAATGTACACTTGGTACAGGCAAGGCATCGATCTGACAACATCCACTTGGTACAGGCAATGCATGGATCCATCAATGTACACTTGGTACAGGCAATGCATGGATCCATCAATGTACACTTGGTACAGGCAATGCATGGATCTGTCAATGTAGACTTGGTACAGGCAATGCATGGATCTGACAATGTACACTTGGTACAGGCAATGCATGGATCTGACAATGTACACTTGGTACAGGCAATGCATGCATCACATGGTCTTGAATGTACCTTTTTCTTCATTTTTTATTTTTTTGCATTTCATACACTTAGTTGTCTGTGTGATGTTCTGAAACAACAAAGGAATAAACAAAGAAAAGTACTAGTAATAGCTAACAATGTAAGAGACACTCACTATACTAGGGATGTTAAATACAAAGCATGTGTGAACACAAACTTTCTCTATGTAATTCTATTAAAATGTAAGAGACACCCACTATACTAGGGGTGTTAAATACAAAGCATGTATGAACACAAACTTTCTCTATGTAATTCTATTACAATATAAGAGACACCCACTATGCTAGGGGTGTTAAATACAAAGCATGGATGAACACAATGTCTATGTAATTCTATTACAATGTAAGAGACACCCATTATGCTAGGGGTATTAAATACAAAGCATGGATGAACACAAACTATGTCTATGTAATTCTATTACAATGTAGCCATAATAACCATGTGGTCAGAAACGCAAAGACTAAGACTAAGTCCATGTGCACAAAGAAATTTCACACAAATATGATAAAAATTTAAAAAATGAAATATACCACATGCAGAATAGGATGTAATAAGTCTAAATATAATGTAGTCCTCAATAAATGGATGAATATAACTCAAAATTCAACTGGTTTTTGGGATGAGAAGAAACTACACATGTCCATTTAACAGCAAAAGCTTCAAACTAATGAAACATGTAGGCAGCACAGGGAGGTAATTGGCAAAAGTTATTGCCCTTTGTTTTTATGGCTGGAAAAACACATTTTCATCTTTGGGATGGCTTCATTCATGAGGCAGTGGGGCTTATATTCCTAATGTTAATGTGATTGGGGAATGTATTCAAATGAGAAACTAATATCTTACTTTGGAAATTCTTCTCTCCAGCATGTGCAAAAGAGGTGATTAAAAAATCTCATCTTTATGTAATTTTAGGCCACTGGATTTCTGTTGTTTTAGTCTTTTAAAAAATATATTGTCTGTTCATTCATTAGCACAAGCTTGTTACTGATGCTCCTCCCATATAATTATAATTATAATTATATAATTATATAATTCTGAAATACAGTTTTTAAATACTCCTTTCATGCCTGTTAGGTTAGATTCTTTGATTTCTCAAGTTCCTATCAAAACAAGAATATCATAATACAAAATGATCGATAATCCTGGCAAAAACCACTTCTCTACTCTGTAGCCATATTCACACTTTGTATAGCTTTTGTTCAACTGCAGCAAATAACAATTTTCTATGGAACCTGGCATCTCAACTGTGTCTGTGTAAATCTCCTTTCTCAGACTTACAAAACACTGTAGAGCACAAAGAAAGAAAATATATACATATGTCTCACTAGCTGAAAAAAAATGTCTACTGGTTCTTACACAGTAAAAAGGTACATAAATGGTAAACTGAAACATGGATGAGGAATCTTGCATTTCATAAAAATAAGCGGAATTACTTGGATCATCTGTGGCAAAGTGGAAGGTCCTGTTCTTTGTTTTCACAAGAAACTTGTACAGTTTTGCACCAGACTGCTGAAAATAATAATGAAGCAATATAATTTGGTTAAAATGGCAAACTGCAGTACATTACAAATGCTATTATATTTACCATATCACAGCCATGATACATACAGTACAAAGACATTCATATTTACTATGTATCACAGCCATGAAACATACAGTACAAACACAATCATATTTACTATGTATCACAGCCATGATACATACAGTATAAAGACATTCATATTTACTATGTATCACAGCCATGATGCATACAGTATAAATGCATTCATATTTACTATCTATCACAGCCATGATGCATACAGTATAAATGCATTCATATTTACTATGTATCACAGCCATGATACATACAGTATAAATGCATTCATATTTGCTTTATATTACAGCCACGATACATACAGTATAAATGCATTCATATTTACTATGTATCACAGCCATGATACATACAGTATAAATGCATTCATAATTACTATGTATCACAGCCATGATACATACAGTATAAATACATTCATAATTACTATATATCACAGCCATGATACATACAGTACAAACACATCCATATTTACTATGTATCACAGCCATGATACATACAGTATAAATGGATTCATATTTACTATATATCACAGCCAAGATATATACAGTATAAATGCATTCATATTTGCTTTATATCACAGCCATGATACATACAGTATAAATGCATTCATATTTGCTTCATATCACAGCCATGATAATACAGTATAAATGCATTCATATTTACTATGTATCACAGCCATGATACATACAGCATAAATGCATTCATATTTACTATATATCACAGCCATGATACATACAGTATAAATGCATTCATATTTGCTTTATATCACAGCCATGATAATATAGTATAAATGCATTCATATTTACTATGTATCACAGCCATGATACATACAGTATAAATGCATTCATATTTACTATGTATCACAGCCATGATACATACAGTATAAATACATTGATAATTACTATATATCACAGCCATAATACATACAGTATAAATACATTCATATTTGCTTTATATCACAGCCATGATAATACAGTATAAATGCATTCATATTTACTATATATCACAGCCATGATACATACAGTATAAATGCATTTATAATTACTATATCACAGCCATGATACATACAGTATAAATGCATTTATAATTACTATATATCACAGCCATGATACATACAGTATAAATGCATTCATATGTACTATATATCACAGCCAGGACAAGTACAAAACAAATGCTATATTAGTTACTATATATTTCACAGCCATGATACATACAGTGCAAATACATTATATATAACAACAATGACAAGTACAGTACAAATCCAATATTAGTTACTATATGTCACAGCCATAAGAAATACTGTACAAACACTATCAGTCTGACTATCAGTTATGACAAGTACTCTACAAATGCTATCATTCTTACTATATATCACAGTAATGACAAGTACAGTACAAATGCTATCAATATAACTATATATCAGTCATGACAAGTACAGGACAAATACTATCAGTCATAACAAGTACTGTAAAAATGCTATCAATATAACTATATATCACAGTCTGATAAGTACAGTATAAATACTATCAGTCATGATAAGTACAATACAAATGCTATCAATATAACTATATATCATAGTCATGACAAGTACAATACAAATACTATTAGCCAATATATGTACAGTACAAATGCTATCAATATAACAATATATCAGTCATGACAAGTACAATACAAATACTATCAGTCATGATAAGTACAGTACAAATTCCATCAATATAACTATATATCACAGTCATGACAAGTACAATACAAATACTATGTCATGATAAGTACAGTACAAATGCTATCAATATAACTATATATCAGTCATGACAAGTACAGTACAAATGCCATCAATATAACTATATATCAGTCATGACAAGTACAATACAAATACTATCAGTCATGATAAGTACAGTATAAATGCCATCAATATAACTATATATCACAGTCATGACAAGTACAATACAAATACTATCTGTCATGATAAGTACAGTGCAAATGCTATCAATATGACTATATATCACAGTCATGACAAGTGCAATACAAATACTATCAGTCATGATAAGTACAGTATAAATGCTATCAATATAACTATATATCACAGTCATGACAAGTACAATACAAATACTATCAGTCATGATAAGTACAATACAAATGCCATCAATATAGCTATATATCACAGTCATGGCAAGTACAGTACAAATACTATCAGTCATGATAAGTACAGTACAAATGCTATAAATATAACTATATATCACAGTCATGACAAGTACAATACAAATACTATCAGTCATGATAAGTACAATACAAATGCCATCAATATAGCTATATATCACAGTCATGGCAAGTACAGTACGAATACTATCAGTCATGATAAGTACAGTACAAATGCTATCAATATAACTATATATCACAGTCATGACAAGTACAATACAAATACTATCAGTCATGATAAGTACAGTACAAATGCTATCAATATAACTATATATCACAGTCATGACAAGTACAGTACAAATGCTATCAATATAACTATATATCACAGTCATGACAAGTACAGTACGAATACTATCAGTCATGACAAGTACAGTACAAATGCTATCAATATAACTATATATCACAGTCATGATAAGTACAGTACAAATGCTATCAATATAACTATATATCACAGTCATGACAAGTACAGTACAAATACTCTCAGTCCAACAAGTATAGCCATGTGAGTCAAGCTGCAGTAGCTCTATAACATGGAATCACAAGTAGAAGGATGCATGATCGATTAGGTCAGTCTACTTAAACATCACAGTCTATTTTCGTTAAGTTTTGACCACTCACTAAACTACCTAACCTGTCAGTAGAAGGTATGAAATATTAACTTAATATAATACAAAACTGAACCAAGGTATGATGACAGACAAATGGGCAGAGAGACAGGCAGATGAGGTTAATACCATGTCAGTACTTAAAATTAATGTTTTTAATACCTGCATTTTTTCAAGACAGAGAAAATATTAACTTGCAAAATCCTATTTGTTCTGGCAATTTGTCTTTATTAAACTATACTGCAACCAGGGGTTTTGGGGTAAGAAGGACCTGTGGTCTACTTCTATCAGTTACACCTGTAATTTTTATTATCATTTTAAATAAAACATGAGTTGTTAAAAGGCACTGATGATCTACTGGCCAAAAAGAATTTCTAGGAATCCAAGATATAACTCTTTCTTCTTTTTAACACCATAATTAAAACCATATCTCATATTCTTGAGCGATAACATGATTTTCCAGACGGCTGCCATGGCAGTCATACTTGATGTCAGATTAGTATCCCTTTCATTTAGGATCAGCTAGACATTATATAAAAAAATCTTTCTACGAAAACTCCATGATGATATCATCATCCATTCTGGGTGGGTAGCAATACAAAGAGTTTTAAGATGGCTATTCTTTCAGCCATATTGGATTGAAGATTGGTGCCATTTTTATTTAGGATCAAGATGATATTATAAGAACTCTTTCTGCAAAAATCTCATGTACTCAGAACCATCTGACACCATCCATTCAACCTGTATATGAACAAGATTTTCAAGATGGCACCATGGTGCCAATAATGGTTGTCAAATCAAGACAATATCCTTCTAGTGAAAATTCAAGTAGCTATCACTTTGCATTTAGTAGTACCAATTACAAAATGACTACCGGCATTTAGTAGTACCAATAACAAAATGATTACCTGCATTTTAATTTAGAACCAATCAGACATGATAAGTCTTCTGGTGAAATGACCATGTTGACGTGACCATCCATTCAGACACAGTAGCAACAAGATTTTCAAGATGGCTGCTGTAGTGTCTATAATGGAGGTCCAAGTGGCATCATTTTCATTTAGGATGAACTAGACCATGCGATGAGAGTGTGCAACGTTTCATGGCAATCCACCAAATAGTTTAGGATCAACTAGACCATGTGATGAGAGTGTGTGCAAAGTTTCATGGCAATCCACCACATAGTTTAGGATCAACTAGACTATGTGATGAGAGTGTGTGCAAAATTTCATGGCAATCCACCAAATAGTTTAGGATCAACTAGACTATGCAAAGAGAGCGTGCAACGTTTCATGGCAATCCACCAGATCTTTCAGGATGAACTAGACCATGCAATGAGAGTGAGTGCAAAGTTTCATGGCAATCCACCAAATAGTTTAGGATGAACTAGTCCATGCAATGAGAGTGAGTGCAATGTTTCATGGCAATCCACCAAATAGTTTAGGATGAACTAGTCCATGCGAAAAGAGTGAGTGCAACGTTTCATAGCAATCCACCAAATAGTTTAGGATCAACTAGACCATGCGATGAGAGTGTGTGCAAAGTTTCATGTCAATCCACTGTACAGTTTAGGATCAACTAGACCATGCGATGAGTGTGTGCAAAGTTTCATGTCAATCCAATGAATAGTTTAGGATGAACTAGACCATGCAATGTGTGTGTGCAACGTTTCATATCAAACCACCAAATAGTTTAGGATCAACTAGACCTTGTGATAAGAGAGTGTGCAACGTTTCATGGCAATTCACCAAATAGTTTAGGATCAACTAGACCATGCGATGAGTGTGTGTGCAACGTTTCATGGCCATCCACCAAATAGTTTAGGATCAACTAGACCTTGTGATAAGAGAGTGTGCAACATTTCATGGCAATTCACCAAATAGTTTAGGATCAACCAGACCATGCGATGAGTGTGTGTGCAACGTTTCATGGCAATCCACCACATAGTTTAGGATCAACTAGACCATGCAATGAGAGTGTGTGTAACGTTTCATGGCAATCCACCATATAATTTAGGAGGAGCGTCAATAACAAGCTAGTGCTAATGAATGAACAGACAATGGATGGACAAACAACAACAGATGACGGACAAGAGACAATTCATTTTAGATCTTTGATCTTTTGGTCTATGACCAGTGAAACATAAAAATGCATGTAATGGCCATGAAATGGGATAGATGCAATATGATGCAAATGACAAGGAAAAATATCTCATAAAATCAGAATATCATATTCCCTGGAAAAACATCTTTAGAAAATCTCTAGCAAATAAAATATTTAGGTATCACAATTACTAGCAATCTGAAATGGAACCTGACTGACTCTAAACGATGACTCTGACCTATGACTGTTTACTCTAAAATGAACAAACCTCATTGATAAATTATAGTGCAAGCACTCTGAAAACTCCACTCAAGGCTTGCTGTCTGGACCTACAGCCATTATGCCAAGAACCATTTTCTTCTTTCAGTTAGCGTCCTTGACCTTTAATATTTTCACTCAAAGTCAACCCCAATGTTAAAACCAGATCTGTGATGTACAACAAGTTATTATGCAGGAATAATTTTGTTCTTCAGTCACAATGACCTTCACCAATGACTGTATGACACCAAAATCAATAGGGTTGACATTGACCAATGACTGAATGACCCCAAAATCAATAGGGTTGACCTTGACCAATGACTGTATGACCCCAAAATCAACAGGGTTCTTCCTTATCCTAAGTGCAAACCATCCACAGACTTTGGTAACTGTAGATGATGGAAAACTCAAGTTACTGTGCAGAAATAATTTTTCTTCTTTCTGACATATAGAAACCATCAATGTACACAAATGTAATTTGATGGGCATATATATGTCAATGACCTGCTTTTAGAACACTGTTGTAACTTGTTGGACTATTTTGATGAAAGCCTTAATTAAAATATCAACATAAAATACTTTGTGCAGGTAATTCAAATAATCTCTCACACACACATATAGAGACAAAACAGGAGAGACAATGGACAAAAAGTAAACAACAGGACAGCATCTGTTCATATGTGTGATAATTATTACAGAGCTATCTTAGTATTATATGGCAGGGTGTCAATTTCTCTTAAAATCCATATGTGTGTGTGTGTGTGTATGTGTGTGTGTGTATATATATATATATATATATATATATATATATATATATATATATATATATATGGGAGCTGTACAGAAGTGAATTGTATGTTGTAAAAGAAAGAAATGACTGAAGAGACTGAGAGATGCTGACAACAGAAAAATCTGCTTTTCACACCAAAATATCAGTTACATACTCTACCAATCAAAATATCAGTTACTTATTCTATCAATCAAAATATCAGTTACTTACTCTACCAATCAAAATATCAGTTACTTATTCAACCAATCAAAATATCAGTTACTTACTCTACCAATCAAAATATCAGTTACTTACTCTACCAATCAAAATATCAGTTACTTATTCAACCAATCAAAATGTCAGTTACTTACTCTACCAATCAAAATATCAGTTACTTACTCTACCAATCAATCTGATGGCAACCTTCCTTAACTTTAAATAAGAACAGTTTCTTGGCTTACAAACTTCCTAACCATAATAAATTGTGTCAGAGAAGTTGGATTGTGGAACTACATATATACAGCTCCCTGACGAACTTTGAAAATGGTAGCCAAAGCTAATGAATGACTTTGGAAATGGTAGCCAAAGCTAATGGAGAAGTTTGAAAATGACAGACAAAGCTTATGGAGAACTTTGAAAATGGTCACCAAAGGTAATGGAGAACTCTGAAAGTGGTAGCCAAAAATAATGGAGAACTTTGAAAGTGGTAGCCAAAGCTAATGGAGAACTTTGAAAACGACAGACAAAGCTCATGGAGAACTCTGAAAATGGTAGCCAAAGGTGATGGAGAACTCTGAAAATGGTAGCCAAAACTAATGATTCTCCAAAAAGTAAGCATACAACATGTAGAAAGCTACAGAAAAATAAAGTAGAGTGTAGCATAGAGAAACAATAAAAGCAAAATGAAAATCATGGTTCAACAACTGCAATTCTAATACATATGAATGTCAATAAATAAATAACTGAAGCATAATGCACTGCCAGTTCAAAGCAGATTCTGTATTAGAGCTGAATATTAACTATTGGTGGGAATAGGAGATTTCATTCATTTGCAGAATCTACTAATCTGCAGTTTTTGTACAGTATTAATTTGCCCCAATTTGCAGTTTTGAACAGTATTAATTTGCCCCAATTTGCAGTTTTGAACAGTATTAATTTGCCCCAATTTGCAGTTTTTGTACCATATTAATGTACCCCAATTTGCAATTTTTGTACCATATTAATGTGCCCCAATTTGCAATTTTTGTACCATATTAATGTGCCCCAATTTGCAATTTTTGTACCATATTAATGTACCCCAATTTGCAATTTTTGTACCATATTAATGTGCCCCAATTTGCAATCTTTGTACCATATTAATGTGCCCCAATTTGCAATTTTTGTTCAGTATTAATGTGCCCTAATTTGCAATTTTTGTAGTCTTAATGTACCCCAAATTGCAGTTTTTGTTGCTGTTGTTGTAGGGTTTAATGCCATTTTTTAGCACACGATAAGCTATACATGCGGCCAGTGTTAATGGTGGAGTAAGAACCCAGGAAAACCCCTGGAAAGAACCACCGACCCACAAGAAGCTACTGGTAAGCTTTCTCACATACCCACATTGGCTGAATCCGAGACTCGAACCCCATGCAGACAGAGGTGAGATGGCAGTGATCCGTAATGGAAAGCGCTTTAGAACACTCAAGGCCTCTGCAGTTTTTGAACAGTAATAATTTTCCCCAATTTGCAGTTTTTGTACAGTATTAATGTGCCACAGTTTGCTATTTTTGCACAGTATTAATGTGCCTCAATTTGCAGTTTTTGTATAGTATTACTGTGCTTCAATTTGCAGTTTTTGTATGGTATTACTGTGCTTCAATTTGCAGTTTTTGTATGGTATTACTGTGCTTCAATTTGCAGTTTTGTATGGTATTACTGTGCTTCAATTTGCAGTTTTTGTATGGTATTACTGTGCTTCAATTTGCAGTTTTTGTATGGTATTACTGTGCTTCAATTTGCAGTTTTTGTATGGTATTACTGTGCCTCAATTTGCAGTTTTGTACAGTATTAAATGATAGTCAAATGCATGTACTAGAAAGTTTAACAAATTCTGTGAGCTAACAAGATTTTTTGTTGTTGTTGTGAGGTTTAACGCCATTTTTCAGCACATGACAGGCTATACATGGTGGCCAGTAATAATGGTGGAGGAAGATCCCGGGAAAACCCTGGAAAGAACCACCAACCCACAAGAAGCTACTGGTAAGCTTTCTCACATACCCACACTGGCTGAATCCAAGATTCAAACCAGCGCAGACAGAGGTGAGATGGCAGTGATCAGTAATAGTGCTTTAGACCACTTGGGGCCCAAGCTAACAAGAGGCCAAAGTGTGTCTGATATTGCTCACATGGCTAATATGGTAAGCAACCCTATGCAGTTCTGATGATATAAACCCATTTACGAAGCTTTAATGAAACTTTATTGGAAAATGTTTGAAATTCTTGAGAGGATATTAAGCTCAATGAATCCAATGCAAACTATCTTAACTATTAATATCTAAGTTATTGTATATAGAACCTATGATGGAATTAATTCAGTCTTCAAATTGATACCATCAATACCCAATACCCAATCAAATACAAGATTACCTCATTAATAGGACCATATTTTGCTCTTAATCCAACTCATCCAACATTATGATAACTATATAGGACTATTAGGACTATTTAAAAATTTGATCAAATTTTGATTAGAAATACAAACCTTAGATTGTTCAGGCAATCAGATGTCATGCATATTGTTAATGTGTGTGAATTTTACTTATAATCAAACACAACCAATATCTTGATGACAGCAGTCCATTTACAAAGTCAGATCAAAATCCTATAACACACACCGTCTTAAGTGTGATAAATATCACTGCCAATCAGATACAAGAACACCTCATAAAATATGTATTGTTCTTATTTCTAATAATTTTTTTAGAATAATCAAGTCAGAGATATAACCTCTCATGTGATATGAAACTCAACAAATTAAATGCAAGATGACCTCATTAATATGTACCAAGTTTTAAAATAATCGAGTCAGAGATACAACCTCTCATGTGATATGAAACTCAACCAATTAAATGCATGATCACCTCATTAATATGTAATGATCTTGCTCATAGTAAAACCCAGTATATATCTTGATGACAGAAGCACATTTACCCAGTTTCAAATAACTATAATAAAAAAAAAAGAGTCACTAAAGTGTTAACAAGATCAACCAAACTGATGCAGAAATATTTCATTTAAAATTCTCATCCAAGATCGATGATCTTAATAAATTTAAGCCTATTTAACAAATTTAATCAAAACTGGATAAGAAATAGTCTCTAAACAGCTAACAAGCCATCAATTGTATAAATGATAACCTCATAAGTAATTGTGTATCCCATGCAATAACAAACTTGTGCAAGACCCTGATTATGTAAGATTTTAAAAATGTATGGCTTCCAGAGTAATAACAAGCTCAGCCAATCAGATACAGAGCCATAACAAGCTCAGCCAATCAGATACAGAGCAACAATAAGCCCAGCCAATCAGATACAGAGCAATAAGCTCAGCCAATCAGATACAGAGCAATAAGCTTGGCCAATCAGATACAGCCTATCAGATACAGAGCAATAATAAGCTCAGCCAATCAGATAGAGCCATAACAAGCTCAACCTATCAGATACAGAGCAATAACAAGCTCAGCCAATCAGATACAGAGCAATAACAAACTCAGCCAATCAGATACAGAGCAATAACAAGCTCAGCCAATCAGATACAGAGCAATAACAAGCTTAGCCAATCAGAAACAGAGAAATAACAAGCTTAGCCAATCAGATACAGAGCAATAACAAGCTCAACCAATCAGATAGAGCCATAACAAGCTCAACCTATCAGATACAGAGCAATAACAAACTCAGCCAATCAGATACAGAGCAATAACAAGCTCAGCCAATCAGATACAGAGCAATAACAAGCTTAGCCAATCAGAAACAGAGAAATAACAAGCTTAGCCAATCAGATACAGAGCAATAACAAGTTCAGCCACTCAGATACAGAGCAATAACAAGCTCAGCCAATTAGATGCAAAGCAATAACAAGCTCAGCCAATCAGATTTATGGCAATAACAAGCCAATCACATGCAAGATGACCTCAAAAATATGAGCGCTCTTGTTCATTATCAAAATTGACTAAAACCCTGATGATACAAGCATATATTCCAAGTCTGATCAAAATCTGATCAGATATGGCTTCCAATGTGGTAACTATACTGGACAATCAGATGCAAGATCCTCTCATTGTATGTGTGGATCCTGCTCATTGTTGTACTTATCCAAATTCTTGATGCTAAAAATTCCATGTTTGACAAAAATTAAATGAGAAATCTAGCCTCCTGAGTGGTTAACAGCTGATGGACCAGTTAGTAATGACAAAGGACTGATGATGCACATTGCATGCAGGGCCCTAAAATAAGCTCACTTGGCCTTATGAAACAAAGGACTGATGATGCACATTGCATGCAGGGCCCTAAAATAAGCTCACTTGGCCTTATGAAACAAAGTACATTGATAATAATTTAATATACTGACTAGAAAGTAATGGTTGCAAGATAGAAAGTGAACATTTTGGGCAAGAAAAATAAAATTATCTCCATACCTGAAAGCTGTTCAAACCCTGAATAAGACATGTTTAACGGTTAAGCATATTTTATAAGAGATTTGTTAGTTTTGAGACTATGTAAATATTTACTTAATAAGAGACACCAATATTTTGTATAACTTACTGTGAAAAATGCTGTTATTGAATCTCTTCTATCTGGTACACTTTGTGAATCCTTGGACTAAACAGATGGAAGGACTTAGTCAAAATAATAACTTTTCATGAATCCAATGATGCGATTGTTGTGCATAATAATGGAGACATGCAGGCAAGTTAAAAAGAAATATTTCTATGATAGTCATCTGAAAATAAACTTCATTTTTAACATTAGATACTGAAGCATTTGACAATGCATGCATGAATAATGTTCAAAATAAGATACTAAGTAACTTCAATGCTACACTGAAAATTTGATAGTCAAAAATGGTTTAACAACTCAAAAATGTGCTGAAACCTTTTTTTTGTGGTGAACTGTTTCTTTAATAATAATGATGCCACTACCTTGCAAATCCAGCCTTGCCAAAGGTAAGAAAAAGCTTTCACTTGGTTTGGGAAAAAAAGTGCTAAAATGTTATCTGCTAACAGAAACATAAATCTTGCTTAAGACAGAAGGAATGATTCCAATTCCTGATAATTGTCATTTATTTATGGAAGGGATATGCATTGACTGATTCCAATTCCTGATAATTGTCATTTATTTATAGAAGGGATATGCATTGACTGATTCCAATTCCTGATAATTGTCATTTACTAATGGAAGGGATATGCAGTGACCGATTCCAAATAATGTAAATTGTAAGTTACTACAGAGAGGCCTGTGCATTCCCTTCCAGGGAGGCAATTCAAAAGGGAGTTTGGGAGGGTGTGCCAATATTATGATCAGGTAAGTATTAATGCAGAAACCTGTTTTATGCCCAAAATTGGTTTCTTCTTCTAAAGCATTAGCAATTCATTTGCACCTCATTTACATCTGAAATGGATTGGAAAAAAATCCATTTAATTTGAATTCCAGTCATGTATACACTCCTGCCATGTTTATACTACAGTCATGTTTACTTTACAGTCATGTTTGCATTCCAGCCATGATTACATTCCAATCATGATTGCACTCCTGTCATGATTGTATTCCAGTCATGACTGCACTCCTGTCATGTTTGAATTCCAGTCATGATTGTATTCCAGTCATGACTGCACTCCTGTCATGTCTGAATTCCAGTCATGATTGTATTCCAGTCATGATTGTATTCCAGTCATGTTTGAATTCCAGTCATGACTGTATTCCAGTCATCATTGTATTCCAGTCATGACTGCACTCCTGTCATGTTTGAATTCCAGTCATGATTGTATTCCAGTCATGATTGTATTCCAGTCATGTTTGAATTCCAGTCATGACTGTATTCCAGTCATGATTGTATTCCGGTCATGACTGCACTCCTGTCATGTTTGAATTAGAGTCATGATTGTGTTCCAGTCATGATTGTATTCCAGTCATGTTTGAATTCCAGTCATGATTGTTATTCTAGTCATGATTGTATTCCAGTCATGACTGCACTCCTGTCATGTTTGAATTCCAGTCATGATTGTATTCCAGTCATGATTGTATTCCAGTCATGACTGCACTCCTGTCATGTTTGAATTCCAATCATGTTTGAATTCCAGTCATGATTGTATTCCAATCATCATTGCATTCCAGTCATGACTGCATTACTGTCATGATTGTATTCCAGTCATGATTGTATTCCAGTCATGACTGCACTCCTGTCATGTTTGAATTCCAGTCATGATTGTATTCCAGTCATGATTGCATTACTGTCATGATTGTATTCCAGTCATGATTGTATTCCAGTCATGACTGCACTCCTGTCATGTTTGAATTCCAGTCATGTCTGAATTCCAGTCATGATTGTATTCCAATCATCATTGTATTCCAGTAATGATTGTATTACTGTCATGACTGCACTCCTGTCATGTTTGAATTCCAGTCATGTCTGAATTCCAGTCATGATTGTATTCCAATCATCATTGTATTCCAGTCATGATTGCATTACTGTCATGATTGTATTCCGGTCATGATTGTATTCCAGTCATGTTTGGATTCCAGTCATGATTGTATTCCAGTCATGTTTGAATTCCAGTCATGATTGTATTCCAGTCATGTTTGAATTCCAGTCATGATTGTATTCCAGTCATGATTGTATTCCAGTCATGTTTGAATTCCAGTCATAATTGTATTCCAGTCATGATTGTATTCCAGTCATGATTGCATTACTCTCATGATTGCATTACTGTCACGATTGCATTACTGTCATGACTGTATTCCAGTCATGATTGTATTCCAGTCATGACTGCATTCCAGTCATGACTGCATTCCAGTCATGTTTGAATTCCAGTCATGATTGTATTCCAGTCATGATTGCATTACTGGCATGATTGTATTCCAGTCATGATTGTATTCCAGTCATGATTGCACTCCTGTCATGTTTGAATTCCAGTCATGTTTGAATTCCAGTCATGATTGTATTCCAGTCATCATTGTATTCCAGTCATGACTGCATTACTGTCATGATTGTATTCCAGTCATGATTGTATTCCAGTCATGACTGCACTCCTGTCATGTTTGAATTCCAGTCATGATTGTATTCCAGTCATGATTGCATTACTGTCATGATTGTATTCCAGTCATGATTGCATTACTGTCATGACTGTATTCCAGTCATGACTGTATTCCAGTCATGACTGCATTCCAGTCATGTTTGAATTCCAGTCATGATTGTATTCCAGTCATGATTGCACCCCTGTCATGTTTGAATTCCAGTCATGCTTGAATTCCAGTCATGATTGTATTCCAGTCATCATTGTATTCTAGCCATGACTGCATTACTGTCATGATTGTATTCCAGTCATGATTGTATTCCAGTCATGATTGCATTATTGTCATGTTTTAATTCCAGTCAGGATTGCATTCCTGTCATGATTGTATCCCAGTCATGATTGCATTCCAGTCATGACTGCATTATTGTCATGTTTGAATTCCAGTTATGATTGTATTCCAGTTATGATTGTATTCCAGTCATGATTGTATTCCAGTCATGATTGCATTACTGTTATGATTGTATTCCAGTCATGATTGCATTATTGTCATGATTGTATTCCAGTCATGATTGCATTACTGTTATGATTGTATTCCAGTCATGATTGCATTGTCATGATTGTATTCCAGTTATGACTGTATTCCAGTTATGATTGCATTACTGTTATGATTGTATTCCAGTCATGATTGCATCATTGTCATGATTGTATTCCAGTCATGATTGCATTATTGTCATGATTATATTCCAGTCATGATTGCACTCCTGTCATGTTTGAATTCCAGTCATGATTGTATTCCAGTCATGACTGCACTCCTGTCATGTTTGAATTCCAGTCATGATTGTATTCCAGTCATGATTGCATTATTGTCATGTTTGAATTCCAGTCATGATTGCATTCCAGTCATGATTGTATTCCAGTCATGATTGCATTCCAGTCATGATTGCATTATTGTCATTATTGTATTCCAGTCATGATTGCATTATTGTCATGTTTGAATTCCAGTCAGGATTGCATTCCAGTCACGATTGTGTTCCAGTCATGATTGCATTCCAGTCATGACTGCATTATTGTCATGTTTGAATTCCAGTGATGATTGTATTCCAGTCATGATTGCATTACTGTTATGATTGTATTCCAGTCATGATTGCATTACTGTTATGATTGTATTCCAGTTATGATTGCATTACTGTTATGATTGTATTCCAGTCATGATTGCATTGTCATGATTGTATTCCAGTCATGATTGCGTTCCAGTCATGACTGTATTCCAGTCATGATTGTATTCCAGTCATGACTGCACTCCTGTCATGTTTGAATTCCAGTCATGATTGCATTCCAGTCATGATTGCATTCCAGTCATGTTTACATTACTGTCAAGTTTGCATTCCAGTCATGTATGCATTCCACTATGCTTACACTCAGTCATATTTATATTATAGTCATGTTTGCACTCCAGTCATGTTTACATTAGTCATGTTTGCAATTCAGTCATGTTGACACTACAGTCATGTTTGCATTCCAGTCACGTTTACACTACAGTCATGTTTGCTTTACAGTCATGTTTGCAATTCAGTCATGTTTACACTAGTCATGTTTGCATTCCAGTCATGTTTGCATTCCAGTCATGTCTGCATTCTACTAAGTTTACACTCTGTCTTGTTTATATTAGTCATGTTTGCATTCCAGTCATGTTTACATGTCAGTCATGTTTGCAATTCAGTCACATTTACATTACAAACATGTTTGCACTCCAGTAATGTTTGCACTCCAGTCATGTTTACACTACAGTCATGTTTACACTACAGTCATGTTTTCACTCCAGTCATGTTTGCATTCCAGTCATGTTTGCATGTCAGTCATGTTTGCTTTTCAGCTACCATCTTATCATTTCTCATTTGTGGTGTTTTGAAAATATATTCTTATTTTTGCACTTACCATTTCCATTTTTCATTTACTTAACATTTTCATTTGTTAGAAATGAAATGGAAATGCCTTTACCTAGGAACAGTTTATTGTTTATGAGTATTAAAGGGAGAGAACTACTGCTCTGAATCTTGAAAGTAAGCTTTGTTGTTGTCTGTCCTTCGAGTTTACTGATGATCATCACAGTAATAACTGGTTTGGTTTCTGTAAGTAAGTGAATGGCTGATCAGGCCCATTCTTGCTCTAAACTGTCTATGGCATGTTTAAAAATAGTTGCTGTTTGGGGTTGGGTTGCTTGATCAGTTGGGGATGTGCTGCATTTACGAGATTTAGGCTGTATATGCTTCTGCAATTGTCTTCAGAGCCTGCAGCTCAAGTATGGATGAGCACGCACCAGGTGGAATGATTCTGTGTGAGATCTTCCCAAGAATCTGGGTCAGTCAGCTCACTGGTGACAATCTTTGGTAGTTGTTCTTCTCACATCCTGGTGAAGCGGCTTGCCCATCTCATCGGTGATCTGTAATTTTGCAAGCAAACTTAAGCGTCTGTGCTCTCACACATTTGCACTTAATCTGCCAAAGGTCATACTTACTTTAGCAAATCAGGTGTTGATTTTATCATTAATGTGGACTGTACATGAAAGAGTACTGCCAAGAAAGGTGAACTTGTCCGATGCCATGAGGGTTTGGCCATTAACTGTGATGGTAGGGTCTGTGTAATGCTTTCCTGGTGCAGGTTTGAGCATCAGTTCCGTCTTCTTGATACTGACTGTGAGACCGAATTCATCACAAGCTGAAGATAAACTGTCTGTATTCTGTTGCATGTCAGACTCAGATATGGCAATCTGGGAACAATCATCAACAAAAGAAGATCATGAACAATTATAAAACTCAGTCTTTGGCTGAAGCTCTCAAAATGAAGAGCTTGTCATTAGTCTGGTTTCTGATGTCAATCCCTGTATCATAATCATGGAAGGAATCATTAAGCAATGCAGAGAACATCAATGTGGTCAGTGATTTACAAATCCACTTGACTGCTCCAGCGGCCTTGATGGTTGGAGCATCCACCTAGGATGCAGGAGTTCATGGGTTTGAACCCCAGCCAAGTCATACCAAAGACTTTAAAAATGGTACTAGCAGCTGCCTCACTCACAGCTCAGCATTAAGATATTTATTGTTAGGACTGGTTGGCCTGGTGTCAGGATAATGTGAATGGGTGGGACATGATGCTACATATCTGTGGCATGATGCCCCCATGCTAGACATCACTATAAACTGCAACACTGCAGACACTGTAGTGATATGACTGAAATATTAAAAACTTTGTTAAAAATCCAAGTCTCTCTCTCTCTCTAACACACACACACACACACACACACACACACACACACACACAGACGCACACCTCCACCTGCCTGATTTCTGGGACAAGTTCAAATCTGAAGAAGGCTGGGGCCAAAACACAGCCTTGCCTAACACTACTGGTGATTATGAATGGTTCAGATGACTCACCATCAACAACCACAGTCAACAGTCATGTGTTATACGTCTTAGAGTGTACTTTGATCACAGCAGATGCATAATTTATAAATGGCAGCATTACATTTACTTGAAAATATAACCAGAATTGTAAAAATGCAAATTTATATTATGAGTGTTTCCCAGCAAATATATTTCTTATCTGATTGTGTTCAAAAAGTATTTATATAGATACCAGTAATGGAATAATGTCATCACATCAATGGTGGTTATGTCTGCCTAGACAAGAACAATCTCACAGAGGTTGTATGCAGCAAAATGTTGTCTGTCAGTATACAGAATCTAATGCTTGATTATCATGTGAAAGAGTTTTCAACATGGAAATTTATCAGTAACCTAATTTCTGTTTTGCTAAAAAGGCATTTATCACTTTGGTTGCATTCATTTTGCATTTTGTTTGTTTTCTGAAATTTCAGTCAAGTTCATTCTGCATTCCATTTTTTTCTGTTTACCTTTTACTGGTGAATTTGCTCTGTTTTAAATGTCTCTAAGAAATGACATCTGTTTATCATGCAGTGGGATACCAGTCATAAGCCAAGAGAGGTCATCCCATTTTCCGGAAGAGACCTCATGCAGAAGAATCATCTGCTAGGGTCTCAAAAACAGATGCCCTAATCATCTCATAAGGTCGCAAGAAAAATGGACCAATCATTATGCTAGATTGTCAAGAACAGATGGCTCAAACATCAAGATTCATGGCTGCATTGAAACAACCCAAGAGACAAAGAAACTTTCAGGCTGAAATCTGATTCTGTGTGCATGGAAAACACTACTTATGCAATAGTAAAGGTACATACTTCATGGACACAAACTTGTGTACTTTAGGAAGACAAACTTGTGTACTTTAGTGAGAAAAACTTGTGTACATCAGGAAGACAAACTTGTGTACTTTAGGGAGACAAACTTGTGTACTTTAGGGACACAAACTTGTGTACTTCAGGGAGACAAATTTGTGTAATTCAGGGAGACAAATTTGTGTAATTCAGGGAGACAAACTTGGTTCAAGGAGGTTATGAACTCCATATACAAGTGAATGAAATATTGGGACTGAATCAGACTACATTGTCCTTGTTCATAAAAAAATATATAACGCTATCTTAGATTTTATATCTTATACAAAAGACAGATGACATGAGGCTTTCATAGAATGCATTCCACAAGATTTCTTTGATAGATGCAGAGAAAGCCTTAGTCATGCCTAGACACTGTTGGCATTTGTGAGCATGTATCTTCAAAGCAAGTTGACAATGATCATGAATTAGGCTGTGAGTCCATAATGACGGTACACAGTGATTTACTGATGTTCAATCTGAGTGTCAGCTAAGTCCAAGATGGGTAATGGGTGGTCATGTCTGATGCCAGTCAGTGGCACCAAAGTCCAAGATGGGTAATGGGTGGTCATGTCTGATGCCAGTCAGTGGCACCAAAGTCCAAGATGGGTAATGGGTAATTATGTCTGATGCCAGTCAGTGGCACCAAAGTCCAAGATGAGTAATGGGTAGTTATGTCTGAAGCCAGTCAGTGGCACCAAGTCAAAAACTGGTACTGGGAGGTCCTATATAATGCCAGTCAGTGATGCACATTTCCAGTGCTGGATAGTATCAGAGACTGGTTCACCATATCCAGCGTCAGTTACACTTGGTCTCCTTCACAGAACAAAGCCTGGAAGTGGCATGAATGGGTCCCAGTTACTATTTTCATCACAAGTTTGGGATAATGGTGAAGATATATCACCATACCCAATCCTAAAAATGGAAGATGTGGATCAAAAATGTCCTAGATCAAGACTGCCACAGTTGGGGTGGATGTGGTTTAAGACTGGCATACTTACGGTTCCCAAGTCCCAGCCATAGCAGCAATGATAGCCATAGCTAGTACTAAGGTCTGCATAATTCTCGAAAACTAGTCCAAGTTGACCACTGTACCAAATTAGTACTGGCCCAGTAGTATACACAGTACTGATATGCTTCAGTTGCTGTATCGCTAGTGATGGCAGTGCTGTAAATGTGTGGGAAACCCATGAAGGCAAAGATTGCTGGATCTACCACTGAAATGGTGATCTTTCTGCCCCAAGTGTTTTGATCATCATGAAGTTGTTGACTGTGGTGTCAACTGCAAGGTTGATGATGTTCACATCCTTGTGTGGCTGTCTACTTCCCTAAGATCAATTGGCTGGATGTGATAGTCACCCATCTCTCTTCAGAATAATACGACATTTAAGGTATGAATGATACCCCATTTAATCTGGTTTTCCTGTTAATATCTGTAATTAAAAACAGTAAGAGAACATCAGATGCAAATGAAATAAACAAAAGATCATGCTAAGTTTATTGTGAAGTGGACACAATTACCAAGATGAACACCAGGAAAGTTACAGAAATTACATTATTGTTAGGAATGAATGGTTGGTTATTAGACATAGCTAACAAAGATGAACTGTAACTACCTACAGATCATAGGGCAGATAACACTGATAAGAATGAGTACTGAGATGAAATGTAATTACCTTTAGATCGTAAGACATATCGCACTGATAAGAATGAATCCTAAGATGAACTGTAATTACCTAAAGATCATAAGACATATGGCACTGATAAGAAAGAGTACTGAGATGAACTGTAATTATATATAGATCATATGACATATGGCACTGATAAGAATGAGTCATAAAATTGTAATTACCTATAAATCATAGGACAAATTGCATGTGTGTGTGTGTGTGTGTGTGTGTGATTTGGATTTTTAACGTAGCTTTAACAATTTTCAGTCATATCGCCACAATGTCTGCAGTGTGGTAGTTTATAGTGATGTCTAGCGCTGGGGCATCATGCCGCAGACATATAGCACGATGTCCCACCCAGATTATGCTGACCAGTCCTAACACTGACCTCTTAACGCTGAGCACCAAGCGAGGCAGCTGTTAGTACCATTTTTGCAAGTCTTTGGTATGACTCAGCCAGGGATCGAACCCATGACCTCCCGCATCTGAGGTGGATGCTCTAACCACTAGGCCACCGGAGTGGTTGCAAATTGCACTGATAAGAATGAGTACTGAGATGAAGTACCTATAGATCATAAGGCATATGGCACTGATAAGAATGAGTACTGAGATGACTGCCTATAGATCATAAGGTATATGGCACTGATAAGAATGAGTACTGAAATGAAGTACCTATAGATCATAAGGCATATGGCACTGATAAGAATGAGTACTGAGATGACTGCCTATATATCATAAGGCATATGGCACTGATAAGAATGAGTACTGAAATGAAGTACCTATAGATCATAAGGCATATGGCACTGATAAGAATGAGTACTGAGATGACTGCCTATAGATCATAAGGCATATGGCACTGATAAGAATGAGTTCTGAGATGACTGCCTATAGATCATAAGGCATATGGCACTGATAAGAATGAGTACTAAGATGACTGCCTATAGATCATAAGGCATATGGCACTGATAAGAATGAGTACTGAGATGACTGCCTATAGATCATAGGGCAGATGGCACTAATAAACTTATGCAATGAAGTTAGACATCCAAAATGCAAAATATTTATCTACAACAAAAAGAGAACAAGATTTGTTAAGAAAACAGATTTGATATACTTCCCTAAGTAGGAAAACTCCAAAGTATCCTTCAGTCTGGTGAAAAGGCAAAAGCTGGATAGTAACCAAGAGGAATCTCATAAAAGTGGGCTGACCAGGTACATGACAAAATAGTAACTGACAAAGAATGGGATTTGGAGTCAATCTCTCTAGCCAAAGTGAGAACAGTCCTATCAGACTTCCTCTTACAAGTACACACAACCTATTTGCACTCTGTTTGCTTAAAGAAGCTAAAATCTGTGAACATTTTCTCCTTTTCCTTTTTATCATTCAGCTGCACAATGTACCATACACTTTCATCTGCTACATCATCCAGCACGGGCTGCTTTTTCATGCAACTTCTTACTAGTGTGGAACAGTTAGATGTTACGAAGTTAAGTAGCAACAATTAGATGCTACAGAATTAATTTAGAACAATTAGACATTAGAGAGTTAATTTGGAACAATTAGATGTTATGGAGTTAGAACAATTAGATGTTAAGGAGTTAATCTGGAACAATTAGATGTTATGGAGTTAATCTGGAACAATTAGATGTTATGGAGTTAATCTGGAACAATCAGATGTTATGGAGTTAGAACAATTAGATGTTAAGGAGTTAATCTGGAACAATTAGATGTTATGGAGTTAATTTGGAACAATTAGATGTTATGGAGTTAATCTGGAACAATTAGATGTTACGGAGTTAGAACAATTAGATGCTATGGAGCTAATCTGGAACAATTAGATGCTATGGAGCTAATCTGGAGCAATTAGATGTTATGGAGTTATTCTAGAACAATTAGATGTTATGGAGTTAATCTGGAACAATTAGATGTTATGGAGTTAATCTGGAACAATTAGATGTTATGGAGTTAATCTGGAACAATCAGATGTTATGGAGTTAATCTGGAACAATTAGATGTTATGGAGTTAGAACAATTAGATGCTATGGAGCTAATCTGGAACAATTAGATGCTATGGAGCTAATCTGGAACAATTAGATGCTATGGAGCTAATCTGGAACAATCAGATGTTATGAAGTTAGAACAATTAGATGCTATGGAGCTAATCTGGAACAATTAGATGTTATGGAGTTAATCTGGAACAATTAGATGCTATGGAGCTAATCTGGAACAATTAGATGTTATGGAGCTAATCTGGAACAATTAGATGTTATGGAGCTAATCTGGAACAATCAGATGTTATGGAGCTAATCTGGAGCAATTAGATGCTATGGAGCTAATCTGGAACAATCAGATGTTATGGAGCTAATCTGGAGCAATTAGATGCTATGGAGCTAATCTGGAACAATTAGATGTTATGGAGCTAATCTGGAACAATTAGATGCTATGGAGCTAATCTGGAACAATTAGATGTTATGGAGCTAATCTGGAACAATTAGATGTTATGGAGCTAATCTGGAACAATCAGATGTTATGGAGCTAATCTGGAGCAATCAGATGTTATGGAGCTAATCTGGAACAATTAGATGCTATGGAGCTAATCTGGAACAATTAGATGCTATGGAGCTAATCTGGAACAATTAGATGCTATGGAGCTAATCTGGAACAATCAGATGTTATGGAGCTAATCTGGAGCAATCAGATGTTATGGAGCTAATCTGGAACAATCAGATGTTATGGAGCTAATCTGGAACAATTAGATGCTATGGAGCTAATCTGGAACAATCAGATGTTATGGAGCTAATCTGGAGCAATCAGATGTTATGGAGCTAATCTGGAGCAATCAGATGTTATGGAGCTAATCTGGAACAATCAGATGTTATGGAGCTAATCTGGAGCAATCAGATGTTATGGAGCTAATCTGGAACAATTAGATGTTACGGAGTTAGAACAATTAGATGCTATGGAGCTAATCTGGAACAATTAGATGTTATGGAGCTAATCTGGAACAATTAGATGTTATGGAGCTAATCTGGAACAATCAGATGTTATGGAGCTAATCTGGAGCAATCAGATGTTATGGAGCTAATCTGGAACAATTAGATGCTATGGAGCTAATCTGGAACAATTAGGTGCTATGGAGCTAATCTGGAACAATTAGATGCTATGGAGCTAATCTGGAACAATCAGATGTTATGGAGCTAATCTGGAGCAATCAGATGTTATGGAGCTAATCTGGAACAATCAGATGTTATGGAGCTAATCTGGAACAATTAGATGCTATGGAGCTAATCTGGAACAATCAGATGTTATGGAGCTAATCTGGAGCAATCAGATGTTATGGAGCTAATCTGGAGCAATCAGATGTTATGGAGCTAATCTGGAACAATCAGATGTTATGGAGCTAATCTGGAGCAATCAGATGTTATGGAGCTAATCTGGAACAATTAGATGTTACGGAGTTAGAACAATTAGATGCTATGGAGCTAATCTGGAACAATTAGATGCTATGGAGCTAATCTGGAACAATCAGATGTTATGGAGCTAATCTGGAGCAATTAGATGTTATGGAGTTAGAACAATTAGATGCTATGGAGCTAATCTGGAACAATTAGATGCTATGGAGCTAATCTGGAACAATTAGATGCTATGGAGCTAATCTGGAGCAATCAGATGTTATGGAGCTAGAAGAAATACTAACAACCCTTCAGAAAGATGTTGATGGATTTGATGATATTGTAAAGACTTTAAAAACACTAAAAATGAAACAGAAAAACACAAAATCCCTCCAGTTGTACCACCTGGTGTCTATCACTCAAGATATATGCCACAGAAACAATAATAGCATGGAACTGGATAAATCCAATTACAGGTTGCTGTGGGGCAGCCTTCAAATCTTAGAAATTTTTAGAAGAGGAAGCAAATTCTATGGAAACAAACCATTATTCTGAGGCCACCAAAGAAAACACAAAATGGGACAATGGCATTTTCAACGATAATTAGTTTATTTCTTCAACTCTGTGTGTGTGTGTGTGTGTGTGTGTGTGTGTGTGTGTGCATGATAGCCATTTATGATAACATTACACAAAGAGTGAAATATCTTAGCATGACTAAATGAGTAAAATAACTTAACATGACTAATTCAGTGAAATAACATTACTCAAAGTGTGAAATAACTTTCTACACCAAAATTAAACAAAACAAATCAGAAACAATTTAATCATATGAAATATCTTCTATGAATAAATCAACATTTGATATAGGACACATCTTGTTCACAGGACAATAAAATGCCCCCTCCCCTATACAAATAAATGGTACTGAAAAATGAGGTCAGTGATTTACAAATCCACTTGACTGCTCCAGTGGCCTTGGTGGTTAGAGCATTCACCTAGGATGCAGGAGTTCATGGGTTTGAACCCCGGCCGAGTCATACCAGATTTTAAAAATGGTACTTGCAGCTACCTCGTTTGAAGCTCAGCATTAAGACATTATTGTTAGGACTGGTTCGCCTGGTGTCAGGATAATGTGAGTGGGTGGGACATGATGCTACATATCTGTAGCATGATGCCCCATGCTAGACATCACTATAAACTGCAACGCTACAGACACTGTAGTTATATGACTGAAATATTTTTAAAAACTATGTTAAAAATCCAAGTCTCTCTCTCTCTCTCTCTCTCAAAACTCTAGCTATATCCAAACCCTTTTCTACCTACCCATGTATTTGTCTATATACCTGTACATGTCTATTTATGCTCATCTACATTCTAACTCTGTTTCATCTGCATATTTATTTACAGGCATCTTTTTATCATTTTGATTATCAGGATACAGTTCTACGGTACAAAAATAAGAAGAAAACAAAATTAAAAATAATGTGATTTCTTTAAGATATGACATATTTTATCTTTGTCAAGTTGAAATATTACGCTTGGGGCAGCATCATATATCCAAAGTCATGTTTAATTTTCCAGTCTAGAGAAGCAAACCTTTATCAACTTTGTAAATCCCTCGTGGTATATACTTATGCATATAGCTGATTTTTTTCTTAACTTGGTTTCTTATTCAGATGAGTGTATATTCACTTGTCCAAAAAGAAATTACATCACCTTTTTGTGGCTGCTATACATTTTTGTAAAAGAAAAAAAATCGTCTACTTAAATTAGAAATATTTAAATACTGAATGATAAGAATTTTGAATGTGATTCTAACACATATATACATGAAGTTTCTGGAATCACTAAACATAAAATCAATCAGATTGCAACCTGAAGTTCTAAAAACCAAAGAAAACATTTATAAGAAATCGGTATAGAGTGTAGCATACTGGATCCCATGCATACTATGATATTATTCACTGAAAGGTGGAAAATGTGCAGAAAAGACTTTTTTTTTACACACTGCAGCAAAGAATTGCTGAAATCTCATGACTCAGCTGACAAACAATATATATGCAAACCTGTAAAGTAAAACAATTCTCTTCATTCATGTCAGACATTAACAAAATGCAGGAGTTCAATGCTACACTGTCTACTCTCTCTGTACAACTACAAATCATGCTATGAGCGATTCTGGGTTTGCTACCAGAAAAAAACACTTCATTGATGACAGGCAACAAGCATGAGGAATCTCTCAAAATTTAGTCTAACACACAGTGCTAACAGCTTATCAGTTACTTTTGGAAAATATGGCTGCTGATGGTCAAGTTTAGTTTGTATCAACACCTACACCATTCCCATTTTAACTCTGAATCAAACATTCAAACTCTTTATTCAGTCTTTCCTGCACTCCAAGTCTTATATCTGTAACCACACAAAGCATACAGCAGACTTTGTGAGCAACTCTACTGCACAAATCACATCATGTTAGGTATATTTGCTCACGACATAAAACTGAAGTTGTTGTTACATTATACAATTTATTTCTTTTGTTACCTTTATTTGGTATTGGATTACTTTGCTAGGTTCATGTTTATTTTTCATGGATAAATTCCAAAATACTGCAGTTCTGTTTTGAAACCAAAACTGCATAATCATTATATCACCTGTTATTATCCAAGGTCAAGGTCATATCATGTGGAACAGAAGGTGTGACTAAAAATGAACAAGAGCAGGTCTTTTTTATGCAAAATATGAAGAAAGCAAAGACAGCAAATCTTAAACATGTAAAGCATGAAGTTTTTCAATATTACATAACTGTAGTCATCATCAATCTGTAGCTGTAATTTTGTACTGGCTAGGTATTCTGGGACAATGTGAGGAGGCTAGGTATTCTGGGATGATGTGAGGAGGCTAGGTATTCTGGGATGATGTGAGGAGGCTAGGTATTCTGGGACAATGTGAGGAGGCTCGGCATTCTGGGACAATGTGAGGAGGCTAGGTATTCTAGGATGATGTGAGGAGGCTAGGTATTCTGGGATGCTGTGAGGAGGCTAGGTATTCCGGGATGATGTGAGGAGGCTAGGTATTCTAGGATGGTGTGAAGAGGCTAGGTATTCTGGGATGATGTGAGGAGGCTAGATATTCTAGAATCATGTGAGGAGGCAAGGCATTCTAGGACAATGTGAGGAGGCTGGATATTCTAGGATGATATGAAAAGTCCTTTGAAAGGAATTTAAGTGCTACTTGAAAATCATCCATGTTGTTGGTGGAATCCACTGATTTGATGACAGAAAGAAGTAAACTTGGAATTGATCAAATTAATCCAAGAGTGGATGTGCTACTAACCTAATATGATCAACTAATATATCTGAAGAAGGGCACAACTCATAATGAATGTGCCCTCTGGCTGGATTTACAAGATAGTGGATATACCCCTAAAACATTATAATGGTGGATGTACTCCTAACACATTACAATGGTGGATGTACTCCTAACACAGTATGACTGGGTAACATAATGAAAGAAGAAATAGGGTAAAAGTCATTTTAAAAATACACCATCCAATTATTAAGTGATACATATCACCTGTTATTACAAGTTGGAATGAATTAACACACTCACATTAGTACTACACACAGAACAACTCCTTGTTTAACAACTGAAATTTACTTAATGACAATAAAAATAAATTAGGAAAATGTTAGTTTCAGTCTCCAATAATAACACAGTGCTAATTTTTGCAAAGCGTTTAAATAGTTACAATAGCTTACACCAATTTTTCTTTGTCCAATACTAAAAATGCATGTTTTTATGAAGCGTTTAAACGAGCCACCTGGTTAGAATAGATTACACCAATTTTTCTTTGTCTAATACTAAAAATGCATGTTTTTATAAAGCGTTTAAACGAGCCACCTGGTTAGAATAGATTACACCAATTTTTCTTTGTCTAATACTAAACATGCATGTTTTTATAAAGCGTTTCAACGAGCCACCTGGTTAGAATAGATTACACCAATTTTTCTTTGTCCAATACTAAAAATGCATGTTTTTATAAAGCGTTTAAACGAGCCACCTGGTTAGAATAGATTACACCAATTTTTCTTTGTCTAATACTAAACATGCATGTTTTTATAAAGCGTTTCAACGAGCCACCTGGTTAGAATAGATTACACCAATTTTTCTTTGTCTAATACTAAAAATGCATGTTTTTATGAAGCGTTTAAATGAGCCACCTGGTTAGAATAGATTACACCAAATTTTCATTGTCCAATACTAAAAATGCATGTTTTTATAAAGCGTTTAAATGAGCCACCTGGTTAGAATAGATTACACCAATTTTTCTTTGTCTAATACTAAACATGCATGTTTTTATAAAGCGTTTAAATGAGCCACCTGGTTAGAATAGATTACACCAATTTTTCTTTGTCTAATACTAAACATGCATGTTTTTATAAAGCGTTTCAACGAGCCACCTGGTTAGAATAGATTACACCAATTTTTCTTTGTCTAATACTAAAAATGCATGTTTTTATGAAGCGTTTAAATGAGCCACCTGGTTAGAATAGATTACACCAAATTTTCATTGTCCAATACTAAAAATGCATGTTGTTATGAGCGTGTAAACGAGCCATCTGGTTAGAATAGATTACACCAATTTTTCTAATACTAAAAATGCATGCTTTTATAAAGCGTTTAAACAAGCCACCTGGCTAGAATAGATTACACCAATTTTTCTTTGTCTAATACTAAACGTGCATGTTTTTATAAAACGTTTAAATGAGCCACCTGGTTAGAATAGATTACACCAATTTTTCTGTCTAATACTAAAAATGCATACTTTTATAAAGCGTTTAAACAAGCCACCTTGCTAGAATAGATTGCACCAATTTTTCTTTGTCTAATACTAAACGTGCATGTTTTTATAAAGCATTTCAACGAGCCACCTGGTTAGAATAGATTACACCAGTTTTTCTTTGTCCATTACTAAAAATGCATGTTTTTATGAAGCGTTTAAATGAGCCACCTGGTTAGAATAGATTACACCAAATTTTCATTGTCCAATACTAAAAATGCATGTTGTTATGAGCGTGTAAACGAGCCATCTGGTTAGAATAGATTACACCAATTTTTCTGTCTAATACTAAAAATGCATGCTTTTATAAAGCATTTAAACAAGCCACCTGGCTAGAATAGATTACACCAATTTTTCTTTGTTTAATACTAAACGTGCATGTTTTTATAAAACGTTTAAATGAGCCACCTGGTTAGAATAGATTATACCAATTTTTCTGTCTATTACTAAAAATGCATATTTTTATAAAGTACTGAAATGACTCAATTAGTTATAACATGCTATATCAAAACTGTTAGATCTTATTTGTGATAAAAAAGGGACTTATCATATTCCCAATCATTAAATTAATTTACAAAATTCAAGAAAAGAAATGTTAAAAAAAAACACTTCATTTCATGTATAAAAGCATTATGAGACAAAGAAAGAAGCAACTGTATACATCTTAAGAAAATCAAAAATATTTTGTATGACAAGTCCCTGTGAATAAAGGAGAAATTGACTCATTTACTCTTATGTACTATATGATAAAGAGTGAAGTTCAGTTATTACTAAGGATTAAAGACTGACTGTATTTAAATGGATTTTTCCCAGACACCAATGATTACTTCCACTTCACCACCCAAACACCCATTCTTGAGAACAAACAAAATGAATGCTGGAAAGCAGGAAGGAAACAAAGGCAGGTGGGCAAAAAGGGATGGAATGATGTAATCAAATTATGTGCAAATGTTGGAATAAATGTCATCATTTAAAAAAAGATATATGATTATATGCACATTTGAGACCGACTAAATTAACTGAGATAGAATTCAATTATAACACAGCAAATCATCGCAATAACATAACCTTGTACATCTTGCATATTTTGTCTAGTAAAATGTCTGTGAATCAAAGTCTTCTTCCTTCCTTGCCTGACAAACTTAACTACCTTACCTTAATTAGACTGTACAACAAATATTTACCTACCCTACCATAATCAGACTGTACAACAAATCTTTACCTACCCTACCTTAATTAGACTGTACAACAAATACTAACTTTACCTACCCTTCCTTAATTAGACTATACAACAAATACTGACTTTATCTACCCTACCTTAATTAGACTGTAAAACAAATATTAGCTTTAATTATCCACCTTAATTAGACTGTATTACAAATACTGGCTTTACTGTCAATCATTGGTTTTGGAATTACAGCTATACAATCATTTCTTTTCATAACTTTAAGTACCAAGGTACTTACATAAATTTCCTGTGTAACTTCTTTCATTATGAACAGAGGGACAATTCTTTTGGAAACCTGAGTCTGTAAAAGATAGAAAAAAAGGAATAAAACAATATTCATTAAAATTAGCAATTTTCTGATTAAAAAAGTTTTTTTCACATATTCACATATCCAATCATAACAATTAGGAGATAATCCACCATGCTGAAAATTATGCCAGTTTAATTTTCCGATACATTACCCAATTATAAGACTTTAGGAGAGTAGGTACAAGACAGACGGAGTTACAGTCTCCACACTCAGAAAAGGCTCTGATCTTCTAACATATATTGGAGCAACTTCACATCTCATGTGAGATACATGTTAGGGTTAGGGTTAGGTTTAGGGTTAGGGTTAGGTTTAAGTTTAGGTTTAGGTTTAGGATTAGGGTTAGGTTTAGCAGAGGTCAATCAACACATATGGTCTTGAGAAAATGGTTTACTCCTGCAAATCTAGCTGAAGTATAGAAACCTTCACTAGTAAGTAGCTGCCAAGAGACTTGGCAAGGTAGCCTACTGAACTGCAAATACAACTCCCACCAGGTCAAGTCAAGTAGGTATCTGAGGCAAAAGCTGAAGAATGTCATCTCTAACCTCACATCATTCCCATAGTGACTTGAATGATGCTGATTCTTGGACAGTTCTCACCATTCCCATGTTGACTTGAATGATGCTGATTATTGGACAGTTCCCATCATTCCCATGGTGACTTGAATGATGCTAATTACTGGACAGTTCCCACCATTCCCATGGTGACTTGAATGATGCTGATTATTGGATAGTTCCCATCATTCCCATGGTGACTTGAATGATGCTAATTATTGAACAGTTCCCACCATTTCAATGGTGACTTGAATGATGCTGATTATTGGATAGTTTCCACCATTCTGTGGTGACTTGAATGATGCTGATTATTGGACAGTTCCCATCATTCCCATGATGACTTGAATGATGCTGATTATTGGATAGTTCCCATCATTCCCATGGTGACTTGAATGATGCTAATTATTGGACAGTTCCCACCATTCCCGTGGTGACTTTAATGATACTGATTATCAGACAGTTCCCATCATTCCCATGGTGATTTGAATGATGCTGATTATTGGAAAGTTCACAATTGCTGTTCTGGTGATGACTACACTATCCGCATAAGCCAATATGTGTAAGACATTGTGCTGGTGTTGACTACAATAACCTCACAAGCCAGTATGTGTAAGACAAGGTGCTGGTGTTGACTACAATAACCTCACAAGCCAGTATGTGTAAGACAAGGTGCTGGTGTTGACTACAATAACCTCACAAGCCAGTATGTGTAAGACAAGGTGCTGGTGTTGACTACAATAACCTCACAAGCCAGTATGTGTAAGACAATGTGCTGGTGTTGATTACAATAACTTGATAAGACAATAGCTGTAAGGCACTGTGCTGGTGTTGACTACCTTAACCTCATAATACAATAGGTGTAAGACATTGTGTTGGTGTTGACTTCCCTAACCTCACAAGCCAGTATGTGTAAGACACTGTGCTGGTGTTGACTACCCTAACCTCACAAGCCAGTATGTGTAAGACACTGTACTGGTGTTGACTACCCTAACCTCATATGACAATATGTGTAAGACAATGCACTGGTGTTGACTACAATAACCTCATAAGACAATAGCTGTAAGGCACTGTGCTGGTGTTGACTACTCTAACCTCACAAGCCAGTATGTGTAAGACATTGTGCTGGTGTTGACTTTCCTAACCTCACAAGCCACTATGTGTAAGACATTGTGCTGGTGTTGACTTCTCTAACCTCATGAGCCAGTATGTGTAAGACAATGTGCTGGTGTTGACTTCTCTAACCTCATACGACAATATGTTTAAGACATTGTGCTGGTGTTGACTTCTCTAACCTCACAAGCCAGTATGTGTAAGACATTGTGCTGGTGTTGACTTCCCTAACCTCACAAGCCAGTATGTGTAAGACATTGTGCTGGTGTTGACTTCCCTAACCTCACAAGCCAGTATGTGTAAGACAATGTGCTGGTGTTGACTACTCTAACCTCATACGACAATATGTATAAGATATTCACTGGGTTAATTAATAGAAGATAAGAACAAATGACAAAACCCTATTTAAATCAGGTCAGACAACTCTGAGCAACACTTTACACCTTAGCAAGAGGGGTACAAAAAAGATAATGATTTCAAGGTAAACAAGTGACTTTCCATGAACAGGAGCTTGTTCTAAGCCATTGCAACAGAAATCATCCTATTGTGACATAAACAACAGGCCATGATCTTCGATTGTATGTCCATCTTTGAACATTTTCAAAGTTGTTGAACTTCTTACTGGAGGCAATTCTATCTACCACTTCTCTGCACAGATGTTTCTTTCCAAATGTTTGTCTGAACTGAGCAAGGAATGCAGGTTCAGCATTTCTGGGTTCGGATAGAAAAACATGCAAGTGTTGTACTGTTGCTGTTCAGCAAAAGCAAGGATAAGGCAGGATTTTCCTAGAAAGCTCCACCAATAGATTCATCAGGTCATTAACCAATTGTTTATCCCATTAAAAGAAACAATGTGCCTTAGCCTGTCAGATTCCCTTTCTATCTGCAAGACACTCAGAATCAGTAGGGTTGAGCAAAGTATATATCAAAACCATTCCAGTCTAATGAAATGGTATGAACACCCCAGCTTTCAGATCTGGAAACAGTTAGAAACTTGGTGTACACCTCATTACAAAGAAGTCCACCAGAGGTCAACTTTGGAGGAAGCAGATTCAACTTATGACTGAGCCTGCAGTTGATGCGGTGACTGGAATGTGAATTTGCTGGCAGTGACACCATCTGAGAATCCCAAACCAGAAGGCAGTGGTCTAAGGATTTGGTTTACCTTGCCTTTTGCAGTAAAGAATGACATTTAAGTTGTCAAACAAAATGAGACTGATGTTCTTGGAGACCTAAACCCTACTCACTTCTTTGAAAGGATGTGCGCATCCAGTCACTTGTACTGGCATATAAGCAGATCATAGCTTCTGATGGCTGATACTGCAGTTGGAAGTCTGTTGTAACAAAGAGTGATCCTCCCATCTGCTTAGAGGATAGCTCATTAGTCGAAGACACCAGTAAGTTGATCTTCAAGTCATGTTGATGAGGGAGATATAGTCAATTCAAAAAGTTTGTGAACTCCATGCTCAGATTAATGAGTTTTGATTTGTCCTTTTTAACAAGGAATCCAAGGCAAAGCAAAAGTGAAACAAGGGACCTCATACCTTGTTACAAAAGACTGCTCGCCTGATGCTCTGTCAAGGTAGTTTAATGTCACAGACAGGGATATGGTTCTGAAAACAGACACAACCCTGTCTAAAATCCGGACCAAACGGGAGTGATCTGAATTGAAATTTCTGGGAAGACTTGAAAATGGCAATTGGAAGGTAGCCATCATAGATGTCAAGGCTGACTGCAAAGTTTCCCTCCAGAAATAGCACTGCAAGTTGACCTCAACATCTCCATTCTCAATCTGTGTACCCCAATGTGTTGGCTATCTGTGTACCCCAATGTGTTGGCTATCTGTGTACCCCAATGTGTTGGCTAGAGGGCTTGGATATAGCAATAGCTAAAGGTTATCTGTGTACCCCAATGTGTTGGCTAGAGGGCTTAGATATAGCAATAGTTAAAGGTTATCTCTGTACCCCAATGTGTTGGCTAGAGGGCTTAGATATAGCAATAGCTAAAGGTTATCTCTGTACCCCAATGTGTTGGCTAGAGGGCTTAGATATAGCAATAGCTAAAGGTTATCTCTGTACCCCAATGTGTTGGCTAGAGGGCTTAGATATAGCAATAGTTAAAGGTTATCTCTGTACCCCAATGTGTTGGCTAGAGGGCTTAGATATAGCAATAGCTAAAGGTTATCTCTGTACCCCAATGTGTTGGCTAGAGGGCTTAGATATAGCAATAGCTAAAGGTTATCTGTGTACCCCAATGTGTTGGCTAGAGGGCTTAGATATAGCAATAGTTAAAGGTTATCTCTGTACCCCAATGTGTTGGCTAGAGGGCTTAGATATAGCAATAGTTAAAGGTTATCTGTGTACCCCAATGTGTTGGCTAGAGGGCTTAGATATAGCAATAGTTAAAGGTTATCTCTGTACCCCAATGTGTTGGCTAGAGGGCTTAGATATAGCAATAGTTAAAGGTTATCTGTGTACCCCAATGTGTTGGCTAGAGGGCTTAGATATAGCAATAGCTAAAGGTTATCTGTGTACCCCAATGTGTTGGCTAGAGGGCTTTGATATAGCAATAGCTAAAGGTTATCTGTGTACCCGAATGTGTTGGCTAGAGGGCTTAGATATAGCAATAGTTAAAGGTTATCTGTGTACCCCAATGTGTTGGCTAGAGGGCTTAGATATAGCAATAGTTAAAGGTTATCTGTGTACCCCAATGTGTTGGCTAGAGGGCTTAGATATAGCAGTAGTTAAAGGTTATCTGTGTACCCCAATGCGTTGGCTAGAGGGCTTAGATATAGCAATAGTTAAAGGTTATCTGTGTACCCCAATGTGTTGGCTAGAAGGCTTAGATATAGCAATAGTTAAAGGTTATCTGTGTACCCCAATGTGTTGGCTAGAGGGCTTAGATATAGCAATAGTTAAAGGTTATCTCTGTACCCCAATGTGTTGGCTAGAGGGCTTAGATATAGCAATAGTTAAAGGTTATCTGTGTACCCCAATGTGTTGGCTAGAGGGCTTAGATATAGCAATAGTTAAAGGTTATCTCTGTCTTTGGATCTAGTAAAATCTCAGCGGGTCTGTGCTGTGAACAATCTTCACTACCAATTTTATCAAGATAGTTTTTGGTTCTTGTTGCAGGACATGAGCTAACTTGTCAATATGTAACAATAAAAGTCTCAATATCATGAGGTAACTTGTCAATATGCAACACAGAAGGTCTCAGTAACATGAGGTAACTTGTCAATATGTAACAAAGGTCTCTATAATTTGAGCTAACTTGTCAATATGTAACAACAAAAGTCTCAATAACATGAGCTAACCTGTCAATATGTAACACAGAAGGTCTCAGTAACATGAGGTAACTTGTCAATATGTAACAAAGGTCTCTATAATTTGAGCTAACTTGTCAATATGTAACAATGAAAGTCTCAATAACATGAGCTAACCTGTCAATATGTAACACAGAAGGTCTCAGTAACATGAGGTAACTTGTCAATATGTAACAAAGAAGGTCTCAATAACATGAGCCAACTTGTCAGTATGTAACAAAGAAGGTCTCTGTAACATGAGGTAACTTGTAAATATGTAACAAAGGTCGCATAATACGATGTAATGGGTTCATATGTAGCACAGAAGGTCTAAATAACATGAGGTAACTTGTCAATATATAACACAGAGGTCTTAATAACATGAGACAACTTGTCAATATGTAACACAGAAGGTCTCAATAACATGAGCTAACTTGTTAACATGTAACAAAGAAGATATCAATAAAATGAGCTAACTTGTCAATATGTAACACAGGTCTTTATAACATCAGGTAACTTTTCAAAATGTATAATATTAACTTCTATAGCATGAGGTAACTTTTCAAAATGTATAATATTAGCCTCTATAACAAGAGGTAACTTTTCAAAATGTAATATGTGGTTGTATAACATGAATTATACATTTATTCAAAATGGATAATATTAACCTCTATAGCAGAGGTAACTTTTCAAAATGTATAATATTAGCCTCTATAGCATGAGGTAACTTTTCAAAATGTATAATATTAACCTCTATAGAATGAGGTAACTTTTCAAAATGTATAATATTAACCTCTATAGCATGAGGTAACATTTCAAAATGTATAATATTAACCTCTATAGCATGAGGTAACTTTTCAAAATGTATAATATTAGCCTCTATAGAATGAGGTAACTTTTCAAAATGTATAATATTAACCTCTATAGCATGAGGTAACATTTCAAAATGTATAATATTAGCCTCTATAACATGAGGTAACTTTTCAAAATGTATAATATTAACCTCTATAGAATGAGGTAACTTTTCAAAATGTATAATATTAACCTCTATAGCATGAGGTAACGTTTCAAAATGTATAATATTAGCCTCTATAGAATGAGGTAACTTTTCAAAATGTATAATATTAACCTCTATAGCATGAGGTAACTTTTCAAAATGTATATTAACCTCTGTAGCATGAGGTAATGTTTCAAAATGTATAATATTAGCCTCTATAGAATGAGGTAACTTTTCAAAATGTATAATATTAACCTCTATAGCATGAGGTAACGTTTCAAAATGTATAATATTAGCCTCTACAGAATGAGGTAACTTTTCAAAATGTATAATATTAACCTCTATAGAATGAGGTAACTTTTCAAAATGTATAATATTAACCTCTGTAGCATGAGGTAACGTTTCAAAATGTATAATATTAGCCTCTATAGAATGAGGTAACTTTTCAAAATGTATATTAACCTCTATAGAATGAGGTAACTTTTCAAAATGTATAGTATTAACCTCTATAGCATGAGGTAACGTTTCAAAATGTATAATATCAGCCTCTATAGCATGAGGTAACTTTTCAAAATGTATAATATTAGTCTCTGTAGCATGAGGTAACTTTTCAAAATGTATAATATTAACCTCTATAGAATGAGGTAACTTTTCAAAATGTATAATATTAACCTCTATAGCATGCGGTAACGTTTCAAAATGTATAATATTAGCCTCTATAGAATGAGGTAACGTTTCAAAATGTATAATATTAGTCTCTGTAGCATGAGGTAACTTTTCAAAATGTATAATATTAACCTCTGTAGCATGAGGTAACTTTTCAAAATGTATAATATTAGCCTCTATAGAATGAGGTAACTTTTCAAAATGTATAATATTAACCTCTATAGAATGAGGTAACTTTTCAAAATGTATAATATTAACCTCTATAGCATGAGGTAACGTTTCAAAATGTATAATATTAGCCTCTATAGCATGAGGTAACTTTTCAAAATGTATAATATTAGTCTCTGTAGCATGAGGTAACTTTTCAAAATGTATAATATTAACCTCTATAGAATGAGGTAACTTTTCAAAATGTATAATATTAACCTCTATAGCATGCGGTAACGTTTCAAAATGTATAATATTAGCCTCTATAGAATGAGGTAACGTTTCAAAATGTATAATATTAGTCTCTGTAGCATGAGGTAACTTTTCAAAATGTATAATATTAACCTCTGTAGCATGAGGTAACTTTTCAAAATGTATAATATTAGCCTCTATAGAATGAGGTAACTTTTCAAAATGTATAATATTAGTCTCTGTAGCATGAGGTAACTTTTCAAAATGTATAATATTAGTCTCTGTAGCATAAGGTAACGTTTCAAAATGTATAATATTAACCTCTATAGCATGAGGTAACGTTTCAAAATGTATAATATTAGTCTCTGTAGCATGAGGTAACTTTTCAAAATGTAACATGTTGAAGGCTATTCAATAGTTACAAGGTTCAGACACAATGACAGACAGAAAGATAATTTACATGAGAATGCATGAAGTTTTAACATTGGAAACCACTTACTTTGTTGTCAGCATAGTATCGCAGATCTCTCCCATTAAAAATGACCCATCTCTTTCTCCAGCCCCTGTTTGCCTTCACACTGAAATTCAATTTATTTCTGTAATGATGTCAAATATGGTACTGAAAAAGACTTAGGCAGAATGCCTAATCCTAACCTAATGTGTTAACCATAATCTTTCAAAAGAAGGTCACTACAATATACATACAATATACATGAACACATTCATTAAGAGCTTCATCACTGTACATGCAACAGTTCTGGAAAAATGGGCTCCATTAAAAACCTTGTCACTAATATCTAAACCAAAACAACATCACTGGAACCAAAGCATAACCAATAATTCCACAAGCATACCTGTAATAAGCTTTGAGTCTCCAGTGACCACTGCAAACAATAACTATTATGTCTGAACTTTGACCATTTAATCCCCAAACTGATAGGGTTCTGATGGAATTCTTTTTTACAGTGACTGTGAGCTTTGACCTTATGACCCCTAAATTAAAAGGGTTCTTCCTTATCCCTTGTGCAAGTTTGTTAACTGTAGATGTTGAACTGCTAAAGTTATTGTGCAGAAGCCATTATTCCTATTCCAGTCACTGTGGCCTTGACCCTTTGAGTTTGACATCAAAATGGACAAAGTTCTTACCCAAAGCGTAACCCACCCATAAAGTTTAGTAGCCATAAATGTTATTATGCTGAAGCTAAATTGGTCACAGACAGATGACTGAAACCATATTGGTCACAGATGGCTGGAACCATATTGGTCACAGACAGATGGCTGAAACCAAAATTGGTCACAGATGGCTGAAACCAAATTGGTCACAGAGAGATGGCTCAAACCAAACTGATCACAGACAGATGGCTCAAACCAACTTGGTCATAGACAGATGGCTCAAAGAAAATTGGTCAAAGATGGCTGAAACTAAATTGGTCAGGCAGATGGCTCAAACCAAATTTGTCACGGACAGATGGCCCAAACCAAACTGGTCAAACACAGATGGCTCAAACCAAACAGATCACAGATAGCACAAACCTATTTGGTCACAGACAGATGGCTCAAACCAAACTGGTCACATATGGCTCAAACCAAATTGGTCACCAACAGATGGCTCAAACCAAACTGTTCACACACAGATGGCTCAAACCAAATTGGTCACAGACAAATGGCTCAGACCAAATTGGTCTCAGACAGATGGCTCAAACCAAACTGATCACAAATAGCTCAAACCAAATTGGTCACAGAGTGATGGCTCAAACCAAACTGATCACATATGGCTCAAACCAAACTGGTCACAGATAGATGGCTGAAAACAAATTGGTCACAGATGAGTAAAACCTATTTGGTCACAGACCGATGGCTGAAACCAAACTGGACACAGACAGCTCAGACCAAACTGGTCAGGGGCCCCGAGTGGCCAAGTGGTATAAAGCGCTCACCATTCCAGATCACTGCCATCTCACCTCTGTCTGCATGGGTTCAAGTCCAAGGCTCGGTTAGTGTGGGTACGTGTGAAAGCCTGCCAGTAGCTTCTCGTGGGTCGGTGGTTCTTCCCTGGATTTTCCAGGGTTCTTCCTCTACCAATTATACTGGCCACCATGTATAGCCTATCTTGTGCTGAAAAATGGCATTAAACCCTAGAACAACAACAACAACAACCAAACTGGTCACTGACAGCTCAAACCAAATTTGTCACAGACAGATGGCTGAAACAAAATTGGTGGCAGACAGATGGCTCAAAACAAACTGGTCACAGACAGATGGCTGAAACCAAATTGATCACAGACATATGGCTCAAACCAAAATTGCTCACAGATGGCTCAAACCAAACTGGTCTCAGACAGATGGCTCAAACCAAACTGATCACAAATAGCTCAAACCAAATTGGTCACAGAGTGATGGCTCAAACCAAACTGATCACATATGGCTCAAACCAAACTGGTCACAGACAGATGGCTCAAACCAAATTGGTCACTGACAGATGGCTCAAACCAAACTGGTCACAGATAGATGGCTGAAAACAAATTGGTCACAGATGGGTAAAACCTATTTGGTCACAGACCGATGGCTGAAACCAAACTGGACACAGACAGCTCAGACCAAACTGGTCAGGAGCCCCGAGTGGCCGAGTGGTATAAAGGGCTCACCATTCCAGATCACTGCCATCTCACCTCTGTCTGCATGGGTTCAAATCCAAGGCTTGGCTAGCGTGGGTACGTGCGAAAGCCTGCCAGTAGCTTCTCATGGGTCGGTGGTTCTTCCCTGGGTTTTCCAGGGTTCTTCCTCCACCAGTTATGCTGGCCGCCATGTATAGCCTATCTTGTGCTGAAAAATGGCGTTAAACCCTAGAACAACAACAACAACAACCAAACTGGTCACTGACAGCTCAAACCAAATTTGTCACAGACAGATGGCTGAAACAAATTGGTCACAGACAGATGGTTGAAACCAAACTGATCACAGACAGATGGCTGAAACCAAATTGGTCACAGACAGATGGCTGAAACAAGTTGGTCACAGACAGATTGCTGAAACCAAACTGGTTGCAGACAGATTGCTGAAACCAAATTGGTCACAGACAGATGACTGAAACTAAATTGGTCACTGACAGTTCAAGCCAAATTGGTGAGACAGTTGGCTGAATCAAAACTGGTTGCAGACAGATGGCTCAAACCAAACTGGTCACAGACAGATGGCTCAAACCAAACTGATCACAGACAGATGGCTCAAACCAAAATTGCTCACAGATGGCTCAAACCAAATTGGTCACAGACAGATGGCTAACTGGTTGCAGACAGATGGCTGAAACCAAACTGGTTGTAGACAGATTGCTGAAACCAAATTGGTCACAGACAGATGGCTGAAACCAAACTGGTCACAGACAGATGGCTCAAACCAAATTGGTTGCAGACAGATGGCTCAAACCAAACTGGTCACAGACAGATGGCTGAAACCAAATTGGTTGCAGACAGATGGCTGAAACACACAGAATGAAAGATCCTCAACATTATTACATGATATAAAAATTAGGTCAGTAAAATATGAAATATAGGTCACAGCTGAAATAAGGTCAGTAACATACTCGTGTGATGTGGGTATCTGCTTGCCCAATTTTCCTAGTTCATGGTGTAAAAGTGTGATCATGAGCTCAACACAAAAACTTAAGCCAGACCTATTGTACATGAATATATAATCCCCATTAATCCCATTAAGGTACTACTTCAGACTGTTGAATAAAATGTTAGGAAGAAAGAATGGTTGAAATACTGTGAGGTTCTATACAGGTATATGCTATTATATGACTGTATTAATCCCAATACTTTTATTTGACTGTATGGATGCCAATGCTACAATGATTCCATGATTGCCATGAAACTCTCATACAATGATTTCATGATTGCCATGAAGCTCTCATACAATGATTTCATGATTGCCATGAAGCTCTAATACAATGATTCCATGATTGCCATGAAACTCTCATACAATTATTTCATGATTGCCATGAAGCTCTCTTACAATGATTGTACGAGTGCCATGAAACTCTCATACAATGATTTCATGATTGCCATGAAGCTCTAATACAATGATTCCATGAAACTTTCATACAATGATTCCATGATTGTCATGAAGCTCTAATACAAGGATTTAATGATTGCCATGAAGCTCTAATACAATGACTCCATGAAGCTCTAATACAATGATTCCATGAAACTCTCATAAAATGATTTCATGATTGCCATGAAGCTCTCATACAATGATTCCATGATTGCCATGAAGCTCTCATACAATGATTCCATGAAACTCTCATACAATGATTTCATGATTGTCATGAAGCTCTCATACAATGATTCCATGATTGCCATGAAGCTCTAATACAATGATTCCATGATTGCCATGAAGCTCTCATACAATGATTTCAAGATTGCCATGAAGCTCTAATACAATGATTTCATGATTGCCATGAGACTCTCATACAATGATTCCAAGACACATTTGTGGAAATGAGGTTAACATAATACAAATAACTGTAAACACTGCAAGGAACCTAGACTCATGCAGTGATCCACCTTTCCACCCATTCCCAGCTAATTTGCTAAACATTCCCACCCATTCCCAGCAAACTTGCCAAACATTTCCACCCATTCCCAGCTAACTTGCCAAAAATAAACACAAATCTTTAACATCAACAATGATGCCATCGTTGCCACTGGAAAATAATAACTATGTCTGATCATGCATATTCATGTGAACGAAAAATCAACAAGATAAAACTCTAATTAGGTAAAAGTTCATTCTAATGACCAAGATAAAACTTTCGGTATGAGTTCATTCTATATTTGATAACCACTTCTAACCATATTTACAGAAAAACAAGAAAAATCAATAAGCATACCAATGATAAAGTACAAGTCATTATAATTTCTTATTTATAACATTTTAGTACTTCAGAAATGTATATTCAGGCCTTGAAATATTTAGTTAGTCACTGCTGAATTATGTTTAGGGTCATCTTTGACCTAACCTGCCATGGGGTTAGGGTTAGGATTATCATTGATCTTACCCTCCCTGGGGGTAGGGTTATCTTTGATCTTAACCTCCCTGTGGTTTGGGTTATCTTTGATCTTGATCTTAACCTCCCTGTGGTTTGGGTTATCTTTGATATTAACCTCCCTCAAATTATGCTTAGGGTTATCTTTGATCGTACCCTCCAAGGGGTTAGGGTTAGGATTATCTTTGATCTTACCTTCCCTGTGGTTAGGATTAGAGTTATCTTTGATCTTAACCTTCCTGGATTTATGGTTAGGGTTACTTTTGATCATAAGCTCCCTGGGGTTAGGGTTACTTTTGATCTTAAAATCCATCAGATTAGGGTTAGGTTATCTTTGAACTTGCCCTCCCTGTTGTTATAGTTAGGGTTACTTTTGATCTTAAGCTCCCTGGGGTTAGGATTACCTTTGATCTTAAAATCCATCAATGAACTTGTCCTCACTGGTGTTATAGTTAGGGTTACTTGTGATCTTAAGCTCCCTGGGGTTAGGGTTACACTTGATCTTAAAATCCATCAGATTAAGGTTAGGTTATCTTTGAACTTGCCCTCCCTGGTGTTATAGTTAGGGTTACTTTTGATCTTATCATCCCTGGGTTAGGTTTAGGATTATCTGTGATTTACCCTCCCTGGGGTTATGGTTAGGACTATCTTTGATCTTAACTTATCTGGGGTTATGGTTAGCATTTGTTATGTATATTTAATTTAATTGTCTGTAAGTTATAAAAAAATTATTACATGTTAAAGTAATGTAATTTTATTTACAAGAATTTGATATTTTCCAGAAATTAGTTTGACCTAACTGTTTAGTCGAAAAGAGCTAAAAATAGAACTTTGTATCTTTTAGCTGACCTAGTTCCTGACCTGACTGAGAATCTATTAAACAAGCTTTTTTAATTATTCATTCATAATGTGGGATTGATAATAGTGAAATTGAGGCTGACTGGGACGTGACTTTAGATGTAAATAGCTTCTACAATGTTCTAAAAATTCTGGTTTTACCAGAGGGTTGACCCTAATCCAGGCATCTGTTTTGCGCAGTATTCAGGTTTTATACTGATGTCGATAGAGGATTTAGTCAGTCGGGCTTTAAAACACTTGGTGCCAAGGTGTTCATTTTGATGTGACCAGTTTTGAATTAAATTTTAAATTTTCTTCAAATTATTTGGATTCTAAAAGATTAATTCATTTTCCTGGAAATATTTTAGTGCTCATACAGAATTACTGGACAAAGATATTTCTTAAAATTTTATTCAGAATTCAAACACAGGAATATTACTGTCTGTGAAACAACAAAGAACTGCACAATACTAGCTATAGCATCTCCCTTCCATTTAGATTTTCATCGGGAATTGAACTCAAATTTTATTAGAAATTGTATTATTAGGACATCTAATTTAATAAATCTTGGATTATTCTTGGATTATTTTCCAGATTTGGTTCTTAAAACCATAAGTTCTTTTCCTCATTTTTACATTGTTTTTCCAGAGAAATAAATTATTTGCTAAATTTTACAAAGCTTGTTGTCTTCACGTTGTTTTCATTACTGTTTATTAGAGCTTAAACATGTAACACATCATCTTTGATCTTACCTTCCCTATGATCTTACCCTCCCTTTGGTTACGGTTAGTGAATTTGAATACTGAATTTGTATTATTTGTTGGCTTTTTCTTTATATGTTCCATACATTTGTACTTTGTACTTGACCTTGTCCAAAATCAAGTTCACTGTGTACCTGACAAAAGCCATTGATTTTGTAAACAACATAATACACAGCTAATATCTCAGTGAGAACAGATTAAATATTAGGATCATTATCAATGGAAGCAAACATGTTTATCTTAATTTAAGTCTAGGTACTCGACTTCCCCAATAGAAAAACCTGTTGTATCTCATGTTCACCATGTTCTTTATGATAATTTTACTACTAGACCTTATTTACCTGACAACTTTGAATGTTCTAGAAATGAACATTTGACCCTCATCCTGGTTCTGATTTTGTGCCTTAATTTTTTTATATAACAGTTACTTGATAAATTACTCATACTTTCATTAACATCTTCAGCAGACTCAGTCTTATTGTTGTGGTCAGTATTTCATCTGGGAAGAATTATTTATTCAAATTATTATTCACTGGAAATACAAAGTGCTCATCAACAATTTTCTTGGACTGGAACATCAATTTAAAATTGTAGTGAATTCTGACAATATTTCTGGATTATAATAATGTGATATATCAAAAGACTGTTAGCACATCATCCCATTTCAGGTCTTTGGCACATTATTACATTTGAGACTACAGGCATCTGAACACATTCAATATTGGAACTTATTTGGAATACCTATGGAATTCAGTTGGAACTTCGCACATCTGGACTTGTGTTATAAATTTTACACTATTTGGGATATAATTCACAATACTGTCAGGACAGTTCCTTTTTAATTTTCACTTTGTATTCTAGGTAAATAATTTCTTAGATTCTACAAAACCAGTTGGTTTTCACTCTTTCTGTTACTTACTTTAAGACCATAGACTGAGTCATAACATTATGGTTATCTTTAATCTTACCCTTCCTGGGGTTAGGGTTATATTTGATCTTACCCTACCTGGATTATCTTTGAAGTTACCCTCCCTGGGGTTATGGCTAGGTTTACCATTAATCTTATTATCCCTGGGATCCAGACTGGGGTTATCTTTAATCTTATCCTTCCTGGGTTAGGGTTATATTTGATCTTACCCTACCTGGATTATCTTTGAAGTTACCGTCCCTGGGGTTATGGTTAGGTTTACCATTAATCTTATTATCCCTGGGATCCAGACTGGGGTTATCTTTAATCTTATCCTCCATTAGTTAAGTTTAGGGTTATCTTTGATCTTACCCTCCCTGCTTGTAAAGCCAGCCACTTCTTTCTTTCTTCCTGGGCTGAAAATGAACATTGGAACATTTTTAGAAAAAATTATAAAATGCTTCCTCCTAGATTAAATGGCTATTACTTCCAAACTCTCAAGGTGATTTTCTTTACATATGTTACATGACCCCCAAAACTTGGTTGATCCTGATGTAAAAATATTCTTGTTGCCAATCTTCAGATAACTCAAAACAATCAAAACTGTAATACCTCACTATAAGTCCAACTGTAATGTACAGTACTCTCACACTATACGCTCTATTACAATATGCAGTACTCCTTTATAAGTTCTACTGCAATGTAGAGTACTCCACTATAAGATCAATTCCAATATATAGTACTCCCTCACAATAAGTTCTACTGCAATGTATTTAACTCCATCACTATTAAGTTCTATTAAAATGTACAGTACTCCATCACTATATGTTCTAATACAGTGTACACTACTCCCTCACTATAAGTGTTATTGCAATGTACAGTACTCCCTCACTAAAGCTAAACATTGTTCATTTGAGTCCAATAAATGGTAGACCTTACTGACAAGGTCGCTTTGTACCGAGGTCTTTTATACATTTATACATACTATTACTACTGAATGATGGCTTCAGTGGCCTTCGTTATTAAAATGTCAGCCTCAGATTCAGGAGATCACATCTTCAAACCCCATACCAAGTCATACCAAAGACTTATAACAATGGTACTAGCAGCTGAGGGAATACTGTATATTGCTGTACACAATGGTTATTTCACAAATAAACAATGCATGTAGAAGCATTATCAGTATTCCTATCTTTCTAAACCTGATACACCGCCATTAGTCACATAACCCCTTAATACTCTCGTCATCAGTTAACCATGGCTTTGAATCAATTAGTATCACACACAACACAGATTAGCAAATCTTCTATACACAAGCATTCTGTCTGTTGATATGTATCAGCTGAAGTGCATAGACAGATATACAAAAAATAAACACAAAAAGCAACCTGACCTAGAAGTGATCTTTTATCATGGACACAGTACCAACACCTATAAACAAACCAACATGTGCCATTTTTATCAAGAACACAATAATGCCACAATAACTGACCTAGAAGTGGGGCTTTTTTCTTTTATTGTTATCATCAACACAGTAATGCCACCAATAACTCAACTAGATGTGCCATTTTTTATCACAGACACAGTGCTGCCACTAATAACTGACCTAGAAGTGTTTTTTTTATCAAAAACACTGTCACACAGTAATGTCACCTATAATTGACATAGAAGTGTTTTTATCAAAAACACTGTCAAAGAGTAATTACACCTAAAACAGACGTAGAAGTGTTTTTTATCATGAATTCTGTTACACAGTAATGACACCTATAATTGACTGATAAGCATTTTTATCATGAACACTGTCACACATTTATGACACCTATAGCTGACATAGAAGTATTTTTTTCATGAACACTGTCACATATTAATGACACCTATAACTGACATAGAAGTATTTTTTTCATGAACACTGTCACACATTAATGACACCTATAACTGACATAGAAGTATTTTTTTCATGAACACTGTCACACATTAATGACACCTATAACTGACATAGAAGTATTTTTTTCATGAGCACTGTCACACACTTATGACACCTGTAACTGACATAGAAGTATTTTTTTCATGAACACTGTCACACATTAATGACACCTATAACTGACATAGAAGTATTTTTTTCATGAACACTGTCGCACATTAATGACACCTATAACTGACACAGAAGTGTTTATTTATCATGGACACAATAATGCCACCTATAACTGATCTTAAAATACTTTTCTATCATGGACAGTGTTGTTTTTTTTTTGTAAAAGACACAATAATGCCACAGATCACTTACCTAGAGTGAGTTTTTTTTTATAATGGACACAGTAATGCCACTGATCACTTACCTAGAGTGGATTTTTTATCATGGACACAGTAATGCCACTGATCACTTACCCAGAGTGTTTTTTTTATCATGGACACAGCAATGCCACTGACCACTTACCTAGAGTGGTTTTTTTATTATGTACACAGTAATGCCACTGATCACTTACCGAGAGTGTTTTTTTTATTATGAACACAGTAATGCCACTGATCACTTACCGAGAGTGTTTCTTTTTATTATGAACACAGTAATGCCACTGATCACATACCTAGAGTGAGTTTTTTTAATTATGAACACAGTAATACATCTGATCACTTACCAAGTTTTTTGTATATATCATAGACACAGTAATGCCACTGATCAATGACCTAGAAGTTGTATATTTATCACGAACACAGTAATGTCACTTATATCAGACCTAAAAGTGCTTTCTTATCATATACAGTAACACTGTATATCATGTATAGTAACAGCACATATCATGCACAATAACACCACTTATCATGCACTACTGTAACACCTCATATCATGTACTACAGTAACACCACATATAATGTACTACAGTAACAGCACATATCATGTACTACAGTAAAACCACATATCATGTACTACAGTAACACCACATGTCATGTACTACAGTAACACCACATATCATGTACAGTGTAACACCACATATCATGTACAGTAGTAACACCACATGTTGTTGTTGTTGTAGGGTTTAACACCATTTTTCAGCACACGATAGGCTATACATGGCAGCCAGTATTAATGATGGAGGAAGAACCTGGGAAAATCCCAGAAAGAACCACCGACACACGAGAAGCTACTGGCAAGCTTTCTCACATATCCACATTGGCTGCGACTCGAACCCACGCAGACAGTAACACCACATATAAATGAGAGGATGTGGATCTATAACTAAATCAGTGATGTCAAGTTATCCTCAACATGAAAATCATAGTGACCAAGGATCAAAGCTTATGAAATGGTCATCATCATCATCACCATCATCATCATCACCATCATCATCATCATTCACCACCACACTCAGCACAATGAAATATCTATCAATGGTTGTTTTACTTACAGGAACAACTTGCTGTGTGGGCATGACAGGAACAATTGTCTGGACAGATCCATTTGTAATCGTCCCATCTGTATCCTCAAAACTTTCATTACTCTCATCACTGTCAGCTGGATGGAAAGAAGATAAAACAAATGTGTCACAATGAAGATAAAACTAGTGAGTCACAAAGATGATAAAACAAATGAGTCACAAAGAAGACAAAACTAGTGAGTCACACAGATGATAAAACAAATGAGTCACAAAGAAGATAAAACTAGTGAGTCACAAAGATGACAAAACAAATGAGTCACAAATAAGATAAAACTAGTGAGCCACAAGTCTGAATTCTGGATAAATAACTGGCACTATTTTCAGTTTGAATCAACAGGGTATGAAATGAAATCTGCTTGAGAACATCCCATGTTTATGTAGACATCCATTTGGAAATTAGGACAATTAACATGTTTATGTAGACATCCATTTGGAAATTAGGACAGAAAACCTGTTTATGTAGACATCCATTTGGAAATTAGGATAAATAACATGTTTATATATACATCCATATGGAAATTATGACAGATAACCTGTTTATGTAGACATCCATTTGGAAATTAGGATAATTAACATGTTTATATATACATCCATATGGAAATTATGACAGATAACATGTTTATGTAGACATCCATTTGGAAATTAGGATAGATAACATGTTTATATATACATCCATATGGAAATTATGACAGATAACCTGTTTATGTAGACATCCATTTGGAAATTAGGATAGATAACATGTTTATATATACATTCATATGGAAATTATGACAGATAACATGTTTATATAACATCCATTTGGAAATTAAGACAGATAACAAATTTATATAGACATCCATTTGGAAATTAGGATAAATAACATATTTATATAGACGTCCATTTGGAAATTAGGATAAATAACATACTTATATAGACATCCATTTGGAAATTAGGACAGATTTTCAAAATACCATTCAAGGGGAGCAGCATTAACAAGATTTTCAAAATGGCTGTCACTGGAGCCATACTGGGCACTTTCATTAAAGACCAAATGGATATTATACAAAGACGTCTGGTGAAAATCTCATATCAATATGGCTTTCTGTTCAAAACTTGTTATTACCTGGATTTTAAGATGGCTGCCATATCTGATGTCAGATTGCCACTATTCTATTTAGCATCAACTAGGTATCAATCAAAGAAGTCATTTAGTAAAACCCTTATGACCAATCATTAAGGTGGAATAGCAAAGGCGTCATTTAGTAAGACCCTTATGACCAATCATTCAGGAGGAATAGCAAAGAAGTCATTTAGTAAAACCCTTATGACCAACCATTCAGGAGGAATAGCAAAGAAGTCATTTAGTAAAACCCTTATGACCAATCATTCAGAAGGAATAGCAAAGAAGTCATTTAGTAAAGACCATGTTTCTGTGACTATCCATCTAGGAGGAGTAGCAATAAGTTTACTTGAATAGCCACTGCGATGGCCAGAATGGAAGTCAAATCAGCATGACTTTCATGTCATACCAACTAGACAGCCTAAGAAGTCAGTCAGTGTGTTATGTATATTTGTATGTATATTATGTATGTTATGTATATTAATCTATGTTGTATACATAACTTTTGTACATTGTTGTAATTTGTACTTCAGAGTATGGTCATTCATAAACAGAATGTTTACATAGCAGCTGAGTTCAAGGCCAGTCTTGCTTACAATTCGACATTTTTTTCCACTGGATAGCTACACAGTCTGATATGAAACAGTTCAAGTGAAAATGTGTATAAATAGGGATTTGATAAACTTATAACTCATTCCTGTTTTCGGTCAATCATTTGGGAATCTATTTGTGAGTTTACATTTGTGTTGTTGACATCAGATATGATTCAAGATGAATTATTTATTTAAAATATTCATTGGAATTACTAAAGTGCTCACTGAGTCTTAGATTAATGCAATAATATGGATTATTGAGAACTCATTCAAAGACATTCTGTATTGCATCATTGTGTTCTATCAGGACATTCAACACTATTGGAATTCATTCAGAACATTCCATATATTTTGGGACTTGTGATATGACATTTAGATTTATTTAGAATTTAATTCACAATATAGTATTGTAATTGTCTTTTGAGTTCTCATTTTGTACTGTAGGGAAATAAATTGCTTGTTACTTTTACTTAAATTGTTGGTTTCAATTTCTTGGTCGTAACACAGCGTAAATCCCATATTAATTAATATGACCAGCCATTCAGGATAAGTAGCAGTAGCAAGACATTCAAGACAGCCACTGTGGCAACTAATCTGTATGTCCAAGCTGTTCTATGTTCATTTAGGACCATGTCAACCATGCAATGTAAGTGTGTGTACAGTTTCATGGCAATCCACAAAGTAGTTTAATAGCAGTAGCAATAAAAAACTTGAGCTAATGGACAGGCATTCGGCAGCAGACAAGTCATACAACAGACAACCTACCATCCCACAATGATAAGCTCTTCCTGCCTATGACGAGGGCTAATGATAATAACCATATAATGCCCCTATCTTTTGTCATGATATTAACCATATAATGCCCCTATCTTTTGCCATGATAATAACCATATAATGCCCCATCTTTTGCCATGATATTAACCATATAATGCCCCTATCTTTTGCCATGATAATAACCATATAATGCCCCTATCTTTTGCCATAATATTAACCATATACAGTGGAACCCCGCTATAACGCGCTACGTTATACGCGAATTCGGATATAACGCGGTCGTGCCGTGGCTCCCGAAATTTTATATACATGTATTTTTCTTGTGCAAAAAATAAAAAAATCTTAAAAGGTAACGAAAAAAAAACCCTAAAAAGTTGCTCATCATTTTGGGATAGAGATCGCGTATGAATAAAAAATGCAAGACGATCGTGGCTTGGCTCCTGAAATTTTATATGTATTTTTCTCGTACACGAAACAGTATTTTTCTCGTACACGAAAAAGTACTTTTCTTTCTTCTTAAAAGTAAGAAGAAAAAAACGCCAATAAAGTTTATTCTGGGATCGCGTGTGTCTTCGCCAATGTCGCAAACTTGGATTGTTTTTCCTTATTGGCTGCAAAACATACCATGTGGCTTTTTTTATTTGTTGGCTGTTTAAACTTTTATATACAACCATTGGTTTGGAGTGCAGAAATTCAGAGGCCCCATGAAAGGAAGCCGCAAACTGGATGTAAAATGCACTGAAATTTATTTATTGTTACATAAACAAATTCTTTGTCTATACTGACAAACCATCTAAACAGTGCATTGTTACATCATAATCTGCCTATCCCGACATCTAGCACGAGTTCTGTATGTTGTGAAATATCCGCCTTTTTGTTGTTGACATTTCTGGTAACGGAGATTAACTGGACGAGGCATTCTCTCGTAATCTGTCTTTCATCGGCTTTTCGGCCGCTTGCTAGTAATTAATATATTTACAATGACGCATTTGTGTGTGAATGGTAAGCAAACTTCCTCTTCTTTTCACTCAGAATTAAATCCTTCAGAACACTCACGTTTTCTTTAATAATCCATATCGTCAGAACACCTGCGTCTCTATCTTCCGTTGACCCTTTCTTAATTTTGAGACGCATGCGTAGAAGGCAGCATTATGCTGCTACCACAAATGTTAAAAAAAAAATATTTTAAAAATTCTTATTGGTTTATTCAGTAGGCATGGAGGGACAGTAACTAGAATAGTCTAAACGACAGCCAATTCTTTTAAAAATGTATCCAGATTAAACAGTTTGCTAAAATTTCAAGGGAAACAGATTTCCTTTGAAGCACCGACTGTTATGAAAACTTACTCAGCAAATGGAAAAAATCCCCGTCTCAATCATACAATACAATTATTTGATGTTGCCGCCACAATAAGAAATGGGCATTCGTTTGGTTCTCCAAAGCTGTTCTTTAACGGCGACTTCAAAAGCGCATGCAGCCTTCATCAAAGAAAGCCGACTACAATCTTTCAATAACAGCAAAGAAGTTTTCTTCAAAGAAGTCAGTACCAAACTTAAATTAAAGTGATGGAATCTGATGGATTTTTGCATTTTCCAACGTGACTGGAACACTTTAACTGTGCTGTGAAAGTTTCCTTTTAGTAGGGAAAAAGTACGCAAACTAACTTTTACCGACTTCGAACGTACTTCAAAGTAAATGTGCTTCGTCATTCGTTACGTGATTGTGCTATGTTTTTCCACTGACCTGTTACAAAATTAATGAATATTTTAAAGCTGTGTATGCACATTTTCGATGGAATCACTTGTATTGTGGATTCAATGAATATGATGAGGTTCGCAGGTGAGTACACTGCGTTGATACTTTGATCATGCTATACATTAGACATTTATATATAAACAGTATTCACGTATAAGTACCAATTCATGGTTCTCTAAATAAAGTATGTCTTCCTCTCTTTTCACTACAGGTGTATTTCTCATTTAATATGCATTAATTTAAGATAGCAACTGTGCCGACGAGGCACGTATTTTACCGCCCGCATGTATTACCCCCCCCCATTTTTTTTTTTTTTTTGTGGGGGGTACATTTTCTTCAGCTGAGTTGGTTGCATATAACACGGTTCGGTTCATAACACGGTCGGATTCTATGGCTCCCAACTACCGTGTTATAGCGGGGTCCCACCGTAATGCCCAAATCTTTTGCCATTATATTAACCATATAATGCACCTATCTTTTGCCATGATAATAACCATATAATGCCCCTATCTTTTGCCTTGATAATAACCATATAATGCCCCTATCTTTTGCCATTATATTAACCATATAATGCCCCTATCTTTTGCCATGATAATAACCATATAATGCCCCTATCTGTTGCCTTGATAATAACCATATAATGCCCCTATCTTTTGCCATTATATTAACCATATAATGCCCCTATCTTTTGCCATCATAATAACCATATAATACCCCTATCTTTTGCCTTGATAATAACCATAAAATGCAACTATCTTTTGCCATCATAATAACCATATAATGCCCCTATCTTTTGCCATGATAATAACCATATAATGCCCCTATCCTTTGCCATGATATTAACCATATAATGCCCCTATCTCTTGCCATGATAATAACCATATAATGCCCCTATCTTTTGCCATTATATTAACCATATAATGCCCCTATCATTTGCCATGATAATAACCATATAATACCCCTATCTTTTGCCATGATAATAACCATATAATACCCCTATCTTTTGCCATGATAATAACCATATAATGCCCCTATCTTTTGCCATCATAATAACCATATAATGCCCCTATCTTTTGCCATGATATTAACCATATAATGTCCCTATCTTTTGCCATCATAATAACCATATAATGCCACTATCTTTGGGCAGTAGCTTTAGTACACCTGACATTGTTGACACATGCCACCACTATCTCTTGACAGTAGTTACAGTACACTTCTGACATTTGACACATTCCACCACTAAAAAGTGGTATGTTAAATAACTGCACAGAAATGAGGTTGTGCATGGTAGTGTTTGACACAAAGTTACAGAACTGCACAAAAATAACATTGTACATGGTAGTGTTTGACACAATGTTATAGAACTGCACAAAAATAATATTGTACATGGTAGTGTTTGACACAATGTTGTAGAACTGCACAAAATTAACATTGTACATGGTAGTTTTTGACACAATGTTATAGAACTGCACAAAATAACATTGTACATGGTAGTGTTTGACACAATGTTATAGAACTGCACAAAATAACATTGTACATGGTAGTGTTTGACACAATGTTATAGAACTGCACAAAATTAACATTGTACATGGTAGTGTTTGACACAATGTTATAGAACTGCACAAAATAACATTGTACATGGTAGTGTTTGACACAATGTTATAGAACTGCACAAAATAACACTGTACATGGTAGTGCTTGACACCATGTGATGATGAACAAAAGTATACTTCACTTAGTCATGTGTTGACTTGAAATGCACTCAGAAAGCAATAAAAACAAACAAACTCATCATATATCACCTAATCCTAATCTAGACTGCAAACATATATTCCACTCATGTACTGCAATCCATGTATTATATACAGACACAAAACTGTCCTTTCAAAACTACTGCTATACATACTCTCAATAGCGTACTGGAGTAAATTCACAAAAGACACAAAATAAAGAAACTGGTTCAAACAAAATGTAAATTTAAATCAAGACATAATGGAGGTAAAGAGATTATGTTGCTATGGAGATCAACACATGAGTAATGTACTGAACAAGACCTATTTCTACATGTACATCCACCATTGTCTTTCACCACTGGGGAGGTAATAACACTACCTAAATATTGAGGAATGTCTTATGTTTCTAAATTTTATGTTCCTTAAGTGTAATTTACGCAGCCAACCAGGAACTAACTATGCTCTGAAAAAGAGTGGAGGGGTGGTAAGTTATGGTACACATAAAACTAAAATTCTGTATTTTTAAACACTTATCCCCAATTTTGACCTTCAACCCAAAGTTTCTAATATTACTAGGTAAGAACTGTCCCACTGGAAATTGCTAGTTGGGTACTCCCATAGACAAATGCCAGTTAGGGTACTCCCATAGGCAAATGCCAGCTGGCTACTCCCATAGGCAAATTCCAATAGGGTACTCCCATAGGCAAATGCCAGTTGGCTACTCCCATAGGCAAATGCCAATAGGGTACTCCCATAGACAAATGCCAATAGGGTACTCCAATAGGCAAATGCCAGTTAGCTACTCCCATAGGCAAATGCCAGTTGGGTGCTTGTCTTCCCATGCACAGTAAGTATATACATAGCTACATAGTGTGGATCTGAAGAGTTTCCAAAATATCACCCAGGGGTGTATGCCCTAATGCAGAAGTGCAGAAGTGTGGACCCTGATGCCATTGTCATATATCTGTGCCCAATAAGTTATTTATGTATATGTTTATATGGCAGGGATATGAACAGTTTCCAAGTTGTGACCCTGGAGCTTGAAGTCCACTGACATCAATGCCATTCACATATATATATCCCCACGAAAGTATAATAAAAATAATGACTTTATTTTAAGGAGCGTGTTTGGTCAACAAACCAATCTACCCTGAGGCCTTCTACAATTACATGTGTCTGTGTCTGTGTGTATGTGTGTGCGTGTGTGATGCACAACTGTTACAAGATAGGGTCTCTTTAGAAAACAACAGCTATTAAAAACTAGAAAACTGATCTACTGCTACAATAAAATATGCACAAGGCTTTAGGGATACAGGATTCATATGAAGAGTAGTAGTGAACACAAGTGAAACATATAGGTGAGTACATGATATAACAAAGATTTAAAGAGTAGTTGTATTGAATTACACAAAATCATACGAATAATTGTTTCTGTAGATATTGACTAAGAAGCTTTTCAAAGGCTTGGTATGAGTCAGCTGACTTTTTATAGGGTGGTATGGAATTCCAGTTTGGCTCTATGAAAAGCAAAAATCTTATAAAACTCTGAATTTGGTTTATGAAAATAAAAAAGTTTGAAATGGACCTTAGTTGATACATATGAAAATTTTTAACAAATTTAAAATTATATTAAATATATTAGGAGCCGATCCATATAAGGATTACAGACTAGTAAACCCTTTTGAAACAGAGTTCTCTGTGTCCCCAGTGGTGTAAATGTTCCAAGAAAAGCATGTGTCCCTAGTTGGAGTACATATTCATAGCAGAGTGCATGTACCCAATGGAAAGCATGTACCCAACGTTGTGTATGTTCATAAAAGCATAGTCAATGCTTTTGTTACATTACATGTACAAGAACCCTGACCTTGCAGAACCAGCATCCCTTAGTAACTTCTCACCTGTCTTTCTGTTAATATTTCTAAAATGCCAGTCATAAAAATGTTTCATTTTATCTATGATGACACAGCCAATATATTCATATGCAGATTGTCGACTACAACACAGCATTATGATTTGCTTGGGTCACATTCCATGTAGTTATCATCATTCCAGTACACAATGTTTGTGACCCTAGAACCTGCTTTTGTGATGTGAATTGAATAAACAACTGTGACTGGCATATGTATATTGTAACAATGAACACCATTTCAACCGAAACAAGAGCATCTTCCAGCCAATGAGTGGGATCCTGTTTACAATGTATCATGTCATCCCTCAGGCATCCTAAGGGCTTTGACATACACAGGATATTGCTCACATCCCTTTGTATGTGCTCTTTATTTATATTCACCTATTTCAAAATGAAGGGTACAGATCTTCTCATTTCAACTTTCATCAACTCACTGTATGGCAAAAATTACTTTTAACCTCTACTGGGTGAATTGCAATGATTTTCAACCTTGCAGAAAAGATAGATACCTACCTGTCACTGTTTTAACACTGATCGACCTAAATATAGTTTATGCTGATTTAAACAATAAGGCGGCATTTCAAACAACTGAACTGCTCCATAGCAAGATAAAGTCACCAAAACTGACTCAATGCTTCTTGATGAAAGAAAATTAAACACATACACCAAGGAACTTTGTGCTGAGCTGAAGTCTTTGACTAAACTCATGTCTTTTTTGATGCTGTTCACACTGTGAGCCCCACTGAAAGTAACATATTATCTAGTAAATACCCTAACCCTAACCCATGTCTTAGGTGGATGTCATTTACACTGTAAGCCTCATTGTTAGTAACCCACAATATAATACCAATGGTTGTAATGAACATAGCTCTCCATCAAGGGCATTTCAGAACAAGACTTTTGTGTCTAAATGTTTATTTTCCCTTTCAGTTGAGACAAATACCACTGGTGGTTATAAACACTGCTCACAATCAAGGGCATCAAAGAACAAGACTTTTGTGCCTAACTGTTTATCTCCCCTTTCAGCTGAGTCAAATACCATTGGTGGTTATAAACCCTGCTGTCAATCAAGGGCACTGCCAAGCAAAACTCCAATGTCTCCAATTAATCTCCCATTTCAGTCATGTCTTCCAAGGGCTATTCATGGGTTATAAATGCAGTGAAGTTACAAACCAGTGAATGACTCAACCAGCTTTGAAAGAAACAGGAGTCAGTTGTGCTACAGAACTGGTTTCCAAAAGCACTGACAAAATATCAGTCAGGAAGCTCTTGGAAAAATTTGTGAAATTTGTCAAGCGAATATTTAGAGGTTTAAAAAAATAGCAAATATTGATAGATGTTGGCACATACCTGATGTGGGGCCATTAAATTAAGATTAATTATGCTTTGATCAGAATCTGGACATTATTATATCACTACTTGTTAAGTGAATTTATATCACTACTTGTTATGTATATCTATATTACTACTTGTTATGTATATCTATATTACTACTTTTTATGTATATCTATATCACTACTTGTTATGTGTATCCATATCACTACTTGTTATGTATATCTATATTACTACTTGTTATGTATATCTATATCACTACTTGTTATATATATCTATATCACTACTTGTTATGTATATCTATATCACTACTTTTTATGTGTATCTATATCACTACTTGTTATGTATAATCTATATCTCTACTTTTTATATATATATATGGTTTTTATAACTCCAGGTATATTATTTTATCTAAATTTGGTTATTTTTATTCATGGCTATAATGTGTACATAATAGCTTTATTTTGTTTTGCCTATGTGATTCGAATCTGTTAAGATCATAATACTACATACGATATATATATATATATCTGTGTGTTGACAACTATTAATAATAATCTTAATAATAAAACTTAAATGGCGCCTTTTGTCTTAATCTCTCAGTCGCTGATGGGGTTTTGACAGTTCTAGAATTCTTGAACTTCCCATTGGTTGGGTTATGTCACATGAATAGGCCAAAATAAGTAGCATATTCTGTCACACAGAGATCTATTACAAAATACAGGTGCAATATACGGTGTACATAAGGAGAGAATTAAGCAATCAGTATCATTCCAATATTGCAGTCATTCTTGCTTCTTGTGTTCCTCTTATAAGTCTGCAGACATGTTTTATCCTGTACTTAGATATTATTTCAGAGGAAAAACATTTGTTTGGACAACAATTCATCAGAAACAGAAGGTGTTCATTGTTTGGATCATAATATTATTCTATAACTATTATAAATTATTCTAAAGAATTCTGGACAACACCATCTTGACAATGTCATGGTTCTTAGGGGACAAGTACATTTTCAGTTTTGAAAGTTATACAAACTTTTCATTCATTTAGGACTTTCATGGACCTTTATAAGGTGTACGGATGCAAATTTATGTCGATCTATGGAAAACACATTAACTTGCAGACAAAGAACAATTAATTAGATTTATGGAGACAGGTGCTTGTTAAATCGATATACTGCAATGATTTCTAATGTCTGTGTCAGGAGAGGAAGTGATTCTTAATTAAGCCTTCATTTACTTAGCCGTTACACGACTTGAAAAGGGAAATGTACCTTCGATTTTATATCAGAACTGTCAGTTTTGAAATTTTCCAGATCTGTTGTTTAGAATTCTATAAGTCATGCTGATAGCAATTTTGGCACCTAGTCATAAAAGGCAGTAAATATATTTCATCCTGATTGGTTACGACAAATAAGGGGCTGGGTTCCCATATGAAAATTTCTTGGGATTAAATTGCCTCATCAAAAGAAATCTAGTCAGTCTACAATTTTCCTGCAAGAGTGAAAATAAAAGGGACTCTGAGACTGAATTTTGGAAGAAATTCTCTCATAAAACATTAGTCAAAGGGACAGGATGCCTGGAAAGTCAACGGACACAATTTTAGCGGTAGAAGCGAACAAAGATTGAAATCAGAAGATATTTGAGTCAATTTCATGTAGTTCGTTGATACCAATATAATGATTTGCATGAATTTAATTCTTTATATTTGCATGAATTTATTCGTTTAAATTCGTAGATCAATATTCTTGATATGCGTATAACTGTGGTAAGTTTAGATACAGGAATTCGTACAATGATCTTCTTTAAATAAGATGACGAATTGTTTGAATTTGTTGTCTTGTTTGAATCGGAATTGGGGATTCTAAGATTTCATGCATTACTTTACTTGATATGAGTTATGAGAATCCATTGAATTCACCAATCTTAGATGATTTCATGTATAATAAAGACTTGAATGTGTGTGATCTCTGAAAATAACCTAGTTAAGCAATGTCATGAATTTCATTCATTCATTTGTGTAACTGAGATCAGAACGAACTGTCATGCCTCTTGCAATGCTAATGGGAATCAGTAATGAAATAGCCATTAGGAAGTACATTAATATTGTGAAACTAGGTTTGTTTATGGTTTGCCATGTTTAGCTTGACCAGACAACCTCTGGTCTATTTGAATTCTGATGGAACAATATCTGACATAAGGAGAGGGGAGTAATGATCTGACAGAATATTTAGGTTGTCTCTGTTTATTTTCTATGGGGAAATAGCTCGACGGACGTATCCACAGAAGTATCCACTGTAGTATCTACATATGTAACCACTAACCCAAGCAAGGTTTGAGGGCTGAAAAGAGGCAAGGCAAGTAGGGAGGTTGGAAAAGGGAAAACGCAAAAGGACCTAGAGAAACCATCATAGTAAAGTCGGAGAAGACCAGAATAAGCAGGTTATGAAGGCAAAGACTTTGATCATTCACTCGATTATATGATGAACAAATTCTATCATTTAAACAGATAGGCTATTTAGAAAAATATATTTGTGTCTGAAATTCAGTGAAAGATTTATTCCAAAAAGAAGTATCTTCCTTATGTAATGTATTATCTCAGTTATTTATGTAATTGATTATATATTTTAAAAAATTCATGTACGGGGGTCGTGTCATTCTGTTCTATGTATCTGCTCGGATCTCTATTTATTCCATCTAAAATTTCACTTTATTTTAATATTTACTCGATCCAGGCAACAACATTAATAAGGGCAATCACCTTCTAGATAATGATAGCCAAATAAAGCAGACACCTTATAAGAAGGTACAACCTCATAATACCAAACTACCAGTAGAAACCGCTACAAAAGAACAAGTTTGGATTCACTTCATAATAGTTCCTCTCACATTTTCATTTATACCTTTGATGATTAAATTGTTTGTTAAATTCATTGTCATTTTTTCTGTTACTTAGTTTGTGATCATAGATTTGTATCACTATTCACAGCTTCCACTGGTTTTTTGCTATTTACGTAATAAACATGTGACATCCCTGTCAATTATGATTTCCTTACAAATGTGAGCCTACTCCATTGATTTAAGACTCAGCTAACATCAATTTATGAATTGCTCAATTTAGAAACATGAGATCAAGTTACAGGGGACTGAGACCAAGTTCAGTACATGGATGCAATGGAACTGATAATGAACCAAAGTCTAAAAATAGGGCCAATTCCACTGCACCAAGTCCTTGATGCAAGGTGTGTAATAAATGTATCAAAATGATCCTGACACTGGATGCTAAATAAATCCAGACTGCAGAAATGAGATCACTCCACTCACTATGCTGCTGATGCTGAATGTGAGATAAATGTAACAAAATGTAAAAATGAGATCACTTACTCATCACCATGTTCCTGATACAGAATGTGTGTGTGTGTGTGTGTGTGTATGATTTGGATTTTTAACGTAGCTTTAACATTTTTTCAGTCATATCGCTATGATGTCTGCAGTATGACAGTTTATACTGATGTCTAGCACTGGCGCATCATGCCACAGACATGTAGCATGAGATGTCCCATCCAGTCACATTATCCTGACACCAGGCCAACCAGTCCTAACACTAACCTATTAATGCTGAGCATCAAGTGAGGTAGCTGTTAGTACAATTTTTTGGTATGACTTGGCCAGAGATCGAACCCATAACTTCCGCATCTGAGCCAGACACTCTAACCACTAGGCCACAATACAGAATGTGAAATAAATGTACCAAAATGTAGAACGCATAAATGATATACTCCCACTTCATCATGCTCCTGATGCTGGATGTGAGATCATCATGAGATGAGTATGTGAGATCATCATGAGTATTCGGAGCAAAAAAGACATGCATAAATAGCTCTAACTCTATAAGAACATGAGCCCATTATTATCAATGCAATTTTTAAAATCATGTACTATTAAGACAATCAAGCTTAACAAAAGAAAAAGGATTTAATTTACCTCTTAAGCGGAAATCTGACAAACTATGAATGTCAGGCTCATCACTATCGCTATTGGAATAATATCCTGCAACGAAATTAACATTTGTTGCTTCCCCAAGGCTTATGATTTTTTGAGTAGTTTGATCAAGGTTTCCACTTGCTGGCTGGGAATTTGGGTCATTAAGTTCATTAGACATGTTCCAACTTCTTGTAAGCTTAACAGATAATCTAAGCTTAAATATATAAAAAAAAACAGCCTGTTAACTGTTTCCAGATGCTCTTCTGAATCCAACAGCAGTATGACTTGCTTCTTTAATGTACAAGTTTTGTTGTATCCAATTAACAGCTGTGTTCCTGATATTTCAATGAATTTCAGGGTTAAAAAAATTATAAAGATGAAAGTCATCAGTGGAAATGGGAAAGTCAGTTGTCTCCAAATTTTCAATCAAGCAGTTTAAAGCTTGGCTAAAACACAGAATTTCTCTTCCTGTTCTACTTTTTCTCCTCAATCCTTTTCCCTGCTAAATCAGAGTTGAAGTTAACACTGTTTTTAGCACACAATATTGATCCACCATAACCTCTTCAATCCAATATTAAAGACAATTCTACTTCACAACTAATTAGTGAAGTTCAATAATGAAGTGAAATGTTCCACATAAAAATTTACACTATATGATATTAGCTCTGCCACACATTTGTGGAACCTGAACAATCAATTCAATATACATCACTTCCTGGTTATATATTGATATATATGTATTTACTGGTTGAGTAATCTACACTACCTAGTAGATATACCTTGCCTGGGGTTTTGTTTACACTGCATAAAAATTATGTCAGCCCAAATTCATTATTTCAACCTCCCAACCTATAAATGATCAATTCATACAATCTCTCTCTCCCAACCTATCACTGATCAATTCATACAATCTCTCTCTCCCAACCTATCACTGATCAATTCATACTATCTCTCTCTCCCAACCTATCACTGATCAATTCATACTATCTCTCTCTCCCAACCTATCAATGATCAATTCATACTATCTCTCTCTCCCAACCTATCAATAATCAGTACTGTCCCTTGTTCCAACCTATCAATGATCAGTACTGTCCCTTGTTCCAATTTATCACTGCCAATCTGATCACCCTCATATTCAAGCATACCTACATATAACAGCAAGACTTAAATTCAATGCTTTCTTGTTGTGCGACAACTGTTGTTTTTGTTGTTATTGTTGTGGGGTTTAGCGGCATTTTTCAGCACACGATAGGTTATACATGGCAGCCAGTATTAATGGTGGAGGAAGAACCCGGGAAAACCCCGGAAAGAACCACAAACCCATGAGAAGCTACTGGTAAGCTTTCTCACATACCCACATTGGCTGAATCTTAGACTCGAACTGCCACAGACAGAGGTGAGATGGCAGTGATCCATAATGAAGAGTGCTTTAGACCACTCGGGGATAGAGATAAAAACCTAGTATTAGTTTAGTGAAAAGGAGGGTGGGGGCAATGTTATGTAACCTTTGTGATTCCCATATTAATGTAATGAGACTAAAATGTAGAGGAGAGCTAACTCTATGCAACAGTACTTCTCTACTGTTTTGAGATTCTACACTTAAAATGCAAGATTTATATAATGTGTCTGATGCAAAATAATTGATGGAAATTGAATTTAATATAGAAGACCAAAACCTAATAATTTTACAAACAGTGATCCTCATCTATGATCTTTTGCCATGATAATAACCATATAATGCCCCTATCTTTTGCCATGATAATAACCATATAATGCCCATATCTTTTGCCATGATAATAACCATATAATGCCCCTATCTTTTGCCATGATAATAACCATATAATGCCCCTATCTTTTGCTTTGATAATAACCATATAATGCCCCTATCTTTTGCCATGATATTAACCATATAATGCCCCTATCTCTTGCCATGATAATAACCATATAATGCCCATATCTTTTGCCATGATAATAACCATATAATGCCCCTATCTTTTGCCATGATAATAACCGTATATTGCCCCTATCTTTTGCTTTGACAATAACGATATAATGCCCCTATCTTTTGCCATTATAAAACCATATAATGTCCCTATCTTTTGCCATGATAATAACCATATAATGCCCTTATCTTTTGCCATGATAATAACCATATAATGCCCCTATCTTTTGCCATGATAATAACCATATAATGCCCCTATCTTCTGCCGTTATAAAACCATATAATGTCCCTATCTTTTGCCATGATATTAACCATATAATACCCCTATCTTTTGCCATGATAATAACCATATAATGTCCCTATCTTTTGCCATGATAATAACCATATAATGCCCCTATCTTTTGCCATTATAAAGCCATATAATGTCCCTATCTTTTGCCATGATATTAACCATATAATGCCCCTATCTTTTGCCATGATATTAACCATATAATGCCCCTATCTTTTGCCATGATAATAACCATATAATACCCCTATCTTTTGCCATGATATTAACCGTATAATGCCCCTATCTTTTGCCATGATAATAACCATATAATACCCCTATCTTTTGCCATGATATTAACCGTATAATGCCCCTATCTTTTGCCATGATATTAACCATATAATGCCCCCATCTTTGCCATGATAATAACCATATAATGCCCCCATCTTTTGCCATGATATTAACCATGTAATGCCCCTATCTTTTGCCATGATAATAACCATATAATACCCCTATCTTTTGCCATGATAATAACCGTATAATACCCCTATCTTTTGCCATGATAATAACCGTATAATGCCCCTATCTTTTCCCATGATAATAACCATATAATGCCCCTATCTTTTCCCATGATATTAACCATATAATGCCCCTATCTTTTGCCATGATATTAACCATATAATGCCCCTATCTCTTGCCATGATAATAACCATTTAATGCCCCTATCTCTTGCCATGATAATAACCATATAATGCCCCTATCTTTTGCCATGATAATAACCATATAATGCCCCTATCTTTTGCCATGATATTAACCATATAATGCCCCTATCTTTTGCCATGATAATAACCATATAATGCCCCTATCTTTTGCCATGATAATAACCATATAATACCCCTATCTTTTGCCATGATAATAACCATATAATACCCCTATCTTTTGCCATGATAATAACCGTATAATGCCCCTATCATTTGCCATGATAATAACCGTATAATACCCCTATCTTTTGCCATGATAATAACCGTATAATGCCCCTATCTTTTGCTTTGATAATAACCATATAATGCCCCTATCTTTTGCCATGATAATAACCATATAATGCCCCTATCTTTTGCCATGATAATAACCGTATAATGCCCCTATCTTTTGCTTTGATAATAACCATATAATGCCCCTATCTTTTGCCATTATAAAACCATATAATGTCCCTATCTTTTGCCATGATAATAACCATATAATGCCCCTATCTTTTGCCATGATAATAACCGTATAATGCCCCTATCTTTTGCCATGATAATAACCATATAATGCCCCTATCTTTTGCCATTATAAAACCATATAATGTCCCTATCTTTTGCCATGATAATAATCGTATAATGCCCCTATCTTTTGCCATGATAATAACCATATAATGCCCCTATCTTTTGCCATGATAATAACCATATAATACCCCTATCTTTTGCCTTGATAATAACCGTATAACCGTATAATGCCCCTACCTTTTGCCATGATAATAACCATATAATGCCCCTATCTTTTGCCATGATAATAACCATATAATGCCCCTATCTTTTGCCTTGATAATAACCATATAATGCCCCTATCTTTTGCCATGATAATAACCATATAATGCCCATATCTTTGCCATGATAATAACCATATAATGCCCCTATCTTTTGCCATGATATTAACCATGTAATGCCCCTATCTTTTGCCATGATAATAACCGTATAATGCCCCTATCTTTTGCCATGACATTAACCATATAATGCCCCTATCTTTTGCCATGATAATAACCATATAATACCCCTATCTTTTGCCATGATAATAACCATATAATGCCCCTATCTTTTGCCATGATATTAACCATATAATGCCCCTATCTTTTGCCATGATAATAACCATATAATGCCCCTATCTTTTGCCATGATATTAACCATATAATGCCCCTATCTTTTGCCATGATAATAACCATATAATGCCCCTATCTTTTGCCATGATAATAACCATATAATACCCCTATCTTCTGCCATGATAATAACCATATAATACCCCTATCTTTTGCCATGATAATAACCGTATAATGCCCCTATCTTTTGCTTTGATAATAACCATATAATGCCCCTATCTCTTGCCATGATAATAACCATATAATGCCCATATCTTTTGCCATGATAATAACCATATAATGCCCCTATATTTTGCCATGATAATAACCGTATAATGCCCCTATCTTTTGCTTTGATAATAACCATATAATGCCCCTATCTTTTGCCATTATAAAACCATATAATGTCCCTATCTTTTGCCATGATAATAACCATATAATGCCCCTATCTTTTGCCATTATAAAACCATATAATGTCCCTATCTTTTGCCATGATAATAACCGTATAATGCCCCTATCTTTTGCCTTGATAATAACCGTATAATGCCCCTATCTTTTGCCATGATAATAACCATATAATGCCCCTATCTTTTGCCATGATAATAACTGTATAATGCCCCTATCTTTTGCCATGATAATAACCATATAATGTCCCTATCTTTTGCCATGATAATAACCATATAATGCCCCTATCTTTTGCCATGATAATAACCATATAATGCCTCTATCTTCTGGCATGATAATAACCATATAATGCCCCTATCTTTTGCCATGATAATAACCGTATAATGCCCCTATCTTTTGCCATGATAATAACCATATAATGCCCCTATCTTTTGCCATGATAATAACCGTATAATGCCCCTATCTTCTGCCATGATAATAACCGTATAATGCCCCTATCTTCTGCCATGATAATAACCGTATAATGCCCCTATCTTTTGCCATGATAATAACCGTATAATACCCCTATCTTTTGCCATGATAATAACCGTATAATACCCCTATCTTTTGCCATGATAATAACCATATAATGCCCCTATCTTTTGCCATGATAATAACCGTATAATGCCCCTATCTTTTGAAATGATAATAACCTTATAATGGCCCTATCTTTTGCCATGATAATAACCATATAATGCCCCTATCTTTTGTAATTATAATAACCATATAATACCCCTATCTTTTGCCATCATAATAACCATATAATGCCACTATCTTTGGGCAGGAGCTTTCGTACACCTCTGACATTGTTGACATATGCCACCACTATCTCTTCACAGTAGTTACAGTACTCTTCTGACATTCGACACATTCCACCACTAAAACGTGGTATGTTAAATAACTGCACAGAAATAAAGTTGTGCATGGTAGTGTTTGACACAATGTTATAGAACTGCACAAAAATAACATTGTACATGGTAGTGTTTGATGCCATTTGATGATGAAAAAAAGTATACTTCACTTAGTCATGTGTTGACTTGAAATGCACTCAGAAAGCAATAAAAACAAACAAAATCATCATATATCGCCTAACCCTAATCTAGACTGCAAACATATATTCCACTCATGTACTGCAATCCATGTATTATATACAGACACAAAACTGTCCTTTCAAAACTATTGCTATACATACTCTCAATAGCGTACTGGAGTAAATTCACAAAAGACACAAAATAAAGAAACTGGTTCAAACAAAATGTAGATTTAAATCAAGACATAATGGAGGTAAAGAGATTATGTTGCTATGGAGATCAACACATGAGTAATGTACTGAACAAGACCTATTTCTACATGTACATTCACCATTGTCTTTCACCACTGGGGAGGTAATAACACTACCTAAATATTGAGTAATGTTTTATGTTTCTAAATTTTATGTTCCTTAACACATTAACCCCTAGCGATGACTTAATGGGGCAGGAGGTAGTAGCCTACAGCCGAGCTCTGTAGCATCATGGTCATGCATGATACACCAAAGTGGGTGGTATTATAGAAAGGTAGACAGATGTAGCTCTACAATAATCTGGAATATCTAGTTACACTACAAAATACAGATAAAGACCCGACCTTTTTCTACCCAAAATTTGCCCGTGGTTGGAATCCGATTTTATGTCTGGATTTTAGATTTTTTGGTCTCAGATCTAAGCAAACCGGTATTAACTGCAAATAGACAGATGAGCCTTTGCAAAGAGTAGGATAAGACGGGCATTTGGATTAAAGAGTGGTCTCCATACAAAAATAATGGCTCCGTTTAGCAAAAAAAAAAGAAAAAAGAACTCCAACTTTTACCCCTCTGCTCATGCGCAAGTCAAACAGCCAATGAAAAACGATGTTTCTAACACAACTAGGCAGTATGTTATTGAAAGATGACTGGGGATTTGGTGTTTTTGCGTCTATTCACAGATAGCTTTCAAAATATGTTTCTTCCTCGATTTTCAGGCGAAAATGACAAAAAGCTTCAGGGGTTAATGTGATAAGTGTAATTTATGCAGCCATTTAGGAACTAACTATGCTCTGAAAAAGAATGGAGGGGTGGTAAGTTATGGTACACATAAAACTAAAATTCTGTATTTTTAAACACTTATCCCCAATTTTGACTTTCAACCCAAAGTTTCTAACATTACTAGGTAAGAACTGTCCCACAGGCAAATGCCAGTTGGGTACTCCCATATGAATGCCAATAGGGGTACTCCCATAGACAAATACCAGTTGGCTACTCCCATAGGCAAATGCCAGTTGGGTGCTTGTCTTCCATTGCCCTGTTCTTCCATTGCCCTGTAAGTATATACATAGCTACATAGTGTGGATCTGAAGAGTTTCCAAAATATCACCCAGGGGTTTATGCCCTAAAGCAGAAATGCAGAAGTATGGACCCTGCGGCCAATGTCATATATATATATATATATATATATATATATATATATATATATATATGTGTGTGTGTGTGTGTGTGTGTGTGTGTGTGTGCTTAACTGCCCAGTAAGTTATTTATGTATATGTTTCTATGGCAGGAATATGAACAGTCTCCAAGTTATGACCCTGGAGCTTGAAGTCCACTGACGTCAATGCCAGTCACATATATATATATATATATATATATATATATATATATATATATATATATATATATATATATATATATATTCATGCCCATTAAGTACAATTTCCCTTCTGCTTAGGTTTTGACCTGAAATGAACTAAAATCATTCTGTTTGATGAAAATGAATCAGTACTAGACAATTTTGGAAAAACAAAACTACATTACATGCCCAATACATTTCAGGATGTTTGGGATTTTATGGACCAGTGGAATGTGTATCCACAGTAGAGCACGTTTCTGGCAGAGTATATGTCTCTAGCAGAATGCATATCCCCAACAGAGTGCATGCCCCTAGAATGCATGTCTCCAGCAAAAAGCATGTCCCTAGAAGGATGCTTGTCCCCAGCAGAGTGCATGTCCCCAGTAGAGTACATGTTCTCAGCAGAATGCATATCCCCAGCAGTGTGCAAATACGTGTTCTCAGCAAAGTACATGTCCCCAGCAAAAAGCATGACCTTAGAAGGATGCTTGTCCCCAGCAGAGTGCATTTCCCCAGTAGAGTGCAAGTACATGTTCTCAGCAAAGTACATGTCCCCAGCAAAAAGTATGTCCCTAGAAGGATGCTTGTCCCCAACAGAGTGCATGTCCCCAGTAGAGTACATGTTCTCAGCAGAATGCATATCCCCAACAGCGTGCAAGTATATGTTCTCAGCAAAGTACATGTTCCCAGCAAAAAGCATATTCCAAGAAGAATGTTTGTCCCCAGCAGAGAGCAAGTACATGTTCTCAGCAGAGTACGTCCCCAGCAAAAAGCATGCCCCTAGAAGAATGCTTGTCTCCAACAGAATGCAAGTGCATGTTCTCAGCAGAGAGCATATCCCCATGAAAGTATAATAAAAATAATGACTTTATTTTAAGGAGCGTGTTTGGTCAACAAACCAATATACCCTGAGGCCTTCTACAATTACATGTGTCTGTGTCTGTTTGTATGTGTGTGCGTGTGTGATGCACATCTGTTACAAGATAGGGTCTCTTTAGAAAACAACAGCTACTAAAAACTAGAAAACTGATCTAATGCTACAATAAAATGTGCACAAGGCTTTAGGGATACAGGATTCATATGAAGAGTAGTAGTGAACACAAGTGAAACATATAGGTGAGTACATGATATAACAAAGATTTAAAGAGTAGTTGTATTGAATTACACAAAATCATACGAATAATTGTTTTTGTAGATATTGACTAAGAAGCTTTTAAAAGGCTTGGTACGAGTCAGCTGACTTTTTATAGGGTGGTATGGAATTCCAGTTTGGCTCTACGAAAAGCAAAAATCTTATAAAACTCTGAATTTGGTTTATGAAAATAAACAAGTTTGAAATGGACCTTAGTTGATACATATGAAAATTTTTAACAAATTTAAAATTATATTAAATATATTAGGAGCCGATCCATATAAGGATTACAGACTAGTAAACCCTTTTGAAACAGAGTTCTCTGTGTCCCCAGTGGTGTAAATGTTCCAAGAAAAGCATGTGTCCCTAGTTGGAGTACATATTCATAGCAGAGTGCATGTACCCAATGGAAAGCATGTACCCAACGTTGTGCATGTTCATAAAAGCATAGTCAATGCTTTTGTTACATTACATGTACAAGAACCCTGACCTTGCAGAACCAGCATCCCTTAGTAACTTCTCACCTGTCTTTCTGTTAATATTTCTAAAATGCCAGTCATAAAAATGTTTCATTTTGTCTATGATGACACAGCCAATACATTCATATGCAGATTGTTGACTACAACACAGCATTATGATTTGCTTGGGTCACATTCCATGTAGTTATCATCATTCCAGTACACAATGTTTGTGACCATAGAACCTGCTTTTGTGATGTGAATTGAATAAACAACTGAGACTGGCATATGTATATAGTAACAATGCACACCGTTTCAACCGAAACAAGAGCATCTTCCAGCCAATGAGTGGGATCCTGTTTACAATGTATCATGTCATCCCTCAGGCATCCTAAGGGCTTTGACATAGGATATTGCTCACATCCCTTTGTACTGCTCTTTATTTATAATACTTCTTCCTATTTCAAAATGAAGGGTACAGATCTTCTCATTTCAACTTTCATCAACTCATTGTATGGCAAAAATTACTTTTAAGCTCTACTGGGTGAATTGCAATGATTTTCAGCCTTGCAGAAAAGATAGATACCTACCTGTCAGTGTTTTAACACTGATCGACCTAAATATAGTTTATGCTGATTTAAACAATAAGGCAGCATTTCAAACAACTGAACTGCTCCATAACAAGATAAAGTCACCAAAACTGACTCAATGCTTCTTGATGAAAGAAAATTAAACACATACACCAAGGAACTTTGTGCTGAGCTGAAGTCTTTGACTAAACCCGTCTTGTGTGATGCCGTTCACACTGTGAGCCCCACTGAAAGTAACCTATTATCCAATAAATATCCTAACCCTAACCCATGTCTTAGGTGGATGTCATTTACACTGTAAGCCTCAGTGTAAGTAAAATACTACATAATACCAATGGTTGTGATGAAAATAGCTCTCCATCAAGGGCATTGCAGAACAAGACTTTTGTGTCTAAATGTTTATTTTCCCTTTCAGTTGCAGTTGAGACAAATACCACTGCTGGTTATGAACACTCCTATGTCTCCCAATAATCTCCCATTTCAGTCATGTCTTCCAACAGCTCTTCATGGGCTATAAATGCAGTGAAGTTACAAACCAGTGAATGACTCAGCCAGCTTTGAAAGAAACGGGAGTCAGTGTGCTACAGAACTGGTTTCCAAAAGCACTGACAAAACATCAGTCAGGAAGCTCTTGGAAAAATTTGTGAAATTTGTCAAGTGAATATTTAGAAGTTTAAAATAGCAAATGTTGACAGATTTTGTCACATACCTGATGTGGGGCCACTAAATTAATATTAGTTATACTTTGTTCAGAATCTGGACTTTATTATATCACTACTTTTTATGTGCATTTATATCCCTACTTGTTATGTATATCTATATCACTACTTTTTATGTGTATCTATATCACTGTTTGTTATGTATATCTATATCAATACTTTTTATGTGTATCTATATCACTACTTGTTATGTATATCTATATCACTACTTGTTATGTATATCTATATCACTATTTGTTATGTATATCTATATCACTACTTGTTATGTATATCTATATCAATACTTTTTATGTGTATCTATATCACTACTTGTTATGTATATCTATATCACTACTTGTTATGTATATCTATATCACTACTTTTTATGTGTATCTATATCACTACTTGTTATGTATATCTATATCACTACTTGTTATGTATATCTATATCACTATTTGTTATGTATATCTATATCACTACTTGTTATGTATATCTATATCAATACTTTTTATGTGTATCTATATCACTACTTGTTATGTATATCTATATCACTACTTGTTATGTGTATCTATATCACTACTTTTTATGTGTATCTATATCTCTACTTGTTATGTGTATCTATATCTCTACTTGTTATGTGTATCTATATCACTACTTGTTATGTGTATCTATATCACTACTTGTTATGTATATCTATATCTCTACTTTTTATATATATCTATGGTTTTTGTAACTCCAGGTACATTATTTTATCAAAATTTGGTTATTTTTATTCATGGCTATAATGTGTACATAATAGCTTTATTTTGTTTTGCCTATGTGATTTGAATCTGTTAAGATCATAATACTACATACGATATATATATATATATATATATATATATATATATATATATATATATATATATATGTGTGTGTGTGTGTGTGTGTGTGTGTGTGTGTTGACAACTATTAATAATAATCTTAATAATAAAACTTAAATAGCGACTTTTGTCTTAATCTCTCAGTCGCTGATGGGGTTTTGACAGTTCTAGAATTCTTGAACTTCCCATTGGTTGGGCTATGTCACATGAATAGGCCAAAATAAGTAGCATATTCTGTCACATAGAGATCTATTACAAAATACAAGCGCAATATACCGTGTACATAAGGAGAAAATTAAGCAATCAGTTTCATTCCAATTTTGGAGACATTCTTGCTTCTTGTGTTCCTCTTATAAGTCTGCAGACATGTTTTATCCTGTACTTAGATATTATTTCAGAGGAAAAACATTTGTTTGGACCACAGTCCATCAGAAACAGAAAGTGTTCATTGTTTGGATTATAATATTATTCTAAAACTATTATAAATTATTCTAAAGAATTCTGGACAACACCATCTTGACAATGTCATGGTTCTTAGGGGACAAGTACATTTCCAGTTTTGAAATTTATACAAACTTTTCATACATTTAAGACTTTCATGGACCTTTAACTCATTCAGCCCCAGCACTGTTTTCAGCATCTCTGCTGCTATGCCTCAGAAGCACAAAGCTGTGTCTAGCTGTTTGTGCCCCATAGTTTTTACCTGTTTGAAAACATCTTGCACATGCATTCACTCTTACCTTAATTTCTCTTCTTATATCCAACCAAAATCCACGAATTTTTCACCATTTATTTCAAATGAATTTGTCGATACATTGATGTAATTTTTTTCCCTATTTGTTGAAGTCTTTCACAACTTATTTATACAGTATTTACAAAATTATGTCAACGTTTATCCGCAAGAACTCCATCATCAGCGCTGTCAGCATCCTCATCTTCGGACGATTCAATCTCAGAAACTTCTATGTCCGAATCTAAATCTTACAAAATATCCAAGTGCCGAACATATCTTTCCTCAGCCTGCTCAATATTTTCAAGATCAAACCCGAGAAACTCCACATTTTTGCTCTTGTCAAAAGTCACTCTTCTGTCCGCCATCATTTATGATTTTTCATGAACAGAACACGTGTAGTTAAACCGCTCTCAAACTGTAGCCCTTGGCTTCTGAACAATTCAGATTTCCACAAATGAAAGTAACATCATTTCTGATTGGTTTAATAGTTGTTTAGTTCTTAGAATAAACCATTTCTAACCAATCAGAGACGTTGTATCTAACACACTTTCATCACGCCTGGAGACGGGATCAGCCATTGAATGCAGTAAACAAATCACGACTACAGGCGGGATCGGCCAATGAATGCAGAAACCGGATCACGCTTACAGACGGGATCGGGGCCGAATGAGTTAAAAGGTATAAGGATTCAAATTTCTTTCAGTCTATGGAAAACACATTAACTTGCGGACAGAGAACAATTAATTAGATTTATGGGGACAGGTGCTTGTTAAATTGCTATACTGCAATGATTTCTAATGTCTGTGTCAGGAGAGGAAGTGATTCTTAATTAAGCCTTCATTTACTTAGCTGTTACATGACTTGAAAAGGGAAGGGTACCTTCGATTTTATATCGGAACTGTCAGTTTTGAAATTTTCCAGATCTGTTGTTTAGAATTCTATAAGTCATGCTGATAGAAATGTTGGCACCTAGTCATAAAAGGCAGTAAATATATTTCATCCTGATTGGTTACGACAAATAAGGGGCTGGGTTCCCATATGAAAATTTTTTGGGATTAAATTGCCTCATCAAAAGAAATCTAGTCAGTCGACAATTTTCCTGCAAAAGTGAAAATATAAGTGACTCTGAGAATGAATTTGGAAGAAATTCTCTCATAAAACATTGGTCAAAGGGACAGGATGCCTGGAAAGTCAACGGACACAATTTTAGCGGTAGAAGTGAACAAAGATTGAATTCAGAAGATATCTGAGTCAATTTCATGTAGTTCGTTGATACCAATATAATGAATTGCATGAATTTAATTGTTTATATTTGCATGAATTTATTCATTTAAATTCGTAGATCAATATTCTTGATATGTGTATAACTGTGGTAAATTCAGATACAGGAATTTGTACAATGATCTTCTTTATATAGGTTTGACAAATTGTTTGAATTTGTCGTTTTGTTTGTATAGGAATTGGGTATTCTAAGATTTCATGCATTACTTTACTTGATATGTGTTATGACAGTCCATTGAATTCACAAATCTTAGATGATTTCATGTATAATAAAGACTTAAATGTCTATGTTCGCTGAAAATAACATAGTTAAACAATTTAATAAATTTCATTCATTCATTTGCATAACTGAGATCAGAACAGAACTTTTATGTCTCTTGCAATGCTAATGGGAATCAGTAATAAAATAGCCATTAGGAAGTACATTAATCTTGTGAAACTAGGTTTGTTTATGGTTTGCCATGTTTAGCTTGACCAGACAGCCTTTGGTCTATTTGAATTCTGATGGAACAATATCTGACATAATGAAAGGGGAGTAATGATCTGTTCCCAATAGGACAACTGACTGAATATTTAGGTTGTCTCTGCTTATTTTTTATCGGGAAATAGCTCCACGAACGTATCCACAGAAGAACCCACTGAAGTATCTAAATACGTATATCCACTAACCCAAAGAAAGTTTGATGGCTGAAAAGACGCAAGGCAGTAGGAAGGATGGAAAAGGGAAAAAGCAAAAGGACCTGGAGGAACCATCATAGTGAAGTCAGAGAAGACCGGAATAAGCAAATTATGAAAGTAATGACTTTGATCATTTACTCGATTATATGATGAACAAATTCTATCATTTAAACAGACTGGCTATTTAGATAAATATATTTGTGTTTGAAATTCGGCGAAAGATTTATTCCAAAAAGAAGTGTATCTTCCTTATGTAATTGATTTTTTTTTAAAAATTCATGTAATTGGGCTCATGTCATTCTGTTCTATGTATCTGTTCAGATCTCTATTTATTCCATCTATAATTTCACTTTATTTTAATATTTACTCAATCCGAGCAACAACAATACCGAGGGGGATCACCCTCTAGATAATGATAGCCAAATAAAGCGGACACCTTATAAGAAGGTACAACCTCATAATACCAAACTACCAGTAGAAACCACTACAAAAGGACAAGTTTGGATTCATTTCCTCTCACATTTTCATTTATACCTTTGATGATTAAATTATTTGTTAAATTCATTGTCAATTTTTCTGTTACTTAGTTTGTGACCATAGATTTGTATCACTACTCTTCACAGCTTCCACTGGTCTTTTGCTATTTAGGCAATATACATGTGACATCCCTGTCAATTATGATTTCCTTACAAATGTCAGCCTACTCCATTGATTTAAGACTCAGGTGGTGCTCTACAGTTTCGTATTTTGCATTGGGTTAGAATTTTAAAGAAAAAGAATTTCCCCGGCTTTCCTCACTGGTTATACTGGCTATTTAAAAAAGACCTTGTATATCTTAGGTATAATTCAAAGAACCTTTAATTCCTTTTATTTTGGTGTATCATTGATGGGTGTACTATGGGTTATAGAGTATACAGCTTGGCCTTCCTTCAGATGTGCACCTTTCAAAAAAGTGCTAGCTCTACTTGGTCAGTTCACTTCCTGAACTTCAGAGGTAAATTGTATAAAAAAGAACCGATAACTTCTTTTACATTTTATATATTTGGTAATTCATTCATTGCACTTTCAGAAGCTGGTATTGTCTAATCTGGCAAAATTCATTTTCCCTATTTTAATAGCTGCTATGTATAGTGTACTTCAGACTAATTCAGGCTGATTTTGTAACACAAGGGAGCAGTAATTTTAGTTAGCAGTGTGCTTAAATCATGTAAAATGTCCAAAAGTACAATATCCAAAAGAAATATCATTCACATTACATTAATGTAGCATAGAGGTATGCCAACATTCTCTCCATTGTGCATGTTTTAAATGTGAACTACTTCACCTTACATATGTCACTCTTTCAAAAGTACATATTAACTGGTGAATGCTAACATCAATTTAAGAATTGCTCAATTTAGAAACATGAGACCAAGTTACAGGGGACTGAGACCAAGTTCAGTACATGGATGCAATGAAACTGATAATGAACCAAAGTCTAAAAATAGGGCCAATTCCATTGCACCAAGTCCTTGATGCAAGGTGTGTAATAAATGTATCAAAATGATCCTGGCACTGGATGCTAGATAAATCCAGACTGCAGAAATGAGATCACTCCACTCACTAAGCTGCTGATGCTGAATGTGAGATAAATGTAACAAAATGTAGAAATGAGATCACTTACTCATCACCATGTTCCTGATACAAATGTGTGTGTGTGTGTGTGTATGATTTGGATTTTTAACGTAGCTTTAACATTTTTTCAGTCATATCGCTATGATGTCTGCAGTGTGACAGTTTATACTGATGTCAAACACTGCGGCATCATGCTGCAGACATGTAGCATGATGTCCCACCCAGTCACATTATTCTGACACCAGGCTGACCAGTCCTAACACTAACCTCTTAATGCTGAGCACCGAGCGAGGCAGCTGTTAGTACCCTTTTTGGAAGTCTTTGGTATGACTCAGCCGGAGATTGAACCCACAACCTCCCACATCTGAGGCAGACACTCTAACCACTAGGCCACAATACAGAATGCGAGATAAATGAACCAAAATGTAGAATGCATAAATGAGATACTCCCACTTCATCATGCTCCTGATGTTGGATGTGAGATTATCATGAGATGAGTATGTGAGATCATCATGAGATGAGTATTCAGTGCAAAAAAGACATGCATAAATAGCTCTAACTCTGTAAGAACATGAACTCGTTATTATTAATACAATTTTTAAAATTATGTACTATTAAGACAATCAAGCTTAACAAAAGAAAAAAAAATTAATTTACCTCTTAAGCGGAAATCTGACAAACTATGAATGTCAGGCTCATCACTATCACTATTGGAATAATATCCCGCAACGAAATTAACATTTGTTGCTTCCCCAAGGCTTATGATGCATTGAGCAGTTTGATCAAGGTTTCCACTTGCTGGCTGGGAATTTTGGTCATTAAGTTCATTAGACATCTTCCAACTTGTGTCTTTAATGTACAAGTTTTGTTGTATCCAATTAACAGCTATGTTCCTGATATTTCAATGAATTTCAGGGTTAAATAATTACAAAGATGAAAGTCATCAGTGGAAATGGGAAAGTCACTGATAAGTCAGTTGTCTCCAAATTTTCAATCAAGCAGTTTAAAGCTTGGCTAAAACACAGAATTTCTCTTCCTGTTCTACCTTTTTCTCCTCAATCCTTTTCCCTGCTAAATCAGAGTTGAAGTTAACACTGTTTTTAGCACACAATATTGATCCACCATAACCTCTTCAATCCAATATTAAAGACAATTCTACTTCACAACTAATTAGTGAAGTTCAATAATGAAGTGAAATGTTCCACATAAACATTTACACTATGTGACATTAGCTCTGCCCCACATTTGTGGAACCTGAACAATCAATTCAATATACATCACTTCCTGGTTATATATTGATATATATGTATTTACTGGTTGAGTAATCTACACTACCTAGTAGATATACCTTGCCTGGGGCTTTGTTTACACTGCATAAAAATTATTTCAGCCCAAATTCATTATCTCAACCTCCCAACCTATCACTGATCAATTCATACAATCTCGCTCTCCCAACCTATCACTGATCAATTCATACTATCTCTCTCTCCCAACCTATCAATAATCAGTACTGTCCCTTGTTCCAACCTATCAATGATCAGTACTGTCCCTTGTTCCAACTTATCACTGCCAATCTGGTCACCCTCATATTCAAGCATACCTACATATAACAGGAAGACTTAAATTCAATGCTTTCTTATCATATGACAACTGTATGTACATGTATTAAATCAAGTAGAATGCAGTTAACCAATTTGCAATAACAATTTATTCAAGACAAGGCCTCTTCATTTTCACTAAAATTCTTAATTTGTTTCCTCAAGATATATCTTGTTTATATCAAGCAAAACAAAAGAAACTTGAAAATATTGACTCATGGCCTTGACCTTACAAATGTGACCTAAAACATGCAATGCAACACCTCTTCTGGTGACCTATATAAGTATATCAAGCTTCATTCATTTATGTAAAGCAGTGAAGGGTACATGAGGATAGAAAAGTAAAAATTACTACATGCAACCTTAACTCTGAAGATAGATTCACCAAAATGGCACATGACCCAAGTTTTAGTGACGATATAGACATACTATGTCTCATTCCTTCACCTGATACAGCTCGAAAAGAGAACATGCAATACACAAATTCAATATTGTTACAGATATCTGTATCATCTGTTAAATTTATAATATAGAATATAGTTTTTATTGGTTTAATCACAATATTAGTATGATTGGTAATTTTAACACTACTGAATGCACTTTAAAGCTGAGGTCACATTACATTGTGAGCATGTCATCATGAGCCAAGGCTGGAATGGAGCACCTGTTGACAAAGCCTGATTATAAGTATATTTGAACTGTGGATATATCAGGAGCACCCTAGCCACTGATTGGATAAAAATAATAAATAAAAACATTCTGTCGGCAACCAATGTACTTTGCATGGGAAAATTGATTTAAATGTTTGGGAATCTTTTAGTGATTCAGAATTTGTTGATTTGTTGAACAAAAAAGAAGAGACTAGATAGAGGGATAATAGGCCAAATTTAAAATTTAATCTCAGGTTAATAAATGTTATTTTTGAGACGGTCAAAACATCCGAGAGGAAAAAATTCTCCTTTTCATGGTTTTTGCGCACAGCAAGTGCAAACAACATATTTTATTGCCTGCACAAAAAAAAAGAATTCTCCAAAAAGTGAGCATTTTTTGTACAGTGTATATATTGAAAACAAATCCAGTAATGGAAAGTTTTTGGGGGTTAATTAATAAAGCAGTCACTAGAGAATATAACCAGACTGTTCTTGAGGCATAATTTACAAATGTAAGTGGTATATAAAAGGAAATTTTGGGGAAATGTGCCTCGGCCAATCCAGAATTTGCAGCTTAAATTACTCAGAATTTACAATTATGAGTGTATGAGTAATCCAAAAGCCTTTTATTCATGTGAAAGTAAAAAAAACAAAAGGGACTGGTAACATCTGCCTCCTCACTTTTCAAAATAAATCCAGGTATTTATTCCTTTTTAATTGCATACCTGTATTAGAATTTGTTTTATACTAATTCATCTAAAAATATTGTTTACATGACTGAAAGCTTACATAAAATATTTATTTTTCTCTAATATTTCATGTGAAAAGTTAAATACAGTACTGTATATACTTTTTATTTTTATTTATTTATTAATTTATTCTACTGTTGCTTTATTGCATAGTTGGATTGCTCTGGCACTTTTTCTCATAACAGTATTAACTTATTTTTTAAACAGTGTAAAATAACAATAAAATCAGACAAATAAAGATGTTTATGAAGGGGGTATGGATGCTCCAACAGCCTGAGCTGTGAGTAACCTTAAAAGCTTCAAAAGTTTTTGTTAAATCATTACAGGGTGGGGGGTATTATTCTTTAAAAAGAAAACAATCACATCTCATATGTGAAGATACAAGTATAAATTTGTATTAATCTTTTTTACTACTACATTAGTTTAATATCCAAAGGTATCAAGCAGGTTTAATACTATTTTGTAGCAGTAATAATAAAAACAAACTGCTGGTTAAAGGTAGAGGTAGCAATGATATTTATATTCAGTGAGTATATAGTTGCTACTAAAGGAGTCTGACGTTTTGTACATAGAGTTTAAAAGAAAAACCAAATGATTTCCTTTGCGCAGGTTATCAGGTAAAATGTTCCCACTATTCATGAAATTATCCAATCAAAGTTAAAAGAATGGAAGCCCCGTAAAGAGCAGTACCCTCTCTGTACAAAAGTAGTAAGCTGGTGACACTCGGCCCGACTGAAGCGCCCTCTAGTTACTTTGTTATCTCTACTAGATAAGCAAATAAAAGCACCACATATGTTAATTTTTCAGCACACCTGCCAACCCTGACGAGTCCGTCTCAGTAAAGCAGTTGATTTTTTTCCGTAAGATTGTCCATTTTTCAGTAAGGTGTAACAGAATATCAGTAACTACTACTGTAAACCTGGAAAACATAATTAAAAGTTCCACACAGCGATGATAAACATTATGTTCAACTGAATAGTTTGTAAAGTACGCATAGACTGTATTAACACTAGTACAGTTGCACAAACTTTAGTTCTGAACCTTATGCAACTCAATGACTTGTTGCTATCTCTCAACTGGACATACTTCATGGAAATTCTTTTTCCATTTCACATGACGAAGGCAATCAAATCTCCTGCCATGAGACATACTAACATTGGCACATGATATCCAATAAACATAATTGTGTCCTTTCCAGCTTTTATTCACAAGAATGTGAATACTCCTTTTTATTCTTTTGTGTTAATTTTTAACACTTTGTTAGAAGCTTTTTTGCATTTTGTCTTATTGTTGTTGTAGGGTTTAACGCCATTTTTCAGCACAAGATATGGTATATATGGTGGCCAGTATAAATGGTGGAGGAAGAACCTGGGAAACCCCCGGAAAAAACCGACCGACCCACGAGAAGATACTGGCAAGCTTTCTCACATAACCACATCAGCCGAATCCGAGACTCGAACTCACACAGACAGAGGTGAGATAGCAGTGATCCGTATCGGTGAGCGCTTTAGACCACTCGGCCACTTGGGGCCCCGCATTCTGTCTTAAACATGTATTGCTTTCTGGATGCCATTTTAAATTTTTCTGTAATCAACAGTTTCATCATACAGATGGTTTGCATGAACAAATAGGTGCAGTTTAAAGCATCTGTGGGGTGCTGCTGCTGTAAAATTAGTTTGGTTCCCTAATTTCACTAATCCTAATATGAAACCCAGATCCATAACAAACCTGGATGAACCAATTATCCGGATTTTTCTGCAACTATAATTCTTCTGGATTTTTTGCTTGTATGCTGTATGTTCATATTTTGAGGGTAATTTTCATAAGACTTATGGCAAAATCATAAGAGTTGGCAGGTCGGCTTCAGTTCATATAACAGCTATTACATCTATACATCTCCAGTCCTACTTGGTCAAGGGGACACAAATTGTGTCTGCAAATGGTGATACACTCCAGCCCAGTAAATCTATGTTGTGGTGTTCCACAGGGGTCTGTTCTTGGATCTGTTCTCTTCATTCTATACACTCAGCTGCTCTCAAGTGTCATCGATTATCATCCAGTGTCTCACCAACTGTATGCTGACGACACCCAAATATACAAATCTAGCCACCCAACTGAAGTTGATGCTACCATCCAAGGTGTAGAGAGGTGCATTTCTGATGTGAAATCATGGATGACATGTAACAAACTGCAGATGAATGATGATAAAAACTGAGGCCATTTTGATCACAACACAAAGACTTTCTCATTCACATCCTTTACCTCAAACAATAAATATCACTCTTGACAGTACTCTCACATTGCACCAACATGTCTTGAACATATATATGCAAGGCTGCATATCTTGAGCTGAGACGCATCATCTCCATTTGCAAATATCTTTCAGCTGATGCCACTAAAACACTTGTGTGTTCATTAGTACTTTCAAGACTGGACTATTGTAAATCAATTGTCTGGTTCATCTCAATATCTACTCCAGAAACTTCAAAAAGTTCAAAACACAGCTGCTCGGATCATAGAGTACCACAATCAGAGCACACCTCCCCACTGCTCTGTACCCTACACTGGCTATCCATTCGATCCAGAATCAAACACAAAATTTGTTCTCTGTGCTACGTTTCACTGACGAACTCCAGTCCAATATACCTATCTGACCTCTCCCATGTGTACACACGAGCAAGATACTTATGTTCCTCTTCTGACAATGGTCTATTATTCCCACTATGAAACAAAGTCATATGGACGTTCTTTTGCATACCAGGGCCCCCCAACGTGGAATGAATTTCCCACTAAACTTAGACACAAGACACAGTGATCCCATTCAAGAGTGCTATTAAAATTCACTTATTTCGACTGCAACAACAAACTTAAAGACCTAATTACGTTTACTACCTTAAATATTTTCAGCATGTTTTTTTGTTTTCTACTTTCGTGTTGTTGTTTTTTATAATCATATCATTATATATGTTTTTTTATGTTATAGGTGTTGTCTAATGTTGTAAAGTGCTTGGAGCTTCTAAAGATTAGGTACCATACAAAGTCCTCATTATTATTATTATTATTATTATTGTTAGAGTAAGATTAATTAAAATTATTTGTTGGAACAGCAGAGTAGAAAAGTATTTAATTCAAACAGTCAACACCTACTGCATTATGGGAATTTATTCAAGGACTTGAATATTTAAATAATTTTGTTGGATTATGTGAAACTTTCTGGAACTTCACTGATACTCTTCTTTCATGAGATTACCTTGAAGTAAAAACCTATGTATTCAGAAACCTGTGTATTCAGAACTGTGAATCTTCAGTGTGCTAGCATGTTAGCACATAAACACATCAGAACCTTCATTCAAAATACCTTTGGAAACTTTGTTGATAAATGTGAAATTAATAGTACAATTTAGGATATTCTAGAAATTAATACACTGTTAGTTAATTGTTATTCTTTCACTTTGTTGGATTTTATATTTTATGACAATAAATTTATAATGTAGAAACTTGAATGCTTGCCTGGTTTTACCTTGTCTTGTTACTTAGATTTAAGCCCTTAGACGTAAAAACATATAACACCATAGCACTGGTTCTGAAAATGAGACCCCAAAATATGGCATGCAAAATACATGACGACATGCATTAATAGCATGTTGCATGTCTAAATATCCAATAGCTTCAGACTTATAGAGTTGGAAGAAAAGCATCATGGCAAAGAATAAATATTCAGATATGACCTTGACCCTGATATCTGAACCAATGTCACGTGAATGTGGTATGCAATGCATCTCCTTGTGTTGGTGTAAAAGTATACAAAATAGTCTCAGTTTGACAGTTATGGAGGGAAAATTAAATCAAAATGAAATAAAGAAACTATGCTGTGAATTTGACCTTGAAAATAGGACCCCCAAGTAGTATGCAAGGTATTACCCCCAAAATAGTATCAACACACATTCTGATTAGAATGTATAAGTATACAAGTTTCACCCCTTAATCTCAAGAGGATTAAAATTATTGAGCTCAAGGGAATGTGTATATAAAATACATGTCCATGACCAAGACTTTGAAGTTAGGATGCCAATGTGGTAAAAAAAACACCTTCTGGTGGCATGTATATATATAGTAAGTCTCATCCCTTAATCTTAAATGGGTCTAAAATTATACTTCGGTTTTGGTGTTTTAGGGAACAACAAAAGCTGACATTTTAGTACCAATGCAGTTGGAGTCAAGTCCCTTGCCTAAGGACACATCATCCAGGTTGAGCTAATTGTAGGATTCTAACCTGTACCATCTTGGTCAATAGTGTATCATGCTAACCACTGTGCCAATGCAGATCCAGCCAAATTTAATTGCCTCTTATGACATCGGGGAGAGAGCTTCAGGCCTATTCTTCAATCATCAGCTCACAGGGTAATTAATGGTAAAGAGTGGAAGGTGTGATGGAAAAAGCAAAATACTCAGCCATGACCTTGATGACTGCAATGCACCTTCTACTGAATGTGTACAAGTATACCATGTATCATCACTTAATCTCAAAGAAGCTTTAAAGTCATATGGGCTGATGAGAAAGTATGATGAACATATAAAATATTGACTAGTGACCTTGACCGTAATATAGGACCCCAATGAGAGCAGCAACAAACATTCTGTCATGAATGTGAAAGTATATCAAGCTGCATCCCTTAATCTCAAACAACTATAACGTTTTAGAGCTGAATGGAAAGTGCACTCAGAACATAAGGAACAATGACCTTGACCTTGCAGATATTACTTCCAATGTGGTATGTGGCATATCTTCTAGTCATGGGTTGTCAGTACATCATGGTTCATCCCTCAATCTCAAATTCAACCATTAATATCAATTGTATCCCTTAACCTTGAATGCATCCCTCATCTCAATTCATCCTTTAATGTCCAATTTATCAATTAATCCCAAATTCATCCCTTAATCTCAAATGCCTTTCAAGTTATAGATCTGTAATGTAAATGTGAACAATGGCCAAAAAGATATGGAATGACAGATGGATGGAGAGATATAAAGATGGACAGTGTTACAACTCTATTGTCACAAACTAAGTAACAAAAAGAAGCAAAATCAAAAAGTTTTGTAAAACTTAACAAATAAATAATTTTAATTATCAAAGATATAAATGAAAATGTGAGAGAACTTACTATTATGAAGTGAATCCAAAATAATCCTGTCAAAGTTATATGAAACCCCAATAAATGAAAAGTTCCATATAAATTCCAAAACCAGAAATGTACTGGTCTGCCCAGAATCATCACATTGTAAAGATGGCATCATGCAGAACACAATATCTATGTTGTTAGTGTTATTGTTATTGTAGGGTTTAACACCATTTTGCAGCACAAGATAGGCTATACAGAGTCCCATTAAACAGCTCGACCAGTCCATTACATTGGGAGTGATACAGTGTAGTTGTGAGGTGCTTAACTGACATCAGTTGGTTCACCTCTGCCATCATGCGTCTCATGAATTGTGTCCCTTGATCGGTCAGGCTCTCGTTGGGCACTCCGACTCTTGACCAAATCCATAACAGCACTTCAGCAATGGTTTCGGAATCAATATTATGCAACGCGACTGCCTCCGGATAGCGTGCAGCATAATCCACGACCATTAAAATATACAGATTTCCTTGCGATGATGCGGGTTTTATCAGTCTGATCAAATCCATTGTGATGCGTCGAGAAGGTTCATCAATAAGGGGTGTACTCCCCAAGGAGATAGGTTAATGATCCATTTTCAGTGCCATTCTCTAACACTTGTCACAAGAGAGACAGAATCACATAACATCTTTTTGGACCACCGGCCAGTAGAATTCCTTGATAAGATGTTCATGTGTCTTGGCAATTCCCAGGTGTCCTCGCATGAGACTTTCATACATGAGTTTCAACACTTCACGTAGCTTCTCCTTTGGCACAATGACATGCTTGAAGTGTTCGTGTCCTTTCCTGGCATGGTGTTACAAGATCCCCTTCTTGTATACGAAACTTCACTGAGCCATTCAGAGTTTCTTTCTCTGTTCCTTCTGCAGCATATTTATGCAACTGCACCGGAGTTGCATCTTCCTGCTGCAGGTTCCTCATTTCAGCCGGAAGTATGTTACTGAATGGTGTTGATGTAACTTCCAACGGCGTTGGTTTCATTGTTGACTCTTGGACCTGGTTTCTACAGTACTAAATGGCGTCGGTGTCCAGGGTTCAGTTGTGACAACATATAACGACATCCCAGTATGACATCATGTGATAGTCCATCCAAGCACACAGTTTCAATTTTCCCCTTCACATACGGTGTATCGAGGTCAATGACAGCCACTGGCAATGAGTGACATGTGCTGTACGCGTACTGGACCTCAATTACATCCCCTGTGTAATCCTCAGGCTTAACATACTTCTTGTTGACAAGAGCAGGAACTCTACACCCCAAGTCATACAAGAGGGTGGCACCTTCTCTGTTGACAGTTGCCAACGCGAGGTTTGCTGGTTTACAGCTTGCCTCCAGCTCGCACTCCTTCCTAGCGATGGCATTCACCTGGGTCTGTCTGCCCTTGGAACAATCCCTTGCAAAATGCCCTGGGTACTTGCAGTTGTAGCATGTCAGCAGCCCTCGCCATCCATTTTCGTGGGTGAGGCATGTCCTGGTCTATGGGTGGCATCCTCACCCTCTGACCTTCCTGTTGCCCTGATGGTTACAGACAGCCAGCTCTCCCTCAACCACACGGTGCAACTCCGTAGGTTGGGGTCAGTCCATACCCACGGAACCGCCACTCTTTGAGTGTGCCTGCTCGTATCTCTCCACCATGCTGGTGGTCTCTTCAAGAGTCCGGTGCTCTCTCTCTCTGCCAAGAATACTGTCAACACGCGACTGTTCTGCTAGTCGCACTTCCGTCTCCCCTCTTAGAGACTCGGGACTCTATAATTTGGATCGAAACTGTTATCACACCTTCTGTCTCAATTCCAACTGGATGTTGCCTTGATTTGATCCAATCAAACTTAGCAGACAATATCCTTCTCACTGTCTGTCCACGTGGGGATGGATTTAGAACACACCCAGATTCCTTGTGGTTTCCTCTGATCTCTGTAACACATAGGTGGGAAGTCGCTCTATCTAAAGCCTGTGCTGATTCAAGATGCCGGGTCGTATCTCTGGTCATGGTAACCTTGCGTGAGTGATTAACTCTAGCCTGCGACATGTTCAAACATCAAACATGGCTTGTAATAATAATACCTTAGTTTATACACGACTTATGAAATGGGGTAGAGCAAACATGACATACAACATGACATACATGTCTGCAGACTTACAACATGAACACAATAAATGAAGATGACTCCATAATCAGAAAGAATCTGATTGCTCAGTTCTTTCTTTATACGCACCTTCTATTGCGACTATATTTCACAATATACCCCACTTGATGGATCGTAATGCTCCTTTTGCCTCAAACTTGCCTATTCATGTGACCTAACCCAACCAATGTGAAATTACTGAATTCTTCTGAAATCATCCAAACCCCTTCAACCAATGAAAAATGAAGCCAAAGATGCCATAAAGTCTTATTACACTGGACAACAAATTTTTACAAAAGTCATGTTACTGAAATAAAATTAGTCAATTCTTATCAATTTTTATGTGCTGAACACGAATATGACAGTCAAATTGCAAAATTGGCTCTAGTTTTTTTGTAATCTGCAAGAAATTAATGTTTACATAACGAAATGCATTCCAATAGTAAAAGGTCAACTGTAATAGCCTACCTATAAAAATTCAAGTCATTGACTACATCTTAGATTTCTTCGCCTGTCTCTTGTACAGCTGTTCGGGAGCATCTCTGAGGAGTGTCCAGCAGTAGTCAGCCAGCATTGTAGTGGACCATTTTCCCTGGTATCTTTGTTCCATTGTTGCGATATCTTGATGAAAACGTTCGCCGTGTTCATCACTAACAATACCACAGTTGCTAGGAAAGAAATCCAAATGGGAATGAAGGAAGTGAATCTTTAGAGACATATTGCAGCCAAGTTTCTTATACTTCATCAACATGTCTTCTACTAGTTCCTTATAGTTTTCTGCCCTAACATTTCCGAGGAAGTTTGTAGAAACTAGGCGAAAAGCATTCCATGCTTGTTTCGCGTCACCTTCCAGCAAGTTGTTGAACCGGTCATCTTTGAAAAGCTCTCGAATCTGAGGACCCACAAAAACTCCCTCTTTAATCTTTGCTTCGCTGAGTCGAGGGAATTTTTCATGCAGGTATCGGAATGCTGGCAAAGTCCGGTCAATGGCTTTCACGAAGTTCTTCATCAAACCTAGTTTGATGTGAAGGGGTGGTAGCAAGATTTTCTGAGCCTCAACCAGAGCTGGGTGTTGGATATTCTTCTCTCCAATGGCTACATTCTGCCTGTGAGTCCATTCCTTCCTCATGTAGTGCATTTCCCTTGCTCGGCTATCCCACTCGCATAAGAAACACATGTATTTTGTATATCCTTGCTGCAGTCCCATTAAAAGGGCAACTACCTTCAAATCACCACAGAGGTGCCAGCTGTACTTGTTATACTCAATGGAATTCAGTAGCTGCCTTAAGTTATCGTATGTCTCTTTCATGTGGACAGCATACGCTACTGGAATAGATGGAAGAATGTTTCCATTGTGCAAAAGCACAGCCTTGAGACTCAGTTTCGAAGAGTCCACAAATAGTCTCCATTCTTGTGGGTCATGAGTGATTTTTAAAGCATTCATGAGGCCCTCAATATCGGAACAGAATATCAGATTACTTTCCTTTCTGAAGAAAGGCTCCAATTGCTGGTGGCGCTTTCGATATGCAGTAATTGTGACATCTTCTTCTAGAAGATTCCATTGTTGGAGTCTTGATCCTAGCAATTCTGCCTTGTTCTTTGATAAGTCCAAATCACGAATCAGGTCATTTAGTTCTTCCTGTGTTATTCTGTGTGGGGTTGATGATGCACCACAGTGAAAATCTGGATCACTGCATGCTGATGGACCAGGAGAAGAACAGGTCGACTCACCTTTGTCTTCGTCAGATGAATCAAGAGAATATTCTGCTGGAGGTTCTGGAATAGGAAGTCCCTCACCATGTGGAACTGGTCTCAATGCAGACGGAATGTTTGGGTAGACTATTCTCGACTTCTTTCGCTTCGTTATTCCGCCGGAAAGAGGAGGAACCAAGCAGAAGTAACAGTCATTTAGGTGGTTGCTTGGCTCTCTCCACACCATTGGGACTGCAAACGGCATTGATGACCTTTTGCAATTCAACCACTGTGAAAGCTGTGTTGTACATGTAGCACAGCATATATGCGGAGCCCAAGGCTTGTCTTGGTCACCAACCTTGCATCCGAAGTAAAGATGATATGCCTTCTTCACTTGAGAATTGATACTTTTCTTCTGGTTGGCAAATGTCACTTCCCCACAAATATAGCAAAAATTGTCCGCGGTATTAACACACTTTCGAGGCATTACTGTTCTTTATTGTACGTAAATGGATAAAATAATAAGTTTTATGTAACAGTAGCTTGAACTGTCTCGCACAACGTCTAAAATATTTTAAATGCTGAACCTATCTGATTGGGCTTTATATAGTACACTGCTTACGTCAGCTTCAGCAGCCGCCTGGCATTAGTATAATAGGCCTACACATGTCTAGTACACTGCTGACGTCAACTTACTTCAGCAGCCGCATGGCATTAGTATTGCATTGCATCAGAAAATGATGCAATCAACTGTGGATGATGTGAGCATGATGGTATTATGCAATGTTACATCATTATTCCGGATGTTGCTGCAGTCCTACTGGAGAAATTTACACAGTGAAACATAGAAAATGAGGTATATGAATATCTTCAAAACGAGAGCCAATACAAATTTTTCACGGTTATATTCGTGTTCGGCACACCAAAATACTACAGATTAGGGCCTTTTCAAGTCAGTAATGATTTCACTGTTGACCAGTGTTATTAATCTTTCTATTAGTAACTGCCAATGCATATGTAAGCATCTATTTATAGATCCTATGTAATTCTACATTCTGAATAGACTCCAGTCACATAAGCAAATCTAACTAACAATCTTCTATACAATTTAAAGCCATAAATAAAAATTACAAAAAATTAAATAAAATCATGAAACAGAAGTTACAAAAATAAAATAGGTATACACTGTACATAACTGCAATATGAATACTATTTCCCCTGCTTTTCAAAACACACACATGCAAAATATGCAATTATTTAAGATAAAATTAAAACAAGAGTTTACAATGGGTAGGATCTACTTCTAAGCTTGTTGGTGGTTGCTGGAACCAAAATACAATGTAAGCTATGCAATACATGTATGAAAAAATGGATGTCTATTTGACTCAGAAGAAGCAATATTCTTTTATTTCATACATAAACATATTGGATGGAAACATGAAAGTAACAGATTTCTTATGGTATCCTGAACAATAATGTTAGCTGTTTACTGTCTCTTTTTTGCTGTGTTTTGTGCATACTTGCATGGAAAATATCATTGGTAACATAATTATCTTTCAGTACAAATAAGTACATAAGAAAAAACTGACAAGAAAATATGCAGTGGGATCTGACCTGGGGTACACAACATGTGGTCATACATGCCAACATACCAAACAAGGGACAAAATGGCAAATTAATACTGATTTATCTTAACAAGATGGAACATAAGGTTGACATTTGTATTTCCAGGGAAAAGAAATGTATGTAAGTGCAATATATGGTGGAAGCTTCTTGCCAAAGACATTTTAGTCTTAAATTATGTTTTTGCTAATTACAAAGTTTGTTATCATATGTATGGCACAGTAATAAATTTTAGTTCAGTTTAATGTTGATGTTCCAGGTGCAAGTTTACATTTCTTTATCCTTCCTTCTTTATCCACCTTGCTGTTACACATTACAGAGAGCCCTTTTCTGCCTATAGATGTGAATTGCTTATACATGTTATTGTATATAGATAACAAGATGGCACATAAGCAAGAGGTTGATGTCATTTTAATGGCCTGTAACACTGATTTATCTTAACAAGATGGAACATAAGCAAGAGGTTGATGTCATTTTAATGGCCTGTAACACTGATTTATCTTAACAAGATGGAACGTAAGCAAGAGGTTGAAGTCATTTTAATGGCTTGTAACACTGATTTATCTTAACAAGATGGAACATAAGCAAGAGGTTGATGTCATTTTAATGGCCTGTAACACTGATTTATCTTAACAAGATGGCACATAAGCAAGAGGTTGATGTCATTTTAATGGCCTGTAACACTGATTTATCTTAACAAGATGGAACGTAAGCAAGAGGTTGAAGTTATTTTAATGGCTTGTAACACTGATTTATCTTAACAAGATGGCACATAAGCAAGAGGTTGATGTCATTTTAATGGCCTGTAACACTGATTTATCTTAACAAGATGGAACATAAGCAAGAGGTTGATGTCATTTTAATGGCCTCTAAAACTGATTTATCTTAACAAGATGGCACATAAGCAAGAGGTTGATGTCATTTTAATGGCCTGTAACACTGATTTATCTTAACAAGATGGAACGTAAGCAAGAGGTTGATGTCATTTTAATGGCTTGTAATACTGATTTATCATAACAAGATGGAACGTAAGCAAGAGGTTGATGTCATTTTAATGGCTTGTAACACTGATTTATCTTAACAAGATGGAACATAAGCAAGAGGTTGATGTCATTTTAATGGCCTGTAACACTGATTTATCTTAACAAGATGGCACATAAGCAAGACGTTGATGTCATTTTAATGGCCTGTAACACTGATTTATCTTAACAAGATGGCACATAAGCAAGAGGTTGATGTCATTTTAATGGCCTGAAACACTGATTTATCTTAACAAGACGGAACGTAAGCAAGAGGTTGATGTCATTCTAATGGCCTGAAACACTGATTTATCTTAACAAGACGGAACGTAAGCAAGAGGTTGATGTCATTCTAATGGCTTGTAACACTGATTTATCTTAACAAGATGGCACATAAGCAAGAGGTTGATGTTATTTTAATGGCCTCTAAAACTGATTTATCTTAACAAGATGGCACATAAGCAAGAGGTTGATGTCATTTTAATGGCCTGTAACACTGATTTATCTTAACAAGATGGAACATAAGCAAGAGGTTGATGTCATTTTAATGGCCTGTAACACTGATTTATCTTAACAAGATGGAACGTAAGCAAGAGGTTGAAATCATTTTAATGGCTTGTAACACTGATTTATCTTAACAAGATGGCACATAAGCAAGAGGTTGATGTCATTTTAATGGCCTGTAACACTGATTTATCTTAACAAGATGGCACATAAGCAAGAGGTTGATGTCATTTTAATGGCCTGTAACACTGATTTATCTTAACAAGATGGAACGTAAGCAAGAGGTTGAAGTTATTTTAATGGCTTGTAACACTGATTTATCTTAACAAGATGGCACATAAGCAAGATGTTGATGTCATTTTAATGGCCTGTAACACTGATTTATCTTAACAAGATGGAACATAAGCAAGAGGTTGATGTCATTTTAATGGCCTCTAAAACTGATTTATCTTAACAAGATGGCACATGAGCAAGAGGTTGATGTCATTTTAATGGCTTGTAACACTGATTTATCTTAACAAGATGGAACGTAAGCAAGAGGTTGATGTCATTTTAATGGCTTGTAATACTGATTTATCTTAACAAGATGGAACGTAAGCAAGAGGTTGATGTCATTTTAATGGCTTGTAACAGTGATTTATCTTAACAAGATGGAACATAAGCAAGAGGTTGATGACATTTTAATGGCTTGTAATACCGATTTATCTTAACAAGATGGAACATAAGCAAGAGGTTGAGGTCATTTTAATGGCCTCTAAAACTGATTTATCTTAACAAGATGGAACAGAAGAAGTAACAAATACAGATACTGTCTGTAGAATTCAATGGTGGAAGACTGGGAAGTACCGAATACAGATACTGTCTGTAGAATTCAATGGTGGAAGACTGGGAAGAAGTAACAAATACAGATACTAAGTATAAAGGTCCACAACTGCCTTGTTGATAACTCATTATTTCAGTAGCAGCTCCAAACACACAATATATGACCATGATGTGATAGAAAAACATTTTCTCCACACAACATCCACTACTGTTTGATTTTTCTAACTCCTGTAGTGATGATACTGGTGGTGATGACTCCTGTAGTGATGATACTGGTGTGGTGACAATACCAGTGTGGTGATGACACTGGTGAAGGTGAGACAAGGTTTAACTAAATGATCATGAATTATTCTTTTTATATTCAATGACTTGTGATGCTGCAATCCAAGAAGAGATACTAGGTGTACAGCAAACAATTAACATCTTTGATTTCCACATTTTCCCATGCTGAGTGTTGTTATGCTTTCAATATTATATCATTACTCTGCCATCATGAGGCATGGCAGATCAGATGGTAGAGAGTCAGACTTGTAATCCAAGGGTCACAGGTTCAATGCCTGGCCAGGTCAGATGCCTTAACATGTTCCTGGGAAAGGTCTTCCAGTCTTCCAATTCATGCCATAACATGTCCTTGGGAAAGGTCTTTCAGTCTTCCAATTCATGCCATAACATGTCCTTGGGAAAGGTCTTCCAGTCTTCCAATTCATGCCATAACATGTCCTTGGGAAAGGTCTTCCAGTCTTCCAATTCATGCCATAACATGTCCTTGGGAAAGGTCTTTCAGTCTTCCAATTCATGCCATAACATGTCCTTGGGAAAGGTCTACCAGTCTTCCAATTCATGCCATAACATGTCCTTGGGAAAGGTCTACCAGTCTTCCAATTCATGCCATAACATGTCCTTGGGAAAGGTCTACCAGTCTTCCAATTCATGCCATAACATGTCCTTGGGAAAGGTCTACCAGTCTTCCAATTCATGCCATAACATGTCCTTGGGAAAGGTCTTTCAGTCTTCCAATTCATGCAAAACATTTGTTTAGGAAAGGTCTTCCAGTCTTCCAATTCATGCCTTAATGTGTCCTTCGGCAAGGTCTACCAGTCTTCCAATTCATGCCTTAATGTGTCCTTGGGAAAGGTCTTCCAGTCTTCCAATTCATGCCATAACATGTCCTTGGGAAAGGTCTTTCAGTCTTCCAATTCATGCCATAACATGTCCTTGGGAAAGGTCTTCCAGTCTTCCAATTCATGCCATAACATGTCCTTGGGAAAGGTCTTTCAGTCTTCCAATTCATGCCATAACATGTCCTTGGGAAAGGTCTACCAGTCTTCCAATTCATGCCATAACATGTCCTTGGGAAAGGTCTTTCAGTCTCCCAATTCATGCCATAACATGTCCTTAGGAAAGGTCTTTCAGTCTTCCAATTCATGCCATAACATGTCCTTAGGAAAGGTCTTCCAGTCTTCCAATTCATGCCTTAATGTGTCCTTCGGCAAGGTCTACCAGTCTTCCAATTCATGCCATAACATGTCCTTGGGAAAGGTCTTCCAGTCTTCCAATTCATGCCATAACATGTCCTTGGGAAAGGTCTACCAGTCTTCCAATTCATGCCATAACATGTCCTTGGGAAAGGTCTTCCAGTCTTCCAATTCATGCCTTAATGTGTCCTTGGGAAAGGTCTTCGAGTCTTCCAATTTTCATGTCAATACTGTACTGAAAGTGCCATTACCAAAAAACAACAAACTCGTAACTTGCTCAAATAAAACATTACTTGAAAGGTTTCTCCATTCATATTTTCCTATGTATTGACAGCCATGGACGAGTCCCATCACAAGAAATAATACTGTGATCCAGATAGGTAAATCTGCTTTATTAAAAATGTGTTTTGTTTTACTGATGTGAATCCATCTCTTGTGTTTAATACCAGTGTAGCAGAATGGTTGATGACAATGAGGACTTAGGTTCTGACCATTTTCTTGTTTCTTGGAGATCCAAAACAATAAATCAAACACGTCAATTTCACTTTGGATGGTCACCTATTCTGATACACATCTTATACTGCAATGGTATGATTGACTGTAAGCATTCACAACACATGGTGTGGTAACATGTCAATTTTTTTGTGTGTTTTTGTGTAATATATTTCCAGATACTGTACTTTCAACACTTGTTGTAAACCATTATGCAAAAATCATTTTCAAAGCTCACACTAATTCAGAACCCATTTTAAAGATCAAAAGGCAATCAAACCAATTCTGAAAACATGTCATACACAAAAATACTTGTATGGGGCCAAGGAGGAAAAATCAGCCCAAATCAGCTTGCCATAGATTAATGATCAAATCCCTGATATATTGGTATGACTTCTTTGATTTTTGTGGCAGAAGGGTTTGTGTAATATGTATATTGTTTAGTTTGTCTTTGGCAGCACAATATGATTTTTTTAATTCTTCCATAGTCAGCAGTACATGCAGGACAAATGCTATCCAGTCTTCCATAGCCAGCAGTGTGTGCAGGATAAATGCTATCCAGTCTTCCATAGCCAGAGTGCAGGATAAATGCTATACAGTCTTCCATAGCCAGCAGTGTGTGCAGGATAAATGCTATACAGTCTTCCATAGCCAGCAGTGTGTGCAGGATAAATGTTATCCAGTCTTCCATTGCCAGCAGTGTGTAAAGGATAAATGCTATCCAGAATTACATCCATCCTGTTCAACAAGTTACAAAATGTGGATTGATTCAAGCATCCAACAAGCAACAGGAGTGGACACTGCTGTAAAGTTTTGGGTGGAGGAGGGTTTTGGAGGTGGGGTTTTTTGGAGGGGGGGATCAATCTCTCTCTCTCTCACTCTCTTTCTCCACCGCTCTGGTGGCCTAGTGGTTAGAGTGTCTGCCTTGGATGCGGAAGGTAATGGATTTGATCCCTGGTCGAGTCATACTAAAGACTTACAAAAATGGTACTAACAGCTGCCTTGCTTGGCACTCAGCATTAAGAGATTAGTGTTAGGACTGGTCAGCCTGGTGTCAGGATAATGTGACTGGGTGGGACATCATGCTTCATATCTGTGGCACGATGCTCCAGTGCTAGACATGACTATAAGCTGTCACACTGCAGACATCACACACACAAACACACACTCTCTCTCTCTCCCTCCCTCCCTCTCATCATGGCTGTGGCAGTGCCTGTCCTCATTTCTGTATTTACTGTGTTTTCTTCAGACTTCAACAAATTCTTGAGGTCATTAACAATAGGTTGTGCAATCTCATCAAAAGCTTTCTGCTGAAATATTTGAAGATGTTGCAATAATTCAGACACTCTTCTGGTCTTTCCAATTCTGACCAATCCATCAAAGAATGCAACTCTTCTTGTACATGACCCACACAAGTGAGATTAACAGTCTTAGGATATACAAGTGAGATTAACAGTCTTAGGATATACAAGTGAGATTAACAGTCTTAGGATATACAAGTGAGATTAACAGTCTTAGGATGAAGGGACTAATCTACAGGGAAAATTCTAAATTTTGATATCAGATTTTACAGAAGATGCAACACTTCCTGGATAACCAGGAAGTACAGGTATACTGAATACATATCATTTTACACAATCAAGTACACCACTTATTCATCACAACAAAGCAATTATACAGCTCAATAAACGATTATACCCTGCATAAATACACACATATATGTAACAGTCCTTCCTTAAATCTTCTGTTAACAAAGGTTGATATAATGTGAAACTAGAATTATTAATACCAAAGACATCTGAAATTTAACTAAACCGGGAAACAAGTCTACCTCAAAAACAAATATCCAGTTTGCTTAAGAGTTTTCAGCATCTGCATTGAATACTAGGCAACCCACTTTACCCTTTCTGCATGAAAGTTGATTGAATACTAGGCAACCCACTCTAACCTTTCTGCATGAAAGTTGATTGAATACTAGGCAACCCACCTTACCCTTTCTGCATGAAAGTTGATTGAATACTAGGCAACGCACTTTACCCTTTCTGCATGAAAGTTGACTGAATACTAGGCAACCCACTTTAACCTTTCTGCATGAAAGTTGACTGAATACTAGGCAACCCTTTCTGCATGAAAGTTGATTGAATACTAGGCAACCCACTTTACCCTTTCTGCATGAAAGTTGATTGAATACTAGGCAACCCACTTTACCCTTTCTGCATGAAAGTTGATTGAATACTAGGCAACCCACTTTACCCTTTCTGCGTGAAAGTTGATTGAATACTAGGCACCCCACTTTACCCTTTCTGCATGAAAGTTGATTGAATACTAGGCAACCCACTTTACCCTTTCTGCATGAAAGTTGATTGAATACTAGGCAACCCACTTTACCCTTTCTGCATGAAAGTTGATTGAATACTAGGCAACCCACTTTAACCTTTCTGCATGAAAGTTGATTGAATACTATGCAACCCACTTTACCCTTTCTGCATGAATGTTGATTCAATGTACGAACTTCATCATTAACCATTAGGTACTCTCCTAAGAAAGAAATGGAGGATTAAACCACAAGCTAATACATGCAAGCTTACATACTGTCTTAGCTTCATAATGATTCAACTATCAATATATAACCAAACACAATCAATCAGTTTAGAAACTATCAATATATAACCAAACACAATCAATCAGTTTAGAAACTATCAATATATAACCAAACACAATCAATCAGTTTAGAAACTATCAATATATAACCAAACACAATCAATCAGTTTAGAAACTATCAATATATAACCAAACACAATCAATCAGTTTAGAAACTATCAATATATAACCAAACACAATCAATCAGTTTAGAAACTATCAATATATAACCAAACACAATCAATCAGTTTAGAAACTATCAATATATAACCAAACACAATCAATCAGTTTAGAAACTATCAATATATAACCAAACACAATCAATCAGTTTAGAAACTATCAAAAAGAGAACAGTCTTACCTTCATAATGATTCACTGTATGTGTCACTGTTACGACTATACAGTCATAAATAAATAACAGAAAAGAGCAAAAACCAACAACAAGTTTTACTTGTAAAATTCAACAAACAATTTATTTTCCTAAAATAAAAAGTGAAAATTTAAAATGAACTTACAATATTGTGAAATAAATCACCAAAGTCCTAGTTTCATCCCATGTCCAATTTGTATAAAGTTTCAACTGAATTCCAGTGGTATTCTAAATGAAAATTTAAAATGAACTTACAATATTGTGAAACAAATCACCAAAGTCCTAGTTTCATCCCATGTCTAACTGTATAAAGTTTAACTGAATTCCAGTGGTATTCTAAATAGGTTCTAATGCTGAATATGTTCATGTGCCTGTTGTTTCAAACATAGCAATGTGCCAGTGACCTGGCTTGTGGCAACATCCAAATAGTCTTTTTAAGTATCACAATGATATAATACAAAAGAAAATGTTCTTGTCTAAATTCACTATAGAGGCCGACCAAAGTTCGGTTTTGGTTTCGGCGCCGAAAGTTGGCAAATGGCCTCTTTCGGCATAGTTTCTGTTTCGACCAAAGCCAAAAAGTTAGTTTTCGGTTTGCTTTCAGCCGAAACTGATATTGACTTTCGGTCATCAGCCGAAGATCTATTTTAACTTTCAGAATGCAACTCTAGTGCTGCATCTATTACTCTGCTTGTCGGCCGGTCAGTCAGCGCTAGGCAATTCTAGGCACTGTTGCATTTCAGTCTACTCGCATGTTGAATACAGAGATTTCGAAGTCTGACAATATTGATAATTTCAGTCAGTTAAACTGTAGCGAATTAATCTGTGAAGTAGAAAATTCGAGTTAATAATAAATGGATTAGTTAATCACCGCAAAGAATGTCGAAAAATGCAGTGTGGGATTACTTCAAAAATTCTATTCTGATGCAAGCAAGGCGCAGTGCAAAGAATGCAACAAACTGTTATCACTTGGCAGCGATAAATCAAGACTTCAGACAGTTTCAGGCTTGAAAGGTCATCTGCCACAAGGAGCTCTATGGTACATATCTCAAGAAGTCCATGAATGACGGAGCAGAGCGTGCCTCGAAAAAGATGATGATGGAAAAGAAAGCGATTAAACATGCATTACCGAATTTTGTGCAGACATCCTTGACATCAATGGTGGAGAGCAGAATGGTCTGGCCTGATGACCACGTTGCAGTTCAGCGAATTGATAAGTGCATCATGGACTTGATCGTTGTTGACATGTTACCCTACTCAGTTGTTGAAGTGTAGCATTTCATCATGACCCAGGCCTATTTAATAAATCTTGTGTTTGGCAACTTCGGTTCATCTTTCGGTTTCGGTTTGGGCCGAAGGTGTAGTTAAACTTTCAGTTTCGGCGTTGGTTTCGGCCAAAAGTCAATTTATAACTATAAATTTTGTTTCAGTCGGCCTCTAATTCATTATAATTCCAAATTAATGTTTCTCTCCAAGAATATTACTGATGAGCACAATTGATATTTCCTGTGAACTATAACTTGAATAAATAATACCATCCATTGTAACTTGAATAAATAATACCATCCATTATAACTTGAATAAATAATACCATCCATAATAACTTGAATAAATAATACCATCCATTGTAACTTGAATAAATAATACCATCCATTATAACTTGAATAAATAATACCATCCATAATAACTTGAATAAATAATACCATCCATTATAACTTGAAAAAATAATACCATCCATTATAACTTAAATAAATAATACCATCCATTATAACTTGAATAAATAATACCATCCATTATAACTTGAATAAATAATACCATCCATAATAACCTGAATAAATAATACCATCCATTATAACTTGAAAAAATAATACCATCCATTATAACTTGAATAAATAATACCATCCATTATAACTTGAATAAATAATACCATCCATAATAACTTGAATAAATAATACCATCCATTATAACTTGAATAAATAATACCATCCATTATAACTTGAATAAATAATTGTTGTTGTTGTAGTTGTTGTAGGGTTTAACTCCATTTTTCAGCACATGATAGGCTATACATGGCGGCCAGTATTAATGGTGGAGGAAGAACCCGGGAAATCCCCGGAAAGAACCACCGACCCTCGAGAAGCTACTGGCAAGCATTCTCACATACCCACACTGGCTGAATCCGAGACTCGAACCCATGCAGACAGACGTGGAATAAATAATACCATCCATAATAACTTAAATAAATAATACCATCCATTATAACTTGAATAAATAATACCATCCATTATAACTTGAATAAATAATACCATCCATTATAACTTGAATAAAAAATACCATCCATTATAACTTGAATAAATAATACCATCCATAATAACTTGAATAAATAATACCATCCATTATAACTTGAATAAATAATATCATCCATTATAACCTGAATAAATAATACCATCCATTATAACTTGAATAAATAACACCATCCAAATGAAAAACTGAACACAACAGTAAATCTGACTCTGCTTCAATTATGTTAAGGCAAGAATGAGTAATATTTCAAGTAAACAACATTATATAAAAAGCAAATGCACAATAACAGAAACTGGATTTAGATCACCCTCCTGTATAAAACACTCCAAGTTGTCAACATGTTATGGAATTTCCAACTGAAAATCTAATGTCCTAGACCCAGACACAAAAAAACATGTTTACGTCCATTGAGTGTGTGTGTGATTTAGATTTTTAACATAGCTTTAACAATTTTTCAGTCTTATCGCTATGATGTCTGCAGAGTGACAGTTTATAGTGATGTTTAGCACTGTGGTATCATGCTGCAGACATGTAGCATGATGTCCCACCCAGTCACATTTTCTTGACACCAGGCCAACCAGTCCTAACAACACTAACCTCTTAATGCTGAGCACCAAGGAAGGCAGCTGTAAGTACCATTTTTAAAAGTCTTTGGTATGACCCGGCCAGGGTTTGAACTCTTGACCTCCAACATCCAAGGTGGATGCTCCACCACCAGGCCACCGGAGCGGTCTACCTCCACTGATAATGATCTGAATATTTAATCCACATCAAAAAAAATAATAGCTATGTTGTTGTTGTTGTTGTTGTGGGGGTTTAACGACATTTTTCAGCACATGATAGGCTATACATGGTGGCCAGTATTAATGGTGGAGGAAGAACCAGGGAAAACCCCAGGAAGAACCACCGACCCACGAGAAGCTACTGGCAAGCTTTCTCACATACCCACATTGGCTGAATCCTAGACTCGAACCCACGCAGACAGACGTGAGATGGCAGTGATCCGTAACGGAGAGCGCTTTAGACCACTCAGGGCCCCAATAGCTATGTACTATGCTGTTTACAAAATAAATGTCCCTGATCAGCTACACAGTGAACTTGATTTTGGACAAGGTCAAGTAAAAAATAAAGATGTACATACAGTATATAACATATAGTCATTAAGAAAAGCCAACATATTATACAAATTCAATATACATAAGTCACCAAAATCAATCATTTAGTTTAGAGACAAGAGTGCATGTAAATAAAAAGAACTTTCTTAGCTTGAGAATGATTCATCTTCTGTGTCACCCCAAAAAACAATAGTTCATCTTCTGTGTCACACAGAAAGCAATGTGGTTAGAAACTCAGGTGCATGTCAAAAATAGAATTGTCTTCCCTTCACAGTGATTCATCTCAAGTATGAAGAAAATCCATCAATGTGTTTTGGAAATATAAGCAAATAAAAACACTTTAATCAAAAACCTAGTGCAAATTTTCTCTGACTGTGACCTTGACACCAAGGTCAAAAGGATGAGCAAAAAAGTGACAGAATGAACTGTATTATGTTCATGAATGATTCATACCAATTACGGCAAAAATCTAAACTGGTTTAGAAAACATTACCAATGAAAATGCCTGATCAGGCTGGTTCATCTCAATATCTGCTCCAGAAACTTCAAGAAGTTCAAAACACAGCTGCTTGGATCATACTTAGAGTACCACGATCAGAGCACACCTCCCTGCTGCTCTGTACCCTACACTGGCTATCCATTCGATCCAGAATCAAACACAAAATTTGTTCTCTGTGCTACGTTTCACTGTCGGACTCTAGTCCAACATACCTGTCCATCCTGACAAATGTGTACACACCAGCAAGATACTTATGCTCCTCTTCTGACAATCGTATACTCATTATTCCCACTATGAAAACAAAGTCATATGGACAGCGTTCTTTTGCATACCAGGGCCCAGCAACGTGGAATGAATTGCCCACTGAACTTAGACACAAAGACAGAGTGATCACATTCAAGAGGGCTCTCAAAACTCACTTATTTCGACTGCAAGAACAAACTTAAAGACCTAATAATGTTTCCTACCTTAAATATTCTCAGTATGTTTTTAATGTTTTCTAATTTCATGGTGTTTGTTTTTGTAATCATATCATTATATGTTTTTTATCTTATAGGTGTTGTCTAATGTTGTAAAGCGCTTAGAGCTTCTAAAGATTAGGCACTATAAAAGTCCTCATTATTATTAATACCAAAACTGCCAATTTTCAACAACTGTGACGTTGACTCCACCTTTCAAGTGCCAAGTATGATGAAAATCCATTGTGCATTTTATGAAACCTAGGCATTAGGCACTATAAATAGACAGGTTATACGATAAAATAGATTATTTCTGAAAATAATACATGACTTTGTGACAGGACAGGAGTGTGAGACACTGTCATCAGGTACTATAGATCATTACTGAAGAGATTCATGGCTTTCTGACAGAGCAGGAATATTAAATACTGCCATCTGGCACTATAAATCATTTCTGAAAAAATCCATAGCTTTCTAACAGGGCATAAGAATGGGATACTGTATTTGGGTACTATAAATCATTTCTGAAAAGAACTACTACTGTCTCACAGGGCATGAGTATTGAATACTGTCATTAGGCACTGTAAATGATTTTGAAGAGATCTATGGATTTGTCGCATAGCTGTAGTATAAGATACTGTTGTTAGGCACCGTAAATGATTTCTGAAGAGATTAATGACTTTCTAAAAGGGTCAGGATTATGGGATCGCTTTCTAAAAGGGTCAGGATTATGGGATCGCTTTCTAAAAGGGTCAGGAGTATGGGATGACTTTCTAAAAGGGTCAGGAGTATGGGATGACCTTTGACAAAGGTCATAAGTATGGGATGACTTTCTAACAGAGTCAGGAGTGTGGGATGACCTTTGACAAAGGTCATGAGTATGGGATGACTTTCTAAAAGGGTCAGGAGTACGGGATGACTTTCTAAAAGGGTCAGGAGTATGGGATGACTTTCTAAAAGGGTCAGGAGTATGGGATGACTTTCTAAATGGGTCAGGAGTATGGGATCGCTTTCTACAAGGGTCATGAGTACGGGATGACTTTCTAAAGGGTCAGGAGTATGGGATGACTTTCTAAAAGGGTCAGGAGTATGGGATGACTTTCTAAATGGGTCAGGAGGATGGGATAAAGAATAAAATTAGTATATGGAACAATCCATATTATAATACTTTTTTGTAAACAAAAGAAAACTATCATTACAATATATTTGATTATTATTATAATTTCTAAAGCTGTTTTGCTTCTTATAGGCAAAAGTAACTCTTGCCCATCATCTCACACTGACACCACCAGCTTTAATCTGAGTGAACTACCAACAAGGATGCAAGCATTGCCAAATGGTTGGGAGGATATTCCAGCAATGTTAATGGTTAAGAATTCTTGGAGAAACATAATTTACTATAAATTTCACATTCACCTTTGAATATATTTGCCTATCACATTAGCACTAGTAACATTAAAAGAATATGTAATAAGGAATTCTGAAGATCCAACATTCGATCTATACTTTATGTGTCCTTCTAGGGAAGATCCGATATCCTATCTATACCAGGGATCGTCCTGGGCTTCGCCAATGTCGCAAATTGCGATTTTTTTCCCTTATTGGCGACAAAAATATCCCATCTGGCAATTTTTTTGGCGACATACTTTTTGGTTATTTAATTTGTACTTACAATCATGGATTTGGACTGGATAAATTAAACGGGAGAACGAAAGGAAGCCACAAACTTGACTAAGCAATGCATTGGAATCAATCTGTTACACAAACAATCCTTTGTTCGTATTGACGACCCCATCTTTACAGTGCATTGTTACATCATAATCTGCTTATGCTGACATCTGGGCTGAGTACTGTTTGCTGCGATAGTCAATCATGCTACCGCACTATACCTACAACTGACTGACTTCTGAAGACGCGAATAGAACAGATACAATTAATTGTATGGCTAATCCTTCTGTGTTTTTTTTTTTGTTTTTTTTTTACATATACCAATACAATAGTTTCGCTGAACCTTTATAGAAAACCGATAACGTTTGAAGTACCCACTGTGTATAAATACAAAGCATATGGAAAAAATCTCAATCACAATTATATCTGTCGCCAGTGCAGCATTTTACTCATTGATCTTTTCCTTTTGCCATCAATTCCATGTTACGGCTGCAGAGACTTTAACTCCGCAACAAGAAATAGCACAAAAAAAACAAACAGTTTTGCATAATTTATAATAATTATTTATTTCTCAAAACACAGGAGTGAAAGAATCCCTAAAATGGGTGTGAATTTATGCTTATATATACGGTCCAATATTGCCAGGTGTTGACTCTTGTAAGTTTCATTCATGGGAATGGAGATCCTATTTTGCTTGTTGAGAAAATTTATACAGCATTCAGTGATCATTCTTGGGATTTAGGAAGCAATTCACTACAAGCTTTGTGAAGCTAGCCATAAAGGGGTGGGGGGTGGGGTGGGGCTGCTGATAGCTACTGGTGCCACCTGTCAGCACTGTAGACTGTGAACGTGGATTCAGTAAGATGAACCTCATAAAAATTGACATCAGAAATAAGCTCTGCATCTCATCTCTTGAGAATTTAATGAGAATCAGCATGTACAGATGTGAAAAATTAGACTTTGAAACTGCATTCAACAAGTGGGCAGTCCTAAAATCGCGACAGATCTTCATTTAACACTTTGTAACATTTTGTTAATGCTTGTTGTAATTAAAGTATTAGCTAACCCATCTTTTGTAATTTTCATTGCCTGTTACATTAATAGACTAAATTTTAACACTTGGAAAAATGTACACTACTTGTTTTGGCGACACTTTTTGAAAACTGGCGACAAAATATTGAGGTTGGTGATTTTTTTGGCGACAGCTTTTTAAAAGCCAGGACCATCCCTGCTATACTTTAGGTATCCTCCTAGGGAAGATCCAACATCCTATCTATACTTTAGGTATCCTTCTAGGGAAGATCCGACATCCTATCTATACTTTAGGTACCCTTCTTGGGAAGATCCGACATCCTATCTATAATTTAGGTATCCTTCTAGGGAAGATCCGACATCCTATCTATACTTTAGGTATCCTTCTAGGGAAGATCCAACATCCTATCTATACTTTAGGTATCCTTCTTGGGAAGATCCGACATCCTATCTATAATTTAGCTATCCTTCTAAGGAAGATCTGACATCCTATCTATATTTTTGGTATCCTTCTAGGGAAGATCTGACATTCTATCTATACTTTAGGTATCCTTCTAGGAAAGATCATACATCCTACCTATACTTTAGGTATCCTTCTTGGGAAGATCTAACATCCTATCTATACTTTAGGTATCCTTCTAGGAAAGATCATACATCCTATCTATACTTTAGGTATCCTTCTAGGGAAGATCCAACATCCTACCTATACTTTAGGTATCATTCTAGGGAAGATCTGACATCCTATCTATACTTTAAATATCCTTCTAGGGAAGATCTGACATCCTATCTATACTTTAGGTATCCTTCTAGGGAAGATCTGACATCCTATCTATACTTTAGGTATCCTTCTAGGGAAGATCTGATATCCTATCTATACTTTAGGTATCCTTCTAGGAAAGATCATACATCCTACCTATAATTTAGGTATCCTTCTAGCGAAGATCTGACATCCTACCATTACTTTAGGTATCCTTCCAGGGAAGATCTGACATCCTATCTATACTTTAGGTATCCTTCTAGGGAAGATCTGACATCCTATCTATACTTTAAGTATCCTTCTAGCGAAGATCTGACATCCTACCATTACTTTAGGTATCCTTCTAGGGAAGATCTGACATCCTATCTATAATTTAGGTATCCTTCTAGGGAAGATCATACATTTTATCTATACTTTAGGTATCCTTCACTGAAAGATCATACATCCTACCTATAATTTAGGTATCCTTCTAGAGAAGATCTGACATCCTACCATTACTTTAGGTATCCTTCTAGGGAAGATCTGACATCCTATCTATAATTTAGGTATCCTTCATGGGAAGATCCAACATCCTATCTATAATTTAGGTATCCTTCTAGGGAAGATCCAACATCCTATCTATACTTTAGGTATCCTTCTTGGGAAGATCCGACATCCTATCTATACTTTAGCTATCCTTCTAAGGAAGATCTGACATCCTATCTATACTTTAGGTATCCTTCTAGGGAAGAAAGAATGGCTTAAATTATGTGAATAATAACCCACTCTCATACTTAAAGCAACACAGCCTATGGTCACATGATCCATGACCATTCTATCAGACGATTACACTGTATTCAAATCTTCGTACAGTCAAATTTATCTGGTGAAGCTGAGAGTCTGTATTGGATTATTCAGCTTTTCTGAGCCTCAACTAAAGAACTGACCAGATTCAGACTGAAGTTGAATCCCTGAGATAAAAACTCAAGAAAGTTGAGTAAGCATGCCAGCCAATTTAGACACAAGGGAAGAACTCAAAGTTGGTAAACTATGTTGCTGTCAATAAACAAAAACACTTTCATGACAATGAATGGATAGGGACATGAAAGTAGGCACCTGTGAGATTGACAACTAAGGTTAGTTTCATTATATAACCATATAAAACTTAAGTAAACTTCAGTGTACAACCATGTAGAATGGGGTAAACTAGATTGGATAACCATGTAGAGCTGAGGTAAATTTCAGCATACAATCATGTAACAATGAGGTCAATTTTAGTGTTTCACATGTAAAACTGAGGTAAACTTCAGTCTAATACCACCTAGTACTAGTGTATGACTTACCTAGTTCTCCTGCTATGGAATAGACCCCACTCCTGTCATCAAATGAGTCAGTCACTCTGAAATCTGGAGCTGGTATAACATGACTCAGCCGTATACTCTGATTGCTGCTATTGGATGATGTGGATCGTTTGACAACGGAATGTGAATTGGTAAACGTCTTTAACCCAATGGGGTCAGTGCCTTTTTCTGAATGGGGACCAGCTTCTTCATAAACAGGATCCTCAGAGTAGTCCTTTTGAAGGGGCTGGGGCTGGTGGTCTCTTGTTCTGTGAGATAAAGAATTCTTAACCTTCATTTCAAAATCTTGGTAGTCATCTGCTTTGAAAGACCCAAACGGATCACTTCTGTGAAAGGGGTCACTACTTTGAAAGGGGTCAATGTTTTGGAAAGGGTCGAGAGTCACTGAAAGTTTACAATTTTGGAAGGTATCAATATTTTGAAATGGATCCTTGGAAACATTAGCACTGCCTCGAAGACTGGAACTCATCTCCCTAAAAAAAATATTTTCATCCATCCCTGGTTCCTCATTGATTGTGGGTGGCAGGGTCTGAGATTCAGCTTGAGCAAAATGGCTTGTGTTGAGACTGAAATTTTCATATTTCTGTATAGTCTTCTTTGGTTGGTTATCAGGCCTTGGGGGTATTGGTGGGCAACTAAGGGGATCAAAGTCTGCCAGCACATCAGCTCTGGATACATCACTGGGTAAAGGAGGAGGAGGAAATTCAGGAGGGGGTATGTCAAAGGACACAGAAGAATATCTCCTCTGATCTACATTATCTTCTAGTTTAACATTTATTGAGCCTAAGATCAAAGAGTCAACACGATTGGGTGTTAGAGGAGACAAATCCATCGGAATGGAAGTCCTTACACTACCTGCTCTAGAAATTTCTCCCTGGAAAGCTGGAGAAGAGGAAGAATTCTCATCCCAGATAGGTTCATATATGTTACATTCCCTGTCCTGAGAGATTTCATCAGTAATATCACCTGTAGCATTTGTTTCCTCAACAAAGACCATCTGGCTGTTAGAGCCTTTGACTACATTAACATAAGGTGGATCATTTTTCAGTGGTTTAGAAATTCCCATCCATTTAGTCTCACTTGGTTGTACAGCTTCTGTGTCCCCTGAATTTTTAATTCGGAAAGTCTGACTGCGTTCTTTTCCACCACAGAAATCTTGAGTGTCATCTGTTGTTGATGCAGATTCTGTGGCCTGGTCGATCTTGACGGACTCTTTGACAAGTATGGCACTGGTTCTGGGTTTGGGTGTAGGGCGCTTAACCTTATGACGAGGTTTTGGAACAGGTCGCACCACACCATCAGGGTTTGTCTGTGAAGCTATGGGTGAGGCTTCTCTACTGCTCTGACTGTGGACAATGCCACCTTCTATGGATGACAAAGATGTATCAGAATTGCTGAGATACAGGGAATCTCCCATTCTAGACTGCAGACTTTGTGGTGATACGGAAGGCATATTTATCAACTTGTCAGCCACAAGATTCTCATTAACATAAACATCCTCATCAACAGTCGGTAGGTGGTTAAGGATTCGCTTGCGGTGTCCGACCAAACTGACCCCCACTTCCTGCAGCATCTGGTCATCTAAGACACTACACTGTTCCAGTGTGTCAATGTTGTGCTCCAAAAACTGACCAACATACTGACCCAGATTCAGGCTCTCCAGCCATGCTCGGACCACCCCACTGGACATCACTGCAGGCTGGACATTACAATAACCTCAAAGTCAACCTGTAATAAAACAAGTTAACAAACTTTTATTTATTCAATTAAATGCCACTTGAATCTTTCTGCATCATAATTATAGATATTATAGTATTTCTATGATGAACTCTGGGGGTCAGAATATACATTACTAACAAGAAAACCTGGGCCTGCATGGTGAGCCCAGGATCAAAACACTGCCATCAAAAGGCTGCGAGAGCATGCTATGTAATCAATCATCCTAGTTTCAAAAAGACTCATCCCATGCATGTAGGTCATCCATAAATGGGTTTTGAAAATATAAGCAATTAAAGTGTTTAACAAAACACTAATGCATATTCTATAATTCTGACCTTGACTGCAAGGGTAGTGAGGCAAGCTAGCATGTCAATGAATGAACCATGTTAGCTTTCTAATGATTATATCCCATGTATTAAAAAAATCCATGTAAGCTTTCTAATGATTATATTCCATGTATTAACAAAATCCATGGTAGCTTTCTAATGATTATATCCCATGTATTAACAAAATCCATGGTAGCTTTCTAATGATTATATCCCAAGTATTAACAAAATCCATCATCAGGCTTAGGAAATACAAGCAAATGAAACAACTTTAAACAAAAACCTTAATACAAATCATACACAATTGTGGTCTTAACCCCAAGGTTGTCTGAGTTTCATAATAGTTAACTCCATTTTAAAGAAAATCTATCAAGGGTTTTATGAAATATAAACACAGAAAATGCATGAACAAAAACTTCAATGAAAACTTTCTATAACTTTGACATAGATTCCAATGTCACTGAGGCAGCATGCAATAAAATCAACTTAGCTTTATAATGATTCTCATTCATGCATGATGGGAATCAATCAGGGATTTATAGAAATATAAGAAGATCATTAAGAACATAAGCAACTGAAAAAGCTAACTTTGACCAAAACCTAAAACATAAATATTCCATGATTAAGACAAAGCAAGATGGGCAAGTCAACACATTAAAGAATGAATTGATATCGTTTCATAATGATTCAAACCAGGTATAATGAAAATCTACCAAAAGGTTTAGTAAACAGTTTCAAGTAACAAGAATATTGGAAAGAACTAACACTACTAGTCAAAAACAATTTTGAGAATTCAAGCTAAATCCATTTCTTCCTTGTAACTGCCAAGTGTTGAAACCATCTCTGATATTCAAATGTTTCAAATTAGCTGCTATGGTGCACATACCAGATGTTACATTTACACAAATGTCATACAGGACCAACAAAATAATAGAATAAAATCGAGACAAACAGTCATACATATAATTATATTGTTATAAAGGATATACAATATATGAATGTTAAAAAACTGAAGTAAAAAAAATTATACAATTTTATATAGTGCATTGGCATTAAGACCATTAGGATACAAAGTATTCTAACTTATGAATCCAATAAATTTCTTTTATGAGTCTATTCATGTCACCATGCACAATATCTATTGGCATGAAAGAAAAATCATGTAGAGAGTGATTATTGGTGTTAAAGTGTGTTCAAATATTAGAGGAAAACTGAGGATCTCTATAATTTTTCATATGAAAGCAATGATTATTCATTCTCTTAGAAACTCGTTGAAGTGTTTATCCAACATACTGCATGCTACAATTTTTACAGGTTATCAAATAAATGACTCAGCTGATATGCAGTTAGTGTTATCACATAGAGAAAATACCTCTTTTGTATTAGCGCTACTGAAAGAAGTACTTTCTCTTATGTTTGCACATTGACAGCACCAGTTTCTGTTACATTTAGATGACGAAAATTGTATTTTTTTATTTCTGTCTGTTTAGTTCTAATTAGAAAATCATCCATCCAAGCAATAACAAGTTGATACATTCATCCATCCATGCAATAACAAGTTGATACATTCATCCATCCAAGCAATTACAAGTTGATACATCCATCCATCCAAGCAATATCAAGTCAATACATTCATCCATCCAATACATCCATCCATCCAAGCAATATTAAGTTGATACATTCATCCATCCAAGCAATAACAAGCTGATACATCCATCCACCCAAGCAATAACAAGTTGATACATTCATCCATCCAAGCAATAACAAGTTGATACATTCATCCATCCAAGCAATAACAAGTTGATACATTCATCCATCCAAGCAATATTAAGTCGATACATTCATCCATCCAAGCAATATTAAGTGGATACATTCATCCATCCAAGCAATAACAAGTTGATACATCCATCCATCCAAGCAATAACAAGTTGATACATCCATCCATCCAAGCAATAACAAGCTGATACATCCATCCACCCAAGCAATAACAAGTTGATACATTCATCCATCCAAGCAATAACAAGTTGATACATTCATCCATCCAAGCAATAACAAGTTGATACATTCATCCATCCAAGCAATATTAAGTGGATACATTCATCCATCCAAGCAATATTAAGTGGATACATTCATCCATCCAAGCAATAACAAGTTGATACATCCATCCATCCAAGCAATAACAAGTTGATACATCCATCCATCCATCCAAGCAATAACAAGTTGATACATCCATTCATCCAAGCAATAACAAAATGATATATTCATCCATCCAAGCAATAACAAGATTTTCAAGGTTAACACTGTAATTGCCATATCGGATAAGCAGCACCATTTTAATTTTGGGACAACTAGACATCATAAGAAGTTTTCTGGTGAAAACCCCTGGCAATACTTTTGGGGTTCAGGTGGAGTAATAACCACATAATTTGCATCAAATGGGCATCATATCATGACCAATAAGGCATCCTAAGAAATTGTTTTTTGAAAATCCCATTTTCCCATCCATTCATCATAAGTAGCCATAACAAAGTCATCCAGTCATCACAAATAGCATTAACAAAACCATCCATTCATCACAAGTAAGCAAAACAAAGCTATCCTTTCATCACAAATAGCCATAACAAAACCATCCATTCATCACAAGTAAGCAAAACAAAGCTATCCATTCATCACAAATAGCCATAAAGTCATCCATTCATCACAATTAGCCATAACAAAGCCATCCATTCATCACAAATAGCCATAACAAAGCCATCCATTCATCACAAGTAGTCTAACAAAATCATCCATTCATAGCCATAACAAAGCCATTGATTCATAGCCATAACAAAGTCATCCATTCATCACCAGTAGCCATAGCAAAGCCTTCCATTCATAGCCATTAGACAAACAGTCTTTAGTAAGAACTGCCATTAGACAGATGTCTTTAGTAAGTAATTGCCATCAGAGATGTCTCTAGTAAGCAACTGCCATTAGACAAAAGATGTCTCTCAAGTAAATGGTACTACACAAAGATGTCTCTAGTAAAGAATTACTTCAACACAGATGCCTCAAGTAAGTAACTGCCATTATACAAAAATGTCTCTTGTAGCTCCCATAAGTGAGAGATGTCTCTAGTAAGTAATTGCCATTAGACAGAGATGTATCTAGTAAATAGCTGTTACTATACAAAGATGTCTCTAGTAATTGCCTTTAGACAGATGTCTCTAGTTAGAAATTAGTATTAAACAGATATGTCTTTAGGACATAACTGCCATAAGACAAATATGTATCTAGCAAGTAGCTGCTACTATACTAAGATGTTTGAAGTAACTGCCATTTGACAGAGATGTCTCTAGAAAGTAACTGCCATCAGACAGAAATATCTCTAGTAAGTAATTGCCATAAGACAAATATGTCTGTAGTAAGTAACTGCCATGAGACAAATATGTCTGTAGTAAGTAATTGCCATGAGACAGAAATATCTGTAGTAAGTAATCGCCATCAGAAATATCTGTAGCAAGTAATTGCCATGAGACAAATATGTCTGTAGTAAGTAATTGCCATGAGACAAATGTCTGTAGTAAGCAATTGCCATGAGACAGAAATATATGTAGTAAGTAACTGCCATCAGACAGAAATATCTGTAGTAAGTAATTGCCATGAGACAAATATGTCTGTAGTAAGTAGCTGCTACTACACAAAGATGTTTCAAGTAAGTAACCCCCATTAGACAGGTATGTCTCTAGTAAGTAACTGAAATTATAACAAGATGTCTCTAGAATGTAATTGCCATCAGAGAGATATCTCTAGAATGTAATTGCCACCAGAGAGAGAGATGTCTGTAGTAAGTAATTGCCATCAGAGATGTCTCAAGAATGTAATTGCCATCAGAGAGAAATGTCTCTAGAATGTAATTGCCATCAGAGAGAGATGTCTCTAGAATGTAATTGTCATCGGACAGAGATGTCTGTAGTAAGTAATTGCCATCAGAGATAGATGTCTCTAGAATGTAATTGCCATCAGAGAGAGATGTCTCTAGAATGTAATTACGATCAGAGAGATGTCTCTAGAATGTAACTGCCATCAGAGAGAGACGACTGTAGTAAGTAATTGCCATCAGAGATGTCTCTAGTAAATAACTGAAGGCTGTAAGTTGTTGTTGTTGTTGTTGTAGGGTTTTAAAGCCATGTTTCAGCACATGATAGGCTACACATGGCAGCCAGTATTAATGGTGCAGGAAGAATCCTGGAAAAACCCCGGAAAGAACCACCAACCCATGAGAAGCTACTGGCAAGTTTTCTCACATACCTACATTGGCTGAATCCGAGACTCGAACCCACGCAGAGAGAGGTGAGATGGCAGTGATCCATAACGGAAGGCGCTTTAGACCACTCGGCCACTTGGGGCCTGAAGGCTGTAAGTAAACCTGTCCCTGTATCATCAGGCCAAAGAATCATAGTAGATAAAGACATTGTCTTCAACTGATTTATCACTCTGTACATAATGGGTGCAGTGCCACACCTCCCTACGGCGCTCTATTGTTCTAAAGGGAGGGAACAAACCTGCTGTTGTGGTGCTCAACCTCCCAAATGGGATGGCCAACATCCAGTTGCAGTGCTCCACCTCCTTCAATGGGATGGTATAAGCCACTTTCACAGCACTCTACCTCCCTCAATGGGATGGTATAAGCCACTATCACAGCACTCTACCTCCTTCAATGGGAGGGTATAAGCCACTATCACAGCACTCTTCCTCCCTGATGGGAGGGTGCAACTCATTGTTGCAATGCTCTACCTCCTTCAATGGGATGGTATAAGCCACTATCACAGCACTCTACCTCCTTCAATGGGAAGGTATAAGCCACTATCACAGCACTCTACCTCCCTCAATGGGATGGTATAAGCCACTATCACAGCACTCTACCTCCTTCAATGGGAAGGTATAAGCCACTATCACAGCACTCTACCTCCCTCATGGAAGAATATAACCCACTATCACAGCAGTCTACCTCCTTCAATGGGAAGGTATAAGCCACTATCACAGCACTCTACCTCCTTCAATGGGAGGGTATAAGCCACTATCACAGCACTCTACCTCCCTCATGGGAGGGCACAACTCAATGTCACTTTGCTCTACCTCTCCAACAGGAGGCAGCAACCCACTACCTGAGGCATACAAGCTGTTTGGAATGTGAGAAGTGCTCATCTAGTCCTTCCTACAGGGGTAAGTTGATCAACTCCTCAAACATCTAATCCCTCCCTCTGGAAGGGCTTCACAGGCTGCCAAAAGATGCTGATCCCAATGAATGAGACATGAAAGAAAATCCCAAAAACTCTGATGATGAGGGGGTGGGAAACTTTCTCTGCCTTTGACATGTACGCTTGGATTCAAGTAAATTCCAGGTGCCAAAAGGACATAAATTACAAAACATGCAACTATCTTTCCATGTGCACTTTGAGCACTGTATGCAGTCTGCATGAATATCCCAAAGGCCCTTCTTGTGGCCACAATGCCCCATAGATTGTCCTGACATTATCCTGGCCCTTCTTGTGGCCACAATGCCCCACAGATTGTCCTGACATTATCCTGGCCCTTCTTGTGGCCACAATGCCCCATAGATTGTCCTGACATTATCCTGGCCCTTCTTGTGGCCACAATGCCCCATAGATTGTCCTGACATTATCCTGGCCCTTCTTGTGGCCACAATGCCCCATAGATTGTCCTGACATTATCCTGGCCCTTCTTGTGGCCACAATGCCCCATAGATTGTCCTGACATTATCCTGGCCCTTCTTGTGGCCACAATGCCCCATAGATTGTCCTGACATTATCCTGGCCCTTCTTGTGGCCACAATGCCCCAGAGATTATCCTGTAATAAAGAATTAATGAATGTCATGTCAAATCACTTGTTACCGCAAAACACACCTGCAGTGTCATACCATATACACACCTGTGTATGCATTAAGGACACTGTATGTGTGAACACATTAAGTAATCAAAAGAATTGACCTCGTGCAAATTACCTGTAGTTTTTCCTATAAATAATTAGATATTTCACTTAAAACTTCTTAAAGAAACATGTAAATACCCATGCAACATCAAAAGAAGTCTGTGCAAACATTAAAAGAATACAATGTGAAATTGAAGACAGAGGAAACGATACCTTCAACATTATGCAGGGCCTGTTGTTATTTTTCTTTGGACACAGAGACTTAACCATACCACACTGTACTTATGTAGCGAGCATGTGCCCACCCCAAAAGGATCAAACACAAAGTAGCCTTGGAAGCCCTTTAAAGAACTAAGTTCTAAGGAAGAAAACATTATCATATGGTTTTTCTTCCTAAAATGGAATGGACAGTTGTAGCACTCAGACTAATTAAAACTACTTACTGACCTCACAGATGCTTTACTGGACACCCCTGATGTCTTATTGGCTTCCCTGATGTCTCACTGGCCCCCAATGATGTTTAACCATTATCCTATTGTTTTATCAGCTCACCTAATGTATTCCTGGTAAACCTCTTGCTACAATAAATCCACCATTAAGAACCTCCAACATGACCATGATACCAAACATTATCTCCCTTACATAAGGTGATTTCCAGAGATAAGCATTCATCTATATTGGTCTTTACATCTTAGATGAACCCTGGGTTGTCTTTTAAATACTCTCCATATGGACATGTCTTTATTCAACACCTTGGTTATTTCAAACAATTTTATATTTGAGATTTTGGTCAAATTAAAACTGATGCACAATGATTGAATCTCTTATTTTTGTTCATATTAAACATGTAAGCACAAGACAAAAAGTATTATTAATCTGTGTAATGCTTAAGTTTACATAAATGTACATCATTTAATGGAAAGTGATGCATGATTGAACAAAAAATTAATTGCCTAAAAACCTAGTAATCTTTTGTAATACAGGATTATTGATAATTCTTTTTGTTTGAAAATGCATCAAGACTGAATTTTCCATCAAATAAGGTTTCTTCGAGTATATTTCATTCTTCAGTTGATTAGAAATATGTTACATCACCTGTTGATTAGAAATATGTTACATCACCTGTTTTTCCTTTTTGCCCATATATTCCAAGAAACAAATACAACCTAATATTCCAAAATACAACTGAAACTTCAAGGTACACTTGTACTATATGTTTGATATACATGTCTAGATTTTAAAAAAGTTATGTTTCATATGGATATATAACAAAAAATAAACTTTGATCCAATAATAAGCACCAACTTATACTTATTTTAATTTTCAAGCAAAATGAGTCATAATTAAACATTTGCAGCATGCATTTTGCTGCCATGACCCACTAAAATATTTGTTCAGGTTGTTCCCCCCATACATCAATTACGTAGATCTATCCATGTTTCTTAAGTCTTATTTTTAAAGCACTAAATTTTCAACTTTGTATAAATTAATTCCAGAAAACAGGTTGTATTTGAATATATGTGGACAATAACTAGATCATATCTGCAGATATGTGAACAATAATTGGTTATATTTGGTATGTTCTGGTGTATCTGATTATAATAATTTGGTTATAATAATAGTCTTCATTTTCTATTAGGTCTTCCTAGAGGGAACAGTGCCTCCAACATGTTTGTAAATTATAATATATTCAGTTTTTATGAAGTAATGAGAAAGTATGTATTCTCAATGATAACAAAAATATCTAGCAGTAAGAACTATAAAATTAAATCTCTTTGGAACTATGACATTCATTTAAATTCTCATAGTAGTATCTGATGGAACAAATTAATCTTTAAATGTGCCACTTAATTTAATTCTTAACAATGCAGGGCGCAGTCAACTGTTGTAGATGTATCTGTAAACTTGTATGTATGATATATATGTTCTTTTATGTTTCCAGTGTTTTTACTTTATATCTATATTTAAATTTAGACGTATGTACTATACAGTCTGAAATAAAGAATTCTTATCCTTATCTTAATTCCACCCACCCACTACACTCGATAACCCTCGTGTGACACAAGATATCAGTATGATGAAGAGTTTCGATTCTGGTCTGCCTATCTGATAAGGTCAAAAGATTAAGCAAGCTTAAGAGATAAAAACGGACAAGCCCTATGTCGTGTCTGCAATATCACAACCAGAAAAACCATTGTCAACACAACTCAGTAGCACTTACAGTAATACTTACACTTTCACACACGGATGCACTTCCTGCATTAGTTTTCAAGTACTACATGCCGATATGAATATCTACACATTTGCACCAATTAATTACAAAATTTCTTCTACATCAGAACAGCGTATAAATTTTTTATTGTAATATCCGTTTCGGTGGGATAACTACAAACCAGTTAACTTTTGTCTTCCTGATCTGAAAGTAGTAAACTTATGTTATAAACTTCCTGTCTTCTTCACTTCCTAAGTTACGGAGTGAAAGCGTTTCTGTCTGTGATTGGTTACACTAATTGGCTTCTTATGATATAAGCAATTATGTAATATATGCTTATGGTAAAAATAAAATTTTCAAATTCTACGCTCATAGTCATAAGTTATCTAAATTAATTAAATCTGCAATATGCATTTTGTGATTTAATGTTTTGTTGGTTATCAACCGTCACCGCCAAAATTAAATCAATATCACAGGGGCGCATCGTTGGTTACAATTTATCTATCAGTCATACATGTATATATAATAATGTATTTATTTATTATATTAGTACATGTATGACAAAAAAAAAAATGTAGGCAACGATGCAAGCCCCTGTGATGTATATAATATGAAATTAAATGATTTAACACAGCACCTGCTATGATAAATTCAGATTCCAAATGACGTGGGATTAAATGAAATGATTTACAAAGCGAATCTTGAATTCTGATTCCAAATAGCGTGGTGTTAAATGATGTCGTATTAAATCAAATGATTTAACAAATAAGAGGCTGGATTCAGATTCCAAATGACGTGGTATTAAATGAAATGATTTATAGAACAAAACGGAGCGATGAATTCAGATTCCAAATGACGTGGTATTAAATGAAATGACGAAGCATGAAATCAAATGATTTAACTCAACAAATAAAATGAATTCAGATCCCAGTTGACGTGGTATTAGATAAAATGATTTACGAATTAATCCGATATTGTTCAGCGACATCCGTGGGTCAACTGACTTCAGCTGAAAGCTGGAATACAAGATCTGATGACGTCACCTTTATAAACATAAGAGCCAACACCACGCTACGTTGGCTACGTTAAGTGATCCTTATGTGCAATGCAGTTCTCATGTTGCGTTTGATATGATTCAGTGCTCGGTTCGTTATCTATTGCACGCTTTTCTTCTCATATCCGCTTTAAAAAATCGGGCCTGCCTCTCTTCACTACCTCTTGAAATAATTTGTCCGCCAAGCAGCAGAGAGGGTGAACAGACCATAGAATTCCGACAAAACAAATAAAACAAACAAATAAATCATCTCGTAGAAAGGTCAAGATTTTACAAATGAACTTTTCCTTGAGATGTTTTATTTCTGTAATGGACGATTGTACTAATAAAACCTCAGTTCGAAATAGTATCTGAAAAAAAAAAGTACTCTACGTGTTTATTTATTTCTTGTTTATTTTTTTGACGACCAACGTTGGTAGGTACCCTCTCTGCTGCTCCTCTTCTGCTGATATTAATTAAATTATTATGTTATAATAAAATGGTACATCCAGAATCTCATACTGCAAGAACAGCACGAGAACGATTAGAAACAATTAAAAAATTTCTTCCTGTCAGAGACTCATTTAGAAAAAATCTGCAAGCGCGGCAAGAAGCAAAAGTTGAGTTTGAAGAAGACACTAAAAAACTGTTTAAGCCCGTCACTGCGGCTACTGAACAAGTTACAACTGTCATCAAAGAAGATCTTCTTCCGGTATCAAAACAAACTGCGGCGCAGGCTGAAAAAATAGCAAGAAGAACTAAACAGGCAAAGAAGATTTTACGAGACCTTCCAACTGACATAGCCGCAGCTCAGCCTCCACCTGTTGGTGAGGAAATACTTGAAGGTATTGGAGAACTTCGTACTGAAGTCGCCGATGTGAGAGAAAAACTTGCATCTAAATCCAAATCAGCAGGAGAGAGCTTAAAATTAATTGCAAGATTTAACGAAGGAGTTGTTGAGGAAATTAGAAATATTGAAAGAGAGAGATTACCTGAGATGATATCAAAAAATATATCTAATAAATCTAATTTTTTAAAACCCTCTCATGAAAAAACAAGTAATGATAATTTCATTAAATGGATATATCGCGTATATTACAATAAAAAACAAGCTAGAGGTCCAGAATTTGAAAGACTTAATGAAGAAGTAGAAAGACTTAGAGGGAGACGGGAACAACTAGGACAAGGAGAGTCCTCCCAGTATCAGCTTCCTCCACCTCTGCAACAAATAGAACAACGGCAATCTTCTTCGCCACAGCAAAGGTTGAAGTCGGAAATTAAAAGGACTAAAGAGCTAATTAAATTACTATCCCCGAAGAAAATTTCTGCACCGGATGTAACATTTACACCGACAGGTTCACCACATGGATTTCGAGAAAGTGACTCACCCCCGGCCACCACTGAAGTCCTTACTCCGGTAATGCAACCACCAGTATTTAAAACATCTCAAGATGAACCTAAAACAGGACGTGGTTTATGTCCTGATAATATCATCAATGACGTGTCACGGTTAGAAGTTCTCATAGGAGGAAAACGAGCTGGAAATAATTCACCAGAAATAACCAATGAAGCAGCTGATATTTGTCGGCGACTATTTCAAGGTGGTATCATGGATATTGGCGTTTACCGAGAACTTATTGATGAGCTCGTTGATGACTAGTTGTTAGATAAATGGTAAATAAAATAAGATGATTGTACATGATAATCATCGTAAACCCACACAGGTTAGAGCGGTAAACTCACGATTACCAATCTATAGTGTTATTTACGGAAATGGACTTGGTGATGTCATTCGGGGATTATTCACGAGGATAGCTCCAAAAGTAGCACCTGTTGCAAAACAATTATCGATGAAGGCTATTGATATTGTTCGTGATAAAGCTCCTGGTGCAATTGTCAATGTTGCTGGTAAGGCGTTCTCGGCGATCAAGGAAAGACTAGCACGATTATTGCGACGAAAACAACAACCACCGGTGAAACTGGCAAGTACTGAGGTGATGCCCGCAGACGTAAGTAAAATAATAAATCAGGCTGCAAATCAAAAACTAGCGGCGATATCTGAAGAAGCAGAAAAAAATATAACAGCAAATTTAATAGCAGGAAGTGGTCTTCGTCGACGATGATCATCATTTGGAAAAATGGTAACTATAATAAAAATGTTCAGGCGCGAATCAGACCCAGCATTTGATATGGAGGCACCTGTCCTTAAGTACGAGTCGGTACGTGATTATCAATTTTATTCTTATGACGCAAGACTACCAAATCAGCGGGGGAGAATCGAATTACAGGTTCATGATACAAGTAGATATTTCTTGCCCGCTGAAGCGTTTATTGAAGTAGAAGGTAGACTTGTAACGAATGTTGTAGCTAATACGGCATATGCTGCTAATTTGCGTGTTGGTTTTGTCAACAACGGGATCATGGCATTATTTAGTGGCGCCACATACATGATTGATGGAAAAAATATTGAATCAGTTCAGAATGATGTCGACGTTGCTACAACAATAATTGGTCTGGCGAGATATTCTGACGACTTTACAAGATCAGCCGGTCCAACAATGATGTTTGCTAAGGATATTACTGACAACGCTGATCATGTTCAGTATACCAAAGTACTGGTAACACGAGCTACTTCAGTTGATCCACAAACGGCTGATTTTGAGCACGCAGACAGACCAGGTGCTGATTATGATATTATAAAAAGCGTTAATGCGACTTACAACCTGGGATTTGCAGCACGTAGAAATATGTTGCTGGGAAATGATAGAAATTTTTCGTGTGCAATTCCATTATCTCACATCTTTGGATTTTGCAGAAATGTTAGAAAAGTCATCTTTGGAGCTAAACACACAATTGTGCTCGTAAGAAAAGGTGATGATAATGATGCAATCTGGCGAGGTGCTGGTGTTGCTGAGGGTAAAGTAAATATATCAAAACTTTCACTATGGATGCCAGTAATGACTCCATCTATTACTGAGGAACAAAAATTACTATCTTTTATGGATCAAGGCGGTAAATCATTGCTGTCATGGTTAACAGTAACCACAGATGCTGCTCAAAGCAATATTAATGGTTTATTTACATGGCATATAGCATCACAACAGGGTGTTTCTGCACCACGACATATTTTTATTGCATTGCAAAATATTAACCGGATAAATGATCAAGAACAATCACATATGATATTTGATAACCTTGGAGTTAGTGAAGTATCCTTACGGATAAATGGACATCAAGAACCATCCGAGGATATATTGTTAAATTATGCACAAAATCATGTAGCGCGCGCATATCATCGTTTAATGTCATTCATGGAACGTGATCAAAATATAGATACTGGTTTGCAAATATCACAACTAGATTTTAAAAAATTGTACCCGATTTATTATTTTTCACTAGAACATCTTGATTTATCCAAACAATCTGTTGTTGATATACACTTTCGAGCTCATGTTACTAACCCACCAGCTGGTGGTGCCTTTTACAGAGCGATCGCGGTCATACTTAGCGACAAGGCCATGTTACTTGAAGGTGGCAGTGGTCGAATGAGGGTCGTTGATGCACCGGTGGAAAATCTTTAATCGTGTTATTTAGAAAAATATTATTTATATAAAAATGTCGTATAGTCATGTTAATGTTACTCTGACCCCGGGTCAGGTAAAAAAGCTTCAATCAAAAACCGCCAACAAATGCGGAACTAAAATATCACTAAAACGAGATCATATTAGTGGTGGTCCAAACAATTTATCGTTGACAAATAATCAGATTAAACATTTCAATAAAGCCCTAGAATCAAAAACTGGAGTTCAATTTCATCTCTCCCCGAGCGCCATCAAAGACATGGTTAAAACAGGTGGTATATTTCCACTACTTGCGGCCATTCCGGTATTAATAGCTGCAGCTGCTCCAGCCGTAGCAAAAGCGGCCGCGTTAGGTGCTGTTGGAACAGCCGCTGGAATGGCACTAAAGAAAGCAACAGGGCAAGGATACAAAAAAAAAGGGGTGCGGCTTAAGATTGCCAGGATCTCGTTGGGGGAGAGGCCTAAGGCTTCCAGGGTCATTTCGTTAGACGTTCCAGCATCAAATTTTGATTTACTTGATGCCGCTAAAAAATTAAAAATATCTGCCTTTAGAGGTGTTTTTATGCGAGATCAATTACCGAAACAACCAAACAAACTAGAAACAGGTATTATTAATCTTGACAAACGTTCTGGACCCGGTACTCATTGGGTATCATACGCGGTTGATCCGCGTGGAATTGTTTATTTTGATTCATACGGGTTAGCTCCACCTGTTGAATTTATCAAGTATGTCGCACCACTCCACGCAACAACCAGAGGTTCCAAAGTTTGGTATTCAACGCTACCCACACAAACAATGACAGATCCGCCAATATGCGGCCGTGAAGTAATTAATGTACTCGACGCTATATCAAAATCATCCAGGCCGCCACATAAAGTCGTGCACGATTATACAAGCAACCGATTTGTTGCGCGTAAAGCATTTTAAACAACGGATCTTATTATAATGGTTGACATTTACGGAAGATCTTCTACTAGTAAGAAAAAGCCCGGCGACGTTGATCTGTCAAAGTATGCGACTAAAGATGACCTTGCTGATATTATGAACCTTGCTGGAGTTGACCCAGATGAAGTTGTTATTTTTCAGGATCGATATGGTAAACTAAAAGCCAGCAATATCAAATGGAATGATATAGTCCGGCGAGTACTCGGTGCAGTTACGGATAATATTCCCGTGTTTACTGACGGTGGTAGAATCAGAGATTCAAGTATGTCACTTAAAACCATCAGAGATGAAATTGCAAAAAGTGTTGCTAATCGCGTGAGAAACACCGGTGACACAATGACAGGTGAACTTAGCATGAACGGGAACAAAATAGTAGCTGTAACAGCTCCAAAATCTGACAACGACGTCGCAAACAAACTATACGTCGACGACGTAGACAGTAAACTATCCACGCTGCGGGCCGAATATGATTTTCACGTAACCGGTTTTATAAGGCTTCGAAGAAATTTTCAGAAAATCGATGATGCCATAAATAAGTTCTTTGGAACTCCTTCCGTCATTGACATGAAACTCGTTGATATCAAAACTGACCTAGACACGATAAACAAACACAGCAAGACATCGTAGCGGGAATTCCTGAGATTGTCAACAAAACAAATTTGATTAAAATTTCAGCTGGAATAACTCCCGGGCATATTACAAACATCGTATGCACGGTATCATCGGGATTTGCAACATGGTCGCAGCAAAATAATACTATCAAATATACCGCAACAGTCACTGGCGTGTACAGGTTGTCCGTGTTCAGTGCTGCAAAATTTGAAATATTTACAACGTTTCCATGGCGTCATTCCACAGACAGGTTTTCCGGGGTTGTATCTGTTGTATTAAATAGCGGAACCGAAGAAATATTTATTCTGGAAGCAGATGATAAGAAATTAACCGCAACATCCTTCTGGTGGTGTTTGGAATTTGTAGCTGAAACACCTCAATTGGTTACTGCATAAAAATATATATGGACGGTGCACAATACAGATACAATCAAGCACGTGAATGGCAGACGGCGCTAAAAGATCAAGTTGATCAATATACAGTAAAAGTAAAAAAATATCGACGACGATTGGTTATCGTTGATGTGATTGTTTATTCAGTATCCGCTGTTGTTGCTGGAACCGGTGTAATATTATCAGCGTTGACAACGATGGCACCAGTAGCTGTAACTATCTGTATTTCAGCAGCAACAACTATTGCAGGTGTGCTTGGTATCATCACAAAAAAAATATGTACTTGTACGAACGAAAAATTATCCGATTACAAAATAAAATTACATACAGCGACGGTAGCATACTCGAAATTATCCTCGTTGTTATCAGCGAGTCTCAGTGATGGAATTATATCTGATTTCGAATTTTCAATGATAACCAAAATATACGACGAAGGTATCGGTATTAAAGATACAAGTATCAATAATGACAGAATTACTCCAGCAGATCGTGACCAACACAACTCCACCAAAGATAACGATGATCTCGGTAAGTTCAATTAATCCTGAATTTAGTGTTAATTTTCCTACTGCAATTCCAGTAAAAGAAATAGCACTAGCACAATTACGAGTATATTACAGCTGGCCAAATATCAGATCAAAATCATTTAATGGTACACCAGCAAATAATTCGCTTGTATTTGCTAACAAGAACAAACCCGATGGAACACCTGACTGTGTTGTTGTTGGAATACCAACCGGCAGTTACGAGATTGAAGAGATCAGTGAGGAATTTGCGCGTAGAATAAAATCAATAACAGGAAAAGAATCAAAGATATCAATTAATGTTCATGAACCCACCCTGTCCTCGACGGTTGAAATAAACTCGCCTGATTATGCCGTTGATATTTATAAATCTTCAATCAGATCCGTGCTAGGATGGCCTGAAATATCACCACCGATAACACCGATACCATCTGAACCAACTCGGGCTGATTTTATCACAGATGAAAGAAAATTTATGATAGTTCCTGAATATAGAGGTAAATATCCGTGGAGCTGGGGGGGGGGCGGCATTTCCTTTTTTATAAGTGCTCCTGATGGTGAAAACATTCCTAGAATAATAGATAATGTACGTAATGCTCGTTCAGGTGCTAGAGTATATCCACTCGTAGATGAAGAATTTATTAAATCATATTCTGATCCTGTTATTTTTGAATTTAAACAATCAATCAACAAACTACGAAATTTCTTTACTGATAGCTACAGCGATGACGTAAAACAAAAAATCATTGAGACGATAAAACATCTAAATCAGGTCATATCAGATATTAGATACGCTAATAAAACTATCATTGTGAACATGGTTAAATACGGTGATGAAATTATTGATAATTATAAAGCTAAACCATGGTTTCTCAATCATTACAAAATAACTGAACAACAATTACCAACATTTGTAATACCGGGGATTGATGCTGGAGAACTAGTAAAATTATTAAACGATCTTATCGACGAAAACTTCCCTAAAATACTCGATGCATGGAAAAATCTAGCACCACCTCCAACCGTTCTCAGATATGATAATGATCCACATGGCGGCGGAAGACACGTATCCCCGCGGATCGTTAATATAACACCGACGGTCGCGGTCAATCTGGTTTGTGACGTAATCGATGGCAGCTATCAAATAGATCTCGGAAGATCAAATCAAGCTCAACAAGGATACATCCTGTACACGTTCACACCACAAGTTCCCCCTGGAAATTTAATCGTGCAAGAACCAACTAATCCTGTGTATTTGCGGTGTCACAATAATATGTTAACGCGAATCAATTTTAAGCTCACAGACCACCTTAATCGCTTAATTGACATACGTGAAGAAGAGCTTGTAATAAATCTGTATGTAAAGTCGTAAGACTTTTGTCGTAAGGATTTCTGTCTAAGGACTTCCGTCGTAAGACTTCCGTCGTAAGGATTTCTGTCTAAAGACTTTTGTCGTAGATCTTCATGTAATGGAGGGTTTTTACACGCGAGGATTTCTTAACAGTTAGAAGAACATTTGTAACAGAGATCAGACTCAAATTCGATCAACTTAAAAAAATAAATAAAAAAATATTTTATTATTACTGGCACAAATTTGTGTTTGGTACAAATTAATCGGCCCAGGCAACTAAAAAAGCTGGTCGATGAAAGTAAAATTAAAATTTCTATCACAAAAAAAATAGGATTTATTAATTTTCCTGATTTTTACTGAAATTGTACAAATTACTTGATTTTGACTACCAACTACCCCGTCAGAAACATAAAAATGCACGAATTACTTGATTTTGACTACCAACTACCCCGTCAGAAACATAAAAATGCACGAATTACTTGATTTTGACTACCAACTACCCCGTCAAAATCAAGAAAGTTCTAACCTTGTCAAATTGTTCCTAATAAATTTTATTTATTATAAATTAATTTTATTTATTAATAATATTATTTTTACTGAGATTTTTATTTTTTTTTTACTAAAATACAACGAAATTGCTCAATTTTCCTGATTTTGACTACCAACTACCCCGTCAGAAATCAAGTAATTCGTGCATTTTTCTTTGATTTTGACTACCAACTACCCCGTCAGAATCAAGTAATTCGTGCATTTTTCTTGATTTTAGTAAAAAAAAAAAAATTAATTCAGTAAATAAATAAATTAATTCAGAAATAAATAATTTGTAAAATTAAGAAATTTGTACAATTTTATGTTTTTGATGGGGTAAATGGTAGTCAAAATTAAGAAATTTGTACAATTTTATGTTTTTGATGGGGTAAATGGTACTCAAATTAAGAAATTTGTACAATTTTATGCTTTTGATGGGGTAAATGGTAGTCAAAATTAAGAAATTTGTACAAATTTGTTAAATTTCAGTATAAAAAACCAAATTACTAACCCATCAAATTCAGAAATAATATTTCTGATCAAAGATCTCAGTCATCTTCAAAATTACTACTCTGGATCGTTTCACCAGTAACGAAGTTACTTTGGATCGTTTCACGATCTAACATTATTTTTCTTAATAGTCTTATGCGAGTACTAATCGTTTTCTTTGCCTCATACTCGTGGGATAATAACGATTTAATTCTTTCTACGGCGGTAGAAAGAGGAACGAACTCCTTCACATGATCATCTTCTACGGTAGCTAGCGACTGAAACATTGCCGATTGAATCCGTTTCATGAGCCTGTATTCAGATGATAGTGTGTGTGTCCCCATGGTTTTACGTTCTTGTAAAATCTCAAATTCAGAAACTATTTTTTCAGGATTAAGTTCATCAGATATATTAATTCCATCTTTTTTCAATTTTTTAATAGCGACAATTACATCATTGATATTTTCATGGTTCATTATATAATATATGAATCTTTAAAATAAAAAAAAATATCCCAGAACCCCTTCGAGTTCGTCGGGATGTTTCAAGGACAGCACAAATATATAACTTAATTAAGGTACGCTCAGCAAAAACCCACCCATAATAATTAATCCAGTGGGTGATACGAAAAATAGTTATCAACCACAAGTCAATATTGTGGTTGGGAATTTTGCTGAGCGGGGGGGGGGGGGTTTGCGGTTCCCCCCACTATTATAAAAATCGCAATTATGCGTACACCACCGACAAATTGTCAGCCATGGGGGTTTGATCCTGGACCGCGAGCGTCACAGTCCAATACCATACTGATCGAGCTATCAAACATTGTTACGAACATATGTTTCGGAAGTTAATATATAGCTAGCTATATAGCTAAGGAACCAATATTTACACTAAACAGCGGTTTCTGAATAAATACAGTTTCTGTATTTAACAGTTTCTGTATTTGTAGCAGTTTCTGAATAATAACAGTTTCTGTATTTGTAGCGGTTTCTGAATAATAACAGTTTCTGTATTTATAACAGTTTCTGAATAATAGTTTCTGTATTTGTAGCGGTTTCTGAATAATAACAGTTTCTGTATTTATAACAGTTTCTGAATAAATACAGTTTCTGTATTTGTAGCGGTTTCTGAATAATAACAGTTTCTGTATTTGTAGCGGTTTCTGAATAATAACAGTTTCTGTATTTATAACAGTTTCTGAATAATAGTTTCTGTATTTGTAGCAGTTTTCCTAAGCAGACTGAGAATCAATAATAACAGTGGCATGAACACACAACTGCAGGTCGATTACAATGACAACGGTTTCTGTTTCACACACAGCTTCCTACGGATCAATAACATTATCATGATCTCTCGTAATGTTGTATGATGGGGAAATATTTAAAAAACATAAATAATACTTCTACGAGTAATTAGTTACGATGTAATTAGTTACGATGTAATTAGTTAAACTGACTAATTACGATCATAAAAAAACAAAAATCTACGAAGAAAACTATATATTACAAAGTAATCTCCCCTTATATAATCAAAAATTCAGTAGTGTATGGAGGACCTACTGTGACATAAATTAAAAATTAATTCAATGTGGTGATGATAGTTAATAATGTGGTGATGATAGTTAATAATGTGGTGATGATAGTTATTGATACTTAAAGATAATTTTCTGTTTATATTTTTTCGAGAAAGCTGTTTTATACATATTTTCTGCGACTTTTTGTACTGAATGCGGGTGAATATCAAAATATTTCGCAGCAGCACACATCGAACGAAACATAATTTCTTCACCAGTTTCCATGTTTGTGGAAATTACTACCCTTCTAGAAACTGTCTTACATCTTCCTGTATTTCCACATGCAGAGTTCATGCTTTGTGTGACAACACGAAGGTTGGATAAATTATTGTTTTGAGGATTTCCATCAATATGATCAATAACAAGACCGTCTTTGATCAAACCCTTGTGACACTCGTACGTAAATCTATGACAGCGATAATGTTTCTTCCCAACAGTAAATGTGAGATAACCAAAATTATTAACATAACCAACTGGTTTTTTTAACTTGCAGTGTCTGATGATACCATTAATATTTGATTCATAGCTTGTTATGACAGGATGTGGGACAAATATATTTTGCTCCATTATAATAATATTATACGTTTAAATCATTGTTTGTCTGAAATCTTGATATATAATCCCTCACGGATTTTATAGCGTTTTCACCGCTATTATTTTTTTGTCATAATATCTTTTAAGCTCATTGAACCGTTTTCCGCCGCACTTCCCACATAATTCTGTTTTTCTTCGCACTCCAATACCACACCGTAGACATGGTATTGGTCCTAGATTTCCTCGTCGTATGTTTTGTGAGTGCATCCAACAAAATTCCTTTCTACAGGATTTGTTGCATCGATTTACCGAGCCGATCATCAACCATCTGCATTGGGACATTGTATATATATATAATTTTCTTTATTTAAATATTTGTTTTAATTATATGAACGAGTTTGAGAGATTATCCCAAACTAGGCCTGTTAAATATAAATTCAACCTTGACAGATTATCTTCTGACTTGCCAGTACGAGATCTGGTTGATCCGAAAAATAAAAGTTTGATCTCGAAAATTCACGACGCCAAGAAAGAATTTTACACGGATGGTGCATCTCATACATGGTCAACGTTCAAGATTATACGCACTGACGGAGTCAAGGAAGCTGTCAAGGACGCTACAATGAATGACAAGCGAGCGGCAACTATCATTAACTACATCGCTGAATACGAGGGCAATCAAAAATATTTCTTCAGAGTAAAATTTATTGTATTAACAGAAACAGGTAGTTGGATTATCCGTGACAAATATGATCCTTTCCTTGGTAATAATAAAACTATCATATTAAGTAAAAATTCCAGACCGGGTCTACTGACGGGTATTGACAAACCGTATTATGAGCGAGCATATCCTGTAACAGCGGTTATTTATGGAATCTATGAGATAAATAAAAAACCCAACGTTGATAAACTAGCGCCGATGAAATTTTCAAGGTTAAATTGTGTGGCTGAACGAGTAATAGAACACTTTACAAACGCGATGCGTGGAAATGGATTAACTGATTTAAGGCGTGAAAAAATAAACTCGTGGGCTGATTCAGTTAAGGATACCGGTGCTACAATAAAAGATGTTGCTGAGTTAGGAAAAATATTAAAATTTCCAATAACTGTGGCGACAATAACGGGAGAAGTACTGTACCAGTCGAAATATAAATCGAAGGGAGCTCCAATAAATATTATCGATCATAACGCGCACGCATGGACTAACGCGGTAACAATATTTCCACGTGATCGAACTGTTAGATTTTACCCCACAGATAGTATGTTTGATTTTATCAACGAAATAAGTAAAACCGATCCTGTATCGGTATGGTTATTTAAAAGTAATGAGGAGGGTGAATTTGATCAGTTTGTCAAACCGAACGGTGAAATATATCGCACAGAATCCCTCCATGACGAGATGAAAAATCTTGCGACGTTTTTACAGTGCAAGCACGCGGAAAATACTGAAAAATTACTAACTAATTGTTTTACCGTTCCATCTGTTGCGGCTCATTTCGCCAGAGAACGAAATTCATGGAAACCAACACGATTTGATTTACTCGAGGACGTACGCGCAAGTTGCGTCGAATACGGACATGGCGGATTATGGAATACCAAATACAATTACAATGATGTTATTTCGGTTGATATGGTTGCATGTTATCCAGGAAGTTTTCTGGGATACGGAGATTGTTCTACGTACTTTGAAAGATTTGGTCACCCTACAAACGAGATGACGCGAGTGGCAATTAATGGACCATTACCTGACTTTGATCTGACTGGATTCGCCTGTATTGAATCATTCGAGCTTAACGAAAATCTTCACAAGATTTGTTATCTTTGGTTTGGCAGACATTTTTGTGAAAAACGTTGGGCACCTATAGTTTTGTTGCGATATATGCTAGATTGTATGATACTGACATCGTTGGTGGTCAGTGAGGCAATTATATCATATCATGCACAGACCAAAGTTTGGTTGCCCATGTCAGATTCTGAAGTTATTAGCGAGTTTAAGGATGATATTCCTAATAAACTCAAAACCGCAAAAGATCTCGGTAGAAAAATTATAGGTAAATTTACTCAAGGTGGTGCATATGATTATAAAAGACATCACGCACGATTAATTCTAGATGATGCCGAGTACGATTTTATAATTGCTGATACAACGGCGAAAAATACGTTTGTAAATCGAGAGAGTGTTTATTTATCCGACGGAACAAAATTAGGTACGATCGTTAGCTACATAAATGACGTATCCCCGCAATATACTCATCTAAGATCTTCCATGTTGGCTTATGTTTCTATAAATTTATTATCGATGATTAATAGATTTCCTGAGACCGCAGTCAGAGTCGCAACAGATTCGTTTTATATTTCAAGTAAATATTTAGAATCTGTCATGAAATTTACAAGTAATGATGAACGATGGGGTTCGTGGAGAATAAAAAAGGAACTATTACACAATTATGCAGAATCAGCAGATGTTCCAATGAGAGATTTTTATCGTAAGGGTAATAAAATATCAGAAATGTCGAAAGCACCATCGCTGAGTGATCCAATAACTAGATATAAGACAGTATATCTCAATGGACCTGGTGGATGCGGCAAAACAATGTTTTTAGAAATTCAGATATAATCGTGCTGACACCCACACATAGACTTGCACGTGAGATGAAACAGCGGCAAGTACAATCGTGCACGTATCATAGTTTCTTTCGGTGGCGCGGGGATACATGGACTCCTGAACGGATGGGAGAAAAATATATACCTAAAATAATTATTTGGGATGAGATATGCACGGTGTCATTGGATACATTAAAAATGTTTCTTGATTGGTTGTTGACGAAAAATACCGCTATAATAATGTGTGGCGATCATGGTCAACCGCCGCCCTTTGTTGGACCATCTCCACATGATTGGTTAAAAAATTTCGTTGATTATTACGAAGAAATAGATGATGATCATAGAGCTCTTGATGCAAATTTGAGGGAGTTTAAAAAATTAATCAGATTACAATCAAACAAAATTCAGTGTGAAATAATACGTGGAGTGATCTCAGAGACCTCAATGAGTGATTTTTTGAATTTATGGAGACCCACCGATTTGATCGTAGCAAGTAGAAAAATAATCAGAGACGATTTACAACAACAGTTATTTCAGCTGCATAAAGAACAATATTCAGAACTACCCGTTCCGTTGTGTTATAGACCATCAGATACACGAAAACAGAATATTAATGTTGATATTCCAGGACCCTTGACAGAGTCAAGGAAACAGAATCTCGTATTAAATGATATTGTCGCCGTTGATATCAGTGTGGTCGAAGATGCATTACGCGCTGACAAATCTCCATGGGTGTTGGGATACGCTATGACAATCCACTCGTCTCAGGGATTAACTATTTCTGATACACGAGTCTGGATTGTAGACGATCGCATCGAGTGGTCAAATTTAGTTTATTTAGCGGTATCGAGGGTCAGAAATATATCTCAATTACGTAGAATCATAATTCCTGAAATCGTTGATAAATTTAACATCATCGATGATGATATAATAAGAAAAAAATTAATCGAATACAAACAATCTGACAAAAAAAATAAACGTGACTTTGATCTTGATGTTGAATTTATTATTGAGTTAAAACAGCAGCAGAACAATCATTGCACCAGTTGTAATTGTATAATGTTATGGCGGTATTCGAGTAATGATTCAAGACAATTTACCGTAGATAGAAAAGATAATAGTCGCGGTCATACACGAGAAAATACCATGTTAACCTGTCTTGAGTGTAATCGACGTAGAGGCGCTAGCGCCTTGAGTGCAGGCACCCTTGGCGCTGGCGCCCTTAGCGCTAGTGCTAGTTAAGTGATCGAAATCACCGGAGTGATCGCGGTGGTAGTTGTGTATCCGCGGCAATTATTTGTAGTTGTTCACGTGTAAATCCACGTTGAGGAGCGGCCGAATCTAATCTGTAGATTGCAGGTCTGGAAACGCCTGCGTTTCTCCCAGTGGATCTTGTCACGGTAGATATTTTGTGTGTGGTAACACTCCAAATAGGATCAGTTGCTCTCGCTTTACCACCTTCAAGTTCACCAGGCTCATATAAATATCTGACTGTAACATCACCTAATATTTTTTGTTTTCCAACATCTTTTCGTTGTGTTGGTATATTTTTTTTTGTGACCGTGCTAATGGGTTTCATGTTGGTTGTTCGTGTGATCTCATTATTTAATGCAGCTATCACGCCTGGTAATCTTGCCACCCATTCGCGAGATCTTTTATCCTGAATAAATTCCCTCGCGTATTGATATCCAAATAACCGTTCAGCAAGTGTTCGATTAAATCGCTCAACAATTGCTTGATCACGATGAATTGCAGTATGTCCTCGTCGTATTTTGGTATTATGTTGTTTCATCAGCGATGATACTGGACCAAGAAATTCCTTGCCAGGATCAACCTGTAGTAGCTGTGGCCATCGTAGACCACCTTGTGGTCCACCACCTTGTGGTCCGAGTCCTCGTTGATAAATTCGTTCAAACGCATCGGCTACTTCAGATGATGTTTTCGCTGATAGCGGCTCTGCTTCTTTATATCTACTTGCAACATCAACTACGGTTAGCGCGTATTTGTACGTTTTTCCACGCACAGTATCATGCGGTAAAAACAGAATATCAGCTTGATGAACTTCATTAGGAACACTGACATCGAAATACGCGTACTGAATTTGTTTAGGACGTGGTAGATAAATTTGCCATATTGCCTGCCTGGACAACCACGCGCTAGCAGTAGAATGTTTAACCGCCGCTGCATCAGCGAGTTTACCAATTGCTGCTTTGCCTCTCCAGTATCCTCTCGGTGAATAATAAATTGATTCCATTATTAATTACCAGCCCCAATCGCTAATTTACCTTTCATCGAGGATCTTACTAACCAATTAGCTAATGATTCTCTAATATTTTTATTTTTTTATAGAATTTAATGAATGAATTAATTTTACATCTGCAATATGCCTATCTTGTAGATTTTGACTTTTATAAGCTACATCATGAGCATGACAAGCTCGATCAATAGCATTTATTGGTTCCTCGCCTGGTTTTGGTTGATCTTGATCATCGAGCCTGATATCAAGTCTGGTACCAGGACCGCAATAATTATATCCTGGTAGATGTTTTTCTCCACTGTATTTAGCCCATGGAGCACCTGGAAACTTTGACATCAAATTAGCAATATCACCACCGCGCTTATTAGGTAAAAATGAAAATTTCTTTCTACCGCATATAGAACATTTTCCACCGTACGCTACTTTTTTATTTTTTGTTATAACCGTGGCTAAATCAGTAGTTGGAGTTTTAACTCTACAGCGTAAACAATATAAATTCATGTTATAATATATATGGATATAATTGATTTCTCAGCAACTCGGCAGCGAGAGCCAGTTAAGCATCATCCTGCGCTACCGAACTCCATCAGAATGATTATCATAGGACCATCTGGATCGGGTAAGACGCAATTATTACTTAATCTGATAATGAGATGGTTGAAATGGGATAAATTATATTTAGTAGCACCATCCGTTGATGATCAGCGATGTTATGATGTACTTAAAGATTTCAATGAAAACGCGCGATTACTGGATGAAGATAATGATGTTATAGAGTTTATAACCGATATTGATGAAGCACCATCCGTAGATTCCATAGACGGATTTATTAACAATTTAGTTGTATACGACGATGTGATGCTAGATAAACAATCAAATCCAGCCAGAATATTTTCCCGAGGGAGACACAAAAATACAGACGTGATCTATGTTACTCAACGATATACACAAATTCCGAAGGTGATCAGAGACAACTGCAACATTTTAGTTGTGTTTAATGGCGTAGACACACACACGTTGCGAAATATTCATCAAACTTGGTGTGGTGGTGACATGGATATAATTAAATTCAAAAATTTCTTCTCACGAGCGCAAGCTACCCCGCATGGATTTATAACAATAAATTTACATGATCCAAGAACAAGATATCGTGTGGGTATTGATAAAATATTTGGGTAACAGGGGTGATGATAAAATTAAATTGAATTAAACAGATATCATTAATATAATGAACAATTGTGCGTGGTTACGTCAAGGAACCACTAACAATTGTAATAAAAAATGCCGTGGAGAATATTGCAAGAAACATAATTATCTTATAAAGAAAAACCTTCATGCTGGTCCACGAGGTTGTGTTGGATGTAACAACGGCGTTAGAGGATTATATCAGATTTGTAAAAATTGCGGTGGAGATCGATATCGAAGTTTGATGAACTATTACAGAAAAAGAAAGAACATAAATCCAAAAATAGAAAAACCACCATCAGAACTTGAATATTACTTGAAACATAGAACAAATTCCGAAGATTCAGATGAAGATGAAACAGATGAGGAAAAACGACAGCGAGAACGCGTTGAAAAATATTCATCAAACTTGGTATGGTGGTAAATTAATAGCAGCAGAGAGGGTACCTACCAACGTTGGTCGTCAAAAAAATAAACAAGAAATAAATAAACACGTAGAGTACTTTATTTTTTCAGATACTATTTCGAACTGAGGTTTTATTAGTACAATCGGTCATTACAGAAATAAAACATCTCAAGGAAAAGTTCATTTGTAAAATCTTGACCTTTCTACGAGATGATTTATTTGTTTGTTTTATTTGTTTTGTCGGAATTCTATGGTCTGTTCACCCTCTCTGCTGCTCGCCACGTTCGAATGTTTTTGTTATTAAATTAGTCACTAAAGGAATTTGTTGAATGTAACACAACACTACTTTTGTAGCACTCCCGAAAAAGAACGGAATTACGAGCGACATCGGTGACTGAACTAAGGAACTGAGGGGTTTTCTTTTTCTTATTTTCATTTTTTTCTTCTTTCATTTATCCCGTAACTTGGCTGGTCGTAGAGGCACCACTGATGACTTTGCGACAATCTCTCTCCGTTTTGCCCTGTTCTTCAGTGCTCTTTGGGACTTTGCAAAGTCTACGCCTGTCCACTCTTTCATGTTATCTTCCGATCTCATTTCCTGTCTACTTCGTTTACTCTTTTTTCTCACTGTGCCATGTAGGACCTTCTTTGACAGGCCAGATGAGCGTAAGACTTAACCATACCATCCTACTCTTCGTTTCTTTGCCGTGGTGAACAGACTTCAGATTTCAATAATTACAAATTTCAATCTGCTACAACTAATAAGAACCCAACGTTTGAAATCATTATCCCTTTCTACGTGCACTCATTGCAAAAAATTAGAGCACGCTATTTCTGATTGCTTTAAGATAAAAATGATCAACAGAATAAAGACAGAGCTGTTCCAAATGATTTTGTTTCTAATAGGTCAAGGACTGGAGAATGAAGTTGATCAAAAAACTATTCCTTTGGCTAACACATGTATTGGTCAGGCTTTTGATGAGGTCACTTTAGCTTCCGTTACTGATCAATCAATAGGTTTTGATCATTGTGATCTTCTTGTAACTACTCATTCTCTTATTTCTAATCAGGGTGACACTTGTCAACGAACAGGAAAAATATCCGGAAATCTCCTGATTGTTTCAGAGGGCTAAATTGAGACCACCTAAGGTACCCGGTGATGCGAGTGGCCAGTGGGCTATCAACTTGTTGAACCTAGGTTATGTAGAGAGGAAATTCTTAATCTAGCCCATGAAACTCTTCTGGCTGGTCATTTAGGAGTGTAGACTTTGTTTTATTTGTCAATTGTCACCTTTAGTTTGTTTTTTAAACTATCTTTTGGACATGGACCATTGTTTTTGTTCAAAGAAAACGTCTTTTAAGAGAGGATTTTGACATTAATCATTTAGATTATGTCTTTGATTGTGAAGTAGCAAGATACAGTCTTCTGTCTTATCACTTTAAAATACAGTTCAGGCAGATCAAAATCACAAAGGTTAGAACATGTCAACCTGGTGAAAAAGTTCTGTCTCACTTGCCGATACTTCAAAATTCTCTTATGGCTAGATAGTATGGTCCTTATAATGTTAAATAGAATGTGATTTAAATTACATTAACACTCTTGGGAGGCGGAAACAGAAATAACACGATCATCAGTCATGTAAATATGTTAAATGAGTATAGTGATCAAGATAGAAAGGTAAATCGTTCAATAAATTTAGATCTTCCTGTCCCATACAGCGAAAACTTAAATGATGAAGTAGAACCAGAATGATATGATTTTGCTTCAACTAGTCTTCCAACAAACATCCACATCGACAGACAGATGAGACGAATGAGTTAAAGCATGGAAAATTCCGGACAATAAACATCCACATCACCAGACAGATGAGACGAATGAGTTAAAGCATGGAAAATTCCGGACAACAAACATCCACATCACCAGACAGATGAGACGAATGAGTTAAAGCATGGAAAATTCCAGACAATAAACATCCACATCACCAGACAGATGAGACGAATGAGTTAAAGCATGGAAAATTCCGGACAATAAACATCCACATCGACAGACAGATGAGACGAATGAGTTAAAGCATGGAAAAGTCCGGACAGTAAACATCCACATCGACAGACAGATGAGACGAATGAGTTAAAGCATGGAAAATTCCGAACAGTAAACATCTACATCGACAGACAGAGAAGACGAATGAGTTAAAGCATGGGAAATTCCGGACAATAAACATCCACATCACCAGACAGAGGAGACGAATGAGTTAAAGCATGGGAAATTCCGGACAACAAACATACACATCGACAGACAGAGAAGACGAATGAGTTAAAGCATGGGAAATTCCGGACATTAAACATCCACATCACCAGACAGAGGAGACGAATGAGTTAAAGCATGGAAAATTCCGGACAATAAACATCCACATCACCAGACAGAGGAGACGAATGAGTTAAAGCAGCTGAGTAGGAGTAGGAGTACTTGTTCCCAGATATTCCAACTCGAACAAAAACACAATCTACCATGATGTTGAAAAATTGTAAATGCATAGCCTATAAAACAACACCCTTATATTAGGAATATTCTCAAGCAGACATGTTTGAAAAAAGGAGATTGAATATTTGATTGAGAATAGCTTTATCGACGCAAGCAAATGGAACTGGAGTGCGCCGTGTTTTCTAGTGCTGGAACTAGATCATTCTTTTTGTATTTGCACATATAACAGAAATGTGAACAGTGTTACAAATAACAGACTCATTTCCCATTCCAAGAATTAATGATTGTATTAGCAGAATTGGAAACGCAAAATATGTCAACAAGTTTGTCCTGTTAAAAGTATTCTGGCAGATTCCAATTACGGAGAAAGCAAAAGAAATTTCGACTATGTTTTATTGTATGGACTGCCTGAACAACTCCAGATGTTCCAGTGGAGAGTATTACATTGGGAACCGTGTAATGAAGTCACGCTGGAACATCTGGAGGCCAGTGTCAATTTTTTTTTATACCGGTCCATATACGACCACAGGATGTGATGTGCACGTGCAGAATGATTAGTTGTAAAGTTAAACCGAATGTCTTCACAAAGTCCTTGACGACCGTTTAACCGCAAGAAGCCCCGGTCGCTTCTAAGTCGTCAAATATTGCTATCAGTTTGGACATTGTCTCGATTTGTAAGGGTACTTATTTGCCAAGTAAATTGTCCCACAATAGCAGTTAGTGGGCGTGGGTCTACGGTATGCGCGAGAAATGACAACGTTGAAGTGGTTCCCGACCGCATAAATGGCAGCAACCTTGATTCTGAAGAAAGTGAAGTGGATAACACAGATATCCACAATTTTAGTATTTCTAATACAACTCTATCGTCAGTAACAGCTACACCACGCCAAATGGTGGAGTTATGTTTGCGGGTTAATTGAATAGTTTGTTTAACTCCAAAAATAACTTCGCAAACATCTCTGCAAAACCCAAATATGTTACTGATAGGAATTGCCACTAACCTAACACTGGGAGAAGGAATCGCAAGATGCTGTAGTATGTGTATACTCGTCAACAATATTTTTAAGTTTTGTTTGCCATTCACGTTCTTGATTGTATCTAAAACGCTGAAATCGATTGGGGAGCTCATTATAATTTAAGTAGGTGGTAGTTTAGCAACTAATTCAAGACATCAATAATACAACACGGGGTCGCCTTTTTCTTCGGGCTCCACCAAGAATGTTCCTTTGCCGTTTTGATCCAACATAACTAAAACACATCCAGTAAACTCGTTAATTGGATAACTGCGTGGTATTGTGGTGGATACCATAAATGTCGTAGTACCAAGTACCGATAATCTTTATAACCCGGTAACCTCAGCGCGATGCTGAATGGATTTATTAAGTGGTGACCATAATGTTGATCCAGATGCTACCGTATATACTACACTGTCGGTAACTGTTCTTATGTCAACGAATTTAATGTCGCTGACTGGTGGACGTCCAAAAAATTCATTATTGGCTCTATTTATGTTTCTATGAAGCTTTAAAAACGTTTGTACATGATTAGAATATTCAGATCTAAATGTGGTCATTCCATCATTGTACTTAACGAGTTCATCATCGGAATGTTGATATCATCAACATATTTCTTCGCTGCAGTGTCATCGCTTGATTTTGGTTGTCCAAGACCAGTAATTTTATTATTAGTCATATTGAGAGAACGAGTCATTGCATCACTTGCGGTTATTAAATGATCATTGATCTCAGTTCTGATTGTGTTGGTGTTGCTGTCTACTTATCTTTTTGTTACCACATCATCATCTGATTTTGGTTCTCTCACATTAATAACTGTAGTTTTACTCATATTGAGATCGCCGTACATAATATCCCCCAATTATTCTGATACGTCCAGCAATTTCTCCCATGATTGATAGAACTGATTCCTCCGAGTTTTTAATTTAACCGTTTTTAGTAAACACCTCTAAGTTATCTTCTGTTGCATCTGGAACCAGCAGAATAATGTATGTCAACGGGATAATATTCCTCTTTAATCGTCCTTGTTTATCCTGAAAAACAACGACTTCATTTTGGTCCACAATTGCAAGACTCAAAAGATTAGCGAGTTCATCCTTGACCTCGACAAGGGTTGTATATTTAAATAAGTCGACTTGAGGTTTGCCCTGATTCTTACTCAGAGATCTTCCGTAAATATCTACTACTATACCTTAAGATCTGTTTAAATGTTGGACCGTCTGCTTGTATATTCGTGCACGACTTTATGAGGTGGCATTAGGGATTTTGACACAGCGTCGAGTACAGCAATTACTTCATGGATTGGCGGATCGGTTATTTTTTGTGTTGGTAATGTTGAATACCAGATTGAAGTTTTTATTGTGTTCAAGTAATTTAGAAATTCTTTTGGTGGAGCCAAACCATACGAATCAAAATAAAGAATTCCACGTGGATCAATCGCGTTTGCGACCCAATGAGTACCAGGACCGGAGTTTTATCGATATTAATAAAGCCTGTTTCAATATTGTTTGGTTGTTTTGGTAATTGATCACGCATAAAAACATCGCTGAGGTTTTTGATATTGCATCAGTTAAATCAAAATTTGACATAGGAAGAATCATCAAAGTGTTCATGGAAGTCTTTTTCCGTACCAATGAAGGGTTCATGGTAATCTTGGACTCTTTCCCTATTTTTTAAGAGGTCTTTATTCCTTTTCTTGTTGCTTTCTTTAATGCCATTCCAGCAACAGTTCCAACAGCACCAAGTGCATCTGCTTTTGCAACAGCTGGGCTGCAGCGGCTATTAACGCTGGTATAGCTGCAAGAAGTCGAAATATACCACCTGTTGTAATTACGTCTTTAATGGCATAGCAGAAAAATCAAATTTAACAGCTGTATTTGATCGTTTGGCGTTATTGAAGTGCCTGAGTGGACGTTCAGTCAGTGATAGTTTATGCTGACCACCTCTGATATGATACTTTTTTAGTGTTATTTTTGTTCTAGAATTATTTTTTGATACTGACTGTAGCTTTTTAATCTGACCAGAAGTCAGACTGACACTAACATGATGAAATTATATTATAAATATCATGAGCGATTTAATTACATGTTTTCTACTCTGGCATCAATAACTCTCATTCGCCCACCAACACCTTCAAGTAACATTATTTTGTCGCTGAGTATAACAGCAACTGCTCTATAATTAGCTATAGGTCCTCTTGCTTCAGGAGCTTGAAAATGTATATCAACGACTGATTGTCTAAATAAATCAAGATGTTCCAGTGAAACGTAATAAATCGGATACAGCGTTGTAAAATCTAGTTGTGATATTTGCAGGCCAGAATCAACAATTTGACCAGGTCCCATAAATGTCGACAAACGATGATATGCACGTGCTACATGATTATTTTCAAAATTCAATAGTATATCCTTAGCTGGTTCTTAATGTCCATTTATTCTCAGTGAAACCTCAGTAATACCAAGTTTGTCAAATATAATTATACTGTGTTTGTGAATTTATTCGTTCAATATTTTGGAAAACAAAATATATATATCGTGGTGCAGAAATGATAATAATAATAATAATAATAATAATAATGAGGACTTTGTATAGCGCCTAATCTTTAGAAGCTCTACGCGCTTTACAACATTAGACAACACCTATAAGATAAAAAAACATATAATAATATTATTACAAAAACAAACACCATGAAATTAGAAAAACATTAAAAAATAAAAAACATGCTGAGAATATTTAAGGTAGGAAACATTATTAGGTCCTTAACTTTGTTCTTGCAGTCGAAATAAGTGAGTTTTGAGAGCCCTCTTGAATGTGATCACTGTCTTTGTGTCTACGTTCAGTGGGCAATTCATTCCACGTTGCTGGGCCTTGGTATGCAAAAAAACGCTGTCCATATGACTTTGTTTTCATAGTGGGAATAATGAGTATACGATTGTCAGAAGAGGAGCATAAGTATCTTACTGGTGTGTACACATGGGTGAGATCGGATAGGTATGTTGGACTAGAGTCTGACAGTGAAACGTAGCACAGAGAACAAATTTTGTGTTTGATTCTGGATCGAATGGATAGCCAATGTAGGGTACAGAGCAGCGGGGAGGTGTGCTCTGATCGTGGTACTCTAAGTATGATCCGAGCAGCTGTGTTTTGAACTTCTTGAAGTTTCTGGAGTAGATAATGAGATGAACCAGACAGAACTGAGTTACAATAGTCATTTTTCGGAGCCAAGCATGCATCAAATACCTTGCTGTGATGATATCTACCATGTGAATAAACTATTAGTGGTACTTTCAACACTATCTGTGGTCATCGTCAACCATGATAATGTTGATTTACCACCCAAATCCATAAAAGAGAGTAGCCGTTGTTCTTCAGTGAGCTATGATATCATTATTGGCATCCACAATGAAAGTTTGTTAGTATTACTTTACCAATATCACCACCAGCACCAGCAGGGCGCCAGATTGCATCATTGTCAGTAGCCTTTCTTACAAGTTCAACTGTATGCTTGGCTCCGAAAAATGACTTTTCTGACATTTCTGCAAAATCCAAAGATGTGGGACAGTGGAATTGCACGTGAAAATCTTCTGCTTCCATCTTTCAGCTTCGATCGATGTGCTGCGAATCCTAAGTTGAAATTTGGATTAGCACCACGAACCACCGGCCACACATCAGCGTTAGAGTTGTCGGCATGGTTTCTTGGCCGTCTCATATTATACTGTATGTTATTAGGGTGGTCAGAAGTGTCTTTGGCAAACATCATTGACTGACCAGCTGATCTTGTATAATCATATGAATATCTTGCTAGACCCAACATAGTCGTGGCAACATCGACGTCTTTCTGAATCGATTCAATATTTCTTCCGTCGATGATATCCATAGCACCGTTGAACAACGCCATAATGACATTATTACCAAAACCAACACTAGCATCAGATCCATATTCAGTATTATCTGTTTTCAGAATTTCACCTTCTACTTCAATAAATGCTTCAGCGCGTAAGAAATATCTACATGTATCGTGAACTTGCAGCTCAAACTACCCAGGTTGATTTGGCTGTTGTGTGTCATAAATTAATATTGATAATCGCGCACAGATTCATCTTTGAGAATAGGTGCGTCCATGTCGAATGCGGGATGAGATACACGTTTGAACATTTTATTATAATTACTATCGTCTAACAGGAAGACGACTTCCTGCTATTAAACTTGTCGTTACATTTTTATTCTTTTCTGACATGGGTACACCAGCCAACTCGGCTAATTTTTTATTTGCAGCTTGATTTATTATTTTACTAACATTTGCACTAGTCTATCCTTTGTTCTCTACGCCAGTATATGACACACTTGCTGGAGTAGGGTAGAAATTATATTTATTTCACTAAACATTAGCATTGAGGTCCATGGAAAAATGCATGGTACCGTTATACCTATAGTGAACAGCCTTTCAGTATAACCATCGAAATGCACAGATGCTATGTGGGCACCCATTTAAATATGTACAAGTTTGAGGTACAAAAATAAATGGACACTGATCATTTTTGTTCAAATCTTGAGAGTCTTTTAACAATAAAATGTATACAATCTTCAGAAAATACCATCTTGGCTTGGGTGGGGCTTTTGATAAATATTGCTACAGCAGACAGAATTGTTTGGCTTGATGGCTTTGTCAGTAGAGTCATGCATGTAACAAAATAACTTATGTAACCATGTTATATATGATTTTGGCCTTATATTGCCTACGTTAACTGCAAACGATAAATCATGTATAAAATGCAACTATCTTGTTGTTGTAAGGTATCCCATAAACCAGGATAGAGAACACTAGAGAGTTCCAAGAAGGTGGCTTGGTTGTGGTATTGTACTTTGTATCAAATAGGAAATTTTTCTGGTGGGATGAGTAATGTTAGGTAATTTATTGGTATTCCTTCCATTTTTTCTGTTTAATTATCCTCCAATAATTGTCCATTTTGTACACTTTCTTGCCTTGAAATTTTTCATGCAGTTTAAGTTCTTTGGCAGTCCCTTTTGTAGAAGTAGTAGGAATAACATTCAGACGAGCAGTTTCTTTAAGTCAGCATTTCAATTCAAGTTCATACCGAGTGATAAGAACATTAGGTGTATATTGCCCATTTCTTCCATTCAAGTCCTTACTGTGGGGTAACCACATTACCCACATATTGCCCATTTCTTCCATTCAAGTCCTTACTGTGGGGTAACCACATTACCCACATATTGCCCATTTCTTCCATTCAAGTCCATACTGCTCTGCAAACTCTGCATCCCATTGCAAGAATCCAAATAGCACATCTTCATGGAAGGCTGCACTCCATGTGCCGGTGATGTAGAGAACATGGACTTTTAACCTGCCATCAATTTATGAGAATTGATATCCCCAATAAAGCAGTGTTAGGTTTGGTTGAACCTGATGTAGTTTTTGTTCATTATTTAATTTTTAGGCGAAGAGTGATTTTTTTTAGCTTGATGGAGAGTGACGGATCTAGGGTAACAGATCCATCAGTTTTGTAATCATCTTTGAGAATTATAGATTGGATTGGTGGTTGATTCTTGTGAGAAATCAATTAAAATTCATGACCACAAGCATATTATGTATGATCACCCTGGGACAAGTGATTTGTCATTTGTGATCACTTACGGACAAATGATTTTTGGAGGTATGGGTAATGTAATAAACCTAGAATATGTGCATTTTATATTCTCTGATTAATGCTTTTTAGATTTTAAGATTATTTCATTTTTATGAGGAGTTGGCATCGGCAATATATTTCTCAGCGTAAGTTGTTGTGGGATTTAATGCCATTTTTCAGCACATGAGAGGCAATGCATGGCGGCCAGTATTAATGGTGGAGGAAGAACATGTGAAAACCCCGGGAAGAACCACCGACCCACGAGAAGCTACTGGCAAGCTTTCTCACATACCCACATTGGCCGAATCCTAGACTCGAACCCACGCAGACAGAGGTGACTCAGCCTAAGTAATCAGCCAATTTTACAACCAGACGTCATATTGTATGGTATTAACAAAACTTTATGATAGCATGGATTAGTTTCGTAAAATAGACTTTCCCTAATTTCTCAACATTTGGAATTATGAGGATATTTGTATGTGTTTGTAATTCTCGATAGGAATAATTCTTTGTACTGTGTGTTTGTAATTCGAGATAGCAATAGTTCTTTGTACTGTGTGTTTGTAATTCGAGATAGGAATAAATCTTGTGCTGTGTGTTTGTAATTCGAGATAGGAATAATTCTTTGTAGTGCATGTTTGTTTCATTTTTGGATTGCTTTGTAGGAAGTAATAATTTTCAGCTTGAAAAGGCTTCCTGGTGAATCATACAAATATGAAACAGGAAGAACCATTCAAGTGTGAAATTAGTCTTATGATGTGTGGTCATTAGAGAAACATTACTTGTAATATTCATGCCATTATGAACCTTTCAGATGATGTTGACTGTGGTCTTGAGGTACTTGGAATAAGGGAAAACCATGGACATCAAGCCACTAAACACGTTTGATTTGCTCAGCTGAGACTTCTTGCTTGTAAAAAATATTATTTATATTTAATTTGCACATGTTTGTTAGTTTTTTTTATATTTTTTAATTTCATTATATGCTGTTGTGATTTAGATTTTTAATGTAGCTTTAACAATTTTTCAGTCATCTTGGCATCCGTCCGTCTACGAGAGACGATGGCATAGCTCCAAAGTACGCTTTTGCTTATCCTTCTTTTTAGCTCTCTTTTCAGCTTGCTTTATTCTTCTCTTTTCCTCTGCGTTTTGAACTCCCTGCCTGACAGCTAGACGCCAGCTGGAACGGTTGTTTGCACAGCTCTCCCAGTCGTTGACATTGATGTTTGCTGTCTTCATATCCTTCTTGCAAACATCTTTGTAGCGCAGGTGTGGTCGTCCAGTTGGTCGTGCACCTTCTGCTAACTCCCCATATAACAGGTCCTTGGGAATGCGACCTGGGTCCATTCTCTTGACATGGCCGAGCCAGCGAAGGCGCCTCTCGCTGAGTATGGAGAACATGCTGTTCATGTTGGCGCGTTCTAGAACCTCTGTGTTGGGTACTTTGTCCTGCCACTGGATGTGCAGAATGCGCCGCAGACATCTCAGGTGGAAGCTGTTGAGTTTCCTCTCGTGTCTTGCATAGGTGGTCCATGTTTCGCTGCTGTAGAGAAGTGAGCTGAGCACGCACGCTTGGTAGACACGCAGTTTGGTCTTCTCTGTGAGGTTGGGGTTGTTCCAGACCCTCTGGTTAAGTCTGGCCATCACTGCTGCTGCCTTGGCAATCTTGCCGCCCACCTCAGAATCAATGGAGAGTGAGCTGGAGATGTTAGACCCGAGGTATGTGAAGTTCTCGACAACTTCCAAATTGTACCCATCGATGGAGACAGAGGGAGGGGAGTCTGTGTCCTGTGCCATGACATTTGTTTTCTTCAAACTGATGGTCAGTCCAAATTCCTTACATGCATGGGAGAGGCAGCATACCAGCTGCTGGAGTCCATCTTCCGTGTGTGATGTCAAGGCTGCATCGTCGGCAAAGAGCAATTCACGAATGAGTACCTCTGTGACTTTAGTCTTAGCACGGAGACGGGCGATGTTGAACAGCTTGCCGTCAGCCCTGGTATGGATGTACACTCCCTCGCTGCAGTCCTTGAATGCGTACTGGAGAAGCATGGAGAAGAAGATGGCAAAGAGCGTCGGTGCAAGGACACAGCCTTGTTTGACTCCGCTAACGACTGGGAATGCTTCAGATGTTGCGCCATTGAAGCACACTGTGCTGTGCATGTTCTCGTGGAACGACATAATGACAGCAAGCTGACGTGGGGGGTAGCCGATCTTCTGCAGGAGTCTGAAGAGTCCACTCCGACTAACCATGTCAAACGCCTTCGTCAGGTCTATGAAGGCAATGTAGAGGGGCATCCGCTGCTCGCGACACTTCTCCTGCAGCTGACGTAGTGAGAAGATCATGTCTACAGTTGACCTGCCGGCTCGAAATCCACACTGGGATTCTGGGTAGACGCGGGAGGCTAGGATCTGCAAGCGTGCCAAGGCAACACGGGCGAAGGCCTTTCCGACGATGCTGAGGAGGGAGATGCCCCGATAGTTGTTGCAGTCGCTACGGTCTCCTTTGTTTTTGTACAAAGTGACGATGTTGGCATCACGCATGTCCTGTGGGATGTATCCCTGTTCCCAGCAAAGGCAGAGGAGTGTGTGTAGGGGCTGGAGCAGTGCTGGTTTTCCGCTCTTGAGGACTTCAGGCGGAATGCCGTCGCTTCCAGGAGCCTTCCCACAGGCAAGGCAATCGATGGCTTTTCCGAGCTCTTCCAGGGTGGGCTGTGTGTCTAGCTCCTCCATGACAGGCAGGTCTGGAATGGCGTCCAGGGCAGTTCCAGTGACCTTGTTTTGGGTTGCATATAGCTCAAGATAGTGCTCAACCCATCGCTGCAGTTGTTTCCCCTGGTCTTTGATGACTTCGCCCGTCTTGGACTTGAGGGGGGCGGTCTTGTAGCTGGGGGGGCCTGTCGCTTTTTTGATACCCTCATACATTCCTCTTGTATCCCCGGTGTCAGCAGCTGTCTGTATACTGTTGCAAAGGTTCAGCCAGTAGGTGTTGGCACAGCGGCGGGCGGTCTTCTGGGCGTTATTCCTTGCAATCCTGAGGGCTTGTAGTGTTCTGGGGCTAGGTGCAGCCTTGTATGCCAGAAGGGCTTTCCTCTTTGCCTCAGTCACGGGCTCCATCTCCTCCCAGTTTGCCTCATACCAGTCGACATTCTTTCGCTCCCTCTTCCCGTAAGCTGTGATGGCTGATTTGTACACAGAGTCACGGATATGGGACCACTTGGAATCAATGGTGTCATCAGGTGTCACTTTGGTGAGGGCTTCCTTCAGTTTGCTGATGAACTGCTGTGTTTTCTCTGGGTTGCTTGCACAGTAGGTGTTGATACGTGGGTGACCCTTCTTCTTGGCGTGGTGCAGCTTCTTGGGTAATATTCGCACCTTGCTGGCCACCAGGGAATGGTCCGTGTCACAATCGGCACTGTGGTAGCTGCGGGTAAGGAGGACACTGGCCAGTTCTGCACGCCTGGTGATGACGAGGTCTAGCTGGTGCCAGTGGCGTGAACGTGGGTGTCTCCACGACACCTGGTGGATCTCCTTGCATTTGAAGAAAGTGTTTGTCACACATAGGCTGTGGGAGCAGCACATCTCCAGCAGTCGCTGACCATTCTCGTTGATCTTGCCCCTTCCGTAAAAACCGAGACAGGTGGACCAGGCCTCATGGTCAGCTCCCACTCTAGCATTGAAGTCTCCTAGTAAGTAAAGGCTTTCATTGTTGGGGATACTGGATATTGCCTGATCCAGAGCCTCATAAAACTTGTCTTTCTCCTCGTAGGTGGAGTAGAGGGTTGGGGCGTACACACTGAAGATGTTGACCGGGCCTAAGGATGTTGACAGCCGGAGGGCAAGGATTCTCTCAGTACCTGATGATGGAGGTTCAATGAAGGCGATTAGCGTGTTCTTGACGGCAAAGCCTACACCATGCTGCCTAGGTTCATCCAAGGGCTTCCCCTGCCAAAAGAATGTGTAATTGGCTTCCCTGATGGTGCCGCTGTCAGCCAGTCGGGTCTCCTGGAGGCAGGCAATGTCGATGTTCAGTCGGGAGAGTTCTCTGTCAATGACGGCAGTCTTCCGTGCATCGTCGATCTGCTGTAGGTCAGTGGTCAATCCAGGACACATGGTCCTGATGTTAAAGGTTGCAAAACGAAGAGTTGGAGTCTGTTTATTTCTTCTTTTAGTCTTTCCTGGTGCAGAGTTTTGTGGCCCACTTGTCGAGATGGTTCTCTAAGCTCCACGCACCCAGTGAAGCAGGCAGGCCATGGCGGGCAGCACCTTACTGACTGGGGGCTGCCCAGCTTGAGGCGGGCGGTAGCTGTCCAGTGAGACCTGATGATCTCTCCCACCGTCAGAAGTAACCCCTGGCGCCAAGCTCTACGCCAATCGAGCTTTGACTTAGAACCGGTAAACTGCTACTTCTCGTGTTGTGCCGACGCCGTACGACGACGCTGGAGTGTCCTCTCCAGTGGAGCTATGAAGCCTGGGCAGGGTGGTATGGAGAATCAGCTGTTTTCAGTCATATCTCTAAGATATCTGCAGTGTGACAGTTTATACTGATGTCTAGCACTGGGGCATCATGCCGCAGACATGTATCATGATGTCCCACCCAGTCACATTATCCTGACACCAGGCCGACCAGTCCTAACACTGACCTCTTAATGCTGAGTGCCAAGCGAGGCAGCTGTTAGTAGCATTTCTGTAAGTCTTTGGTATGACTCGGCTGGGGTTCAAACCCGCGACCTCCTGCATCTGAGGCGGATGCTCTAGCCCATAGGCCACTGGAACGGTATAATGATGTATGCTGTTGTAATGTAACATTGTATGTAGGACTTAACCTTGTCCAAAATACAGTTTTTTCTTCTACTTGACCTGAATGATTGATTTTTTAATTCTGTATACAACACATACATGGCTAAAATATTCTCAGTGTGTGTGTGTTTAATATCTGTATCACTGTTACTAGAAGTAAATTTTTATTTGGGTCTAGGTTACTGAAATTCCCCTACAAAGTACCTGGTGTACCTGACATAGTTCAGTTTATAAATTACAATTTTAGTAACAGACTTTCTAATTATTTCCAACAGGCACATTAACGGAAAAGACAATTTAATAGTAGGGGGCCATCCGTTTAGTATGTACGCAAACATATGGCAAAGCTTGACCCCTCCCACCCTCCCTGTACACGTGTACTTTTTTACACACACACCATCTGCGTACATACAATTGATGCACCCTCCCCCCAAAAAAAATTCTATAGAATGCCCTATATTTAATCCACACAGAAATGATTAAGGATTAATAATATTAATGTGTTTAATAAAACAGATAGTCCACCGATGTTGAATGTCTGGATGCATCAAATAAATAAGCTGTGTAACTTTAAATAGTTTGTATAGTTCAAATTCAAACGCCGACTGAACCCAGTCGAATTGGTTATGTATTAGACAAATTATTATCGAGGTTTCACCCCCCTCCCATTTCCTATGTGTATGTGCATTATCAGTAGACCCCCTCCAAACGCAAACAGATGCATCTGGGTTATAAAAATATCCCGATCCATGCATACATTCTAAATGGATGGCCCCTAGATGTACTTTCACATATATGAAAATAGTACACTGTTTCATGTATACTTTGTGTCGTTCATAAAATTATTTTCTGATGTAATCTTTTATAAGATGTTTTTTTGACTTGTAGTAAAAACGAAAGCTTAACTGCATAAATCTTGTTCTTAATGAGTGTAGGTGTTATGTATATTTAATCTGCATTGTTTGTAAGATTTCGTTTTTCATTATATGCTATGGATATTTTTGTAATTTTGTATCTGATCTTGTCCAAATGCACACACACACACACACACACATTACATAAATACATACAAAATTAAAAAGATCTCAGTAGCTTAAAATGTTAATATTTTATTCTTTTATCTCTTGTATGCTGCAACATTAACCCATCAAACCCTTTCTATAATTGCACAAAATTTGAAATAATAAAACCTGTCAATATAACATAGGAAATAGATCACTGAAACAATGCTGTATACAGCCTACATGTGGTATCCATAAGGTAGCAAAACTTAAATGAAGAAATATAAACTCCCTGAAAACTCTCAAGGGAAACTGGGAAGATAATTATTTATTTATAACAGAATAAAATACCACTTAGGTGTCAACCCAAGCATCTTAAAATTCCTTAGATCAGTAAATTACAATTATGATCAGTGCTTTTACTTACTCAATTGTCCCTACCTACCCCTGCAATTTGTCTCAATTTATTCCTCTTGAGAGCCCCTTTTATTCCTGAATTGCACACGACTCTTCATTTTTTTATAAAGTTGGTCACTCACAGCCAGGAAAATTATTTCTTCATTAAAAACGTTGGCCTCTCACAGCCAGGAAAATGATTTTTTTATTAAGAAAATTTGGCCACTCAAGGCCAGGAAAATTATTTCTTTATTAACAAAATTTGGCCACTCACGGCCAGGAAAAGTATTTCTTTATTAAAAATAGCTGGTCATTCATAGCCAGGAAGCTTATCTCTTCATTACAAAATTGGCCACTAACACCCAGTAAATAATCTCTTCATTAAAAATTGTTGGCCACTCATAGCCAGAAAACTTGTCTTTCATAAAAAAAGTTGGTTATTGATAGCCAAGAAACTTTTGGAAACTTACATATTGCACAAATATACCATAAACTATAATACTGAGATCACAAGTAAATTTCTTTCCAAAACAGACAATGAATAGAACGGTGTAATTAATTTCATAAAATGAATTCAAGACATAAGCAAGACATGGTATCATTAAATTGCAGAAGATGCTCTATGGATTCCAAATTGGGAAACACTGCTTTAAAAGTTTTCTTGACATCTCATGTATCTTCCTAAAACTTGATACAGATTTATCCAAGATGCCATCTTATGATCCTACCTATCTGGAATACCAGCACACATGCTATGGAATCTTGGCAGTCATCTTAAATAGAGGCAGGAATCATGTATACAATCAAAATACTTTTCTAGAGTCTAACTTGATACATACTCAGACTAGAGTTGCCACCTGAAAAGCTCCAAAATATAGAACAATGTAATCCTTTATGAAATGGACATATTTCAACAGCATAATTTACTATTCAAAATGGACACATTTCAACACCATAATTTACTATTCAAAATGGACATATTTCAACAGCATAATTTACTATTCAAAATGGACATATTTCAACACCATAATTTACTATTCAAAATGGACACATTTCAACACCATAATTTACTATTCAAAATGGACATATTTCAACAGCATAATTTACTATTCAAAATGGACACATTTCAACACCATAATTTACTATTCAAAATGGACATATTTCAACACCATAATTTACTATTCAAAATGGACATATTTCAACACTGTATTTTACTATTCAAAATGGAATGGTTCCTTAAAACACTTAACAGGTGGCAATCCTAACTCAAGACTATCAATACTGGTGAACAGTAGAATAAAACATGAACTAAATGACATAAAATGTCATAAAAAAAAGTTTTCTAAAATGCTTGTTTGCACATGCAAAGTACCCCATAAAGGTGGCATATGTGAAGTATCCAGAAGGGTGTCACCTCTGCTTGTCATGGACTTTTGAACTTTTTCATGATTTCCCCTGGATTTTTATACTGGGGATTCCACCTCTGACATTTTCAAAAGGGCGGGATTTTTAAAATGTATGGGGAACTGTTTTTATATGAGAATGGAATATATAAAAAGAACCTTATAGTAAGTTTCCACAAATGTATGTCTGGTGCATAAATTTGTATGAATAAAGATAAAACTTGCTTTTGTAGCACTGACAATGTGTTACAACAATGACACTGTCAAGTCTATTAGGATTGTGGCAACAGCTTGTAGAGGTGACAATGTGCTACAACAATGACACTGTCATGTCTATTAGGACTGTGGCAACAGCTTGTAGAGGTGACCATGTGCTACAACAATGTCACTGTCATGTCTATTAGGAATATGGCAATAGCTTGTAGCAATGACCGTGTGCTGGAAAATGTCACTGTCATGTCTATTAGGATTGTGGACAACAGCTTCTGGCAGTGACCATGTGTCACAACAATGACTGTCATGTCTATTAGGATTGAGGACAACAAATTGTGGCAGTAACCATGTGTCACAACAATGACTGTCATGTCCATTTAGATTGTAGACAACACCAGATACATTACCAACAAACAGCAAATATTACATGCCTGTCATTCTATAAACTTGCAAGCTGCTAATCTATTTTTAAGAACTAGATAATGAAAGTGTCTCACTGATGAATTGCAAAAAGCAAAGTGCTTGATTATGGTAGCTTATCTACAAGCTGAGTACTTACTTGATCAAACAAAGTATCGTTGAAGAGTGTTACAGGTATTGTTTTGCTGATATCAAATGTGCATAATTTTCACTTACACTTTTCCTTTATAATGGGGTGGATGTTCTTTCACAGTTTATTTATATATACAACACAGCCATTATACATATTGTGTCAACAAATAGAATATCCTTTGCTTTTTTTCATTAAATTCCTGCAACCATTTTGGCCAAAATAATATTAAATATTAATTTTTATCAAGAATTATGCCTCTTCCTTGACTCATCTGTGCCACCTTTTTATGCCCGTTGACATATGGTTTCTTGTTCTCTACATTCTGCTTTTTACACTGAGAAACTAGTGTATCATATTTGTATCTAAGTGCTTTTCTTTTCTTGCTTACATATAGAAAACTTGTTAAAAATTTTAATCAAATTTTCATTTATCAGAATTTCTTCAATATTATATAGAATTTTATTAAACATTTTGTAATAACTTCACAAACATCCAGAATTGTTGGCATCTCAAGCTCATGTGCATGCCAAAGAAGAATTAGATGAGATACAAGAGTCATGCATGTGGTGTTGGTATTTACCTGCATCTTAAATTAGTATGTATGCCAAAACAAATTACAGGAAATACAAGTGTCACGGATGTAGTATTTACCTGTATCTTTAAATTGTATGTATGCCAAAACAAGTATAGGAAATACAAGTGTCACGGATGTAGTATTTACCTGTATCTTTAAATTGTATGTATGCCAAAACAATTACAGGAAATACAAGTGTCACGGATGTAGTATTTACCTGCATCTTTAAACTGTATGTATGCCAAAACAATTACAGGAAATACAAGTGTCACAGATATAGTATTTACCTGTATCTTTAAATTGTGTGTATGCCAAAACAATTACAGGAAATACAAGTGTCATGGATGCAGTATTTACCAGAAAAATGATCTGAATGTTTTAGTTCTAAATTCAACAATGTTGATTTAAAGATGAACACAGAAAGAATAATTAAAAGAAGGATCATGTAAGATTTCGTAAATGCATTTAAGATGAGCACCTCAAATATTTATGTATGGTCCACAAATCAATGAGCTTAATTATCCTATGAATCACTGGGTTTAAGTATGGCCTATGAATCAATGAGTTTAATTATCCTATGAATCATTGGGTTTAATTATGGCCTATGAATCACTGGGTTTAAGTAAGGCCCATGAATCAACGAGTTTAATTATCCTATGAATCATTGGGTTTAATTATGGCCTATGAATCACTGGGTTTAAGTGTGGCCCATGAATCACTGTGTTTACATATGGCCCATGAATCACTGGGTTTAATTATGGCCTATGAATCAATGAGTTTAATTATCCTATGAATCACTGGGTTTAATTATGGCCTATGAATCACTGGGTTTAATTATGGCCTATGAATCACTGTGTTTAAGCATGGCCTATGAATCAGTGGGTTTAATTATGGCCAACAAATCAATGGGTTTAATTATGGTCTATGAATCACTGGGTTTAAGTATGGCCCATGAATCATTGGGTTTAATTATGGCCAACAAATCACTGGGTTTAATTATGATCTATGAATCATTGTGTTTAATTATGACCTATGAATCATTGGGTCTAATTATGACCTATGAATCATTGGGTTTAAGTAAGGCCTATGAATTATTGGGTTTAATCATGGCCAACAAATCACTGGGTTTAATTGTGACCTACCAATCACTGGGTTTAATTATGGCCTACAAATCACTGGGTTTACTTATGACCTGCAAGTCACTGGGTTTACATATGACCTGCAAGTCACTGGGTTTACACATGACCTGCAAGTCACTGGGTTTACTTATGACCTGCAAGTCACTGGATTTAATCAGGGCATGCAATTTGTTAAAAGGAATATAAATCTTGTTGTTTTCTTGCATGCTAATTTCATATTCATGATCTGGTATAAATCTATACAAAATTAAATTCTCTTGGTAACAAAGCAAGCTGCAATTTTTATGCTTGAAAGCTGCCTAAATGTTAGTATACTATCTTTGAAATTACCTCAACCTCACTCTAAGATTTTACAAATTTTATGTTAATTTGTTACAATGCACTGAAACCCCACCTCCAGCAAACAAAATGGTCAGCAAAGTAACTATTTACTATTATGCAACAAAGAATAAAGTGCTGAACTAAAATACTTTAACAAACATACAACTTAAGAGTCTCTTGGATAGAATGAATAACTCCAGAGTCTCTTCGATGGAATGCATAACTCAACAGTCTTTTCAATGGAATGAATAACTCAAGAGTCTCATGGATGGAACACATAACTCAAGAGTCTCTTGGATGGAATGCATAACTCAATAGTCTCTTGGATGGAATGCACAACTCAATAGTCTCTTGGATGGAATGAATAACTCAAGAGTCTCTTGGATGGAATGAATAACTCTAGAGTCTCTTGGATGGAATACATAACTCAAGAGTCTCTTGGATGGAATGCATAACTCAAGAGTCTATTGGATGGAATGAATAACTCAAGAGTCTCTTCGATGGAATGCATAACTCAACAGTCTCTTCAATGGAATGAATAACTCAAGAGTCTCTTGGATGGAATGCATAACTCAAGAGTCTCTTGGATGGAATGCATAACTCAATAGTCTCTTGGATGGAATGCACAACTCAATAGTCTCTTGGATGGAATGAATAACTCAAGAGTCTCTTGGATGGAATGAATAACTCTTGAGTCTCTTGGATGGAAGCCATAAATATGATAACACTATAGTGATACATATGATAACACTGTAGTCATACATATGATAACACTGTAGTCATACATATGATAACACTGTAGTCATACATATGATAACACTGTAGTCATACATATGATAACACTGTAGTCATACATATGATAACACTGTAGTCATACATATGATACTACTGTCGTCATAAATATGATAACACTGTAGTCATAAATATGATAACACTGTAGTCATACATAAGATAACACTGTAGTCATACATAAGATAACACTGTAGTCATACATATGATAACACTGTAGTCATACATAACACTAGTCATACACATGACAAGGGGCCATCCATTTAGTAAGCATGCAAAAATCTGGCAAAGCTTGACCTCTTCCCCCCTCCCTCCCCCCCGTACACATGCATACTTTTTCACACACACCCCACCTGCGTATGCATGCTTGACGCACCTCCCCAGAATTCTACAGAATGGTCTATATTTAATCCATGCAGAAATCATAAAGGATTAATAATATTAATGTGTTTAATAAAACAGATAGTCCACCGACAATGAATGTCTGGCTGCATCAAAGAAATAAGCTGCACAACTTTAAACAGTTTGTCTAGTGTCCGCTAAAATTCAAGCGCTGACTGAACCCAGTTTCCTATGTGTACGTACATTATCAGTTGACCCCCCTCATATGCAAGCATATGCATTTGGGTTACCCCCTCCATATGTACGTACTCAATGGATGGCCCCTAATACTGCAGTTATACATATGATAACACTGTAGTCATACATATGATAACACTGTAGTCATACATATGATAACAATGTAGTAATACAAATGACAACACTGTAGTCATAAATGTGATAACAATGTAGTAATACAAATGACAACACTGTAGTCATAAATGTGATAACACTGTAGTCATAAATATGATAACACTAGTCATACATATGATAACACTGTAGTCATACATATGATAACACTGTAGTCATACATATGATAACAATGTGGTCATGATATTTTCACTGATGATTTTCATGTGATGCTTGTTTACCTGCTGAACACCCAAGTTCAATTTCAGTTAATATTATCTCCTTCATCTTGCAACAAGTAATAAACATCAAAACGTCTTTAAAACAAAAGACACAGGTGGAAAATAAAGGCTACGGAAAATGTCCATTATATTTGAATATAGGAAAAAAAGCTAAACTTGTTCTAAAATATACACAACCAAGAATAAAATAATTAATTTCATACAAATATTTCACAACCTGCTTCCAACATGTTTACACTTGATATCGGTAAAATTGTATCAACCGATCCAAATGCCTACGAATTGCAAAGCATTTACTATCATAATAAAATGAGCAACAAAACAAAGCATAAGTAGTATGAATCATGTATTAGTGCACAACACAAGCAGTATTAATTATGCATCACTGCACATCCACATGCTTTTCTAATACATTACTGATTATATAAGTACAATTTATAACATAATTCTGTAAAAACTTTCATTTGAGATCAAAGATAGATGGATTTGGAAACAAACATCTTTTCACCCTCTCAACCTCAACCATATCTAACACAAATTCATTTGCATATCTTATGTCTTTCCTTCATGACCGTGTATTCAAATTTCTCTTTCACAATTATGAAAATTAATGTCCCTTTCAAAGACACTATATTTTATGTTTTGACCCTTCGTGCTTGTGGCCTGAATGAAAGGAAAGAAGAAAATTCTTGCACCCCATGAATATGTGGACATTAAATGATACAATCTGATTCAAAGCATCAGTGCAGGAAGAGGATATAGACCGATGAATGACTGGAATCGTATACAGACATACAGAGAGACTGCTTGCATACATGTAATAAAAGACAACGCATCACAACTCACACTTACAAGTGCAATCTTTTGCATATTAAATGTGCTGTTTTTGACAGATAGTAGAAAACTTATCAGAGCTATGTTTGGTCCAAATAAGGGCCACATTCCCAATTTTCAAAAAGATTGGTCTGAAAACGTTATCAATGAACTAGATGTGTCAGAAAGGGGGCACTGAGATTCCTCGTAAGATAGTAACGTGCCTAACAGACATAATATTAAAAAGCAACCAAGTTATTGTCCAACACAAGACATTCTCATTGCTTCTGAGCTTACAATGAATGCAATGGACTTAATTAATTGTAGAAACATGAGTGAAACATTTAGAATCCATGGTTACCTACCCCACAGAGTACAGGGTCAATATATGAGTATCTGTTTATATAGAAGAATGAACTCCATTTACACTCATGTTCAAGATGTATATTTATATAGAACTCCATTTACACTCATGTTCAAGATGTATATTTATATAGAACTCCATTTACACTCATGTTCAAGGTGTATTTATATAGAACTACAAAAATATAAACACCAGGGCCCGAACATTTGATAAGAGTTTTCACTGGTTGCAAGTTTTCTCATGTATCAGATATTAGTATCAGCTATGCCAAGGCTAGAGTTGCTGAATATTCGATTGATTCCTGTCCGAGTTATCCATGCTTGACTGTGTACAGTAAGTGACCATAATATTTGGGAGTGGAACATAACATTCAGTATCTTTGGTAATCATCCAACTTAAAATAATACATTACCATGAGTAACATAAAATGAATATCAACAGAACCAAGAATGTGTTGAACAAAATTAAAAAAGTTCACTCCCAACTGTAATCAGAGACACCAGTCTGTATGTGCATTGTGTGACTGGTCAAAGACTGATAAACTAATCATCAGATCTTCATTTAATTTAAATCCCAGCAACAAAATACGATGTCAAATCTGGACCCAGATTACTGGTGGAAGCTGTCAAATCTGTCTTCTGATTACTGGTATTTGAGACATATGTCCAATTTAGGTGCAAACAAAAGTGCATTTCAGAATCCTTCAAATGAGTTAGACACTGACTGCCTTAACCCATCCCACCCCATCAGGCAAAGTATGTGAGTTCCAATGTCTTTACAATCGCAAGAAATTCTTAAAAAACACTGAAACAGAACCAAGGTACATTTTTCAAACGTAGGTTAATGATCAATATATTGAATCCAAGCACCTTTTTGACTTGAACGTAATTTTGGAGTAGGCAGAGAGAAAAATGGGACATTTAATTGATGATTTCATCATACAGACCACAAGTTTGAATTATCCAGGTAAAGAGGAATATACAGTGAATTATCCAGGTAAAGTGGAATATACTACATTAAATTATTTAGGTAAAGAGGAATATACAGTGACCTCAAATCAGAGCCATAACCACTTATAATGAAATCTGTCAACAAATTTAAACAAGGCTGTGACTGCTCACCTGGCTGAAAAGCAGGAACACCTGTCCAAGAAATCTGGACCAGTAGGATTTCTTCTAATACTTTTTATTGCTATGGAAACAATTGTATAAAAGGTTTCTCAATATTTTGATACCTTCATTCATATATGAAAACACACCGGCAACAGTTGTCCAATTCCAGAAAGCCTTGATTATACCAAAAGGCATTCCAGAAAAGTTGAAAATAGATTTTCTGCTTGATTGCTATGCAAGCCACAGCACTGCTTTGGAACCATAATGGACAAATTTATTCTGTGTACAGCACAGGATTATTGCTACCAAGTTTTATCCAAGCAGCCTCAGCCAATCCAGAAAAGTCAGGTGTTCCACACCATTACCTGGGAAGCTATCATGGGAAAAAATCTAGCACAGCCAATCCAGAAAAGTCAGGTGTTCCACACTATTACTTGGGAAGCTACCATGGGCAAAATCTAGTACAGAATGTACCAAAAGTTATTCTTACCGAATGTAATAAACACTGCACAGTAGTTTTAATGAATAGGCTTTGCAATGAAAGGCACATTGTTGCAAAGGGAGCCACCTCACATATAATTTGAAAGAACAAGCCCTAAGAAACATTCTTGCCAAGTTTGATCCAAATTGGCTAAGCTGTTTATAAATGAAAAAAGCAAGGACATTTGACAAATGAATAATGTGTTATGTCAAAAGGTCTTCAGTCCAAAAGTTGTCTAAAATGCTCACTGTCAATCAAAGCTAACATTTCGTTTTGATTTTCCCAACTAGACAAGAAACTTACTGATCAGTATTACACATGCCATACCATTAAAAGTAAGAGATATAAAATCAATAAACCTATCAAAGGCAGGTTAAAGCACCACACTCTCGATCCAAGGGTAATAGATTCTAGACCTGTCCAGGCCAGCCTGGGTCATCTGCTGTGGTGCCTTCAAGAAATGTGCTTAACTTCCATTCTTTCAACATTATACAGCCAATAATGTGTTACAAGTGCCATCGAATCTAACAAATAAATGTATCCCATAATTACTGATAAAAATCTTAATTAGCTTCTTCATTTGTTTCCATATATCATACATAAAACAATTCTTCATCATACATAGCTTATCATATTAGAGCATAGGAAACATTAAAATACAAAGGTTTTGAAAAATAAAAATATAATTTTAACATTAGAGTACTGGAAACATTAAAATACAAAGACTTTTAAAATAAAAATATCATTTTAAGATTAGAGCAATGCAGGTAACTGCACATAAATACAGGAATTAAACATCAGTTATAATCACTATAATGTCAAAAGATAGAAAATTTTAAGAATCCTTATCATCTTCCATAAAATCCCCCATGTCTATATCCTCCTCCTGAATTCCACTCTCGTCAATTGACTCGCAGGATACTCCGGCATTCAGAGGCTTGATGTGGGACATATTCAGTCGTGGAAGGGTCATCTGCTCTGGGTAGATCCATGGTTTGAGGTGAGGGTTGTGTTTACCTTTCCACTTTGCATAATTCTTGCAGGCTTTGTGTATTCGAGACATGATCTACAAAAAAAGTCAAATTCTTTTCATCAGCAGCTGAACTTACCCTGTACCCATCAATAACACTCCCAAAATTATATATCTACCACACATCCATCAATACCATTCATACAAGTACATATGTATCATACATCCATCAATAACACTCATACAATTACATGGATCTTACATCTATCCTAATAAAAAAATTACAAACTTATCTTACATCTATCCATAATACATGTACTCACAAAATTAGAAATGCATCTTACATCTATCCATAATGCAAAATTACAAATGTATCTTACATTTATCCTTAATACTCACAAAATGACAAATGTATCTTACATCTATTCATAATACTCACAAAATTACAAATGTATCTTACATATATCCATAATACAGTCAAACCCACTTATCTCGACCTCGGTTATCTCGACAACCCGCTTATGTCGAGCGTTTTGGTCCGGTCCCGAAAAAATTCTTCTTTGTTATGCTATTTTTTACCCGCTTATCTCGACCTCTGTTAAGTCGATAACCCAGTTATGTCGGGCATAAGTTTCGGTCCGAAGTAACATGTGGACCCGCTTAATTCGACGAAATGCAACTTTTTAACGTCAATCTCACAGAAATTGTACAAGAAATAGTCAGCAAAAGCGATCGATTTTCAGGCACAATTTTGGTCCGTTACGGCAGTAGTCACATGTTTATTTCATATTCTTTCTATTTTTGGTTCGTAAGAGTAGCTTAATCGATTAGTTTATTAAGAATATATCATGTTCACTACATAAAATATTCAAGGATTCACAAAGACAAGAGTGTGTACAAATTACAATGTAACTTTATTTTACGAAAACGCAGAATCTTAGATGTCAGCTACATGTGTATTTTATCATTTCCCTTTTATTTCTTAAGGTACATTTCAGATATGAATTATGTTCCGAAGTACATGTATACAAGAAACAACAATCAAGGAGATACAAGTAATGAAATATTATGTACATGTACACATTAATAATCAATGTGCAGACGGAAAAGTGCTGATCGGCTGAATATTCAGGTCATGAAATTGCTCCATATGCACGTAATCTGCGAGATACTGTCATATATTAACCTGGATATAATACAATCTTGGTTATTTTGCACCTAACACCGCGTTATGCGTGAATGGCGGGTGCCTGAAAGCAATCGGTGGATGTTTCTCTCTCACTCTCTCGTTTGTGATTTTCTTTGATCCATTTTTCAATCTGATAACATATTCAAACCTCTGAGTACAACCAAACATGATTTGTTTTTCAATATTCACATCAATTATAAAAATGCGTCGTGTGTTATCTGACATAAGTGATGCACACTACAGTAATGGATGCATACGCTACATGTGATATAAGGAGTTCATAGATATATTTTTTCTTTAATAAATTACTTATGATGATAAAAAAGGAATAAATGATAACAACACCAGGTTAGTTCATTTCATTTTATTATCAATTAAGCGTTTTGTTTATTTTATTGTAACATGCAGTGGGAGGGGATTCCAGTAAACACCAGCAAGAGACAGGAGTAATGCTCAAGGACATTTTTAAAATTACCGGTTTTTATGAACCCGGATATCTCGGGACCCGGTTATGTCGACGATTATTTTACACCCCCGACGTAATCGAGATAACCGGGTTTGACTGTACAAAATTACAAATATATCCTACTTCTGTCCAAAATACTCACAAAATTACATATGTTCCTTACATCCATCAACAATACCCACAGAATTACATATGTATGTGAACCTAATGAATACAGAAAGAAGCTGCAAAAAAAACAAGGGACATAACACAGATATTGCACAGATTTAGAGACCTCCTTAATTTCAGATCTGTGGTGACAGAAACCAAAACCCTGATCAATATTTCTTCATTTTTGACAGATTGACAAATTAGTGAGAACAATAAATACATCAATGATCAAAACTGAAAAGCATAATCTCATGACCCAATCAGGGGGCATAACCTAAAGTACAGGACTGCCACAGGTAGACACATAATCTATTCCAGGCATAAAGGTCCTAATAACTGAATGAATTTTTATTTCCTGACCATTATAATGAACTTTATAAAGTATTTGCTGTATTTAAGGTTTTTAAGTTAATTTCCTCTATTCCACTGTTTTATTTTTCTTCTTCTTCAAAATATAAATTGAAACTTAAAATTGTCATGTCAATGTCATCATTTAGTTCATGACATAATCTTGATACAAAACTGTTTGCTTGGGACAACTTACATATATGACATCATTCTGTTCTAAATATGCTGTAAAAAGTGAACTGGCTTTGTCATTACTGAAATACTATATGAAGAGAAACTTTAGACAAAACTCAACGCAAAATGCATCAGGTGGCGCTCTACAGTTTCGTATTTTGCATAGGGTTAGAATTTTAAAGAGAAAGAATTTCCCTGGGTTTCCTCACTGGCTATACTGGCTATTTAAAAAAGACCATGTATATCTTATGTATTGTTCAAAGAACCTTTAATTCCCTTTATTTTGGTGTATGATTGATGGGTGTATACAGCTTGGCCTTACTCCAGATGTGCATCTTTCAAAACACTGCTAGCTCTGCTTGGTTGTTTTCACTTCCTGGACATCAGAGGTAAATTGTAAAATAATAAGAGCCAATAACTTTTTTTACATTTTATATATGTAGTAATTCATCCATTGCACTTTTAGAAGCTGGTAATGTCTAGTTGGGCAAAATTCATTTTCCCTATATTAATAGGTGCTAAAGATAATGTACTTTAGACTAATTCAGGCTGATTTTTTTTAGTATAAGGGAGCAGTCATTTTAGTTACCAGTGTGCTTAGATCATGTCCAATTTCCATAAGTACAATATAGAAAGAAATGTCAGCCACATTACATCAAAATAGCATAGAGGTATGCCAACATTCTCTCCATTGTACATGTATCAAATGCAAACAAGTTCACCTTACATATGTCACTCTCTCAAAAGTACATAATAACTGGTGAGCACCCCCTCAGTGATATAATTTCTCACCCCACGGCCCTACTGAAGAGTGCAATCGAAGTGCAGGAGTGATTCAAGTGGTTCAAGTATCTGGGAGTGTATGTGATGATACATTCCAAATATGAAGTGACACAGGAATAGGGTTATGAAAATATAAGTGCTGAAAAAGTTTTAATCAAAACTCTTAAGCAAAAGATGTCCCAAATGTAATGTTTGACCCTCTAGCCCCACCCTGGGACAAAATCCAGGGGCAGAGTGGTACTGTGAGGTTTTTGTGTCTGTATGTGTTTGTATGTGATGATATTATACTCCAACAATAGTTTCTCCAGAAAGTTGAGATAAGACCATTTCTTTCTTTTAACTTCTGAGTGTTGAAACCATCTCTGATTTTCTTCAACGATAACAAGAATTTCAAACAAACTACTGTGGTGTGCATACTGGTTGTCAGTGACACCACCTTTATTTATCACAAACCATGCATACTTGTCTTTTGTTTAAAAGACCATCCATTCATGTGTAGCGATATCATGATTTTCAAGATGGTTGCAATGGCAATCCATTCATGTGTAGTGATACCATGATTTCAAGATGGTTGCTATGGCAATCCATTCGTGTGTAGTGAAACCATGATTTTCAAGATGGTTGCTAGGGCAATCCATTCATGTGTAGTGATACAATGATTTTCAAGCTGGTTGTAATGACAATCCATTCATGTGTAGTCATGTGTAGTGATACCATGATTTTCAAGATGGTTGCAATTGCAATCCATTCATGTGTAGTGATACCATGATTTACAAGATGGTTGCTATGGCAATCCATTCATGTGAAGTGACACCATGATTTTCAAGATGGTTGCTATGACAATCTATTCATGGGTAGTCATGTGTAGTGATACCATGATTTTCAAGATGGTTGCAATTGCAATCCATTCATGTGTAGTGATACCATGATTTACAAGATGGTTGCTATGGCAATCCATTTGTGTGTAGTGATACCATGATTTTTAAGCTGGTTGCTATGGCAATCCATTCAAGTATAGTGTTACCATGATTTTCAAGATGGTTGCTATGGCAATCCATTCATGTGTAGTCATGTGTAGTGATACCATGATTTTCAAGACGGTTGCTATGGCAATCCATTCATGAGAAGTGACACCATGAATTCCAAGATGGTTACTATGACAATCCATTCATGTGTAGTGATAACATGATTTTCAAGATGGTTGCTATGGCAATCCATTCATGTGTAGTGATACCATGAATTCCAAGATGGTTACTATGACAATCCATTCATGTGTAGTGATACCATGATTTTCAAGATGATTGCTATGGCAATCCATTCATGTGTAGTGATACAATGATTTTCAAGATGGTTGCTACGGCAATTATATTATATGCATAACTCATTTAGGGACAATAAGTCTTCTGGAAAAATCCCATGCAAATATTGCCATTCATTTGTGAAGAATAGAAATAACAATATTTTAAGATGGTTTCCATGATGGCCATATTAAAGATCACTTGGTATAATTTTCTTTTGGGCAATCTGACACCATAAGAACACTTCTGATGAAAATCCCTTGTCAAAATAACTTTCCATTTAAAGGAGTTGCTGTTCAATAACATCATTTTCAAGATTGCCACTCTGGAGGTAATACTGGATGTCAGATTGGCACCATTTTCATTTAGAAGCAACTAGGTATCAAAAAATGCTTCTGGCAGAATACTATGTTAATATGACCATTCACATGGGAGGAATAGAGATAACAATATCTTTACAATGACTATAATGATGGCCATAATGATGGTCAGTTTTTGTATCATTTTCATTTAGGACCAAATGACATCAAAAGATCACTCTTGATGAAAACCTCATGTCAAAATTATTTTCTATTTGAGGGCAGTTACTATAGCAATAACAACATTTTCAAGATGGCCAAGCCACCACAGTGGTAATATTATGTCAGATTGGCACCAGTTTAATTCAGGACCAAACAAGACATCATAGGAAGTAAAAACCCTATGCAGATATGACTTTCTGTTTCTGAGGAGTAACCATAACACAAGTTTTAAGATGACTGCAATGGTGGCCATATAGGACATCAGACTGGCACCATTTCCATTTAGAGCCAAGCAGACATCACAAGTAGTCTTTTCAACTCTAATCACAATAAACTAAGAAATTTATGTTCAGACAAAATTCCACCTGACACAAAGTTTGTTATCTCTCCAATACGAAATGAAAAGGTTTCTGAAAATTTTGCAAATTATTGCAACAAGGAAATCAACAGGTCTTGATAATACTGGACCACATCCCTTGAGTGCTGCTGCAGATATAATATCTGACAGCATAGCTTACCTATGTAATCTAACCATATCCACCTCAGTGTTTCCAAGACTGAAATTAGTGAAAGTTACCTCCATTCACAAGTCTGGCAGCAAAAAAAGTATCAATAACTACAGACTCATATCAATCTTACCAAATGTGTCCAAAATACTTGAAAAACATGTTCATGATTATCTTTGATATGTGTGTGTGTGATTTGGATTTTTAATGTAGGTTTAACAATTTTCCAGTCATATGGCTATGACGAAAGCAGTGTGGCAGTTTATAGTGATGTCTAGCAGTTTGGTATTATGCTTCAGACATGTAGCATCATGTCCTACCCAGTCACATTATCCTGACAGCAGGCCAACCAGTCCAAGCACTAGCCTCTTTATGCTGAGCACCAAGCAAGGCATCTACTTGTACCAACTTGTACCATTTTTAAAAGTCTTTGGTAAAACTTGGCTGGAGTTTGAACACACAAACCTCCAGCATCTGAGGATGACACTCTAACCACCTGGGCCACCAGAGCGGTATCTTTTGATATACCTATCAAATTATAACTTACTTCACAAAAAACAATCAGGGTTCAGAGAAAACCACTCCAGTGAGACAGCCTTGATCTCCATAATAGATGGATTATTGTCTTAGATCAAGGAAAATTAGTTGGATCCATTTTTTGACAAGTTGATCCTAGAAAAGCTTTTCACCTTGTTGTTAATGATATTCTTTACAACAAATTGAGCATTTATCAATGTGACAATTCAATAAATGATTGGTTTATATCATGAGAAAACAGTGTCAAAATAAATGGCAGTATTTCTAATGAAGAACCAATTACATGTGGAGTTCTACAGAGATCAATTCTAGGCCCACTTTTCTTTCTTGTTGTCAAAAATGATCTGCCACTGAAAACAGGCAACTGTATTTCATCTACCGAATTACATGCAGATGCAAGCACACTGTCAGATCTCAAACAGCTAAAATCAGGCTGTAATATCTCCCTTCAGATAGTGTTACTAGGAATAGATTCCTGGTGTATGAAAAATTGCATGAAAGTAAATACAGACAAAACTAAAGTATTAATGATTACTATGAAACAAATGAAAGCAAGATCGTAAAATAACAATTTTAATCTTAAATTGAATGAAATCTGCCTACAAACGGTTATCCAATGACAAAATCCTTGGGTTGATAGTTGATAACAATTTACAGTGAAAACAACATATTCAAGTCCTGTCGTAAAGTCGTTTCAAGTATGTGGTTATTTAGCAAGGCAAGGGCATCTCAATCGGCTAAACATAGGTTAATATATTACAAATGCTATATACAACCACACCTAGACTACTGTAATGTTATCTGGGGAAACACTTCTTATATGGATATTTACAAATTATTCTGCTTGCAAAAAAAGCTCAAAGACTCATCGTTGATAATGCTGAAAACACCCAAAATGCAATGAATGATATTAAAATGTTAACAGTAAGTGAACAAATATTTTTGAGAAAGGCTAGACTTATGCAAAATGTTTTAAACAATATGGCCCAATTTCATCTCAATGAAGTATTTCATTCTAGAAAACAAGGCAACATTTCCAGTTTAAGATTAATTTCAGCTAACCACCTTTCCATCCCAAAACCAAATTCAATATTCAGGATCACTAATTTGGAATACAATCCCAAAGGAAATTAGAGAAAGTACAAAATATAAATGCATTTAATTAAAATTTTATTCAATGGACGAAAAGTGGAACCTATTTGATTTAACAAATTCATTACAACTTAAAGTATAAATTCGCTAACCTTCACTTTGTTTTCTCACTATTTTTGTACTATATACATGTTGTGTGTGTGTGTATATATATATATATATATATATATATATATATATATATATATATATATATATATATATATATATATATATATATATATAGATATATATACACATACATATACACACACATACATATTGTTATGTATATTTAATTTATATTTGATTCAATTTAATTGTTTGTTTGTTAGTTTTAATTTTTTTATTCCATTAGATGTTATAGTAATGTAATTTTGTTTATTGGAATTTGACATTTTTCAGGAATTAGTTTGACCTGACTTTTTTCATAAACACCTAATTTAAGAACTTTGTATCTTAATGCTGACCTAGTTCCTGACCTTGTTTCTGATTTAATAAAAGTTGAATTAATCAGCTTTTTTAATTTTTTTTTATTGTGGGATTTATAGGGTGAAATCGAGGTTGTACTGGTGTACATGACTTTACACATGTCAATAGCCTCTATTTCAAAATTCGGGTTTTACTGGAATTGCGCAGTAATCAGATTTAATAGTGATGTATTTGAGAAATAATTTTAGTTGGGCTTTTAAACATTTTGATGTCACGGTGGTGTTTTATCTGTTGTGACCAGTTGGAGTTTAATTTTTCTTCAAATTCTTTGGATTCTATGAGATTAATTATTTTCCCTGGGAATATTTAAGTGCTCATACAGAATTCATGGACAAAGACATTTAATTGAAATTTTATTTGGAATTCAAATACTGGAATATTATTTTTCTATGGCTCAACGAAGTACTGTTGACACGTCAATACTATACTGGCTACAGTATACGTCATTACCTTCCATTTTGGATTTCGTCAGGACTCAAACTCAAATTCATTAGAACATTTTATTACTAGGACTTCTAATTTTAATTCTTAGACCATTCTTGGCTTATTTTTGGATCTGATTCTTAAAAAGTTCTTTTCTTCATTTTTTTCATGTTTTCTTAGGGAAATAAATTATTTGTTAAATTTTAAAAAGCTTGTTGTCTTCACTTTTTTCTTGTTATTGTTTATGAGAGCCTAAACACGTAACAATATACATGTATACAATGTACTTAGTTGAAACATGACCCTCTTTAAATAAAGTCATTATCATTATTATTATAATTATTATTATTATAAACTAATTTTTCTACTGAAACTGACCCATCATCGGAACTGCATGGAGTTGGGGTCTGCTGAAAAGGCATGTACTGCGCTGATTCGATGATGTCCTTGCAAATATGGGGCTTCATGAGCGATATTGATCCATCATACTGGAACCGTAAGTAGAAGGGTCAACCAAGAAATGTATTGCTGATTTTGCCTGCTAGCTGCCAAAGTAGTGAGTAGTCAGAACTTGTATATTAGGTGAACTAATTAAGTTCTTGAGAGTAGTTCAACTGGTGTCTTCTTCAGCCAGGTTAATTCCCATGAAAATTCCACTTGGGCAAGGGTCCAGTGATGTTGGCCAGGTGAAATCCAAACAAATAGAAGATCTGACAAGTCCTTGATTTCTGTGAGATCCTCTCTTCTATAATAGCACAGTGTGCTAGTGATTGTGAATGGCAAGTTTAGCTGTGATGGGTGCTAACTATTTTTCATTGAAGAGACAACAAGTTAGCTATTGTGGTTCAGATGTCTCCACTGGAATATAGTACAATGTTGTGAACCACTGAGATTATATTCTATTGCCTTCATAGACTGACCCAATTAGTCCTGTATTCCCTATTTTAGTAGAGTAATCAGGATGAAGAGATACTCATTTACTTTTGGTTCCTGTATCCTGTTTGAAATCCAAAGTGTTGAGATGTGTATACATTCAGCCATTCCAAGGTATTGGAGGCAGCAACTGACCAGGTCATTGGGCCCATGATTTATGTGAGAAAGGCTGAGAATGTTGGCATTCCACCTTGTCATTAAGGTCCATCGTAAATCAATCCCATCAAGCATGTATCATATGAAGGATGAAAAGGCCATTCTGTTTGTACATGTTGATGCTTGCAGAAAAATGAGTCTGCCAATACATTAGCCAGCCTAGGATATGTTGAACTGAAACCTGGATTAACACTGAGAACACCACTTTTAGAAAATCCCAAATGTGGATACAAAGGTTCAAGTATTTGTTCCGCCTTGCTGTTAGAGGCACTAAAGTGAAGTTATTGGGAAAAATGATAACTTTATTCCCATGTAGGTTCACCAGCCACCAATGACAGGCTTTCAAAAAATGGTGTCAATTTTGATGATGTGGACATATAAATAATGATCCTGAGAGAGCCTCACTCCTATGAAAATCCAAAAAGGTAGGAGGCTTGCTCCCCCCATTATATTGTGTGATGTGTTTGCAGATGCATTGCCGATGTGAGTCCAAGGTGCCTTCATGATGCAGCCTTGAATGGTTGTCGATTGACAGAGTTGGTCCAATTGTAAAGGTTCAATTTCCACTTGGATTGTCCAATGAATATGCCCCCACTTATTTAATGGGACACCTTAAATTGAGACTGTCCAATGAATATGCCCCCACTTATTCAATGGGACACGTTAAATTGAGACTGTGACTTATCATGTGTATGTTGTAGTCATGGCCTCAAAGATCCCTTGTATACGGCCTAGTCCAGTCAAAACAGAAGTAGGTCATCTGTGTGGAGAGAACATCATCTGATTCAGTATGCTGGGATGGGTTACAGAATGTCTTATCAAAGTAACCGGTCCATGAATCTGCTGTTGAGAGGATACTTCTGGCTGTCTGATTAGCTCTTTCCCTCACAGTACAGCAAAAGAAACAGAGTTGAACCCTGAGGTGGCAAGGTCTATAGGAATCACCAACAATGATGAGTCCTGTAGTGGTGACCTATAAAGATTCCGATCATGGAAACAATCGAAAGTAGTCTCTTATGTAGATAAATTTCACCTGATGACAGAACAGTAGATCCAGCAGTTACGTATAGAAACAAGGACTGAAGTCCAACAGGAGTGAGCAGGAAAGTTCAGTGTTCAATCCTGCAAAGTAGAGTTTCACTCATCAAAGATCTACTAATGATGAAGGAGCTTGAATGCCAGTTTTGTCAGCTATCGATTAAGGTAGAGAAGTCCACATCTACAAGTGAAGTAGTTGGAAAAGAATGTTGACGATGGTGACCCACTACACTTGCAGTAGTTGGAAAAGAACGTTGATGATGGTGACCCACTACCTGCGAAGTAGTTGGAAAAGAACGTTGATGATGGTGACCCACTACCTGCGAAGTAGTTGGAAAAGAATGTTGATGATGGTGACCCACTACCTGCGAAGTAGTTGGAAAAGAACGTTGATGATAGTGAAACACTAAACTTGCAATATGTATGAGTCAGATCCAATAACTTATTGCTGTGTAGAGTCTCTTGGATGGCAGAGGCTTGAAGGTGAGTGATAAGACATCTCTTGAAAATGGAGGCCCAAAATGGACATTATATGCCAAAGTGTTTGAGGTACTGTGTGGTAAGATAAACTCATGAGGGTGTCCATGCCAACTGTACATCTTCCACAGATAGCACCTAGCAGCACTATGCTATTAGACTGATCCAAGAGAGTGCCTGGATAGACTGGGCATAGTCCACAGGATGTGTCTATTCATGAAGTGCCTGACAGCACTATGCTATTAGATGCCTGACAGCACTATGCTATTAGACTGATCCAAGAGAGTGTCTGGATAGACTGGGCATAGTCCACAGGATGTGTCTATTCATGAACAGCCTGACAGCACTATGTGATGTGTGTAGCTGGGCAAGTTGAGTTTGGCTGATGCTATATTTGATTTGTGGTCATGACTCATTACAATCAGAGAAATATGGCCAAATCCAGCCATGGAGGAACGTGGCCAACTTGGCTGGTATGATGATGTCCAGTTCCAGAATGGGCTACATGATGTTTGACCCATGTATCCAGTCCACAACTCTGATAAGAAAGACTGTAACTGATGCTTGTTGCTGCCCTTATATGCAATGTGATACTTTTGTCCCCATTTTATAAATTACTTCTGTCCGTAATATGCAAGTCCAACATGTCTTCAAGGGTTTACTGCCAAAGGGGTTATATGACTGTTCTTGCCCATGGTCTAAATCTGCAAGACCAAATAGAGAAGACCCTCTATACAATAATGTAGTGTAGTATCTTGTTTTATGAGCTGGTGAGTGTCATGCAGAGATACCCACGAAGATAACTACCTTTGAAGGGGCACATGTAACCTGTACAGGTAGATTAGAGCATAGCTATGAATATTTAGAAACTGAACACTAAATAATCAACTCCAGCCATAATACCCCATGTGAATTTGACTGATTCTACTGACAGAATCACTGACACATCACTAATAGTACTTATATGTCTGTACAGGAGGATAAAAAAATAAATTCTGGTCACAGCTTACCTGTAGGAAGGCCGATGGGTTGCCTACACAGATAAACATCACTCAAGCGTTGCCTACAGTAACATGCATGAACAGGATGCTACAGAGAAAACAAATTATAGAAAACATGCCTGTATTTGTCCAACCAGAAACTACACAGTAATATCAACAAGTTTCTATATTGCACACAAAAACCTGCATGTAAAAAAGGAAATTAAACACCACTATTTAGATAGTTACAAAGTGTGACAATATCCATTATGAAAAAATGTTACTTGTAGTAAAAGGTCTATTGATGTACAGGTAAAACCAATAAAGTGTCACATATACTACCATAAATTTGTGCAAGCAGACAACCTAATGAGGGCAATGAAGTGAGAGACAAAGTATTAGAAAAATGAAAAGGCAGAACTTTGCATAGGAAGAGAGAAAAGTTGGAAATATAGATGGAGTATACTTTTCTTAGAATTGAAAAGACTCATCCAACTTGTAATGGTATATCTTCCAAAGGATGATTCTGGCTTTTGCAAGATCTCACATGGTGAGGGCATACTTCTTAGCAAAAGCCTAAGTAGTAACAGATATATTCATTGGATTTGGCACCAATCCCTGTACCAAGGGGAGATCACTCTGTCAGACTTCCACCTAGATGGACAGATAACGTTTAGCTTTTCAGCCAATGTTTTTAACCTGGAAGGGTTGGATTTGTAAGGTAGTAGCAGTTCTCCTAATTTAGGTATTATGATTGGGTAACATATTCAAAGAAGAAACTCCATACTGACATTACCATTCATTGACGAGATTAAAATATTTTCAACATGGTCACTAAGAACGTCTGAGCATCACCATTCTTATTAAAGATCAACCAGACACCATGAAAAGGCATTTAGTAAAAACCCGGTGCTGATATAAGCATCTATTCAGGAGGAGTAACAATCAGATTTTTAAGATGGCTGCATGGTGGCCTCATTGAGGTGGCGCTCAACAGTTTTGTATTTTGCATAGGGTTAGAATTTTAAAGAAAAAAAATTTCCCTGGCTTTCCTCAATGGTTATTCTGGCTATTTAAAAAAGACATTGTATATCTTAGGTATAGTTCAAAGAATATTTAATTCCCTTTATTTTGGTGTATGATTGATGGGTGTAATATGGGTTATACAGTATACAGCTTGGCCTTACTCCAGATGTGCACCTTTCAAAAAAGTGTTAGCTCTACTTGGCCATTTTCATATCCTGAAATTCAGAGGTAAATTGTATAAAAAAAGAGACGATAACTTTTTTTTTACATTTTATATATTTGATAATTCATTCATTGCATTTTCAGAAGCTGGTACTATCTAGTGTGGCAAAAGTCATTTTCACTATTTTCACAGCTGCTACGGATAGTGTACTTTAGACTAATTCAGGCTGATTTTTTAGCACAAGGGAGCAGTCATTTTAGTTAGCAGTGTGCTTAGATCATGTACATTTCCAAAAGATAAATATCCAAAGAAATATCATCCACATTATATTAATGTAGCATAGAGGTATGTCAACATTCTCGCCATTGTGCATATTATAAATGCAAACAACTTCACCTTACATACGTTACTCTCTCACGCACGCCCTAAGTCAGTCAGATCATGATTTTAAGCCTCATTTGGCCTCTAACTCTACACCACATTTACCATCATAATAAGAATAAATGGCGTCTCCAGATAACAGAACAGTCCCTTCTCAATCATTCATTTGTACGATTTACCAGTCTCTATCATGAATACTGCACATGGCGTCACACAATCAATACACACAATTATATTTTAATAGGGACTATAAGTCACTATCTCAAAGGTACATAATAACTGGTGAGTGTCCCCTTAATGTGCAAGCAGCAAGAAGCCTTTCAGTGAAAACCCCATGCTGATATGACCATTCATTCAAGATAGGTAGTGATAATTAGAATTTCAACATGGCCACTGTGGTGGCCATACTGGAAATCTGTAAAACAGAATTTTCACATGGACCAACTAGACATTATAAGATGTCTTTCAATAAACCCAATGTTGATACGAGCATAAATTCTGGTGGTATAGTGATAAGATTGGCTAGATGGCCACTGTTTTGGTCTAACTGCATACATGCCAACCCGTGACGAGGAAAAATTGTAATCTAAGTGGACAAAAAGAGGAATCCAAGCAGAAAAAGAGGAATCCACATATAACATGATAAAATTCAATAAACAATGATTTATTTGCCCCTCTCGTCTTTTAACATCCTTTACTGCTTTAAGTTTTCATATGTAGCACTTTTAGCTTTAGAAACCAACAGATTTTCATGTTGCATTTTAAAACACTTTGTACCAGCTGAGACCATGAATGTTTTGCACACCAGTAGAGCACAAAGTACTGGGTTACTGAGCCTGGATCTGAATTCACTTTTATGTTTGTTAACAATACTGAACAATCTCTCACAGTCAGCATTAGAATGGTAAAGAACCAATATTCTTTTCATAACCTGACAAAGAAGAGGAAATTTATATCTTCCAGTGATTGTGTCGTTTAGCTGGGAAATAAGGAATAAGGTGCCATGCACATCAACTCTATCTGCATTAAGTATATTGTCAGGTAGAATCCCAACTTTATACTTCAGGAATTCTCCTTCCAGATGATCCAAGGTAGACAAGGATGGTAATAGAAAAGGATATCTTTTGACAAAGAATCTAACACTTTTGAAGCTTTTGACTGTCTCTCATTTACATCAGCAATTGAAGCATTTAAAAGCACTTCATCTCCATAGGGGAATTTCTGGAGCATGTAATCACAGGCTGCATCATAATAATCTCTAACATTATCATAAAACACCTTCACAGCAAGAGCAGAATTGTGTTCTATGAATTCTCTTGCTCTGTAACCAATAGCAAGATCTTCATTATCTTTCTATTAAGAACTCGGTAGCTAACACCTCTGGGTTTATAACATTCATGTCCACACTTTAGTTCTGCTGTAGATAAGAAGTTACCTTAGTACTGAAGTTCATAAGACGAGCTAATTCAATGTGTTTCTTTGTTTTCAAGTGTTTCTCCACATAAAATTTACCAACAAGCCCAATATTAAAATCGTTTCCACACAGACTGTAATGAGCATGATGCTGCCCTAGAATACAGGGACTCGTATTATTGCTTAAAACTGACCTGTCACACATGTACTATATAGTACATGTATGACAGGTCAATTTTAAGCAACGATACGAGCCCCTGTGCCTGAGAATAGAACGCTGTATTATGCCATTCATGTATTCATCTTTGAAGGATTCATTTTTTTTTTGGTCTTTTTCTGATCCACCTGTGAAATTCTTTGAAAAAATATATGTGCTCTAACACAAACATCGACCGGAATACATCTGAAGACTTTTAGCACCAAATAGTAAAATTATTTCCACAAGGCCTGCAATAGACGTCACGTGATGCTGCCCTCATGTCCTCATCTTTGGAGGATTGTTATTTTTTGTTTCATTTATTTTTGGCCATTTTCTAATCAATCTGTGAAATTATCTGAAAGGAGATATTTTGCTCTCATACATGCATGGACTAAAATAAATTACACTTTTTAGCGCCAGATACCTATAGACTGGTTCTGTACTAAATATAAATTGGAAAAAAGAATCTGCAAGTAAAGATTAAAAAATTAGAAAACCAGTCTGTTCTCTCCTCACTAAGCCATACAGCTGCTATAAATAGAATATGAGGTCGTAAGTTTGAAAGTAGAACCAGCATGTTTCTGGGTAACAGGATAGTTGCTATAAATAGAACATGATACTGTTAGGAAAGTGCACGGACAAGCGTACTCTTATATGTAGTTACGTCGAAGCCGTCTTTTCTAAAATACGGTCTGTGGGATTAATGGGATGTTAATAAAAACGAGGAAACAAACAATTTATTTTGGAAGGTGGATATACCGAAAAAGCATAATCCGTATACGTTCACGTGTAATTTAGTGAAAAAAAGTGTAATGATTACGCCAAAAGTGTAATGGTTAGCATGTATGCAACTGGATGTGCAAGTGACATCATTTTCATTTTGGACCAACTAACATGCCAGTTTTACCTTCTGGTCACCAGATGTCATGCTGATTTGAACTGAACAACACTGTGCTTCTCAAGTTACTTTTATCATCTTGATATTATCCACTGTTATAATAACCAGTAATTTCTAAAGTCACATATCCTTGTACCAGTGGATAATCAGATTACATACCTGTTTGTAAAGTTACTTGACTGACATATTACAGCAAATTTCAATGTGTTGAATTTAGAAATGAACTAACATATGTGAGATTTCTATTTATAAACCTCATTCTGTGAGATTTCTATTTATAAACTTCATTCTGTGAGATTTCTATTTATAAACCTCATTCTGTAAGATTTCTATTTATAAACCTCATTATGTGAGATTTCTATTTATAAACCTCATTCTGTGGCTGCTCACATGGGGTAAATTTGAGTTTCCCACAAACATGTCAGCTGCTGCCTGCATAAAGATGGGTGGCCATCCTAGAGAGGTAATTTTGAATATGAACTTGTTGGTACCATGGGATTCTGGTCATATAAAGCAGGTGGCTAATGGTTGGAGGTGTGGAGTAAGGGTGTGGTGGTTGTGATGTCATTCAGGAGGAGGACTACTGCAGAATAATTTGCATGGTATTAAATAGAACACATGCCATTTATCATCAGTACTCAGTCTCTAATGTCCACCATCCACAATGACTTCATGGATGGATGGATGTCAGAGACTGAGAGACTGACTAAATAATTAAACTGTCTACAAACAAGTTGGAATGCTACATCGCCCTCCCATACACGAGGTTGTTATAAAATTTTAGCATCAACAAATGCTGATTCAAGCAACTGTAACAAAGTAAAAATTAAGTTGTCACATAAAAATATTTGTTATTACATATAGTACCAACAATCATAAAACAATATTTGTTATCATATATAGTATCAACAATCATATATATGCTATCATGCAGAATAGCAGCAATCATATAAACATTCCTGTTATCATACAGTGTAACAAGAACCATAAAACTATCTGTTATCACACAGACTGCCTTTACATACAATGTAAACTGGGCAAAGACAATTCTGTTTAGTGTTTTGTAAGTGAAAAAGAAAGTATACCTTTGCTCCTAGCATCTTCGTTGCCTTATTCACAGCCCAAGATGGTAGTCTGCCTGTAAATTTTTAAAAGTTTTTTAGTAGTACAACAATGACCAACAGACATACAGTGGTAAAACCATGACTGAGAGACATGTAGGCATACAACTAGGACTAACGAACATGTGGTGGTTCAACCATGAATGGCAGATATATCGTGGTATGACCATGACACCATAGATTACACACAACTCAAGCTAATTTAACATTCAGAAATTCATATATACGACTTTGATAATAGTACTGCTAATCAAAATTTCCCCAATGCTTTAAAAAGAGTAGCACCAATAGCAGATTATATCCCACAGCGTTTAACAATACCCTAGACATAAGTGGGGTATAGTGTACTCAATGGATTATTGACCAATGAGTCCAAATAATGTTAAGACTCTATGGTCTTTATGTAACAGAAAGAAGCAAAACTAAAAAGTTTAGTAAAATCAACAAATACCTATGTAATTTAATTCTCTAACTTACAAAGTGAAAGTTTAAAATGAATTTACAGTATTGTGAATTCCAAATAATGCTAAATGTTCTATCACAAGTTAAAACATCTAGAATGTTCAACGTGAATTTCAAGAATCTTGAATGTGCTGATGTACCAAGTACTGATGCATCACAATGATATAATCCAGAATGTCTCTGAATGAGTCCTCAATAATTCCAAAGCAGTGTTTTGGTCCAAAAGTCAATGAGCATTTTGTAATTCCAGTGATAATTTAAAGAATTAACTCCTTCAAATTATAATTGAACACAAACAAAAAGTTATTCCACTAGGCTGACATTAAAACAGGAATAAATAATTGCCAACCCAGTCCCTTATATACAGACTATTTCCTGACCTATGACACAACAAAATGCACTGGATGTGGGGTTTTCCACCATCAGATTCATAAACAAATCTTGCAGAAAATAGCAAAATGTTACACAAGGTCAGGCCATGAACTTTGAATTAAGAAAACATTATGACAAAATCTGGTAGCCAATAGAATGTCCAAGGAAAAACCAAGGTCCTTAATTCAAATCCATGTAAATATATTTGTAAAAAATGACATTAGCCAGTTAGGCCCAAACTACCACCCTCAATAATGGACAAAGGTCAAACACATGATACTAATTAAATATATATAACAATAACCTCAACCTTTGGTCAAGGTCTTGAACTCTAACCTTCAGAACCTAAAATCTGTAGAGTTTTGTATTATCATAAGTTTAAGCCATTCAATAAGTCTGGTCAAGGAATTTAATCCAGAAGAATATTAATTAGGTTCAGCAAAACCCATTCTTCACTGAGACGCAATGACTTTGATCTGCAGACTCCAAAATCAATAGGCCTCTTCCAAACCTCTGGTAAAAACCAACCTGATACATTGATCAAGGTACAAAGTCAAGAACTAAAGTTATTCTGCTAAAACATTATATTATTTTTGTCAGTGCATGTAACCTTTAACCTTTTGACCCCAAAATAAATAGGACTCTTTCTTACCCTATGTATAAGTCATCCGCAAACTTTGGCTTAGGTAAATGGTCAAATACTGCCATTCTTGTGATAAAAACATTTTTCTTTTTCAGTCACCTTTGACCATTAAATTGAGAGGGTTCTTGACCATCAAACTGATAGGGTTCTTGACCATCAAAATGATAGGGTTTTTGACCATCAAACTGATAGGGTTCTTGACCATCAAATTACTAGGGTTCTTGACCATCAAATTGATAGGGTTCTTGACCATCAAATTGATAGGGTTCTTGACCATCAAATTACTAGGGTTCTTGACCATCAAATTACTAGGGTTCTTGACCATCAAATTACTTGGGTTCTTGCTTACTGTCAGTGTAAGCCACTGACAAAGTATGGTAACTATAGATGATGGACAACTTAAGTTATTGTATGGAAACAAAATTGGTAACAAATAGCAAGATGGACAGCATCATAATACAATACACTCTGCCTTATGGAAGGCATATAAAACTACACAAATTATTAGTACAACATTTAAAAATAGAGGCATCAAACTCCACCAAAGCAAACCAAACAAAACCAATCTTTACCCTAAGTGCATGCTGTCCACAAAGTTTGATCCTGGTCTGTGATGTAAAATCAATGTTATTATGTGAATGCCATTTTTCTTCCTTCCGTCACATTGACATTGACCTTTGACCCCAAACTCAATAGCTTTTCAGTACCTCAAGTGCAGCCACGCACAAGGTTTGGTTGAAGTATGTCATGTAGAATTAATGTTTTTGTACATAAATCATTTGTATTATTTCAGTCAAAATGACCACAACCATCGATCTTTTTATTTTAAAATTTATAGTAGTTCTTCCTTACCCCAGGTGCAAACCATTCAAAACGTTTAGTAACTAGATGATGGAGAACTCAAATTATTCTGCAAAAACTATTTTTCTTCTTTAAGTCAGAATGACTTTGTCCTTTGAATTTTTAAGTCATAAATTAATAGAGTTCTTCCTTAGCCCAAGTGCAAGCTATCCACATAATTTGGTAACTGTAGAAGTAATGTGTAGAAATGAAACTAATAAGAGACAAATGTATGGAACTCGAGGTAATGTGTAGAAATGAAACTAATAAGAAACAAATGTATGGAACTCGAGGTAATGTGTAGAAATGAAACTAATAAGAGACAAATGCATGGAGCTAGAGGTAATGTGTAGAAATGAAACTAATAAGAGACAAATGTATGGAACTGGAGGTAATGTGTAGAAATGAAACTAATAAGAGACAAATGCATGGAACTCGAGGTAATGTGTAGAAATGAAACTAATAAGAGACAAATGTATGAAACTAGAGGTAATGTGTAGAAATGAAACTAATAAGAGACAAATGTATGGAACTCGAGGTAATGTGTAGAAATGAAACTAATAAGAGACAAATGTATGGACATCATACCATAATATGCTCCCTGTTTACAAACCAAATGAAATTTAACTCTAAATATGTACTCATTTCATGAAAAGTTTACATCCTTTGTACAGCCATGGAGCGTTTTCGACATCGATTCATACTTTGTACAGCCATGGAGTGTTTTTCACTTAGGAGTTTGTTTCCAAGGACTTCAAAAAGTTTTCAAGGGGTATTATTTTGTCTTACATACCTTCTCAATTTGCTACTTTATCAACCATCAGTCTTGTGATATTTGATCTGCCAAATTTTGTTCTATTTATTTATTCATTAGATTTTGGAAAAAGCATAAATCAGCCCCAAAAAAGTATATCACGAATATGGGAGGTTTTTTTCTCCACAATGACTTGCAACTTAGCTAGCTGCAACCTGAATGGATAGAAAATATAACTGATAGTTTTAACTTCATCATTAGCATTATATACACTATGTAATACAAGACATACCTCTGGGGTCAGACTGCGAGACATATGTTAGCTGTGTCTTAGCACCATCAAGCTTCCGGATCAAATATCCAGTAAAGTATGATATACCACGAATAAAACCCTTCCTTGGCGGACATTCCTGAAGAAAAAAATGTTGATGTAATAACTGCCATCTGTACTTAACCCTTTACTGCACATAGTTTGGTTGCCAAATGACTAATTTGTAAAGACTTTATTTAAAAGTCAGTACCTGAAATCCCTTCAGGGCTCAAGCCAAGTCAACATTTTAGTAGCAAATCACTTCTCCCTCCATGACCCAAGTGGTAGCAGTCTGAACTCAAAGAAAGACTTGGGGTCAACATATTATTCTATATAAACACTTAAACTTTCAACAATGTATGTAATTCTGTATACATATATGTACGTTAATTACCTGCAAATTAATAAACAAGAGTCCCATGAAGGCACTGATGCTCTACAGGACAAGATTGTTTCTTCTGTTTTTATCGTGTTTTTTAAACTATAGGGTACTGAAATTAACTCAAAATGTTTTTGAGAAACTCCTACATGCCAAATTTGGAAATAAAGATATTTTCTGACAAATTAACATGTGTACAAGACATGTTTAAAGGCAGCACAAGTTTATCTTGTCATGAACCTTGACCTTAAACATTACATAGCAGAACTAGTCTTGAAAGACTACCCATTCAGTCAAAATCATTGCCTCTAAAGAGGTTCTTTCCCATGACAGTTCATGACACAGTATAATCAATAAACATTTGCAACGGTAATTTAGTTCCTCAAGACAAGTAGTCTCTAAAGACATTATTGCTGTATCATGGATAGAAAATGCTATGTTTTGTTAAATCTCTGATTATAGTATGGGTGTGGGGGAGGGGTGGGGGATGATGGACAAAAGGCCTTGGTATAAGCTCTATTACTAGCCGAGTTAAAAATGATTGTGTAATTTGTCAAGTTTTACTCTAATATAGATGCTGGCTTCTTTTAGCCTTTCATTCAAAATTATCTGACCTTTGATGAAGTCAGATAAAAAGGAGAGACCAACCCAAAAATGATTTTGGCAGAAACACTTAAATATTTTTACTTTTTTCAGAGGAATATTTAAGGGTATCTATTCTACTGGTAGATCAATTCATGTCAAAATGACAAAATGTGTGCTTTCTCCCTATTCTGAAAAAACAACAACCATGAGCTAAGAAATGTTACATATTCAGCAATGTATGGAAATCAGAGTTTGAGTGTGTGTAGGCAAGTAGCCAGTGTCCTGAGTTTGAGTGTGTGTAGGCAAGTAGCCAGTGTCCTGAGTTTGAGTGTGTGTAGGCAAGTAGCCAGTGTCCAGAGTTTGAGTGTGTGTAGGTAAGTAGCCAGTGTCCTTAGTTTGCACTGTGTGTAGGCAAGTAGCCAGTGTCCTGAGTTTGAGTGTGTGTAGGCAAGTAGCCAGTGTCCAGAGTTTGAGTGTGTGTAGGTAAGTAGCCAGTGTCCTTAGTTTGCACTGTGTGTAGGCAAGTAGCCAGTGTCCTGAGTTTGAGTGTGTGTAGGCAAGTAGCCAGTATTCTGAGTTTGAGTGTGTGTAGGCAAGTAGCCAGTGTCCTGAGTTTGAGTGTGTGGTTCATGCAAAGTGGGTTTGAAGACAGTACATGGAGGAAGAAATTATATCGTCAAGCATTTGCAGACACCACTGCATAGGAGTAATAATAACACCCACTTTGAAGGCCTTGTTTCCAACGGTTTAAAAAGTGGATACAATGGAACCTGCAGAGACATTGTCTAGATCATGTTGACTGTTCATATAATGCAGTGTACAGATGGGGTCAACATGTGTCTTACTGTAGTCTAGATTATGTATGTGGTGGACTGCAATTTACCATTCCCCACTGCAGATCATTTTACTAAACTGGTTGAAATTATGTTTATGGATTGAGAGACTGCACAGAAATTTTCATGATAGTGTATAAAGACAACACACATTGTCCCTCAGGTCCTAGCAGTGCAGAAATGTTGAAAATTTGAAAATATAAGGAGAAGTTCAGTGTCAGATTAGAAATATACATTAATGCAAAACATGCACCTGTTTTCTTTTCAATCCCCTCACTGTATCCAGACACCTGTTTTCTTCTGCAATCCCATTACCATATCCAGACCTGTTTTCTTCTTCAATCCCCTTACCGTATCCAGACCTGTTTATTTCTTCAATCCCCTTACCATATCCAGACCTGTTTATTTCTTCAATCCCCTTACCATATCCAGACCTGTTTATTTCTTCAATCCCCTTACCATATAAAGACCTGTTTATTTCTTCAATCCCCTTACCATATCCAGACCTGTTTATATCTTCAATCCCCTTACCATATCCAGACCTGTTTATTTCTTCAATCCCCTTACCATATCCAGACCTGTTTTTTTTTTCTCAATCAGCTTACCATATCCAGACCTGTTTTCTTTCAAATCCCCTTACCATATCCAGACCTGTTTTCTTTTCAATCTCTTTACCATATCCAGACACCTGTTTTTTTTTAATCCCCTTACCATATCCAGACCTGTTTTTATTTCAATGCTCTTACCATATCCAGACACCTGTTTTTTCTCTCAATCCCCTTACCATATCCAGACCTGTTTTTATTTCAATCCCCTTACCATATCCAGACCTGTTAATTAGTCATATTGTAAAGTAACTTCACTGACAGTAATTATAGTGTACAACACAATGGCTTTTTCCAATTAAAAAAAATTGCACAAAAAACTGACAGATAAATGCATTCAAACAGTCATAACTTGGTTTGGTTACCTTTCAGTATGTTACAGAGAGTTGTGCAGTAAAACAAATCAACTTGAGAAACTGCTAAAAGGTCAGCAATAACAACCAAAGCAAAATAGTATAACTAACTTAATGTGCCAAATCATCCAATACAAAGTTGTAATATTCTTACTCTTCGTGAAATTTTATTTTTATATCTAAGATTTCTTTACAACTTTAATTTAGTTGTGCACTCTTGGCATCATATTTATAATTAAACCTGATTTAGGCAAATCAAATTTTATTAATTAAGACTCATATATAAGTGTGCACTTAATTAGATGGAAAAAAACTAGAAAAAAAAAGACAGTGGTCATTTCCCTAAAATAGGACAGAATAAATATATATCTAGTTCATGTACCTCATGGTTGACTGAATGGTTGATGATGTACTTCTCGTTGCCCATGTCTAGCCAAGACCTCTGAGTGACAAAATCACGGTTACGCAGTGGAGATGGGCACTTCACTGTAATGAACAAAATCATGTATAAATGAGAAGGAAAGATGTAAATATATTATTAGGCAAGGTTAATCTGACACCATTTCTAAACTACATTATATGGACTGTCAACATGATCTAAACTACAATCAGACTGAAGTTAGATTATGACACCAGCTGCACACCGCATTATAAGAACTGTCAACATTATCTTAACTTGTCTGAAAGGTTAATATGACCCCATCTGTACACTGCATTATATGAACTGTATACATAATCTAGACTACAGTAAGACAAAGGTTAACACCATCTGTACACTGTATTATATGAACTATATACATGATCTAGACTACAGTAAGACACAGGTTAACACCATCTGTACACTGCATTATATGAACTGTATACATAATCTAGACTACAGTAAGACACAGGTTAACACCATCTGTACACCGCATTATATGAACAGTCAACATGATCTAGACAACAGTAAGACACGTGTTGACCCGATCTGTACACTGCACTATATGAACTGTATACATGATCTAGACTACAGTAAGACAAAAGTTAACACCATCTGTACACTGCATTATATGAACTATATACATGATCTAGACTACAGTAAGACACAGGTTAACACCATGTGTACACTGCACTATATGAACTGTATACCTGATCTAGACTACAGTAAGACACAGATTAACACCATGTGTACACTGCACTATATGAACTGTATACATGATCTAGACTACAGTAAGACACAGGTTAACACCATCTGTACACTGCACTATATGAACTGTATACATGATCTAGACTACAGTAAGAAACAGGTTAACACCATCTGTACACTGCATAATATGAATTGTATACATGATCTAGACTACAGTAAGAAACAGGTTAACACCATCTGTACAGTGCATTATATGAACTGTATACATGATCTAGACTACAGTAAGACAAAAGTTAACACCATCTGTACACTGCAATATATGAACTATATACATGATCTAGACTACAGTAAGACAGGTTAACACCATGTGTACACTGGATTATATGAACTATATACATGATCTAGACTACAGTAAGATAGAGGTTAACTCATTAACCCCTGGAGGTTTTTGTCATTTTCGCCTGAAACGCAAGTAGGAAACACATTTTGAGGGCTATTTCTCAATACATCCTAATACATCGACTTCCAACAGATTTTCCATTAGCCTAATGCCTAGCTGTGTTAGAAACATAATTTTCCATTGGTCATTTTGCTCACGCATGAGCAGAAGGGTAAAAGTTGGAGTTCTTTTTTTATTCCTACTTTATGCAAAGGTTCACCTGTCTGTGTGCAGTTAAAACTGATCTGCCTTAGATTTGAGGCCAAAAAGTCTAAAATCCGAACACAAAATCTGATTCTGACCACAGGCAAATTTTGGGTGAAAAAAAAAAAAAACAGGTCCAAAAATTTAGGTTCATCCAGCTGTATTTTGTAGTGCAACTAAAATGTCCAGATTATTTGGTATCATTATATAGCTACATCTGTCTACCTTTCTATAATACCACCAACTTTAGTGTATCATACATGACCTTAACGCTACAGAGCTCGGCAGTAGGCTACTACCTCCTGCCACTCAATGTGGCTGTTGGTGTTAATGAGTTAACAGCATCTGTACACTGCATTACATGAACTGTCTACATGATTTAGACTACAGTAAGATAGAGGTTAACACAACTCCATCTGTACACTGCATTATATGAACTGTCTACATGATTTAGACTACAGTAAGATAGAGGTTAACACGACGGCATCTGTACACTGCATTATATGAACATGATCTAGACTACAGTAAGATAGAGGTTCACCCCATCAGTACACTGTATTATATCAACATGATCTAGACTATAGTAAGATAGAGGTTCACCCCATCTATACACTGTATTATATCAACATGATCTAGACTACAGTAAGACAGAGGTTCACCCCATCTGTACAGTGCATTATATCAACATGATCTAGACTACAGTAAGATCTGTACACTGCATTATGTTATATGAACATGATCTAGACTACAGTAAGACAGAGGCTGACCCCATCTGTACACCGTATTAACTCATTCGGCCCCGATCCCGTCTGTAGGCGTGATCTGGTTTCTGCATTCATTGGCCGATCCCGCCTGTAGTCGTGAATTGTTTACTGCATTCAATGGCCGATCCCGTCTCCAAGCGTGATGAATGTGTGTTAGATACAACATCTCTGATTGGTTAGAAATGGTTTATTCCAAGAACTAAACAACTATTAAACCAATCAGAAATGATTTTACTTTCATTTGTGGAAATTTGAATTGTTCAGAAGCCAAGGGCTAAAGCTTGAGAGTGGTTTAACTACACGTGTTCTGTTCATGAAATATCATAAATGATGGCGGACAGAAGAGTGATTCTTGATGAGAGCAAAAATGTGGAGTTTCTCGGGTTTGATCTTGAAAATATTGAGCAAGCTGAGGAAAGATATGTTCAGCAGTTGGATATTTTGTGAGATTTAAATTTGGACATAGAAGTTTCTGAGACTGAATCATTCGAAGATGATGATGCTGACAGCGATGATGACGGAGTTCTTGCGGATAAACGTTGCACATAAGTTTGTAATACTGTATAAATAAGTCGTGAAAAACTTCGACAAATAGGGAAAAAATTACATCAATGTGTTGACAAATTCATCTGAAATAAATGGTGAAAATTTCGTGGATTTTGTTTGGATATAAGAAGAGAAATTAAGGTAAGAGTGAATGCATGTGCTCGATGTTTTCAAACAGGTAAAAACTATGGGGCACAAGCAGCTAGACACAGCTTTGTGCTTCTGAGGCATATCAGCAGAGATACTGAAAACAGTGCTGGGGCCGAATGAGTTAATTCAACATGATCTAGACTACAGTAAGATAGAGATTTATATGATACCATTAGTCAACAACATTATATGAACTGTCTACATGATCTAAACTACAGTAAAAGAAATAAAGAAATATTTTTAAAAAAACTCAACCTTACAAGCATAGTAACCAATGTCATTGTTTGGATTGAGAGCACAAATTTCATATCCCTCCAACATGGATTGATCCCAGGTTTTCCTGTAGTCTGGGTCATGAAGAACATCATACAGTGTCTCTGCCTCCACATCATCAAACACTGTCCTTACCTAAAGTAAAAAAGTTACAAATAATGATCACAGACACAGACATTTTAGTGAAAAATGTATACTGATTAGCGAAACCTGTATGTTGATTTAGTGCAAAATGTATGTTGATTAGTGAAAACTGCATGCTTAGTGAAAACTGCATGTTTATTTAGTGAAAACTGCATGCTGATGTAGTGAAAACTGCATATTGATTTAGCGAAAAATGTATTTTGATTAGTGAAAACTGCATGCTGATTTAGTGAAAAATGTGTGTTAAAACTTTTACAGAGTTGGAGAAATTTTGTGCCCAGTATATCCCAAGTGATGACTACAGTTTATGTCCATGCATAGTCATTTTCATGAAGAAACAACTAAACATCATAAGTCTTCTTGTGAAAACCATACCTAGATATAACTATCCATTCAAAAGGGATAGCAATAACAAAACCTTGGTACCTATATCTGGTGTCAGATTGACACTAATTCCATTTTGGACCAGCCAGACATTATATGAAGTAGTTTAGTGAAAACTGCATGTTAATTTAGTGAAAACGGTATGTTGATTTAGTGAAAACGGCATGTTGATTTAGTGAAAGCTTCATGCTGATTTAGTGAAAACTGTATGGTGATCAGTGAAAACTGCATGCTGATTTAGTGGAAATTGTATGTTGATTCAGTGAAAACTGCACACTGATTTAGTGAAAACTATGTTGATTTAGTGAAAACTGCACACTGATTTAGTGAAAACTGCATGTTGATTCAGTGAAAACTGCATGCTGATTTAGTGAAAACTGTATGTTGATTTACTGAAAAATGCATGCTGATTTAGTGAAAAATGTATACTGATTAGCGAAACCTGTATGTTGATTTAGTGCAAAATGTATGTTGATTAGTGAAAACTGCATGCTTAGTGAAAACTGCATGTTTATTTAGTGAAAACTGCATGCTGATGTAGTGAAAACTGCATATTGATTTAGCGAAAAATGTATTTTGATTAGTGAAAACTGCATGCTGATTTAGTGAAAAATGTGTGTTGATTTAGTGAAAAATGTATGTTGATTAGTGAAAACTGCATGCTGATTTAGTGAAAACTGCATGTTGATTAGTGAAAACCCCATGTTGATTAGCAAAAACTGCATACTGAATAGTGAAAACTGCATGTTGATTAGTGAAAACTTCATACTGATTAGTGAAAACTGTGATTAGTGAAAACTGCATCTTGATTAGTGAAAACTTCATATTGATTAGTGAAAACTGCATGTTAAATAGTGAAAACTACATGCTGATTTAATGAAAACTGCATGTTGATTTAGTGAAAAATGTACGTTGATTCAGTGAAAACTGCATATTGATTTAGTGAAAACTGCATGCTGATTTAATGAAAACTGCATGTTGATTTAGTGAAAAATGTACATTCAGTGAAAACTGCATACTGATTTAGTGAAAACTGCATCTTGATTAGTGAAAACTTCATATTGATTAGTGAAAACTGCATGTTCATTTAAAGAAAACTGCATGCTGATTTAGTGAAAAATGTATGTTGATTAGTGAAAACTGGATGGTGATTACTAAAAGCTGCTATTTGATAGATTAAAAGTGCATGTTGATTAGTGAAAACTGCATGCTGATTTAGTGAAAAATGTATGTTGATTAGTGAAAACTGCATGTTTATTTAGTGAAAACTGCATGTTGATTTGTGAAAACTCCATGTTGATGTAGTAAAAACTACATGTCGATTAGTAAAAACTGCATGCTATTTAGTGAAAACTGCATGTTGATTTAGTGAAAACTGCATGTTGATTTGTGAAAACTCCATGTTGATGTAGTAAAAACTACATGTCGATTAGTAAAAACTGCATGCTATTTAGTGAAAACTGCATGTTGATTTAGTGAAAACTGCATGTGATTCAGTGAAAACTGCATCTTGATTTAGCGAAAACTGTATGTTGATTTACTGAAAACTGCAAGTTGATTTGGTGAAAACTGCATGTAGATTTAGTGAAAACTGCACCCTGAATTAATAAAAAGTGCATGTTGATTTAGTGAAAACTGCATGTTGATTTAGTGAAAACTGCATTATGCTTAGTGAAAACTGCATGTTGATTTAATGAAAAATGTATGTTGAGTAGTGAAAACTGCATGCTGATTTAGTGAAAACTGAATTCTAATTTAGTAAAAATGCATGCTGATTTAGTGAAAAATATATGCTGATTAGTGAAAACTGCATGTTGGTTTAGTGAAAACTGCATGTTGATTTAATGAAAAATGTATGTTGATTAGTGAAAACTGCATGCTGATTTAGTGAAAGCTGCATGCTGATTTAGTGAAAACTGCATGTTCAATAGTGAAAAATGTATTTTGATTCAGTGAAAAGAGCATCTTGATTAGTGAAAAATGTATGTTGATTAGTGAAAACTGCATGCTGATTTATTGAAAACTGCAGACTGATTAGTGAAAAGTGCATGCCGATTTAGTGAAAAGTGCATGGTGATTTAGTGAAATTGTTTTGTTGATTTAGTGAAAACTGCATGTTGAGTTAGTGAAAACCATGTTGAGTTAGTGAAAACCATGTTGATAAGACCATCCATTCAGGGTTAGGAGTAGTGATATATATGATTTTCGAGATTGTTGCGCCAGAAGCTTCTCATGGGTCGATGGTTCTTTCTGGGGTTTACCCGGGTTCTTCCTCCACCATTAATACTGGCCGCCATGTATAACCTCTCGTGTGCTGAAAAATGGCATTAAACCCTACAAAAAGATTGTTGCTTTAACAACTGTGCAAGCAATACCATTTTAATTTAGGACCAACTAGACATTGGAATGAATGTTGTTGTTGTAGGGTTTAATGCCATTTTTCAGCACACGATAGGCTATACATGGCGGCCAGTATTAATGGTGGAGGAAGAACCCGGGAAATCCCCAGAAAGAACCACCGACACTCGAGAAGCTACTGGCAAGCTTTCTCACATACCCACATTAGCTGAATCCGAGACTCGAACCCACGCAGACAGAGGTGAGATGGCAGTGATCCATAACGGAGAGCGCTTTAGACCACTCGGGGCCCCTTGGAATGAATGTGTGTGTGTGTATGTGTGTGTGTAAAGTTTCATGGCAATCATCCAAGTACTTTTAGGAGGAACATGAAACAAATATTTGCTAACAGATGGATGAATGATAGCCATCCTGAAAGCTCTCATGGTCTGGGACAAGTGAATCTAAAGAAAGAATGTAGTCTTGACACACACTGAATGGAAGGATAAATCTGAGCATTTACCATAACTAGCAAATCTGAGGGACAGTAATATTTTTTCCTTTTAGAATTCAAGTACAGTTTATATAAATCTCTCAATCATAAGGAATTCACTGTTAATTATAACTGTTTTAATTTTCTAGAGAGATTCTCTATTTCATGTGATTTTTTTTCCTAACACCATTTTTTCCCCCACAAAAATTCTTGAATACCTGTGATTTATTCTCTACCACTAATTCACATTTTTTTTCATGCTCTGAGGAGTATATATAAATGGTTCAGACATTTAAACAATGATTGAACCCCAGGATTCTTGTCAAGTACATAACAGTATCACGTTTTTGAAATTTACTTCAAGCTTGGAATAAAGGTCAGAAAATGGAACAATATTTCATGTACATTGTCTGTGGAGGCAGCCATTTATGTAATTGATTATTATCTATGATGAGAAAAATATACCGCTTTTGTTTTTGTTGACTAAATACAGTATTGAGAAATGTTTATGATTTTAACTTTCCTTTACATTTGGACCAAAAATGTCCCAATTTCATCATGTTAAAACTAAGCAAGCAACACATGCTGAAAATAAACATGTAACAAAGAGTTCATAACTTTTAAAAACAGTCAAGGAAATGCCAAAGTCTTTAGCCTTTTACTTGGTTACAGCCATTACATTTCACAGCATGTAACAACTTAAAGTTTATTTTCTGTGTATCAGGCATTAAATGGAATTTAAACAGTGTCTGCAAACTTCCACAATATTATTATTCCTGGTACTTGGTAGTTAATTCACCTATTGGACGTATTTCCAAATTCCAAAACCTAGATGTTAGCAGTGTTTTCTATCCCTATAAAATGAGTTACAGTGTATTTAACCATTTAACATGTAAATACATCTTCAGAAAAACCTTATTTTCCTGCTGCAGAAATCTATCAATTTGATTTTTTAATTAAGCTGTAAACATGTGTCCAACTATGGCCATGGGCATTTTTTATGACAATCATGTTACAAGGTACTTAATTAGTTTTACTTGATAAATAAGTTAAATTGGTTGCTATATTTTGTTGCAGATTTACTCATACAAAAAAATATGTAATCTCTCTTTGTCCACAGTATTGTACATAGAATCATAAGGGCTAGGGACACTACGTCCCCCCTCCCTCCAGATCTGGGGGACACAACATATTAGAGGAACAAAGGAAAATAATTTTATATAATGCACCAATAGTGCTATAAAAATGAAATAATCTCATTTGCTTTGAGTTTTATCACCTTATCATTGTTGTCAGACCCATGCTATCATATTTTCTTTGGATACTTACATTTTTGTAATAAGTTTTATCATGTAATAAAGTAACTCATGGAAACATTCCAGCTCTTGTTCTCATGTTAGTGTAAACTGTTATGTATAATTAATTTGCATTGTCTGTTAGTTAGCTTCTTTTTTTTTTTTTAATACTTTATTATTTCTATAGAAAATTGTATTTTCGACTTGACCTATTCCAAAATTCAAGTTAATAATATACCTGACCTGAATCTCTAATATTTTAAATTCTGTAAACAACTAATACATAACAAATATTTTTCCTATGAGTATAGTTTAACTATTAGGATTATTATCTTGGCCTGAGTCAAGGACATTGTGTTTACCATATTCTTTAATGTAATTTTAATAATCGACTTTCTAATTATAACTAAGATTTTAACTTATAAACATCTAGAATCTTCCAGAATGAAATTTTCCATTAGGAAATAAAAAAATTCAGAAAATCTAATTGTGATTTGGGGTAAAGTAGAGGACTATATAATACTGTTTATTGGAAAAATTATTTATTAGATCTTGAGACAGAATCATTATTGTGTCCAGTATTTCATTTATGCTGGAATTTATTTATTCACTGGAAATAAAAAGTGATACAAAAATAACTTTGTTAGAAATAGAGACTTGAATTAATAGTGAAATTCAAACATGGATATGTTCTTCAATTGTATTATTGTGATTCAACAAAAGACTGGCACATCATTATGACAGAGGCCACCACAGGCACATCAACACTTCCAGCATTAAATCTATTTTGGAATATCACTAAAGTTTATTCCGAAAATTTAATCATTAGGACTTGTGTAAGTAATTCTAGGACTATTTGGGAATTAATTTGTAATACCATAAATTCTTTTTACATTTTTCACTTTGCATTCTTGGGAAATAAATTATTTAATGAATTTTACAAAGCTTGTTGCTTCTCAGTCTTTTCTATTACTCTTTTTAAGACCAGTCATAATAATCACTTTATGTACATACATTTACTTAATTGTTTTTCTTTCTTTCCAAACTAACCAATCATAAAATTTGACTTCAAAATAAATCTTTGTTGCCATAGAGGTGACTTTAACCTTGAAAATATATCATACATAAATATATTATATACAAATACATTTTACATAAATACATTATACTAACTGCTGCCAAATACTTTATAGCAGAACTCAGCCAACCACCAGAAACTTTAAAGTTTTCATTGCCAGATCCATTGTTTTAAAATAGATATTTATTGCCATCTTACAGTTTTTGTTACCTTTCATTACTTTGGCCATTCCTAGCATCAACTGAGACAATGATGGAAATCCACTAATGAAAAGTAGTAATGATTTTTTATTTAAAAAAAGTACACCTGGGGGTCAAGATCTGGGATTGGATACAAACAAATGTGAGAAAACCACAAATTTGTTCACATTATAAATAAATCAATTTCAATACTGACTGAGATTACTACTGAGAAACTTGGAACAAGAAAAGATTTCTTATATAAGGTTATAAAGGCATCTCCTCAAGCATGTATGCAGTTTACAAAAAGAAAGATCAAAATTTATGGCAGACATGATATTTGCTGTTAAAAAGGAATATTTTAAACATGTATGCAATTCATGCAAAACATGAAAATTTGTGGTCATTTTCTTTTTCTAAACGAGGAAGAAGTAAAAATGGATAGATATTGGTAAAAAATGAAATGTACATACAATGCTGTCGGGAATTTCTGTACACCTAAGGTTTCCATCTTCAATATTGAAGCTAAACACTAACAGAATTGCCAGATTAATGAAAATAACATACTTCAATGCTTACCATTTGAAAAGGGGCAATTGTCACCAGAATATTCTGTTCAAAATAATATTAATATTGGACACACAGTATACCACCCCCATGTTTTCATGACTCGCGATATGTCGGCATATTCTGTGCACAGCTTTGAAAGATGTAATGTTTATCCATCTGGTGTTATAAATGAAATACATTAATTTTGACTGTTTCTGTCAGCAGTTCAGTCAAGTAATTAGGTCAGGTTTATAGCTAGTTTTACTCATTATAACAATGCCAATAAATGGCAAAGAGATATTAAGCAAACTAAACCAATTCTTGTAAAAAAATTAGCAATGTTCAACATTTTAAAAAAAAGAAGCTATTATGTGGAAGAGAAACAATAATGAATAGGACATAATGTGTTAACATCTTGTTTATGGGGATGAGTTACTAAAGAATTTAGAAACAGACTATATGCAGGGGAATTTCTTGTGAATGCCATTCTAGCAGCAAGTTGACACGTTGGGTAGTAGACGATACTGTACGTGTGGGACAACTTCTTGCAAAATTGGAAAATTGGATTAAGAGGCAGAATATTTTATGGCATACATTACCATCCTTTAAATAATGTATTTCTTTGTAAATTGTTTGATTCTAGAAGATACATATTAAATAGGATTTTCTGGGTTACAGATTTAAGGCGGTCATGGAGTGGATCTTCATGCTAACATTTAGAAATCATATTTTCATATTCCTTTCGAGTCGATATGTGGGATATTTTTGTACACTTTATGAATATCTATTTTCTGAAAGTACAATCGTTATTTCTTGATACAAAATGGATTTCTCACCCAAAATAGCACGTGATCCAATTTTTACAGAAATGACTTATCGTTGCGCAGAATTTCCCAACACACACAATTGGCCGACATGGTGGTAATTTAAGAAAGAATTTTCAGTTTATAAATAACATTTGCCGTAATTACAGCAAATGATGAATACAAAATAAAAATCATTCTTAAATCTAGTAACGCTATGTTTTATTGTATAAATCTCGTAAAAATAAGTACGAATCACTCTGATCATGCCGCACTTAAAACAAACCTTGACCATTTTGAAGTCTGACACGTCGTTATTTTTGGTCCACACAGTGGTGTTGTGCTTGTTGTATTCCTGCTTCCATTCCTTGTGTTCATCACTCAGGTTTTTTAGCTTTCGGAAATCTGCATCCTCTGCGACTCTTACCTCGCCAGCTTGAACCACAGACAACATTAGTAAAATGATGTTATTATCTCATGAACATTCGATCCAATTGATTACTAGTATCATAAGTTTACACAGGAAATAAATTTGCCGTAAAATGACACAATTTTGAAGTGTCGTAAATGTGAGCAAAGTCATCTAGGCACTCTAAATCAATGTAATTGAACATCGTCACGGAAATGAAGCAAAACCCAACAATTTCTAATGAAATTCAGATATCAAAATATGAATTATATAAATTAATAAATAGTGTTTTATGTATTTTTGATTTTAAAAATCATACTATAACATTTTATTCTAAAATTGAAAAAAACTTAGAATAAAACAAAAATAAGAACTATGCAGTAGCTACTGAAATTTTTAGATGGCACTATCAGCTTACGACCACCAGTGGGTCGGCAGATCCATCCGCCCGTTAAAATAAAAAAAAAAATGTTCGCGCTTAATAACACTGTGCTGTTGATGTTGTATTGTTTAGGGTTTTGTGGGTGTTTTTGTTGTTGTTTTTTCTTCTCGTTTTTTTTTTTTTTTTTTTGTGGGGAGGGGGAGATGTGCTTCTAAATATACGGAATATACTGATAAAAATATATATATAAAAAAATATTAGCCAAGTTAATTTTGTTCCATTCTAACTTTTTAAAAAGGATTTGGCTATCTAAGAGTAGGGTAGTAATGTGCTTTTTATCCCCATTTTTGGTTTTATTTACGTCGGAACCATTCTTCCACATTAACTATGAATGATGTGCTTAATTCAAATGCGTGTCTAATAGCATCACGTTTTGGTGTACAGTGTATAACCTAGACACTGGGTATTTGTAATTGTCAAAAAAGTATCATATGCATGCGTGGTTGTGTGTGTGTGTGTGTATGTGTGTGTTATTTTTTTCATACACTACATTTATTGTCCTCAGACTATGTCAGATTAAGGTGACCTTGGGATGGTTCCCCGACCCAATGGTCATCCTATTACGGGGACAATACAAACAAAGTTTTATTACCATCACTGCCTTTTATCCCCCATGACTTTTCCTCACTGATCATAAAACCTACACGCACTGCGCAATCAGTAACGTACTAACTCAGGGGCGGACGAGGCGCCAAAGATCTAGCGGCATAAACACCACAGGTGCTAGAGGTCTTGGGGCGCCAAAATCCGTTTGGGTCATCGTCGTCGCCTTGGGCCATTTACCATAATATGTCATTGTGCACAACATGCGGAATTAATAGTCCACGAAAATGAAGTGGTCAAACAGTGGCCAGATTCATATAAGATAGAAGCAGTGACCTACATAAAAACGATTAGTTAGCGGCAAAAGGCCTATGACACCACTGATGGTAGACACGGTTGTTTATTCTGATAATGATCCTATATAACAGAACATAACAAATGATATAGAAACCAGGTTATTGATTTTACTATATAGTGTGCCAGAGAATATTTTGTACTGGCAGAGGAAAAGTATAGCGGAGAAGATATATGCTATTTTATACTAAAGAACTGATTATTTCATCTATCAGGGTCACTGATTTTACTATGTACTGTGGTTGGGAATATGTTTTGTACTGGCAGAGGAAAACTATAATATAGAAAATATATTTTACCGCCTTATATATATATATATATATATATATATATATATATATATATATATATATATATATATATATATATATATAATGCAGTCAAATTCTCAGATCGACGCTCACAGTATTTTGAAATAAGTTATAGAGATGACAAAAACTTCCTTGTTTTGTTTAAATGCATCATACAGATGTATCAAAACGGCTCAAAAGATGTTATATACGTTTTCCTACTCATACTTGGAACATATTAATAAAATTAATCAACTAAGGAATGATCTTAGAACAGAGCGATGCAGGTTTGATTAAGCTTACGAGCAGAAAAAGGTACAAACTTTATTTCATATTGTGTAAGAAAAAAAATGAAACCCCTTACGTTGACTAACTCGCCCAAGACATCTGAAGCTAGCGAATTATCTGATGATATGAGTGAATAATTTGGCAGTGGTGAAGCTCCGCAAGAGCAAATCAATTAGATAAATACATTTTAGTATCAATATAACAATAGCATTCAAACTCACCAATCTTAAGTGGATATACGAACTTAAATAAAAACAAGCAGAAGAGGAGTAGAGCAAGAGCTGGAAGCAATTTTCTGAAGCTATTACTGAAAGCAATGAAGCGAAAACTATTGCGGGAGTCTACCAACCGTCCAAGACACTTGATATTATTGGATGCAAACGTACAAAGTTTGGTCATATTCGAATTAATGTAATACTCTGCCGTGATTCGGTCATTTGAGCTACTTTGGGCAGGAAGGAAGTTGGAATTTATGTTATCCAGGTATGCATGGGAAAGTTTATGATGATTCTAAAGTGAACAAGCCTGTATATTGGAGAAGAAAAAAAAACTGATTTAGAATTTCAATTTACCATAAAATTACGTAATGGACTATGTAATGTTCTCTATCCTCCTAGCCTCAAAATCGGCGTGCTATTTGATGCAGATGAAGAAATAAAACAGTGGTGACAGGTATGTATACTTGTGACTCTGCATAATTTAGATAAACATTTACGTATATACAAGTTTATTGGCATTAGAACGTAATAACTGTAAAGGTATATTCATAGGAACATATGAACTATGCGGCAGAACATGCTAGTGTGAATAATGTAAATCACATTTGCTCGAGCATCGTGTAGGTTCGTGTGCTCAAGCATGTCTTAAATAAAATGTGGTATCAGAGATAAATCAGGTATTCAACTTTTCCGGCCATGAGAATGCTAGTGAATATCATCGTTCGGGTCGTCAAATGGGCTGAACATGTTATTACAGAAACGCATGTGATCATACAAAAACAGTTGACTGCACAAACACCCGAAACATAAACATAAATAAATGAAATTATAGCTAGGATTGAAGCAATATGCGGTGTCTGATCTTCATCGAGTATAAAAATTTAAACATTTTATAGACAGACTTTTCAATTAGATAAATATTTTCACTTATGTAAGCATGTCTACTATTCATCAATTAAAACAAATCACGCAATAGCACGAAATAGAAATACGAAGCCGTATACAAAAGTCTAACATAATGGAATTACTGAGACCCATAGCTGAACTGAATCAACTTTATATCCCACCGGACACTGATGCAACAACAGATGCTAATCCACCACCGGGTGCTAATCCAATAGCATCGGGACAACTGAAACAATTTGCACATAAACGTATTATACGAATGCCAAAAGGTGCAAGCGCAGTTGACAATCTTGCATTATTAGGTGTGTTTGAGAATGAAAAAAAATCGACAATGCCATTGCTACCGAGGCTGATGGTTGTTCGTGAACGAGAACGTCGTCGTACCGCACGTGCCGTCGCTGAAAACGTTAAACACTTACCAGTACCCGAATTTAAGTTTCAACAGCGCAGCTGTGAATTAGAAAATGCAATGGCAATTATCCCACACAAATACAAACCCAGCAATGATGCTCGACTATTGCTATCAAATGTGATTCTTGGATGTATATCGGCGTTACAGAGTTAAGGCGGATATTGTCCTTAATACGCATTTAGTTATGCCGTTTAGTTATGCCATTAAGTTATGACACAGATGACTTTCAAATCGCAACACAGTGTATTCACAGCGGTGCTCGTACACGTTTGAACCATAAAGACACCAGTGCTCTCAACGATGGAATTGAAAAGATTCTCGAGACGTCAGAACAAAATACACCAACTCAATAATGCCAGACCCTGGTAGAAACAATCTCAAATTTACTAAACTCAAGAAATTCATCCCACGATAGTCGGCAGTGCACCATGTCCAATGGATATGTCCAAGACCATGCGTGTGAATGACACGAAATGTAATCAGCAGGTTACAATTGTCAAGGATTACTTTTGGCACATGGGCGTATCGCTGAGTCAAATAAATCACGCCCGTGTTTTTCTGTCAGCCTCGTGAACATATCTGTGCCAGATAGAATTAATTCTCAACCATCACATCTTCGTACACCACCAGATTGTTTTTGTTGGCGTCCAAATTGTTAATGATAGGGACATCGCTGATGATGGAAAAAAAAAATCAATGGAATGATTGTTACGACTTCTCATCGTTTTTTGAACATCTTTGAGCACATTATAATTTAACTGATGGTGTAATCCAATACAACCGATCTCAGGTTGACGACCGTTAAACTGTATTCAAGAACAGTTGTGTTTTACCTGATTGAGCAGGGTCAATGACCAGTGTACAAACTGACTTAGGAAACACGGTTATGTCACCAAATTTTAACGGTTTAGGTGTTGCTTGCGAGGAGAAATCGGTTACTGAAGAATCGTCTGTGAATTTTCTTTTGCATGGAATAATGGCCCGTCGTTATAATAATATCATTCTTCATATTGCGTGCGATGTCGTTCCAAAACACGTACCAGAAAAACAACTCGAGTTCAAACACGAAATGGACGAGCAGTGATTACAGGGACTATTGCTCGGTGTGGAGCATAGAAGTTCACGTTTATATGGTCCAGTTTGAAAATTAACACTGGCGGCTGTGATATCATGGCTGCATTAATGGACGAGCAGTGGTTACAGAGACTAGTGCTCGGTAGGGAGCAAAGAAGTTCAAGTTTATAGGGTCCAGTTTGAAAAATAACACTGGCGGCTGTGATGTCATGACTACATTAACAAAGTTACCCTGGACACAATGGGGTAATATCAAAGCGAGAGGCATCATCCTAGCTACAATTACTGTGGACCTGGTACACGGCTTGATCTACAGCACGATAGTTGTATAGCGGGCACCCTACCGACAATAGGCTTCCATGTTAAAAGGGTTCCGTCACTCTGGTGACTAAGGAGAATTTATCACTATGGGCCTGTCTAGCGACAATCGGAATTTAACATAGGGAATGTATGACAACAATGTATTGGGCCTGTTTAGGGACAAGGGAATTTGATGAGAGGTGACGTCACGGTACTGGACATTGGGGAAACAATGGTAACAATGTTGCAAGTGGCTGACCTCAATCGGGCGAATCAGTGAGGGACAGTGTTGCAAGTGGCTGACCTGAATACGTACTTCTCTACTCTAAGGATAAACACAATAGAGACATAGACAAAGAGACATGGTTAGAGACACGTATAGAGACACAGACAGATAAACAAAAACCTATACAACTGACAAAAATATTTAGGCAAGAGAGAATACGCATCTTGTCGAGACATATGTGTTGCCCTGAAAAGGGTCGTTTAATTTTCGTCTTTTCTCTCCTCCTTTCTTTTTTTTCTCCAGCATCTCATTTTTTGCAGGACATTTTTTCTTCTTCTTATTCTCGTCTTTGTCCTCCTCCTCTTTTTATCTGTTCTCGTTTTTATTTCTTCTTTCACCAATTTGTCATTGTAAGCTATCATTTGTTCATTTTCCTCTTTGTCTTCCTTTTCCTCTTTTTTCTTTTCGATCATGTCTCTTAATTTTTCCTTGGCCTTCCTCAAATGATTAATTTCCATATTGACTCGGGGGGGGGGGTTTAAAAGAACCATACTCAGAACTGACTAACATCTCATCTACCATTCTTCAGTCGTCCACCATCTATTGTAACTTCTGCATTTTCCCTAGGTTGTTGGTCGCCAACTTTGTATATTCAGTGTTTAATGGCGCGGTTGATGAACGCTACATCTTATATACCTCAAGCACGGACATGAAAGATAACATCCCCTCAAGCACTGACATGAAAGATAACATCCCCTCAAGCACGGACACGAAAGATAACATCCCCTCAAGCACGGACATGAAAGATAACATCCCCTCAAGCACGGACATGAAAGATAACATCCCCTCTCACCAAATACACATATCGCATACCAATCAATCTACAGAGATAATAGTGCTGACCTAAAATAATTTTTTTTTTAAATGTAAGCCAACACACTAATACCAATAAAATCCAGAATACTCCATACAAACAAATAGTGGAGAAGGAAAGTGTTTATTTTTTTTTAAAGATCACCATCACCTACAATCACGCCAGCAAAGTGAGTCAGTGCTTATAGTCCCATTCACACAACACAAACACTCCTTAGAGTAGGGACAAGGGTGTTTTGTTGATGGAAAAAGACACACACACTATTACATCAGCAAAGGAGTTAGTATTTATAGACACACTACTCCAATTTCACACAACACAAACACTCATTAGTGCAGGGACAATGTGTTTGTTAAGGGAAAGACACACACATGCACACTACCAACAAACACTATTATTTTTTGCCAGTTTGATAAGTCTCTATTTTCTAGAGATCAGGTTAGCCCTGAGAAGGGCTGGGTTTATTTTAACTCTAAATGCACATGGTTAATGATTATACCTCCCAGGTCTGGCCTCACAAACGCAACACCTACTCCAATCTTGCTCCCAGTTTATGCGTATGGTTGGGAGTGCGGAGGCAGTTTGATTGGCTTCGCTATCCCATTCCTCAGTTTGAGGGATAGTGAAGAAGTTTCTCATTCGTCTATTCCATACCCGAGGATGCTATGGTGGTCTCCTTACTTGCTGCGGGCACAGGGACTCCCACTCTTGCCGCTGCCTCTCCAACTCTTTGTTCCAGTTTTTGGTGTGAGGGACAGTGATTGTTGGTGTTGGTAGTATTGGTGGTGTTTAGCGTTGTGGTGGTGTCCTCACCACACAGCCTTCACATCACACGTTTGCTTATCATGAGGTGAGGCAAGATCCTCCTCCTCTTATTTCTTCTTTTTCTTCTCCTCCTCCTATTCTATTCTTTCTTCTTCAGCAATAGCCTCCATAGCCAACTCGTCTAGGAGGTGACGCACATGCTCCAGGTGAACTTGGAGTTCAAGCAGTTTTTGTAGTCTACTCATGCTGTTGCAGTTGATACGTCAACGATGGGTAACCAGACTGACGAACGCTACATTTATATTCCTGCAGCACGTACGTGAAGGAAAACACTCATTTACACAAAAACTAACAATACACAGATCGCAATCAAAAGCATGGGATGCGCAGACCTAACAGAAACATTCATGTTCACTTTATTATTACAAACACACTTTATCACCACTCATACATACAACCCAAAAGATAAACACACACACACACACACACACACACACACACACACACAGAGTCCTACAAGCCAGGGTAACGAAGTGTTTATTGGCACACTTCTATCTCTTGACTTACAATCCCACTCGCAGACCAACACACAAATTCAGAAACAATTGGCAATAGAGTAGTATGTCTTTCTAGATTTTTGGGGTAGCCCTGAAAAGGGCTGTCTTGTTAAGAGTTTGGGCAATTTCTCATGGCCTAAGATTGCATACCCGTTTTGCTGCAGCCTTTCCGACGGGATCGGACCTGCTTCTGTGGGAGGAGAACTCCTTGGTATCCACACGGAAGTTGACAAATCATCTTTCTGTCCCCCGATGCTGTTGACGATTCTACTGCTGCTGTTTCTGTAGTATATACTTCTGTCCACCCGTCTTACTTCATTTTAATCTCCTTTTTAAAGACCTCTTCTGTCAGGGTTTGTGCCACTTGAAGCATCCGGACATTTTCTATTTCTTCTGGCTTTCGCATCAGGTTTTTGCCTGACGTGATGTAAATGCACGTGGGCTTAGCTCAGCTTAGCTTACTTAGAAGACATCTTCACGAGTTGACGAGTCAAAAATGAATGGTCATACTAGAGACCACCTCAATTTACATGTCTCAAGCGCGGACGTGATAGAAAAGATCCCTGCGATTTTTTGGTAGGAACACTATAGCTCATCTAATGTAGAGGGATAGAGAAAAGTCAAAGAGCATACATCTTTATACACTATTCATTTTTTAAAACAAACCACATGCATTATTTCTTCAAAATACAACATTTTTTATTCAACCAACAAACAGCCATGAAATAAATAGCATCAACAATTTTTTCAAATAACTTATTGACAGGGGTGACAACGTTGTGATGTCAAGTAAACTTTCACTGATGGAGGGCATGAGGCCATTGATGCACACTACGTTTCCTAACAAAACCATCTATCTACGTTTTCATCATTTCTAGAAGAGTCACGATCAAAATAAGTCTCTAAATGTTCTAAAGGATATCCAAGACTGCGTTGATGAAGAAAATACACACAACATTGTCCACACACGATGGAATCTGTGCCTTTTAATTTCATATTATTGAATTGTGTCGTCTTGCCATTTCTTCTCATAAAGTCGGCGATGTCATCTTCCAAAGGCGGTAATCGGTACAAATCAAAATACTCCTGGCATCGAGGGGAAAGTAGACGGCTACTCAGTGGGTTCCTGGGAGATGACTGTCGTCCGTGTTGATGACATAAGCTTGATGGTCTTTCGGTTTGCGATGAGGAAGTTCATCTTCAGCGCACACGACAGGATACCAAGAAGCGGTGACGAACTTTATTTCAAAAGGTATCCAGGTATCCATTTTTTTCATGTTTAACAGGTAATGATAAATCAATTCAATCCTGCCTTTTTGCTTGAAAATCTCTATCAAGTAAACGTCTTTTGGCTTCGTCCTGTACTCTGTGGAAAAAGAGATTCGATGAGATGGATCTCCTGACAAGTCAATGGAGGTGAGTAATGATCACACAAGTCTTCATACCACTGATGCAATACTGATTCTCTTGAGACGAGACCACAAGCGTCATCAACATACTCGTCCAATTTTTCTTCTTGACTCATCATCAAATAATTAAATTGAGTTGAATTTGACTATCATGATCGTTTTGACATCCATGACAATGTTTCTTCGTCAACCCTGTAATTCTTTCCGCCAGGAGTTTGGCGAAACAGGGGAATAAATGTTGTTCTTGTTCTAGCCATCTGGAAATTATCATGTCCTCTTCGCATTTGTCTTTGTTGGTGAATGGGTCTGCTTCCAAGATATCCTCCCATTCAGTTTCCAAAGAGTCACTACCATTCAAAGAGAGATAGCTTCTAATAGTATATAATCACTTCTCTCAAACTGTTGAGTTATATGGCATTATCAAATTCTGCATAAAAGATGACGTTCACTGTCTCCTTCAGTGTACCTTTAAACTGAAGTTCCCCTCGAAGCTGGCCTGAATTTATAGGGTGGAAATGTCCGTCGTCGCCATCTTGCTCAGGAGTGAAATCAATAGCCCACAAATCGTAAACTCCTGCATAATCCTCGTACGAAATGCCGTGGCTGGTGTTGTTCCCTAACTGTTCGGTGCTTCGTACAGAGACAAGTACGACCTCAAGTATTTCTTCTGCTCAAAGTTAGGTTCAAAAGGTCTGGTACACAGTCTTGCCATCTCGACTGAATTCGATCATGGCCACGCCGAAGTGCTGAAACTCGAAAGGATTTTCATTGTAGGTTCTATTGAAGGTCGAATTCTCGTCGATGCCAATGATTTAGCGTTTAGGTAAGTGTCCTTGGAACAGATGATCTTCGATCATGGATCACTGTCCAACGGGAATGGTTCACTTCCACTCGTCGTATCGGATATTTGGCAGTCGTTCTGCTCAAAGTGTGACTGAAGTCGTTTCCCACTATAGGAAACACTTCTACGCGACGTATGTAGAGTCGGGCTTCTTCGATTTGGCGAAGAACTAATCGATAGTTCGCTAAGCGTTCTTTCTGATGCTTGGACAAAAATAACGTTCCTTTCAAGATATTCAGACAACATTCGCACACGGTATCAACGACGTCTTTCGAAGACGTTTGAATGAGTTGTCTTCGCATTGGTGTAGGGGCTTTGGACAGGACGGACAATAGGCCCCAATGTTTGGTCAAACAAGCAGGCAGCCCTTTTGTTTTCTTTCCTTTTAGATTAGATGAAGGATGGTTTCTGGGGGATGACATCTTTGTTCGTTCCGCAGCACACACAAGATACACTGACGTCGATGACTTGGCAGACGTTCTTTTATCTTAGGGGGTGTATTTTTGGAGCAGGTTAAATGGTTTGTAACCAGTTTTGGAGTAAGCCTCTGGCGGGTGACATCTTTTTGCGTTTGGGAGCACAAAAACACTGATATCCATTGTCTGGGACGGGTCTTTATCATAGTGGAATGAGTCGCCACTGATTGTCTTTAGGTCGTATCAACTTTATGACAAGCGACGCTCGACGTTAAGGGGTTCGCTACAGACTAAATCGGGAAAGTTCTTGCTTGGATAAATCCAGTAAGCTCTGTAACATGTCCGATCTACCTGGACTTTGATTTTGGGGACAGGCAATTTGTTAGCTACTGCCAATGCAGATAAAAGGAGGAGGAGGGTGTCACCGAGAAAAGGGTTTCCATTTTTCATCAAATGGGGAAGGACGGGTGTCATAATGGGTTAGGCTTGGCTGGCATTACTAGCAACGGTGAAGTGGAAGAACCTGAGGCTACTGGAGACGCGGTTACCGTCGCTGCAGGTCGTGGCTTGGGGCTATAAGGTTTCGTCCGGTACGCAGTGCCTCTTATGCGAGAAGAAACTTTTTTTTATTCTTCTTTTGCTGGGGCCTTTTCTTTTTCTCGTTCTGAGACTACTCTTCTTTTTCTTATGGGAACGTTTGGGTCGGGGAGACACTTTTTCATGGGGATGACTTTTGGGGCGTTGGGATTCCATTTTAAGAGCGAGCGAATGATGGCACCTCCTAGAGAACCGCTACCAGCAGGTTTCAAAATGATTTGATTTTTGGTTTGAATGTCGATGCGGAAATCTGCCAGTTGCGTGAAGGCTACTTTGTTTCTCTCTTAATAGCGTTTGGTTTGTTGAGGAATGTGAATGTTGCCTTCTAGTAATTGACGTGCTGTCACCATCAACCATCGTAAGACTTCTTTGAGACTGGCTTCTAAGACACGAGCATTTTTTTTGTGCTACAGATGCCGTACAATGCACGAATCAATTTGTTTTTATAGATTTTTTTTTAAGTCGACGGGGACGTGTACACAAGAGGACCTCCTGCTTGGCACTAGTGGTGAAACAAATGGGTACGAAATCGTAAATAATCGGGGCTAGTGGGTTTTAAATCCACGATCAAATAGGCGTGAGGTGTTTGAGCGGCATCGTTGTACGCATGAGTCAGCCAAGGAGTTAATAGCTGTTTGGTTAAGAATTGCACTTGCGATTTATCTCTAGGGCTTTTTAACAAGACTACATAATGCGAATTGAGACGAATTGTGCGATGGGCTTTCCTTTGTTGAAAAACATTTTGGGTAATGTAAATGACACTGGCATTACTATGATACCCTTTAGACGTCAACTACAGTTTAATTTATTCTTCGTCTTCTCCTAATATATCGTCGAAGATGACCAGATGTGTTTGACTGGGGTCAGACACGATCCCGTCGTCTTCGCGAGGAATGTCTTCCTTGACTTTCTCGTATGAGACTGTGCGCCGATTGCCACTCTTCGTAACACCACAAGAAACATTGAGGTGGACGATCGATCAAATGATTTTTATATTCGATCAAACATTTGACAAATTCGGTTTCGCCTAAACCGCTAGGGCCAACAAGTACCATATTAAAGGGATGGCGAAGATACAATGCCTCCCAGCTGACACGATCTAAGTTTTCGTCGATAATTTTGAAAGTGGAGGAAGAGGTAGGAGAAACAGAAGAGGTAGCCATAGTGAAGGTGATGTCACTTTTTGAAACGAACACAGACAAGACAAGAGTTTAAATACTTTTTCAGGACAGATTATTTCAAACTTTAGAAATGGACACGAATGGCAAAATACATAAAAACAAAATGGTTAAGTACAACGATAAATTATACATCAAAACGATCAAAGTGGAGTATAAACAAGTTACTGTACAACATTGTTTGTGACGATGGCATGGTGACCAAGGCACACCGCGTAATGTTCTAGTAGTCTCTACACTACTTGGCACAGTCTCACATGTCCTCTCCTGGAATGACTTTTCGGGGATGTCCATGTCGATGACAGCTCTATCCTGAATGGAGTTGTTTTCCTCAGTGTCGGATTCTTTTGGCAATGCGGTTAACACGTGTTTAAAAGTTACTTTCTTCACTGGATAATTTAATTTGCCAATCGTAACGACGTATCGTGCAGCTGGACTCCGACTTCTGCGGCCGAGAGTGTGAGGTTGGTTCAGCGCGACAGCTTCTTCACCATGATCTCCTTCACGCACAGGTTTTTCTTGTGCAACGCTCTTCAAACCCCTGCGACCACATTCTTTCTACTCTACGCATCTTCCAAGTCCAACGGCGATGGGGGAGAGAGGAAACGACAGGTAGAGGTTCCTACTGGCAGTCGTAGTTCCAAACCTACACGGAGTTTGGTCTATGGACAAGTGGTCGTTTTTCTTTGAACCAGGAGAGCAAAGAAGTTCGGCAGCATCCCAGATGACTGATCAGCCCTATTTAGGTCAGCACTGCTCGCCATAGTAAGAGAAGGGACTAGAAAATGTGTCCTAATATTGACTCTCCTAGAAACTAACTGTCCGGCTAGTCGCGGTTGGCCGTTAAACCGTAATGCGGTCCACAAACAAGCCAAACTCATTCTCAGTACATGGAACGTAGCACGCTCATTGACAAAGAAGATACACCCAGGCCTCAGAGAACAACCCTCATAGCCAGAGAACTAGGCCGATACAAGATTGACATTTCCGCTCTTAGCGAGAAACGTCTAGATGACGTAGGATCTGTCTGCGAACAAAAGGGTGGCCACACCGTCTTCTGGAAGGGGAAAACAGAAGATGAACAAAGAATCCACGGAATCGGTTTTGCCATTCGTACTACACTTTTGCGTCAATTCTCAGCGGCTCCTACGAATGTGAGCGAAGGCTTCCCCCTCTCTAAATCACGGTGTATCACCATCGTCAGTTCGTATATCCCCACGATGACTAGCAGCGAAGAAGACATGAAGGCCTTCTAGGAAATTCTCGATGCCCTCGTAAAAGCTACCCAAGTTTGCGACAAACTCGTCGAACATGGCGATTTTAACGCTTCTAGTGTCAGTGTGTGCAGAGAATAATATGACAACATCGAACACACTCTTCCGTCAGAAGATCAAGTACAAAGCGACTTAGATGCATCGCAGATCCAAACGATGTCATCTTTTTGACTATATCATAGTCAGTAACAGAGATGTCCACGATGTACGGAAAACAAGTGCCTATTGTAGGATGGCAGAACGACGTTGATTCAGTCTTAAAACGTGATTGCTTCAAACACATGTTGAGCAACGCCCAGAGAGAACTCCGCATTATGCAAAATAGCTGATAGGACCGCAAAGCAGATGAAGTCCAGCAATACGCAGACATTAGCAAGTCGAAAGAGATTTTAAGGTCCCTGAAAGATGTCTATGGACCATCGAAAGCATGCAGTACCCTACTATTCTCTTCTGACGGGACCACTCTGCTCAAGGACAAAGAGAGTATCACCGAAAGGTGGAAGGAACACTTCTCCAACCTACTGAACATGCCCTCTGCCGTTGACTCTGCAGAGGTAGACGCAATTGTCTCAAACCCAACTATCTCGGACCTGGACTTGCCTCCTACCACGGAAGAAGTCAAGCGAGCCATCAACATGATCAGATCTGACAAGGCACCAGGCGCGGATGAAATTCCTGTTGAATACTTTAAAGCAGCTGGCCCTAAGACACTTGCGGAACTGCACAGTATCCTGGCCAGCATTTGCAAGAGGAGTCCATGCCACAGGAGTTCAAAGACGCAATGATTGTCACCCAATACAAAAACAAAGGGAAAAAGCTGACTGAGGCAAGTATTGAAGTATATCACTCCTATCGACTGCAGGCAAGATTATTGCGTACGTTTTTCACATCCGTCTGGCCGGTAAAGTCTTGGAAGCCATACTGCCGGAGGCCCAATGTGGCTTCAAACCAGGTCGGAGCACGATCGACATGATCTTTACAGTGAGACAAATACAGTCATTCAACATTTTTAACGGCGTAAACCATCGTTGCATTCTCTCCACATGTGTCCTGAACCATGCTACACGTGATCTCCAGAAATGAGTGCTCATAAAGTACAGACTGGATGGCTCTCTCTCTTTCCTTCGCCGACTGAATGCCCGGTCCAAATCAATGGAGAAACTTATTCTTGAAGTACTTTTCGCGGATGACGGAAGCAGATCTCCAGATCATCGTTACTCGCTTCGTGGAAGCCTCAAGACTCTTCGGACTCACTATCAGTCTGAACAAGACTTAGGTACTACATCACCCTGTCCCAGGCACCAGAGCTCGCCCCCGATCGTGTCTATCGAAGACACCCAGATGAAAGCTGTCGATCACTTCAAGTACTCTGGAAGCATCATATCTTCCGATGGATCGCTAAACTAAGAGATAACGGCACGCATTAGCAGCGCCTGTCAATCGCTAGGACGTCTCCGCTCTCGCTTGTTGAGCCACAGGAATATCAAACTGTCCACCAAGATAAAGGTGAATAAAGCAGTTGTTCTAACAAGCCTCCAATATGGATGTGTGACCTGGACAGCATACAAGAAGCACATGAAGCAGCTTGAGCTCTTCCACACGAGAGCCCTGCGCTGAAACATGGGCATCAGATGGCAAGACAGAGTGATGAACCTTGAAGTGTCGGATATAGCAGGCTTAACCAGTATCGAAGCCATGGTCATGAGAATCCAACTCCGGTGGACGGGTCATGTCATCTGCAGGGAGGAGTCTCGAATGCCATGTCAGATTTTGTATGGATCTCTATCTATTGAACACAGAGAACTTGGTCGCCCGAAGAAAAGATTCAACGACTCCATCAAGATTAGCCTAAGATTATGCTCGATGTATGTAACAAACCTCGAGTCCTGAGCCAAGGTAGATCTGGCTGGCGTGCGGCTGTTTGTAATGGGTGCAAACCAACGTGAAGAACCAACCCATGCCTCCAGAGCATACACTGCTCCAGGACATGCGCATCTCGTATCAGACTCATCATCCACACGAGGACCCATCACCGAAGAGCAGCGCAGGATTGACTTCATCAAGCCCAGTTGGTCAAAGAACAAAAGTTACTTTTTTCACTGGACACTTTAAGTACGATTATTCCTTTGAACGCATAACACAGATCTTGGGCAATGTTAGCCAGTTCTTTCATCCAAGCCTCGAAACCAAGACTTTTCTAGTCATGTACATCTTTCCAGTAAGAATGTAACCAATAAGCTATACATACATCTGCGTAAGCATCCGGAGTGATTAAATTTCACAAAGAACCTTTTCTTCAACGGATGTTGAGAAGTTTGGAGATGAAAGCGCAACACTTTTAACAGTTAGTTTCTTGTACGCATTTAAAGGAAACACCATCATGTTTTGGTGGTAGGTAATGTTCGTAAAGAGTCCATTAGACATTTACTGGTAAACGAAATCCCAGAAAAGAAGTCACTAAGACGCATACCACACGACGTACCCAATTCAAAAGACACTGTTTTCATAAAAAGTGTTGGTAATCCTATACAGTCTGAATAGTATCATTGACTTCCTTGCACGGAATTTGTTGCATCACGACCGATAAAAGTCGTGGCATGGTAGAAAGTTTTTATACCCTCTTTTCTTTGAGGTAATAAATGTACTTTCTGGACAGAGCTGATCGTACCCCAGTGACGAATCCAAATTGTTTAGTCACTAATTTACACACCACACGTCGTTCCTCTCCAACCAAGATTAGTCTTTGTAAAAGATTTCGGGAATCTTCTAACTCTTCCTCTTGAATTCGTTGCAGTATGCACAAAGCGTAAGTACAACGAGTAGCATCCAAAGTCGTCTGGTCTTCGGGTAGTTTATCAATGTTTGACCACTGAAACGCTTTCATCAGAATCAATCCTCTTATATCATTCAGATACCAGTGGTTCAAACATCGGTGACTCAAAGGATATAATTGTTCTTTGTCGTTCACTTGTATTTTGACTAACTCTCGGTAAATTCGTTCTTTCAACTCCACAGGCGAACCACACATTTCTCTTCTAAAGTATCCATGAAGAGATTACTTCGGTCCCACTAAAGGCATCTTTCTGCTTCCACTCGTGAAGCACTTGACTTTATCACCTTCGCCCAAGCAGATAAATCCGGCTCTGGCTATCTCTTCGGGGATAGGTCCTCCCAGATATTTAGGCTACTTTCCTTTCAAGGTTTGGAATCGACTTTCCAAAACGCAGTATTCAGACAAACGCATAGGCAACGAATATTCTTCTTTCACATGTTCATTTCGATGAAGCATTGGTAATAATTAAATAGTTTGCCCAGGCATGGATGACATCCGTTGGGTGGTAGCTGCAATGTAGTATGAGGTTCAGGATAAAAACCAGTAAAGTGATAAGATGTTCTGAAACTAGTGGCGTCGCTTTCGAATTCGTCAGGTTTGACACGCACATCATCACTTTCCATGGTAGGTGTCGTAGTAGTCAGAGCGAAATTTCCATGATGTTGTGCTGAATCTCTGAGGTCACAGCGTACGGCTTCGCTGCAATCGCAATGCTCAGCATCGCACTACATTTGAGAATGATTGAACTTGAATTATGTCCGTCCGAAAGGATTCATCATTCTTGTTTGACGTCGGTAGTTACAATTATCTGTCGGTATTGGACCTTTTCTCTTTACATATTCTGACTAATATCGGCATGTCCATACGGTAACGTGAAGTGATTGGGAAGTTGCACTAGCTTCTGTTACACGATTTGATACATTTTTTCTAAGGGTCGACTGACGATTTGGGGTGAGGATAAACGTACAATCTTGTGCGGTTCGTAGGTGGTCACTTTAAAATCTCGATCCTTTCCATATTGCAAGGCTTGTTTCAACACGCCAAAATTCACCACTTGACTGGTGCGATAGTTTACAGTTAATATTTTTACTTTACACTCCATATGCGCTTCCCCTTGTTGGTACCGGTATTCGTAACCGTAAATTTGAGGACCTCCGCTAGCAAAACTTAGAATCTTGTCTTCTGGGTGCTCGTCCGTCCAGGTTAATAAACGGTCTCCTTCGATGTTAGGGTGACGGTGACCAAGGCGATCAATGTAGATGCAACTGTCAGTGTCAATGTACAGCACACGATCTCCTAACTGGTGTAAGGCTTCCAACAATTTTAAGCGAGCATGGGCTGTCACGTAGGCTGCAATGATGAAATTTTTAAATTCATCAGCCTCTACAAAGTCCAGTTATTCTTCGTAATTGACTAAGATCAAGTCTTCACGAACGTCGTCCACGTGTTTCATGTATTTGGTTCTGTCGTGAAACATCTAAAGTAGCGGAAAGGTTCTGTCAGATACTCCGTCTTGGGTAAACACGGACGTTGTGTCATTTATTTTCATAAGCAATTCAACATTACTTTGGCAAACGATCGCCTTCCTTCGTTTTTCTCTACGTGGTCTAAAGTTATGCCTTCCTGATCAAAGTATTTCTCTCTGAATTTTTGTTTGGTCTTCCACATAGTCTGCGAAAATGCCTTTCTGAGTCTCGTCACCCGTATGGCAATGTTCTGTTTTGGGAAAGTGTTAAATTTCGTACACTTCTAATAATTGGTATCCCAGGTCCAGAACTTTGAACAATTCCACACTGACCCACGTTCCTCTCAAGGCGCGTTATTCTTGAGTGTGATGACAAGGGTTATCTTGGTTGCACGTTTCGGCACAAGAATGACACAATGGCAACATCAGTTTTCCTTGGCAATGGTGAGGTAAAACGGGAAGGTACATGTCCGTGGGAAGCAAGACTTTGCACTTAATCAATCCTTCATATTCTCGAATGTTGTCTACATTGATGTGTTTAGTCAGCAATTGTGGGTGCCCTGCGACAAAGTGACAATATTTGCACACGTAAGGATACAGCGAGCACACGTGCAATTATTTGATTTCTTCTCCTTTCTCCTCATCCGCGTGGTACAGCAAACAGGTGGCTTTCATTCGTCCGCTCTACAAACTGTTCCGTAGGTTTTGAGGGACCACCACCTTGTAACTTTCAACGATGTGTTTAAACTCTGAATCGGTTTTCAAACGGTGATTGCACTCGTGTTCCCACATTTCCACGACTTGGTATCCTTGCTGTTCTAACTTTAAGCGTATTGTCCGGGTCCAAGTAGTGAGCATCAGGCAAATGTGGTAGGATAGAGTGTCGTCTGGCTTCGCTATTGAAAAAGTGGCATTACAAATGTTTTAGGCATTCGACTTAAAGGCATGGCCAAATAACTCATCGAATCTTTGAACCGCACTTGTCACACTTTCATTTAAATGATTTTAGCTCCGTTCATAGTGACTTTAGAACGTTCGGTGCATTGTTTCGTATAGTATTTCAGAAGAAATTGCCCATCGTATCCCGATAAATTGTAGCCATCTCCGTGGCATAGCGTTGACAATCCCTTATACGTTCTATGTCCTCTTGAGTCCATGTTTAGTCGATAGGGTATAAGATCCACTAGGCTTAATCGGTCAGCGTGTTCGATCCTCGAAAGATTTTTTTCACTTACTCCAAGGAATCTTACTACAGTGATGGCAATGACTAAAGATATGTTCTTGAATGCACTTTTCGCACGCTCGATGAGCCATGCAGAAATAAGGAATGTGAATGCCAGTCTCACGCATGCATTCGAAATCGAAAAATTGACTTTCTTTTAGTCTTCTTCCTCTTCCTCCTTTTGGGGTTGGTATTTTTGAATGTAGAATTCGTGTTCCGATCCCACGATTTGGCAACAAATATGACATAGTTTCTTTTCTGGACAAATGTTTGCCTTGACATTATTGCTACGTATAACTTGCCCACAAGTAGGGCATAATTTCAGAAGTTGACAAGCACTTTATACTCTGAACCGTGTGTCTTCAGATGTCGTTGGTAACAGGTAGGGCTGAGAAATGTTCGCTGACAAGCCGGGTTATGTACTCGTTTTTGTCTTTCGTCAAGAGTGGGTATAGAGGCCAAACATCCAGGACATTTCGATCCACAATGCTTGTGTTGCTCTCGAGTGTTATACCTATAGTCACCTTTCTCACAGTAATATTTGTATCCCATGAATCAGGAGATACGGGTAATGGCATCGAAATGTTCATCGTTATGACAGACGTGGATGTATTTTCCGTCTTTGAAATATTTGCCTTGAAACAACAGTTTTCCAAGTACTTCTTGAGGATGCACTTTCAATTTGTTAGCGTGGACGTACGACATCTTGCCGTTTTTGCATTTCAGAAAAGCCACAGGGTATGTCTATTTATAGGCCAGCTTGTTGTAACATGAGTTCTGCTTCTCTTCGTTGTTTGGCTCGGTCCGATGGTTGAATAATTTTCCAGGCTCTTTTCCATTCTACTTTGACGTTCGTCTCAGCATACGTCCGTCCCACCACAACAGCCCGGGCTATACATATCTTGTCCCGAGTGTTGTCAATTCGGACGAAACTCGTTTTCGTGCTACGAAGGTCGTCCACCAGTAACACATCATTGCGTGCAGTCCCTTTGGGAAGAAACACATGGGTCATGTAAAGTGTCGCTTTTCCATCGGTGATGTGAAACTTGTCGTTGGACTGCTGAACGTGTTGAATCTTGTCAATGACTTTGGAAGCTGCCAGTTCTGCTGGCCTCCTAAAGTCAATCAAAACGGGTGACTTTAGACTGTGGTGATAAATGGAAAGTGTCAAGCGATCATCTTCGTTGGCTCCACATTGCCGTTTCAGTGTGGTTAACAAAGAATCCCACAAATCGGTGATGAACTCCTCTGTTTTCTCCAGCGGTACGTCTGACTTGAAATATTTAAATTTCAGCATGTACGTGTAGGCCATGATTCTAGATTTTCTTGAGGAGCGTTTATCGGTCTCTCGAATGTTGTCGTAGTTTCCAGGTGTTTCTGGTGGACTCTGGTTTTGGCGTAGACTCTCTAGGTCTGGATTCTGGTTCACTCATGTTATCTTCAAAATCGCTGCCGTGGATTTGAGCCAAGACTTCAACTATTGTGCGAGGCGATAGGTCATGTTTCTGCCTCTTACTTCTTTCTCCTTTCTCCACAAATTGGTGTGATCGTTTCATCTTCATTGCAAGATGTCAAATGACTACATTTGAAACGTCATGGTCCTTATATATAAATGTAAGGTCAGTGTCTTCCCTCTATAAAGGTTCAGTGTCTTCCCTCAAAGTATTCATTTTACTCTCAATCCTACCAGAAAGATGGAAGAACCAACACAGATGGAACTTCTCATCAAAGCTCTGAGAGGTGTCATACGAAGGTTTTCTTCAGAGAAGCCGACGCACTACTCCTCATCCTTTCAAGATAAAGGTCGAAACACATGCTATATCTGTCAGAAGAAAGGGCATTGGTCTTCAGAATGTCCACAAAGTCAAAGCAATACAGGCGTTAAGAGAGTCAATGGTCAAGGCACCTGTTATCATTGTCAAGAGAAGGACATGGGGGCGAGGGGTTCAGAACAGGACGAAGAGGTACCCTCCGACAAGAAAGAAGAACCAATACCCGTGAAGAAAAGAAGACGAGAAGAAAGTGAGAAAGATGAGGAGAAGGAAGAACCTGTAACAGTAAAGAAATTCAAAAAAGGAGAGCGAGAAAAGAAAAGAAGCTAATGAACTTTTTAAAGTGATGTGATGTGAAATTTGATCGTAATTTGTACCAGTGAATATACCAGAACGAAAAATATAAGTGTATCTTGGTTTTGATTGTTATAATAATAAGGACCTATTCTTACGCGCTCACACACGTACTTTATAGGAAATAGGGATTTCAGTTTTATTTGATTTTGGCAAACGTTGAATAGTCTCTTTTCGAGAGAAGTGATTGGCCCTGAAAAGGACCTTCGGGTATTTGTTTTTTTAGCAAACTCAGGAATGGGAGGCAATGCGCTTTAACCGCCTTATCTCTTTGCCACGGCCAAGGCCTACTTCTTGACCTGCTACTGTCGATGATTTGATAGAAATGACTAGTGTTGGCATCTCAGACTTAGTAGGCGTGTTGACGGGGTTGGAATTTTTGGCTCGGAAAGGTCTTTTTCTCATGGGTCGTATTAAAAAAGTCTGATAAATTTGTTTCAGGCTCCTTAACTCTGCCAAAATGTCTAAGAGTACCGTGACCGTCTGATTTTCACTGTTCTCCTTCTCTCCTAGACCTTGTTTCTTCTCTGCTTCGTGTTCTTCTTCCTGTCGTTTTCTTCTTGCCTCATCTTCTTCTCACTGTTGCTGTTTAATGAGAAAGGCTTGTTAGGTTTCTTTCCGTTGTTGAATTTTTTTCTCCAATTCTTCTTTCTGCCTCTGTTTAAATTGCTTGACGAACGGTAAGGAAGGAGAATGCGGCGAAGGTGCTAGGTACCGGAACAATTTCTTGTGAAGAAGAGAGAAAATTGGCTAAATCCAATTAAAGTCGTTCTCTTCTGGATGTAGGACTTTGTTTGTTTTGGTAGCACCTGCTATGCCATCACTTCTCGTCTCCACGCCCGGCGCACCCCAAAACATCGTCTTAGTAGTTTCCGTCATGTTTTAACAATGTCGCGTCTATTCACTGCGCACATACGCTAGAGCACCAATATAGGGAATGTGACGTAACAGGTAGCTCTATTCGGATTGGAAGACAGACTCCGTTTCGATCCGCTCGTTCCCTATAAATAACCGTGGTTCACCTCATTCCATTCACCTGTTCTCGTCACAATATGTGGACTAACGTAGAATCGTCTACCCTTCTATCTTCGATGCTGTTCAACCTTGACTATCCCATGTATGTCAACTCATCATGGGCTATTACTAAGATCACAGAGAAGGCCCTTTGGAAACTAAGAATCTATGTGGAGAGACAAGGCTGTCAGAAGCGAGTCTTAAACTACGGTCCAAACGTGAGACGAAGTTTGAGGAAGAGAAGAAGACCTGTGCGATGTTTGCTATGTTAACTCAATGGAGTTAACAAAAGAACCAAAGTCGCTTTTCAAGGTTACTCATATCTCTGGAAAAGATATATATTTTCTTATCCTAATTTTTCTGTTGTCGATTGTATGGTTGTTTGTTTCATAGATCTATGTAGATAAATCTATGTTTGCGTGATAAATCTGTCTCTATACATGTCTCTATGTCCGTGTCTCTATTGTGTTTGTCCCTACCTACAGTAGCACTTATTCAGGTCAGCCACTGGCAACACTGTTCCTCACTGATTCGCCCAATTGAGGTCGCCCTTGCAACATTGTTACCATTGTTTCTCCAGTGTCCAGTACCGTGACGTCACCCTTCTTCAATTCCCCCTATGCCTAGACAGACCCAATACATTGTTGCTATACATTCCCTTCGTTAAATTCCCATTGTCCCTAGACAAGCCCACAATAATAAATTCCCCTTTGACACCAGAGGGGCGGGACCCTTTTCTAACATGGAAGCCCCCTTGTCGCTAGGATTGCCCACTATAATACACTCGATTCTCAAAACCAACCCAAGCCCGTTGAAGCACCTATTAACCTTGCGGACGAAAAGTGTTACCGATATGACCTTGCATGCCAAACATCCATTAGTATCCGTGTACATCAGCGTGCCGATGTGGATCTCATCAATGACTAGAATGCGATTAATCCAATACTGACAGGACGAATCGCACGATGGGTTGTCAAAGAAGGCATGAAAGCCAAGATTACCTTGGGTGGCTTTCATTAGAAACAAAAAGTGAACCAGTAGAAACAATAGACACAAAACTCCGCACCGTATGCAACATATAATACAGTCTGTGCGGGTATTGGAGTTGTGAAGCTGGAAAAGTTAGCCAGTGAGGCGAAGGTCACTCATGTGATTGCTTCGGCATGGCTGGCTAAACAAGCGCTGTGGCAAATTTATTGCCCGTACCAAGAAAGATTTCGCGGCGTTGCTTTTAAGTCCAAACACCTAATAAAGTTCATCAAGTCGATTTACTGTTTCTTTAAAACTATCGCGTCCGGGATTGACAAGGCAAGTTATGCACATACAAATACACACTCACCATTGTTGATGTTGAAAGTCAGTTCAAAGAAGCGGAGTCGTTGACGTCCAAAGATTCTGCCAGTTTCGCAGATGCTCTCTGGCGGATTTATGCATGCGGTCAACTCGCAAGGCCACGACTGTTGCAAGTGGATCCTAGCAAAAAAAATTCTCGGATCTGTGGTTCCGTGTGTAATCAGTGTGCTTCATGTCCAGGCCATTGTGGTCTTGCGAAACGGTTATGCTGTAATCAGTACACACAAGAACTGCTGATAAGACCAGAACAGTCTCGGGAATGGGTAGCCCGAATTACATAGGTCATGGCACCCTTGAACAATGGAATCACACGCATGACGGGATTAAAACCATCCAGTGTGATTCAACAAAAGACCATCACGGTTACACAAAAGAAAAAATGATTTCACAGCCGTTACTGTTACAGCCGCTCAGCGACAAGCTTGTTCGGTATTTAAATGCGCCTGGAGAGTTGGAAGGTAGGCCACAGCGTCGCACTACTGACCTCTAGTCCTACATGTAAGACCTCGACGCTGATATTTATGTTGTGGGCGTCAAGCACTAAAACAAAAACAACATGTGCTGTGTCTTACATTGTGGGACTATACTGACCTGGTATGGACCGTCGACGTCTTTACCATTTCGGAACGGATTGATAGTCCAAGACAATCAATTCGTTACCGATTAGGGCCATCATCACCTGGTGGACCTCGTCCTCCTAGCCGGGCATTTGGGCGAGAGGAATTGCAACTCGTTCCAGCAAATACGGAACTGCCGCCAGGATTTGTATTGGCACGACACTCAACATTATCAACCACAACAGCACGATAACCAAACGCTTATATGCCGATGCCATCGGGGAGTATCAATCGATTGGTATTCAGCGGGTACAAACTAGCATTGATGCATCGGTATGCGGCCATGCGTTGATTCTTGGATCGGACTATATTTGCCGTGTGCGAAGTCACGGCGATCTTGAAGGCATTCTATTTACAGTGCGTGCTTGCGATCTTTCTGTACAATCACTCGTGGAACACCTTGGCCGTTTAATACTTTTTGAGCCAATCACAATCGAGTACATTCTGGGCCACAGGCCCACATACTATTCGATTGGTTTGCCCGAGCATTCGTCTTTGAACATGCCAACCACCCTCTTTGTTGTTGATGGAGTACAGTGGATGTTCTTTCGGATACTCGCTCCAATCAAATTCGCTGGCTGGACCATGTCCGCATGTATTTGTCGTTGGTGGTGATGTGCAACAAAAACAAAAATAAAAATTCATTGGTACAGAGTTCCCTATTGATATTTTAATAAGCTCATTGTTCTATATATATATATATATATATATATATATATATATATATATATATATATATATATATATATATATATAAAGATAACAAATGTGTAAATACATAATTAGCATCCACAAGCTGATTTTCATGCCCCCCACCCCCCGAAAGTAAAGAAGATTGACTATAAAATACTTTGAAAGGAATCAGCGTCTACATGATATAGATCACAATATAACCAGTGGCGATTTATCAGCTTTTAAACAATATGTAAATATATCTATTCGTTGGAATTATATGACCTTAAAAAGTATTTTCTTTTATCTAATATGAATATAATACGACTTAAATACAGATAAAAAAATTAAGCAGGGATTTACGACAAACAATTTTCCGGTAGAGTTGGAATACTTCGTCACTGTTCCTTATAATCTTTACATATTATTATCTCTTTTCATCGTCTGTCCCTCAACCTTCGGCAGAGATGGCACTGACAGCAACCGGTGTCGATTATGAAGTCGACAGCAAGCTGAAGCAGTGGCTAGAATGGGACAAGGTTACAGTCATTTGTTATCATGAAAACTCAATGTTAGGCTCACAAACTAAAGGTTGCGAGTTCGAGTGTTTTCCTGACCGGCCTGAGCAATGTGTTGTTCCTATGTGCGATAGTCCTACATGTAAGACCTTGACGCTGATATTTGTTTTGGGCATCAGGGTCTTACGGCCAAACAAACAGCGCTGTGTAGTGTGTTTTGATGTCGACTAACATCGTAACGTAAAACAAATTTTCAGGAATATCTCACACAACTGGCAACTTAAATAACTGCGCTTTTCTACAAAGTAAAGTCATAATGTTTTAGTCAGACTTTACTTACTCTGATATCTTTTCTCTAATAAATTCAAATTCTCACAAAAGCAATGGACCATGTTTTCAAATTTCGTTGGCCTACATGTCAGTTGACTGGAAAGCGATGAAAGCCTGGAATGCCAAAATCAGATAAGTTAAAATATTATTCTTTAACAAAAGAATAAAAATATATTATGCCTATTGGAACTGTGAAGCAACGTTTCATTTCGTTCAAGAAACATATCCGCCACATAAACCTACTTAAACATACTATTGCATACCTAAACTACGTTATGTCAACGGAATATGAAAATGCATCCATTTGCTAGTGTCATATTTTCATTCCGGCAGGATAAAGACAGCACAGTACGTATATACACATAAATTAGTGGAACAGTGTCGATATATGCTGCCTAATGTGTGAGATATTCCTGAAACTTTGACTAGTCTTACTGATGTTAACAACATCGGAACATGCGATACAAGGCCGTTATTTGGATAGTAAGACATAGCACTAAAACAAAACCGACATATGCTATGTCTTCCATTGTAGGACTACTCTGGGCGATAACGGGACATTTCATACCCAAATCCAGCTCATCCCAGGGTTGTTTCGTACTGGGACTTTTCGTCCCATGGACATATTCACTTCTTTTACCAGGATTTGTAACCCAGTTGCCGAATGATCAAAGCGCTCACCTTTTCAGATCACTTAGTCCTACACTGTAACACAGGGGCTTGCAATTACAATTTACTTGTCATACATGTACTGTATAATAACTACAAGGGAGGACACTTCTCTTCTTTCTTGCGCCACCTATTTAAGAATAAACGCTGATATTTCAAGCTACATTTCGCATAGTGTAATAAATTTGGTACTGATGTTTAGTTCAGGCATTTGACTTTGTATGCATATCCACAGTTTGGCTTGCTATCATACCTTTAACTCATTCGGCCCCAAAGGATTTTGTCTTTGCCTGAAATGCGAGTAAGAAAGACATTTTGGGGGTTATTTCTGAATACATTGTAATACATCGGTGTTCAACAGACTTTCCATGAGACTGATGCCTAGTTATATTGGAAACATCATCTTCCATTGGTTATTTTGCTTGTGCATGAGCAGAAGGGTAAAAGTTGGAGTTCTTTGGGGTTTTTTTTTTTTGATTTTGCTATGCTTATTGGACCCATCATTTTCGAATGGAGACTGCTCTTTATTCCAAATGCCCACCATATCCTAGTTTTTGCAAAGGTTCACCTGTCTGTGTGCAGTTCAGACTGGTCTGCCTTAGATGTCAGGCCAAAAGGTCTAAAATCCGGACACAAAATCGCATTCTGACCACGAGCGAATTTTGGGTGAAAAAATAGCAGGTTCAAAAAATGAGGTTTTTCCTTCTGTATTTTGTAGTGCATCTAGAACTTACAGATTGTTTGGTATCATAATATAGCTATATCTGTCTGCTTTTTTGTAACACCACCCACATTGATGTATCTTAAATGACCTTGATGCTGCAGTGCTCAGAAATAGGGTACAGTCTCGTCACGCCTACAGGCAGGATTGGGGCCGAATGTGTTAAGGAATGCCAGACCATTTTCCCTTGCTACTGCTTGATATGGCCATGATTGCGGCTGCTTAATATGCAAGAACAATGCACTGAATGGCATTCTGCCTTCTCATTGGCCAGGTGAAAATAAGTTATAAATAAATGCAGGATGTCATTTTCTTGCAACCAATGAGAGGACATTATTCCATTCAGCAGGATTGTTGGAATAATGATAAGAAATGCAACATAAAATTTGATTTTAGTGATTTTTATAGGAATTACTTAGATGCAAGCCGTTGTTCAACAAAATCAGAATTTCATTTATGTGTTCTTACCTCAGTGCTCAACCCTTAGTGGATCAGTCAGTATTTACACATGTAAATGATTGAGTTGAATTTACTGCTTTCAGGGTCCATAGGGGGCTTTGAAAAATAAAATGTTCCTTCAAAGCCTTGAAAACACCTTGAAAATTCAAAATATTATCTGGGTACCTTGAAAAGCCTTGATTTTCTTGAAACAAAAGAAATTAATAAGTAGTTTTTGTTTATAGAATAAATAATAAAGAAAAGAGGGAAAAAAAAAACCTTCACAAAGATTGTGCTGGAACGGAAATTTTTTCACAACTGGCCACAGTGCAGTCGTACATTTTGAATTTCAATTGTATGAAGCATGGATTTAGCAGTTGTTTAAATTTGAACCATTCGCTTTGATCTTTCTCTGAGAGCTTTGCAAAATACAAATTATGCCAGAAGGATATTGATTTGTGTGCAGTGGGAGAGAGTGCTTCACATTCAAATGCAGCTGAAACAAAAACCAAGCTTTAAAATGGTGTTTAATACAGGCAAAACAAGAAGTCTTTCAGCATGAAATCATTTTTGACGAAAGAGGTATGTCTGTGAATACAGACATTCAAGCTTTAAAATAGAAACTGTATATAGTCTTAATTATGAAATTAGTTCAATCCGGTTCTGTTTTGGGATTGAGTGGAAATAGGACAGACGAGAATTGCAGTGAACACGATAAATCAAAAAATGTAGAATACAGCTAAGCTGAGAGAAATATTAATATATCTAATATAAAATAGTATAAAATGTCCATACACTGTTTTTAAGTAAGTAATAATTAAAAAAATATCTCTACTTTTGTTTATGGGGATGAGTGAAGAAGAGAGGCAGGTACTGAAAAAGACATTGAGACTGACAGCTGTTGCTGATTGTACATTGAAAGCAAAGATCCATAGGAACATTTCCTTTATCTTGACATCAAAATAATTTGAGGAAAAGTGAAAAGGACATAATCGCTGAACTTGGAGCTCTTGAAAAACAGCGTGATGACAAGCTACAAGAACTGAAAAATTCACTCGAAAATATTTTGGACTTTGTAAATAGTGTGGTGTAGACAGAGTAAAATGAACTTTGTTCAGTGACTTTATTATTCTAATGCCCAGATGTAGGATGTTTGATATTAATGGGAAAGATATCAGTGATCATACTATTGGCTTCATGTTTTATTTTCACTTTTTAAAAAAAAAATTTGCTAGAGTAATAGTAAGTATTAACTTGTGTTTACATGCAGTGTCATTTATGTATCCTTGAAAAAAGTGATCCTACTCAATTTATATAGTTTCTGTTCTTTAAACAAAAAGTGATCCCACTCAATTTATATAGTTTCTGTTCTTTAAACAAAAAGTGATCCTACTCAATTTATATAGTTTCTGTTCTTTAACAAAAAGTGATCCTACTCAATTTATATAGTTTCTGTTCTTTAAACAAAAAGTGATCCTACTCAATTTATATAGTCTCAGTTCTTTAAACAAAATGTGATCCTACTCAATTTATATAGTCTCAGTTCTTTAAACAAAAAGTGATCCTACTCAATTTATATAGTTTCTGTTCTTTAAACAAAAAGTGATCCTACTCAATTTATATAGTCTCAGTTCTTTAAACAAAATGTGATCCTACTCAATTTATATAGTCTCAGTTCTTTAAACAAAAAGTGATCCTACTCAATTTATATAGTTTCTGTTCTTTAAACAAAAAGTGATCCTACTCAATTTATATAGTCTCAGTTCTTTAAACAAAATGTGATCCTACTCAATTTATATAGTCTCAGTTCTTTAAACAAAAAGTGATCCTACTCAATTTATATAGTCTCAGTTCTTTAAACAAAAAGTGACCCCCACTCAATTTATATAGTTTCAGTTCTTTTAAAAGAAAAAAGCAGTCCCTACTCAATTTATATAGTTTCAGTTCTTTATGAAGAAAAATACCAACCCCTACTCAATATATATGGTTTCAGTTATTGAAAAAGAATAAAGCAACCCCTACTCCATTTATATAGTTTCAGTTCTTTAAAAAGAAAAAAGTGATCCCTATTCAATTTATATAGCCTCAGTTCTTTAAAACAAAAAGTGATCCCCACTTAATTTATATACTTTCAGTTCTTTAAAGAAAAAAGCAATCCCTACTCAATTTATATTGTTTCAGTTCCTAATAAAGAAAAAAAAACCCCACTACTCAACATATATACTTTCAATTCTTGAAAAAGAAGAAAGCAACCCCTTCTCCATTTATATAGTTTCAGTTCTTTAAAAAGAAAAAAGTGATCCCTACTCAATTTATATAGCCATAGTTCTTTAAAACAAAAAGCGATCCTTACTCAATTTATATAGTTTCAGTTCTTTTAAAAGAAAAAAGCAATCCCTACTCAATTTATGTAGTTTCAGTTTTAAAAAAGAAGAAGCAATCCCTACTCAATTTATGTAGTTTCAGTTTAAAAAAAAAAGAAAAATGCAATCCCTACTCAACAACTAACTATACCAGAGTATTGGAAGCTCTTTTTAAATTGCTCTGATCTTGGTTTTGGTGCTATGTTTCCATGTGATATTGATCTCAACTGGTATTGTGTTGAAAAATGCCTGAAAAAGTCCTGAAGATACTCTGGTGCAGTTCCTTGTAGACATTTATGTAAAACAACTGCCTTGTGAAAATCAATCCTGCATATATTGTGAACCATTTGAGTTCTTTAAATAATGCTTTTGAGATGCATCTAAAATTATGTGTGCTGCTCGTTTCTGAAGTTTATAAATCCTGTCAAGCTCAAAATTAGCCCAGTTTCCCCATACATTTAAACAATAATCCATTGTTGGAAGAATATATGACTTGTAGTATAGATTGTGAGTTTCTGTTGGTAAATATTTCTTGATTCTGCTGAGTAGGGCAATTTTGGATGACAGTGTTTTACAAAGCTTATCAATATGGTCATTCCATAATAAATTATTATCTATTTACATACCTACAAGCCTTCATGTTTGACATTTTCTCATGGATGATTATTTATTGCAAGAGATAGTTCTGGGTTCCTTGACTTGTGTAGTTTTTGTGATGTCCCCAAAATCATACATTTTGTATTACCTTCATTAATTATCATCCTATTTTGTTGTGTCCAGTTTTGGACTCGAATAAGGTCTGAGTTTAATCTCGTTTGGATAACTTCATTTTCAGAACTAGATGTATACAAGGTTGCATCATTTGCAAACAAATCTGTATGGATTCATTATTTAATGGTAGATCATTGATACAGATAAGGAAGATTAGTGGTACCAAAACTGAGCCTTGAGGGACCCCTGAATGAATAGTGTGAGTTTGAAAGCTAATATTGCCAATGCTTATTTGTTGAGACCTTTGGTTTAGGTATGATCTAAACTAGTTTAAAGAAAGACTGTTGAACCTGTAACAGTTCAACTTTTGCAGCAGGATTTCATGATCAGTAAGATCAAATGTTTTCTTGAAGTGAAGGAAAACAATCCCAGTCATATGTCCATTATCCATTTCCTTCAGCCAAAGATCAATTAATTTGGTATTGTTTGGCATGAGTGGTACTTTCTAAATCCTGATTGTGCTTTATGAAATAGAGTAAGTTTCAAAAAGTTTATAGACTGAATGGCTACATGAATTTCAAATAATTTTGACAATACAGGTAGAATTGATGTTGGTCTCTAATTCCCTGGATTCTCCTTTTCTCCTTTCTTAAAGATAGGCGTAACCTTTGCACATTTCAGTGTTTCTGGAAAATTACCACTCATTATACTTAAGTTTATGATATGCATTAGTTACTTTGTTGTTACTGGTGCAGCAATTTTAAGAATTCATGGACCAGTACCATCCAGTCCAGAGTATTTATTGATATTCACCTTAATTAGCATATCAAAAACATGAGCTTCACTAACATTAGCCATTGAAAAATAATTATCATCAGGAATTTTAGCTTTTATAAATAATAGAAGAGCATCAAGTTCAATTGGGATGTTAGTCTGGTTCTGAATACTGTTACAGGAGATGCTTATAATTTTTTTTGCGAACATTTCCTTATTGTCTTGGACAGATGTTGCTATATCGTTTTGCTTCAGTCTAGGGGGAAGACAACTGTTCTTTGGTGGGTTCAGCTCTTTTAGACGCTTCCACAATGTCTTATTTCATCTAGTTGGAATTAAAATTTTGTTTTTACATTTTTAAGGCTGCTTTTATGTATATAAGCTTTGTTTTCTAATTCTGCATTGTTTCACAAAGGATGAATGACTAGAGATCTTTTTATCTCAATTTTCAGAATGAGGAATCACGGAATGAGTTGCTACAGTTGGTGGAAAATAAGCAGGTGGAGGAGCTGCGATTACGTTTACTCACCAGAATTGAATTTGGAACAGCAGGTCAGATGGCTGATCTTGTAGATTTCATTGAACAATGTTTGTTAGCAAATTATTGTAGATCATGTTATTTGGAAATTTTGTTCATATCAGAATTAAACATGAAGTGTCAAAACTAGATTCTGCAAAGAGTCATCTGAGGTTAAACAAATATAACAATACACAGGAGATAAATTGATGAAATTCATTGTGAGGTACAAATGTTGATCTGATATCTTACCACTTTTAGGTTTGGAATAGAGAGACATTCAGGGCTTTTCTTATCAGGTGGGAGCTGGTGATCTACCTGTACTACTATTAGGTTTGGAATAGAGAGACATTCAGGGCTTTTCTTATCAGGTGGGAGCTGGTGATCTACCTGTACTACTATTAGGTTTGGAATAGAGAGACATTCAGGGCTTTTCTTATCAGGTGGGAGCTGGTGATCTACCTGGATACTTTCACTTTACACCCAGATACTTAAAATAAAAATATCTATCCCCATTTGGTGAGGTCCCCCAAACTCCCTTGCCTACTTTGGCAACTCACCCGCCAACTATTATATCTAATGGAAGGCCCTGGAAATGGTTGCATGAAATTTTGATGTAGGCACATTCTGTTAAATTTCAGCGTTTTGGGATGCTGAAATTTACTGTTGTATAGAGAGTGTTCTACCTAAATGATTGTATGACCCATTCTCATTAATGACCCATTTAAAAGTAAACTTCACCTTGAAAATATAGATTATTTTGGGCCAAAAATATTTTGTTATAGTTTTCAGGACTTAAATGAAAAGAGAATGAAGCTTTGTTTACTTTAATTGCAGGACTGAGAGCCAGAATGGCAGCTGGATTTTCCATGATGAATGATCTCACAATAATACAGGCCTCCCAGGTAAAGGTCTCATTGAATTAGTCTGCACAAGTAAGTTTTATGCAATAATCCAAGCATCCCAGGTAAAAATCTCATTAAATTACAGTCTGCACAAGTAAAATTCATACTTTAATACAGGTCTCCCAGGCAAAGTTCTCACACTGAATTTCTGTCTGCACAAGTAAAATTCACACAATAATACAGGCCTCCAAGGTAAAGGTCTCACATTGAATTAGAGTCTGCACAAGTAAAATTCACACAATAATGTAGGTCTCCCAGGTAAAGGTCTTACATTAGGTTATTGTCTGTACAAGTAAAATTCACTTTAATACAGGCCTCCTAGGTAAAATTATGATACTGATGTAGTCTACACAAGTAAAATTCACACAGTAATACAGGCCACCAAGGTAGAACTTTGACTAATGCTTATAATATTACATGTTAGAACACTTTATAATTGATTTGTCAATGCATTGAAAAGGTGGTCTTTCCAGACAGATGTCTTTCATGGCAGTGGTCTTACAAGACGAGTTTAAATCTATTTATAGACCAACCCGACTAAACATTGGAGTAAATCTTTATTCTTCTCACATTTGTACATGTTAAAGACATTTGTACTCATTATATAATGAAATCCCTCAAAAATGAAACCCTAGTATACCAAAATCTCCATGAGATAATCATTTTTTTTGGTCCCAAATTTTTCTTTCCTTAATATTATATTTTTCTTGTAAACCAAAATGTCTCCTCAGAAAAGCAAAACAATATTTTTTGTTCCAAATATTAGTTTTCACTAAGTAAACCCCAATAAAATCCAGACTCACTTCAGACTTATAGATGTACTGTAAAATTCTAAAAAACGTTTTATATTTATTGTGTGGAAATAGCCTGTGGTCATGTGGTAGGTAGAATATACAATAGACACATATTTAGCTAAATTATTTACAGTTAGTAAATACTATTATAATAGTAGGCTGATCAGTGAGTTACTGGCCCTACAATTTCCCTAGGGCAGTTGAGGTAAAATTAGTACTCAACATTTACTCCAACATGTATTAGGGCAAACAGTAAGTTAATCTGAAGTTTTTGCACCTTAAAGAAGGGCATGCTTTTAAGGTAAATTGGTAATAACTAGACACTTAAAGATAAGCCAATTTAGACAGATTATCTGCTTATTATCTAATCACTCATGCTATATTCAATAGAATGCTTGTTTAAAAAATTAATAAGCTGTTTAATGACTATGCCAGTGGATTCACTTTTCATACTTTGCCAGTGGAAACCAATAAAACAGTATTCAGAAAGAGCATACATTGTTTCATCTAATTTTTCATTAAAATGTTAAAAAAAGTAAACAGCTTCCTCATTTGCATAATACATACAGGTTCTTGTAAGTAGATCCTCTCTCTCTCTCCCTTGTCAAATAAGTTCTTTTCCTATTTCACACATGCACACGAACAAAATTCTCTTCTGTCTCTCTCAAATCCCATGAAAAACATGAATGTTTTGGGGCTTTTTGGTCTTAAAGTTAATCTAGTGTCAATAATTTTGTGTATGTATATCTACTTATATATAAAAGGATATATTTTTCTTCTTCAAATTGAAAATTTCTTGGACAAAAATTAAATTTGGTCTCAAGGTTTTTTTTTGGGTATTTTGTGGGGTTTCACTTTAATTACCCTTTTATTGAGTCTTAATTGTTGGAAAAGAACTCAGTGATTTGTGCTCTAATTTCAGCTTAATCTTTGCAGGGCTTATGTAAATATGTGTTGTCTACTGGAGGTCAGAAACCCATAGTTATAGGATATGATGGAAGACACCATAGTAATAGGTATAACTGTACATAATCATCACCTATAACATCAATGGCAGCTTGGTATTTATGTATATGAATGTGTATGTATTTTCTGCATTATATGTATTGTTTATGTATTTCTGTATTATATGTTTTACAGCTTTCACAGAATGTTATGACAAATATATAAGATTCAGCATTTTATAGGAGTGCATAACAACATTATTTTACAAAGTTTTATCACCTCATGATGGATTAAAAAATAAAACATCCCATTTTAATGGATTCCTGAAGCCATCAATCTTGAAATTGATTACATACTTAATAAACAGTGATAGTGAAGTGAAGGCTATTTCTGAATTTAGTGTTTTCAAGCTTGATGACATCATGACATTATAAATTCTGCAAAATATGAAGCTAAATTCTTATAATTAATAAATAATCATTAAATTAATAGTGAATCTCTAAAAATAAATAATGAAAACTTTTATTTTTAACCGTTGCTTATTAGTATTATCATGCACACAAGAAGAGTGCAGGGATGCCTCAGTGTTTGTGTATTAAGGCCTTGATAGTGTTTTCATGTAGATATGTTTCTTTTCTGATGTTATCTCATATTGTATCAAATAAATGTTCCTGGAAGAAGAGATGTATATGAAATTCCTAACTATAATTAATGGCATTTACTTTGAACCATTTCCATAGGCTAGGCATATTCTTTAAATATTTGTTTTGGGTAGGGGATAGAAAATATTGTTTTACACCTCCAACAGAATGAAGAGGAGGGAAAAGGTTGTACACATCCAATAGAATGTAGAGGAAGGAAAATGTTGTACACCTAAAATAGAATGTACAGGAGGGAAAAGGTTGTTTTACACCTCCAATAGAATGTAGATTGGGGAAAATATTGTTTTACATCTCCAATAAAATGTATAGGTGGGTAAATGTTAAAATAGAATGTACAGGATAGAAAATGCTGTACACCTCCAGTAGAATGTAGAGGGGGGATATTGTTTTACACCTCCAGTAGAATGTAGAGGTGGGTAAATGTTGTACACCTCCAACAGAATGTAGAGGAGGGAAAATGTTGTACACCTAAAATAGAATGTAGAGAAGGGAAAAGGTTGTTGTACACCTCCAATAGAATGTAGGTGGGGTAAAAATTGTTTTACACTTCCAATAGAATGTAGATGTGGGTAAATGTTGTACACCTCCAATAGAATGAAGAGGGAAAATGTCGTACACCTAAAATAGAATGTACACAAAGAAAATGCTGTACACCTCCAGTAGAATGTAGAGGAGGGAAAATATTGTTGTACACCTAAAAAAGAATGTAGAGGGAAAATGTTGTTGTACACCTCCAATAGAATGTACAAGATAGAAAATATTGTTGTACAGATCAAACAGGATTATGCAGTGTTATACAAAACAATTATTAATGTGAGCCTAATGTTGTTTTGAGATATTGCACTTTTTGATATTGTCACAGTAATATTGTGATGTATATATTAATAGTGGGTCATTCTCTACAAAAACTAAAAACACATACCAAGGCCAAGGTTATATATTACAGACAATTCCAGTGCATTTCATGGATCTCCCTTACTCAGAAAGATAACAGATTGCAGACTATTCCATTGAATTTCATGGATCCCCTTGACTCAGAAAGATAACAGATTGCAGACTATTCCATTGCTTTTTAGGGATCTTACTTACTCAGAAAACCAGTGGGTCCTTGTGATGGACTCACTTTCCAATATCAAGTAATGCAAAAGTAAGAAAAAGAATGCATTGGTTTTGAAAATTGAAAGGGGTATCCAGAAAATCTGATGTTTGACTATCTCATAATATTGCTCATGATGTGAAACAAGTGCTATATTAATTTTGTCATATAGGGGACCCATTAAAGCAAAATTCAGTTTAACAGTATCTGATATACTTTTAGTGCAAATTGTTGCTGGCCCATTCAATGAGATTGCTGCATTTTCCACTGAAAATTACACCTTATACCTTTAGACATATATATATTTAAACCTTACACTGTTATACTGTTAGACTTGTATATATTTACATCTAGCAAGCATGTATCAGTTGAATGTACTTTGGTGATGGCACAGCTGATTACAGTAAACATGCTACTTTGTGGTAGTGCTCTTTGTTATGTATATTTGATTTAATTTATATTTAATTTAATTGTTTGTTTGTTTGTTTTAATTTTTTTATATTCCATTGCTTGTTATTGTAATGTAATTTTATTTATTGGATTTGACATTGTCCAGAAATTCAGTTCAGTCTTGTTTGACCTGACTGTTTTTTTTTAATAAACAACTAATAATAGAAACTTTGTATCTAATGCTGACCTAGTTCCTGACCTTGATTCAGATAGTTTGTAGTAAACAACTTTGTTTTAAAAAAAAGGTTCTTTCTCAGAGTAAGATTCATAAAGTGAATTCGAGGCCGTACTTGGAGTACATGTCAAATAATTTGTAACAATTGTTACAAACTCTTCTTTTTCCCTAGTATGGACCCACATCTGGGCATCTGTTTTGTATTGTAGCTAGATTTATTATTGTTGTTTTGAGAAATAATAGTTAATCTTGCCATAACACTTGAGAAGTCAAAGTGTGTTATGTTGTGACCAGTTTTTGAGCTAATTATTTCATTTTTCTTCAAATTATTTTGATTCCAAGAGATTATTTTTCCCTGGAAATACTTGTGCTCCAAAATAATTCTTGGACAAAGAGAGTTGTCAAAATTTATACAGATTTCAAATTGGATATTATTTTCTGTGACTCAAAAAAGAACTGTTGACACATCAGTGTGATGTTGACCACAACATTGTAATCGCCTTCCATTTTGGATTTCATCAGGATTCGAACTCTTTTTCATTAGAATTTTTTACTTTTTAATTCTTGGATTATTTTTGGACTTAAATCGTAAAACCATAAGTTCCTTTTCTCATTTTTAACTTGGTTTTCTTGGGAAATTAATTATTTGTTAAATTTTACAAAGCTTGTTGTCTTCACTCTTTTCTTGTTACTGTTTGAAAGAGCCTAAACATGTAACACCTTTTTTGTAGTTAATTGGAAATGGATTTGCATGGAATGGAGGGAGGAATCTCTCAAACCTATGCAATGTTGATAATCTTTAATTTCTTTTTATGATATTGATATCATGCTAAATTTTTGCACAATGTGGCATACAATGTCTCTCCACGAAGTATAATATGATGCTGTCCATATGTACAAGCACAGTCAAGTGTATGTATATCTCCTACACAGAGTGTTGTTATGATACAATCCATATGTACAAGCATACAGTCTAGTGTATGTATATCTCCTACAGAGTGATGTTATGATACAATCCATATGTACAAGCACAGTCAAGTGTATGTATATCTCCTACACAGAGTGATGTTATGATACAATCCATATGTACAAGCACAGTCAAGTGTATGTATATCTCCTACACAGAGTGATGTTATGATACAATCCATATGTACAAGCATACAGTCTAGTGTATGTATATCTCCTAAATAGAGTAAAGTTATGATACAATCCATATGTGCATACAATTTGTCAGGCATAACTGCATCCCAGGCTCATGAGATATTGTGATACAGTCCATATGTTAATATATGCATACATAGATACATACATACATACATGCATGCATGCATACATACATACATACATACATACATACAGTCAGGCATACATAACTGAATCAGTGAGTCATTGTGATACTGTCAGTTTGTAGTTATGTACAGTCTGGTGTACATAAATCCCCAATGCACATGATATTTTGATACAGTCCAGATAATCCCCTAGGCATGAGGATATTGTGATCTATATATGCATGCAGTAATGTGTTGATAATCTCCTACACATGTGTATATTGTGATACAGTCCATGTTTACATACAGTCATGCATTGATAATCCCCTAGGAATGAATTGTGATACAGTCCATATGTACGTACATACAGTTGTACATTGATAATCCCCTAGGAATGGATTGTGATACAGTCCATATGTACGTACATACAGTTGTACATTGATAATCCCCTAGGAATGGATTGTGATACAGTCCATATGTACGTACATACAGTTGTACATTGATAATCCCCTAGGAATGGATTGTGATACAGTCTGTATATATGTACATACAGTTGTATATTGATAATCCCCATTGGATGGGGATACTGATACAGTCCATTTGTACATACATTGATAATCCCCTCAGCATGGGGATGTACATACCTACAGTTATTAGGTGATAATCCCATAAGCATGGGGATATTGTGATGAAGTCCATATGTACATACCTACAGTTATTAGTTGATAATCCCATAGGCATGGGGATATTGTGATGAAGTCCATATGTACATACCTACAGTTATTAGTTGATAATCCCATAGGCATGGGGATATTGTGATAAAGTCCATATGTACATACCTACAGTTATTAGTTGATAATCCCCACAGGATGGGGATATTGTGATGAAGTCCATATGTATATACCTACAGTTATTAGTTGATAATCCCATAGGCATGAGGATATTGTGATAAAGCCCATATGTACATACCTACAGTTATTAGTTGATAATCCCATAGGCATGGGGATATTGATAAAGTCCATATGTACATACCTACAGTTATTAGTTCATGGGGATATTGATAAAGTCCATATGTACATACCTACAGTTATTAGTTGATAATCCCCTCAGGATGGGGATATTGTGATGAAGTCCATATGTACATACCTACAGTTATTAGTTGATAATCCCATAGGCATGAGGATATTGTGATAAAGTCCATATGTACATACCTACAGTTATTAGTTGATAATCCCATAGGCATGGGGATACTGTGATCCATATGTATATAAATACAGTCATACATTGATAATCCCCTAGGCATGGGGATACTGTGATACAGTCCATATGTATGTACCTACAGCTATTAGCTGATAATCCCATAGGCAAGGGAATACTGTGATCCATATGTACATATGAAAAACTGTCATGCATAGATACATCCCTGGAGCACCGATATTGTGATAACACTATGTACATAATGGTCAAGCATGCATAGATACATCCCTGGAACATGGGATATTGTGATAACAGTAAGTATGTACATATGGTCAAGCATGCATACATCCCAGAAGCATGGGTATATTGTGGTACAGTCTGTATGTACATACATATGGTCCTGTGTTCAGGGCTTTCCTTATCAGCTGAGAGCCTTGTGATTTACCTGGCTACCTTTACTTTACACCTGGCTACTTAAAAAAGAAGCTGTATCCCCAATGGGGGTGGTCCCCAAACCCCCCACCTACTTTGGCAGCTCGCTGTCCAACTTTAAATGTAATGGAAGGCCTTGAGTGTACATACATCTCTAAAGCATGATGACATTGTGATACAGTCTGCATGTACATATATATGGTCAGGTGTACATATATCCCTGAACTCCAGCTACACACTTAAAGCTAAAGACATGTAACACATGGAGCTGGGGTCAGTGACAGTGCTGTGGGAGTAGGTCATTCCAGCAATTTGATCACATGCCTTTGGGCAAGGCAAGAGGGTTTGGGTTGATTCCAAATAAATTTCACATAACTCCTGATTTATATCTCATATATCTTGAAAGGACCTGTGTCAAAGTTTTTCAGACTGGAGCCTTGGGTCATGACAGTGTCATTTATAAACCCAAGGAAATCAGTCCCTGGATCATAACACAGAAATTATTCAGATTCCTGTCCTATTACATGTATAATGTATATACTTACTGGGTGTGACAACAACAAAATATTATGCATGCTATTGACATTGAACCTGGGGCCCTATTTCTTCTTGGCCCCGGGGTCATGCCTGATAATGATTCCTACCTCCATTGGCCTAACCCCTGGATCATATCTTATTGAATTGTTTGACTAATAGCCATTTATACACCATCTGGACATGAAAAAATAAAATTATGCAAGCAGCTGATATCCCTCAGAGTCATAACTTGAAGAGACAAAGTCACGTATCCAACTGATCTGACATTTTCCATTGGGGCCGTCCTTACCTTACATGACCTACGCAAGAGACTTGTTCTTTGGGGTGGAGGTTAATATGGGGAATAAGTGCATCAGTTTTACAAGCATAATTCATGTTACATTAGTGATGGAGGTATGGCCTCATTTGTTTTGGTGTTGGGTAAATTAGAAAGGAAAAATGTATTAGTTATATAATATACACATCTACAAAAAAGAGTATTCACAAATGTGTTAATGCAGCAAATTGTTAAAGTCATATTTATCTCCTAATTTGTGTATCTATTTTAAGAGAAAATAATCATTGAAAATGATAATAGAATGTAAATTTGTCAGATGAGTAATGAAAATATTTACTGTATAAAACTTGTATAAAGTGAATGTTGAATCTAGTAGTAACATGCATATATATATATAATTTGCATTACTTTTTAGTATTTTTTTAAAAATTATTTCATTGTATGCGGCATTAATGTAACATTGTATGTTGGATTTAATCTTATCCAAAATCAAGTTTATTTTCTACTTGACCTGAGTTATTGACTTTTGTATTTTATTCTGTAAGCAACTAATGCATAGCTTTAATATTCTCTTTGTATATGGGTTTAATATCAGGATCATTATTAATAAAAGTAGAAGAGCATAGACACATATTAAATTCATATGTGTGTGTTGCAGCATATGTATGGGTATATGTGTATAATTGTATAGGTGTATATATGTGTACATGTAGAAAATGGTTATGATAAATACTTTTTTATTTTACTCGCACTCTTTCTCTCTCTCGCAGCCAATATTAGTCATTGCATATATGCCAACCATTATGCTTTTGGCGTAATCATTATGCTTTTTTCAACAAAATTGTGCATTATGCATAAACATATTCAGACTATGTGTTTTTGGTATATCCCCCTCCCAAAAGAATTGATAATTTATTTTCTCAATTTTTATTAACATCCTGTTAACCCCACAGACCATATTCTTCAAAAGACGGCTTCTACGTAACTACGACATAAAAATACGCTTGTCCGTAGACTTGCATGCACTTTCCTAACAGTATTATATTCTATTTATAGCAGCTGCCCTATTTCCAAGAAATATGCTGGTTTCTACTTTCAAACTTTTGACCTTGGTTTCTATTTATAGCAGCTGTATGGCTTTGTTAGGAGAGAACAGACTGGTTTTCTAATTTGTAATCTTTGCTCGCAGATTCTTTGTTCTAATTCATATCTGGTACAGAACCAGTCTGGAGGTATTTGGCACTAAAAGTCATCAGATTTATTATAGTCGATGCGTGTGTTAGAGCAAAAATGTTTTTCAAATAACTTCACAGATGGATTAGAAAAAGATGAAAAACCAATTCAGAGAGGAATACATGAATTACATAATACAGCATTCCATTCTAGGGCATCTTCACACCCATGGTAGGCTGTGTGGAAAGGATTTTAATATTGGTCATGGTGGTAAAACAAAGAAACCTTGAATTAGCTATTTTTACTATCTCCAATACTAAGCTAACTTCTTTTTTACAGCAGAACTCAATTGTGGACACACATTTTATAAATACAGAGGCATTATTTACTGAGTTCTTGATAGAACATGGACTACCCCCAGCGCTGTGTGGTAGAAAACTACGCTGGTCCTTTGTTCAAACAAATGTTTCTTGATTCCAAAATTGCAGAAAATATGCATGTGCTAGAACAAAATCATCTAGTATTGTTTGGTGTTTAGCAGAAGATACTTTGCTTAAAATTGCAGAAACCATGAAAATTGGGTCGTTTAGTATTGTCACAGACAGGAGTAGTGATTATTATGACAAAAATTTGTACTCAGTCTGTGTAAGAGACTTTGACAACAAAAAAGGGCCGTATCAGAGTGCTCTTCTTTCATTACCAGAATTAATAGTAGATTCCACTGGAGAAAACATTTTTGATTTGCTTTATAATGCTTTGAATAAAAGTTGGCAGAACTGTATGAGGTTTTTAATTGATAATGCATCAGTGATGACTGGAATTCAAAATGGAGTCGCATTCTGTAATTTGGAAACTGTCACCATCAGATTGTCCCAGTCATTTTATGCACCTTGCTGCAGGAAAGGCTGCCGATAAATTAAATGGAGAACTCCGGAAGTATCATGTTGGCATTCTACCTGATGATGTACTTCATGCAGACAGAGTTGATGTGCAATGGCACCTTATTTCCCAGCTAAAGGACTCAATAACTGGAAGATATAAATTTCCTCATCTTTGTCAGATTATGAAAGGAATATTGGTTCTTTAGCATTCTAATGCTGACTGAGAGAGATTGTTCAGTATTGCTAACATAATAAAACTGAAACTGAATTCAGATCCAGGCTCAGTAACCCAGCACTTTTGCTGTTGCTTTTAAAGCTAAAAGTGTTAAATATGAAAACTTGGTGGGGAAATACTGTGAATTAAGGTGAACATAGGGAGATACTCTGAATTAAGATGAATATGGGGAAATACTGTCAGTTAAGGTGAACATAGGGAAATACTCTCAGTTAAGGTATACATTGGAAATTTTATGAATTCAGATGAACCTGAGGAAATACTATAAAATGATATGAACTTGGGTAAATACTGTGAATTAAGGTGAACATAGGAAATTCTGTGAATTGAGATGAACATGGGGACATACTTTGAATTAAGGTGAACATGGAGAAACACTATGAATGTTGGGAAATACTGTGAAACCACTGTTGCTTTTGAGTTACTAGTTTTCATTATTTTACTGAAATATCAAATTAGAAACTGTCCATGAATGCTATAATATCAGAGAAACTTCAGAATCAGTACACACACAACATGACATGTTGCTCAGAAATGGAAGAAATCCTTGTAAAATTTGCCATTGATTCAGAAATACATAACAAAGTTAATTAATACGTAGAAATATTCTGTTGTCTGGCATTCATTTTGTGAGTCATTTGCTGGTATTAATATACAGACAAAAGTGTACTTCTCAGCTAAATGAGGGAGATAAATAAATTCACTGTGGTTGTAAATATATTACAAAGCTTTCTTCTTCTGCCATATGTAATTTGTCTTGACCTTTCTGTTTGCTTCATGTTTCAGATTTGCTTTACTGACTGCAGGAATCTTTGTCAACCAAGGTATACCTGTGTACCTGTTTTCCAAAATGTGTCCAACACCATACATTGTAAGTAGTAATTGTCCTCACTATTTCCAGTGCTTTTAACTTAGAGCAGAAAAAAAAATATTTACAGAGTAAAACAGATTTGATGTTGCATGTAATGTCATCATCATTGTCAACTCAGACACCCTGGATCACTCAAACTTGATTTTCACCAAAGGTTTATAATAGAATTAAATGTTGGTGACTTGAGCTCCAGAGCCTTTGCACAGATTAGTTATGTCCCTTTGTTGAAGCTTATGGAGGTTGTACTTTGTGCTTATGCAGACATTACAACATCTTGTAAAGTATAACTAATTTAATTTGTTCTGAAATTCTTATTTTGCTGTCTTTGTCTAATTTCATATAAGTTATTACAAACTCTTGTATCAAGTCTCATACCCATCAGGTGACATGTTAAGTTTAAGTCTCTTACCCATCATGTGACATGTTAAGTTTAAGTCTCATACCCATCATGTGACATGTTAAGTTTAAATCTCTTACCCATCATGTGACATGTTAAGTTTAAATCTCTTACCCATCATGTGACATGTTAAGTTAAAGTCTCTTACCCATCCTGTTCCTTTGGCTACAAACGCTTCATGTTTACTGGGGACTCAGTATCATGTTCAATGCACCTCCTTTGCCCAGAGTTCCTTTGGCTGTAAACCCTTCACATAGTCATGAACATACGCACTTGGGTTCACGATGGCATTAGACAAAGTTTGACCAGCTTGCAAAAATGTTAACTCACAAACATTTAGCTTATCATTATTTTTATATGATGTATAAATTAAGTAGATATAGTTGTGAGAACTAAAATAGCAGCACTGAATTTTTATATCTTATTGGTACTTATCTAGGTCAAAGCTTTCCACACTAATTTGATCTTATTCCCACTGAAGATTCTTGTACTTGTGTGTGCATGAGTCAGAAATGATTTTGTGTTGCAAAATCATTGTCTGACATGGGCGCCTGTTCATAATGTTTGCTGGTGTATGCGTGGGTTCACATGCATGTGTGTATGATTTTATGAGTCTGTACTCTTAAAATAAGTAACAGAAGAGAGTGAAGACAACAAGCTTTGTAAAATTTAACAAATAATTTATTTCCTTAGAATTCAAAGTGAAAAATGAATAAAAAAGAACTTATGATAATGCGAATCAAATTTTAAAAAATAATCCAAGAATTAAAGACACGAGTCCTAGTAAAAAAAAGTCCTGAATGAAACTCAGTTCAAGTCCCGAAGAGTTCCAAAATTGAAGGCGATAATGTGTTTTTTATGGCCTGCAACATGCTGATGTGTCCAGTTGATTATTGAATCACATAAATATTATTCTGGGTTTGAATTAAGTATAAATTCCCGTGAATGTCTTTATCCAAGAATTTTATCAGAGCACTGTTATATTTCCAGAGAAAATATTCACTTGAATTCAGTAATTTGAAGGAAATAATATTCAGCCCCAACAGGTCACAAAATAATACAGCTTAAACTGCTAGATGTTAAAGCACGACTGGTAAAATCCTCACAGTCACAAGATAATATAGTTCTATGCTTGACCTCAGGTCACAATTAGCATTTTCTAAAACAACCATTACCTAATGGAAAATAACTTTCTAGAATGATCTAATGAGCCTTGTTTATTAGCAACACAATAGCCTGCAAAAAATTCACCTAGAAATCTCCAAAACCCTGACTCTGATCAACATATTTACTCCTTCTTTATTTACCTGAATAATTATCCTGATAATAAGCTCATACACATAGAGAATAAAGAAGCTATTATTAGTTTACATAAATGAAATAAAAATAAAAATAAAATGTCAGTCAGGTCAAACAGAAATGAACTCAGTTTTGGACAAGGTCAAGTCCAGCAAACAATGTTACATTACAGTAACATGTAATGAAATTAAAAAAATTAATACTAACAAACAATTAAATTAAATATACATAACAATGATGTGAAGACAAAGTCATGTTTGGTATAAGACGTCAACCTAGATCAGTAACCAAATAAAACACTATTATCATGTTACTGTTGTCAACCACTTTATTGGAAAATCAATCGAGTGATGATTATTATAAAAAAATCCTGAAACCATAATTGCAAACATTTATTTGATTTTTATTGCCTGTAAAGCAGCACTGTTAATGCTTTGGTTCCATATCTGTGCTCTGAGTCACTGGTAGTTTTCCTTTTCCACCAACATGGGGTCAAATTCCACCATGCTAATCATTATGTCCTCAGTAACCATCAAGTTCAGATTGGTAATTGTATTGAGATATGCCACAAGTTCTGAATAGACGTGTACTTGTGAAAGCAGCCTTAGCGAGATTATTTTACCACTGACATGAGTTACACTGGTTACTGTTGATATTGTTCCAACAACAATGCCTATAATTGTTACTACAGTCATGATTCCCACCACACCGTAACCAGTGGTGGCTGCAGCAGTAATCCACAGACAAAATCTGTTACCATGCATTTGTATTTCATGAGTAGCTCAATTCTCTTTGTGGTTTCATCTTATAACTGCTATTCTTCAGATATTTTTTCACATCTGTAACATTGATAGTCAGTCGTAGTTCTTCTGTTAATAATTTGATAACCAATTATTTTTTACTGATATGGCTGTCATACAGTCATAGCAAATATCTTTTGGAGAATATTTAAATTTTGGAGATTGTTTGTTCTTGAGGCCTGTCATTATGTTCATGTAAACCATACTGATGATGCCATTGAATAATACTTGAAATGATCATTCTCATCTTCACCCCAAAACTGTTACACAGACAAGTGCATCCATGTTAAATAACAGTTGAGATTTTTCACTTTGTGGTTGAGTTAATGCTGTGGCAACATAATCAGCAGGACATGCAACTGATGTTGATTTTTCAGTAACTCCAATTCATCAATGTAGAGACATGCCCAGGGTGCTTTCACGCCTATCTGTGCATTTTGTGACTTGAGTGTTTTTATGCCCTAATGCTATAACTCCTTGAGTTGGTATGTGAGAGTGGTTGCATTGGTAATTTCTGTTTGACCATTAGCAGGATTATATTTGAGCATATATAAGGGTACTGTTCCTCCATCTGACACAGATATTTATCATCAACAAGTGGAAAAAATTTATATCAATGTTAGCATCACCTGTCAGTCGATCAACACCTGTCTGCAAATCAACCTGACCACTGCATTCAGAATCCATCACTATTATTTAGTAACAAATCTTCAACGCAAACACCTAAGATAATTAAGTACATATCCACAGAGATGTTGATTCCTCTAAACTGATTTTCATCTCAGGCAACTGATGTAGAATCAGCTTATCATTTATAATAATATTGTGTGAGGGTCTTGTAATTTTACAGGCATTCAGTCTGAATAATCAGTAACAAATAAATCTTCACAAACTTGTGTAAACTGTATCTTAAGTTGATGTTGTACTGCAGAATTTTTCTATTCATTACATATATCATATAATTATAAGTATTTTATATTGTTTGTTTATGTTGACTATGGCTTTTCCTTGTCTGGACTTTAAAAGGGTTTAATAAAACCTATCCCATTAGTTAGTGAGTTTGAATGCCATCAAAATCTTAATACTAAGAGTATCTTTCTAATTGATTTGCTCATAACTGGATACACTGTTACTACTGACATGTTTACTGACTTTGTCACTATATGACAATGGTTTTAATTATTTTTGCAAAGAATCAAACATTGAATTTTCACACTTTTTGTTGTATTCTTTGCTATGTTTACATTGTTGTATTCTTCACTATGTTTACATTGTTGTATTCTTTGCTATGTTTACATTGTTGTATTCTTTGCTATGTTTACATTGTTGTATTTGCTATGATTACATTGTTGTATTCTTTGCTATGTTTACATTGTTGTATTCTTTGCTATCATTACATTGTTGTAGTCTTCCTTATGTTTACATTGTTGTGCTGGTTGTACATCTTTGACAAATCTGTATTGAAACAAATTAGCAATTTAATTGAAGTACTTTGTATTTGGGTAATCTGATTCCAGCCTTAAGTATGCTCTTGTAAATCCTTTCAAAATACTATCTGCATCAGCTAGTGAATTTGTGCTGTAAATGAGTATTTCTTTGAGATTATAAGCATGCCGCTGATTTTAAGCTGTTACACATGAATTATGATCAGTTGATGTGTGTAGTAAGTGTCGATTATGGTGGTTTGAATTTGCAACCCGTGATCATCCTCTGTTTTTCCTAATGAGAACTCAAGAAGGCTCAGAGTTTCTTTAAAACAAATATTGTCTCAAAGAATTATGCTTGCATTTTAATTACACATTACATCATCAGATTGACTTTCATTTTCATGTACAGCTAACCTAAGCATTGATGTTTCCTCAATATTTAAATAAAAATATAATTTTCCACAAATTTTATGCAGACTTGCATTGTTTTGGTCAGAGGTGTAACACGAAAGAACTCATGCATGGAGTTAATAGAGTGGTGGTAAATGTACACTCACCCTGCCTATATTAAATCATGTTCAGTGTTGAATTACTTTTCCATGGCCTATTATATACATATCCATACATAGTCACACCTAATAGTAAGCATATGTAGTCATGGAATAATAATTCTATATCTCAGACATTGGTAGCACTGCCACTAGCAATAATTTCAGTTGTTGTTCACATTGGCAGTTTTCATTTTGGGGGACTCTTGTATAAAGACAAAAATGTCCAATTATGCTTTGAAAATAATAAGCTTACTAGTATACTAGTTTTCTTAAGATGAGAAATCACTGTTTGAGAATTGAATGGCACACAAGAAATAGGATTTAATACATTTTTATAAAGTAATCAGCAACAGACTGGTGATAGTGCCTAGAAATGGTAGCACTTATGGGACTGCACTTATATGCATAAGTTGTACATAATATAATTACAATAATAAGCATTGGTTTATTTATCATGCAAGTGTTGATGCTGTAATACAACATGGACATATAGTATTCACACCTTATCTGTGTTGCACCTGCACTGTACCTGTGTTGTACCCATGCCTGTGTTTGTCACATCAACAGGCATCTCAGACATTTATAGTAGTTTGAAAATAGAATTTTTGTTTGTTTACTGATCCAGGTTGAAGTACTCTACCGTACTTTCTTCTCACATCACACAGACATGCATGTGAACCCTTGCACGAACCTGTGAATGTTACCACTGGTGCCCATGTTTGCAAAAGTCCTTGTGAGAGAAAAAAATCAAAGTGGTATAGAGAGCTTTGACCTAGTAAAGGACCGATAACTAAACAAATTACAGAACTGCTATTTCACTGTAACTTGTTGTGGTTTCACTAGTTTCTCATAATATTATGAGATAAGCATTACAATTCGTGTTGAGGGCATGAATGGCAGGTCGAGAATATTATAAAGTTCTGTACCCAGTCTCTTATTCATCCTGTAATGTATTAGACTTATCAACAGTTATAAACTCCTGTATATCTTCTTTGTGTGCATAATAGTCAGATATGTGCATTTAGGGTCTTTTTTGTAGATTTTGTTACATATATGCACTTGACTGGTGTTGGTAGCTTTAGTGCAAATATAAATTTAACATATATTTATCAAGTGTATCAGATTTGCATGATTAAACAAGTGCCAAAAAATAGATATTATAATTTCACACGATTTACTAAAAGTCATCAAATTTAATTCATTTATTGAACATATTACTGATTTTACTTTTTATAGCTTCAGTTTGTATCCAGTACACTAGAAGAGACTATGCATGTTATATGCTGTACATTAGAATGCATGTTATATCCTGTACACTAGACTCTGCCTGGTATATACTGTACACTATATTAGACAGCATGGTATATCCTGTACACTAGACTAGACTGCATAGTATATCCTGTACAGTGGACTAGACTGTATCTAGTATATCCTGTACACTAGACTAGACTGCATGGTATATCCTACTGGACTAGATTGTGCCTGGTATATCCTGTACTCTGAACTCTGGTATGTCCTGTACACTTGACAAGACTATGCCTGAAATATCCTGTACACTATGCTAGACTTTGCCTGGTATATCATGTACACTAGGCTAGACTGTGCCTGGTATATCCTGTACACTAGACTATACTGTGCCTGGTATATCCTGTGCACTAGACTATACTGTGCCTGGTATATCCTGTACACTACACTATACTGTGCCGGGTATATTCTGTACACTATATTATACTATGCCTGGTATATGCTGTACACTATACTAGACCATTGACTTCAACTGGTATATCCTATACACTAGACTAAACTGTCCTTGGATTTCAACTGAAATTTTCAGGCTTCATGAGATTTGATTTGCTATATATCTATGTTCTTTTTTGTTCTACCTTTCAGCCATACACAGTGTTACATCTGGGATGTATCTGTGGCGTGATGATTACAGCATCTCACAACCCCAAGGATGATAATGGATACAAGGTAAAGATGCCTATTTTCACATCTTCATATGATGATTCTTGGTGATCAACTTCATTAGATTGACTGATCTTTGCATCTGGTCAGGGTTTCCTCATTACAGGTAGATTGATGTGCTTTCATTTTATAATGAAGAAATAACATTAAATTTGCACCACTATGCTCATTAGTTTGTTTGAAAATTATGCATAAATAATCATTACTTGAAAACTCAGCTGTATAGTTAGCCTCAAAACATTCTTAATTTACAAGTATCCTATTGGAACCTTACTTTCAATTTGCACCATTACCTCAGGGAACCAGGAGCTAGAACGCCAGTTTTTAGGGATACTTTAAATAGTACTAGATGAAAATAAAGATTGAATCTATTTGTTGGATCTATAAATAAATGCTTGCATATGTGTTGCCAGTTATTAATAATAATCTTAATAATAAGACTTAAATGGTGCTTATGACTTAATTTCTCGGTGGCTGATGGGGTTTTGATGATTCTAGAATAGTTCAGTAACTTTCCATTGATTGGGCTAGGTCACATGAATAGCCCAATTTGACACAGAATGGGTAGTGTATTCTGTCATGTGGGGTCTGTTGAGAAATACAGTCGCAATAGACAGTGTATTTATAGAGAGGACTGAGCAGTCAGTTTCATTCTGATTTTGGAATTGTTTATATTTCTTGTGTTCCTGTTGTAGGTCTGCAGACATGTTGTACTCTGCACAGTGGAAATAGAAAGTGTCCATTATTTGAACTAAAATATTATTCTGCAACTGTTATAAATTATTTGAAGGAAATCTGGACAATGCCATTTTGACGTCACACAGTTCTTGGAGGACTAGTACATTTCTGGTTTTTTAATTTATAAGGAACTTCTCATTTATTTAGGACTCTCATAGAACTTTATAAAGATTAGTTTGGATTCACTTCATAATACTAGATTCCTCTCCTATTTTTTATTTATAACATCGATAGTTAAATTGTTTGTTAAGTTTCACAAAACTTGTTGATTTTGCTTTCTTTCTGTTATTTAGTATAAAAGACCACAGAGTCATAACACAAGACAAATATCATCAAAAGGAAAACAAAGAAACTATTGAATTTTGAGAGGCAGGACGAAGTATCTCATTGAATGTGCTTGAAGAAACACTGCCAAGTATCTCATTGATTGTGCTTGGAGAAACACTGCCAAGTATCTCATTGAATGTGCATGAAGAAATACTGACAAGTATCTCATTGATTGTGCTTGGAGAAACACTGCCAAGTATCTCATTGAATGTGCTTGAAGAAATACTGCCAAGTATCTCATTGATTGTGCTTGGAGAAATACTGACAAGTATCTCTTTGATTGTACTTGGAGAAACATTGCAAAGCATCTCCTTGATTGTGCTTGGAGAAATACTGACAAATATCTCATTGATTGTGCTTGGAGAAATACTGCTATATATCTTATTGATTGTGCTTGGAGAAACACTGCCAAGCATCTCAGTGATTGTACCTGACGAAACACTGACAGTTATCTCATTGATTGTACTTGGAGAAATACTGCTATGTATCTCATTGATTGTGCTTGGAGAAACACTGCAAAGTATCTCATTGACTGTACTTGGTGAAACACTGACAGTTATCTCATTGATTTGTCTTGGAGAAACACTGACAAGCATGATTGTGCTTGGAGAAACACTGACAAGTATCTCATTGATTGTTCTTGGAGAAACACTGACAAGCATGGTTGTGCTTGGAGAAATACTGACAAGTATCTCATTGATTGTGCTCAGATTAATTACTATGTTCAGCCTATGAGAATAAAAGTAGCAATCAAACATGGAAATGACTCAAAGAAGTCAACTTGAAAGGGAAATATTTACTTGATCTCAAGTTAAATTTGACACCTGTCATCACAGCAGGGTGGAGAAAACCATTTTCAAGAAGTAACGAACACGTGTCAGCGATGTTTTTTTGTTGGTGTTACATGACTATCACATTGACATGTGTTGTCTGTATAGTGAATCTGGTTTTCTTCAAATTGCTGCAATATTTACAGATGTTCAGTCGTTGTTTTCACAATAAATATTTTGAGAAGTTTATGTTTTATATATTTCTATAAAAATTACGTGACTTTCATTTATATGTTTAATTTGTTTTCCTACACCAACACTAGAAATGGTGTGTTGTTGAAATCACATGACTATGACCTCTGATGTCATTGACATGTAGGAAACAAGAGTTGTTTAGTCATGTGACTAGGAATGCAAATGGCTAGATCCAGGTCAAATCTCAATAGCAATGTACTTTTGTCTCTTCTGTCAGCAGATTAAAGATATAATGAATGTTATGATCACAATTTCTGAGAAAATAAATCATATTCCTATCAATTTCATGGAGGTATACTTTGATGAAAGGCCGTTTAAGGTTGCTGGGCCAGTTAGTAAGTGGATACCCCATGCCAACACCAGATGGTGTCAGTGAATTCCACCTTTTTGGTTGGGAATGGACTCTGGCCCTACACACCAATTTAAATCTCCAAATATCAAAATGGGGTGACAAGGGTCAGAGGAAATTCAGACTAGACGCCCCAGTGCTAGACATCACTATAAACTGCCACACTGCAGACATCGTAGTAATATGACTGAAACATTGTTAAACCTATGTTAAAAATCCAGATCACATGCACACATAATAGAAATGCATGCATAGACAATTCAAATTCCAAGGGACATAAATGTTTTAAAATCATTTATTATTATCATTATTATTGTTGATTTTGTTATGTTGTTGTTGTTGTTATTATAGGGTTTAACACCATTTTTCAGCACAAGATAGGCTATACATGGCGGCCAGTATTAATGGTGGAGGAAGAACCCGGGAAAATCCCGGAAAAAGCCACCGACCCACGAGAAGCTACCGGCAAGCTTTCTCACATGTCCAAATTGGCCAAGCCTGAGACTCGAACCTACGCAGACAGAGGTGAGATGGCAGTGATCCGTGACGGAGAGCACTTTGGACCACTCGGCCACTCGGGGCCCCGATTTTGTTATGTTATTGTGTTATTGTTATTGTGTTTGTATTGGTACTGTTAGTGCTTGAAAAATGGCATTGGGGTATCTTCAAAATCTTGTCAAAGTGTTTAAGAACAAACAGTATCATGTGAGAGCTAGGGCTTCAAATAACATTCACGTTTCTAGAACCAAAATTATTCAGATGGCTTCAGAAGGTGTTTTCAGTACACTGATGTCATGACCTGGAACTTTTTACCATTGTCTGTTAAGGCTGCATACCACTGGCAAGAATTTTAATATAAGTACATAAATGCCATAAATGAGATGTTGTTGTTTGAGTCCGTTATCTTTTTCTTCTTTCTGTTTACTTTTTTATTTGAGTTTATATATATATATATATATATATATATATATATATATATATATATATATATATATATATATATATATACATACATACATACATACATACATATATATATATATATATATATATATATACATACATACATACATACATACATACATACATATACATATATATATATATATATAGTTAAGGGGCCCCGAGTGGTCTAAAGTGCTCACCGTTATGGATCACTGCCATCTCACCTCTGTCTGAGTCTGAGTCTTGGATTTGGCTAATGTGGTTATGTGAGAAAGCTTGCCAGTAGCTTCTCTTGGGAGATGGTTCTTTCTGGGGTTTTCCGGGGTTCTTCCTCCACCATTTATACTGGCTGCCATGTATAGCCTATCTTGTGCTGAAAAATGGCGTTAAACCCTACAACAACAACAGCAACAATAACAACAACAATATAGTTAAGTCAGCAGCCTTTGTTTGCTTGTCACTGCCACAGTGATCAAGCAGTGTTCCTGCATTGGTGAGTTAATAGACGTGTATTAAAAATTTGACTGTGTCAGCATAAACAAATATACCCAGTATCATAGCCAGTGATGACATGGACAGTGTCAGCATAAACAAATATGCCCAGTGTCATAGCTAATGATGACACTGACAATGTCAGCATAAACAATGTATACCTTTTATGTTTAAGTAAATGCAAGTAAACTTTGCTGTCTTCTTATGGCTCCATTTCTTTTTCAGAAGCATTTATTCAGACCCAGAATTTGTTTCATGGATGTCAAAAATTAATTAAAAGAAGAATTGTTCTGTGTTTTGCAGGTGTACTGGACAAATGGAGCTCAGGTGAGTTTCTTGCAGACACAAGGCAGTTTTGTTTATTTTGTGATAAGTATCAGATGATAGTTGCAAGCAGGCAAATCCATTGAGTGTCTGTTTTGTGTTAGCATGTAAGCAAAGTAACCTCTATATCAAAAGGTTCAGTGTATGTAGTTTAATTTTGCACCAATGGCACAGCAAAAATTATTATTTCTGCCCCACTCAGATACGAGTGATGCATCTATATGGCCCAGTCAGATCTGCCATCCCGTCTAACTGAAATGACTCTTAAGTTATTAACTTTTAGAATAATAGCAAAACCTAACAAAAATGATTGCGACAGTTAAATTTAGACATTGGCTTGACTGGGTTTGATATGAATCTAGGTTTCATATTATATTCAGTGGAGTTAATCAGAAAACCTGACTACTGGATCCAGGTTTCATATTATATTCCGTGGAGTTGGTTTGAGAACCAGACTATTAGATCCAGGTTTCAAATTAAATTCATTGGAATTGGTCTGAGAACTAGACTACTGGATCCAGGTTTCGTATTAGATTCAGTGTAGTTGGTCTGAGATCCAGACTTCTTTACAGGAATACCACAAATTCTTTAATTTGTCAATATTTTTCATTCAAAATTCCTGCATGACCCAGCCCATGTTTTTAATGCAGAATGCCTACATGACCCTACCCATATTATTCATGCAAAATGCCTGCATGATCCAGCTGCTGCTTAAATCATTTTCTAGCAGTGTCATTCATCAAACAGAAACCCATATAAGGCAAAAGGGATAACTAGACAGTTGAAAAGATCAAACAGTCGGCTCAGAAGTGGAAAGGAATATTCAGAATCATGGACAAAAAAACACAAGAAAGTCATCAGTTATGTTTATTGGAAATTATGCTGTGTTGATTTGAGTATGTCTCATAGCTGGAGAGATGATTGCTGTTGCTGTCTCATGAAAATAAAAAATATACTTTTTTTTTACATAAAGTTAAGAGATGTAGCAAGAAGCCATTGAGCTGCTTCAAATCGGACTGAGACTGAGCTTCTGAGACTGTACTGGAGGTAATTAAGGTCCATGTGTACTGTACAAACGTTGTAATTGAATACAAAGTTTGCCTTTGCTGTGTCGGATCACGCTTCTGAGACTGTACTAGTGGTAATTAAGGTCCAAGTGTACTGTACAAACAATGTAATTGAATACAAAGTTTGCCTTTGCTGTGTTGGATCACACTTCTGAGACTGTACTAGTGGTAATTAAGGTCCAAGTGTACTGTACAAACAATGTAATTGAATACAAAGTTTGCCTTTGCTGCATCAGATCATGCTTCTGAATGTTTCAAATTCATGTTTTCTTTGTTGACAACAGCAGTACATTATATCTCATGATACCTTACAGAATTGGTCAAATTTGTGAAAGATGATCAATTGCCTTAATGAGCAAGGCTACGCAGGATCAAAATAATTGGCACAGATTTCACACATTTCCATCCCCATAATGTTCCAAGTTGTTAATTGAGCAAGTTGTGTGTGATGTGCTTTGTGTAAATGAGATTTTGACTGACAGAGATTGATGGTCAGCTTGCGCTGCTTTATGCCTACAGTTGCCTATTGAACAGCACAATTAATGACAAGTTACACCACATACAAAAAGACATCATCATGTGACGTGTAAACATGTTTTTGAACTTTTGCATGGAAGTCTTCTTATAATAAATCAAAGTGATACAGCCAAACTGTCATTGACTAAAGAGGCTTCTCTCTATTTCCACCATAAGATTTGAATGAAATTAACTTTTGGAAAGAAATTCAAATGGTACTGAAGTCAGCAGGATAGGTAGGAATCAGCTTGCGGCAACAGTGGTAAGTTATTTTGTCGAAGTCAAAATGTTTATATCTATCTCTGTCATGGGGAGCCATGGTAACTCGGTGGAGCATCAGACTCATGTCAAAGGTCATGAGTTTGAAAGCAAAAAAAATGTCCTATTTCCTTGGTATGTTATAGCAAATAGTGTTGAAAGTGTGAACCAAGGTAGAAGACAGTGCAACAAAAATGAAGAAATTTCAAAATTATTACACTCTGTGTAGATATACATGAAGTGATTGTCATTTATATGTCATTAGATTTTGGCTTTGTACAAAAGATTCAGGTTGCTATTCAAGAAACTTTGTCTGAACAGAATAAATCAGCTGCAAGTAATGACTGGAGAATACGTGCTGGCAATAAAGTAAAGCATCATAACTTGACATCCTTACCAGCCAAGGAATGTCAGTCCTTTTTGTTCTGCATAGACCCAAGGTAAATGTAGCTTGCCCACAGAGTGTATTGAACACATGTCTCTTGCAGATTAATATGTTACTACCTGTAGCAGACTAAATAAATCAGCCAGTGAGAGAGATTGTTACACATATGCACTTTAAGTCTGGCAAGTTGAATGTTGTCCACATGCCTTGACTTGGAAGAAAATGTGTAAGAATTGTTTTAAAGTTAGAAACAAATAAAAGAAAGATGTGTTATTGTCCATAGCAGCCTTAATGAATATTCCCAACTATTTTCATAGATGGATTAAACATTGAGACTGATTGGCTCAGTTTTTTTAGCTGCATCCAGTCAGACTGATTGACTCAATTTCTTTTAGCTGCATCCAGTCAGACTGATTGACTCAGTTTCTTTTAGCTGCATCCAGTCAGACTGATTGACTCAGTTTCTTTTAGCTGCATCCAGTCAGACTGATTGACTCAGTTTCTTTTAGCTGCATCCAGTCAGACTGATTGGCTCAGTTTCTTTTAGCTGCATCCAGTCAGACTGATTGGCTCAGTTTCTTTTAGCTGCATCCAGTCAGATAGCTGAGAGTGTGCCAGGGTCAGTGTAATATGAAGTGGCTAATAATGATAGTGGCTTCACAACATCAGACCTAACTATATTATGTCAGCAATCCATCATAAACCTCAGATTTTTGTTGTAAATTAAGTGGTGTATAGTTCCTTTCATTGAACTTTTGAAGATTGTTGGTGATATCACAAAAAGACTTGACTTGGACGACAAGCATGCATATACATGTGTCTATATGACAACCCATCTCCCTCTAGATGATTGTTTATATCTATATGACAGACCATCTCACTCTTGAAGATTGTTGGTGCCTGTATGTCTTTGTCACAACCCTTCTCTCTCAAGATGTTTGTTTATGTCTATATGACAGACCATCTCACTCTTGAAGATTGTTGGTGCCTGTATGTCTTTGTCACAACCCTTCTCTCTCAAGATGATTGTTTATGTCTGTATATCCTTACGATATCCCATCAATTTCTAGAAGATTGTTTTCAAGATTAAACAAAAGATAATGAATATAATCAAATTATATTTTGGTAGGCATGTTTTTAAAGTGTACAATATATCACTGACGAGTTTAGATTTTCATGCTACTTCAGTTTTTCCTTTTTTAACTTCTTTGGACTTGGGTGTAATGCTCATCAAAATATTTTTGCTTGTGTTATTGCATGGCATTTATCCTGCTGTTATTGTTGTATCACTTGGATGATTATAGGCATACACAGGTCTGTTGATATTGTTATATCACTTGGATGATTATAGGCATACACAGATCTGTTTTTTATTGTTATATCACTTGGATGATTATAGGCATACACAGATTTGTTGATATTGTTATATCACTTGGATGATTATAGGCATACACTTGTCTGTTGATACTGTTATATCACTTGGATGATTATAGGCATACACATGTCTGTTGATATTGTTATATCACTTGGATGATTATAGGCATACACTTGTCTGTTGATATTGTTATATCACTTGGATGGTTATAGGCATACACTTGTCTGTTGATATTGTTATATCACTTGGATGATTATAGGCATACACAGGTCTGCTGATATTGTTATATCATTTGGATGATTATAGGCATACACTTGTCTGTTGATATTGTTATATCACTTGGATGGTTATAGGCATACACTTGTCTGTTGATATTGTTATATCACTTGGATGATTATAGGCATACACAGGTCTGCTGATATTGTTATATCACTTGGATGATTATAGGCATACACAGACCTGTTGATATTGTTATATCACTTGGATGGTTATAGGCATACACTTGTCTGTTGATATTGTTATATCACTTGGATGATTATAGGCATACACAGGTCTGCTGATATTGTTATATCACTTGGATGATTATAGGCATACACAGATCTGTTGATATTGTTATATCACTTGGATGGTTATAGGCATACACTTGTCTGTTGATATTGTTATATCACTTGGATGATTATAGGCATACACTTGTCTGTTGATATTGTTATATCACTTGGATGATTATAGGCATACACAGATCTGTTGATATTGTTATATCACTTGGATGATTATAGGCATACACTTGTCTGTTGATATTGTTATATCACTTGGATGGTTATAGGCATACACAGATCTGTTGATATTGTTATATCACTTGGATGGTTATAGGCATACACATATCTGTTGATATTGTTATATCACTTGGATGGTTATAGGCATACACAGATCTGTTGATATTGTTATATCACTTGGATGGTTATAGGCATACACAGATCTGTTGATATTGTTATATCACTTGGATGATTACAGGCATACACAGATCTGTTGATATTGTTATATCACTTGGATGATTATAGGCATACACAGATATGTTGATATTGTTATATCACTTGGATGGTTATAGGCACGCACAGATCTGTTGATATTGTTATATCACTTGGATGGTTATAGGCATACACAGGTCTGTTGATATTGTTATATCACTTGGATGGTTATAGGCATACACAGATCTGTTGATATTGTTATATCACTTGGATGATTATAGGCATACACTTGTCTGTTGATATTGTTATATCACTTGGATGATTATAGGCATACACAGGTCTGTTGATATTGTTATATCACTTGGATGATTATAGGCATACACTTGTCTGTTGATATTGTTATATCACTTGGATGGTTATAGGCATACACAGATCTGTTGATATTGTTATATCACTTGGATGATTATAGGCATACACTTGTCTGTTGATATTGTTATATCACTTGGATGATTATAGGCATACACTTGTCTGTTGATATTGTTATATCACTTGGATGATTATAGGCATACACATATCTGTTGATATTGTTATATCACTTGGATGGTTATAGGCATACACAGGTCTGCTGATATTGTTGTATCACTTGGATGGTTATAGGCATACACTTGTCTGTTGATATTGTTATATCACTTGGATGGTTATAGGCACGCACAGATCTGTTGATATTGTTATATCACTTGGATGGTTATAGGCATACACAGGTCTGTTGATATTGTTATATCACTTGGATGGTTATAGGCATACACAGATCTGTTGATATTGTTATATCACTTGGATGATTACAGGCATACACAGATCTGTTGATATTGTTATATCACTTGGATGGTTATAGGCATGCACAGATCTGTTGATATTGTTATATCACTTGGATGGTTATAGGCATACACAGGTCTGTTGATATTGTTATATCACTTGGATGATTATAGGCATACACTTGTCTGTTGTTATTGTTATATCACTTGGATGGTTATAGGCATACACAGATCTGTTGATATTGTTATATCACTTGGATGATTATAGGCATACACTTGTCTGTTGATATTGTTATATCACTTGGATGATTATAGGCATACACTTGTCTGTTGATATTGTTATATCACTTGGATGATTATAGGCATACACATATCTGTTGATATTGTTATATCACTTGGATGGTTATAGGCATACACAGGTCTGCTGATATTGTTGTATCACTTGGATGGTTATAGGCATACACTTGTCTGTTGATATTGTTATATCACTTGGATGGTTATAGGCATACACAGGTCTGTTGATATTGTTATATCACTTGGATGGTTATAGGCATACACAGATCTGTTGATATTGTTATATCACTTGGATGGTTATAGGCATACACAGGTCTGTTGATATTGTTATATCACTTGGATGGTTATAGGCATACACAGATCTGTTGATATTGTTATATCACTTGGATGATTATAGGCATATACTTGTCTGTTGATATTGTTATATCACTTGGATGGTTATAGGCATACACAGATCTGTTGATATTGTTATATCACTTGGATGATTATAGGCATACACTTGTCTGTTGATATTGTTATATCACTTTGATGGTTTTAGGCATACACAGACCTACTGATATTGTTGTGTCTCACCCATGCAATAGATAAATCTGGCTTTTTTATTAACCTTACTTTTCCTGTCTTAGTCCTGTGATCTTGATCATGATGATGACACACTAGGAACTACATGATCAAGGGATGCAACTATTATTGTCTTCTGTTGAGGCAAGGCAGCTTAACTCACAAATGAAAGTAAACTTGCAAGATTTGGCTTCTATATGCACAAAAATCTCAAGCGTGAGAAAATATCCCTGCCAGAAACAAATAGAAAACACACAGGCTATATACATCACTGGTCACAAAATTATAACTCTTTCAAGAACTACTGAAAATGAGTTTGGTTAAACATGTTTTCTTATAACTGGTAAACATCCCCATTGTGCCTCAGTTGAGTCAAAGATGTACATGAAATCATAAATGATAAATCATGCATTTATCAATCAGAAGGAATCATTTATCCATCCACATGTTATTCTACAAGCAGATTTTCCCGTTCTTTGCACTTCTAATAGCAACACTTTCCATATTTCCAAGACAGAAAACAAAATTTTTCCAAGAAACTGTGAACTTGAAATTTCAGTACATGGTTATCTTCAAGGGACTGTGTTTGGAGGTTCTTTTATACACTGGGGTAATTTTACAGTCAGTATCAATTACATCACCAGTATATCACAATGTCACCTCTGCCAAAGAAAAGGAGAGCTATATACGATAGTGGCACAGATCTCTAATTTCCCATGAATGAGCCAATGAATCATCACTCTTTCTATGTGTTACTCTTTGTTATGGCCTAGATCTGTGTAACTAGTATAATAACTTTTCTAAATATTAACTGATAAAAATGAAACATTTTCCGTGCAATAAATATTAATTATTTATTGTTAATTTCATATAACATCAATCTATTAAATGTGATGATACTTCAATATTATCAAATGTTTTATGTTGTTATTTTTTCATGTATAAAATTTGTGTACTTCAGATGGATAGGTCAGGCCACAACCCTCATTAACATATATTAATGCACCATATGTAAATAACATTTGCAGATGGCTTTAGACCGTGTTGCACAGTACAATAAGTTAGAATTATAAATATTAAGTGGTAAATATACACTGTAGTTTGATTCTACTGAGATGATTATTCTGATGTTTATAAAATATTGTATGGGAGAATGATCTAAAGATAAATGTGAAGAAACAATAGTAAATGATGAATACTGTATGTGTTGGAAGTGCTAAACTATGTTGCAAAATGAAGAGTTCTTTTAATTTCAAAGAAAAATATTGGCTCAGAAAAACAATCTGCTTTGGGGTTTGCACCAAGACAAGGAAATCCCAGTCACAAATCCTCATAGGGTGACAAGTAATTTAATACCTTGACTAGGATTTCCTTGTCTCGGTGCAAACCCCACAATAAAGTCTATTAACCACTTGGATGATCACAAGGATACACAAATCTCAAACTGATATTGTTATGCTTATAAGCATACACAGATCTGAAACTGATATGATTATAAGCATACACAGATCTCATGCTGATATTGTTATGATTATAACCATACACAGATCTCAAAAAACTGATATTTTTATGATTATAAGGATACACAGATCTCCTGATATTGTTATTATAACCATACACAGATCTCAAAAAACTGATATTTTTATGATTATAAGCATACACAGATCTCCTGATATTGTTATGATTATAACCATACACAGATCTCAAACTGATTTTATTATGATTATAAGCATACACAGATCTCCTGATATTGTCATGATTATAACCATACACAGATCTCAAACTGATATTATTATTATAAGTATACACAGATCTCAAACTGATATTATGATTATAAGCATACACAGATCTCAAACTGATATTATGATTATAAGTATACACATATCTCATGCTGATCTTATAATTATAAGTATACACAGATCTCGAACTGATGTTATGATTATAAGTATCCACACATATCTCATGCTGATATTATGATTATAAGTATACACAGATCTCCTGCTGACATTCTTATGACTGTATGCATACACATGAGTTCTGTTGATAATTTTATATCATTCAAGCAGATTTTTTTTACCCATTTGTCATATTTATATCAATTTATTCAACTTGGATTTTTTTTATGGTGAGGGCATATGTGTTTAACAGACAGAAATCTAGTTTGATATATGTGTGGATTTTTTTATGGTGAAGGCATATGTGTGTAACAAACAGAAATCTAGTTTGATATATGTGTGGATTTTTTTATGGTGATGGCATATGTGTTTAACAGACAGAAATCTAGTTTGATATATGTGTGGATTTTTTTATGGTGAGGACATGTGTTTTTAACAGACAGAAGTCTAGTTTGAGATATGTGTGGATTTTTTTATGGTGAGGGCATGTGTTTAACATACAGAAGTCTAGTTTGATATATGTGTGGATTTTTGTTATGGTGAGGGCGTATGTGTTTAACAGACATAAATCTAGTTTGATATGTGTGTGGATTTTTTTTATGGGGAAGGCATATGTTTAACAAACAGAAATCTAGTTTGATATATGTGTGGATTTTTTTATGGTGAGGGCATATGTTTTTAACAGACAGAAGTCTAGTTTGATATATGTGTGGATTTTTTTATGGTGAGGGCATGTGTTTAACATACAGAAGTCTAGTTTGATATATGTGTGGATTTTTTTATGGTGAGGGCATATGTGTTTAACAGACAGAAATCTAGTTTGATATATGTGTGGATTTTTTTATGGTGAAGGCATATGTGTGTAACAAACAGAAATCTAGTTTGATCTATGTGTGGATTTTTTTATGGTGATGGCATATGTGTTTAACAGACAGAAATCTAGTTTGATATATGTGTGGATTTTTTTATGGTGAGGACATGTGTTTTTAACGGACAGAAGTCTAGTTTGAGATATGTGTGGATTTTTTTATGGTGAGAGCATGTGTTTAACATACAGAAGTCTAGTTTGATATATGTGTGGATTTTTGTTATGGTGAGGGCGTATGTGTTTAACAGACATAAATCTAGTTTGATATGTGTGTGGATTTTTTTTATGGGGAAGGCATATGTTTAACAAACAGAAATCTAGTTTGATATATGTGTGGATTTTTTTATGGTGAGGGCATATGTTTTTAACAGACAGAAGTCTAGTTTGATATATGTGTGGATTTTTTTATGGTGAGGGCATGTGTTTAACATACAGAAGTCTAGTTTGATATATGTGTGGATTTTTGTTATGGTGAGGGCGTATGTGTTTAACAGACATAAATCTAGTTTGATATGTGTGTGGATTTTTTTTATGGGGAAGGCATATGTTTAACAAACAGAAATCTAGTTTGATATATGTGTGGATTTTTTTATGGTGAGGGCATATGTTTTTAACAGACAGAAGTCTAGTTTGATATATGTGTGGATTTTTTTATGGTGAGGGCATGTGTTTAACATACAGAAGTCTAGTTTGATATATGTGTGGATTTTTTTATGGTGAGGGCATTTGTGTTTAACAGACAGAAATCTAGTTTGATATGTGTATGGATTTTTTTATGGTGAGGGCACATGTTTAACAGACAGAAATCTAGTTTGATATATGTGTGGATTTTTTTATGGTGAAGGCATATGTGTTTAACAGACAGAAATCTAGTTTGATATGTATATGGATTTTTTTATGGTGAGGGCATATGTGTTTAACAGACAGAAATCTAGTTTGATATATGTGTGGATTTTTTTAATGGTGAGGGCATATGTGTTTAACATACAGAAATCTAGTTTGATATATGTGTGGATTTTTTTAATGGTGAGGGCATATGTGTTTAACAGACAGAAATCTAGTTTGATATATGTGTGGATTTTATAGCTATGCTTATCAGATAGATTATCAGTTCCACCTGGTATACTTTTTTAACCTAGTCTTCAGGAGCCATTGTAGCTCATTTGGTAGAGTATTTGACAAGTAATCCAAGGGTCATGGGTTTCATTTTGTAGTGTGTTGGACAAGTAATCCAAGGGTCATGGGTTTCATTTTGTGGTGTGCTGGACAAGTAATCCAAGGGTCATGGGTTTCATTTTGTGGTGTGCTGGACAAGTAAACCAAGGGTCATGGGTTTCATTTTGTGGTGTGCTGGACAAGTAATACAAGGGTCATGGGTTTCATTTTGTAGTGTGTTGGACAAGTAATCCAAGGGTCATGGGTTTCATTTTGTGGTGTGCTGGACAAGTAATCCAAGGGTCATGGGTTTCATTTTGTGGTGTGCTGGAGAAGTAATCCAAGGGTCATGGGTTTCATTTTGTGGTGTGCTGGACAAGTAATACAAGGGTCATGGGTTTCATTTTGTAGTGTGTTGGACAAGTAATCCAAGGGTCATGGGTTTCATTTTGTAGTGTGTTGGACAAGTAATCCAAGGGTCATGGGTTTCATTTTGTGGTATGCTGGACAAGTAATCCAAGGGTCATGAGTTTCATTTTGTGGTGTGCTGGACAAGTAATCCAAGGGTCATGGGTTTCATTTTGTGGTGTGCTGGACAAGTAATACAAGGGTCATGGGTTTCATTTTGTAGTGTGTTGGACAAGTAATCCAAGGGTCATGGGTTTCATTTTGTGGTATGTTGGACAAGTAATCCAAGGGTCATGGGTTTCATTTTGTGGTGTGCTGGACAAGTAATACAAGGGTCATGGGTTTCATTTTGTAGTGTGTTGGACAAGTAATCCAAGGGTCATGGGTTTCATTTTGTGGTATGTTGGACAAGTAATCCAAGAGTCATGGGTTTCATTTTGTGGTGTGCTGGACAAGTAATCCAAGGGTCATGGGTTTCATTTTGTGGTGTGCTGGACAAGTAATACAAGGGTCATGGGTTTCATTTTGTAGTGTGTTGGACAAGTAATCCAAGGGTCATGGGTTTCATTTTGTAGTGTGTTGGACAAGTAATCCAAGGGTCATGGGTTTCATTTTGTGGTGTGCTGGACAAGTAATACAAGAGTCATGGGTTTCATTTTGTAGTGTGTTGGACAAGTAATCCAAGGGTCATGGGTTTCATTTTGTAGTGTGTTGGACAAGTAATCCAAGAGTCATGGGTTTCATTTTGTGGTGTGCTGGACAAGTAATACAAGGGTCATGGGTTTCATTTTGTAGTGTGTTTTTGGCAAGTAATCCAAGGGTCATGGGTATCATTTTGTAATGTTAGACTTGTAATCCAAGGGTCATGAGTTTCATTTTGTAGAGTGCTGGACAAGTAATCCAAGGGCAATGGGTTCAGTATTTGCCCAGACTAGCACAGGTAGGCTGCCTTTGTGCATTCTTTGGAATCCATTTGATACCTATTTCTTGGCATGATAACTCCCCCCTCCAAAGCCCTGAAGAAACGTGACTAAAACGAATCTCTACACATCTGTATAAATTTAAGTTCATTGAGCTCTTTTAGAAATAGAAATGTCCAAGTACATATCTAAGAACAATGGGTCATGCTTTATTTGCTTGATTCTACTTTTTCTCCATTTTTGATATAGATAACTTCTCCAGTAGACAAGGAAATTTCCAAATGCATATCAGAGAACCTTGAGCCCTGGAAAACATCATGGGACACCAGTGTTTTAAAGACCAGCTCGCTGCATATGGACCCATATGATGAGATTTTTGAGGCTTACAACAAGGATGTAGTGCACCTATGTTACTTCCGGTAATGGACACAGTTTTAGAGGGTCTGCTAACTTGCTCTTGTTTTTTGTAGTGAACACAGTTTTAGAGGGTCTGCTAACTTGTTCTTGTTTTTCATAAACACTGGAAAATATAGGTATCACTTTTTCTGGTACAAACAATTGACATAGCTAGGTATATACACAGATGCCTGTGCATAACATGGCAAAATTTAAAGTCTACAAATACTATGTTTTAAGGCTCTATGACAGATTCCCTTGCTCTATCCCTACCGGGCTTTATATTGCATAAGGTTCTATGACAGATTCCCTTGTTCCATCCGTACAGGGCCTTATATTGCATGAGGTTCTATGACAGATTCCCATGTTCCATCCCCACAGGGCCTTATATTGCATAAGGTTCTATGACAGATTCCCTTGTTCCATCCCCACAGGGCTTTATATTGCATAAGGTTCTATGACAGATTCCCTTGCTCTATCCCTACTGGGCTTTATATTGCATAAGGTTCTATGACAGATTCCCTTATTCCATCTGTACAGGGCCTTATATTGCATAAGGTTCTATGACAGATTCCCATGCTCCATCCCCACAGGGCCTTATATTGCATAAGGTTCTATGACAGATTCCCTTGCTCCATCCCCACAGGGCCTTATATTGCATAAGGTTCTATGACAGATTCCCATGCTCCATCCCCACAGGGCCTTATATTGCATATGGTTCTATGACAGATTCCCTTGTTCCATCTGTACAGGGCCTTATACTGCATAAGGTTCTATGACAGATTCCCATGCTCCATCCCCACAGGGCCTTATACTGCATAAGGTTCTATGACAGATTCCCATGCTCCATCCCCACAGGGCCTTATACTGCATAAGGTTCTATGACAGATTCCCATGCTCCATCCCCACAGGGCCTTATATTGCATAAGGTTCTATGACAGATTCCCTTGTTCCATCTGTACAGGGCCTTATACTGCATAAGGTTCTATGACAGATTCCCATGCTCCATCCCCACAGGGCCTTATATAGCATATGGTTCTATGACAGATTCCCATGCTCCATCCCCACAGGGCCTTATATTGCATAAGGTTCTATGACAGATTCCCATGCTCCATCCCCACAGGGCCTTATATGGCATAAGGTTCTATGACAGATTCCCATGCTCCATCCCCACAGGGCCTTATATGGCATAAGGTTCTATGACAGATTCCCATGCTCCATCCCCACAGGGCCTTATATTGCATAAAGTTCTATGACAGATTCACATGCTCCATCCCCACAGGGCCTTATATAGCATAAGGTTCTATGACAGATTCACATGCTCCATTAACCGCTCCAGTGACCTAGTGGTTATGGCCTAGTTGTTAGAGCATCCGCCTCGGATGTGGGAGGTCGTGGGTTTGATCCCCGGCCAAGTCATACCAAAGACTTACAAAAATGGTACTAACAGCTGCTTCGCTTGGCGCTCAGCATTAAGAGGTTAGTATTAGGACTGGTCAGCCTGGTGTCAGGATAATGTGACAGGGTGGGACATCATGCTACATGTCTGCGGTATGATGCCCCAGTGCTAGACATCACTATAAATTGCCACACTGCAGACATCATAGCAATATGACTTAATGTTTTTTTAAAGCTATGTTAAAAATCTAAGTCACACACACACCCATGCTCCATCCCCACAGGGCCTTGTATTACATAAGCCCCTGTGAGGATGGATCATGGGACCAAGTTGTTCCTAATTATCCTTGCTTCAGTTGTTTTCGTAATTGATATCATATGTTCATTACATTGAGTCTTCTATAGAATTATTTACAACTGTTTCACTAACAAATATGGATATCCAGGGAAGGCACATTTTAAAAAAGCATCTATGCCTGGGGACCCAACTATATCTTACTGGAACAGTGTCCTTCTGGGATCTCAAGTATGTTTTACTGGAACATCCCTTATGAAATTGGTGAATTTCAATACCTCTTTCCAATATATACATTGAAAACTGCATATATTCAGAAGAAAACCTACATATATGATGTCCTTTATTTTCATATAGCTCAGATTTAATTTTTTAAGAATACAGTTTCCATGTAAAATTGCAAAATTCTGAAGCTAATTGTTGTGATCCTTGTGTGTTACTTTTTTTAGTGCTTTCTTTATAAACATACATTCAAACCTGTTCTAACAGTCACCTTTACTCTGCAGTCACCTGTTTGCAATGGCTGTTGGCAATATCACCTGTCTTCTGCAGTCAGCTACCGATGTCTCCTGACAAAACAATAGTTTCTTCCTGCCTTAAGCATCCTCTAGATATTATCTAGATTTATCACTCAGTCTGAAATTTTGCCTAATGAGGAAGGCATTGTTTAGACAAAGGAATATTATGTGAACTGATGTGCCCTTGTTTCTTATTTTGCTTGTACTTGTACCTCCAGTCACGTCAACAGTGTAAGTCAAAGTCAGTATGTCAAATTTAAAAGCAAGGCAGTTTTTATCATCAGGGTAAATGGTTGAAGTTACTTGTTTTCTGGATGGTGGGAAAAGTAGTTGTGTAATTACAGCAGAAATGGAAGTCACCTTCTGTGCCAGTTGGACAGGTATAGTTAGATAGTCTCGTCTATTTGCCTATGAATTAAAGTTATCTCTGAAGAAAAGGTTCATCTTTGAGAAGAGATATGATTTAGATCCCTTTTCATTAGGGTCAGGGTAATTAATTATTCAAAACTTGGGGTCACTAAGTATTCAAAATTTGTAAATGCAGATGAAGTTTCAATTCATGGATCACAAGGAATAGCCATACATGGCTTCTTTCGAGTTTCTGTTCGTCAAAGCATCTCACGTAAGCTGGCAGTCTTTTGAACTTTCCAAGATAAGCAATTGACTAATCCAGATGTTGCTTTTATAACATGAACAAACTAAGATCGATGTATAGTTTTAAATCAATAATTATTTTTTAATAGGATTGATTAAAAGTTAGCAGGATACAGGAATCTTGTTTGGAACATTAATATTTATTAAAACAACATATACCTGCAATTATGTTTTTGCGCAGTACATATAATACAATCTTAATAATGTAACAATAAAAATAATATTATTAATTCTAACAATAATGATATTTAGTGAATGTTATTTGTTTAAAAACCAATTTTAAAAGGTGGACCTGTGTACAATGGTCAGCTGTGTGCAATGGCCAGCCTTGCCATTTCCCAGGATTGGCCGCTCGTGATAGGTTGGATTGTACTTAGTTTTATTTGCATATTTTGTTTTTAGATGAGCAAACTCAAAATCAGTGTATTGCAACTAAATCTTTGGAATCTCCCTAAAGACCTTTGGAAAATTAATCTGTGTTTTTATACTAGCAGTAGTAAATTAGTGGTATAAATTGTTAAAAAAGTTAAATAACATTGAAAGTTATATCTTCCCTGTTTATAAAATTTCACAACTGTACTCACAGCAGTGAATTATTATATCTTATTTCTTATGATGATTTGCAAAGAAAATTTAAATTTTGACTTTAAAGACCTGTATATTTTTCTTTTTGTCAGGGAGCAGAATGCAGCTTCATCAGTGAAGTTCACTTACACTGCTATGCATGGCGTTGGTTATCCGTATGCTGTGAAATCATTACAGATGTTTGGATTCCCACCTCCAATACCTGTGAAGGAACAGGTGAGTTTATTACAGGTGTCTGGATTACCACCATCATTACCTGCACAGAAACAAGTGAGTCTGTTGCCTGACTTTATCAGATATTGTTAACCAAAAACTTCACACCAACTGTTTTTGTTTCTATCAGAGCCACAAGCAAATTTACAGCAGCTATGATTTTCTCCATCAAATATATTCACATTAACAGACGGAAAAAACTCCGCTGCCTCACAAATCCTGCCCTTCAAAAAAGATGAAAATATTTTTTTTCAGTCTATACAGTATATGGACAAAGGGAAGCAACTCTTACAAAATCACAGCCCCTGCTAGGTGGTCACCTGTATACTAGATATTTACAGATGTAAGCATTTTGCTTGGGTGTGCAGCTCTAGTTAAGTCCAGAATCTGTCAACATTTATTCACCATTTCATTCATCCATATACAGTTATTGGTGATTTAGTTGGTTTTAGTGCTGATGCACTGTATCATTTGTGTATTTTGGATGAATTTATTCTTTTTTTTCCCAGTCATTGTGAATTTTTTCACAGACCTCTTGTATGTGTTGGTGATATTTACCTGTGTATTTATTGAATTTCATAGTGGACGCTGTGGTTCATTTATTAATTGGTGTTATATTGGTGAATATTTTGCCTAATTTGAGCATATTTATTTTGGGCTTTTTTCTCGACATCATTTTGGACACATGTACCAAGTGTTTGTTTTAGAATTCAAACAAAGTGTTTGTCATAGTTCAAGCAATGTCTGCAGCATGTAGTCTGTTTGAGTATGGTGGTCTGTGTGAGTATGGTAGTCTGTTTGAGTATGGTAGTCTGTTTTAGTATGGTAGTCTGTTTTAGTATGGTATGTTTGAGTATGGTGGTCTGTGTGAGTATGGTGGTCTGTTTGAGTATGGTAGTCTGTGTGAGTATGGTGGTCTGTGTGAGTATGGTGGTGGTCTGTGTGAGGATGGTAGTCTGTGTGAGTATGGTAGTCTGTGTGAGTATGGTAGTCTTTTTGAGTATGGTAGTCTGTTTTAGTATGGTAGTCTGTTTTAGTATGGTATGTTTGAGTATGGTGGTCTGTGTGAGTATCGTGGTCTGTGTGAGTATGGTGGTCTGTTTGAGTATGGTAGTCTTTGTGAGTATGGTGGTCTGTGTGAGTATTGTGGTCTGTGTGAGTATGGTAGTCTGTTTGAGTATGGTAGTCTGTGTGAGTATGGTTGTCTGTTTGAGTATGGTGGTCTGTGTGAGTATGGTAGTCTGTGTGAATATGGTGGTCTGTGTGAGCATGGTACTCTGTTTGAGTATGGTGGTCTGTTTGAGTATGGTGGTCTGTGTGAGTATGGTAGTCTGTTTGAGTATGGTGGTAGTCTGTTTGAGTATGGTAGTCTGTTTGAGTATGGTGGTCTGTGTGAGTATGGTGGTCTGTTTGAGTATGGTGGTCTGTTTGAGTATGGTGGTCAGTTTGAGTACGGTTTAATGTCTTGCTCATACAACTTAATCACTTGAAGAAGAGGTAACAGTCCAAATTGCTTGACCAGGATGTTTTGAGTCTTCACTTTCAGAATCAGTAGCAAGCATCAAGTGGGACCCTGTCATGGCCCCCTCATATCCTCTGAAGATTCTCCACATAGCTGTAACAATGACTTCCTGGTACCACATCACATAGACTGTTACAATGGACATAACCCACATCTTGTTTGTGTTGGATTATAAAGTAAGCTACATGCAGAGAGTTAGCTTCTGGTGATTTTCCTGTCAGATTATTGTCACAGCTATCTATTGGTGGATTGGAGATTTCCTCCCCCTTTTGAAAGCTCACTAGTCTTAATTTTCCCCAGCATTGACCTTCATGTCATTAAGATAATGTGAATGGAGTTAAAATTCAACTTTGCCGGACATTACAGCTTGCTTGTCATTGTTGGCATTAAGACCAGCGGAATGGGATTCAAATTTAACTTTGCCAGTTGTTACAGCTTGCAAGGCTAATGCCAGTCATCTTGTACTGTCCCAGCTGCCAACCAGTCTATTCAATTCTCCAGCTAACCCAGTTATAGGTATCTTGTACTGTCCCAGCTGCCAACCAGTCCATCCGTTTCTCTAATTAACCCAGTTATAGGTATCTTATGCTATCACAGCTGCCAACCAGTCCATCCATTTCTCCAGCCAACCTATTTATAGGTATCTTATACTGTCCCTGCTGCCAACCAATCTGTCCATTCCTCAAGCCAACCCAATTACAGTTATCTTACATTGCTAAACTTACTTTACACTGTTCCTACTGCCAACCAGTTTGTCCATTTCTCCAGCCAACCCATTACAGGTATATTGATCAGAGATCAGTGAGTGTCAAACCCCTTGATGGTCAACAGTTACATACATGATGGCTGATTATGGTTTAAGACCACCTGGTCAGGTTATCAAGCTCAGTGACCATTTATAGTATTTGGCCACTTGGTCAGGTAGAGCAGCCCTGTCAGCTGACTGGGTGGCTAGAAATCCTAAGCAGCCATCACAGATGTAACTGTTGACTGGCAGGCAGTTCTGGTTCATCACAAATATTGCTGACTACCATACTGGCTACACATGCTATTCCACAGCTAACCTATCCTCCCAGCACAAAACTTACTGTCTGGACATATTTCATTTTGGGTTCAGTTGGATTGGCATAGCTTGCCTATCCAATTAGCTGGTTCCACACTTTGTATAGCATTGTTGCTGCCATATGGCATGCTGTATGAAGACATGGAAGGCAGAATGAGGATAACTCCTTTGTTAAAAAAGGAGACAACACTCAGAACAGACTTTAGAACAGATGGAGTTGAGTTTCAAGATGGCAGGTGGAGAAATTCCCCATATATTATTGCCTTCTGAGTGTCATCTGTCATCTACAGTAAATCAGCCATACAATGTCAAGGCTTCTGTCAAAGTTGGCATGTAAAATTAACTCTTTTTAAAATTCTTTTGTAATCTTTAAAGGTCACAAATATTATTGGCTGTTGTTCGATAAAATCAAAGACCTCCATAATGCCAGATATATTTTTACAGTGAGCAGGCTGCCAGCAGTGTAATAACATCATTCGTATTGATGCAGATAGTGCGGAAACCAAACTACCTGGGTTATTGCTCAGGCAACAAGTCATTGACTTGATATGGCTTAATCATTCTATGGTCTCATGTTCAGATCAGATGGTCCCATGGTCCTAATGATGCAGCCAGGATTTGGAAACAAAGAATAGGCTGGTGTGATTGGGGAAATGTATTCATAGTTGAAAGCAAATTTTTCAGCAAACTGTTTCTTTAAGAATCTTTACCTGATCATGTCATGATGGAACAGTCACGGCCTCCTTGTAGTTGTGACCATCTAATTTAGTGTATTGCTTTGCATAAAACTGGCACCAGCTTGAAGTGGTGAAGAGGAGGTAATGAGTAAGAGTTGTTTCCCTTTGTCAACATGTTATTTAGACAGAAATGTCACTGTTATTTTTCGTGAAGTGTGGTTTGAGGAGGTTGCAAGCTTATTTTCCTAATATTAATGTGATTGAGTAAATATTCTTGGAGAAGAATGATTTGCTAAGAAAAACTTCTTTTATTCAAAATGATTGTACATTACCCCAGAGAAAATCATTGATGTTAATTTTTAACTTTGCCTATACTTCAGTGTTGTTAGTTTCTAAAGGCTGTGGAGTAATGTTACTTGGTTTCATTTGTTACTTGGTGCTTTGGATGCATGTGTATACAACCAATTCACTGAAATTGAAAAAAGAAATTCTTTTTAACCTACATTTAAAACTTTCTGAATTAAGTCCAATTTTTCATTTACTGCAGTTCTTATGCTATTAATTATGGAGTCATGCAACTTTAATTTGTGAATACTTATTGATGGCTGAAATACCAAGCCTCAAAAGTTACTTTAAGATTTGTGTTTTGGTCACCTTCTTGGGTACCACTGGCAGTATTCATAGAAATTGCTTTGCTACTGCATCTTGGTGGGTATAAGACAGCTCCTCAAAAGTAGGTCATTATGATCTACATTTCATGTTTCTTTGACTTCTCTCATTTTAAAGTCCAAGAATCGCTTCACTTATTGTCATACTTGCTTTGGTAGATGCTCAACTTAGCAGTCACTTTGATGTCAGGATGTCTGTACATCTGTCCATAAGCTAGATTAAGCTTAGATCTGGAATATAGCTATTAACAGATTTTACATGCAGACTTTGACCAGCATTTGAAATTTTATAATTTTGTTTAAGGTTGAACCAGATCCTGAATTCCCCACAGTGAAGTACCCAAATCCTGAGGAGGGGAAAGGGGCATTAGTAAGTATTTAACAGCATACAACCAGTTTGAAGAGCAATAGGCATTCAGACTTATCAACACATAGAATCAAATACATGTTTATCAACAGATTGAATAAGATGTATTTAAAGTTTATCAACAGGGAGGATGAAATGTATATGAAGTTGATCAGCAGAGAGATAAAATGTACAGTGGAACAATGCTATAATGCGATAATTGGGGTCCAAAAAATTGGATCGTGTTAATATCAGGGTTGTGTTAATGCAGGGTTTTACAGTATTTTACTTTTTTCAGAGAACAACTCATTGGCACATATACGTGTATTCACGTCTAATGTATATGCTGAATAGGGTATCAGTACCGTTTCATGGCATGCAGTTAATCCATAATGCTTGTAATAACATTGAAAAATTGCACACAGATTTACATATTCAACAATTTTGTCCCAGATCATTGTGTCTGAATTCAACGTCTAATATACAGCATGAACAGAGTATTGACACTGTTTACTTTCCATCTGATATCGTACCACCAGGGCTTTGCAGTTAATCCATAATACATGTAATTCCATTGCAAAAAGTGCATACATATTTAAACTATTCAGTAATTTTGTTACAGATCATTATGTGCCTGAATTCAATGAGAAAAATTAACAGCAAAATTAGGTTAAGAAATACGAAGCATGTGTATGGTTCATTAGGTTCCAGGGTCTATGAACGGTGTCTGTACAAATTTCATACTGCTAAAATTTTGTCATATGCGTTTTCGTGTACATTTATCCATTGCAAATTTCCAATAATGATCGCTTGTATGCCTATTCGTTTGAATGACTACAGCAAGAATAAATGACAGTCAACACATGCTTTCAGCATGCATATAACTTTTACTTCAGATTTTGTGAATTTTGAAAGACTTGCATTTGTGAACTTGCTTTTCCATAATGGTAAAATATTTTTATAAAAAATAGGAAATTAATAACGAGGTCATAAACAAACACCATACACATGTAAAACCAGAGAACTAAGTGCAGTACACCTGCAATGGTCACAAACCACTTTTTCTAAATTTGTTTAAGCTGAACGCATGTACAGTTTCATATCCTTTCAATTTCCAGCTAATAAAGCGGACATTATTTACTGGTCAACTGATTGCGTCTAATAACATCGCCAAGCCCAGCAAACATGTTGGCAGCTTTAAATTTTTGATGTTTATTAAATTGTGAGAATATTTTATCAACCACCGCATTGTCTGATGCTTGGTTGTATATGCAGTTAAAGAAGAAGCACATGTTTGAGCAACAATTTTATACAGAACTAATTGAAGACAATCACAAAGATGATTTACTGGCTTTATTCATGAATCAGTAATAAGTAACATTTCCGATAATGTTTATTTTGGCATAATACTTCAAGAACCTGGTGAAATTGTTAAATTTGAGAAGCTACGCCACAATCGTATACTTAAAAAAAAAAATAGTTTTTCTGGTACGAGAAAAATACACATACATGTATTTCAAATTTCAGGAACCATGCCAAGATCATATTATATTTGAATACATATGTGAACTCTTCCCCAAAATGATAAACGTTTTACACACTATTTCTCGTACTTAAAAAAAAATAATCCCAGTACGAGAAAAATACACGTACATGTATTTAAATTTCAGGAACCATGCCACGATCATTTTATATTCGAAATCATACGCGATCTCTTCCCCAAAAAGATAATATATTTTTTATACAATATTTCACTTACTTGGAACAAAAAATATTTTTTCATGTGCGAATAAATATACAAAATTTTGTGAGCCATGCCATGGCCATGTTATATCCGAATTTGTGTTATCGCAGGGCATGTTATGGCAGGGTTGCACTGTATTTAAAAAGTTTATCAACAGATAGGATAAAATGTATGTAAAGATCAACAGAAATAATGTAAATAATGTATGTAAAGTATATCAACAGAGAGGATAAAATGTCTTAAAAGTTTGTCAAGAGATTGGAGTAAAAGTATGTTAAGTGTATCAGCAGATTAGTTTAAAGTTTATGTCAAGTTTATCAACAGATAGGATAAAATGTATGTAAGGTATATCAACAAGAATGATATAATGTATGTAAGGTATATCAAAAGAGAGGATAAAAAGTTTTTAAACTTTGTGAAGAGATTGGATAAAATGTATGTCATGTGTATCATCAGATAGGTTAAAGTGCATGTTAAGTTTATTAACAGATAGGATAAAGTGCATGTCAAGTTTTTCAACAGATAGGATTTAGTGCATGTCAAGTTTATCAACAGATAGGTTAAAATGCATGTTGGGTTTTTCAACAGAATGGATAAAGTGCATGTCAGGTTTTTCAACAGATAGGATAAAGTGTATGTTAAGTTTATCAACAGATAGGATAAAGTACATGTTAAGTTTTTCAACAGATAGGATAAAGTGCATGTCAAGTTTTTCAACAGATAGGATAAAGTGCATGTCAAGTTTTTCAACAGATAGGTTAAAGTGCATGTCAGGTTTTTCAACAGATAGGATAAAGTGCATGTCAAGTTTTTCAACAGATAGGTAAAGTGCATGTCAGGTTTTTCAACAGATAGGATAAAGTGCATGTCAAGTTTTTCAACAGATAGGATAATTTGCATGTCGTGTTTTTCAACAGATAGGTTAAAATGCATGTCAGGTTTATCAACAGATAGGATAAAGTGCATGTCAGGTTTTTCAACAGATAGGATAAAGTGCGTGTCAAATTTTTCAACAGATAGGTTAAAGTGCCTGTCAGGTTTTTCAACAGATAGGATAAAGTGCATGTTAAGTTTATCAACAGATATGATAAAGTGCATGTTAATTTTTTCAACAGATCGGATAAAGTGCATGTCAAGTTTTTCAACAGATAGGATAAAGTGCATATCAAGTTTTTCAACAGATAGGATAAAGTGCATGTCAAGTTTTTCAACAGATAGGTTAAAGTGCATGTCAAGTTTTTCAACAGATAGGATAAAGTGCATGTCAAGTTTTTCAACAGATAGGATAAAGTGCTTGTCAAGTTTTTCAACAGATAGGTTAAAGTGCATGTCAGGTTTTTCAGCAGATAGGATAAAGTGCATGTCAAGTTTTTCAACAGATAGGTTAAAGTGCATGTCAAGTTTTTCAACAGATAGGATAAAGTGCATGTCAAGTTTTTCAACAGGTTAAAATGCATGTCAAGTTTTTCAACAGATAGGATTAAGTGCATGTCAGGTTTTTCAACAGATAGGTAAAGTGCATGTCAAGTTTTTCAACAGATAGGTTAAAGTGCATGTCAAGTTTTTCAACAGATAGGATAAAGTGCATGTCACGTTTTTCAACAGATAGGTAAAGTGCATGTCAAGTTTTTCAACAGGTTAAAATGCATGTCAAGTTTTTCAACAGATAGGATAAAATGCATGTCAGGTTTTTCAACAGATAGGTAAAGTGCATGTCAGGTTTTTGAACAGATAGGATAAAGTGCATGTCAAGTTTTTCAACAGATAGGTATAGTGCATGTCAAGTTTTTCAACAGATAGGATAAAGTGCATGTCAAGTTTTTCAACAGATAGGATAAAGTGCGTGTCAACTTTTTCAACAGATAGGTAAAGTGAATGTCAAGTTTTTCAACAGATAGGATAAAGTGCATGTCAGGTTTTTCAACAGATAGATTAAAATGCATGTCAAGTTTTCAACAGATAGGATAAAGTGCATGTCAAGTTTTTCAACAGATAGGATAAAGTGCATGTCAGGTTTTTCAACAGATAGGATAAAGTGCATGTCAAGTTTATCAATAGATAGGATAAAGTGCATGTCAACTTTTTCGACAGATAGGTAAAGTGCATGTCAAGTTTTTCAACAGATAGGATAAAGTGCATGTCAAGTTTATCAATAGATAGGATAAAGTGCATGTCAAGTTTTTCAACAGATGGGATAAAGTGCATGTCAAGTTTTTCAACAGATAGGATAAAGTGCATGTCAGGTTTTTCAACAGATAGGATAAAGTGCATGTCAAGTTTTTCATCAGATAGGTTAAAATGCATGTCAAGTTTTTCAACATATAGGATAAAGTGCATGTCAGGTTTTTCAACAGATATAATAAAGTGCATGTCAGGTTTATCAACAGATAGGTTAAAATGCATGTCAAGTTTTTCAACAGATAGGATAAAGTGCATGTCAAGTTTTTCAACAGATAGGATAAAGTGCATGTTAAGTTTTTCAACAGATAGGATAAAGTTCATGTCATGTTTTTCAACAGATAGGATAAAGTGCATGTCAAGTTTATCAATAGATAGGATAAAGTGCACGTCAAGTTTTTCAACTGATAGGATGAAGTGCATGTCAAGTTTTTCAACAGATAGGTAAAGTGCATGTCAAGTTTTTCAACAGGTTAAAATGCATGTCAGGTTTTTCAACAGATAGGATAAAGTGCATGTCAAGTTTTTCAACAGATAGGATAAAGTGCATGTCAGGTTTTTCAACAGATAGGATAAAGTGCATGTCAAGTTTTTCAACAGATAGGTTAAAATGCATGTCAAGTTTTTCAACAGATAGGATAAAGTGCATGTCAGGTTTTTCAACAGATAGGTTAAAATGCATGTCAAGTTTATCAACAGATAGGTTAAAGTGCATGTCAAGTTTTTCAACAGATAGGTTAAAGTGTATGTCAAGTTTTTCAACAGATAGGATAAAGTGCATGTCAGGTTTATCAACAGATAGGTTAAAATGCATGTCAAGTTTTTCAACAGATAGGTTAAAATGTTTGTCAAGTTTTTCAACAGATAGGATAAAATGCATGTCAAGTTTTTCAACAGATAGGTTAAAATGCATGTCAAGGTTTTCAACAGATAGGATAAAGTGCATGTCAAGTTTTTCAACAGATAGGTTAAATGCATGTCAAGTTTTTCAACAGATAGGTTAAATGCATGTCAAGTTTTTCAACAGATAGGATAAAGTGCATGTCAGGTTTTTCAACAGATAGGATAAAGTGCATGTCAAGTTTATCAATAGATAGGATAAAGTGCATGTCAAGTTTTTCAACAGATAGGATAAAGTGCATGTCAGGTTTTTCAACAGATAGGATAAAGTGCATGTCAAGTTTTTCAACAGATAGGTAAAGTGCATGTCAAGTTTTTCAACAGATCAGATAGGTAAAGTGCATGTCAAGTTTTTCAACAGATAGGTAAAGTGCATGTCAAGTTTTTCAACAGATAGGATAAAGTGCATGTAAAGTTTATCAACAAATAGGATAATTTGCGTGTCGTGTTTTTCAACAGATAGGTTAAAATGCATGTCAGGTTTATCAACAGATAGGATAAAAGTGCATGTCGTGTTTTTCAACAGATAGGATAAAATGCATGTCAAGTTTATCAACAAATAGGATAATTTGCATGTCATGTTTTTCAACAGATAGATTAAAATGCATGTCAAGTTTTTCAGCGGATAGGATAAATTTATGTTTCATCAACATATATTATGTTGTATCAGATACATATGTAACAACACTGAAGTTTTGATAAAAGCCAAATATACTGCTCTTCATCTTTGGGGGGATCATGTTAATTTGACATCTTTTTTGGGAAAGCATTTTTGTGGATCAAGTTAACTCGACATCTATTAGAACAAAGCCTTTTTCGGGGGTGGGGTGAAATTTGAACTCGACATGTTTTAGAGGAAAGTATTTTTGGGGGATGTTGAGTCGGTATCTATATGGGAAAAAACATTTTCTTGGGATGATGTTAACTTGTGGTCCTTTAGGCTTCTATCACTGTAATGGCATACAGAAATGTAGCACTATGTATACTGGGTCATAGTTAAGCCAGTGGCCAAAGAACATGGGATGAAAAGCAGGACCATTCTGTCAGCACAGTGCATGTGCTGCAGTAAGAGAATAAAATCTGCTATTTCACAGTTACCGACACTAAAACCGTAAACTATGAGTAACATTGTATGTAGCAACAAACCTGGTCTTGTTTATGTTCATACAAAATACAAAGATATGTTCATGCACACAGATTTAGTGACAGAAGTATTTCTGTTTTTCATGTACAAATTTTTAAAGCTGATATTCTTATTTAATATGATTAGTGGGTTGACCTCTATAAATTAGACCTGAAAGTTTTAATGTTTTATATTCCTGTTAAAAGTTTTAAAACTGATATTCCTATTTAACATGAGTATCAGGGTGACATCTATAAATTAGACCTGGAAGGTTTAAGGTCTCATGTGAGAACATAATGGCAATTACTAAAGAATTTATTAAATACATGTGCAGAAAGTAGATTGAAGGAGAGCCAATGTCATGTAAATACAGTTTTTTTCTGAGTCCATCATTGCAATGGCTTCTTCAGTACATCAGATGTAAAATAGCACAGCTGATACAGATTATTATGCTGTTATACATAATTAGTGTCCGTTGTAAACATGTTATGAGATTGAGGTATGTTTTGATTGTAGATAAAATGGTTGTAGAACCAGACCAGGTCAAATAACAACTGGATGTGAATTGTTATTAGTCATTGTGGTGGCTGCAGTATTGACCAGGTCAAAAGAATTTATGACCATGTGTGTTACACTGAATAAAAATATAACGCACACATAATTAAGGCAGGTTTTTTTGTAAAAATTTATTTAAGGGCATATTTTTAAAAAACTTAGTTGTATAATACATGTAAGCACCATATTGTGACATAACATATGGCAGTGTCATTGACAGCAAAGTATAATGTAACACATCAGTATATTTGACAGCAGAATGTGACATAATATATGGCAGTGTCATTGACAGCAAAGTATAATGTAACACATCAGTATATTTGACAGCAGAATGTGACATAATATATGGCAGTGTCATTGACAGCAAAGTATAATGTAACACATCAGTATATTTGACAGCTGAATGTGACATAACATATGGCAGTGTCATTGACAGCAAAGTATAATGTAACACATCAGTATATTTGACAGCAGAATGTGACATAATATATAGCAGTGTCATTATCGCAGTGTAGCATAACAAAACAGTCATTGACAGCTCAATGTAAAAGCAGTATCATTTGCAGCACAGTATAACATACCAGTGCCATTGAAAGCAGTGAAACATAACATGTAGCAGTATCATTTAAAGCTCAGGGTCAGCATCTAGCAGTGTACTTAAAACCACATTGTGACAACACATAGCAATGTCGTTGACATTACAGTTTGACAGCAGTATCATTAATAACACAATGTGATATAATACATGGCATTGTTATTACAAGCACAATATGACAACACATTGGCAGTACATGACATAGAGTCATTGATAGTACAGTGCAACATAAAACAGCAGTCAGTAGCAGTAGTGTGATATAACACATAGCAGTCATTGACAGCACAATGTGATATAACGCATAGCACTGTCAGTAACAGTCTCGTGTGACATCAAACATAGCAGTATCATTAGCAGTACAATGTGACCTAATAGCTGTACAAAGTCTTTACAGTTATGATTGTGTGATAAATAGAATCTCAAGGCCCTATTCCGCAAAACTGGAATTTATGAAATATTTGAATACTACAATATGCCAAAGGCAGCTTAGTTTAGTTGATTAATTTCTTCTTCGAATACATTTCCCAATCACATTACGTTGGAAATATTAGCCTGCTACCTCATGAATCCAGCCTACTAAAAGATGAAAATTGTCTTTATTGTCTTTCTATTGGTAGACAAAGGGCAGTAACTATTGCCCAATACCTCTCCTTGATTCCACTAGGTGTCTCCTGTTTTTAGCTTTACTGTGTCCTGAGACGCACACAGTGCAATAGCTTCCAACAATCCAGCCCTTTTTTGTGTTCCTATTGACCCATCCAATGTTCATTTTGCATTTATAATGCAGATTTATTGATCTGCTGCAGGTTGTATGTTTTTTTAAATACAATTTCTGCCGATATTTGGAGAGATTTGTCACTTGTTAGGAGTTCGTCTTGCAGGACCACCGTCCCACCATGCTATCATTGACCTTACACAAGGTCATTATGGGTTAGCATTCATTTGACTTTATTCCTTCATCTGTCCACTATGGAGCTCGTAATAGTGAAATCTGAATTGTGCTTGATAATTATGGTTAATTTATTCGTATTTTGTGCTGTTTTGATGGAATTATTATTAACCAAGCATGCAGCATAAGTTTTATACAGGGCCATAGGTTTCTGATATAACACTTCGCCGATCTGTTAGTTCTGACTGTTTTTAGGAGGGCCATAGGTTTCTGATATAACACTTCGCCGATCTGTTAGTTCTGACTGTTTTTAGGAACCTAGTAATTGCACACATTGCTAGTTTCTGCTTTAGTTTATGTGTATTATGTCGTTTTAGCATGTATCAGTTAAACATTCCTTAGGCCACTTCAGAGCATGGAAATTTACCATGACTCCTGTTTTGTTTATGTTATGTATACATAGTTTCTATTACGCAGCATCTATAACATGTGGTTACGAAACTATTTTGTTTCAGTGACCTAGTAATTTCAACATATTACTAGTTTCTACTTAGGTGTGTTTGTTGTATCAGAGAATGGTAGCCTACCATGACTATGCTTCAGTTTATATGTAAAGGATAAAGGAGGATAAAGGAGTAGACCATCCGTTGCTGAATAAGATGCATCAATCAGTACAGCAGTCGAAGCTGCACTCACTTCAGTCTGAGCAAAAACATTAGGGGAATATTTTAGGCAACCCAGACGTGGTAAGCCTCCACGTATGTCCAAGCACAGCCTTCTGGCCGGTAAGTCGGGGTGCATGGGATTTACGATTGATCAGCTGGACCCAAATAATAATAATAATGCTGCCACTGTGACACCAGCCAACACTGGCTGTCGCATCGACATTACCAGCAGTCCACCTGTCCCAACATGGAGACCTCTTGGCTGGAACGGGCCAACTACACAATATTTATGGGGATGTTAGTGATAGATCCATCCATCTAGCTGGCAACATATCATTATTTCACTGGTGATTTCAATGAGAAATCTGCCCATTCAGCCATGCCTTTGTAGCAGTTGGCACAGGTGTGTGCCGGACCAACATATATACAGCGACAGTGCTACAAAGGCCAGTAGTGCAGCAATGCCAACAGCATAATAAAGGCTGGATATACCAGCAGTGCTGGAAAGGCCAACAGTGTGGGAAAAGAAGGCAATGCATGCAGTGCTGGAAAGGATGGCAGTGCAGTGATAGCGACAGTGCTGTCTTTACAGGCAATGTCGGATATTAGAGTACTCACGGCTTATATACAAGGGAGAGCTCGTGTCTTGCACAGATACGACTGAGTGGAGTCACCAAGGCCACCTGGCGTGACTTATGCTGAGCTTGAAGCTGAGCTTGATGAGAACCCAGTGCACAGTAATAGTGATGAGTCATCGATAGTCACAAGTGCACCCACATTGACCCCAATCATGCCATAGTACAGTGGCTGTATGAAACCAGTTTGAACTCACTGGATCCCCCTGTTCCCTCTGAAGAGGGGGAGCTGATCCAGATCAGTCAGAGGGGCTTTGGGTTTCATTCTCTCGCCCCTCCACACGATACACCATCAGATCAGGAGATGGAAGCCTTTTGATAACCTGGTCGCTCATAAAAGGCATGGAAGTTTGTGCTAAGGACATATTCCCCAATGAGTTACTCAAGACTTGTTTTTGGCATGCAAATAGCAGATGGAGGGGGGTGGGGTGAAATTTGAACTCGACATGTTTTAGAGGAAAGTATTTTTGGGGGATGTTGAGTCGGTATCTATATGGGAAAAAACATTTTCTTGGGATGATGTTAACTTGTGGTCCTTTAGGCTTCTATCACTGTAATGGCATACAGAAATGTAGCACTTTGTATACTGGGTCATAGTTAAGCCAGTGGCCAAAGAACATGGGATGAAAAGCAGGACCATTCTGTCAGCACAGTGCATGTGCTGCAGTAAGAGAATAAAATCTGCTATTTCACAGTTACCGACACTAAAACCGTAAACTATGAGTAACACTGTATGTAGCAACAAACCTGGTCTTGTTTATGTTCATACAAAATACAAAGGTATGTTCATGCACACAGATTTAGTGACAGAAGTATTTCTATTTTTCATGTACAAATTTTTAAAGCTGATATTCTTATTTAATATGATTAGTGGGTTGACCTCTATAAATTAGACCTGAAAGTTTTAATGTTTTATATTCCTGTTAAAAGTTTTAAAACTGATATTCCTATTTAACATGAGTATCGGGGTGACATCTATAAATTAGACCTGGAAGGTTTAAGGTCTCATGTGAGAACATAATGGCAATTACTAAAGAATTTATTAAATACATGTGCAGAAAGTAGATTGAAGGAGAGCCAATGTCATGTAAATACAGTTTTTTTCTGAGTCCATCATTGCAATGGCTTCTTCAGTACATCAGATGTAAAATAGCACAGCTGATACAGATTATTATGCTGTTATACATAATTAGTGTCCATTGTAAACATGTTATGAGATTGAGGTATGTTTTGATTGTAGATAAAATAGTTGTAGAACCAGACCAGGTCAAATAACAACTGGATGTGAATTGTTATTAGTCATTGTGGTGGCTGCAGTATTGACCAGGTCAAAAGAATTTATGACCATGTGTGTTACACTGAATAAAAATATAACGCACACATAATTAAGGCAGGTTTTTTTGTAAAAATTTATTTAAGGGCATATTTTTAAAAAACTTAGTTGTATAATACATATAAGCACCATATTGTGACATTGACAGCAAAGTTTAATGTAACACATCAGTATATTTGACAGCAGAATGTGACATAATATATGGCAGTGTCATTGACAGCAAAGTATAATGTAACACATCAGTATATTTGACAGCAGAATGTGACATAATATATGGCAGTGTCATTGACAGCAAAGTATAATGTAACACATCAGTATATTTGACAGCAGAATGTGACATAATATATGGCAGTGTCATTGACAGCAAAGTATAATGTAACACATCAGTATATTTGACAGCTGAATGTGACATAACATATGGCAGTGTCATTGACAGCAAAGTATAATGTAACACATCAGTATATTTGACAGCTGAATGTGACATAACATATGGCAGTGTCATTGACAGCAAAGTATAATGTAACACATCAGTATATTTGACAGCAGAATGTGACATAATATATAGCAGTGTCATTATCGCAGTGTAGCATAACAAAGCAGTCATTGACAGCTCAATGTAAAAGCAGTATCATTTGCAGCACAGTATAACATACCAGTGCCATTGAAAGCAGTGAAACATAACATGTAGCAGTATCATTTAAAGCTCAGGGTCAGCATCTAGCAGTGTACTTAAAACCACATTGTGACAACACATAGCAATGTCGTTGACATTACAGTTTGACAGCAGTATCATTAATAACACAATGTGATATAATACATGGCATTGTTATTACAAGCACAATATGACAACACATTGGCAGTACATGACATAGAGTCATTGATAGTACAGTGCAACATAAAACAGCAGTCAGTAGCAGTAGTGTGATATAACACATAGCAGTCATTGACAGCACAATGTGATATAACGCATAGCACTGTCAGTAACAGTCTTGTGTGACATCAAACATAGCAGTATCATTAGCAGTACAATGTGACCTAATACCTGTACAAAGTCTTTACAGTTATGATTGTGTGATAAATAGAATCTCAAGGCCCTATTCAGCAAAACTGGAATTTATGAAATATTTGAATACTACAATATGCCAAAGGCAGCTTAGTTTAGTTGATTAATTTCTTCTTCGAATACATTTCCCAATCACATTACGTTAGAAATATTAGCCTGCTACCTCATGAATCCAGCCTACTAAAAGATGAAAATTGTCTTTATTGTCTTTCTATTGGTAGACAAAGGGCAGTAACTATTGCCCAATACCTCTCCTTGATTCCACTAGGTGTCGCCTGTTTTTAGCTTTACTGTCCTGAGACGCACACAGTGCAATAGCTTCCAACAATCCAGCCCTTTTTTGTGTTCCTATTGACCCATCCAATGTTCATTTTGCATTTATAATGCAGATTTATTGATCTGCTGCAGGTTGTATGTTTTTTTAAATACAATTTCTGCCGATATTTTGAGAGATTTGTCACTTGTCGGGACTTTGTCTTGCAGGACCACCGTCCCACCACGCTATCATTGACCTTACACAAGGTCATTATGGGTTAGCGTTCATTTGACTTTATTCCTTCATCTGTCCACTATGGAGCTCGTAATAGTGAAATCTGAATTCTGCTTGATAATTATGGTTAATTTATTCGTATTTCATGCTGTTTTGATAGAATTATTATTAACCAAGCATGCAGCATACGTTTTATACAGGGCCATAGGTTTCTGATATAACACTTCACCGATCTGTTAGTTCTGACAGTGTTTTTAGGAACCTAGTAATTTCACACATTGCTAGTTTCTGCTTTAGTTTATGTGTATTATGTCGTTTTAGCATGTATCAGTTAAACATTCCTCAGGCCACTTCAGAGCATGGAAATTTACCATGACTCCTGTTTTGTTTATGTTATGTATACATAGTTTCTATTACGCAGCATCTATAACATGTGGTTACGAAACTGTTTTGTTTCAGTGACCTAGTAATTTCAACATATTACTAGTTTCTACTTAGGTGTGTTTGTTGTATCAGAGAATGGTAGCCTACCATGACTATGCTTCAGTTTATATGTATAGAGGATAAAGGAGTAGACCATCTGTTGCTGAATAAGATGCATCAATCAGTACAGCAGTCGAAGCTGCACTCTCTTCAGTCTGAGCAAAAACATTAGGGGAATATTTTAGGCAACCCAGACGGGGTAAGCCTCCACATATGTCCAAGCACAGTCTTCTGGCTGGTAAGTCGGGGTGCATGGGATTTATGATTGATCAGCTGGACCCAAATAATAATAATAATGCTGCTGCTGTGACACCAGCCAACACTGGCAGTCGCATCGACATTACCAGCAGTCCACCTGTCCCAACATGGAGACCTCTTGGCTGGAACGGGCCAACTACACAATATTTATGGGGATGTTAGTGATAGATCCATCCATCTAGCTGGCAACATATCATTATTTCACTGGTGATTTCAATGAGAAATCTGCCCATTCAGCCATGCCTTTGTAGCAGTTGGCACAGGTGTGTGCCGGACCAACATATATGCAGCGACAGTGCTACAAAGGCCAGTAGTGCAGCAATGCCAACAGTACAATAAAGGCTGGATATACCGGCAGTGCTGGAGAGGCCAACAGTGTGGGAAAAGAAGGCGATGCATGCAGTGCTGGAAAGGATGGCAGTGCAGTGATAGTGACAGTGCTGTCTTTACGGGCAATGTCGGATATTAGAGTACTCACGGCTTATATACAAGGGAGGCTCATGTCTTGCACAGATACAACTGAGTGGAGTCGTCAAGGCCACCTGGCGTGACTTATGCTGAGCTTGAAGCTGAGCTTGATGAGAACCCAGTGCACAGTAATAGTGATGAGTCATCGATAGTCACAAGTGCACCCACATTGACCCCAATCATGCAATAGTACAGTGGCTGTATGAAACCAGTTTGAACTCACTGGATCCCCCTGTTCCCTCTGAAGAGGGGGAGCTGATCCAGATCAGTCAGAGGGGCTTTGGGTTTCATTCCCTCGCCCCTCCACACGATACACCATCAGATCAGGAGATGGAAGCCTTTTGATAACCTGGTCGCTCATAAAAGGCATGGAAGTTTGTGCTAAGGACATATTCCCCAATGAGTTACTCAAGACTTGTTTTTGGCATGCAAATAGCAGATGGAGGCTCATCATCAACTGGAGTCTCCTCAAAATATTCAAGACTGGGGAAGACAATGTCATTCCACCTCCCCGTCAGATGGGGTGAGTATGCCATTAGTCTCAATCTGACAGATGTATACCTCCATGTCCCTATCCACCCCATCTGTTGCTAGTTTCCACATTTATCACGACACTGTCATCAACTCACTGTTCTTCCCTTTGGCCCTCATCAATTCCTGGGCTTCCAGTCACACTAGAGACTATGCCATCTCCCTGTTCTGGGCATCATCTATATCAATGGCAGCATACCTGGGCAGCATCTTAAAGAAACAGATGGTAAGTTTTATCCTACTCCAAAGCAGAATGATCTCTCTTCTCTGCTAGATCATCCAGGTTCAGACCTCTGTACATCCCCTAATTTTGTCCATTTGGGCACGGATTTCTTAACCCACCAGAATTTGTTGCATCCCCTTGTGTTCATGCTAACAGAATCGCTGAACGCGTCAAGTCCATTTCCATTAAGACTTGGATTTCATCGGGAGAGTTCTTGCAGCTCCTTGGCTATCATATGGTAGCAGACTTGACCCCCACCATTGGCACCCTGTTTTACATCCTCTTAATCAAGTAGTCAAGATCACCTGAAATTCAATCATTCCTACATCAGAGGGACAATCCATTAGAATCCTGCTGAAGAACCCCAGGTGGAAATAACCTAAAGTACTGCTGCCTGTGCACATGATGGGAGTACCAACCTGTTGCTGACCTTCACTACCATTAGCAACACCTGGGGAATGACCTCTGTGTATGAACATCCCAGAAAACAAGGCTGTCATAATTCCATTTCATTTCGGTAAAGATCGATCCTGAGGGCAAAATGGTCCTCTTTTGATCTGACAACACTGTGGTGTTGACCTATATCCTCAAGCAGGGGGGTACCAGTCCACTTGTCCAGTGTTCTTATTTGCATGTTTCTACATGGGTGCAACAATCTCCATATCAACATACAATTCAGACACCATCTGGCTGCATCAGTGGCTTCACAGAGAATCAATCCAAAAGGGGTCACGTCCTTCACACAGAATGTCCCCTCCATCAGTTGGTCATCACCCAGATTCACACACTTCAAAGGCATCCGATGATCAACCGCTTGGCGACAAGGTAGAATCAGCATCTACCCACTTTTGTCTCTCCAGTTCAAGACACAGCAGCTTAAGCTGTGAGGTGCATTGTCAGCCATCTGAGAGGAGCCATGAGCCTGTGCCACCCCTCCTATGGTGCTGCAATTACGTCGTCAGAATGGCAATATTACTCTGATAGCCCCTCTTTGAGGGTACAAGCCCTGTATCACCAATCTAATTTTCCCAATGATAATACATCCAGGAAGATTCAGGCCAACCTGAATTGACTGTCCTCTTCTTCTACTAGCTCGGCCTTTACCAGTACAGCCTTGCGAGTCAGACAAATCAAACCTTTATTTGTGGAGAGAATCTCAAGAGTAACCATCTATATCACATATCTGCGTGCCTCCATCCCTCAATTGGCCCACTTTCTCTGGCTTTGTTCTTGGAGAACAAACAGTTGGACCCCATTCATTACCAAAGGCTACTGCTCTATGATATTGGACAAATTCCACATGTTTGTGTGGAATAGAGACATATCAGATCTTTTAGACAATACTGGTCTCCATGACCAATATCTCTTTTGAACTTCTAGCCTACACATTGCTAAAGTCATTATCATACAGACCATGTTTACTGATAGCTTCAGCTTTAGCATGCAGAATAAGAGGGCTGCATTCCCCTTTATGAACACCTGAATTCTCTTCAGTTACGATTGGAGGGTTTGGTGTTTCTCAAGATACCATCAGGATTTGTAGCATAAAACAGAATATCATCTGTTGGTAGTCAACCATTATCCCTGCTCACTTTCTTCCATAGCCAGGTCGAGAACAGCAGCCATGCAAGATTCTGTTCACACCCTCAGGGGTCAATGATCTCTGACACATTCTGACATCATGGCAGAGGTGACATTGAGCATGATGATCTCTCAGATATGTTAGACAATTTGATTTCCAGCAACCAAAATCCATAACATTATTTCCAAAATGGAATTTGTCTTGGGTTCTAATTTAGCTCGATTCAAGCAAGTTTGAATCTCTTTGCTCATAACTTTAACTTTCACATGCAGGATCAGTGAGCTACATGCCCTTTCAGTCGACCCGAACTATCTTCTGTTCAATTTGGATCATTCAGTAGTCCTCCTTACACAACCAGGCCTAGTGCCAAGAATCAGTTGTCATCGATAGGTAACCAATGAGTTGTCATTTATCCTCTCTTTCCGGTAGACAAGTCTAGAGAGGCAGCCATGCAAGATCCTGTCTGCACCCTCAAGCACTACTTGAGACGTACAGAGACAAGTCATGGCATGAGCAAAGTCTCTTCTCACGTGGCTTGCTGCTAAATTTATGCAATCTCTGTGAGGCAGAACACAGGATATCACACTTCATGAACTTTATTCCTGGTTGAAGGGGTTCATATGCTTGTTGTACTCTGACGTCTCACCAGATCAGAGTAGCCTCATCTCTGCGTCCTCAAGCACTACTTGAGACACACAGAGACGAGTCATGACATGCAAATATCACTTACTTCTGGTCAAGATTAGAAAACAAGGCATCACCCCATAAGCCCTTGCTTCGTGGTTGAAGTTATATGCTCAGCATACTCAGAGATATCTCGAGATCAGAGTTGCCTCATGAGGATTACAGCTGAGAAGATTAGAGCCATTTCTGTGAGCCTCGCTTTTGAATGCATTGTTTTGATACGAAACATTATAGAAGCTGTTGGCTGGCATGCAGAGTCAACCTTCTCAAGTTTTTACCTCAGAGATTTAGCATCGCAGCGACAAATGTTGGATCTGGTAGGACCAGTGGCCGGAGCACAGATGGCCACCTGACCCAACTAGACAATATCAACACAGCCCACTAGCTTCACTGGATTCGCCAGTGAAAATTATGGTTGGTGAAAAGATGTCATCCGTGTTTGTGTGTGTATATATATATCCCAGATCAAGGGATATCAGGCTGTGTATCTTAGGCCATTAGGAGAAAGGGTTATCTTTCATATGGGGAATCCAGCCACTCATTTCCAGAAGGATACCAGAGGAAGAGGCTGGATGCTCAGCATCCCCTTCTATTACTTACTCTCCTAACTTAATGTGATTGGGGAACATATTCAAAGGAGAAAGCAAATTTTTAATGTAAATTATGTTTCTCTGAGAATGCTTACCTCATCACATTGCCTAAACCTCCCAACAGTCCTGCCATGTGAGCATCCAGGTTAATGTCTCAGCTAAAAAACAAACAAACTGGCAACATCTGGTGGTATCTAGGGGAGGTAATGGGCAAGAGTTACTGCCTTTGTCTATCTAAAAATAGACACTAAGACGATTTTCGTCTTTTAGTAGAGCTGGATTCATGAGGTAGAAGGATAATATTCCTAATGTAATGTGAACAGGAAAGTATTCTTGGAAAAACATAACTTACTTTAAATATGTGCTTTCTTACCCAATGAACACTTTTGTAAAACATGTTTGCTCACTTTCCTTCCAGATCCTTGCTATGAAGACAGCTGATGAGCATGACAGTCCAGTAATTTTGGCAAATGATCCTGATGCTGACAGGCTGGCATTGGCAGAAAAGTCTCCAAGGTTAAACTTGTTAATACCTATGGTGAACTGGTTCAGTTAATATATAATGATTGGTATCCCCAAGCTTTAGAGAATTCAGACACAAATAATGACAAGAAAAAAGTATTTCTTATACAAGTTGTTTATTCATGATTGTGGTCCATATTTTGAAGAAACTAATCTTATTTGCATGATCTAGCAGTGTATTTTTGCTGTGTTTTTGTTTCTTTCAACTATTTATTTAAATGCATAAATGTAAAGATTTCACATGTTGAATTTGCATGCAAAACATTTAAACAAAATCAGTATGAGATTATATCTAATTGTTTGCATCCAAATAATATTACTTCCTAGGACAAGTATGCATTGATTAAACTGGTGTCAGTGAATTCTGTATGAGAATGCCAAAATGTATTGTCACAGTCATAGAATAAACCTTAAGTATTTTCATTTTCACTGTTTTACAGACAGTATATAATTTATTATACAGTTATTCTTTAAAAAATGTATAGTCATGATTATTCTATGAATTAATTTAAAATGACGATACAAATGATATGTCCTTCCTAATTCTTGTATTGTCAGCTAAATCATTAAGAATTTAAAAAGCCACAATTTGTAATATTAGAATTGTCAGAAATAACAAAAATGAAAAATATTGTATACTAAATATTCATTTGGACTTGGTGATGTTTCTACTAATTAAAGAATAATATCTCTACAAAAACTGTCTTTGGTAAGCTTGTCAACTTTGTAAAATTAAGTTCTCCATAAATTCTGAATACCTTTTTATAAAAGTCTTGCCACAATCCTTTTTTATTTTTAAGTAGTCCTTATCTAATGCGTCTACTGATAAATATATTTGAGTTATATTTAACCCTCCCTCTATGGCTGGATGTCCCACCCTACTACATGTACCACATTCGTCAGAAAATATCTTGCTGTCGTTTTAGGTTCAGATATTTGTAAGCATTCTTTCAGTGTATTCAGTTGCTTTGAGAGAACACCTAAAGAAGAATCAAAGGTTTCATAATATGTCAGAAAGAGAAACTGAACTGGCAAGATTTAGTGGTCTTTTTGTTTGTTTCCTATTTTAAATAGTGGGAAGGCATGGTATCCATTGTGACCATTATTTGTTGTAAAGGCAATGTCAGTAAGAATTGGCATTCAATCCATTGATATTTCTAATGTATTAGTTACATGGTTTGTTAGTAACCTGGTATGGAACGATAACTCTATGGTCTATATTAGTAAAAATTGTCATTTAGTCCATTGATATTATTAGTTATTTGGTTTGCTATGGAATGATTCCTGGTATGGTTAATATCTATAATAAATGGCCCACAAGCCCTTTCTTCATGGCTGAAGTGGGTTGTATGGTCAGTGTACTTAGAAATCTCACCAGATCAGAGTCACCTCATTCATGAAGATTATGGCTCGGAAGCTTCAATCCATCTATGCAAGCCCTACATTTGAACATAACGTTTGATCTAAGATATCATAGAAGCTGTTGGCTTGCATGTAGAGTCAACCATTTCTAGTTTTTGTCTCAGAGATTTAGCATCACAGAGGAAATCCTTACATCTGATTGGTCCGGTGGTGGCAGCATTGACAGCCATCAGACCCCACTAGATCAATCAATACAGCCTATTAGTTTTGCAGGATTCACCAGTGAAATTTTATAGGTCGGTAAGATTTAAATATTCATCTTCTTAACTACATGTAAGAGGCAAAGACCAGGTGACCCCAGGATGTATTGTAATTAAGAGAACAGGTTATTATTCACGTGAGGAGTCAACCATCATTCCCTTGGATACCTGAGGTAGAGGTCAGATGCTCACCATTCCCTCCTCCTATGACCGCTCCGGTGGCCTAGTGGTTAGAGTGTCCACCTCGGATGCGGGATGTTGTGGGTTTGATCCCCGGCCGAGTCAGACCAAAGACTTTCCAAAATGGTACTAACAGCTGCCTCACTTGGCACTTAGCATTAAGAGGTTAGTGTTAGGACTGGTCGGCCTGGTGTCAGTATAATGTGACTAGGTGGGACATCATGCTACATGTCTGCGGCATGATGCCCCAGTGCTAGACATCACTATAAAATGTCACACTACAGACATCGTAGCGATATGACTGAAAAATTGTTAAAGCTATGTTAAAAATCCAAAGCACACACACACACACACACACACACACACACACACACACACACACACACACACACACCCTCCTCCTATTACTTACTCTCCTAACATAATGTGGTTGGGGAACGTATTCAAAAGAGAAAGCAAATTTTTAAGTAAATTGTGTTTCGCTGAGAATACTTACCCAATTGCCTTACTTAAAAACCCTGACCCACCCCACCATGTGAGCATTCCAATTAGTATATCACTCAGCTAAAAACTAGCGACACCTGGTGGTGACAGTGGGAGGTAATATGCAAGAGCTATTGACATTTGTTTATATGAGACAAGAAAAGCTGATTTTCGTCTTGCTGGATTCATGAGGTAGCAGGCTGATATTCCTAACATGATGTGAATGGGTAAGTATTCTTGGAGAAACATAATTTACTTAAAAATTTGCTTTCTATTTGAAGATCGTGTGTACTTGTCGGTTAGAATTTTACTTACAAATCTAAAGTATTATTTATTTTTCTTGGCCATAAGTTAACTTGACATGTCCATAAATTTCAGACTTACCTCAAGTGTAGCATAAGACCTGCACAGTTAGTTTTGATAACACTTACTCATTCAGTGTATGAATTGCACGATAGCAGTTTTGATTGGGTTTTTGTGTATGTGTCTATGTGTGTGTGTGTGTGTGTGTCTGTATACATACATACATACATACTTACATATATACATACATATACACATATATACACCACTCCCTCAATAACTCGTGCCCTGATAACTCGCAAATCCGCTTATAACGTGGGGTCAGGCGTGGAACCCATTTTTTCAACCAGAAAATACCCCAGAATTGATCCCTATTTATTGAACTTGAAGAAAATCGCTATCAAAATTGGTAATGGAAACTTTGATGTATCGCTCGTTTTATCGTCAAAAACGGTAGATAGGACTTGGAAATTTTATTCAGCTCTATGAAATGTCAAATTTAAAAATTGGTCTTAATTTTTTTTATGTTTTCTTTCCAAACGACATTTCTAGTACACCGCATTTAACGATATGTAAGGAAATTTTGATCAATGAAAATGTCACGCCAAGTGCAGGCAGTACATTAATAAATAAATACAAATTTAAAAACATTTTATCAACTGAAATTTGTGTTCAAGTTCTATCTTTTAGTTCCTTTTAAGCGTAATCGTCATAAATGCAATGTGTCCTCTTGTAATTAAATGTAAAATGCATCAATCTATCATAACAGCTATGTCCACGAGCATTTCTCTGAGAACCTAATTAAGTGCCAACCATGTTTTGATAACTGACTTCAGGAAGTATTTGTTGTATTGTTGCATTGAATTAAAAGCTGTCTTTTGTATTATCAAGTTAATTATGTCTTTTGAATCAAATAAAGAAGGTGTAATAAAATAAAAGTTAAAAGGCACGAAAATCCTACAAACCTCAAATCTAGCAGCCCCAGTCATATGTCGGGTGAACTCACTTCATTTGATCAATCAAACACTTATAAATGTTATTGTGTATGTAACATAAACTACCTTAAATTAACCGACTCTTTCATAACTGTGATCAAAGATAACCATTGTGGGCAAGCAAGTTTCTGAGAATTCTTGATCTGGCACTTAGAGATATGATAAGAAGTTTCATTATTACATCCAATGAAATCACGGCATCAATATTGTACTAATTAAACAATACAAAAATTGAGTTTTGATGTAGACAATTGTCTCACAAAATTAATGTAGTGTTTTTGAAAAAAAGAATCTTGCTTGGTGGTGTGCCAACAGTTAGTCTAGTTCCCTGCTCTCTGGCCTCCCGATTTGGCAGGATAATATTGAATACCACTATGGAAACCAGGCTCATCAAGAAAACAAAAAGCAGTGACATAATACAGATTTTTTGCATACACGTGATGGTTGTTGAAGCCAGTTGGAACGATCTTTCATATGTTGGACATTTTGAAAATAAATGTTATTTAAACAGAATAACGAACAACTTCATTAGAAAATCGTGTTATTAAAAATTATTATCAGTGTCATTGTAAAATGAGGATTCAGTCAATAAACAGCCCAGTTCCCTAATGCCACTTCCCACCCCCGGTTTTGTCAATATTAAAGTGAATTTTGTTCAACTTTTGGAGGTCCCTTGGTAACTCGTGTCTCGCTTATAGTACGGTCTGTGTTTGTGGACCCTGTTGTGTGCGAGTTATCTAGGGAGAGGTATATATATATATATATATATATACTTACGACAGTGCAATTATATAATAAAGTTGATCCGTGCATGAGAATTGTGGTCATAAATGACACCTTGTCACAGCAGAGACAGGTTTTACCAAATTAGTTACTTGGTTTGTTAGTGGTCTGGTATGGAAAGATACCTGTATAGTAATTATCAGTAAATGTTTTACAGTTGATCCATTGGTATTATTTATAATTTATTAGTGACAAGCTATGGTTAGTATCAGCCAAAATTGGCATTTGATCCATTGATATTATTAGTGAAATGGCTTTTTAGTGACCAAGTATGGAATGGTACCTGGTGTGGTCAATATCAGAAAAAATTGGCATTTGATCTGTTGATGTTGTTAATTACAAAGTTTGATGGTGACCTAGTTTAGATAATGTGTAATGTCAATATCAACAAAATTAGGATATTATTTTGTTAGTGATTGTGTTGGGAATGATACCAGTATGGTTATTATCAGTAAAAATAAGCATTTGAGTCATTTCATTGATATTAACTTGTTGGTTTGTTAGTGACCTGGTATGGAATGATAGCAGGTAAGGTCTCATACCAGGGTTTCACATAAAATACAAGGAACTAGTTAGAGGTGGGTTAAGATCTTCTACCTGATTATAATATTTACCTGATTATAATATTTACCTGATTAAAATGTTATAGTACAAACTGAATCAGGTCAGCAGTATCAAAGCCTTTTGGGACTCTTTTGTTTTTCTTTCAGTGGAGAGTGGAAGATTTTTACTGGCAATGAGATTGGTGCTTTGCTGGGATGGTGGTCATGGTATACATTCCATCAGAAGAATCCTAAAGTCCCAGGTTAGATGGTCATGGTTTACATTCCATCAAAAAAATCCTAAAGTCCCAAGTTAGTTGGTCATGGTTTACGTTCCATCAGAAAAATCCTAAAGTCCCAAATTAGTCCCAAGTTAGTTGGTCATGGTATACGTTCCATCAGAAGAATCCTAAAGTCCCAAGTTAGTTGGTCATGGTATACATTCCATCAGAAGAATCCTAAAGTCCCAGGTTAGTTGGTCATGGTATACATTCCATCAGAAGAATCCTAAAGTCCCAGGTTAGTTGGTCATGGTATACATTCCATCAGAAGATTCCTAAAGTCCCAGGTTAGTTGGTCATGGTATACATTCCATCAGAAGAATCCTAAAGTCCCAGGTTAGTTGGTCATGGTATACATTCCATCAGAAGATTCCTAAAGTCCCAAGTTAGTTGGTCATGGTATACATTCCATCAGAAGAATCCTAAAGTCCATGTTAGTATGAATTCTAATTATTAAGTATTTTAAAGAGTGAAAACAAGACCGGTAGTTCTTGAACTTTGGATTCAATCTTTACTATAATAATTGCATTACTAAGTTTGTAAACACGAAGAGTAGTAACGATAAACTCTGTCTTGAAATAAGAATAATAACGATAAACTCTGTCTTGAAATAAGATTAGTAACAATAAACTCAGTCTTGAAATAAGGGTTGTAACAATAAACTCCATCTTGAATAAGGGTAGTAATGATTAACTCTGTCTTGAAATAAGGGTCGTAATGATACTTTGTCCTGAATAAAGTAGTAGCAATAAACTCTGTTTTGAAATAAAGTTAGTAACGATAAACTCCATCTTGAAATAAGGGTAGTTGTCATGTATATTTTATTTAATTGTTTTTTTGTTAGTTTTAATTTTTTATTTTATTCCATTACATGCTATTGTAATGTAATATTGTTTATTGGACTTGATATTTTTTATAGAATTAAGTTCTGTTTGACCTGACTTTTTTAATTTTTATTGGTAAACACCTAATAATAGAAACACTGCATCTAGTTTCTGACCTTGATTCATAACCAGTGACAGTTTTATTAAACAACTTTTTTAAAAATATTTTTTATTCTTTCTCTGAATAAGAATTATTAAGTTAAGGCCATACCTGGATTACGTGATATTTATCATGTAACAAATTTCCATTTCTAGAAGGATGACCACTGTCCAGGAATCTGTTTTGCGTCTTAGTTAGACTTATTACTGATGTATTGAGAAAGAATTATCAGTTGTGCCTTAACACTTGAGATGTCAAGGTGTTTTATGTTGTGTCCAGTTTTGTGCTAATTATTTTATTTTCTTCAAATTATTGAACTTCAAGTGATTGTTTTCCCTGGAAATACTGCTGCTCTAAATTAATTCTTGGACAATGACATTTATCAAAATTTATACAGAATTCAAAAACTGGAATATTTTCTGTGATTCAACAAGAGGCTGTTGACACTGCAGCACTGCACAGGTCACAACAGATGTCATCGTCTTCCATTTTGGATTAACTGGGATTTGAACTCAGTTTCATTCAGGACTTTTTATTACTAAGACTAACGGGCCCCGAGTGGTAGAGTGGTCTAAAGCGCTCACCGTTCCGGATCACTGCCATCTCACCTCTGTCTGTGTGGGTTCGAGTCCAAGGCTCGGTTAGCATGGGTACATGGGAAAGCCTGCCAGCAGCTTCTCGTGGGTCAGACACAGATAAACATTAATCCACAGTAATAACACACAGATAAACATTAATTTCATTACTTTAATCGACAGTAATCCCACACAGTTACACATTAATTTCATCCCTTTAGTCCACAGTATTCACACACAAATAAACATTAATTTCATTCCTTTAATCAAGAGTAATCCCACACAGTTACACATTAATTTCATCCCTTTAATCCACAGTATTCACACACAAACATGAATTTCATTACTTTAATCCACAGTAATGACACACAGATAAACATTAATTTCATTCCTTTAATCGACAGTACTTACACACAGATAAACATTTTGTAAACTTCTTTGCAACTTCTTCAGATAACTTGCTGTGGATTATTTGGTCATAACTTTACATTTTACACATCAGCTACAAGTTACTCTGCATGAGATACTGTAACATTCTCTTGCTTGAGGTCAGGTTGCATTTTATATGGAAAATACTACATCTTTATTGTCATTAGTTACATCAGAAAACAACTATTTAGAAAAGGAAATTATACCAAATCTGTCAAAAGTTAGATTAGAAAACAGCTTTTTAGTAAAGAAAATTATACAAATCTGTCATGAGTTACATAACAAAAGATAGTAAATGAAATTATACAAATCTGACAGCTTATGAAAATGAAGTCCTAGACTTTTCCTGACTTGCATGTCTGCACTCATAGACATAAATGTCATCGGCCATTATGTTTCACTACATGTTCAAACCATGGAAAGAGGAATTTATATAGATTATGATTTCAGCAAGTTTCAAACAGTGTATTTATGTATCTACATATATTTAGGTTTTAATGGTGCACCAGCAAAATTCTAAATTGTGCCAAGTTATACAATAAAAAAAATGTGAAACAATTGCTAAAATCAACTCACACATTGAAAGGCTAGAATTAATTCACAATTGTCATGTTTTTCTTTCCTAATTTAAGGCAATAACAGATTTTTTTCATTATGTTGCACAGTAAAACTTTCATTTCTTTAGGTTATACTGGTAACACTCTTTCATTTTATTATAGTATACTGGTAATGCTTTTTCATTTCATTAGGACATATGAGTAACACTTTTTCATTTAATTTGTGTATCCTGGTAACACTGTTTCATTTCATTAGATTTTACTGTTAACAGTCTTTCATTTCATTAGGGTACGCCAGTAACAATGTTTTGTTTCATTAGGGTATACCAGTAATACTTTAATTGCATTAGGGTATACTGGTAACACTGTTTCATTTCTTTATGGTATAACAGTAACACAGTTTCATTTCATTAGGGTATACTGGTAACACTGTTTCATTTCATTAGGGTATACTGGTAACACTGTTTCATTTCTTTATGGTATAACAGTAACACAGTTTCATTTACTTCAATTCTAAATATCATTATAACTCAGTGAGTATAACCTATGTTCACTCTTGGCAACATGTTTCACCCAAGCTGTTAATTGAACGGGTTTTTGTGACAAACAGTAACACTGTTTTATTTTATTAGAGTTTACCAGTAGCACTTCATTTCATTCGGGTATACTGGTAATACTGTTTCATTTCAATAGGGTGTACTGGTAACACTGTTAAATTTTATTAGGCTTTTGGTAACAATGTTTCATTTCATTTAGTTATACCAGTAACACTGTTTCATTTCATTTGGTAACACCAGTATCACTATTTCATTTCATTAGGTTATACCAGTAGCACTGTTTCATTTCATTAGTGTATACTGATAACACTGTTTCTTTTTATAAGGGTATGCCAGTAAGTTTCGTTTCATTGTACTGTACCACTAACACTTTTATTTCAATAGGCTATACCAGTAAGATTTCATTAGGCTTTCATAACAACACTGATTCATTTACTTAGGTTTTAAGAGTAACGTATTTTTGTTTATACTAATAACATTGATTCATTTTTTAAGAATGTAGCAGCAGCATTTCATTAGATTGTACCAGTAATATTGCACCAGTAATATTTCATTAGACTGTACCAGTAACATTTCATTAGACTGTACCAGTAACATTTCATTAGACTGTGCCAGTAACATGGTACCAGTAACATTTCATTAGACTCTGCCAGTAACATGGTACCAGTAAAATTTCATTAGAGTGCCATTAACATGGTACCAGTAATATTTTATTAGACTTTACTAATAACAATTTTTTCATTAGACAGTACCAGTAACATGGTACCAGTAATATTTCAATCGACTATACATGGTACCAGCAATATTTTATTAAACTTTACCGGTAGAATTTCATTAGACTGTACTTGTAACATGGTACCAGTAATATTTCATTAAACTGTACCATGATATTTCAGACGACTATACAAGTAACATTTCATTAGACTGTACCAGTAGCATTGTACCAGTAATATTTCATGAAACTGTACCAGTAATATTTCATTAGACTGTACCAGTAACATGGTACCAGTAATATTTTAATTTGAATGTACTGGTAACATTGTACCATTAATATTTCATTATGTTATACCAGGAACATTTCATTATGTTGTACCAGTAACATTGTACCATTAATATTTCATTATGCTATGCCATTAACATGATACCAGTAATATTTTAATTTGACTGTACCAGTAACATGGCAATTAACAAATTTTGTTATGCTTTACCAGTAAAATCATGCCAGTAATAACTAGACTGTACTGTCCAGTAACATTGTACCAGTAACATTTTATTACACAGTACCAGTAACATGGTACCAAAAACATTCGTTAGACTGTACCAGTAACATTTCATTAGACTGTACCAGTAACATGGTACCAATAACATTCATTAGTCGGTACCAGTAACATTTCAATACCAGGGACATGGTACCAAAACATTTGTTAGACTGTACCAGTAACATGGTACCAATAACATTTCATTAGACTGTACCAGTAACATAGTACCAGTAATATTTCATTACATTATACCAAAAAACATTTTATTACACTGTACCAGTAACATGGTACCAAAAACATTCATTAGACTGTACCAGTAACATGGTACCAAAAACTTTCATTAGACTGTACCAGTAACATGGTACCAATAACATTCATTAGTCAGTACCAATAACATTTCTTTAGACTGTACCAGTAACATGGTACCAATAAAGTTTCATTAAACTGTACCAGTAAAATGGTACCAATAAAATTTCATTAGACTGTACCAGTAACATGGTACCAATAGCATTTCATTAGACTGTACCAGTAACATGGTACCAATAACATTGTTTAGACTGTACCAGTAACACAGTACCAATAACATAGACTGTACTGTACCAGTAACATGGTACCAGTAACATTTCATTAGACTGTACCAGTAACATGGTACCAATAACATTCATTAGACTGTACCAGTAACATTTCATTAGATTGTACCAGTAACATGGTACCAATAACATTCATTAGACTGTACCAGTAACATTTCATTAGAATGTACCATTCTTTAGACTGTACCAGTAACATGGTACCAATAACATTCATTAGACTGTACCAGTAAAATGGTACCAATAACATTCATTAGACTGTACCAGTAACATGGTACCAATAACATTCATTAGACTGTACCAGTAACATGGTACCAGTAACATTTTGTTAGACTGTACCAGTAACATGGTACCAATAACATTCATTAGATTGTGCCAGTAACATTTCATTAGACTGTCCCAATAACATTCATTAGACTGTACCAGTAACATTTCATTAGACTGTACCAGTAACATGGTACCTATAACATTCATTAGACTGTACCAGTAACATGGTACCAATAACATTTCATTAGACTGTACCAGTAACATGGTACCTATAACATTCATCAGACTGTACCAGTAACATGGTACCAATAACATTCATTAGATTGTACCAGTAACATTTCATTAGACTGTCCCAATAACATTCATTAGACTGTACCAGTAACATTTCATTAGACTGTCCCAATAACATTCATTAGAATGTCACAATAACATTCATTAAACTGTACCAGTAACATTTCATTAGGCCATACTGGTATCATTGTTTCTTTTTAGCTTCGGATGTTTACATGTTAGCCAGTACAGTTTCTTCTAAAATCCTCCACACCATAGCCCAGAAAGAAGGCTTCCATTTTGAGGTAAGATTGTGGGTTTACTGTCAGTCCCAAATTCATCATAAAGTAAGACAAGCATTTACTTTTCCAGTGCCTTTGATAGAATTTCTTCATTTTTTGCCTTTCCACAATCAGAGAAAATTTCTGTTAAGGTTTTCTGTTTTAAAATTTTTCATTTGCTTATATTTCCCAAACCCATGATGAATTTTGTTTATACATGGGATGAATCATTATAAATCTAAGACAATTTATTCTGCAACATGCTATTTCAACCCTTTGACTTTGGGTCCATGTTAACAGTTATAGAGAATTTGCATTAAGGTTTTGATTAAAGTTTCCTTCATCGCTAAACCCTGTGATGGATTTATTTTTGCATTTGGCCATACTGGTATCATTGTTTCTTTTTAGCTTCAGATGTATACATGTTAGCCAGTACAGTTTCTTCTAAAATCCTCCACACCATAGCCCAGAAAGAATGAACAGTACTGTTTTTAGAATTTAGTAATTTTCAAAAGGCAATGGTCTGTTCAAATTTAGTAATTTTCAAAAGGCAAGGGCCTGTTCAAATTTAGTAATTTTCAAAAGGCAATGGCCTGTTCAAATTTAGTAATTTTCAAAAGGCAATGGCCTGTTCAAATTTAGTAATTTTCAAAAGGCAATGGCCTGTTCAAATTTAGTAATTTTCAAAAGGCAATGGCCTGTTCAAATTTAGTAAGCTCAACATGCAGGCCCATGCCTTTTGAAATTTAGATTTATAATGATTCATCCCATGTATAAACAAAATTCATCGTGGGTTTGGGAAATATAAGCAGATGAAAAATTTTAAAACAGTACATCATTTTAAAAACAGTACTGTTCATTCTGCGACATTGTTTGCTCTTGATCAAGGTCATATGTTCTGCAGCTACGTTTTGATCATAAGCTCAACATGCAGGCCCATGCCTTTTGAAAATTACTAAATTTGAACAGGCCCTTGCCTTTTGAAAATTACTAAATTTGAACAGGTCATTGCCTTTTGAAACTTACTAGATTTGAACAGGCCGTTGCCTTTTGAAAATAATAAATTTGAACAGGCCATTGCCTTTTGAAAATTACTAAATTTGAACAGGCCCTTGCCTTTTGAAAATTACTAAATTTGAACAGGCCATTGCCTTTTGAAAATTACTAAATTTGAACAGGCCATTGCCTTTTGAAAATTACTAAATTTGAACAGGCCATTCCCATTTGAAAATTACTAAATTTGAACAGGCCATTGCCTTTTGAAAATTACTAAATTTGAACAGGCCATTGCCTTTTGAAAATTAATAAATTTGAACAGGCCATTACCTTTTGAAAATAATAAATTTGAACAGGCCATTGCCTTTTGAAAATTACTAAATTTGAACAGGCCATTGTCTTTTTTGTTGTTTTCAGCTTATGGCATTTACAGAACATGAAGACTACTTGATGTGAATGCACGACTCCAAATTTGCCATGAGGCTATAACTTTGATGTGCATGTGCTCATTGGTCAGAGACATGTTTAACATTTTCTTTTTAAAAAGGATTCAGTGATTCATTATTTTTTTTCATAAAATTCCCTGTTTGACTTGGCTACGTGATTCATGTTATCCCAGCATTTGTTAGGCTAAGTTCATGCTGTATGGAAAAGAATCCATACATTATTTTTGTACCTCAAGATTACTGAGAACCGTGTAGGAAATTACAAAGAACTCTTGCTTTTAAAATATTTGCATGAAGCAATGTGGATGATGCTTCATTGAAACAATAGGCAGGAAAGGACAATTTACATATCACTAATTATCAAGGAGAATTAATCCAGGAATGTTTTTTCAATAAGCAAGAAGTGTGCAGAAATTTTTTATATTCAGTATGCTTGTTAGAGTTTTCATTGTAAAAGATAAGCATTTTGGAATTGTAAATTATATTAGATATCGAAGATTATACCATTGTCATGTATCCTTGTTTGGACTAAATACAGGCCAAGGAATGTAACTCAGGGTTCATTAAATTTTAAAATCTGATCGTAGCTAGTGGACATAAACTTGATAACTCAAGCAAGGTAAACAAGAAAGCTGGATGTGGATCTATTAGCTTCAAGGCTTTACCTTTTGTGTTGTTAATAACTATTATCCTTTGTGAAGTGTACATTATAGGACTGGCATGTTTTTTAAAATAAATGGAGGGCAATCAATTATAATAAGTAGTAACCCACTGCACAACCTGAATTTACTGAGTTGAAGCCCAGACCCAGTAATTTGGTAGCTCCTTGATTCTGGGCAAAAGATTTGTTGCATGGAAGCCCAATTTCAACATTCTTGTAGCCCCAGGACTTCAAGCCTGAGATTGGTTCTGTGTTAGCCAGATCCAACATTTTTCTTGCCTTAGGACTCTGAGTACACAGTTTGTTCTGTGTAAGCCCAGACTCAACCTTCTTGTACCCCCAGGACTCCAATCATGGGATTTGTTCTGTTTAAGCCCAGATCCAGCATTCTTGTAGCCCCAGGACTCCAAGCATAAGAATTGTTCTGTGTAAGCCCAGATCCAGCATTCTTGTAGCCCCAGGACTCCAAGCATATGACTTGTTCTGTGTTAGCCTAGATCCATGTTCTTGTAGCCCCAGGACTCCAAGCATGAGATTTGTTCTGTGTAATCCCAGATCCAACATTCTTGTATCCCCTGGACTCCAAGCACAAGACTTTTATATTTTGGTACCTACAGATAACCTACTTCTGTCTGTATGTTTTTCAGGAGACTCTGACTGGATTCAAGTGGATGGGAAACAAAGCTGATCAGCTTAAACAGCAGCAAAAAACTGTTATCTTTGCTTTTGAGGAGGCCATAGGTAATTTAGTATAGTGGGTATTTTTAATGGGGCAAAACATTTTGTGATTTCATTTCTAAAATAGTGTATTTTGAATATAGGTAAGTTTTCTTTTAAAATTTGCAAAGTTGATGAGCTTATATTATACAAATGACAGCATTTATCTGTGTAATTTATTTTGAGACCTCTACATTGAAAAAATCCATCCACTGGTAAAATATCTACTTTTATCATAAATTCTGAATTTAGTTATTTTCACAGGTATCAAATTTCTTGGCTTGTGCAAGCAAGGGCATTTTCATTGCTACTTAAATCCTTGGATTTAAGAAAGGATCTTAACATTTCCCCATAATAATTGTTGAGGTGTCTTTATATTTGTGGTTTGTTGAAGTGTCCTAATTTTTGTGGTTTGTTGTGGTTTCTTTAAATTTGTGGTTTGTAGCAACTATAAATTCCATGGAAATTTAAACCCATCCAATTCAAAATACTGTATAATATTTAAAAGAATTAATTGTTATATACGTTTTGTTGAAGCATCTTGATGGTTTTATACAGCCTTTCTCACAAGATGCAACAAGAAACAAATGCAAGGATTCCTGTATCTTTAAAATTTATTAATTTTAACATTAATTTGAACACACCTGTAAATGTAAGATGATTTCTGATTGGTTGAATATCATAAGTTAATGTAAAATGCATGATATAGTCAGTTGGGACTTAGTTGAATATCAAATGTGAATGTAAAATCCAAGAAATAGTCTGTCTGGAAATGGTCAAATATCAGATGTGAATGTAAAATCCTAGATACTATATTTACCATATATATTAGGACACGATAAGTAATTATTTTTTTTTTTGTGCTCCAGAACTTATGCTGAATTTTCATTATACCTAGATCTTATGTCCCAAGACTTATGAAACAAAATAAATTGTGTTCATTTTTTGCACACACACCCAAACTGCATGTTACAGTAAAATAGATAAATAAAACATGATTTAATAATAAAATAAAGGAAACTAACCTTGTACTGTTATCATTTATTCACTTTTTTGTTTCTCTTGAGCAGTTTATTAAAGAAAAAAATATGTCCACAAACTGTAGCATATACATCTTTACTGTAGGATGTACCGCTTATGTTAGATAACATATGGCACATTTTTCATTGATAGGAATATAGGGATATAACTCATGTTTGGTTGTAATTTTATCAGGCAGAAAACTAGTGCCAATAGAAAAAACTAACTTTAGTCTTTGCAGTTTCCACAGCAGGAGATGTGTTGCCTCCAATGATAATTCTTCTTGGTGTGTGTGAGCTAAAAGATGTTCATGAATTAAAAGGATGGATTATATAAGTGCCCTAGAAGGGTTGGGTTAATGAGGTAATGCTGCAGTGGATTTAAAAGTTTTGTCTCAAGTGCATTTTCTGACATGTACTTTTCTAACAATTTTAAGGGTGTCCCACAACCTACAACTCGAAAAAAAATGGTGTGCCCCAGAACATACAATGTGCAAAATAATTACTTTAAAAATTAATTTATGGTGCCCCAAGAAATATGCTGTCCCAATATATATGATAAATATTGTACAGTTTTTTGGCACTTTAGTGTCATCATGATTCCCCCCTCTGATGATGTGCCATAGAGAATTACATTTTCTGCTATATTTAGACACCATTGTTAGGTTTTAGAATGAGGATAACAATCTTGTTTAGGATCAAGGTTACAGTCTCGGGTTCTAATGGGGAGATGTCTTGTGTTAGAATGGGGATGTCTTGTGTTAAAATGGTGATAAAACAGTTTTGTGTTAAGATGGGTATAACAGTCTTATGTTAGAATGGATACAAGTCTTGTGCTATTATGTGTGTAATAGTTTTGTGTTAGAATGGGGATAATTTTCGTGTTAGGATGGGGATATCAGTCATGTGTTAGAATGGGGATAACAGTTTTGTGTTAAGACGGGTATAACAGTCTTATTTTAGAATGGATATAAGTCTTTCACTATTATGTGTGTAACATTTTGTGTTAGAATGGGGATAACAGTCATGTGTTGGAATAAGATAATGGTCTTGTGTTACGATGGGGATAAGTTTCTTGTTGAAATGTTATAATAGAATATGAGTCTTGTGTTTGAGAATTTTGAGACATTAATTTAACTGTACCAAATATCATTTTGACTCTGCTTTTGGTAAAACTTGTTAAAGTCTTCAAATTTTTAAACACAGGATGTTTATCCTATAATTGCTATGATTTTAACCCCACAGAGAGAAATTATACCCATCATTCTTCTTTTTTTAATTGAATTTTAAAGAGATAAATTATTTCCAACATTCTTCATTTTTAATTGAATTTAAAGGAGAGATATTATACAAACAACCTTTTTTAATTCAGTTTAAAAGAGAAATCATACCCAAAATTCTTCTCTTTTTAATTCAATTTAAGAGAGAAATTATACCCAACATTCTTCATTTTTAATTAAATCTTAAAGAGAAATTAGACCCCACATTTTTCATTTTTAATTAAATTTTAAAGAGAAATGATACCCAACATTCTTCATTTTTAATTAAATCTAAAAGAGAAATTAGACCCTACATTCTTCATTTTTAATTAAATTTTAAAGAGAAATGATAACCACCATTCTTCATTTTTAATTAAATCTAAAAGAGAAATTAGACCCTACATTCTTCATTTTTAATTAAATTTTAAAGAGAAATGATAACCAACATTCTTCATTATTAATTAAATCTAAAAGAGAGAAATTATACTCCATGTTCTTGTTTAATTAATTATTGAAAGATGGTTTCAAGAAATCACTGAAATAATTCATTTCATTGTTAATCTTTATGTTGGAAACATTCTTTCATTGACTACACTTCCATAATATTAGAACAATGTTGTTGCAAAAGTTATGTCATTGTGACCCACATCTATATTTTCTGAGTGGCTTAGTGGTCTAAAGCACTCACTATTCTGGATCACTGCCATCTCACCTCTCTTTGTGTGGATTCGAATCTCAGGCTTGACTAACAGGGGTATGTGAGATAGTTTCCCAGTAGGTTCTTAAGGGTTGGTGGTTATTCTCAGGGTTTTCCTGGGTTCTTCCTCCACCATTTATACTGGCCACCATGTATAATGTGCTGAAAATGAGCATTAAACCCCACTGCCACCACCACAACAGCAAGATATTTTTCTGATGGTACTGCATTTGATACTTAGACTTTTCTCTGTCGCTTGATCATAGCTTAGTCTACAGTCATGTTCTAACTGGATATCATGTTTAAGCAAAAATGGTTCAATTTAATGCCATTTGAAAATCCTTAAAATATAAAACTCATGTCTTATTTTTGAAGCACATGAATAAATAATTTATGTTCTTGCAGGATTCATGTGTGGTACTGCAGTATTGGACAAGGATGGCATCAGTGCTGCGGCAGTTTGTGCAGAGATGACAGCCTATGTATATGCTCAAGGAAAGACTTTAGCACAAAAACTGGAGGACATTTATACTCAGTAAGTGGCTTTTCAAACCATGTTTTAGACCAGTATGAGAGAAAAATGTTTTTTTATTTTTCATAACTCGAAGTTAACAAAATAAAATAGTTTTCATTGACTCCACTTTTCATCTTTGTCATTATTTCAAAAATTACAGTTGTGACTAAGAGATTTGTTTTCTGCATCATACTTCCAGGTCATAAATACCATATGTAGGACTGGGACATATTTCATCACATTGTATTGTAGGACTGGGACATATTCCATTGCAGTATGTAGGACTGGGACATATTACATTGCATTGTATGTAGGACTGGGACTTATTATATTGCAGTATGTAGGACTGGGACTTATTACAGTGCATTGTATGTAGGACTGGGACATTTCATTGCATTGTATGTAGGACTGAAATATTACATTGCATTGTATGTAGGACTGGGACATATTTCATTGCATTTTATGTAGGACTGGGACATATTACATTGCATTGTATGTAGGACTGGAATATATTTCATTGCATTGTATGTAGGACTGAAACATATTACATTGCAGTATGTAGGACTGGGACATATTTCATTGCAGTCTATGTAGGACTGGGACATTTGATTGCAGTATGTAGGACTGACACGCATTGCAGTGTAGGTAGGACTGGGACATATTACATTGCAGTGTATGTAGGACTGGGACATATTACATTGCAGTCTATGTAGGACTGGGACATATTACATTGCATTGTATGTAGGACTGGAACATATTTCATTGCATTGTATGTAGGACTGACACATATTACATTGCAGTATGTATTACTGGGACATATTTCATTGCAGTCTATGTAGGACTGGGACATTTGATTGCAGTATGTAGGACTGACACATATTGCATTGCAGAGTATGTAGGACTGGGACATATTACATTGCAGTGTATGTAGGACTGGGACATATTACATTGCAGTCTATGTAGGACTGGGACATATTTCATTGCAGTCTATGTAGGACTGGGACATTTCATTGCAGTATGTAGGACTGACACATATTGCATTGCAGTGTATGTAGGACTTGGACATATTACATTGCAGTGTATGTAGGATTGTGACATATTACATTGCAGTCTATGTAGGACTGGGACATATTTCATTGCAGTCTATGTAGGACTGGGACATTTCATTGCAGTATGTAGGACTGACACATATTGCATTGCAGTGTATGTAGGACTGGGACATATTACATTGCAGTGTATGTAGGACTGGGACATATTACATTGCATTGTCTGTAGCACTGGGGAATATTACATTACAGTGTATGTAGCACTGGGACATACATAATTAGCATGTATATAGGACTAGCACATATTACATTACATAGTATGTAGGACTGAGACATATATACATAGGGGCCATCCATTTAGTGTGTACACATGGAGCAGGGTGACCCAAATGCATACACTTGCATATGGGGGAGTCTACTAATAATGTATGTATGCATAGAAAATGGAGGGGTGGGGTGAAACCTTGACAATAATTTGTCTCATACTTAACCTGTTTAAGTTAGTTCAGTCGGCGTTTGAATTTTAGCGGACACTAGACAAACTGTTTAAAGTTATGCAGCTTTTTACTTTGATGCAGCCAGACATTCAACTTTGGTGGACTATCTGTTTTATTAAGCACATTAATATTATTAATCCTTTATGGTTTCTGCGTGGATTAAATATAGGGCATTCTATAGAATTGGGGTGTGTGTCAAACGTATGTACGCAGGTGGGGGTATGTAAAAAGTATGCATGTGTGTAGGGAGGGGGGAGGGGTCAAGCTTTGCCAGATTTTTGTGTACATACTCAATGGATGGCTCCATATCAGTATATGTAGGACTAGCACATATTAAATTGCATATATACATATCATTGTATGTATGATTGGGACATATTACATTGCACTGCGTAGTTTTTATAACTGGGACATATATAGATATCAGTGTATGTAGGACTGGGACAGATATGCATATCAGTGTATATAGGACTGGGGCATATTACATTGCACTGTATGTAAGATTGGGGTATATATATATATATTGTAGTGTATTTAGGTCTGGGAGATATATACATTGCAGTGTATATAGGACTGGCACATATTACATTGCAGTATGCAGCCTAGTGGTTAGAGCATCCTCGTTGAATTGTGGAGTTCACAGGTTCAAACCCTGGCCAAGTCATACCAAAGACTTCTAAAAGTGGTACTAACAGCTGCCTTATGTATTACATTTCAGTGTATGGAGTACTGGGACATATTATATTGCAGTATATGGAGTATTGTGTCATCTTTCATTTCAGTGTATGGAGTACTGGGACATATTACATTGCACTGTCTGGATTACTGGGACATATTACATTGCATTGTATGTAGGACTGGGACATATTACATTGCACTGTATGTAGGACTGGGACATATTACATTGCAGTGTATATCAGCAAATATTTCTGAATACCAATACATTGAGGCTTTGTTTCCAAAATGTGTGTCATACTGGAGTATTCACTGCCTAATGAAATATTATTGGGAACAAATGTACAAGCTAATAAACTTTACCATTTAAATGGAATATTTTGTTTTAAACACTGGATTTGATTGTTCATAATAAGTGTGCAAAATACCTCTACAAACTTAATGTTACAATGACACTTTTCAGAGTCGTCAGCTCTGTGGACCCTGTATTAAACCTTATTGATCAGATGTTAACCTTTATGCTACAGGTGTTAACCCTTATAGAAAAGAGCCTAATTGTCTATTTTGGATTTCTGAACTAGCTTTTACCATAAGATGAATGTGTGCAGCATGCCACAGTAGGACACTACTATTAATCGTGGTTAGTAAACAATAGGAGGTAGAAAATAAAAACTGCATCAGTCTTTCTTCATTTTCGTATTGCATGTTGTTTATAGCCTAACAAGAAAGAAAACTCTAGACAGAATTTCTCATGATAACAGATAAATTATGATGACAAACTTGCTTGGAACCAAGTTGATCATTGTAATGAGAGTAGACTGATAATCATATTTTCGGTGATGAACAATAAATAGAATTTTTAATTCTGTAAACTAGATATGAAATTTACAAATTCTTTTATAATACAATATACCACTTTTTAATAATAATACAGTAAGGCACTATTTAATGATACAGTATGCCACTGTTTAATAATACATTATGCCACAATTTAATGTTACAGTATGCCACTGTTTAATGATACAGTATGCCACTTTTTAATAATGCAGTATGTCACTGTTTAATGATACATTATACCACTGTTTAATGATACAGTATGCCACTGTTTAATAATACAGTATGTCACTGTTTAATGATACAGTATGCCACTGTTCAATAATACAGTATGCCACTGTTTAATGACACAGTATGCCACTGTTTAATGATACATTATACCGCTGTTTAATGATACAGTATGCCACTATTTAATGATACATTATGTCGCTGTTTAATGATACAGTATGCCACTGTTCAGTAATACAGTATGCCACTGTTTAATGACACAGTATGTCACTGTTTAAGGATACATTATACCGCTGTTTAATGATACAATATGCCACTGTTTAATAATACAGTATGCCACTGTTTAATGATACATTATGCCGCTGTTTAGTGATACAGAATGCCTCAGTTTACTAATACATTAACTTTCCATTTAATAACACAGTATGCCTCTGTTTCATGATACAGTATGTCTCTATTTAATGATACAATATGCCTCTTTTTAATGATACAATATGCTTTGTTTAATAATACAATATGTTTCTGTTTCATGATTCTCTGTGTACAGTGTGACACTACTTTTGAAGACATGAGCACTTACAACAGATTCTCTGTATACAGTGTGATACTACTTTTGAAGACATTAACACTTACAAAAGGTTCTCATTGTACATGTGACACTACCTTCGAAGACATTAACACTTACAAAAGGTTCTCTGTGTACAGTATGACACTGCTTTTGAAGGCATGAACACTTATAAAAGATTTGCTGTGTACAGTGTGACTACTTTTGAAGACATAAACACTTACAAAAGGTTCTCTGTGTACATGTGACACTACCTTTGAAGATATGAAAACTTACAAAAGGTTCTCTGTGTACAGTGTGACACTTTTTTGAAGTTATGAACACTACCAAAGGATCCTCTGTGTTTTAGTGTGATACTATTGCGAATTTTTGTAGTGTCTTTTGTCACCAGTTTTAATGCATATCCATTATTTATCCATAGATATGGCTTCCACTTGTCAAGTAATTCCTACTTCATCTGCTACCAGCAGGAAATTATACATAAGATGTTTGATGAACTACGCAACTACGAAGAAACAAACAAGGTAAGGAAATCAAGACCTGCATGGGCAGACTTGTCAGACTAACAGAAATGTTCAAAGCTCTCAGTATAGGATAGGAAAATTCCACTCAAAGATCAGAAATTTGCATCAGACAGAATGGTTTGCCAAGTGTTAGACACAAGTATTTGTCCAATGCAGGAATTCTGATCATAAGGGTGGAATTTTCTCCATCAAAAACATTATCCAATCAAATTAACATTAAAAATTACTCTATACTATCTCTGTATCCATCCTTACTGAAAAATGAAAAACATTTTCCATCTGTATATCATGTAGCTAAAGGGACATACCTCTTACAGGTTAGCTCTCAAAGTTCCTATTATATGGTCACTGAAATTCTGGATTAAACCAGTTTAATTTTTTCACTTGCAACTGTGAACAGTTCGTCCATGAACCATTGCAATATCTATTTAAATTTGATAGCAAATCAAAATAATATTATTCTTAGTGTATACAACAGTTGCATTGTCCACTGTGAAATTATCCAAATGTTTGGATTTTTTATACCAATTATTTCTCATGTGATACTAATCAGTAACACTCAGATTTTCACAGGCACAATCGTATTGCACTATTAAATTTCATTTTTTTATGTACTTCTTAATTGAGCTGGGTAACACAAAAATATTTCTATTTCTGAACTTACTGCGATATGTACCAATTTAATTTTCTGGGGCAAGGGACCAGAATTCTTTTTATTATCATCTCTGTTTGCTGAAAAATATTTTGCTTGATTTATAGCACAATAAAAGTTATATCCATTACATTATTTTAATAGACTGAATTATATTGAGATAAATGAAAATATCCCAATTTAAAAAAATAATCAGCTCCCCCCCAAACAAAAAAGAAATTATATGGTCAGTACCTTATATTAGACAAATTTGCCATGTGAATTTTAATTGCTGTATAATTTGTGTTATAAAAACTGTAATTAAAGTGGGATGATGAAGTTTACACTATTACTGACACCATGTCTCCTAAAACTGTAACTAAAGTGGGATGTTTAAGTTACATTGTAGCTGACACCCTGTACAATAAATTGATGTTACAGGGATTGTTGATAACATTAGGAAGTATTGGCTTGTTTATAACATTAGGAAGTATTGGCTTGTGATAACATTAGAAAGTATTCGCTTGTGATAACATTAGGAAGTATTGGCATTGTTGATAACATTAGGAAGTATTGGCATTGTTGATAACATTAGGAAGTATTGGCATTGTTGATAACATTAGAAAGTATTGGCATTGTTGATAACATTAGGAAGTATTGGCTTGTTGATAACATTAGGAAGTATTGGCTTGTTGATAACATTAGAAAGTATTGGCATTGTTGATAACATTAGGAAGTATTGGCATTGTTGATAACATTAGAAAGTGTTGGCATTGTTGATAACATTAGAAATTATTGGCTTGTTGATAACATTAGAAAGTATTGACTTGTGGATAACATTAGAAAGTATTGACTTGTTGATAACATTAGGAAGTATTGGCTTGTTGATAACATTAGGAAGTATTGGCATTGTTGATAACATTAGGAAGTATTGGCATTGTTGATAACATTAGAAAGTATTGGCATTGTTGATAACATTAGAAATTATTGGCTTGTTGATAACATTAGGAAGTATTGGCTTGTTGATAACATTAGGAAGTATTGGCTTGTTGATAACATTAGAAAGTATTGGCATTGTTGATAACATTAGGAAGTATTGGCATTGTTGATAACATTAGAAAGTATTGGCATTGTTGATAACATTAGAAAGTATTGGCATTGTTGATAACATTAGAAATTATTGGCTTGTTGATAACATTAGAAAGTATTGACTTGTGGATAACATTAGAAAATATTGGCATTGTTGATAACATTAGGAAGTATTGGCTTGTTGATAACATTAGGAAGTATTGGCTTGTTGATAACATTAGGAAGTATTGGCTTGTTGATAACATTAGGAAGTATTGGCTTGTTGATGACATTAGAAAGTATTGGCATTGTTGATAACATTAGAAAGTATTGGCATTGTTGATAACATTAGGAAGTATTGGCTTGTTGATAACATTAGGAAGTATTGGCTTGTTGATAACATTAGGAAGTATTGGCTTGTTGATAACATTAGGAAGTATTGGCTTGTTGATAACATTAGGAAGTATTGGCATTGTTGATAACATTAGGAAGTATTGGCTTGTTGATAACATTAGGAAGTATTGGCTTGTTGATAACATAGGAAGTATTGGCATTGTTGATAACATTAGGAAGTATTGGCATTGTTGATAACATTAGGAAGTATTCGCATTGTTGATAACATTAGGAAGTATTGGCATTGTTGATAACATTAGGAAGTATTGGCATTGTTGATAACATTAGGAAGTATTGGCATTGTTGATAACATTAGGAAGTATTGGCTTGTTGATAACATTAGGAAGTATTGGCTTGTTGATAACATTAGGAAGTATTGGCATTGTTGATAACATTAGGAAGTATTGGCTTGTTGATAACATTAGGAAGTATTGGCTTGTTGATAACATTAGGAAGTATTGGCTTGTTGATAACATTAGGAAGTATTGGCTTGTTGATAACATTAGGAAGTATTGGCATTGTTGATAACATTAGGAAGTATTGGCTTGTTGATAACATTAGGAAGTATTGGCTTGTTGATAACATTAGGAAGTATTGGCTTGTTGATAACATTAGGAAGTATTGGCTTGTTGATAACATTAGGAAGTATTGGCATTGTTGATAACATAGGAAGTATTGGCATTGTTGATAACATTAGGAAGTATTGGCATTGTTGATAACATTAGAAAGTATTGGCATTGTTGATAACATTAGAAATTATTGGCTTGTTGATAACATTAGGAAGTATTGGCATTGTTGATAACATAGGAAGTATTGGCTTGTTGATAACATTAGGAAGTATTGGCATTGTTGATAACATTAGGAAGTATTGGCTTGTTGATAACATTAGAAAGTATTGGCATTGTTGATAACATTAGAAATTATTGGCTTGTTGATAACATTAGGAAGTATTGGCATTGTTGATAACATAGGAAGTATTGGCATTGTTGATAACATAGGAAGTATGGGCATTGTTGATAACATTAGGAAGTATTGGCATTGTTGATAACATTAGGAAGTATTGGCTTGTGATAACATTAGGAAGTATTGGCATTGTTGATAACATAGGAAGTATTGGCTTGTTGATAACATTAGGAAGTATTGGCATTGTTGATAACATAGGAAGTATGGACATTGTTGATAACATTAGGAAGTATTGGCATTGTTGATAACATTAGGAAGTATTGGCTTGTGATAACATAGGAAGTATTGGCATTGTTGATAACATAGGAAGTATGGGCATTGTTGATAACATTAGGAAGTATTGGCATTGTTGATAACATTAGGAAGTATTGGCTTGTGATAACATAGGAAGTATTGTCATTGTTGATAACATTAGGAAGTATTGGCTTGTTGATAACATTAGAAAGTATTGACTTGTGGATAACATTAGAAAATATTGTCATTGTTGATAACATTAGGAAGTATTGGCATTGTTGATAACATTAGGAAGTATTGGCTTGTTGATAACATTAGAAAGTATTGACTTGTGGATAACATTAGAAAATATTGTCATTGTTGATAACATTAGGAAGTATTGGCATTGTTGATAACATTAGGAAGTATTGGCTTGTTGATAACATTAGAAAGTATTGACTTGTGGATAACATTAGAAAATATTGGCATTGTTGATAACATTAGGAAGTATTGGCTTGTGATAATATTAGGAAGTATTCGCTTGTGATAACATAGGAAGTATTGGCATTGTTGATAACATTAGAAAGTATTGTCATTGTTGATAACATTAGGAAGTATTGGCTTGTTGATAACATTAGGAAGTATTGGCATTGTTGATAACATTAGGAAGTATTGGCTTGTTGATAACATTAGGAAGTATTGGCTTGTTGATAACATTAGGAAGTATTGGCTTGTTGATAACATTAGGAAGTATTGGCATTGTTGATAACATTAGGAAGTATTGGCATTGTTGATAACATTAGGAAGTATTGGCTTGTTGATAACATTAGGAAGTATTGGCTTGTTGATAACATTAGGAAGTATTGGCTTGTTGATAACATTAGGAAGTATTGGCATTGTTGATAACATTAGGAAGTATTGGCATTGTTGATAACATTAGGAAGTATTGGCTTGTTGATAACATTAGGAAGTATTGGTTTGTTGATAACATTAGGAAGTATTGGCTTGTTGATAACATTAGGAAGTATTGGCATTGTTGATAACATTAGGAAGTATTGGCTTGTTGATAACATTAGGAAGTATTGGCATTGTTGATAACATTAGGAAGTATTGGCTTGTTGATAACATTAGGAAGTATTTTCTTGTTGATAACATAGGAAGTATTGGCATTGTTGATAACATTAGGAAGTATTGGCTTGTTGATAACATTAGGAAGTATTGGCATTGTTGATAACATTAGAAAGTATTGGCATTTTTGATAACATTAGGAAGTATTGGCTTCTTGATAACATTAGGAAGTATTGGCTTGTGATAACATTAGGAAGTATTGGCTTGTTGATAACATTAGGAAGTATTGGCATTGTTGATAACATTAGGAAGTATTGGCATTGTTGATAACATTAGGAAGTATTGGCTTGTTGATAACATTAAAAAGTATTGGCTTGTGATAACATTAGGAAGTATTGGCTTGTTGATAACATTAGGAAGTATTGGCATTGTTGATAACATTAGGAAGTATTGGCATTGTTGATAACATTAGGAAGTATTGGCTTGTTGATAACATTAGGAAGTATTGGCTTGTTGATAACATTAGGAAGTATTGGCTTGTTGATAACATTAGGAAGTATTGGCATTGTTGATAACATAGGAAGTATTGGCTTGTTGATAACATTAGAAAGTATTGACATTGTTGATAACATTAGGAAGTATTGGCTTGTTGATAACATTAGAAAGTATTGACTTGTGGATAACATTAGAAAATATTGTCATTGTTGATAACATTAGGAAGTATTGGCATTGTTGATAACATTAGGAAGTATTGGCTTGTTGATAACATTAGAAAGTATTGACTTGTGGATAACATTAGAAAATATTGTCATTGTTGATAACATTAGGAAGTATTGGCATTGTTGATAACATTAGGAAGTATTGACTTGTGGATAACATTAGAAAATATTGGCATTGTTGATAACATTAGGAAGTATTGGCTTGTGATAATATTAGGAAGTATTCGCTTGTGATAACAGGAAGTATTGGCATTGTTGATAACATTAGAAAGTATTGTCATTGTTGATAACATTAGGAAGTATTGGCTTGTTGATAACATTAGGAAGTATTGGCATTGTTGATAACATTAGAAAGTATTGGCATTGTTGATAACATTAGGAAGTATTGGCTTCTTGATAACATTAGGAAGTATTGGCTTGTGATAACATTAGGAAGTATTGGCTTGTTGATAACATTAGGAAGTATTGGCATTGTTGATAACATTAGGAAGTATTGGCATTGTTGATAACATTAGGAAGTATTGGCTTGTTGATAACATTAGGAAGTATTGGCTTGTTGATAACATTAGGAAGTATTGGCATTGTTGATAACATTAGGAAGTATTGGCATTGTTGATAACATTAGGAAGGATTGGCATTGTTGATAACATTAGGAAGTATTGGCTTGTTGATAACATTAGGAAGTATTGGCTTGTTGATAACATTAGGAAGTATTGGCATTGTTGATAACATTATAAAGTATTGGCTTGTTGATAACATTAGGAAGTATTGGCTTGTTGATAACATTATAAAGTATTGGCTTGTTGATAACATTAGAAAGTATTGACTTGTTGATAACATTAGGAAGTATTGGCTTGTTGATAACATTAAAAAGTATTGGCATTGTTGATAACATTAGGAAGTATTGGCTTGTGATAATATTAGGAAGTATTCGCTTGTGATAACATAGGAAGTATTGGCGTTGTTGATAACATTAGAAAGTATTGTCATTGTTGATAACATTAGGAAGTATTGGCTTGTTGATAACATTAGAAAGTATTGACTTGTGGATAACATTAGGAAGTATTGGTTTGTTGATAACATTAGGAAGTATTGGCTTGTTGATAACATTAAAAAGTATTGGCTTGTTGATAACATTAGGAAGTATTGGCTTGTTGATAACATTAAAAAGTATTGGCATTGTTGATAACATTAGAAATTATTGGCATTGTTGATAACATTAGAAAGTATTGGCTTGGTGATAACATTAGGAAGTATTGGCTTGTGATAACATTAGGAAGTATTGGCTTGTTGACAACATAGGAAGTATTGGCTTGTGATAACATTAGGAAGTATGGGCATTGTTGATAACATTAGGAAGTATTGGCATTGTTGATAACATTAAAAAGTATTGGCATTGTTGATAACATTAAAAAGTATTGGCTTGTTGATAACATTAGAAAGTATTGGCATTGTTGATAACATTAGAAAGTATTGGCTTGTGATAACATTAGGAAGTATTGGCTTGTTGATAACATTAGAAAGTATTGGCTTGTTGATAACATTAGGAAGTATTGGCTTGTTGATAACATTAGGAAGTATTGGCTTGTTGATAACTTTAGGAAGTATTGGCTTGTTGATAACATTAGGAAGTATTGGCATTGTTGATAACATAGGAAGTATTGGCGTTGTTGATAACATTAGAAAGTATTGGCTTGTTGATAACATTAGAAAGTATTGACTTGTGGATAACATTAGAAAATATTGTCATTGTTGATAACATTAGGAAGTATTGGCATTGTTGATAACATTAGGAAGTATTGGCTTGTTGATAACATTAGAAAGTATTGACTTGTGGATAGCATTAGAAAATATTGTCATTGTTGATAACATTAGGAAGTATTGGCATTGTTGATAACATTAGGAAGTATTGCCTTGTTGATAACATTAGAAAGTATTGACTTGTGGATAACATTAGAAAATATTGGCATTGTTGATAACATTAGGAAGTATTGGCTTGTGATAATATTAGGAAGTATTCGCTTGTGATAACATAGGAAGTATTGGCGTTGTTGATAACATTAGAAAGTATTGTCATTGTTGATAACATTAGGAAGTATTGGCTTGTTGATAACATTAGGAAGTATTGGCATTGTTGATAACATTAGAAAGTATTGACTTGTGGATAACATTAGAAAATATTGTCATTGTTGATAACATTAGGAAGTATTGGCATTGTTGATAACATTAGGAAGTATTGGCTTGTTGATAACATTAGAAAGTATTGACTTGTGGATAACATTAGAAAATATTGTCATTGTTGATAACATTAGGAAGTATTGGCATTGTTGATAACATTAGGAAGTATTGGCTTTTGATAACTTTAGGAAGTATTGGCTTGTTGATAACATTAGGAAGTATTGGCTTGTTGATAACATTAGGAAGTATTGGCATTGTTGATAACATTAGAAAGTATTGACTTGTGGATAACATTAGAAAATATTGTCATTGTTGATAACATTAGGAAGTATTGGCATTGTTGATAACATTAGAAAGTATTGGCATTGTTGATAACATTAGGAAGTATTGGCTTGTTGATAACATTAGGAAGTATTGGCATTGTTGATAACATTAGAAAGTATTGGCATTGTTGATAACATTAGGAAGTATTGGCTTCTTGATAACATTAGGAAGTATTGGCTTGTGATAACATTAGGAAGTATTGGCTTGTTGATAACATTAGAAAGTATTGGCATTGTTGATAACATTAGGAAGTATTGGCATTGTTGATAACATTAGGAAGTATTGGCATTGTTGATAACATTAGAAAGTATTGGCATTGTTGATAACATTAGGAAGTATTGGCTTGTTGATAACATTAGAAAGTATTGGTATTGTTGATAACATTAGGAACTATTGGCAATAAACAACTGGTCTCATGAAAACCTCAGGATGACAAGGGAATACTTAACACTTTAATATACACCTACAAATAACTTTAAAACATTCATTTCTTCTCCTCATTTAACTGAAACTTTTCCAGAAGTTGGATTAGGCTTGAATATCTTTCACAACATCCCTTTCAACTTTCATGAAGATGTACATGACACATGTCATACATGTGACTCAAGGTTTATAAACATAATTGTATTTGTTAAAGTCCAAATCAATTTCTGATAAATACATCTATTTTGTAAAAATGTTATAAATTTTGGAATTATTTTTCCAATGAAAAGAAAAAGATACTTTAAATGTAATTAATTTTGTATCAAGTTTGCTCTGGAATTTTTGTACATTTCTTACTGACAAACTACCAGAGTATACCAATACAGTGAAAAAGTACCATGGTACATACCATTGGAAGAAAATGCTGGGGTAAACCAATATACTGGTAATGCTACACAACTCTGCTTAGGTTGTCTTAATAATGTGAGTTTGCCAGTTTCAACAATTTGTATATTTGTTGTATGCACTTGTTTGATTTTTATTTTCTCTTTCATTAAATGTCAGCCAATTGCAAGAAGTGCAGATGTTTTCAAGTAATGGAGGTCAACCATAAAATGTGCCTGTCCTGCAAAAACTTCTTTTCCTCACACGCATGTAGCACATGTACCATATGGACAGAAAACATTTGGTCCATATTAGTAAAAAGTTTGCAATCCTGAACCAGTTTTATGGGGGATTTTGAGATGCTGATTCACTCCCACATAGATACCAGAAAATGCTGTTATGGAGATGATCCATTTGACACTATGGAAACCATTTCCACTCAAGATATATTGGAATCACAGTCAGTGTCATCTAAAACTGTAAATGAGTGAGTTGGATGAAACTAGGACTATTGGACTTTGCCAGCCAGTCCAGCCTGAAAGTTATAGTTTTCTATATGCTGTACCAGCTGCCATCCAAACAGTCCAGCCTGGAAGTTATAGTTTTCTATATGCTGTACCAGCTGCCATCCAAACAGTCCAGCCTGGAAGTTATAGTTTTCTATATGCTATACCAGCTGCCATCCAAACAGTCCAGCCTGGAAGTTATAGTTTTCTATATGCTATACCAGCTGCCATCCAAACAGTCCAGCCTGAAAGTTATAGTTTTCTATATGCTGTACCAGCTGCCATCCAAACAGTCCAGCCTGAAAGTTATAGTTTTCTATATGCTGTACCAGCTGCCATCCAAACAGTCCAGCCTGAAAGTTATAGTTTTCTATATGCTGTACCAGCTGCCATCCAAACAGTCCAGCCTGAAAGTTATAGTTTTCTGTATGCTGTACCAGCTGCCATCCAAACAGTCCAGCCTGGAAGTTATAGTTTTCTTTATGCTGTACCAGCTGCCATCCAAACAGTCCAGCCTGAAAGTTATAGTTTTCTGTATGCTATGCCAGCTGCCATCCAAACAGTCAAATCATTGTATCGGTGGCCATGAATTTGGCTGGCTGACCACATATCTCAACACTTCCTACAGCAGTGGTGTCTGCTCCCAGCAGACCATCCTCCTGACCAACCAGACTGAACTGAACATATCTATGATACCAGTGCATGACAAACTGGCAGTATATGGTCTGACCCATCTGACTATATCAAACTAGTTTTCCCGAGCTGGACCACACTCCATGCTGGATATGACTTTGCTTGCACTATTTGCATATCTGACAGAGCATTAGAATGCTATACTGCTAGTCACACAGCATACAGGTGAAGAAAAATCCCCCAGTCACCAAAAGGGGGCTACACAGACATGCCTGAACACTCAGATTCAGCCATGGAAAGGACAGAATTAGTTTTTATGTGGAAAGTGAAGAGATATTTGCATCATTGTAATTCTGTCCTCCAACATCAGTTAATCCTATGTACAAAGTCTAGGCCTGTTTGTTTGTGGATGATGAACATTCAGCCTTCAGAATTTCACCACAATTGTCAAAGATTGCAGCAATTATCAGGCCTGTTTGTTTGTGGAATAATAATAATAGTAATAATAATAATAATAATGCACATTATATGAAGATAGCAATAGTTACTGTTTATTTTAACATGTTTAGTATTAAAATACAAAATTCCATTCCATTCAGCCTTCAGAATTTCACCACAATTGTCAAAGATTGCAGCAATTATCAGGCATATCTTAGATAAAATTGTGACCCTTGTTACTTGAGAGTCTCTTTTTGGTGAGCCATTTGGCTGATATTGTATACTGGTGTTTATTACTTGGACATATATCACCTAGACATTTGATACTACTGCTTTCAGCATGTCTCCTCCACTCTGTCATAAAATAAACAAACTAGTGCTTAAAACCACATCAGAGTTTCTCAGGAACTGTCAGCTTCCTCATTACTCAACCTGACTTCTTTGGCAATGTTTCATCTAACCATGAAGGCCAAAAGTGAACATGCCTTTTATTCGGTATGCCATATCACCAGGGTAATCAATAGGGCTGCCCATCACATGATGCCAAAACCCCTAAAGGACCCTTCTAAACTGGCCTTGATAACTAGATAGGTAATCCTGCAATTTTCTTCTATGAAACCCCATACTGCCTCCCTTTCAGTTCTCCCTTCTGTTCAGGTGATGAACTGAGGAGGTGAGAAATCAGGCAGCACAGCTATCCATACAAACCCCCTATTGCATCATGACCAAAGAAGAGCTGATTGACAACAGAAAGATCACAGAGGTAATTCTTAACAAGAATGGCAGCCATTTTGTGGCCAAGTGAGTTTTAAGCAGCCAGACTCCATCTGTTTTGCCAGACTTGAGTTCGCCTGTTTCTAAAAAATGACAGTGGTGATCCAAGTCATTTAGAGGGGCTGTGGATCTTGTTTATGCAGTCCCCTCTATTTCAATTGATAATTGCAAATGGACAATGGTCTTGAAGAGGATTTCACATTTTGTGCTTATTGAAATGTGAGATTAAAGAGATTCGCGGTGGAGGCCGAGGAATCACCTTAAATCCTGGCAACTCTCTTACTGATTCAGGAGATTTCATAGTCAAAGCAAGGGCAACTGACCAGTTGTCAGTCTCAACACATCTGTCTCTGTATCTTGGTCCACTGACCAATCTCATTTGGGTCTCTGTATTAGTCATTAACTAAATGCACCAGTAGAGTTCATCTGAACTGAAAACAGCATACTGTCAAATCTGGCTAACAAGTCTGCTTAAATACCTTTTAAAGTAGTGAATGGGATATTTCACATTTCTTTGATGCATTTATTTCAAAAGTTTGTATGTTTAAATTTAGCAATTATAGTTAAAATTTACAAAATAAAGATCGTTGATTTTGAAAAAGGATTGATAGCAAGAAGATACAATCAGAACAAGGTTACAGCAAGAAGATACAATCAGAAGAAGAAAATTATACAAAGGGATTAATCTCCTATGTGGGAATGAAATTAGAATCTGAAAAGCAATGCTTGGGTTTTCAAAGTTTTCTTTAGTACACATATACACACTTATTTTTGCTATGGAAACAACTGAAGGGCTATGTTTGCTTTTATATATATATATATATATATATATATATATATATATATATATATATATATATGTGTATTTGTCAAATGTGTATTCAGATATTTTGTATGTTGTACTTGTTGGACACTTAGATAGTATTGACCATTTAACATCTACAGTTTCAACTGTTTTTCATAGTAATGGTCAGTAGTTTCTAAACATTTCCTATTGAATGGTAATTAGATATAATTTAACTTTGTATTTTAATTTTTTAAAAACATCATTATTAGCATGGTTGGTTGACACTTGAGGATCTTTAACAGATTGCACTCAGTGACCTTAATTTCAGCCCTGTAATCATTTAACATAGAAATCTATTTATAATTTAGTGCTGTATTTTAGGCTTCATCATTTAACATACATCTGTGTTTTGAGTGCTGTAATTTAGGCTTTGTCATTTAACATACAGATCTGTGTTTCCAGTGCTGTAATTTAGGCTTTGTCATTTAACATCCAGATCTGTGTTTCCAGTGCTGTAATTTAGGGTTTTTCATTTATCATACAGATCTGTGTTTTCAGTGCTGTAATTTAGGCTTTGTCATTTATCATACAGATCTGTGTTTCCAGTGCTGTAATTTAGGCTTTGTCATTTATCATACAGATCTGTGTTTCCAGTGCTGTAATTTAGGGTTTTTCATTTATCATACAGATCTGTGTTTCCAGTGCTGTAATTTAGGGTTTATCATTTATCATACAGATCTATGTTTCCAGTGCTGTAATTTAGGGTTTTTCATTTATCGTACAGATCTATGTTTCCAGTGCTGTAATTTAGGCTTTGTCATTTAACATACAGATCTGTGTTTCCAGTGCTGTAATTTAGGCTTTGTCATTTATCATACAGATCTGTGTTTCCAGTGCTGTAATTTAGGGTTTTTCATTTATCGTACAGATCTGTGTTTCCAGTGCTGTAATTTAGGGTTTTTCATTTATCATACAGATCTATGTTTCCAGTGCTGTAATTTAGGCTTTGTCATTTATCATACAGATCTATGTTTCCAGTGCTGTAATTTAGGCTTTGTCATTTATCATACAGATCTGTGTTTCCAGTGCTGTAATTTAGGCTTTGTCATTTAACATACAGATCTGTGTTTCCAGTGCTGTAATTTAGGCTTTGTCATTTAACATCCAGATCTGTGTTTCCAGTGCTGTAATTTAGGGTTTTTCATTTATCATACAGATCTATGTTTCCAGTGCTGTAATTTAGGCTTTGTCATTTATCATACAGATCTGTTTATGTGTGGTTGTTCTACTTATTCATGTTCAGTACCCTGAGACCTGTGGACCCTACAAGATCAAGTATGTTCGTGATCTGACTGTAGGATATGACAACAGCCAGCCAGGCAATAAGCCAGTAAGTGTTCATAATTTTATCTTGGTTCCTTTTTTTTTTAAAAAGTTCTTCAACTTGAATATAAAAATACTTTAATTCAGTGAAAATTCACAATATTTAACACTCTTTCTCACCCCCACCCACCCCACCCCACCCCAAATACTTGGTTATATGATTTGTAAGATGATTGTTAATTAAATTCAACTGAAAATATTAGCTTTATTACAAATTATCAGCTCGAATGCGGGAGGTCGTGGGTTTGATCCCCGGCCGAGTCATACCAAAGACTTACAAAAAATGGTACTAACAGCTGCCTCGCTTGGCGCTCAGCATTAAGAGGTTAGTGTTAGGACTGGTCGGCCTGGTGTCAGAATAATGTGACTGGGTGGGACATCATGCTATATGTCTGCAGCATGATGCCCCAGTGCTAGACATCACTATAAACTGCCACATTGCAGACATCGTAGCGATATGACTGAAAAATTGTTAAAGCTACGTTAAAAATCCAAATCACATCACATCACAAATTATCAGTGTATATAAAAATGCTTAAAATATCACAGGATGGGAGTGGTTTAATATATTTTTATTATTCAGGTAGCGGTAATATTGTAGACTATTTAACTTAAATAGCTAATGTTGTAGACTGTTTAACTTAAATAGCTATGTTGTTGACTATTCAAGTCAAATAGCTAATGATGTACACTGTTTAACACAAATAGCTAATGTTATGGATTATTTAACTGAACTATGTAAACTGTTGACTCAAATAGCTAATGTTGTAGACTATTTTACTCAAATAGCTGATTTTTTACTATTTTACTCAATTTGGTATTGTTGTAGACTATAAAGGCTAATGGTGTAGACTAAGTCAAATAGCTATGTTATAGACTATTTAACTCAAGTAGCTGTTTTTTTACTATTTTACTCCAGTATTGTTGTAGACTATAAAGGCTAATGGTGTAGACTAAGTCAAATAGCTATGTTATAGACTATTTAACTCAAGTAGCTGTTTTTTTACTATTTTACTACAGTATTGTTGTAGACTATAAAGGCTAATGGTGTAGACTAAGTCAAATAGCTATGTTATAGACTATTTAACTTGAATAGCTAATGTTTTAGGGTATTTTACTCCAATAGCTGTTTTTTACTATTTTACTCCAGTATTGTTGTAGACTATAATGGCTAATGGTATAGACTAAGTCAAATAGCTGTGTTATAGACTATTTACAAGGTTCCCACGCTATCAGGAAAAAGTCGGGAGAAATGATCAATTTTTCCTAACTGTGAAAAGTCCTTGAATTTTGTAAATATTGATGAAAGTCAGGAAAACCCTGGGAGTTTTCCGCCACCACTTGTCACCCAAAACAGTCATGTAATTGAGTTATAACTAAACTGATAGTGAGTTAAATTTATTGGGTTCTAACCAGAATATTTGGAGCATGCAGTATGGATCATTTGGGTGCTTGCAATAAATATACATGCTGAATCAGTCAAAACACTCAGTGGATTAGATTTGTCTAGTAGACTTATTTTCACAGTCAGCTCAATATCTGTATCTTTCCTTACATGGAAGGTATCGAAACCAGTTTAGCATCACAATATGGTGGTGGCAAAGCATTGCTGCTTAATGGATGGCCAAGCAAACTTAAACATTGCTAAATCAAGTCATACATGCATGAAATTGATATGAAAATTATTTTCTCAGAAATTTCAAGTATTAAAATCATTATGTCGTTAATCTGTTGAAAGACAAGATAAAACTATTGCGTTGATGAAATGTGACCTGGTACTCGCAATTTGCAATGCTAGTCACATGAGTATGCGAATCTCACTACACACATTTTCAAGAGTTGTATAAAAAGAAGAAAAACATTAAATGAAAGTTGTATAGTGGTCGTAATAAAAATAAAAAAACGAAAGAACACAAAATTCCCCATATTTATTCAGAAAACTTCTGGAGTTTTGTTGTGTCATGTGACTACCATGTTAACATGTGCTCTCTGCTTGATGACTCAGACTGGCCAGATTGCTGCGACAGAGACAAGCTTCTTGTCGTTGTTCTTGAAATAAATATGTTGCAGACATGATTTTTCTCAGTTTTAAAGTGGAATTCTGCTTTTCTCCTGACTTGAACCTGATCATTCCAAATATTAGTAAGCACACAACTCTCATAAAGAGTATTCTGATTGGTCAAAGGTTAAAATTTATCCAATGAATCTTTGTGTAATGGAAACTGATGGCAATGGAAAGAAGAAGCATGCTTGTAAAACATGGCATCCTGAGTTGTTGAGAGAGAGCATAACACAAAATGTTTAATAAAGGTATTAAAAAACATACGGAAATGGAAATGGCTTGAGCGAAAAGTTGACAGAAATTTACTTGGTCAGTTTAAAAGAAAACTGAACGCTAGAGGACTGGCATTTTGTGACCTCTGCAAGAAAGATCTGAATTATGGTAATTACAGTTGGAAGAGTTTGGAACAGCACCTACAAAAGAAGCTGCATACAGAAAAATCGAAGCTCAGAAGGTATCTGGAAAAAGTGCAGTTAATTACTATAATAAGAATGATTTGCATGAGAGAACAGATGTAGCCCTGTCAGAATATGAGCACTGCATGTAGCCAATACAAGCACCAGCTTGAAAGAAAAAAGGCTTACATTGAGAAGGAAAAGAAACGATTGCACATTGAGTCAAAAAAGTCAATGGTGACAAAAGGAAGGCTAAAGAAATATTTGCCAGAGCCGCAAAAAGAGCTCAACTGACATATCAGCAGGTTGGAGAAAAAGACAAGTGAACGTGTGGGATTTTTTGTATATAGTTTTGTATATAGTTCATGTACTTGGGTGTTTATTTTACAGATTTGTTACGAAAATAGAGAAGTATAATACATTTGATGCAAAAATTGACAAATTATTGTGACTTAATTATGATGTGAACACTGACATGCACATGAAATAACTTTGACATCAATAGTATTAGAGAACAAATTCATGTGACTATAAATATTGTGAAGTTATAACATTTTTGGTAAGTTTATTAGTTTTTCAAAATGATTATTTTGGTTTATTTTATTATCATAAGTTGCAACAGGAGCAGTTTTTATGAGTGTAAAATGCATTTTTGGCCAGGGGCAGTCATGCACTGACCCCCTGGATCAGAGGCTCAGCCTCTCGAGACCCCGTTTGGGGGACTTCCTAACCCCTTCAGATTTTTTCAGCATTTTTTATGGAAGACCAAAATCATGTCTGATGTTGAGAACTATATATTCTTTCTGGTTTTTACAAAAGGTATCTGACTTTCATTTAATATAATTTAATTTCTGTACAACATTAAAAAGGAGTTTGTTGTTGATATCACTTTACTGTTGGATTTCCGATGTTGTTGTTTTTTGAGATTTGTGAAGTTATGTGACCAGTAATGCAATTGGAGAGTATCAGGTCTGGTTTCATCTATGCCGTAGTTTCATCTAGTCTGTCAGTGGATTAAAGACATAACGATTATAATACTTGCCATTTCTGAGAAAAAATTAATAATTTTCCTATTGATTTATTGCAGGTATGAGTAACATAAGTTTAAATTTGCTAAGCCTGCTGGTAAGCGACTACCATATGCCGCTACTGCACGGGGGCAGCAAATTCCAAATTTTCGATATGCAATTGCAATGACCCCAAACCCCAACCTAAATATCTAAATGTGAAAAATGGGGTGAGAATATATACAGGAAACCCGGATTAGAAAATGGACTGCTATTCATTTTAAGCCAAATTTGTTGTCCAAAATGTTGAATCTCTGGGCTGAAATGAGAAATTGTTATCCCTTGTATTATATATTAAAAAACAATATGTGCCCCTGTATAAATACAGGTTTGGGGACTGGTTTAACAAATTACAAGAAGACAAGTTGATTTTACAGAAAATTCAGTCCTTTTTTATACAACCTTATATAATTTTGAAGGTCTTTTGTCAAAATTTAAATCAACCCTTTTGAAAATGTTCCTTAGATTAGGTTGTTTGAAAAATCTTGTTGGGATTTTATTGGCACAGATAAATTTAGGGTTAAACTCTTTTGATTACAAGACAAGATTCTAATTCTTTGCTTTTATAGGTTTTTTTTAATACTGTAATAGGAAATGTTTACTTTGTATAATATGCATATATATATATATATATATATATATATATATATATATATATATATATATATATATATATATATATATTGCTATAGAATATTTAGAATTAAAGGTTTGAAAGGAAACAAAACTAATTTATGTTCATTATGTTGTTCCCACTTAGCAACGTAATGCAGGTCAGCAAAATAATGTTAGAATTTTTATTCTGTTCATTGAAATGACTTTACATGCTAATTTATAGGAATATAATCAAACTTGTTTCATGTGATACATTTTGTGGTTTTGTACATGATCATCTTTTCTGATTTAGATGTTTTGGAGAGTCTTGAAAGAGAAACATCTTTAGATTTAGAAAATGCATGTTTTATAATCTAAAATGTTCTTTAATTCCATTTAGTAATGGTCATATGTGAACCTTGGAAAAAAAGTAATTTCATCCTGGAAACGACCTGGAAATTTATCATTAGAAATGCGTGGGGATCATGTATTTTACTCAAATGACTAGTATTGTAGGTTAATCAGTTCTAAAAGTTAACCTTTCAAGCACATCATACAAAGTACATGCATTCATGTACACCAAATTGAATTCTAGCTGAATACATCATACAGCCTAACTATATGCATTCATGTACACCAACATGAATTCTAGCTGTATACATTATACAGACTAAGTACAGGCATTCATGTACACCAAATTCTAGCTGGATATATCATACAAATATTATTGAGTCTATGCTTTTAAAACAAGTAACAGAAAAGAGTGAAAAGCAAGAAACTAATTTCATTTGTATACCTCAATTTTTGATTTATGATACTAAAAGATCCAAAAGCTCAAAAATGTATAAAAATCAAAACATACAAAATTCCTATAATGGCCTGGAAATTTAATCAGGATATAATAAAATAAAAATTGTATGTCTTATATATATATATATATATATATATATATATATATATATATATATATATATATATATATATATATATATATATATATGGATGCATGGACAGATGGACCTGTATATATATTGATGCATAAATGGATGCATGGACTTCATCAGACGTAAAGACAAGTAGGACTTGTATACAGGTAGAACTTAAATACAAATAGGATTTGTAGACATGTAACAGTATGAAGATAGGACTTAAATACAAATAAGACTTAAATACAAATAGGACTTAAATGCAAATAGGACTTAAATACAAATAGGATTTGTAGACATGTAACAGTATAAAGATGGGACTTAAATACAAATAAGACTTAAATACAAATAGGACTTAAATACAAATAGGACTTAAATACAGATAGGACTTAAATACATCTAAGATTTAAATACAGATAGGACTTAAATAGAGATAGGACTTGTATGCAGATAGGACTTAAATACAAACAGGAGCAATAGGACTTGTGTAAAATATTGGACTTAAATACAAATGATAAGGACTGTTATACAAATAGGACTTAAATACAAATGATACAAACTTGTGTACAAATAGGACTTAAATACAAATGATACAAACTTGTGTACAAATAGGACTTAAAATACAAATAGGATAAGACTTAATATGTAAAAAGGATTCAAATGCCTGATTAAATACAAATGCCATTACAGCAATTTAAAAAACATTTAAAACACGTTTTTGAACATTTTGTATTTAAACTTTGTAACAAACACCATTGCTAAATTTAGCAAAAACTTTAAGTAGACATATGAAATTTTGTGCATGTTTGTATGCATTCATAAATGCTGGAATTACATTTTCATGCAAATATCTTAATTTTTCACATTTTTCTACTAATGGTTTTTAATTTTGATGTGGGTATACGTGTTGTACAAACACAAGTCTGGTCTGTATGGATTCTGAATATTTCACTGTGATGTTTCAGTTTTTGTAACAGTATTTGATTTATATCAAATATCAAGGATTTAGCTGCTGTTTGGTCAGACTAAGTATTCACCAAGATTCAGTAGCTATATTATGACATTGCTACATATACACATATTTCCAACAAATGAAAATGATCTTGTTATGCCTCCATTTGATGTTAATCTTCATGTATATTTATACATAGTAATTCTTAAGTTCATCTGTCCTTTTGTCCTACACGCAATCTTATTAGTGTGACTAGTTCTGCTGTTTTGGATGGATTGTACACAGTCTCATTAGTGTAACTAGTCCTGTTGTTTTGGATGGATTTTACACACAATCTCGTTAGTGTGACTAGTCCTGCTGTTTTGGATGGATTGTACACAATCTTATTAGTGTAACTAGTCCTGCTGTTTTGGATGGATTGTACACACAATCTCATTAGCGTAACTAGTCCTGCTGTTTTGGATGGATTGTACACAATCTCATTAGTGTAACTAGTCCTGCTGTTTTGGATGGATTGTACACAAACAATCTCATTAGTGTAACTTGTCATGCTGTTTTTGATGGATTGCCATGGAACTTTTTAAATATTGTCATTATCACCTAAAAATTTGCTTATCAAGAGATCACCTTGTTCACACAATCTTTGTTAGAGTTATTGCCCTTTTCTCTTGTAGCTTAATGCAGTGAATGACAAATCTTATCAGGGCAACTAGACTTGCACTCTTTTTTTCTTTGCCTTGAAACAGTAAATATTATGCATTCCATAAGGTGCACCTATTGACATATCACGTTACTCCTGATTTTTTTATATAGAGTTATTGCCCTTTTTTACTTGAAGATGACTGCTCAATATGACAAAGTCTTGTAAAAGTAACCAGTTTTACAGATCCATTAGATCGTATGAAGCTTGGGAACTGTTATGGTCACCATCAGAAGATGTGCTTACTGATAAATCACATGGCTCCTGCAGTTTATGCTTGAGTTATTCCCCCTGGTAGTTTAATACAGTAATAACACAATAGCAGATCTAGTTCTCCACTTTTCGTTTGGTTACCATGAAAGTTAGTAAATAGTATGGTGATCTCCTAAATATGTGCATATTGCTAAATCACTGTGCTTCTGCAATTTTTATATGTATGCACATTGTTTGTAGAGTTGATGCCTTTTTTGTCTTGCAGCTGATTACAGTGTATGACAGGTTCTTATCACCGCATCTGGTCCCCCAGTTTTTGAGTGATCACTTTGAAACTTGATTAATATTATGGCCATCATCTGAAGATGTGCATAGCGATATAATTACTGGGCATTTGCAATTTTGCTTACAGTTATTGCTCTTTTTATTCTGGAGCAGAATCCAGTGTAATCTTGTGAACACAGCTTCTTGTAGTTTTTATGTGAAACTGTAGATATTAAGATGCACGTATTTAAATGATTTTTGTGGAATTTATTGCCCTTTATGACTTTGAAACTGGATGCAGTTTATGATAGAATTTCGTTAATGCATCTATTCTTAAAGTTTTTGCTGTGAAACTTAATACATATTATGGTCATCGTCAGAACATGTGCATGTTGACCAACTATTGTATTTTTTACAAGAGCTGTGTCTGTTTTATGACTATAGACTTAACTCTATCATGGGATAATTTACATTATAACTCTTGTTCTTTTGATCAGGTGTTACCAGTGAGCAGATCTAGCCAGATGATTACATTCACATTTGAGAATGGCTGCACAGCTACAATTCGTACTAGTGGTACAGAGCCAAAGATCAAATATTATACAGAGCACAGGCCTGATCCTAAGAGAGGGTTAGTAAAATTATATATAAACTTTACTGCACAAAGCACAGGTATAATCCTAAGAGAGGGCTAGTAAAATTATATATAAATTTTACTGCACAAAGCACATGTCTAATCCTAAGAGAGGGTTAGTAAAATTATATATAAACTTTACTGCACAAAGCACAGGTCTAATCTTAAGAGAGGGTTAGTAAAATGATATATAAATTTTACTGCACAAAGCACATGCCTGATCCTCAGAGAGGGTTAGTAAAATGATATATAAATTTTATTGCACAAAGCATAGGTCTAATCTTGAGAGAGGGTTAGTAAAATGATATATAAATTTTATTAAATAAAGCTCAGGTCTGAGCCTCAGAGAGGATTTGAATAGTGATATGCAAATTGTATTACACAGGTTCAGGTCTGATCCTCAGGATTTATCAATTGGTTGTTGTTGTTGTGGGGTTTAACACCATTTTTCAGCACATGATAGGCTATACATGGCAGCCAGAATTAATGGTGGAGGAAGAACCCGGGAAAACCCCGGAAAGAACCACCAACCCACGAGAAGCTACTGGTAAGCTTTCTCACATACCCACATTGGCTGAATCTGAGACTCAAACCGGCACAGGCAGAGGTGAGATGGCAGTGAACCAGTATGGAGAGTGCTTTAGACCACTTGACCACTTGGGGCCCTCATCAGAGTAAGTAAAGTCTGACTAAAACATTTTGACTTTTCTTTGTAGAAAAGCGCAGTTATTTTAGTTGCCAGTTGAGTTGTGTGAGATATTCCTGAAAATTTGTTTATCAGTTGGTTAATTGTATTAATCATTACAATAGTTGTTGGACTGGTTGATTTATCATGCCAAGTTTATAGATATAAATATCACAGCTTCTTGCAATAAATATTGAATTCCACATTGGCATATCACACAGCAACAGGTATAAATATGATAGCATCTTGCAATAAATATTGATTTCCATACTGGCATATCAAACAGCAACAGGTATAAATACGATAGCATCTTACAATAAATATTGAATTCCACACTGGCATATCACACAGAAACAGGTATAAATAGGATAGCATCTTGTAATAAATATTGAATTCCACACTGGCATATCACACAGAAACAGGTATAAATAGGATAGCATCTTACAATAAATATTGAATTCCACACTGGCATATCAAACAGCAACAGGTATAAATATGATAGCATCTTGCAAAAAATATTGAATTCTGCACTGGCATTTAACACAGCAACAGTATAAATATCATAGAATCTTGCAATAAAAAATGAATTCCACACTGACATATCACACAACAACAGGTATAAATATGATAGTATCTTGCAATAAATATTGAATTCTGCACTGGCATATAACACAGCAACAGTATAAATATCATAGAATCTCACAGTAAATATTGAATTCTACATTGACATATCACACAGCAACATATAAATATGATAGCATCTTGTAATATTGAATTCCATGATGGCATATCAAACAGCAACAGGTATAAATATGATAGCATCTTACGATAAATATTGAATTCCACACTGACATATCACACAGCAACAGATATAAATATGATAGAATCTTGCAAAAATATTGAATTCTGCACTGGCATATAACACAGCAACAGTATAAATATCATAGAATCTGGCAGTAAATATTGAATTCTACACTGACATATCACACAGCAACAGATATAAATATGATTGCATCTTGCAATAAATATTGAATTCAGCACTGGCATATAACAGAGCAACAGTATAAATATCATAGAATCTTGCAATAAAAAATGAATTCCACACTGACATATCACACAACAACAAGTATAAATATGATAGCATCTTGCAATAAATATTGAATTCTGCACTTGCATATAACACAGCAACAGTATAAATATCATAGAATCTCGCAGTAAATATTGAATTCTACACTGACATATCACACAGCAACAGATATAAATATGATAGCATCTTGCAATAAATATTGAATTCTGCACTGGCATATAACACAGCAATAGTATAAATATCGTAGAATCTCACAGTAAATATTGAATTCTACACTGACATATCACACAACAACAGATATAAATATGATAGCATCTTGCAATAAATATTGAATTCAGCACTGGCATATAACACAGCAACAGTATAAATATCATAGAATCTTGCAATAAAAAATGAATTCCACACTGACATATCACACAACAACAGGTATAAATATGATAGCATCTTGCAATAAATATTGAATTCTGCACTGGCATATAACACAGCAATAGTATAAATATCGTAGAATCTCGCAGTAAATATTGAATTCTACACTGACATATCACACAGCAACAGATATAAATATGATAGCATCTTGCAGTAAATATTGAATTCTGGACTGGCATATAACAGAGCAACAGTATAAATATCATAGAATCTCGCAGTAAATATTGAATTCCACACTGACATATCACACAACAACAGGTATAAATATGATTGCATCTTGCAATATGGGGGCCCCGAGTGGCCGAGTGGTCTAAAGCGCTCTCCATTACGGATCACTGCCATCTCACCTCTGTCTGCGCCGGTTCGAGTCTCGGATTCAGCCAATATGGGTATGTGAGAAAGCTTGCCAGTAGCTTCCCGTGGGTCGGTGGTTCTTTCCGGGGTTTTCCCGGGTTCTTCCTCCACCATTAATACTGGCCACCATGTATAGCCTATAGTGTGCTGAAAAATGGCGTTAAACCCAACAACAACAACAGCATCTTGCAATAAATATTGAATTGTGGACTGGCATATAACACAGCAACAGTATAAATATCATAGAATCTCGCAGTAAATATTGGAATTTCACACTGACATATCCAATTGTTTGTTCTTGTGTGGATTTTTACACTTTAGCTTACAATTCAAATGCTTTATAATTATTCAGTTTAGAATTTTTGTAGGGACAGTATCATTTAAGATTAAAATGAAATATAATTTGAGGTTTTTGTTGTTTTTTTAGAAATAAGTTGTTTCATTTTTATGATTTTGTATCAAATAATTTTCAATTTTTACAATTTTGAAACTTTCTTTCTCCTTCATTTTACTTAATGCCTACCATTCAAGCAATGAAACATATCCCATGTCTTTAAATAATGGCTCTCCCTCAATATGTTGATTTTGCAAACAAGTGCAGCACAAGCAAGTTTGTTCTAGATTTACTTCAAAGAAATTACATGTTATTCACATGTATATGTGTGGCATCATTTAATTTTTTGAATGGAGAACGCTTCAGTGTCATAACGTCTGTCTTATATCAGTGACTTTTATTCTTGTCATGGTAGCCATGACATTAGAATTAGTCTTAATAAGGCAAAGTTTCTGAACAGGTTGTTTTCAGTTACTAGGATTTACCAATTATTGTGTCAGACTAATGATAGTAATGTTTTAAAATTCAACATTTCAGCATGGATCAAGCTGAGGTGCAAAATGAACTTGACGACGTTGTGGAATGCATAAAGACCTATTTTTTCAGACCAGACAAATTTGGTCTGATTGCCCGAACTGATAGCTAATTTAGACCAGACAAATTTTTGTAAAATTAGCTAATTCATAGCACTTGTGAAAGAAAATGTCACAGAGTATTCAAGAATATGATTAGTGTAGTGACTGTCCTTACAACCTATGGTGTGTCAACTTATGCCAGGTTGTCAGACTTACAACCTGTGCCAGGTTGTCAGACTTACAACCTGTGTCAGGTTGTCAGACTTAAAATGTGTGCCATATATGCCAGACAGATTTGCAATGAGAATTTATTTATGGTTCTAAAGACAATATAATTATAGACAGGTATCATGTATAGAGAAGCTTATTTATAGTCAAGTATCATGTATAAACAATTTTTATGAATAGGCAAGTTTCACTTTTGAACAAGTATCCTATATAGACAAGTCTTATTTATAGATAAATATCATGCTGATTGCAAGGCAATATGTTTATAAACTTGAGGCCATAACATTTCAGTGATGATGCTATTTATAAAAGACATTGCTTCATGTCCACAGTTATCACAACTACTCAATCAGTTAACCTTGCTGATTGTGTGCAATTCTCACAACTACCCAGTCATTTAACCTTGCTAATTGTGTGCAATTCTCACAACTACCCAGTCATTTAACCTTGCTGATTGTGTGCAATTCTCACAACTACCCAATCAATTAACCTTGCTGACTGTGTACAATTCTCACAACTACCCAGTTAACTTACCTTGCTGATTGTGTGCAATTCTCACAACTACCATACCCAGTCAATTAACCTTGCTGATTGTATGCAATTCTCACAACTACCCAGTTAGTTAACATTGTTGATTGTATATTGTAACATTGTTCCACCTATGATAGCAGTTTCAAGCTGTTGTAAAAGACTGTTCTTGACTAACCCACACAGATTTATATATAGGTATCCATGGTTAATATAATTTAATTGCCTGACATTAATATAAAATATCTTTCTTCTCTTAGAACTGCCATAAACATTGGCCTAAATTGGAACTTAGAACTGTAATAAATATTGGCATGTATTGTCGTATGTGACTTGTTTAGGCTGGAATAAGCAGTAACAAAAGAAAAAGTGAAAACAACAAGCTTTGAAAAATTTAACAAATAAATAATTTATTTCTCTGGAAAAAACACTATAAAAAATGAAAATATAAGAACTCCAGTTTTAAGAATCAAATCCAAAAATAATCCAAGAAAAATCCATGAATAAAATTTTAGAAGTCCTAATAATGAAATGTTCTAATGAATTCAAGTTTGAGTCCCAGCGAAGAATCCAAAATGGAAGGCGATGACATATACTGTAGTTAGTATGGAGTTGATGTGTACAGTCCTTTGTTATTCTACAGTCAATAATATTTCCAGTGTTTGAATTTCTGAATATAATTTAAATAAATGTCTTTGTCCATAAATTCTGTATGAGTACTCAAATATTTCCTGAAAAAAGAATTAATCTTTTAGAATCCAAATAATTTGAATAAAAATTAAAATGTAATTCCCAAACTAGTCACAAACAAACACTCAAACACTTTCCAGTGTTAAAGCCCAACAGAGATCTCTCTCTAAGCATCACTATTAAAACTAACTAATGCACAATTTTGGAAAGCTCAGAATTGCAAAATGGAGGCTGTTCACATATAAAAAATATATGTAGCCCCAGTATGACATTGATATAAGCTAATCCTTTTACTCCGAGAATAAAATATAAAAAAAGTTGTTTACTTCTCTCACTGATTTCTAAATCAACTTTGGGAACTAGATCAGCTTAAGGTGTTTACAACTGAAGAGTCAAGATCAAACTATTTTCTGAAAAAACATCGAGTTCCTAGTAAACAAAACTTCATTATTTTGACGTAATGAAATTAAAAATTAAAAAAATTCCAAAACATACAAACAGACAATTAAATTAAATATGATATAAATTAAATCAAATATACATAACAATTGGCCCTTAGAACTGCCATAAACATTGTCATAAATTGGTCCTTGGAACTCTGTCAACATTGGCATAAATTAGTCCTTGAAACTGCAGTCCAGATTGGCATAAAATGGTCCTTGGAACAGCTGTAAGTATAATGAGGAAAAAGTCTCAATTCTGAGGATGTCCTCAAATTCATTGATGATTTTAAGTACAGCAGAAGTGACTTTAATGGCAGCATCCATGCATCTTGATTTTTCCATGTGTCAGTAACTTAAAACATGGCTTTTTACTGCTTGAAAGATATTCATTGTACGAATGAGGCAGTCTTTAGATTAGCATAGAAATAAAGTATCAAGTGTATTTTCAAAATATCCAGGCATTTTTCTTCAGCCGTGTGGTGCATTGATCAGCATTAGTTTGAGCGTTAGTTTGATCGCTTCTGTGACAGTGAAGACTAAAAGACAAGTATATGAATATGTGTAGTCTACTAGTTGCAGTTGCACTCTACCTAGCTGGGGACAACTTAACTGGGATAAATATCATCTTTCTTGCCACCAAATTACCATTGTTGGTGAAACAGTGGTCTCAGCTAGTCCCCAAAGGTTTATTGACAGCATAGTCATAGGAATTTTGTGTACAACATATCGTCAAACATTGCCAGTCCCCAAGATTTATTGACAGCACAGTCATAGGAATTTTATGTACAATGTATTGTCTTACATTGCCAGTCCCCAAGGTTTATTGACAGCATAGTCATAGGAATTTTATGTACAGTGTATCGTCTTACATTGCCAGTCCCCAAGGTTTATTGACAGTGTAGTCATAGGAATTTTATGTACAGTGTAACATCTTAAATTGTCAGCCCCCAAGGTTTATTGACAGTGTAGTCATAGGAATTTTATGTACAATGTAACATCTTACATTGCCAGTCTCCAGGGTTTATTGACAGCGTAGTCATAGGAATTTTATGCACAATGTATTGTCTTACATTGCCAGTCCCCAAGGTTTATGGACAGTGTAGTCATAGGAATTTGTTATGCATACTGATATTGGAATATTACAGATTTGGAAATTATTATTTACCTAGATAATATATGCTTAATCTAGTGTTGGATGTAATATGACTACTCTTTTCTTTATGTATGAAACATCGTATGACTACCCATTATCTATGTAGCTACCCGTGTATCTGTTGACAGATCTTCCTCTCTGTCCCCTTACCAATCTATCTTCTTACGTACATACATACGTACATACAGACAGACAGACATGCATACATACCGACATGCATAATTTTTCAGTTATTTTTTTTGTAACCACTGCTGGTAGCAAAAACTTGGTACTTAAGTAGATACTTTTACATGTTTAGAGAGTAAAATTTTTGTTTTGTTTTTCTGTGGATGTTTTGGCAGATAATTTAACCGTTCGTTATTGTCAGCTTAGATTTATGTGCCCATGAATGATTTAATGCTGGATCAAGTTCACATTATTCAAAGTAGTTATGATGGACTGTATCTATATGTTGTGTACATTTTGTTTTCATACCTACTTCCGATTCCATTCCAAAACATAGCATAGACGTCCGTATGAGAATCTCAGATACTTCTAACACTTCTCAGTTTTTTTCGTGTGATCATTTTTTAACTATTAATGATCTTTCTTTTCGCCAGATTTTATAAATACATGGGAATGATCTAACAGTTCAAATCTCCATGTATATTATAGTCCATATGGCATCTCTAGTAATTTACATATTGTGTTTCCTTTATGTATGAATAGTAGTATTTCTTAGTGTCCTTTTCTTGTTACTCCCTTTGCATTTGTCTGTCCATCAGATTTTTGTTTCACTTTTATTTATGTTACCAACTTTTTGTGGATTCATTGTTGATTTGAACCACAGATTTAAAGACCTATAAATGAAAAATGAACCACTTATGATGCAAAAGCCAATACCCACTTACAATGATAAAGAAGCTTAGCAGTTAATTTCAACTTGATTACTGTAATAAAATAGTATCTTTTACATGTCTTGTTTTATTTTTCCCTTCTTGAATAAATTGTGAATCATTTTATAGTCCACTGGCAACTGTTAGTTTCACTCACTGTCTGAATCAATTTATGTTTTGAGTTTAGTAAGGATAGAGAGAAAAGAGAAGTGAGATCTGGTAGGATAGAGAGAAAAGAGAAGTGAGATCATTAAGGATAGAGAAAAGAGAGGTGAGATCAGCAAGGATAGAGAGGAAAAAGTAAAAAGTATTGAAGTAGTATTATTGAAAATGAAAGAATAAATAATGATGTGGTCTATGAAAACTAGATTTAATTTCTATTTACAATGTTTCTACATTAAAGTGACCACTCTGGTGGCCTATGTGGTTAGATGGTTAGAGCATCCACTTCGGATGCAGGAGGTTGCGGGTTTTAAGCCCGGCTGATTCATACCAGATACTTATAAAAACGGTACTTACAGATGCCTCACTTGCCACTTGGCATTAAGAGGTTTGTGTTAGGAAAGGTTGTCGTGGTGTCAGAATAATGTGACTGGGTAGGAGATGATGCTACATGTCTGTGGCATGATCCCTTGGTGCTAGACATCACTATAAAATGACACTGCAGACATCGTAGAGATATGGCTGGAAAGTTGTTAATGCTACGGTAGAAATCCAAATCAAACATAAGCATCACACACACACCTTCATTAAACTTAAACTGCTGTAAAAAAAAAAAAATATGTATTCTGATTAATGGAACCTACTTTATTTTCTGCAATTCTCAGTGATTTTCGATTTAACCACAGTTATGATTCATTGAAATTAATAACTACATAAACCATAAATAGTGCAAACATTTGTACTTCTAATTTCAAAAGCTGCAAACTTCCCTGTTAAAATGTAAATCCAGGTAACAAACTTCTCTTTTAAAATATGAATGCAGGTAGCAAACTTCCCTGTTAAAATGTTGATGCAGGTAGCAAACATCCCTGTTAAAATGTGATGAAGGTAGCAAACATCCCTATTAAAATGTTGATGCAGGTAGCAAACTTCCCTGTTAAAATGTGATGCAGGTAGCAAACATCCCTGTTAAAATGTGATGCAGGTAGCAAACATCCCTGTTAAAATGTTGATGCAGGTAGCAAACATCCCTGTTAAAATATGATGCAGGTACCAAACATCCCCGTTAAAATGTTGATGCAGGTAGCAAACTTCAATGTCAAAATGTTGATGCAGGTAGCAAACTTCCCTGTTAAAATGTTGATGCAGGTAGCAAACTTCCCTGTTAAAATGTGATGCAGGTAGCAAACATCCCTGTTAAAATGTGATGCAGGTAGCAAACATCCCTGTTAAAATGTTGATGCAGGTAGCAAACATCCCTGTTAAAATATGATGCAGGTACCAAACATCCCCGTTAAAATGTTGATGCAGGTAGCAAACTTCCGTGTCAAAATGTTGATGCAGGTAGCAAACTTCCCTGTTAAAATGTTGATGCAGGTAGCAAACTTCCCTGTTAAAATGTTGATGCAGGTAGCAAACTTCCCTGTTAAAATGTTGATGCAGGTAGCAAACTTTCCTGTCAAAATGTGATGCAGGTAGCAAACTTCCCTGTCAAAATGTAAATGTTAGCAATTGCAGCATAAATCAACAACAGGATTGTTAGAGCATGATTTGCCGAACAAGCACTGTGGCAAATTTACACACCCACACCATGAAAGATATCCTGTGGATGGTTTCATGTCCAACCACCTAATGAAGTTACCAAGTTGATCTTTATTTCTTCCACATGCCTGAGTACATGGATAAACATTCAAGTACCCATTAACTAATGCAGACGTTGCCAGATACAAGGAAGCAGAGCTGCTTACGTCCAGAGACTCGGCAAGTGTCGCAGGTGCACCTAAATGTATTTATACATGCAAAACACTTAAAATTTATATGGCTGTTGCAAGTGGATCCAGGTATAGAATTTCTCATAGCTGTTGTTATGTTGTTCACAAAAAAAGAAAAGATGGTGCTAATTCATATTGGACATGTCAATAAATATTGCGAACAGGCTATTTTAGAATGATTTAAATGTACACATGTGGAACGCTTATTCAGACAACAGAACCTGCAAGAGTTGTTAATGTGATCGTGGACTTGACATGTAGTGCTTCTATTTGTCATACCAGAACTAAATAATGAAACCAGATGCATAATTTCATTTAAATCTGCTGATATGATTCAGTAGAAAATTGTCAGTGCCACTTACAAAATGATTTCACAACCACCACTGTTAGAACCATTTGGAAACAATTTCGGTATATGTTTGCACCATGGGAGTTAGAAGGCAGGCAACATTGTGCTGTTGACCCAGTATTATCCAATTACGTATTTGTAATCTCTTTATTTTCCAGGACAGCCAATATATTATTATATTATTCCTCAATAGGTTTACTCAAAACATTCTTCTTTGAATTTTCCTATGACTTTCTTGTTGATGTTATAAAAACTCGTACTTTAACTTGCATTCATCTTTCAAGAGTCCATTGCGGTCCTGCCTTGGTGCCTTTTTCTAAGTGTTATGAATCTTTTGATTGTCTTTGTCAATTTTATTATTGATAGCCTTGGTGACTTTTTAGTTTAACATTATTAGTAGACCATCATGAAACCATGGGTATGTGATCTTAAACCACGGGTATTATATCTAAAAATCCATCCTCATCTGATTCAGCGGCATAGTTGAATGAAGATGGAGAAAATATCTGCTTTAACTCTTTAGTTACTGTTGTAAAACTGATTTGATTCCAGGAATCGTCTTTGAAGGACGTTTTCTATCATCTCTGGTTTGTATGTGTGGAATGATTGCCACCCCTAGATCACCAATGTGAAATTTAAACACGGAGCCTTGTTTATTGAAAATATGCAGTAGCCTCACCGGTGATAGCATCTGAGATACAATGACGCTCTTGTTCATCAGCAAACATGCGTGCAATCGTGCTGATGTTTCACGATGCTGTCTCACAGTCTGATGCAATAACGTACGTATATCAACTTTTCGTTGCACCCCATACTATTGTTATGTTACACTCGCGTGAGGATTATCTTATGTGTATTGTTTATGTTGCTGTAGTAACCAGCTGTGGTTGATCAATGTTGTCAGATATTTCTACAATAGATTCTATATTTTTTGCATTGGAGAAACCTCGCTGGCACCAACAATAATACTCCCAAACAGATCCGCATGGTCAGCAAGGCTTATTAAGTGATTTAAACCCATTTTAGACATTCTCAAGTACCTAGACCAACACCTAAAACTAGCAAATGTGATTTACAGTATTCCCAATGGCAAGTTCTACCACATAATTGCATCCTAATTCCACCGATATTTATATATATATATATATATATATATATATATATATATATATATATATATATATATATATATATATATATATATACACGTCAAGTTTAGATTTTAATTGTTCATTATTTCGTCTTTTAACTATTATATTCTTTAATATTGTGATATATTAGTAAACGTTTAATAATCTTGAGAACAGTCGTAGATTTTATCATTGTTAACTCTAAGATACATTTACACACCTAAAACGTGATTTTTAAAGTTACATGGGGGGATATTGAAAATGCGAGCCAAATTGGTGAGGTCATAACTCAGATATTCTTCAAGATTAATTCACACTTCAAAGAACCCCTAATTTTCCGGTGTAAAGTTGTACACCAAATCTGAAGTTCCCATTTATATATTTGTATACAGTAATCTCAGACGTTTTGTGCCACCTGTGCACACAATATGTCAATTCCATTCTTTGATTAAATATGCCTAATTTTCTTCTAGCCCGTTGTATAATTTTTCTGAATTCTTTTTCAAGGTTGGTGAATTTGTGTGCGATTTTAATATTAATACAAAAAACATCTCTCTCTTGATTTATCCTTGGTGTTCTTCACTACTGCTAATATATTCACTTGTTATTTTAGTGTCTTCATCATTGTAGTATTCGTTCGTTTCGTTATCTGTACTAGATGGTGTAGTGGATGTCAGCGACTTCGTTTTATTTTGCATATCTTTTCTCGTGCATGTTTCATAAAATTGGGCAAGTTTAAAGTTTTGCTAATTCCCATGTTGATTAATTTATCAATATGCTCTGGATGCTTGTTTGAAAATCAAACATCTTTTGGGCTTTTTTGATAAATCTGTATGGAGCGAAATAGCTATTTAATATTTTCTGTAACGTTACGCACACTCCACTAAGCTGGCATATTAATCTCAGAATTAGATATGCATGTAAATTCTTTCAAAATACTATGTGCATCAATCTGTGAATTATTCACCATTTATATTTACCGCAGGTACTGTTACATATAAAAAAAATATTCTCACAGTAACTCGGCTGCAGTTTGCATTAATTATTCTCTGCCAGTATAAAATATTCTCACGCTAACTATGCCAGTATAAAATGTTCTCAGACTAAGTCGGCTGCAGAAAAAAATATTTTATACAGCGTAGTGATCAATAATAGTATATCTGCAGTAATAGTTGCACAGAAAAGTGCAGAATTGGTTTTCAAATTGTATCTTTGAGAAACGGAAATAGCAATATAAACCACATACACAAAACAGAATTTTTTGCAAATTACTGCGTTTTGATGGTAGCGCCGTTGTCGTCTATGTCACGATCAATGGGCGCATTTATTATATTTAAAAAAATAAGTATATTTGAAAAATGACCACATCTTCACGCAAGCCGATTTTTTTTTTTACACAAAATATTTAAATCTAGCAGTAGAATTTTTATTTTATAATCCCATATCACATGTAGACGTATGTAATGATCGACGTAAAAGTCCTAATGTCAAGGGCAAGTTATACCGTAGGAGCTGACCTATCTCGGCTACATACTCTAAAACATACATTATGACGCTACTGTTGCAAATGACATTGACCTTGAATTAGGGTCATGGGGAGGTTAGATGTGAATAAATATGAAAAGTCCGTGCGTTTTTATTCTGCAATGCAATTATGATAGCTATCACTCACATGGTTTTGGACCTATCATCACACGGAAAACCTCTAACCAGAATCTTATAAAAGATCTTCAAATGACCTTTACATTGCATGAGGGTTTCAGCAAGGGTTGGGGTGCATGATTGTGAAAGGGCAGAGCTTACTAATTTTGCATTCCACCCCACACACAGATCGTTCCATAGTTTATTTTAATTCAAATCATGTTGATCTATAATCATTTAGAAGAACCTTAACCAAAAACTTAAGATTTTAAAATGACCTTGACCTTGTTTGATGGTTTGAGGGAGAGAAGGATGCATGATTATTAAAGGTTTCTGATTGTACAGTCCAAATAGTATAGCTAATCTCCACCCGTTCAGTTTGGCTGATACTTAATCACCATACGGAAAAACTTAAATGGAAATATTAACCAAACTTTCCAAATATTCTTGACCTTTCTTGAGGGTTGGGGTGCATGGATATAAAATCGCAGTTTCTTGGTTCGACAATGTATGAAGTATGAAAGCTATCTCTTCCAGCATTTTGGAACTTTTAATCTTACCCGACAATTTTAACCAGACCCTACTGCCCGCAGAAGTGATAATTCATACATTTTGACCTTGTTCTAGCAAGCAAGACAATACATTAACCACTGCATGGCAATATTTTGATAGTGTGTGTGGGTGTGTGTGTGTGTGTGTGTGATTTGGATTTTGTTAACGTAATTTTAACAATTTTGCAGTCATATCGCTACGATGTCTGAATTGTGGCAGTTTATAGTGTTGTCTAGCACTGGGGCATCATGCCGCAGACTTGTAGCATGATGTCCCCACCCAGTCATATTATCCTGACACCAGGCCGACTAGTCCTAACACTAACTTCTTAATGCTGAGTGCCTAGCGAGGCAACTGTTAGTACCATTTTTGTACGACCGCTCTGGTGGCCTAGTAATTAGAGCGTTCCCCTCGGATGCGGAGGTCGTGGGTTCGATCCCGGGCCGAGTCATACCAAAGACTTACAAAAATGGTACTAACAGCTGCCTCGCTTGGCGCTCAGCATTAAGAGGTTAGTGTTAGGACTGGTCGGCCTGGTGTCAGGATAATGTGACTTGGTGGGACATCATGCTACATGTCTGCGGCATGATGCCCCAGTGCTAGACATCACTATAGACTGTCACACTGCAGACATCGTAGCGATATGGTTGAAAAATTGTTAAAGCTACGTTTAAAAAACACACACACACACACCATTTTTGTAAGTCTTTGATATGACATGGCCAGGGATCGAACCCACGACCTCCCGCATCCAATGCGGACGCTCTAACCACTAGGCCACATGTACGTGACTAATAAGATGTGGAAGCCAAAATCCAGTCACCAAACATTCCCAAAAAGATAAGGATGTAGTTTGTCTTCCTCATCAATCTACCCAACAAGGTTGGAAGACGTGCTGGTTTCGTACAGCCCGTCAGTCCGTCGTGCTGAATTTGTGAGCAACATTGTATGGAATGTATTGAACCAAACCTAACTAAAATTTATTTTGAAGATCCATAATGGATGATCCACACCTATGATTAAGTTCTAGTGTCCTTGACCTAAGTTACAAAGCCACTTGATCTGTTGTGCATGCTTCACGCTTAACTTGGTAAGTCTTTTTCAGTTGTAATACTCATTACGTTAATTCCCGTATAGGAGTGCAAATATTTTAAGCTCTACTGGACATAGACCAAAAACCCGTATAGGATGATCTTTTGTTTGTCTGACACCCGTCTGTCCCTTAGCACTCCTTCTAAACTTTTTGCAGGATTGCCATGTTGCTGCTCCGACCCCCAATATGACCACCACAGCCGCCATCTTGAAGTTATTGTTATCGCTACTACTCATGAAATGCTGGTCATATTAATATGGAGTTTTCACTTAAAGATTTCTAATGATGTCTGTTTTGGTTATAAATGACCACTAAACGGTATCTAGTTGATTCGAAATCAAAATGATTCAGCCCGGACGTTCCATACGGCTAACACGATGGCCAGTTTTAAAATCATGTTATCGCCTATTCCGCTTAGATGGAGAGTGATATCAACATAGGGTTTTCCCCTGAGGACTTATTAAGATGTCTATCCATCCAGTATGGTCACTATGATGGCAATCTAGAAAATCTTGTTATTTTGCTACTCCTCCGAAAGGAAAAGTCATTTCTGCAGTTTTCAATGGAAGATTAATTATAATACATAGCTGGTCGTGGATGAAAAGGGTGCCGAGCTGACCTCAAAAATGACGTCCACAATGTAGATATTTAAAATCTTTTCACTAATTCATGAATCGATGGTCATATCAACATGGGGTTTTCACCAACAGTCTTCTAATGACATCTAGTTTGTCCTAAATGAAAATGGTGCCAATTTGACATTCAGTATGGCTAACACAGTGACTAATTTGAAAATCTTATTGTTAAAAAATGTCAGAGATGGTCTCAACACTTAACAGCTGCAAAGAATAAAATAGTCTTAACTTGAATTTTATGAAATTCCTTTCGGAGATTAGAGTGCCAGATTCTTGCTCGGATACATCGGCTTGTCCATGGAATACAATTTAGCTCTCATATCCTGGAAATGATCTGTTTCTGGGCTCCATTATCTCAATGAATGTCTTGTCACTTTGACACGTGTTTTAGTTAAAGTTTGTAAGGCTGTAAGTTGAGACACGGACACATTTTCTCCAACACAAGTCTTAAATTTAAGCCTAGACTTAAGACATTTAATTGGTCAACTTTAAGTGAGACCTAAATTTCATCCAATCAAATCAGTATATTCTTGACTTATGTTAAAGTCCACGCATCTTTAGCTGAAATCTATGCTGATTATGTTAGGATATTTTAAAATGTAGTACGTACAATACTTTCCGTAATTTGCGTGTGCTTATTCAGTGTTAAGAGATAAACTTCATCAAACAAAGGGTAAGGTTTGTTTATGAAAATAATATATCCGTAAATGACAGCCACATTATATTTTGCTTGTAATGAAGAATTATATAGAAACAATATATACGTAAGACATTTTTAAATTTTATTGTACAATTTAATGAACTTGAAATCTGGTTCTTCAGACTGTGATATTTATGTTAATATAACAGTACATTGTCTCAGTTATCGGCGTGATAACATGACGAATATTATTACGAATATTCGTGTTTTTCTTTAGATGGAGGCGTTGGAGGTGGGGGTTGTTTTATTTTTGTTTCGGCAGAGGAACAGATTTCTGCAGCCTAGTGTCAACAAGTCCACTTCCAGGCACAAATGACCAAAACGTGACAATTAAACTATGTTCAAGGTTACAGAACCTAGTCGGATTTGTGTGTATGTGATTTGGATTTTTAACGTAGATTTAAAAAAAATTCAGTCATATCGCTACGATGTCTGCAGTGTGACAGTTTATAGTGATGCCTAGCACTGTGGCATAATGCTGCAGACATGAAGCACGATGTCCAATCCAGTCACATTATCCTGACACCAGGCCTACCAGTCCTGACACTAACCTTTTAATGCTGAGCGCCAAGCGAGGAAGCTGTAAGTACCATTTTTGTAAATCTATGGTATGACTCGGCCAAGGATCGAACCTACGACCTCCCGCATCCGAGGCGGACGCTCTAATCACCAGGCCACTGGAGCGGTCCCTAGTCGGATTTAAAGGACAGCCTATGACAAGTACATATTTACTAAAGCCGGACTTCAATTCGGGACCGCTCGCAAGCTTACGTCTTCTGGGCGCAGCAGCTTGTTACGTTCAGCATTTCTGAGTTTCATTTTCATATTCATCGCACAATTTAAGTCATTTCCCCCCCAGTTTTTTTTTTTTATGTCAGTGATCAATGTCGTAGGATAACTTTATTTGTCATGGCTACCAGGTAGTCATATATACATTTGTTTGGGGTTTCTATTTTTAAACTTGAATCCATATAAATCTTGCTACTTTGGGTCCACTACCATATCATTAATGTAAAACGCATCTCAAAACACATCCTACAACTAACACATTAATGCCCATGCACCGCAAGTAGTAATAGGGGGCTGTATAGGGACAATGAGACTTACCATTACAATATGCCATGGGGCTGCATAGAGACAAGATTTATAGGGACAATGGGAATTTAACATGGGCCTATAGAAGGACAAAAAGTATTTGGCCTGTATAGGGATAATTGGAATGGAATAGGTGAGGTGACGTCACGGTACTATACATTGGCAACAGTGTGGCAAGGAGCTGACCTCAATCGGGCCAAACAGCAAACAGTGACAGGGGGTAGCGGGTAAGTTCATGTAGTTCAGCGGGTGGCGGGTAAGTTCAGCTAGTTTATAAACTATAGGTGGCGCTCACCAGATAATATGTACTTTTGAGAGAGTGACGTATGTAAGGTGAAGTAGTTCCCATTTAAAACATGCACAGTGGAGAGAACGTTTGCATACCTCTATGCTACATTAATGTAATGTGGATGATATTTCTTTTGGATATTGTACTTTTGGAAATTTTACATGATTTAAGCACACTGCTAACTAAAATGACTGCTCCCTTGTGTTAAAAAATCAGTCTGAATTAGTCTAAAGTACACTATACATAGCAGCTATTAAAATAGGGAAAATGAATTTTGCCAGACTAGACAATACCAGCTTCTGAAAGTGCAATGAATGAATTACCAAATATATAAAATGTAAAAAAAGTTATCGGCTCTTTTTTATACAATTGACCTCTGAAGTTCAGGAAGTGAAAATGACCAAGTAGAGCTAGCACTTTTTTGAAAGGTGCACATTTGAAGTAAGGCCAAGCTGTATACTCTATAACCCATAGTACACCCATCAATCATACACCAAAATAAAGAGAATTAAAGGTTCTTTGCATTATACCTAAGATATACAAGGTCTTTTTTAAATAGCCAGTATAACCAGTGAAGAAAGCCGGGGACATTCTTTTTCTTTAAATTCCTAACCCTATGCAAAATGCGAAACTGTATAGCGCCACCATACCAATTTTGAATATTCTTTACCAAACCTGACGGAGTATCTTCTGTCTCTGTTTGCTCATATTGGCTGAATAAATAAAGGATATACCTTGACTTATATTCAGGAGAGGACAATACCAAGGAAGGAGAATCTCCTTCAAACCCATTATAACGCACACAGCAAGGCTGAACTGTCCAGCGATGAATGTCCCTACGGGACCCAGAAGATTCCCCTATCAGCATAAATTTACCCGCCACCCGCCGACCGCCCTGTCCAGCGATGAAAGTCCATACGGAACCCGAAAGATTCCCCTGTCACTATAAATTTACCCGCCACCCGCCAACCGACCTGTCCAGCGATGAAAGTCCCTACGAGACCCGGAATTTTTTTTAGGCAAAGAGAATAAAAATCTTTTCGATGCATATGAGTGGCCCTGAAAATGGCATTTGGTTTTCTTCTTCTTCTTCTTCTTTTAATTTCTTCTTTTTCTCGCCCAACTTCTTATTCTTTCTCCTACTTTCTTAACAAACCCCAAATATACTATCCACACACGGGAAGAGGAGAAAAAACAGACCAAAATATAATATCCACACGTACGCGCACGCATAGAAACACAATATCTAAAATCCACACAAAGGTACGCGAACGCACATAAACACACACTCTACTATTCACACAAACACACACTACTATCCACACAAACCCAAATATACTATCCATACAACGTACGCGCACGCATACAAACACAATATCTACTATCCACACAAACGTACGCGAACTCATACAAACACACACACTACAATCCACACAAACACACACGCTACTATCCACACAGAAGGGTAGGAGAAAAAATAAACCGCAAATATATTTTCTCCACACGGGAAGGAGCAAAAAATCCAAATAAACTATCCACACACGGGAAGAGGAGAAAAAACAAACCCCAAATATATTATCCACACACGTGAAGAGGGGAGAAAAAAACCGACATACACCTACATGGTTAAATTAAATGGCTTACGTCAACGGTTGCTATTTCTTTGTTATTGTTTTTTTTTTTTATACAAACGATATGTGTGTAAGCGAAAGCTAGTGACAGCTACTACTGATAGGAACATTACTCGGCCATTTCCGTCAGCTCGTAAAATTACATCGGAATTAGTTGTAAGAATACACATCAATTTGATGTGATTGGTGATTCGCCTCTGGCGGAGTGCACCGCATATATTACGACAGCAAAGGCCGAGATTCGTCGGACTGAGACTTTGTTTTCTTCTGCCGCCATATTGTACCATGTGATCGAAAGTAGTTCAGAAAATAGTTCTGAAATGGCGACGAATTGCATCTGAGGTTTCTTTAACGAATTAACTGAAAAGGCCAAGGGTGCTCCGATTGAGTTATTATATTTCCAGACTTTTGTTTTTGGGTGTAACTGATTATCAACCAAGGTATGGATCTATGCATGATAATAATGCTTTATGATCTTTTTATTCGTTCTTGTGGATTCATTATTTCAACCTTCTCTGGCCATATACGATCTAAGAATTTAAAGTTTATCCACAGATATCATATTTAACACATGTAACCTAAAACCTACCGGACAGCATTTACGTTCCCTAGAAAGAGTTTGTTATTTCATAAAATTCGCTTGATTTCGTTTAGCTCTCTATGTTACACAAATTAAAAAGTGAATTTGAAAGATGAATAAACATGGTCACGAATGATCCAATGTTTTTCTTAGTAAATAGCTTCCATTGCTCAAGACTTAGACCATATTGTAAACCACTTTTATTCGGTTGTTACCTGGATTGTACTGATGTGCCAAGAATGTCGAGAGTGTAAAATAGATTTCGTACTGACTGTGTACATATTTCTTTTAATGATGGCATTGCTGATACTTATCGTTTGAGGTAATGAATGTGAATGAGAAAGTCTTTGTGTTGTGAAACTTAACAAAGAATGTAATTATCAAAGTCCTAAATGAAAATGTGAGAGGAACTTCAAGTATTATGATGTGAATCGAGAATAATCCTGATAATATTTAATGAAAATTCCAAATAAATAAAAAGTTCTGTATAAATTTCTAAACCGGAAGTGTACTGGTCCGCCAAGAATTGTGACGTTGTCAAGATCTCTAACAATCCAGTGGTATTCCAAATAAGATTCAATATTAAATGTGTTGATGTGTCATTAACCTCAACCATTCTAATGTGCCAGTGGCTGGATTGTGATGATGTATCACAAAAATATGATTCAAATGTCCTTGCCTGAACTCTGTAATTTCAAAGTAATGTTTCTGTCCAAGAAATTTATTGAGCAACTTATAATTTCAGTGAATAATAACTTGAATCAATAGACGCACATAAATGAAAAACTGAACAAAAAATAAGACTGATTCTACTTGAAGATGTTAAGGTAAGAGTGAGTAATTACATAAATAAACAACGTTATATCAAAAGCTAAGACACAATAATAGGGCCCGGGTGTAGGACAGTGTCCTCTGTAAAACATTCAGAGTTGTCAACAGGTCTAGTAATTTCCAAGTGAAAACCTCCAAATCTAATGATCTGAGTATGTATCCTATACTCTTAGAGAAATATTAGCTTTGTATTTAAGAAAAAAATGCAATGTTACTGATCAGGAACAACATGAACGTGATTTTGGACAAGGTCAAGTTAAAATACAGATATAGATAACACAAAATTATTTTTAAAAAAGCCAACAAACTCTCTCTCTCTCTCTCTCTCTCTCTCTCTCTCTCTCTCTCTCTCTATATATATATATATATATATATATATATATATATATATATATATATATATATATATATATATATATATATATGTAGTATGTATGCTGTGTCTTTAATAAACTACAACATCAAACAATTATTTCATTAAATGGAAACGAGGCTAGCATAGATCTTTACACATTAATAATTATCATGGTCATTGAAACAAATTTAAACTGGGTAAAATCTATGGCGTTGCTTATTTTAAAAGAGAGTTCATAAATGTTGCTGTTGTACGCATGCAATATTTTACACCATTCACGGTTGTTCATACACTTGGAATATTATAAAACGTTGCTATACGTAAGAGAATAGAGTAAAAAAAAGATTGCTTACAAATTTTAAGTGACATGATCTTTAACTTTTCTGTATAAAGAGGTGGAACACTGGCCAAATCCAGTAGCTTAGAATATGATTTCTTTGTGTTTATCAAAGACGAAGCTGATTTTTCGTGTATTTTTGTCTCTCCATTTTATTCATAATAGTGAGGCTGCTGAATGCCAGTAGCCGAATTTTGATGAATTATGAATGAGTGATACAATTGTCTGAGAACATTTAGTTGCTGAGATGCTTTCCTTCAGACAGCGTTGATTTGTCGATTAAAATTTGCTACATATTCTAAAGTGACGCGTTAAACTAAAACTCACATGGTGTATTTATCTATCTGACAGAGAAAGTCTTCATGTGTCCTTTAATTTTCTAACCAAGGGCTATAACTTGAAACTTTTTAGGGTTATCTTTTATTTGATTTTCTGAGAACCACTTGACCTAGTGCAATCAGTGTTCAGGGTAAATTTCATAACAATGAAACTGTCAGTTAACATATATATTCCGATACATTTTCATTTTGCTAAATACATAAGGCGAGTATCAATTAATATTGAGCAAGCCAATACAAACATGTTGAATATTACACTGTAAAATTTATTTTGTTCTCGACTTTAATTCATCCTTTACGCACAAAATATTGGCTTTTTAATTTAGGGTAGCTTGCTTTAAGCTGCATTGCAAAGGATTTATGACCAGTGAGATTTCTGCCCTGGACTTCATTCTCATACATTTGATCACTTTTAGGTTAAAAATGATAAAGCTAATTGATTACATGAGTATGAAATACGAAACTCAATTCAAATTGATTTATCGTACAATACGGTCTAAAGTACTCGTGAAACAGATACCATAGATCATTATTAGGTCAGTTAGAGCGATAAATCTGTCTACTCGATAACTAGCTTTTATTCTGGTTGTTGTTGTAGGGTTTAACGCCATTTTTCAGCACACGATAGGCTTTACGAGGGGCCCCGAATGGCCGAGTGGTCTAAAGCGCTGTCCGTTACGGATCACTGCCATCTCACCTCTGTCTGCGTGGGTTCGAGTCTCGGATTCAGCCAACGTGGGTATGTGAGAAAGCTTGCCAGTAGTTTCTCGTGGGTTCTTTCTGGGGTTTTCCTGGGTTCTTCCTCCACCATTAATACTGGCCGCCATTTATAGCCTATCGTGTGCTGAAAAATGGCGTTAAACCCTACAACAACAACAACATAGGCTATACATGGCAGCCAGTATTAATGGTTGAAGAAGAACCGGGGAAAACTCCGGAAAGAACCACCGACCCACGAGAAGCTACTTTATTCCGGTAACATGGTTGATAACTAGCTTTTATTCTGGTAAAATGGTCGATAATGAACATTTATGTCAATATAAACAGAACGACATCTGCCTATTAAAATAAAGGTGAGGATTATTTTGAAGAAAATGCAGATTTATTTTACTTTCGAGAAAGGATTTAAAGTAATGTGTCATAAAGGATATAAGAACTAAATTTGACTGCTATACCTATCTGATTCGCTTCTTAATTATGCCTGTGTAAAGGCCATGTAGATTATGAATCTGTAAGGTCGATGTAATTGTACGTTTATAAAGGTCGTGCAATTATCCAAGGTATAATTCCTTGTCTGTAAAAACAGAGTAGGTAGATGTTAAACAAAATACTTTAATCTTTCTAGGTAATGTTCAACAATTGTTTTACAAGTTGTAGTTTTTTCAGTATATTTTATTATTATTTCCCACCACGACTATGGAATAGGCATATGGTTTTATACATCTCCAGACACCCACCCACTTAAGTTTTTCGTTTACGTCATTTTTTAGGTACTGTGGAGGTCATTCCTGCTCCATGAACATATCTCGAGATAAAAGAAAATGTTAAAGAAAACGAATTTGTCTTTGAGGTGATATTACCTTAAATTGTTGTGTGTAGGTCTCTAAATTATAGTATTAGTTTATGTTTTTACCTCCTTCTTACCCTAGGAAATTAACACTTCTTTTCGGAAGCCAAAATTCTCCACGAGCTCTGTATCCCGTTTTAGTGGACGTTTATTGAGTTAACATTTCTACCTGGCATGTAATAATTTTTTTGCAAACACCCACCCTTGGCGTTTCAACATGGAATGCAATAGTTTTGACACAATGTTTTGTCATGACTGAAAACATTCATTCTTGACCTTTCTACCTGGCATACAATAATTTTGACACAGTGTCCAGTCATTTCTTATAAAAACTTGCCCTTGACATTTTTACCTAGCATAAAATAATTTTGACACAATGTCCAGTCATTCCTTTAAACACTTGCCTTAGACATTTCTACCTGGCATACATAAATTTTGACACAATGTCAGTAGTGAATGGGGCCACCCTAGGGACAATGGGAATTAGCATTACAGACCCCCCATGGGCCACTCTAGGGACAATGGAAATTTAACATGGGAAAAATTGCTGGGCCACTCTAGGGACAAGGGGAATTAACATTAGGGAATAGTTCGTGGGCTTGTCTAGGGACAAGGTTAATTAACATGGGGAATAGAGTTTGGGCTTGTCTAGGGACAAGGGGAATTGAACATGGGAACAGAGTTTGGGCTTGTTTAGGGACAAGGGGAATTTAACATGGGAGAAAAAAAATTACTACTTTAGGGACAAGGGGAATTGAACATGGGATTTTTTTTTTTTTTATTTTTTTAAAAAAGGGGTAGGCAATCGAAAGTCAATCTCTTTTCGAGACCTATGAGTGGCCCTGAAAAGGGCCTTTGGGTTTCTTCTGCTTCTAATTTCTTCTATTTCTCCACCAACTTCTTATTTTCTCTCCTACACTCTTTCTCTTCTTTTCTTTCTTTTTTTTCTCCTCCTCTTCTTTCTTCTTCTCCTCCTCTTCTTTCTTCCTCTTCTCATTTTCTTCTTCTTTTTCAATTTTTTCATTCCATGCTCTTATCCTTATCCTTTCCTCTTCATCCTCCTTCTCCTCCTTTATTTCTTTCATCACATCACTTATCGTGTCCTTTACTTTTCTTAAGTTGTTAATCTCCATCTTTACTCGATGGGGACTATAAGAATAGTGATCTTCATTTAGCCTCACTAGCATTTGTTCCATCATGCCCAAATTGTCCAGGACGTCTTGCAATGTTTGCATTTTATCGAGGTGGTTTGAAGCCATCTTCTCTGTGGAATGGTTTGAACGACGAATACTGTGGGTTCTTATAGTGAAAGCGCGGACGTGATGGAAAACATGCCCCTAAGACATAAAATTGATCTTACCCAAACAACGCGCGGACGTGAAGGAAAACATCCCCCTACTTTTCTCATTTCATATGATCTACTATCCACATACGTGAACCAGCAATAAACAAACCCCAAATCTACTATTTACACACGCAAATCATTAAAAAGAAATCCATAATTTACTATCCACACAATCTTACGTGAGCGGTTACAAAACCCAAACTATACTCTTCACATACGCTAAGAAACAATAAACAAACCCATAATCTACTATTCACACAAACGTACGTTAGCTCTTACAAACACAAACATATACCCTCACACTAGGAAAAAAAAAAGAGTTAGTGTTTATATTCACACTACTCTACCTACACACATTGGCAAATCGATTGTTATTTCTTTTCTAGAGTATTGGGTAGCCCTGAAAAGAGCAGTTGGTTTTTGAACTCCAGATGCACCTATCTAATGCTGGCACCTTCCTGGTCTGGCGCCACACACGCATCTTCTTCCCCAGTCTCCTTTTACCTTTTTTCTTGGGAGTGCAGAGGCGGGATAAGTGGATTCAGAATCCCAATTTTCTGTCTCTGGGATTCTGAAATTTCTTCTCTCCTTTTCCTCCTATTCTTTTTTTCTTCTTTCCTCCTCCTCTCTCATCCTTCCCTCTTCGACAATGGCCACCGCGGCCAGTTCATTTAACAGGCGCCTGGCATATTCCAGGTGCATCTGGAGTTCGAGCAGTTTCACAATTCTGGTGTTCATTCTGGTGGTGTTGATCAATCAACAAGGGTAGCTAGATTGCCGAACGAGTTTCAATTTATAGTAAAAGCGCGGACGTGATGGAAAACACCCCCCTAAAAACATAAAATTGATCTTACCTAGATCATGACCAAACAACGCGCGGACCTAAAACAAACACTCACTCACTTTTTTATACTGCCAATCACTATTCTAAAAAATTTTCATTAATCACTTCAATATACTATCCACATACGCAAAGCAATCAAACCCCAAATCCACTCTCCCCACACCTCTAACAGCAAAAAAAAAAAAGACATGATCTTAATCTACTATCCACACCAACTTACGTTAGCACTTACAAACACACAATCTTATACACAAACACATACCCTCACACTATAAAAAAGAGTTAGTGCTTATATTCACATTACTCTACCTACACACATTGGCAAATCAATTGTTATTTCTTTTCTAGAGTATTGGGGTAGCCCTGAAAAGGGCTGTTTTTTTTTTTTTTTTGTTTGCTATGGCAATCTTGTTAGTTTCTAAGAATGCGACGTCCTTTGAGGATAGACTTTCTGACGATAGGTCTGCTGCTGCTGCTGCTGTTGTTGCTGCTGCTGCTGCTGTCTCTGAAGTCTGTACTTCTCTGTCCATTCTTCTTTCTCCCTGCTCACTTCTTCTCTGAAGAGCTCTTCTATTAGGTCTTCAGTGACTTGTAGCATTCTCACATTCTCTATCTCTTCTGGCTTCGGTATCAGACTGTGTCTGACCCTATGCAAATTCACGTAGGCTTCGTTTAGCTTAGCTAGTTTGGAGCACATCTTCGTAGGAGGATGAGTCGACAATGGATGGTTAGACTGGAAACAACCCCGGTTCTTAAAGTCAAAGCGCGGACGTGAAGGAAAACATCCCTCTACGGTTTTCGAGCCGCAACGTTCAATGAGTGTCATGAGAGGGATAGTAAGAAGTCAAAGAGCATAAATCAACATTCTTATAGTCAAACAAAAGACAAAGGCATTTTTTTTTTAAAACACAACATTTTTTATTCAAAATCACTTAACACTAACCAACAACTCTAACATTTTTAACAATAATCCAACCATATAACATCAAACAATTTTTTCAAATCTCAAACAATTTTTTCAAATCACAAGCATTTTTTTTCAATTCACACTCTACTTTAAACAGGGCTGACAACGTTGTGAATGAAATTGTGATTTCCACTGTTGGAAGTCATTAGGCCATTGATGGACACTACGTTTCCTAGCTTGAGACAAAAGATAAGCATAATGGTCACAAAACCATCGATCTACTTTCACATCGTTTCTAGAAGAAGAACGAGGATCAAAATGAGTCACTAAATGTTCTAAGGAATAACCTAGGCTGCGATGATGCAGAAAATACACACAGTACTGTCCACACACCAAGGAATCTGTGCCTTGTAATTTCACATTATTGAATCAGGTGGTCTGAGCATTTCTTCTCATAAAGTCAATGATATCGTCTTCCAAAGGGGGCAATCCGTACGAATCGAAATATTCCACACATCCTTCTTGAGGAAAGTAGACGGCTACTCAGTGGGTTCCTGGGAGATGACTGTCGTCCGTGTTGATGACATAATCTAGATGGTCTTGAGGTTTGCGATGAGGGAGTTCATCTTTAGCACAGACGACAGGATTCCAAGAAGCCGTGTACGAACTGTGGTTCAAAAGGTAATAAAGTTCCCAGGTATCCATTTGTGTGTTGTTTTTTCTTCTTCACAGGTAATAATAAGTCATCAATTCGATCCTGACTTTTTGCTTGAAAATGTCTGACAAATAACCGTTTCTTCGCTTCGTCTCCTCACTTTGATTCAGGAGAACTTCGATACGATGGATCTCTTGAGTGATTAATGGTGGACAAGAATGTTCACGCAAGTCTTTATACCACTGATGCAACACGACTTCGTCCGAGATGAGACTCCAAGCTTCGTCCAGATACTCGTCCAATTTTTCTTCTTGACTCAACATCAGGCATTTATCGTGTTGAATTTGACTGGGATGATCCTTTTGACATCCATAGCAATTTTTCTTGATCAATTCCGTCATTTTTTCGACCAAGTGTTTGGCAAAACAGGAGACTAAATGGGCTTCTTGTTCTGGCCATCTCGACTTCATCATGATCACTTCTTCTTCCACGGTCTCCTCACATTCCATCTTCAAAGTTTCTCCACTAGGTAAAAGAGGGATAACAGTCTTCCATAGCTTCTAATAGTCTAGAATGACTTCCCTCAAACTGTTGATTTCTATCGTATTATCGAATTCTGCATACAGGAGGAAGTTCACCGTCTCTGTTAGATTTGTAGTAAACTGAATTTCCACACGAATCTGGCCGGATTTTATAGGGTGGAAATGTCCCTCGTCGCTGCCTTGGTCTGGAGTGAAATCGAAAGCCCACAAAGCATAGCCTCCTGCATAATCCTCGTACGTAATACCGTGACTGGTGTTGGTTCCTAACTGACCAGTGGCTTCGTACAGGGACAAGTACGATCTCAAGTAATTCTTCTTCGTAAAGTCAGGCTCGAAAGGTCTGGTACACAAGGTCTTGCCATCGCGACTGACTTCGATTTTCTTAACGTCGAAGTGTTTAAAGTAGAAAGGATTTTTAGCCAAAGCTCCGTTGAAGGTTTCATTCTCGACCATACCAACGATCAAACGTTTGGGTAGCTGTCCTTGGAACAGATGATCTTGCATCATGGATTGCTGTCCCTTGGGAATGGTGAAGGTTTTCACTTCCACGCGTCGGATCGGATACTTAGCGGTCGTTCTGCTCAACGTCTGACTGATGTCGTTACCAACTTTAGGTAACACTTCCACGCGTCGTACGTAGAGCCTGGCTTCGTCGATGACAGTTTTGCAAGCAGTAGTACCTATCAGATGGAAAGCAGCACTGCTACGATTCAGTCTCAGGCGAACATCCACTCCGTTCAGCAAATATTTCTCTTGCAACCACATGTCCAAATGCAAACGATCCATCAGTTCTAAATTTGTGTTGGTTCCCATGATTCTGTTTCTTCCTTCTACAAATCCTGCATTGTGTGGATTCTTCGTATTAATTTCGAATGTTTCAAATTCGCCCGCATCGTCAGCTTCCCATACCACACAGGCATCGAGATGAGTGTTCTTGGCGTCTATTCCGTACGTCAAGAGATTTTCCAGGTAGGCACGATAAGGGTAAGTATCCATGCTGCTACTGACTAGTTTGTTATTCAAGTACAAGTCCACTCCACTGATCAAGGAATGCATGAAATTGTTGACGGGAGCTATTACCTCACCGCTATCTAGGGGCGAATTGTCCTCATCGACAACTTTGACTTTCAGGTACAAGTAACTGCTATTCAGATCGATGTAATCTTCGGGCTGTCCTTTGATGTCAAACTCGATTGGGAGCTGAGGCTGTCAAAGAGGAGACGGGGTGAAATTCCACCCACTGCGATTCTTGCATGGTCATCATGGTGGGGGGCATGGCAAACAGATCCAGTTCCGACTTGGAACAAGCGCAAGACTCTCGGTGCATCATTTTTTTGTTGTTGCTGTGTCTCAATAATCAAAAACGTTTAAGTCTCGAACGGTTCTTCTTTTCTTGGCCTTTCTAGCTTTAGACGTGTGAAGTCTGGTGAAAGGGTGTTTTCTTCGTCGTCTCTTTCTGCCTTGTCCTTGCTGAATGCCTGACTCGGTAGCGTGCAGGGCATTTATAGGTGTGTCTCTTCGGCCCAAAAGGTCTTTACCCGTTTGCAGCAAGACATTTTTGCCTGCCCTCATGAAGGCTTCTTTAGGGTTTTGTTTGTCGATGATGACATTTTGGAGAAATTCTTTGCCTTGCGTCAGTGCCGCATCTTTCAAGGCGTGCAATCCGCGTGTCACCATCGGTTTCAACACAGGGGCAACCGAACGAAAGGCCGATTTCAGCATATCTCCTAAACCGTGTCCTCGCTGTCGTGCAACCCCTCGGTACACTGGATACATGACTTACGAGTCGTGAGAGAACCGTTTTCGAAAATGGAGTTTCACCGTGACTTTTCCTTTGGTGAATGGAATATTTTGTCCCAGATCTCCTTTTATAGCAATGTTGACCGTGTCAAAATACGACTTGCTGACGGGCAAATAGTGAGGATTTATAAATTCGTGGTGGACATGATAAGTGTTTCCACCTTCCTGGTCACTGGTCGTGGTACTACCCACTTTGAAAGGAATGACACGCAGTAACGGCACGGAGGTGTGTCCCACCACGTTGTACTCCACCACATCGGAATACACAAAGATCAAATTCAGTCCTTGGTTCAGTTCTACAGGGAATCGAAAAACTTGTAAAATTCCGTATTGCTGTTGATCTTCGGTTTAAAATTTTGAGCCATTTTTGTGTCTCCACCTAAAATATCAAACAAGTCACGATTAAAACTGATGGACAACGTTTGGGTGTCCTGAAATTTCATCAGTAAGCGACGAGCCACTTTATGGTACTCCAGGGTGACACCTTTTTTTATTCTGTTTAAGGCTTTGCCAAAGGCTAACTCGAACCTGGAAGCAATGGTATCCACCAAATGTTGGCCACTAAAATAAAACCCTGAAGGAATTTTCAAAGTGTTGATATTAAAGGGTGAATTGTTGGCTGGTCTTATGTCGCCTGAAAACCCGATTTCATTCATGGCTTCTTGTAATTGTTGGTTCAGGATTTCGACCTCAAAAGTGTTTTGCTTTTCAGTGATGTTTTGGATTTGTGTAGGGTGAATCATTTCTACTAAAGCCACTTCCCAATGGGCTTCGTGATCTAAGGGGATGGCTTGAGGTAATTTGGCCGTGTAACAGCACAACGTGTTGTGGGGAAACAATTCCATGGAACTGTCACTGGGTAAGGTTAAGTAAAATTGGTTTTGGTGACTCATAATTCCAGAGTTCTGTGGCTGTCCGAGGGGTTACTGGACGTCAGAGGCGTGTCTCCGCCCAAAATAGGGTTGTTGTTGTTGGAGTGGTGACTGGCACTGGCACTGGACACAAGGTTCCCGTTGTTCCCGTTGGAGGTGAATTTCAGGGAGGGATTGGGAAGCAGGTAACCGATGCAACTGCTCAATAAAATGGTCCACAATTGTTTGTCTCCTTGTTGCAAACTCAAATTGGCAATGGCTGCCCCGATGACACAATACACCACGAAGATTTGGCAGAAAAAGACGATTTGCGTTTTGGGCACACGTTCTCCACACCACACCCACAAGGGTTGTTTTTGTAAATCTTGCACAGAAGAACTAGGTGAAGGAGTGGTCGACGTAGCTGCGTCTGTGTGAAAGGGCATGATGGTCACTTCTTTTTATAGTCGATGACTTGCGAAGCGTCGATCCAAGAATCAAAACTGGGTGGATATCCTTTCCAACGTACTTTGACTTCTTTGACACGTCGTTTGCCCACTTTACGGGTTCTGCGTTCGAGAATGCTTTCGATGTCGTACACGTCGTCTTCTTTTTTGGTGACACGTTGTAACTCGGGCAAATAAAACGTTCCTTTGAGCACTTCTCCGTTCATGTCTTCCAATTTATAGACGGTAGGATGACGGCCATGCACTCGTCCAGTGACGCGAAACAATTCGGTCGTCCAGTTAGGTAAGTAACCTTTGTCGAAAGTGCGTTTGGTTTTGCCAATGCGCACCCAATCTCCTACGGCCAACTCTCTACTTTTCTTGGGGACAGCCCTCGTCTGGGACGTACCAAACAGACGCTCAAACATCAGCACTTCGTTGTCGGGAGTCACTTCTTGCGGGGCACGTCCGATGCTTCGATGGTAAGATTGGTTGTACGCTTGCACCAGGTGCGGTAAGATGTCGATGTACTTCAGAGTGTGGTGATGCGTAAAATATTTCCACATGCGTTCTTTCAAAGTGCGTTGAAAACGTTCCACGATGCTGGCTTTGGTTTCGGGATTCTCGGTGGTAAAAAAAAGAATGTCACGTTTCTTTAATTCTTTTTGGAAAGCTTGGTTCAGAAATTCGGTGCCTTTGTCCGTTTGCCATCGAAAAGGGTGACGACCACTTTGTTTCAACACCCGTTGCAGGGCTCGCACTAACTCGCTGCTCGATTTGGAAGTCAAGGGCACGACCCAGGCAAATTTGGAAAAGACGTCGATGACACAAAACAAATATTTGTAGCCACGATTGTAGCTGGCCAAATGAGAGACATCGGCTAAATCGGCTTGCCATTGATGATCGATGCCTTCCACTCGGGTGCGACTTCTGGCAAACTTGCGTTGAATGGGTTTGTGTAAAGTGTAGGTAGCTTGTTCTTGTAACCATCGTTGCACTTGAGGTAAGCGGAGACTTTTCAGTCTAGTTTTGGCAGCACGATACAATTTTTGAACTCCTGCGTAACCTGCAGGATGGGAGGGATCGTAGTAAATGCTGGCTAAGACTTTTTCCATTTTTTTGGTGTGTTAATAAGTCACCCACTCTTCGGTGATGCTACTTTGGGTGGGTCGAAAGGGTGGTTTAGAAACGGAGTTACGTGTCTGATGGGCTACGGGAGTAGAAGTCGAAGGTAGTGGTGGTGGAGGTGGCAATGGAATGGCTTTGGTCTTCTTTTCTTTTTTCACTTCGGGTTTCCCTTCTTTCTTTTTCACTTCTGTCGAAGGATGAGTGGACATCATCTTTTTAACCAAAGCTTTCATTTCTTCTGGTTGGGGTGTGGGGGACGGGGTCAACAAGGATGCTGCACTCTTGCTCGAAATGGGAGCTGCTGACGGTGGTTGAAACACTTCTCGCATCTCTTCTTCCTCAGGTCTTCCTGGGGTAGCATCTCTGGTGACCCCTGGGGATGGTAGTAGTTGTGGTGGTGGTGGTGGTGATAGTGATGATGGTGCTGAACATTTCATCAAGGTCTTAAAATCTTTCAGAGTGGGTAGAGCTGTTTCGTCTAAAGCTTTCTGGTAAAAGAGTTGCAGTCGTTGCAGGAGTTGACCGTACTTTTGCGATTTTTCTGTTTCGGACAAATCTTGGCGATCCATCAAGGACTGCAATTCGTGTTGTAACTGGGACATCTCGCTCAAATGGGGATTGGGAGGTAAATGCGGGGTGCGTTGTTCTTGCCAACCATGGTATTCCATCCATCTTTTGAAAGGCACTAAAGCTAGTTTTCGTCCTTCCATGGGGTTGTCAGGGGTCGATTCTGAGATCTTGGGACTTCCGAGGGCCTTTTTATCTTGCTCCCACCAGTCCTCCCAACATGGTTCCCAAGACTCCTTTCAGCAAAGGACATAACAAGAGGGGTAAAATGCCTCCACGTTGGACCAACATCTTCTTCTTTTGACGAATCGGAATTTTCTTTTGAACCATTTGGCGAAGAACGTGACGATGTTTGCTTAAGCATTGTTTCTGGTGTTTGGACAAAGGGATCGTACCTTTCAAGACGTTCAAACAACATTCGCACACGGTATAGATGACTTCTTTGGAGGCCGATTGAATGAGTTTATTTCGTAGAGGTGGAGAAGCTTTGGACAGGACAGATAACATGTCTCCATCTTTGACTAAACGTGGTGGTAGTCCTTTCCTTTTCTTTCCTTGGGGTTTTCTGGAGGGTGACATCTTTGAGTCTTCAGGAGCACCAAAAACACTGATACCCCCGACTTGGTCACACACCTTTTTTATACTGGAACACGTCGCCACTGATTGTCTTTAGGTCGTATCAGTTTGAGGACAGGCAGGACACGTCGTGCAGGGGTACGCAACGGACTAAATCGAGCCAGTTCTTGCTTGGACAAATCCAGTAAACTTTGTAACATGCCCGATCTTTCTTGGACTTTGATTTTGGGAGAAGGTACTTTGTGAGCAGCAGCCACTGCCACTAAATTGGAGGGTCCTGCCACTGGGGAAGTTCTTTTTGGGGTCATCAACGGAGAAGTTCTTGGTGTGATCAACGTCTCCAAGTACTCTTCAGTTCTTGGTGTCATCAACGGAGAAGTGGATGAACGTGAGGCTGCCGGAGACGCGGTCACCGCCGTGGCAGGTCGGGGTTTGCGAGTGTAAGGTTGCGTCCTGGCCGAAGAAGTGCCTCTCTTGCGACTAGTTTTCTTCTGTGGACTTTTCTTTTTCTGGGGACTTTTTCTCTGTTTCTTTTTCTGGGGGCTTCTTTTCTTTTTCCGGGGCGGTGGTGTCTGGTAAGAGGAGGGTTCCGCCACTGGAGAAGTTCTTCTTGGGGACCTGGTCTTTTTCTTCTTCTTGGAGCTTCGTTTGACTTTTTTCTTGGGGAGAAGTTTGGGGGCATTAGGATCCCATCTTAAGAGAGAACGAATGATGACCCCTCCTAGAGTACCGCTCCCTCCAGGTTTCAAAATGATTTGTTTTTTGGTTTGAGTGTCGATGCGGGGATCGGCCAGTTGGATCAAAGCGACTTTGTTTCGATCAAAAAAGCGTTTGGTTTGATGAGGAATCTGAATGATTCCTTGGAGTAATTGACGTGTCGTCACCGTGAACCATCGTAAGACTTCTTTGAGACTAGCTTCTAAGACACGAGATCGTATTTGTGGATTTTTTTCTCGACTGATGCCATACAAGGCACGAATCAATTTGACGGGAAGATGCGACTGAAGGGACGTCATGTTCAAAATGTGTGTGAGACAGACGAAAAGGGTCTGAGGTTTTTATAGATCTTTTTGTGAAGTGAAATTAAGTCGAAGACGGAGACGTGTACAGGACAGGCCCTCCGTCTTGGTCCCAGTGGTGAAACAAGTGGGTACGAAATCGCAAATCCTCGGGGGTCGTAGGTTTCAAATCGACGAGTAAATAGGCGTGTCTCGTTTGAGTGGCATCGTCGTACGCCTGAGTCGGCCAAGGCGTTCCTAACTGTTTGGCTAAGACTTGCACTTGCGATTTATCTCGAGGGCTTTTAAACAAGACCACGTAATGCGCATTGAGACTAATGGTGCAATGGGCTTTACTTTGTTGAAACAAATTTTGGGTGATGTAAACGACACTGGCATTACGGTGATGCCCTTTGCGCATGAACCACAGTTTAATTTCTTCTTCGTCTTCTCCTAACATGTCGTCAAAAATGACCAAATGGGTTTGACGGGAGTCAGAGACGATGCCGTCGTCTTCTTTAGGAATGCCTTCCACAAACACGATGGAATCACCTTGACTTTCTCGCAAGAGGCTGTACGCCAATTGCCACTCTTTGTAACACCACACGATCCACTGAGGTGGCCGATCGATCAAATGATGTTTATGTTAGATCAAACGTTTGACGAATTCGGTTTTGCTTGAACCGCTAGGTCCAGCAATGAGCATGTTAAAGGGATGGCGAAGATACAAAGCCTCCCAACTGGTACGATCTAAGTGTTCGTCGATGACTTTGACAGTGGAGGAAGAGGGAGCAGAGACCGCAGAGGTAGCCATAGTGTCAGGAATGTCACTTGTGACGCGAAAACAAACAAGACAAGAGTTTATATACTTTTTCAGAACACGTTTATTGAATGTTTTAAACATGAATACGAAAGACAAAAATACATAAAAGCCAAAGGCTTAAGTACAAGGATAAAAGGCACATGATAACCATTAACGTGGAATAAACACAAGCGTCTGTACAACATGTTTTGGGTGAAGTTCTGACCAGTTCTATAGGGGGTAAGGTCACACAAGTGTCCTCCCGAAAGGGTCTTTCAGGCCTGTCCACGACAGTCCCGTCCTGGGTGACGGGTTCTTCTGGCACCGTCACTAACACAGGTTGAAAAGTAACTTTTTTCCTTGAACAACTCTCGTGCATACTGGGCCACTTCTTGGGTCCAAGCCTCAAAATCCCATTCTTTCCAGGCACGGACATCTGTCCAATGGGGGTGTAAGTCACAAGCTACACACACATCGTCATACACGTCTTGGGTAGCTAAAAGTTGACGAATCTTTTTTTCCCGTAGAGGTCGAGAAGTATCCAGATGAAAACGCAAGGCTTTGAGCAAAAGGAGTTTTTCGTGACCATTTAAGGCCATGGGGGTATGGTAAGTACTGTTCGTAAAGAGTCCACAAGGAATCGGCTGGTAAACGAAATCCTAGAAAACAAGTCACTAAGACACACACCACTTGTCGACCCAAATTGAATGGTTACAGTTCTTGTAGTAATCGATGGTAATGATCCACGGTTTGAATATGGTCATTGAGTTCCTTCCACGGAATCTGTTCAATCACTTGTGACATAAGCCGTGGCATGGATTCCTGTTTTTATGCTCTCTTTTTTTCGGAAGCAATACACGTACATTCAACCCAGACATCTTCGTTCTCCAGTAGGAAATCTAGAATACTGTAACCTACAGTTCAAACTTCGATTAGAAGTTTTCTCTTCTACTAAGCAGATTCCACGTAACATATGTTGGTAATCCTTTAACTCGGCTTCCTCAATGCGTTGCTCTAGGTGAATCTCGAAGTAACCAAAATGATGAACATTTCGTTCATTCACTAACTCACTAACAAGGTCTGACCACTGAAACAATTTCTGACGAATCAGTTCTCTTATACCATTCAGGTACCAGTGGTTAAAGATCTGGTGACGTAACGGATGCAATTGTTCTTTACGTTTCACTTGTATTTTGACCAGCTCTCGGTAAATGTGTTCTCTCAACTCCACAGGCAAAGCACGAATGTTCTCTTGTAAAGTATCCATGAATAGGTCAGTCCGTACAATTCACAATCTTCTCCTAGAGCAAAAGTAATCCACATAGTGAGTAATTTCTGGCCACTGCCATGCAGGGTAACGTCCAAGAATGTCACTGAACTCTTTTGATGTAAACGGTCTAGAGTAATACAATAGGACGAATGCACACTTGACCCAAAGAAATCTAACACAATGGTTGACTTTTTTCACTTTCCTCTTGTGAATTTCTCGGCACAAAAGTTCTACAGTCACCCACCCATTGAGATTTCACTCTGGCAAGTCCCTGCCAAACTTCCTTGTAAATCTTCTCTTGCAGATCTTTAGGTAATGATTCAATATATTTTTCGAAATGAAGTTTAAATACTAGTCTCGTTGATGTCCAACATTTGACTCCTAGCCAAACTGGTTTCTTCCTCTTCGTCAACGACATGGTAAGTTACTTTAATGTCTCGGTCCCACTAAGGGTAAGTAATGACAATTCGGTGACCATCGAGCATGTTCTACGTAGGCCGAATCTTGCGGTTCCCAGTGGTGAAGTGACACACCGCAACTGAAGCACCTGACTTTTTCTCCTTCGCCCAAGTAGAAAAATCCGGCTCTGGCTAATTCTTCGGGGGTCGGGCCTCCCAGATACTTAGGCCATTTTCCTTTGAACGATTGAAGACGATTTTCAAAGTCGCAGTATTCCGACAAACGCACAGGAAACGAATATTCGTCTTTCACAGGTTCGTTTCGATGAGGGTTGGATGACATGGACAGGAGTTTGCTCAGCGCTGGATGACATCCGTAGGGGGGTAGACGTGAAGGTGAACATTCGCCTTTAAAACGAAACCCAGTAAAATGTCCAAGAGGACTAGCGGCATCGCTTTCTCATCCCTCAGGTTTGACACGCACAGCATCCCTTTCCATGATAGGGGTAGTGAGAACAAAGTTCCCATGATGCTTTACGGCATCGCTCAGGTCACAACGTACAGCATCGTACCCATCGCAAGGCTCACAATCGCATTCCACTTCAGAAGTCCCACACTTGAAGTGTACCTGTCTGAACTTGTTCTGTGTTTCTCTGAAAGTATTCATCTTGTTCGCTTGGTCTTGGTAGTCACAATGAACTATCGATCTTGCCTAGGGTTCATTTTTATATACAGACCAATACCGACGTGTCCATACGGGAAGGTGAAATGATTGGGAAGTCGCACTCGCTTCTGGTACACGATTTGATAGACTTTTTCCAAGGGTCGACTGACGATGTGGTGAGTGGGTAAACGTACAATCTTGTTCGGTTGATAGGTGGTCACTTTAAAGTGTTCATCCTCTCCCGATTGCAAGGCTTCTTTCAGTACCCCAAAGTTCACCACTCGACTGGTACGATAATTCAGAGTCAATCCTTTCACTTTGCACGTCGTGTGCACTTCTCCTTGTTTGTCCCGGTATTCGTAGCCGTAATTTTTGGGACCGCCACTGACGAAACTTAGAATCTTGTCGTCGGGATGCTCGTCTGTCCAGGCTCCTAAACAGTCTCAATCGATGTCAGGGTGCTGTTGACTCGGGTGATGGATGTAAATGCAACTGTCCGTGTCAAAGTACAGGACGCGTTCCCCTAACAGTTCTAAAGCTTCGTACAATTTTAAGCGAGCATGAGCTGTCACGTAAGCCGCAATGATGACATTTCCAAAAGGGTCGTCTTGTACAAAGTCCAGATCTTCTTCGTAATTGACCAAGATCAAATCCTCGCGAACGACGTCTACGTGTTTCATGTATTTGGTTTTGTCGTGAATCATCTGGAAGTAGCGGGAAGGTTCTGTCAAATATTCCGTCTTGGGTAAACACGGACGTTGTGCCATTTTTCCCCACAAGCAATTTAACATCACTTTGGCAAACGATCGCCTGCCTTCGTTTTTCTCGATGTGATCTAAAGTGATGCCTTCTTGTTCATAATATTTCTCTTTGAATGTCTTTTCGTCTTCGGGAGTGTGACACCAGGAAGGATAGCCGCTGGCTTCTTGCTCCAGTTTCAAAAAGGCATCCACGTAGTCGGCGAAAATGCCTTTCTGCGTGGGGTCACCCTTGTGGTATTGTTGTGTCTTGGGAAAGTGACAAATTTCGTACACTTCTAACAGTTCGTATCCCATGTCCATAGTTTTGAAGAATTCCACGCTGTCCCACGTCCCCGTCAAGGCCAGTTATTCCTGGGTGTGATGGCAAGGCTGGTCTTGGTTGCACGTTTCGGCACAAGTACGGCACAAAGGAAACATTAGTTTGCCTTGGCAATGGTGAGGTAACACGGGATGGTACAAGTGCGTTGGCGGCAAAACTTTGCACTTGATCAGACCTTCGTATTGTCGAATGTTTTTCAGGTCGATGTGTTCCGTGAGCAATTGTGGGTGCCCTACAGGAAAGCGACAATATTTGCACACGTAGGGATGCAGCGAACACACGTCCAAGTATTTGATTTCTTCTCCTTTCTCTTCGTCGGCTTGGTACAGCAAACAGGTGGCATTGGTCCTTGAACCGTACAAACTATCCCTCGGGTTCAGGGGGTCCATCAGCTTGTAACTTTCCACGACACGTTTAAACACGGGATCGGTTTTCAAACGGTGATCGTACTCGTGTTCCCACATTTCCACCACTTGGCATCCTTCTTTTTCTAACTTTAGGCGTCGCTGACAAGTGTCCTGGTACAAGTCTTCCATGGTTCGTTGTAACAACTGATTTTTAGTGCTACGATCAGGGTAACAGACGGGACATCCGTGAAATAAGCAACCGTTAAACTCGTACACGATCTTGGGGTTTTCTAAGTCCCAGCCATCTACCGAATACGTTCCGATGGTCTGTTCACCCCCTCCGTTGCGGGCATGCTGAATCCATTTGTCTTCCTTGTCGCACAAGTAATGTAACCAACGTAGGGCTTTGACCGAGTATTGACGTTTGACATAGTTGGTCGATTGAGGGCTGATGACAGCCACGGTGTTTTCAGGCATGTATCGTTGTCTGTACACTAAGGAACTCGCTTTGGCAATGGTGCAAGCTTCTTTCAAAGGATCGACCTCTCCGTGTTCCATGAACAGTTCTCGAAATTTTCCACAGCAACGTCGTAAAATGTCCACGTCGGAACGACAATACTTTAACATTTCTTCCTGAAAGTCGAAAGGGTCCGAGGCGTGAGCCTGGTACCAAGCGTAGAAATCTTCTCGTTGTTCGGTACGCATGTTGTCGGGGTCGTAATAGTGAGCCTCAGGTAAATGGGGTAGAACGGCGTGTTGATTGGCTTCCGTATTGAAAAAGTGTGGAAAGTACCCTTTAGCCATTTCTGTCATTCCAAACGTTTTAGGCATTCGGCTCAAAGGCATGGCCAAGTAACTCATCGAATCTTTAAACTGTACTTGTCCTACTTGCATGAAAATGATTTTGGCTCCGTTCAAAGTCACTTTAGGACGCTCGGTGCCTTGTTCCGTATAGTATCTCAAAAGAAACTGTCCATCGTATCCTGAGAAATTGTGAGCCATCACTGTGGCATGACGATGACAATCTCCGTAACGTTCGATGTCCTCTTGGCTCCACGTCTTGTCGATGGGGTCTAAGACCCATTGGGCAAAATCGGCTAACGTGTTCGGTCCTCGAAAGATTTTTTCACGCCCTCCGGGAATCTTACTGCAGTGAGGGCAATGACTGATGATAGGTTCTTGAATGCACTTCTCGCACGCTCGACGAGCCACGCAGAAATTAGGAATGTGAATGCCGGTCTCTTGCATGCATTCGAAATCGAAAAAGATGAAATTGCCTTTCTTCTTGTGGCCGTGCTCTTTCTCTGGTGGGGGTTGGTATTTTTGCACGTAGCATTGGTGTTCCAAGTCCACGATGTGATGACAAATGTGACATTTTTTCTTTCCTGAACATACGTGTGCCTTGGCACTATTGGTACGTATGCCTTATCCACACGTAGGGCACAATCTCAGCAGTTGACAAGCACATTTCTGCTGTGAACCTTGCGTCTTCAAATGTTGTTGGTAACAAGTAGGGCTGACAAACGTGCGCAGACAAGTTGAACAAGGCACTGGTCCTTCGCTCAGACAGGGTGGAGAGGCCAAACATCCTGAGCATTTCAATCCACAATGCTTGTGTTGCTCTCGATTATTATAACCACGGTCACATTTCTCACAGTAATATCTGTATCCCAGGAATCCGGTAATACTGGTAATGGTATCGAAATGTTCATCGTGATAATAGACATGAATGTATTTTCCATCCTTAAAGTCTTTCCCTCGAAACAACAGAGGCCCGCGCACTTCTTCAGGGTACACTTCCAAGGTGTAGAATGGAGCTAGGGCATCTTGCAATTTTTGCATCTCAGGAATGCCACAGGGTGTGTCTTTGGACAGTCCGGCTTGTTGCAACAGGAGTTCTGCTTCACTTCGTTGTTTGGCTAGGTTCGATTTTCGAATGTTCTCCCAGGCTCTTTTCCATTCTACCGTGTCGTTCTTGTTGGCATAGGTTCGTCCCACCACGATAGCCCTGGCTAAACACATCTGGTCTTGAGGGTTGTGAATTCGGACGAGACTTGTTTTGGTGTTGCGAAGCTCGTTCACCAATAACATCTTTTTGCGTCCAGTCCCTTGAGGAGGAGAGACGTGGGTCATGTCCAGTGTGGCTTTTCCATCGGGGATGTCAAACTGGTCATTAGATTGTTGCACGTGTTGAATTTTGTCCATGACTTTGGAAGTGGTCAATTCTGCAGGGGTGCTAAACTCGATCCAAACAGGGGATTTAAAACCGTCGTGTTGTATGGAAAGTCTCAAGCGATCGTCTTCTTTGGGTTGACATTGTCGCTTGAGTGTGGTGAGCAAAGAATCCCACACTCCGGTGATGAACCCTTCTGCTTTCTCTAACGGTACTTCAGCCTTGAAATCTTTAAACTTCACCGTGTATTTGTAAGCCGTGGTTCTAAATTTTCTAGAGGAGCGCTTTTCCGTCTCTCGAATGGAATAGTATTTTTCAGGGTTGACTAAGGGTGACGAACTTAGTTTAGAGGGTTTGGATTCTGGTTCACTCATGTCCTCTTCAAAATCACTGGCATGAATTTGTGCCAAGACTTCAGTCCTGGTACGAGGCGATAGATCACGTTTCTGCCTCTTACTTTCTTCTTCTTCTTTCTTCTCGAATGAATAGGATCGTTTCATCTTGAGTGCAAAACGTCAAATGACTCAAGTTTAAACACCATAGACTAATTTATAGTCATGGCAGACCAGCGTATATAAAAGGGTGTGTGTCTTGTCCTTTCACTATTCATTTCACTCTCAAACCGAGCACAACGATGGAAGAGACTACCCAGATGGAACGTTTCATCAGAGCTTTGCGAGGGGTCATTAGAAAATTCTCTTCAGACCAGCCGACGGACTACTCTCCTTCCTTTCGAGATAAAAGTCAAGATACTTGCTATATCTGTCAGAAGAAAGGGCATTGGTCTTCAGAGTGTCCAGACCATCAAAAAAGAAAAAAAGGGGCTAGAAAAGACAAAAGTCAAGATACCTGTTATTATTGTAAAGAAAAAGGACATTGGTCGCCAGATTGCCCAAAAAAGAAACAAGAGGAGTCAGAAGAAAAGAGGGATTCTTCAGAAGAAGAGAGGGATTCTTCAGAGGAAGAAAGCAGCCAGGTAAAGAAAAAGAAACAGGAGAAGAAAAGAAGAAGGAAAGAAAGTGAGGAGGAAGAGGATAAGACTGTGACGGTGAAGAAATTGAAAAAACAGAGACTAAACAATGAGACAGAAGAAGTGTATGAACTTTTTAAAGTGCTCTGTTGTGAATTGGATTGTAACTATGGACAAAAGAATAAATTAATTATATAAAGTAAATGTCTTTGAGTTTTGATTTTAAAATAAGAACGTACACTCACGCACTCATACACAGACACGTACTATAGGGGAAATTTTTTTTTTTTTTTTTTTTTTTTTTTTTTTTTTTTTTTTTTAAATTTTTTTTTGAGTTATTGGCAAATTGAAAGTGTATCTCTTTTCGAGAGACGTGGGTGGCCCTGAAAAGGGCCTTTGGTTTTTGGTGTAGGGGTGAGTTTAAGCAATCAACTTTAACTGTCTTAAGCCTTTGCCACAGCCGAGGCCTACTTCTGGACTGCGTAATGTTGATGATGATGATTGGGTTGAAATCACTAAGGGTGGTACGGTAGGCTTAGTCACAGGGTTGACGTGTTTAGCTCGGGAAGGCCGTATTCTCTTCGGTCGTAATAAAGAAGTCTGATACATTTGTTTCAGACTTCTTAACTCCGCTAAAATGTCCAACAGTACCGTGACGGTTTGATTTTCACCCTCTTGTTTCTTTGCTGCTACTTCTTCTTCTTCTTGTTTTTTTCTTACCTCTTCTTCTTGCTGCTGTTGCTGTAGGAGAAAAGCTTGTTCCGCTTCCTTTTGTCGTTGTATAAATTTCTCCAATTCTTCTTTCTGTCTCTGTCTAAAATTCTCCAATTGCGGTAATGAAGAAGGTAACGAAGGTTCCGGAACAAATTCTTGTGAGGTAAGAAAATCCACAAAATCCCAATTTACCTCTTCTGAAAGTAAGTCCGGGTTCCCTTGGGCGGTCTCCACTGCTGGTGCACCCCAATGGATCGTTTTCTGAGTTTCCGTCATGTTGAATTACTGTCGCATAGATTGACTACACACAAGCGCTAGCGAATCTATATAGACCACGTGATGTCACAGACTATTCTCTTCGGATTGGATGCGGGCTGACTGAATTTTGTAACGCGTGTTTGGATTGGTGAATGAACTCAATCCGTTTCAATCCTTCCTCTACCTATAAATAAGCGCAGTTCACTGCATTGATTCACCTGTTCTCGTCGCCTCAAGATGTGTACCACAGTTGAATCATCCACCCTTGTGTCTTCAATGATGTTTAGGACGGACATGCTCATGTATGCCCGATCCAAGTGGACCGTTGTCCACAGGACAGACACCAGTCTGTGGATACGTAGGATCTACGTAGAAAGACAAGGATGCCTCAAAAGAGTGCTGATTTACAGTCCTACAGTGAAGCGCAACCTAAGGACAAGAAGAAGACCAATGCGGTGCCCTTTATGTTAAGGGCATATTAACATAAACCCAAAGGCCCTTTTCAGGGCCACCCCACGTCTCTCGAAAAGAGATTGACTTTCGATTGCCTACCCATTTTTTAAAAAAATTTAAAACAAAAAAAAAATCCCATGTTCAATTCCCCTTGTCCCTAAAGTAGTAGTTTTTTTTCTCCCATGTTAAATTCCCCTTGTCCCTAAACAAGCCCAAACTCTATTCCCATGTTCAATTCCCCTTGTCCCTAGACAAGCCCAAACTCTATTCCCCATGTTAATTAACCTTGTCCCTAGACAAGCCCACGAACTATTCCCTAATGTTAATTCCCCTTGTCCCTAGAGTGGCCCAGCAATTTTTCCCATGTTAAATTTCCATTGTCCCTAGAGTGGCCCGGGGGGTGGGGGTGAGGGTCTGTAATGCTAATTCCCATTGTCCCTAGGGTGGCCCCATCACTACTAATGTCCTGTCATTCCTTTAAATTGCCCTTGACATTTCTACCTGGCATAAAATAATTTTGACACAATGTCCAGTCATTTCTTAAAACACTTGCCCTTGACATTTCTACCTGGCATAACAATAATTTTGACACAATGTGTTGTCATTCCTTTAAACACTTGCCCTTCGCATTTCTACCTGGAATAACAATAATTTTGACACAATGTCCCGTCATTTCTTAAAACACTTGCCCTTGACATTTTTACCTGGCATAACAATAATTTTTGAACAATGTCCTGCCATTCCTGCAAACACTTGCCCTGTACTATCAACTGACAAGCAGGAAGAAGGAGAGATGAAATAAAGGAAGAAGGTAAAGAAAGAAAATCGAATAGAAAAGAAATGGACAAATCAAGAGATGCACAAATAAAACATGTAATGGGTATAGGACGTATGAATTAATGATAATAATAGTTCAAACTCATTTTGTAGTCTTTTAATTTTTATTGCTACTACATTTTATTGCGTCACACTAGTATATACATGTAGAATATGCTGTTCTAACTCGTATGACTGGAACATTGTATCGATTTTCCCAAGAATGCACGGAGAAACCAAATTCATTCTCTACCTTAGGGCTGTGACTCTATGACATACTTATCCATTTCCCTACAAGTCAAAATCGTTATTTAATTCATATTGTTAGCTCTGATTATATGTTTTTGCACATATATTATCTTGCACTATCTCTAGTTCCTCCACGACGTTAAAAACTGTTTTGGCAATAAACCTTCCTAACAGAGAGGGTGAACAGACCACTTGCTAGAAGGTCCATTTTTTAAAAATAAAACCTCATACGAAAAATATTAATAAAAGGTCAATAACGTCAAACCGAAGCATCTAACTAAAACCGAGAGGTTTTCTAATTCGGTTAGTTTATTTTATTACTTTGTCGTTCGTGTTTGTCAAAATTTATGTGTTTTTGTTTACCCAACGTGACACTCATTTGTGGTCGCACCCTCTCTACTGCTGTATTGTGTGAGTAATTAAATCATTATTATATCAATAATGGAATCTTACACTAGTAGATTATCTCGAGAAAGATTAGAAACAATCAGAAGATAGTTTCCTGTTCGCGATGCTCTTAAACAAAAATTGCAAGGAGGACAAGAAGCACAAGTTGAATATGCAGGAGATAAAGACCAATTTTTAAACCTGCTACAAAGGTTACGGAAAGAGTTGCAGAAGCTAATGAGGGTCTTCTTCCCGCGTTAAAACAAACTGCTGAACTGAAAAAATAGCAAGTAGAACTAAAAAGACAAAAAAGATTTTGAGAGATCTTCCAGGCGAAATAGTTGCCGCAAAACCTGCCCCTCAGCCACAAATTCCTGCTGTTAGCGAAGAACTTGAAGGCGCTGTTGGTGAAGAACCAAACACAATAGAAAGAAAAATTGAATTGTTTGATAAATTTACCCATGAAACTATGAATACAATAAAATTATTTGTAAAAGTATCTCAGATAGCTGCATTTGCCGCTGCGAGTTATAGTTATAGAGAAAGATTTTTTTTAAAACCTGAATACGCTAATAAGCCGGTGTCAAGAGAAACCCGGAACAAATGGATATTTCGAATAAACAAAGGAGGCAATCAAGCCAGAGATACAAATCTTGATTATGCTGCCTATTTAGATGGAATATATAAGTATAATTCAGAGTTGCAGCAATATATTAAATCTAAAAGACTACTTGAACCTAAACCTCCTAAAACAACAACTGAAGTTGCTCTTAAAGATAAATTACTGATTAAAGGTTTTAATGCCATCGCAAATGCAAAAGCAGAAGTTTATGAAATTGCTGCAAATTATGATAATATTCGAAAATATGTAAGGACGATACATGCTAAATCTTGGGCAAAAGATCACTGGGTTAAAGATGTATATATCATCTTCACTGATTTTCAAAAATTTAAAGAAGAAGCAAGAAAAAGAGAAGAACCTCAACAACCTCAACCTGAATCACAACAACCCCAACCTGAATCACAACAGCCTCAACCTGAACCATACCAATATCTACAACAACAACGACAACAACGACAGCGACAAAAACAACAATTAATTGAAGCTGAAAATAAATTTACACCTGAGAGTTTAGAATTTAGTAAAAAGTGAAATTGTATGATAAACTAACAGATATGGCTGCAGAATATAATGAAAAAGATAATTATTTAAAACCTGAATATAGATCATTGACAAAAGACGACTGGATAAAAAAAAATCTATTTTTGTGTCATTAATGTTGTTAATCCTATTGAAGAAAAGAGTAAAGATAAAAAGATTTCGAGATGAAGTAAGAAAAAGAGAAGAACAGTTGCAAGAAGAAGAGGGAAAAGTATATAGAGAGACGCAAAGCTCCAGTCCATGTGGAAGTGGCTTTTCTAATCAAGTTACTTGTTCTAATAATGTTTTGCAGATGTTGAACGATTAGAAATTCTGATCAGAGGAAAACGTGCAGGAAATAATTCTCCAGAAATTAATACTATAATATCTGATATTTGTCGAAGATTATTTACAGGCGGTATTATGGACAGTAATGTTTATCAGTCTCTCATTAATGAAACTGTTGATGATTATCACAGCGATTGAGAATACTTAGATCAGTAGGTTGGTTATTAATAAACTGATCGTACATAATGCTCAACGTGGACCTGTAATGGTCAGAATAATAAATTCGCGATTTCCTACGTACAAAGCGATCTATGGAGATGGACTCGGTGATGTTGTTCAAGGTTTATTTAAGAGAATAGCTCCAAAAGCAATATCGATTGCAAAACAATAAGGAATGAAAGCTATTGACGCTATTCGCAATAAAGGTATCAGTGATGTTGGTAATGTTGCCGGTAAAGCATTTTTCCAGCAATCAAGGAAATATTAGCTCTATTAGTACGAGAAAAGACAACCAGTAAAATTACCCAGCACTGAAGTTATGCCTGAAATATCAGTAAAACAATAAATCAAGCTGCAAATCAAAAACTAGCAGAGCTGGGTGTTAATGAAATAGTTCCTGCAAAGTTGACTAATGAAATTATGCCGGTAAATACAACTTTTATTTCAGGAAGTGGTCTTTGTGTTAGACGATAACAATTATAATAAAAATGTTTAAGCGTATATCCGATCTAGCGTTTGATACAGAAGCACCAATTCTCAAAGATGAATATGTGCATGAATAATAAGTATTATTCTTATGAAGCACGACAGCCAAATCAGCGTGGTCGAATCGAATTACTAGTTTGATATTTTTACTTGCTGGAGCGTTTATTGAAGTAGAAGGAGACATTGTAACAGTCGTCGTCGCTAATACACCATATGGAGCTGATCTCAAAGTTGGTTTTGCTAATAATGGTATTACGGCAATATTCAGAACTGATATGTACATGACTGATGGAAAAGAGATTAAACCATTTCAGGATAATGTTCACGTTGCCACAGCGATAATAGGTTCAGCAAGATATTCAGATGATTATACAAGATCGGCTTGTCCGTCAGTGATGTTTGCTAAGGATAATTCTGATCATCCTGATGACAGACCGTATAATATAAGGTGACCAAGAAACAATGCCGACAACGCTGACGCTGATTTGTGGCCGGATGGTTCATGAATCCAACCCAAATTACAACCTAGGATTTACAGCGCGTCGATCAATGTTGAAAGGTGACCGTAAAAGATTGTCATGCTCAATTCCATTGTCCCATATCTTTGGATTTTGCAGAAATGTTAGAAAGGTATTTTCGGAGCCAACCATACAATTGTATTCGTTAGAAAGGGTGACGATAATGATGCTATCTGGCGTGATGGTGGTGCTGCTGGAAAAGTAATATTTTTAAAACTTTTTTTGTGGATACCGGTAATGACCCCATTGATTGGTGAAGAAGAAAAATTACTTTCTTTTATGAATTCAGGTGGTAAATCATTTTTATCATGGTTGTCAATAAAAACAGATAGTGTTCAAAGTGTAGTCGGTAGTTTATTTACATGGCATATAACATCACAACAAGGAGTTTCTGCACCAAGACATATATTTATTGGTTTTCAATATGTTCCACGATTAAACTCTCAGGAACATAATCCAATTATATTCGACAAACTTGGAATTAAGGATAAACGGACATGAAGAACCATCTGAAGATATATTGTTAAATTTTTATCAAAATTTAGCTCGTGTATAATATCGTTTAATAACGTTTATGTCAACACTGGTTTGCAAATATCACAGTTAGATTTTACAAATCTGTATCCGATTTATTACTTTTCGCTGGAACATTTAGATATATTTAAATCATTTCTTGTTGATATTTATTTCTGAGCTCGTGAAAAACACAGGTGGTGTTAATTACAGAGCAATTGCTGTTATACTCTCAGATAAATCAATGTTGCTTGAAGGTGTTGGTGGACGAATGAGAGTTATCGATGTCCCAGTAGAAAACATGTAATGAAATCTCTCACGATATTTATAATGTCATATCATCATGTTAGTGTGAGTCTGTCTCCTGGTCAGATTTAAAAACTTCAATCAAATTCAGCAATGAACTGTGGAATACGTCAACTCAGGTATTTCGATGATGCCAGACAATCAAAAACAGGCGTTGAACTCAATCTTTCTGCGAGGGCCATTAAAGATTCAATCAAGAATGGTGGTATATTTCCACTTCTTGCAGCTCTACCAGCTTTATTAGCCGCTGCAGCCCCAGCTGTTGCAAAAGCAACTGCACTTGGTGTTGTTGGAACTGCTGCTGGAATGGCATTAAATAAAGCAATAGGAGAAGGTCTAAAAAAAAGGGAAGAGTTTAAGATTAACAGGAACCCCTCACTGGTACGGAAAAGGTCTGAGACTTCTGAGACCGGTATCATTAATCTCGGTAAAAGTTCCGGCACTCGTACTCATTGGGTGATATATACGATTGATCCACGTGGAATTGTTTATTTTGATTCGTATTGGTTGGCTCCACCAAAAGAATGTATAAATTACGTAAACACAATGAAAATTCCAATCTGGTATTCAACATTACCAACACAGACAATAACAGATCCGCCAATATGCGGCCGTGAAGTAAATGCTGTCTCGACTTTGTGTCATTATCAACAACACCACAGTTGTGCACTAGTATACAAGTAGACGTGTCGCTTTATACAAATCTCAAAGCATAATGGTTGATATTTACGGAAGATTTTTCCTCCAAACAAAAACAAAAAGACCGACGCAATACCTCATGAAAATGTGAATAAACAGATTAGTGATGAAATATCTATATTAATAATTGTTGCAAATGTAGATCCAAACGAAGCAAGAAAAATTAAAAGCAAGCAATCTTTCATTGAAAGATATTATTTTAAAATTAATGGAGTAACTGAAAATAGTGGTTGTAGGGTTTAACGCCATTTTTCACTACGCGATAGGCTATACATGGCGGCCAGTGTTAATGGTGGGGGAAGAACCCGGCAAATCCCCGGAAAGAACCACCAACCCTCGAGAAGCTAATGGCTAGCTTTCTCACATACTCACATTGGCCAAATCCGAGATTCGAACCTACGCAGACAGGTGAGATGGCAGTGATCCATAACAGAAAGCGCTGTAGACCACTCGGCTACTCGGGTCCCCAACTGAAAATAGCATGTGTTTGATAGTAATGGAAAAATTAAAGCCTGTGTTATTATGTCTACGATATTAGATAATATTCGTGGTTGAGTACAAAAATCTTGTGATACAATGACTGGTTCTCTCAATATGTCTAATAATAAAGTTACTGATCTTCTAAAGAACCACAATCAGACAATGACGCTGTATTGAAGAAATGCATCCTCCCAATGATGAACTCGTTAATTCAGTCAATAATGAAATGACCTAATTTAAATCTGAATATAATAATCAGAAAGAATTATTCGTAGAAACATAGATAGATCCATTAATGAATTTTTGGGAAGTCTACCAGCCATCTATTTTAAACTTTCCGACATAAAAATTATTTTTACTGACAATGTAGTATATACAGTAGCGTCTGGACAAGAATTATGGTCACCACTTAATAAATCCATTAAACATCGCGCTGAGAATACCGGTATATACAGGCTCCCAGTACATGGTGTTACAACATTTACGATATCTACCACAATTTCACGGCGTTATCCACTAACTGGATCCTCTGGATCTGTGTTATTGATGTTGGAGCAAAACGACGAAGAAACATTTACTGTGGAACCCGAAGAAGTAACAAAAACTCGGCTTGATTTACTATTGGTGTCTTGAATTAGTAGCTTAATAACCGCCAATTAAAGTATAAAGAACACTCCGATCAACGTTCAACGTTTCAGATACAATCGAGCACATGAATGGCAAACAAAACTAAAAAGTATCGCCGACGAATATACAGTAAAAGTATAAAATATCGCAGACGTGTGAGTTCTTGCTGACATAATTGTATATTCGGCGTCAGCTGTTATTGATTATTATTTGCACCAACATGTCATGAACATATGCAAGGCTGCATATCTTGAGCTGAGACGCATCAGCTCAATTCGCAAATATCTTTCAGTAATGCCACTAAAACACTTGTATGTTCATTAGTACTTTCAAGAGTGTACTGTTGTAACTCAATTTTGTCTGGTTCATATCAATATCTATTTCAGAAGGTTTAAAACAAAGCTGCTCGAATCATACTTAGAGTACCACGATCAAAGCACACCTCCCTGCTGCTCTGTACCCTACACTGGCTATCCATTTGATCAAGAATCAATCACTGACTGACTCCAGTCCAACATACCTTCGGACCTCACCCATGTGTACACACCAGCAAGATACTTATGCTCCTCTTCTGACGATTGAATACACATTATTCCCACTATGAAAACAAAGTCATTTGGACAATGTTCTTTTGCATACCAGGGCCCAGCAACGTGGAATGAATTGGCCACTGAATTTAGACACAAAGACACAGTGATCCCATTCAAGAGTGCTCTTAAAAGTCACTTATTTCGACTGCAAGAACAAACTTAAAGACCTAATAATGTTCCCTACCTTAAATATTTACAGGACACACGGTACTAATTATACGGAAAAAAAGGTGAACCAGTCTAGAAATGGGTGAACAAATAATAGAGTATATACGGGTTTGGTGGTCCATAATTGGTTAGTAATGAAAATTTTAATTTTGGCAAAAATATCTTTTGAAAGTTCATCCTATCTGTAATTTAAAAAAAACATAGACACAATTATATTGATGCAAGTTTAGTATTTTTACAGGCTTGACTAAGGGGTACTCAGTAATGAAAGTAGCAATTGATTCATTTGGTGCAGAATCAATAACATGTGTTTCATGCACATATAGATTTAAAAAATGCCGCCGGTCATATTGTTTTCTAAACACGGAACCTTGCACCAGGGATAGTTGTGCATGGAGAAATATAAGTCTGATAATCAGCACCCAGAAATTTTAAGTTAGTGAATTTTGAATATGATGTTTACTATGGGAGTTTAATTAGTAACGTGCCTCCTACAGCATGTTTTTATGTTTTCTAATTTCATGGTGTTTGTTTTCTGTAATGATATCATTTTATATAATTTTTTATGTTATATGTGCTGTCCAATGTTGTAAAGAGCTTAGAGCTTCTAAAGAGTAGGCGCTATACAAAGTCCTCCTCCTCATTATTATTATTATTATTATTATTATTATTATTATTATTATTATTATTATTATTATTATCAACAATAACACCATCGCTAGTGATGGCACCAGCAGTTGTAACATTTTTGTTTATCAGCTGCAACAACGATTGCTGGCCTTCTTAATATGTAAATGTACAAATGCAAAATTGCATGATTATATAATAAAATTACAAACAGCGACGCTAGCATACTCCAAATCATCCTCGTTAATATCATCAAGCCTTAGTCATGGAAAAATATCAGATTTTGAGTTCACGTAGATGATTAAAATTCACAAAGAAGTAATGACTGTGATAAAATCCATGCCTGATTTAGAAATTCAGGGTTTAGAAAATAATAATAATTATAAGGTCAACACCGAACGAGTTACTTCAGCAAATTGTCGTTAATACAACTCCATCAAAAATTACAACGATATCAGTGAACTCAACTAATCCTGAATTCAATGTGAACTTTCCAACTGCAATTCCAGCGAAAGAAATATCGCTAGCACAATTACGAGTGTATTACAGCTGGCTAAGTAGCTTCTCGTGGGTCGGTGGTTTCTTCCGGGGCTTTCCTTGGTTCTTCCTCTATCATTAATACTGGCCGGCATGTAAAGCCAATCGTGCGCTAAAAAATGGCGTTAAACCATACAACAACAACAACAGCTGGTTAAATATCAGATCAAAATCACTTGGTGGATTGCCTGCTGATATTTCGCTTTTATTTTCGCATAAAAATAAAGATTATGTTGTAGATATTTATCAGTCATCGATCAGATCCGTATTAAGATGGCCAGAAATCCCGCTAGAATATCAAGAAATACCAGAACTAAAACGAGATGATTTTTCTAGTAACGAAAACAGTTTTTTTTTTATAACAACTGCAGAATATCGAAAAAGAGAACCATGATTTAGCCGTATAGGAAAACCAGTAGCAGAATATCCTCCTAGCATATCTCATGGTTCTGGAATAATTTTTTCTACTGCGCATTATGGTAATGAAATAAAGCGTTATATAACATCTGATGGTACAAAACCTAATAAATTATTAGTACCAATATATAGTGGTAATAATCAAACAAGTACTTGTTATATAGATCAAAAATGTATCAAAACATTTTCTGATAACATTAAACCTGAATACACACGCGTATTTGATAATCTAGAATATTTATTTTCCAGTATCATACAATATTATAATAACGATGTAAAGCACCAGATCCTCGAAACAATATACAATTTAAAACAGGTTATATCTGATCTTGAGTTAGTAAACTGGGCTATGATTGAAGAAGTATTATTAAACAAATTAATGGAACACAAAATTATTACAAAAGCGATGTAATAATTGAATAGAGCCTGAAAAAATATTTCTCGATCATTATAAAATAACCGAAGCAGATATGACAACATTTGTAGTACTAGGATATGAAACTGACGAACGAAAAAAAATCAGTTAACTATATTATCAATGAAAACTTTCTTAAATATGTTGGATCATGGAGAAAAATAGCCCCGCCAGCAACAATTTGTCAACATACCAATGATCAACATATATATTCAACATTTTCGTTATTTTCCTATTTCATTATATATATATATATATATATATATATATATATATATATATATATATATATATATATATATATATATATATATATATATATATATATATATATATGTATATCTATATATATCTATCTATATATATATCTATATATATCTGTATATCTATCTATATATCTATCTATATATATATGTATATATATATGCATATCTATCTATATATCTATCTATATATATGTATATTTTTGAATGTGTACGGTTTGTCCAAATGTGTTGTTCTCACTTTGTGTAATGGCTCGTAAATTATCAAAATAGTTATTGTGTTTTTGAACGTTAATGTGATCGACCACAACAGCGTCTTCGAGTACCCCCGTAAACATTCGTAGACAAACCTATAACTGAAATAATGTTTTTCAACTTTGTATTGATCATGAGATATCCAGTATTAGCGACATTACCAAATATTATTTCTTTAAGTGATTATTTGTCTAAATGACTATTTGAAAATCTGGCGAGAGAATCTTCAGCGCTTTTGTATGACTGTCATTGTTATCAGTGTTCTTTTTAATCATAATATCTTTTCAGCTCTCTGTATTTTATATCAGAACATTGCACACACACAACTTCGTCTTCCTCTAACCCCAACACCAGATTTCACACATGGTTTATGTCCTAAAATCTCTCTCCGTACACATTGTAAGTGAAGTTCACAGAATCCGTTTACATACAAGCTTTGTTACAGGGAGTTGTAGAACCTATCATAAGCTATTTGCATTTATTTCTTGTTGAAATCATTATATATATATATATATATATATATATATATATATATATATATATATATATATATATATATATATATATATATATATATATATATATATATATATATATATATATATATATATATATATATATATATATATATATATATATATATATATATATATATATATATGTTTTAATTATAATATGGATGTATTTATGATATTATCAGCGATTAAGATTAAATCTAAATCTAGATACGATCCTGATAGAATAGCCTCTGACCCACGAAGACATGCTCTGGTTGATCCGACGGAAACTCTGATTAAAAGTATTTGTAATGCAAAGAAAGAATTTCGCGACGATGTGTGGTCAACATTCAAAATCATAAGCAACATCGATGTTATCGATGCTACAATGAACGACCAATGAGCAGTGATGATTATTAATTATCTCGACAATCAGAGATATTTTTTCGGAGTAAAGTTTATTAAGGAATTAGACGATACTTGGATTATCAGTGACAATCGTGACCCTGTCCTTCGCAGTGAAAAAATCGCCGTATTAAGTAAAAATTCCAAACCAGGTATGTTGACTGGTATTGACAAACCGTATTATGAAAGAGCATACCCTGTGACCGCGGTCATTTATGCAATATATCCGCTGAATGATAAACCCAGCGTTCATGATCTAAAACCGATGAAATCGTCAAGACTAAATTGTGTAGCCAAATGAATAACGGAACATTTTACAATTTCGACTCGTGGAAGTGGTTTAACGGATAAAAGACGTAAAATAATAAATGATTGGGCAGAAATAGTTGATGATACCTGAGCGTCTATCAAAGACGTCGCTGAGTTAAAAAAAAATTAAAATTTCCAATAATGGTAAAAACGATAACCGAAGAGATTTTGTACGAATCGAATTATAAATCGAAAGGAGTTTCGATTGAAATTATTGATCATAATGCTCATGCGTGGACTAATGTAGTAACACTATTTCCACGAAATCGAATTGTTGAAGTTTTACTAAGGAGATATATTTGATTTTATTAACGAAATAAGTAAGAACGATCATGTATCAGTATGGTTATTTCAGAGTTCCTATGATGGAAACTATGATCAGTTTGTACGACCTAACGGAGATATTTATTGCACATAATCTCTCCACGAAAAAATGAAAGATATTGCGTCAAAATACACCAATGACGATGTCATGCATAAAAAGTTGCTCAATAATTGTTTTACGATTCCATCAGTCGCGGCTCATTTTGCTAGAGAGAAAAATTCGTGAAAACCTGTGATTTACTCTATTATATAATATCGAGTTGCGTCAAATACAGACACGGTGGATTATGGAATGCCAGATACGATTATAAGAATGTTATTTAGGTTGATATGGTTGCATGTTATCCCGAAAGTTTTCTTGGAATGGGAGAGTGTTCTAAGTATTTTGAGCGATTTGGACATCCAACACACAAAATGACCAGATTATCGATAAATGAACCATATCGAGTCATTTATGTTTGCCGAAGATCTTCATCCGATTTGTTATGTCTGGTTTGGCAAACATTTTTCAGAAAATGTGGGCACCAACAATATTATTACGATATATGCTTGATGTAAAAATACTGATATCGTTGATTGTAAGTGAAGCAATTATATCATATCGTCCGCAGAAAGAAGTTTAGTTACAACAACAAAAGAAATATTTTGATGATGAAAATCATGATATGACTGATTTTGAGAATAAATCGCAAAAGATATATTGGCAGAAAAATAATTGGTAAATTTACCCAAGGAGGATCATATGGTCATAAACGACATTGTACAAGGTTATTTATAGATGATGCTGAACTTGATTTTGTAATTGCTGATGCAACGAATAGAAACATATTTATAAGTCGAAGTAATGTTAATTTATCAGACGGAACTAAATCAGGTACAATTGTGAGTTATATTGATGGTGAGTCACCGCAGTTTACTCGTTTAAGATCTTCAATGCTCGCATAAATCTACTATCGATGATAAGTTTAGTTTCTGAGTTTGCTGCCAGAGTCGCTAAGGATTCATTTTATATCAGTAACAAATACAGTATTGCTAGAACAACTACATATCGGCACGTATGCGTCATGGGGTGAATGAAGAATAAAACAAGAAAATATACTTAATTATTCTGAATCTACCGAGGTTGAAATTAAGGATATTTATTAGCAAAAAAATCAAATATTAAAATTGTCATCTACGCCATCGGCATTTGATCCTGTGACCAAAAATAAGAATGTTTATCTCAATGAGCCTGGGGTTCTGGCAAAACAACTCATGTGATTGAATTATTCCGGAATTTTGATATAGTTGTATTAACACCTACACACAAACTCGCAAGAGAAATGAAAGAAAGAAATATTAAATCATGCACTTATCGCAAATTCTTTCAATGTAAGGGATATAAATGGATTCATGAAGGAATGGGCGAGAAACATATTCCAAGAATTATAGTTCGGGATGAAATATGCACCGTTTCATTAGAAACGTTAAAAATATTTCTTGATTGGTTATTGACAAAAAATACTGATGATCTTAGAGCACTTGATCCAGAATTAAGAGAGTTTAAGCAATTACTCAGACTACAACCGAATAAAATTCAATGTGAAATAATACGTGAAATAATTTCAGAAACTCCAATAAACAGTTTTTGGAATTTATGGAGACCAAATGATTTCATAATTGCAAGCATAAAGATAGTTCGTGATACACTTCAACAACAATTATTTTTATTACATAAAGAAAAAAATTCAAATCTACCCGTACCATTGTGTTATCGACCAGCAGATACACAACGACATAATACTGAAGTTGATATAGCAAAATCGGCAGAGAAACAGAATCTTGTATTAAATGATAATGTTTCAGTTCCTATTAGTGTTGTTGAGAGAGCGTTAACTATGGACAAAACTCCATGGACGCTGAGATACGCAATGAGAATTCATTCATCACATGGAAAAACCATCTCTGATACAGATGTTTGGATCGTTGATGATCGTATTGAATGTCAAACTTAGTTTATCTCACAGTGTCTCGAGTTCGAAGAATATCTCAGCTACGGAGAATCGTCATAGACTTCACAGAAACTGCTGGTGATAGCGATAATGTTATTGATAATGATAAAGTAAGAAAAAAAATAGTTGTAAACTGTGTGTTTCAAAAACAATGAACGTTACTTTAATCTCGACGTTGAATTTATCATAACGCTGAAACAACATCAAAATAATCATTGTGCAGCTGTAACACAGTAATGTTGTGGCAGTATTCAAATAATAATCGAAGACAATTTATCGTAGATAGAATTAATAGTAGTCATGGTCATACACGCGAAAATGTGATGCCAACCTACGTGCTAGTTTACAAAAGTGAATGCTGTAGTAATTTTGTGTCTTCAGGAATTACTTGTAATTGTTGACGTACAAATCCACGTTGAGGAGCAGTTGAATCTAATCTGTAGATTGCAGGTCTACCCGTAGATCTTATCACGCCATAAATTTTATGTGTCGTAATACTCCAATTAGGATCATTCGCTCTATTTTTACCACCTTCAAGTTCACCAGGTTCATATAAATATCTTACAGTCACATTACTTAGTACAGGTTGTTTTGAAAGGTCATGTTGTTGTATTGGTATACGTTTTGTTTTGCTGATCGCATTGATGGGTTTCATAGAAATCGCACGAGTAATTTCATTATTTATCGCAGCTATCACACTTGGTAATCTTGCAAAACATTCACGGTATCTCATATCTTTCTGAATTATTTCCTTCGCATATTAATATCCAAATAACGCTCAGCAAGTGTTCGATTAAATCGTTCAACAATTGCCTGATCGCTATGAATTGCGGTATGTCCTCGTTTGATTTTAGCGTTATCTTTTTTCATCAGAGATTATACTGCACCAATAAATTTCTTGCCAGGGTTAATCCGTAGTAACTGTGGCCATCGCAAACGTCCTCGTTGATAAATTCGTTCAAAAGCAGATCCAACTGCTGTTTTAGTTGATAGTGCTTCTGCTTCCTTATATATACTTGCAACGTCAACGACAGTCAACGCATATTTGTATGTACGTGATTGATGTCTACCAATTTTAATAGTATCGTGTGCTAATGAAAACTATATGCTTGATGAACTTTATTAGGAGTGCTGACATCAAAATGTGCATGCTGAATTTGTTTAGGTGGTGGTAAAAACATTTGCCAAAGTGCCTGTCGTTTAAACCAATTTGCAGCACCAGAACGTGAAACATTTGCTGCATCAGCGTGTTTACTAATCGCTGTTCTACCCCTGCAATATCCTCTTGTGCTATAATAAATCGGTTCCATTATTTTATAATAATCGGTTGATTAATTACCAGATTCTAATACTAGTTTACCTTTCATAGCAGATCTTACCAACCAAACCAAAATAGCTAATGATTCTCTGAAAGATTAATGAGTGAATCAACTTCACATCTGCAATATGGCTTTGTTGTAAATTCTTATTTTTATATGCTACATCATGAGCGTGACATGCTTGATGAATCGCATTTGCTGATACTCTCCAGGTCTTTGTTGATCTCGCTCGGCAAATCGGATATCAAGTCGAGTTACAGGACCGCATTAATTATATCCAGGAAGATGTTTTTCCTGGGTATTTAGCCCATGAAGCTCATGGTAATTTTCCTAATGAAGCAGCGATATCACCACCTGTTTTTATACGAGACGAAATAAATATATATAATCTTTGTGCCACATTTTACCCATTTTAGTGCATGTTTTTCATTTTCTGTTATTATTGTTGTTAATCCACTGGTGTGGGTGGATGCTCTACATCGAACGCAATATAGAGCCATATTATTTGCATGACATGGATATCATTGATTTGTCAGCGACACGAAAGCAAGAGCCAGTTAAACATCATCCAGCTCTACCAAATTCTATGAGAGCAATTATCATAGGTCAATATGGGTCTGGTAAAACACAATTATTACTTAATCTGATAATGAGATGGCTCAAATGGGATAAGTTTTATTTAGTAGCTCCGTCAGTTGATGATCAGAGATGTTACGATATACTTAAAGATTTTAATGAAAATGTAAAATTGTTGGACGAAGATGGTAATGATATTATTGATTTTATCACCGATCTTGATGAAACCACATCTATAGATGACCTTGATGGATTTATTAATAATCTCATGGTATACGATGATGCAATGCTTAACAAACAATCAAATCCAGCTAGAATATTTCCTCGAGGCAGACGTAAAAACACAGACGTGATTTATGTTACTCAGCGATATACACAAATACCTAAAGTGATCAGAGATAATTGTAATATTCTAGTTGTGTTTGATGGAGCTGATACGCATACTCTGCGAAATATTCAGACTTGGTGTAGTGGAGATATGGACATGATTAAGTTCAAACAACTTCTTTTCAAAAGCACAGCCTACTCCACACGGATTTATCACGATAAATTTACATGATACTCGATCAAGATATCGTATAGGTCTTGATAAAAAAATCTTTGGTTGAGAGACAGGTATAATAATGATTGAATTATTCAACCAATACAGCAGTAGACATGGTGCGACCACAAATAACGCTGGGTAAACAATATTTTGAAAACTAAGAACGGCAAAGATAAAGTAACAAAATAAACTAACCCAATTAGAGAAACTTTCGGTTTTAGTTAGAGGCTTCGATTCGACGTTATTTACTTTCGTTTTTAACTTTCATCTAAGGTTTTTTTTCTTCAAAAATGGACCTTCTAGCATGTGGTCTGTTCACCCTCTCTGCTGCTACATGTGATAATCACCGCTAACCTGCTGACAGTGGGATGCAGTTTACTGTCATTACTGTTTGTTACTGCCCCATGCTGACTTTTAGTCCACCCTTACATGTCGTTTTTCATTTTCTCACTAACTATATATCTATGAACAGTATCAAACATCATACAATCACATGTCAGTAGTGAATGGGGTTAGTTTAGCCTCAATGGGAATTAGCATTACAGACACCCCTGGGCCTGTTTAGCCTCAATGGAAATTTAACATTAACTACCCTGGGCCTGTTTAGCCTCAATGGAAATTTAACATGGGCAAAAATCCTGGGCCTGTTTAGCCTCAATGGAAATTTAACATGGGCAAAAACCCTGGGCCTGTTTAGCCTCAAGGGAATTTAACATTGGAAGAAAAAGACGTTTGGGCCTGTTGAGCCTCAAGGGGAAATGGAATGGGACCCTATTTTTTTAAAGAAAAAAGGGTAGGCAATGGAAATTCATTCTCTTTTCGAGACCTATGAGTGGCCCTGAAAAGGGCGTTTGGGTTTATGTTAATGTATCCATTAACATAAGGGGCACCGCATTGGTCTTCTTCTTGTCCTTAGGCTGCGCCTCACTGTAGGACCGTAAATCAGCACTCTTTTGAGGCATCCTTGTCTTTCTACGTAGATCCTACGTATCCACAGACTGGTGTCTGTCCTGTGGACAACGGTCCACTTGGATCGGACATACATTAGCATGTCCGTCCTAAACATCATTGAAGACACAAGGGTGGACGATTCAACTGTGGTCCACATCTTGAGGCGACGAGAACAGGTGAATCAATGCAGTGAACTGCGCTTATTTATAGGTAGAGGAAGGAATGAAACGGATTGAGTTCATTCACCAATCCAAACACGCGTTACAAAATTCAGTCAACCCGCATCCAATCCGAAGAGAGCAGTCTGTGACGTCACGTGGTCTATATAGATTCGCTAGCGCCTGTGTGCAGCCAATCTATGCGACAGTGATTCAACATGACGGAAACTCAGAAAACGATCCAATGGGGGGCACCAGCAGTGGAGACCGCCCAAGGGAACCCAGACTTACTTTCAGAAGAGGTAAATTGGGATTTTGTGGATTTTCTTACCTCGCAAGAATTTGTTCCGGAACCTTCGTCACCTTCTTCATTACCGCAATTGGAGAATTTTAGACAGAGACAGAAAGAAGAATTGGAGAAATTTATACAACGACAAAAGGAAGCGGAACAAGCTTTTCTCCTACAGCAACAGCAGCAAGAAGAAGAGGTAAGAAAAAAACAAGAAGAAGAAGAAGTAGCAGCAAAGAAACAAGAGGGTGAAAATCAAACGGTCACGGTACTGTTGGACATTTTAGCGGAGTTAAGAAGTCTGAAACAAATGTATCAGACTTCTTTATTACGACTGAAGAGAATACGACCTTCCCGAGCTAAACACGTCAACCCTGTGACTAAGGCTACCATACCACCCTTAGTGATTTCAACCAAATCATCATCAACAGTACGCAGTCCAGAAGTAGGCCTTGGCCGTGGCAAAGGCTTAAGGCAGTTAAAGTTGATTGCTTAAACTCACCCCTACGACAAAAAAGGCCCTTTTCAGGGCCACCCACGTCTCTCGAAAAGAGATACACTTTCAATTGCCAATAATTCAAAAAAAAAAAAAAACATTTTACCCCTATAGTACGTGTATATGAGTGCGTGAGTGTAGCTTCTCATTTTAAAATCAAAACTCAAAGACACTTACCTTATATAATTAATTTATTCTTTTCTCAATAGTTACAATCCAATTCACAATTCACAACATAACACTTTAAAAAAGTTCATAGACTTCTTCTATCTCATTGTTTACTCTCTCTTTTTTTTCAATTTCTTCACCTTCACAGTCTTTTCCTCTTCTTCCTCCTTACTTTCTTCCCTTCTTCTTTTCTTCTCCTGTTTCTTTTTCTTCACCTGGCTGCTTTCTTCCTCTGAAGAATCCCTCTCTTCCTCTGAAGAATCCCTCTCTTCTTCTGAAGAATCCCTCTTTTCTTCTGACTCCTCTTGTTTCTTTTTGGGGCAATCTGGAGACCAATGTCCTTTTTCTTTACAATAATAACAGGTATCTTGACTTTTGTCTTTTCTAGCCCCTGTTTTTCTTTTTTGACGGTCTGGACACTCTGAAGACCAATGCCCTTTCTTCTGACAGATATAGCAAGTATCCTGACTTTTATCTCGAAAGGAAGGAGAGTAGCCCGTCGGCTGGTCTGAAGAGAATTTTCTAATGACCCCTCGTAAAGCTCTGATGAAACGTTCGATTTGGCTAGTCTCTTCCATCGTTGTGCTCAGTTAGAGAGTGAAATGAATAGTGAAAGGACAAGACACACACCCTTTTATATACGCTGGTCTGCCATGACTATAAATTAGTCTATGGTGTTTAAACTTGAGTCATTTGACGTTTTGCACTCAAGATGAAACGATCCAATTCATTCGAGAAGAAAGAAGAAAGTTAGAGGCAGAAACGTGATCTATCGCCTCGTACCAGGGCTGAAGTCTTGGCATAAATTCATGCCAGTGATTTTGAAGAGGACATGAGTGAACCAGAATCCGAACCCTCTAAACAAAGTTCACCACCCTTAGTCAACCCTGAAAAGTACTATTCCATTCGAGAGACCGAAAAGCGCTCCTCTAGAAAATTTAGAACCACGGCTTACAAATACTCAGTGAAGTTTAAAGATTTCAAGGCTGAAGTACCGTTAGAGAAAGCAGAAGGGTTCATCACCGGGATGTGGGATTCTTTGCTCACTGCACTCAAGCGACAATGTCAACCCAAAGAAGACGATCGCTTGAGACTTTCCATACAACACGACGGTTTGAAATCCCCTGTTTGGATCGAGTTTAGCAGACCCGCAGAACTAACTGCTTCCAAAGTCATGGACAAGATTCAACACGTGCAACAATCCAATGACAAGTTTGACATCACCGATGGAAAAGCCACACTGGACATGACCCACGTCTCTCCTCCTCAAGGGACCGGACAACGCAATAAGGTGTTACTGGTGAACGACCTTCGCAGCACCAAAAAGAGTCTCGTCCAAATTCACAATTCTCAAGACCAGATGTGTTTAGCCAGGGCTATCGTGGTGGGACGAACCTATGCCAACAAGAACGACACTACAGAATGGAAAAGAGCCTGGAAAACTATTCGACATTCAGACCGAGCCAAACAGCGAAACGAAGGAGAACTCCTGTTACAACAAGCCGACTTGCCCAAAGACACACCCTGTGGCATTCCTGAGATGCAAAAATTGCAAGATGTCCTAGCTCCACGCTACACCTTGAAAGTGCACCCTCAAGAAGTGCTCGGACCTCTGTTGTTTCGAGGTAAAGACTTTAAGGACGGAAAATACATTCATGTCTATTATCATGATGACCATTTCGATACCATTACCAGTATCACTGCATTCCTGCGATACAGTTATTACTGTGAGAAATGTGACTATGGCTATAACAATCGAGAGGAACACAAACATTGCGGATTGAAATGCTCAGGATGTTTGGCCTCTCCACCCTGTCTGAGCGAAGGACAAGAAAGAATACATTGTCCTGCTTGTCTGCGTACGTTTGTCAGCCCTGCCTGTTACCAACAACATCTGAAGACGCAAGGTTCACAGCAGAAATGTGCTTGTCAACTCCTGAGATTGTGCCCTACCTGTGGACAAGGCATAAATACCAATAGTGCCAAGGCACACGTATGTTGAGGGAAAAAAAATGTCACATTTGTCATCACATCGTGGACTTGGAACACCAATGATACGTGCAAAAATACCAACCCCCACCAGAGAAAGAGGACGGTCACAAGAAGAAAGGCAATTTCATCTTTTTTGATTTCGAATGCATGCAAGAGACCGGCATTCACATTCCTAATTTCTGCGTGGCTCATCGAGCGTGCGAGAAGTACATTCAAGAACCTATTTTCAGTCATTGCCCTCACTGCAGCAAGATTCCTGGAGGACGTGAAAAAATCTTTCGAGGACCGAACACGTTAGCCGATTTTGCCCAATGGGTCTTAGACCCCATCGACAAGACGTGGAGCCAAGAGGACATCGAACGTTACGGAGATTGTCATCGTCATGCCACAGTGATGGCTCACAATTTCTCCGGATACGATGGACAGTTTCTTCTCAGATACTATACGGAACATGGCACCGAACGTCCTAAAGTCACTTTGAACGGAGCCAAAATCATTTTCATGCAAGTGGGACAAGTACAGTTTAAAGATTCGATGAGTTACTTGGCCATGCGTTTGAGCCGAATGCCTAAAACGTTAGGAATGACAGAAATGGCTAAACGGTACTTTCCACACTTTTTCAATACGGAAGCCAATCAACACGCCGTTCTACCCCATTTACCTGAGGCTCACTATTACGACCCCGACAACATGCGTACCGAACAACGGGAAGCTTTCTACGCTTGGTACCAGGCTCACGCCTCGGACCCTTTCGACTTTCAGGAAGAAATGCTAAAGTATTGTCGTTCCGATGTGGACATTTTACGGCGATGCTGTGGAAAATTTCGAGAACTGTTCATGGAACATGGAGGGGTCGATCCTTTGAAAGAAGCTTGCACTATTGCCAAAGCGTGTTACTTAGTGTACCGGCAACGATTCATGCCTGAAAAGACCGTGGCTGTCATCAGTCCTCAAACGACCCACTATGTCAAGCGCCAATACTCGGTCAAAGCCCTACGCTGGTTACATTACTTGTGTGACAAGGAAGACAAATGGATTCAGCATGCCCGCAACGGAGGGGGCGAAAAGACCATCGGAACGCATTCGGTCGATGGTTGGGACTTAGAAAACCCCAAGATCGTGTACGAGTTTAACGGTTGCTTATTTCACGGATGTCCCGTCTGTTACCCTGAACGTGACACTAAAAATCAGTTTTTACAACGGACCATGGAAGACCTGTACCAGGACACTTGTCAGCGACGCCTAAAGTTAGAACAGCAAGGATACCAAGTGGTGGAAATGTGGGAACACGAATACGATCACCGTTTGAAAATCGATCCCGAATTTAAACGCCTCGTGGAAAGTTACCAGTTCATGGACCCGCTGAACCCGAGGGATAGTTTGTACGGAGGTAGAACCAATGCCACCTGTTTGCTGTACCAAGCCGACGAAGAGAATGGAGAAGAAATCAAATACTTGGACGTGTGTTCACACTATCCCTACGTGTGCAAATATTGTCGCTTTCCTGTAGGGCACCCGCAATTGTTGACGAAACACATCGACCTGAAAAACATTCGACAATACGAAGGTCTGATCAAGTGCAAAGTTTTGCCTCCCACGAACCTATACCATCCCGTGCTACCTCACCATTGTCAAGGCAAACTGATGTTTCCCTTGTGTCGTACTTGTGCCGAAACGTGCAACCAAGATCAGCCTTGTCAGCACACCCAGGAAGAACGGGCTTTGACGGGACCCTGGGTTAGCGTGGAATTGTTCAAAGCTCTGGACATGGGATACCAACTGTTAGAAGTGTACGAAATTTGTCACTTTCCCAAGACACAACAATGCCACAAAGATAGCCCCCCGCAGAAAGGCATTTTCGCCGACTACGTGGATGCCTTTTTGAAACTGAAGCAAGAAGCCAGCGGCTATCCTTCCTGGTGTCACACTCCCGAAGACGAAAAGACATTCAAAGAGAAATATTATGAACAAGAAGGCATCTCTTTAGACCACATCGAGAAAAACGGAGGCAGGCGATCGTTTGCCAAAGTGATGTTAAATTGCTTGTGGGGTAAAATGGCACAACGACAGTGTTTACCCAAGACGGAATATTTGACACAACCCTCCCGCTACTTTCAGATGATTCACGACAAAACCAAATTCATGAAACACGTGGACGTCGTTCGCGAGGATTTGATCTTGGTCAATTACGAAGAAGATCTGGACTTTGTACAAGACGACCCCTTTGGAAATGTGACAGCCCATGCTCGCTTAAAATTGTACGAAGCTTTAGAACTGTTAGGGGAGAACGCGTCCTGTACTTTGACACGGACAGTTGCATTTACATCCATCACCCGAGTCAACAGCACCCTGACATCGAAGGAGACCGTTTATTAGCCTGGACAGACGAGCATCCTGACGACAAGATTCTAAGTTTCGTCAGTGGCGGTCCCAAAAATTACGGCTACGAATACCGGGACAAACAAGGAGAAGTGTACACGACGTGCAAAGTGAAAGGATTGACTCTGAATTATCGTACCAGTCGATTGGTCAACTTTGGGGTATTGAAAGAAGCCTTGCAATCGGGAGAGGATGAACACTTTAAAGTGACCACCTATCAACCGAACAAGACTGTACGTTTACCCACTCACCACATCGTCAGTCGACCCTTGGAAAAAGTCTATCAAATCGTGTACCAGAAGCGAGTGCGACTGCCCAATCGTTTCACTTTGCCGTATGGACATGTTGGTATAAAACTTTGGTTGTAAGCGGATAGCCACCCACTAGAAGGATGACTTCGCCACAGCAAGAATCGAGTGAGAAACCCGATGAGAACTCCAAGTTCAAACCCTACCATTTTCCAGTCTTCTTGCCTGACTATTGTGATTGTGCCCATCGATTGGACACGTTTCAAGCATGGCCTACGGATAGGAAAGGATTACCTTCTTCGCATATTTTAGCTAGAACAGGATTTGTCTACTTGGGACCTGAGTCAGGATTGGGATACGAAGTACAGTGTTTCGCTTGTGGCCTGAAGTTACGAATGGATCTATGTATCTATAAAGACTCAGCTATTCTGGAACATACTCGATGGTCTCCGCACTGCCCTTACCTTTCTATGGCCTTTCCACCCATGACATTACGGTACAATGATGACGGTACCTTAGAGACGGTACCTTCCAAAACAAGACATAAAAAACATAAAAAAGGAAAGATGTACAAGCTGGAGACTGCATTGCGACTAGTATAAAAAGGGGCTATGGTCAAGATCGATAGTTCATTGGGACTACCAAGACCAAGCGAACAAGATGAATACTTTCAGAGAAACACAAAACAAGTTTAGACAGGCACACGTCAAGTGTGGGACTTCTGAAGTGGAATGCGATTGTGAGCCTTGCGATGGGTACGATGCTGTACGTTGTGACCTTAGCGATGCCGTAAAGCATCATGGGAACTTTGTTCTCACTACCCCTATCATGGAAAGGGAGCTTTGCGTGTCAAACCTGAGGGATGCGAAAGCGATGCCGCTCGTCCTCTTGGACATTTTACTGGGTTTCGTTTTAAAGGTGGATGTTCACCTTCACGTCAACCCCCCTACGTATGTCATCTAGCTTTGAGCAAACTCCTGTCCATGTCACCCAACCCTCATCGAAACGAACCTGTGAAAGACGAATATTCGTTTCCTGTGCGTTTGTCGGAATACTGCGACTTTGAAAATCGTCTTCAATCGTTCAAAGGAAAATGGCCTAAGTATCTGGGAGGACCGACCCCCGAAGAATTAGCCAGAGCCGGATTTTCTACTTGGGCGAAGGAGATAAAGTCAAGTGCTTCAGTTGCGGTGTGTCACTTCACCACTGGGAACCGCAAGATTCGGCCTACGTAGAACATGCTCGATGGTCACCGAATTGTCATTACTTACCCTTAGTGGGACCGAGACATTAAAGTAACTTACCATGTCGTTGACGAAGAAGAAACCAGTTTGGCTAGGAGTCAAATGTTGGACATCACCAAGACCAGTATTTAAACTTCATTTCAAAAACGATATTGAATCATTACCTGAAGAACTGCAAGAGAAGATTTACAAGGAAGTTTGGCAGGGGTTTGCCCGAGTGAAATCTCAATGGGTGACTGTAGAACATTTGTGCCGAGAAATTCACAAGAGGAAAGTGAAAAAAATCAACCAGTGTGTTAGATTTCTTTGGGTCAAGTGTGCATTCGTCCTATTGTATTACTCTAGACCGTTTACATCAAAAGAGTTCAGTGACATTCTTGGACGTTACCCTGAATGGCAGTGGCCAGAAATTATTCACTATGTGGATTACTTTTACTCTAGGAGAAGATTGTGAATTGTACGGACTGACCTATTCATGGATACTTTACAAGAGAACATTCCTGCTTTGCCTGTGGAATTGAGAGAAAGGATTTACCGAGAGCTGGTCAAAATACAAGTCAAACGTAAGGAACAATTGCATCCGTTACGTCACCAGATCTTTAACCACTGGTACCTGAATGGTATAAGAGAACTGATTCGTCAGAAATTGTTTCAGTGGTCAGACCTTGTTCAATACTTACAGGGCCCCGATGATCCACGTGTTGATCATGTTGGTTACTTCGAGATTCACCTAGTGCAACACATTGAGAAAGACAAGGTAAAGGATTACCGACATATTTTACGTGGAATCTACTTAGCGGAAGAGGAAACTTCTAAACAAACTCTGACGTTTCGGTTACAGTATGCAACATTTAGATTCCCCACTGGAGAACGAAGATCTCTGGCTAGAAAGTACGTGTATTGTTTCCGAAGCAAAGAGACTATAAAAACAGGTTGCCATGCCACGACTTATGTCACATGTAATTGAACAGATTCCGTGGAAGGAACTCAATGACCATATTCAAACCGTGGATCATTACCATCGATTATTGCAACAACTGTATCTGTTCAATTTGGGTCGACAAGTGGTGTGTGTTTTAGTGACTTGTTTTCTAGGATTTCGTTTACCAGCCGATTCCTTGTGGACTCTTTACGATCAGTACTTACCACACCCCCATGGCCTTAAATGGTCACGAAAGACTCCTTTTGCTCAAAGCCTTGCGGTTTCATCTGGATACTTCTCGACCTCTACCGGAAAAAAAGATTCGTCAACTTTTAGCTACCCAAGACGTGTATGACGATGTGTGTGTAGCTTGTGACTTACACCCCCATTGGACAGATGTCCGTGTTTGGAAAGAATGGGATTTTGAGGCTTGGACCCAAGAAGTGGCCCAGTATACACGAGAGTTGTTCAAGGAAAAAGTTACTTTTCAACCTGTGTTAGTGACGGTGCCAGAAGAACCCGTCACCCAGGACAGGACTGTCGTGGACATGCCTGAAAGACCCTTTCGGGAGGACACTTGTGTGACCTTACCCCCTATAGAACTGGTCAGAACATTACCCAAAACATGTTGTACAGACACTTGTTTTTATTCCACGTTAATGGTTATCATGTGCCTTTTATCGTTGTACTTAAGCCTTTGGCTTTTATGTATTTTTGTCTTTCGTGTTCATGTTTAAAACATTCAATAAACGTGTTCTGAAAAAAGTATATAAACTCTTGTCTTGTTCGTTTTCGTGTCACAAGTGACATTCCTGACACTATGGCTACCTCTGCTGTCTCTGCTCCCTCTTCCTCTACTGTCAAAGTCATCGACGAACACTTAGATCGTGCCAGTTGGGAGGCTTTGTATCTTCGCCATCCCTTTAACATGCTCATTGCTGGACCTAGCGGTTCAGGCAAAACCGAATTCGTCAAACGTTTGATCGAACATAAACATAATTTGATCGATCGACCACCTCAGCGGATTCGTGTGGTGTTACAAAGAGTGGCAATTGGCGTACAGCCTCTTGCGAGAAAGTCAAGTCGATTCCATCGTGTTTGTGGAAGCATTCCTAAAGAAGACGACGGCATCGTCTCTGACTCCCGTCAAACCCATTTGGTCATTTTTGACGACATGTTAGGAGAAGACGAAGAAGAAATTAAACTGTGGTTCACGCACAAAGGGCATCACCGTAATGCCAGTGTCGTTTACATCACCCAAAATTTGTTTCAACAAAGTAAAGCCCATTGCACCATTAGTCTCAATGCGCATTACGTGGTCTTGTTTAAAAGCCCTCGAGATAAATCGCAAGTGCAAGTCTTAGCCAAACAGTTAGGAACGCCTTGGCTGACTCAGGCGTACGACGATGCCACTCAAACTCCACACGCCTATTTACTCGTCGATTTGAAACCTACGACCCCCGATGATTTGCGATTTCGTACCCACTTGTTTCACCACTGGTGCCAAGACGGAGGGCCTGTCCTGTACACGTCTCCGTCCTCGACTTAATTTCACTCCACAAAAAAAATCTATAAAAACCTCAGACCCTTTTCGTCTGTCTCACACAACATCAACATGACGTCCCTTCAGTCGCATCTTCCCGTCAAATTGATTCGTGCCTTGTATGGCATCAGTCGAGAAAAAAATCCACAAATACGAGCTCGTGTCTTAGAAGCTAGTCTCAAAGAAGTCTTACGATGGTTCACGGTGACGGCACGTCAATTACTCCAAGGGATCATTCAGATTCCTCATCAAACCAAACGCTTTTTGATCGAAACAAAGTCGCTTTGACCCAACTGGCCGATCCCCGCATCGACACTCAAACCAAAAAACAAATCATTTTGAAACCTGGAGGGAGCGGTACTCTAGGAGTGGTCATCATTCGCTCTCTCTTAAGATGGGATCCTAATGCCCCCAAACTTCTCCCCAAGAAAAAAGTCAAACGAAGCTCCAAGAAGAATAAAAAGACCAGGTCCCCAAGGAGAACTTCTCCAGTGGCGGGACCCTCCTCTTACCAGACACCACCCCGGAAAAAGAAAAGAAGCCCCCAGAAAAAGAAACAGAGAAAAAGTCCCCAGAAAAAGAAAAGTCCACAGAAGAAAACTAGTCGCAAGAGAGGCACTTCGGCCAGGACGCAACCTTACACTCGCAAACCACGACCTGCCACGGCGGTGACTGCGTCTCCGGCATCCTCACGTTCATCCACTTCTCCGTTGATGACACCAAGAACTGAAGAGTACTTGGAGACGTTGATCACACCAAGAACTTCTCCGTTGATGACCCCAAGAACTTCCCCAGTGGCAGGACCCTCCAATTTAGTGGCAGTAGCTGCTGCTCACAAAGAACCTTCTCCCAAAATCAAAGTCCAAGAAAGATCGGGCATGTTACAAAGTTTACTGGATTTGTCCAAGCAAGAACTGGCTCGATTTAGTCCATTGCGTACTCCTGCACGACGTGTCATGCCTGTCCTCAAATTGATACGACGTAAAGACAATCAGTAGCGACGCGTTCCAGTATAAAAAAGGCCTGTGACCAAGTCGGGGTAACAGTGTTTTGGTGCTCCTGAAGATGTCACCCTCCAGAAAACATCCCTCTTCTAAACAGCCCCAAGGAAAGAAAAGGAAAGGACTGCCTCCTCGTTTAGTCAAACATGGGAACATGTTATCTGTCCTGTCCAAAGCTTCTCCACCTCTACGAAAAAAACTCATTCAATCAGCCTCCAAAGAGGTCATCGATACCGTGTGCGAATGTTGTTTGAACGTCTTGAAAGGCACGATCCCTTTGTCCAAACACCAGAAACAATGCTTAGGCAAACATCGTCACGTTCTTCGCCAAATAGTTCAAAAGAAAATTCCCATTCGTCAAAAGAAGAAGATGTTGGTCCAACGTGGAGGCATTTTACCCCTCTTGTTAGGCCCCTTACTGAAAGGAGTTTTGGGAACCATGTTGGGAGGACTGGTGGGAGCAAGATAAAAAGGCCCTCGGAAGTCCCAAGATCTCAGAATCGACCCCTGACAACCCCATGGAAGGACGAAAACTAGCTTTAGTGCCTTACAAACGATGGATGTAATACCATCGTTGGCAAGAACAACGCACCCCGCATTTACCTCCCAATCCCAATTTGAGCGAGATGTCCCAGTTACAACACGAATTGCAGTCCTTCATGGATCGCCAAGATTTGTCCGAAACAGAAAAATCGCAAAAGTACGGTCAACTCTTGCAACGACTGCAACTCTTTCACCAGAAAGCTTTAGACGAAACAGCTCTTCCCACTCTGAAAGATTTTAAGACCTTGATGAAAAGTCCAGCACCATCATCATTACCACCACCACCACCATCACCACCACCACCACTACTACCATCCCCAGGGGTCACCAGAGATGCTACCCCAGGAAGACCTGAGGAAGATGAGATGCGAGAAGTGTTTCAAACACCGTCAGCAGCTCCCATTTCGAGTAAGATTGCTGCATCCTTGTTGACCCCGTCCCCCACACCCCAATGAGAAGAAATGAAAACTTGGGTTAAAAAGATGATGTCCACTCCTCCTTCGAGAGAAGTGAAAAGGAAAGAAGGGAAACCAGAAGTGAAAAAAGAAAAGAAGACCAAAGCCATTCCATTGCCACCTCCACCACCACTACCTTCGACTTCTACTCCCGTAGCCCATCGGACACGTAAATCCGTTTCCAAACCACCCTTTCGTCCCACCCAAAGTAGCATCACCGAAGAGTGGGTGACTTATTAACACACTAAAAAAATGGAGAAGGTGTTAGCCAGCATTTACTACGATCCCTCCCATCCTGCAGGTTACGCAGGAGTTCAAAAATTGTATCGTGCTGCGAAAATTCGACTGAAAAGTCTCCGTTTACCTCAAGTGCAACGATGGTTACAAGAACAAGCTACCTACACTTTACACAAACCCATTCGACGCAAGTTTGCCAGAAGTCGCACCCGAGTGGAAGGCATCGATCATCAATGGCAAGTCGATTTAGCCGATGTCTCTCATTTGGCCAGCTACAATCGTGGCTATAAATGTTTGTTTTGTGTCATCGACGGGTGTTGAAACAAAGCGGTCGTCACCCTCTTCGATGGCAAACGGACAAAGGCACCGAATTTCTGAACCAAGCTTTCCAAAAAGAATTAAAGAAACGTGACATTCATTTTTTTACCACCGAGAATCCCGAAACCAAAGCCAGCATCGTGGAGCGTTTTCAACGCACTTTGAAAGAACGCATGTGGAAATATTTTACGCATCACCACACTCTGAAGTACATCGACATCTTACCGCACCTGGTGCAAGCGTACAACCAATCTTACCATCGAAGCATCGGACGTGCCCCGCAAGAAGTGACTCCCGACAACGAAGTGCTGGTGTTTGAGCGTCTGTTTGGTACGTCCCAGACGAGGGCTGTCCCCAAGAAAAGTAGAGAGTTGGCCGTAGGAGATTGGGTGCGCATTGGCAAAACCAAACGCACTTTCGACAAAGGTTACTTACCTAACTGGACGACCGAATTGTTTCGCGTCACTGGACGAGTGCATGGCCGTCATCCTACCGTCTATAAATTGGAAGACATGAACGGAGAAGTGCTCAAAGGAACGTTTTATTTGCCCGAGTTACAACGTGTCACCAAAATAGAAGACGACGTGTACGACATCGAAAGCATTCTCGAACGCAGAACCCGTAAAGTAGGCAAACGACGTGGCAAAGAAGTCAAAGTACGTTGGAAAGGATATCCACCCAGTTTTGATTCTTGGATCGACGCTTCGCAAGTCATCGACTATAAAAAGAAGTGACCATCATGCCCTTTCACACAGACGCAGCTACGTCGACCACTTCTTCACCTAGTTCTTCAGTGCAAGATTTACAAAAACAACCCTTGTGGGTGTGGTGCGGAGAACGTGTGCCTAAAACGCAAATCTTTTTCTGCCAAATCTTCGTGGTGTATTGTGTCATCGGGGCAGCCATTGCCAATCTGAGTTTGCGACAAGGAGACAAACAATTGTGGACCATTTTATTGAGCAGTTGCATCGGTTACCTGCTTCCCAATCCCTTCCTGAAATTCTCCTCGAACGGGAACCACGGGAACCTTGTGTCCAGTGCCAGTGCCAGTCACCACTCCAACAACAACAACAACAACCCCATTTTGGGCGGAGACACGCCTCTGACGTCCAGTAACCCATCGGACAGCCACAGAACTCTGGAATTATGAGTCACCAAAACCAATTTTACTTAACCTTACCCAGTGACAGTTCCATCGAGGTGTTTCCCCACAACACGTTGTGCTGTTACACGGCCAAATTACCTCAGACCATCCCATTAGATCACGAAGCCCATTGGGAAGTGGCTTTAGTAGAAATCATTCACCCGACCCAAGTCCTCAATGTCCTTCCCAATCAAAATGTTTTTGATGTAGAAGTTCATGACGATTCATTGCAACAGTACTTGGATACCTATGGCAAGTATGACAAGAAAACCCCTGGCACAAAAAATCAAAAGTACACCACCTATCACTTGTTCATTCCTCCAGGCTATTATTTTAGTGGTCAACATTTGGTCAGCACCATAGCCTCCAGATTTAATGTCGTGTTTCTGAAAGCTTTGGAGAGTGTCAAAAAAGTGTCACCATGGAATACCACAAAGCAGCTCCTCGCTTCTTGATGAAATTTGACGGAAGTAAAATCCTGTCCATTTTATTTTGTCCTGAATTGTTTGACATGTTGGGCGGAGACATGGACATGAGAAAGGCCATTCTGAAGAAAAACGAATTACCAATCATTTACGACAACGAGTTTTATAGCAAGTTATTTCGTGCCCCGGTAGAACTGAACCAAGGACTGAATTTGATGTTTGTGTACTCCGATGTGGTGGAGTACAACGTGGTGGGACACACCTCCGTACCGTTACTGCGTGTCATTCCTTTCAAAGTGGATTCTGCCACGAACGCTGACAAGGAAGGTGGAAACACTTATCACGTCCCGCGAATTTGTACATCCTCACTATTTGCCTGTCAGCAAGTCGTATTTGGACACGGTCAACATTGCTATAAAAGGAGATCTGGGACAAAATATTTCATTCACCAAAGGAAAAGTCACGGTGAAACTCCATTTTCGAAAACGGTTCTCTCACGACTCGTAAGTCATGTATCCAGTGTACCGAGGGGTTGCTCGACAGCGAGGACACGGTTTAGGAGATATGTTAAAATCGGCCTTTCGTTCGGTGGCCCTGGTGTTGAAACCGATGGTGACACGCGGATTGCACGCCTTGAAAGATGCGGCACTGACACAAGGCAAAGAATTTCTCCAAAATGTCATCATCGACAAACAAAATCCTAAAGAAGCCTTCATGAGGGCAGGCAAAAATGTCTTGCTGCAAACGGGCAAAGACATTTTGGGCCGACGACACACACCTATAAATGCCCTGCACGCTACCGAGTCAGGCATTCAGCAAAGACAAGGCAGAAAGAGACGAAGAAGAAAACACCCTTTCACCAGACCTCACACTTCTAGAGCTAGAAAGACAAAGAAAAGAAGAACCGTTCGAGACTTAGACGTTTTCGATTATTAAAGTATCGAGAAACAGAATAAAATGATGCACCGAGAGTCTTGCGCTTGTTCTAAGTCGGAACTGGATATGTTTGCCATGCCCCCCACCATGATGACCATGCAAGAATCCCAGTGGGTGGAATTTCATCCCGTCTCCTCTTTGACGGATTCCGGTCCCATCAAGTTTGAAATCAAAGGACAGCCCGAAGATTACATCGATCTGAATAGCAATTACTTGTACTTGAAAGTGAAAGTGATCGAACCACCCAACGCTAACATTGACAATGATGATGTAGTAGCTCCCGTCAATAATTTCATGCATTCCTTGTTTAGCGAAGTGGACTTGTACTTGAATAACAAACTGGTCAGCAGCAGCATGGATACTTACCCTTACCGAGCGTACCTGGAAAATCTCTTGACGTACGGAAAAGAAGCCAAGAACACTCATCTGGATGCTTGCGTGGTATGGAAACCTGTCAAAGTGACTACGTTCAACAGCATTACAGTTGCTGGGGATGCTCAAAATACAACGGGATTTGTAGAACGACGAACGAAAATTGCACTAAGTCGTAGTTTAGAACTGATGGATCGCTTGCATCTAGACATGTGGTTACAAGAAAAGTATTTGCTGAACGGGGTGGATATCCGCTTGAGACTGAATCGCGGCAGTGCCGCTTTCCATTTGATGGCTGCAGAAAATTCCACTTACAAAACCATCATCCAAGAAGCCAGACTCTACGTGCGACGTGTGGAAGTGTTACCTAAAGTAGGTAACGACATCAGTCAGACGTTGAGCAGAACGACCGCCAAGTATCCGATCCGACGAGTGGAGGTAAAAACCTTCACCATTCCTGCTCAACAGCGATCCATGATCGAAGATCATCTGTTCCAAGGACAGTTACCCAAGCGTTAGATTGTTGGTATCGTCAGGAATTCAGCCTTCAACGGAGCCTACCATGAAAATCCTTTTGAGTTTCAACATTACAATGTGTCCAAAATCGAAGTCAGTCGCGACGGCAAGACCTTGTGTACCGGCCTTTCGAACCTAACTTTGGTGCCGCGAAGAATTACTTGAGGTCGTACTTGTCCCTGTACGAAGCCACCGGACAGTTAGGAACCAACACCAGTCACGGTATTACATACGAGGATTATGCAGGAGGCTATGCTTTGTGGGCTTTTGATTTCACTCCAGACCAAGGCAGCGACGAGGGACATTTCCACCCTATAAAATCCGGCCAGATTCGTGTGGAAATTCAGTTTGCAGAACCTTTACCCGTAAATAACACGGTGAACGTCATCCTGTATGCGGAATTTGACAATACCATAGAAATCAACAGTTTGAGAGAAGTCATTCTAGATTATTAGAGGCTATGGAAGACTGTTATCCCTCTTTACCTAGTGGAGAAACTTTGAAGATGGAATGTGAGAAAACTGTGGAAGAAGAATCCCAAGACAAAGACGAAGACGTTATCATGATGAAGTCAAGATGCCCAGAACAAGAAGCCCATTTAGTTTCCTGTTTTGCTACATTCCTGACAGATGTAATGAAAGAATTGATCAAGGAAGAGTGCTATGGATGTCACAACGATCATCCCAGTCAAATTCAACACGACAAATGTCTGATGTTGAGCCAAGAAGAAAACTTGGACGAATATCTGGACAAAGCTTGGGGTGAAATCGAGATAGAATTCGTGTTGAACGAGTGGTATAAAGGCTTGGATAAACATTCTTCTCCTCCATTAACGTCTCTGGAGCGCCGTCGCATCGAATCTCTCTTGGACGAAAATAAGAAGTCGGAGCCAAACGCCTTTTACTTGTCAGACATTTTCAAGCAAAAGGTCAGGATCGAATTGATGACTTATCATTACCTGTGAAGAAAAAAACCACACAAATCAATGGATACCTGGGAACTTTATTACCTTTTGAACCACAGTTCGTATACAGCTTCTTGGAATCCTGTCGTCTGTGCTAAAGATGAACTCCCTCATCGCAAACCTCAAGACCATCTAGCTTACGTGATCAACACGGACGACAGTCATCTCCCAGGAACCCACTGGGTAGCCGTCTACTTTCCTCAAGAAGGATGTGTGGAATATTTTGATTCGTACGGATTGCCCCCTTTGGAAGACGATATCATCGACTTTATGAGAAGAAATGCTCAGACCACCCGATTCAATAATGTGAAATTACAAGGCACAGATTCCTTGGTGTGTGGACAGTACTGTGTGTATTTTCTGCATCATCGCAGCCTGTGCTATTCCTTAGAACATTTAGTGACTCATTTTGATCCTCGTTCTTCTTCAAGAAACGATGTGAAAGTAGATCGATGGTTTTGTGACCATTATGCTTATCTTTTGTCTCAAGCTAGGAAACGTAGTGTCCATCAATGGCCTAATGACTTCCAACAGTGGAAATCACAATTTCATTCACAACGTTGTCAGCCCTGTTTAAAGTAGAGTGTTAATTGAAAAAAATGTTTGAGATTTGAAAAAAAATGTTTGATGTTATATTGTTGAATTATTGTTAAAAAATGTTAGAGTTGTTAGTTAGTGTTAAGTGATTTTGAATAAAAATCTTGTGTTTTGAAAAAAAATGCCTTTGTCTTTTGTTTGGCTATAAGAATGTTGATTCATGCTCTTTGACTTCTCTCTATCCCTCTCATGACACTCATTGAACGTTGCGGCTCGAAAACCGTAGAGGGATGTTTTCCTTCACGTCCGCGCTTTGACTTTAAGAACCGGGGTAGTTTCCAGTCTAACCATCCATTGTCGACTCATCCTCCTACGAAGATGTGCTCCAAACTAGCTAAGCTAAACGAAGCCTACGTGAATTTGCATACGGTCAGACAGTCTGATACCGAAGCCAGAAGAGATAGAGAATGTGAGAATGTTAAAAGTCACTGAAGACCTGATAGAAGAGCTCTTCAGAGAAGAAGTGAACAGGGAGAAAGAAGAATGGACAGAGAAGTACAGACTTCAGAGACAGCAGCAACAGCAACAACAACAGCAGCAGCAGCAGCAACCTGAACCTGACAGAGGCTTTGTTGATTGTCGTATCGATACCAAAGAGTTCTTCTTCTCTTTCCGAAGAAGCAGATCTATCGTCAGAAAGTCTATCCTCAGAGGACGTCGCATTCTTAGAAACTAAAAGATTGCCATAGCAAACAAAAAAAAAACAGCCCTTTTCAAGGCTACCCCAAACTCTAGAAAAGAAATAACAATCGATTTGCCAATGTATATAGGTAGAGTAGTGTGAATATAAACACTGACTCTTTTGTGACGTGAATGTATGTGTTTGTGTATAGGATTGTGTGTTTGTAAGTGCTCACGTACGTTGGTGTGGATAGTAGATTAAGATCATGGGTTTTTTTGCTGTTTGACGTGTGGGGAGAGTAGATTTGGGGTTTGATTGGATTGCTTTGCGTATGTGAATAGTATATTATTTGTTTAATAAATTGTTTTAGAATAGTCATGGGTAGTATAAAAAAGTGAGTGAGTGTTTCTTTTAGGTCCGCGCGTTGTTTGGTTATGATCTAGGTAAGATCAATTTTGTTTGAGGGGAATGTTTTCCTTCACGTCCGCGCTTTTAGTATAAATTGAAACTCGCTGGGCAGTCTAGCTACCCTGTTCATTCGTTGACAAGACAATGAATACCAGAATTGTGAAACTGCTAGAACTCCAGATGCACCTGGAATATGCCAGGCGCATACTAAATGAACTGGCCGCGGAGGCCATTGTCGAAGAGGCAAGGATGAAAGAGGAGGAGGAAAGAAGAAAAAAAGAAGAGGAGAGAGGAAATTTCAGAATCCCAGAGACAGAAAATTGGGATTCTGAAGCCACTTATCCCGCCTCTGCACTCCCAAGAAGAAAGGTAAAAGGAGACTGGGGAAGAAGATGTGTGTGTGGTGCCAGGCCTGGAAGGTGCCATCATTAACCAGGTGTCACTGGAGTTCAAAAACAAACAGCCCTTTTCAGGGCTACCCAAACCTTTAGAAAAGAAATAACAATCGATTTGCCAAAGTGTGTGTATGTAGAGTAGTGTGAATATAAACACTGACTCTTTTTCTATAGTGTTTGTGTTTGAGTTTGTAAGCGCTGATGTAGGTTGGTGTGGATAGTAAATTTGGGTTTCATTTTAATGCTTTGCGTGTGTAAATAGTAGATTAGGGGTTTGTTTATTGATGCTTCACGTATGTGGATAGTAGATCATATGAAATGAGAAACGTAGGGGATGTTTTCCATCACGTCCGCGCTTTTCGTATAAGAACCCACAGTATTCGTCGTTCAAACCATTCTACAGAGAAGATGGCTTCAAACCACCTCGATAAAATGCAAACATTGCAAGACGTCCTGGACAATTTGGGCATGATGGAACAAATGCTAGTGAGGCTAAACGAAGATCACTATTCTTATAGTCCCCATCGAGTGAAGATGGAGATTAGCAACTTACGAAAAGTAAAGGACATGATAAGTGATGTGATGAAAGAAATAAAGGAGGAAAAGGAGGATGAAGAGGAAAGGATAAGGATAAGAGCATGGAATGAAAAAATTGAAAAGGAAGAAGAAAATGAGAAGAGGAAGAAAGAAGAGAAGGAGAAGAAGAAGAAAGAAGAGAAAAAAGGAAGAAAAGAAAGAAAAGAAGAGAAAGAGTGTAGGACAGAAAATAAGAAGTTGGTGGAGAAATAGAAGAAATTAGAAGAAGAAGAAACCCAAAGGCCCTTTTCAGGGCCACTCATAGGTCTCGAAAAGAGAATGACTTTCCATTGCCTACCCTTTTTTTCTTTAAAAAAATAGGGTCCCATTCCATTTCCCCTTGAGGCTCAACAGGCCCAAACGTCTTTTTCTTCCAATGTTAAATTCCCTTGAGGCTAAACAGGCCCAGGGTTTTTTGCCCATGTTAAATTTCCATTGAGGCTAAACAGGCCCAGGGTGGTTAATGTTAAATTTCCATTGAGGCTAAACAGGCCCAGGGGTGTCTGTAATGCTAATTCCCATTGAGGCTAAACTAACCCCATTCACTACTCATGTCATAGAACTTAGATCAATAGTACAGTTTAACAGAGCAATAGATTTTACGAAAATGATATTACATACATGTAAAACGATACTAGATCTATTTCTTTTGAAAACAACGTGTGTGTGTGTGTGTGTGTGTGTGTGTGTGTGTGTGATTAGGATGTTTAACGTAGCTTTAACAATGTTTGAGTCATATCGCTACCATATCTGCAGTGTGGCAGTTTATAGTGATGTCTAGCACTGGGGCATCATGCCGCAGACATGTAGCATGATGTCCCACCCAGTCACATTATCCTGCAGTCCTAACACTAACCTCTTAATGCTGAGCGCCTAGCAAGGCAGTTGTTAGTACCATTTTTGTAAGTCTTTGGTATGACTCGGCCGGGGTTCGAACCCACTACCTCCGGCTTCCGAGGCGGACGCTCTAACCACTATGCCACTGGAGCGGTCGACAACTTGACCTACAGTTTAATATACATACATACATACATACATACATACATACATACATACATACATACATACTGCTCCGGTGGCCTAGTAGTTAGAGCGTTCGCCTCGGATGCGGGAGGTCGTGGGTTCGATCCCCGGCCAAGTCTTACCAAAGACTTACAAAAATGGTACTCACAGCCGCCTAACTTGGCGCTCAGCATTACGAGGTTAGTGTTAGGACTGGTCGGTCTGGTGTTAGGATAATGTGACTGGGTGGGACATCATGCTATATGTCTGCTGCATGATGTCCCAGTGCTAGATATCACTATAAATTGTCACACTGCAGACATCATAGCGATATGACTGAACAATTGTTAAAGCTACGTTACAAATCCAAATCACATAAAATACATACATACATACATACATACATACATACATACATACATACATACATACATTTTGCCCATTTCTATTTTCTAACATTATGATTCTTAATATAGGACAATTGTTTTAAATAATAGAAAATAATTTTCTAATACTGACTAGTACATTTTGCAATATTAGAAAAAAGTATGATTTTCTAATACTCAGTTTTCATCAGCAACTTATTTTCTTATGAAATCATTTTCTAATAATAGAAATATATTTTCTACAACGGTTTGTCATCCATGATTTAGGACTGATTCAGGTTTCATGTAAATACAATTTGATAAGTATTCAATTTAAACTGATATACCTTTCGTACATTACAGGACACAGTGCAGGAGAAATCGAAACCATCAATCAGAAGTGATTGTAAGCCAAAAATACATTTTCTGAAAATCCATATACGCAGATAAATCTGCGTATTATAAGTAGCATAGAAAATGTATTTCCTGGACGGACTATTCTCCTATCCTCCAAATTCGCTGGCAAAACTCCTTATGCCACCCACTATCCTATTCTCCAATATTATTTCAATAAAAAATCTCCGGACAACTATCATACTATCTGCATTTTTTAAAGCCACCAAGACCCTTTAACAACCAATATTTTATTTTTAAAAATCACGAGTCCCGTGAAACACTAATACCCAATCCCTCCCCCATAAAATTAATTTTATGCATAAACTAGACTACACCTACCAAAGTTGTGTTTGGAAATCCTTGGCCATTCTAACAAAATCGTTGGGGGTGGGGCATAGAGCAAATAAACAAACATTCATTTTTAGATTTTCTATAGTAATTCGAGGGTAATATGTCGATATTAAGAACTTCTTTCTCGAGTATCCTGTACATCATCCAAAGTTCCAGTAATTTAATGCATATGAAGTAAGTTATTACAAATGAAAGCAACTATATTTTAGAATGGTATATTTTATACATTAGGAACTAAACAGCAGCAGTGAAGAATTAAGTAAAGAAATTAAGATTATGTGCAGGACAAATTTTCTGTAATTGGTGAGCGAGCGTAGTAAGTATACTGGAAGCCCCGCCTCCCACTTTTAGCTGTATATGTTTAAAATTTATATTTAGTATTTGACAATGATAATAAAATATCGAGAGAAAATACCTACTTATCGACTAAGTACAGGTACTAGATGGTAGCCATATCGCGACAGAACAATCACATCATAAGCAATAAAAAAAAATAGACGGGAGTAAAGCTAATATTGACAAAAGATATAAAATAAATAGTATACGATATCGCTCAGTCTGGCTGGGGTTAAGCTGTAGGATCAGTCACAAAATGTATAGTGTACCAATCTTCGAGTCCTATTTTATTGTGATGACTATATTATTATATTGATGAGAAAACAGCATGTAGTAATGACAACAAATGTAAACTACATGTATGTATTTACTGTCATTGATCAATTTACATAATTAAATCTTCTTTTGTCCTCTAGTCTGGTGGTCCGATTTCGAGGTCCACCACAATACCATTTCGTTTATCGCCATGTAAGACGTATCTATTAATCAAGCATATCTTGATGTAATCTCAACTCCTGTGATGGGTAGAGCATGACAGTCTATGAAAACGTGCTGCATTTGATACAAAATCCAGCTCACGTGAACTCCACTAAAGGGCGGATCATGGTGAATTCAGAAAACATGCATACAATATGAAACCAATTGTGAAACAGAATTAATATAAATACATTAAATGAATGTTTAGTTGATCTTGAGATGATACTAGCAGGACAGCCAAAAAAAAAAAAATGACTACTACAATATTAGCAAATTTTCGTCTGTTCTTTTATCATAGCATTCTTATGTTCTGTCGTTACCATCTGTTCATTCGTTAGGCACAAAATCTTGGCTATTAATGTAGGATATTTTGCTCGAAGCTGCATTGCAATGGATTCATGACAAGTAACCCGGACTTTGGTCTCGTACATTTCATAACAGTTTTCGGTTCAGCATGAGCAAGAAAAAGAAAATAAATTAAAACTGATTTATCGTACAATACGGTCTAAAGTACTCGTTAAACCAATAACATAGATCATTAGGTCAGTTAGACCGATAAATCTGTCTACTCGATAACTAGCTTTTATTCTAATAAATGTTTGGCAAAATGCTACATCAATATAAAAAAGAGACACAACTTCCTTTTAAAATAGAGGTAAATATCATTTTGAATAAAAATCGGACATGTTTATTTCACTTTTACTTTTTGTCCATTTAAGCATCTGTCATACGGGATATTAGAATTCGGGTTTGACTACCAATCTGACGTTCGTCTTAATTATGCTTGTTTAAAGGCGATATAATTGCGTTTGTGTAAAGACCACGAAATTACGCTTCTGTAAATGTTGTGTAATTGTGCACATGTAAAGACCATGTAATTACGCCTGTGAAAAGGCCAAAGAATTATTCAAGGTGTAAATGTATATGCAAAGTTTATTTTTTTGTATGATTTTATTGAATATATTACTTGCAGATAGCGAATTTTTATTTAATTTTCTAACTGCTTTATTTGACAATTCAATGTTGTTGTTTGGGTTTTTTTGAGTGATTATAGGGAGGTTTAGTTAGAAAGGTTAACTTGTCTTTTTTTTTTAAATGAATACCAGTTTTGAATTTCACATTTTTTTTTTATTTGTTCAAGAGAGTAATATCAATGTCATGCTCATGAAATATTATATATAATTCTTCTGCTTTTGAAAACATGTAGTAACATTTGTCTAAATGTAAGAGATGGCAGAATAATGTTTTTTATTTTCCAATGTATTATTTTTGAAACAACTATAATAGAATACACCCTTATACCAAAATAAGATCCATCTATTAATCAAGCATATCTTGATGTAATCACAACTCATGTGATGGGTAGAGCATGACAGTCTATAAAAACATGCTGCATTTTTGATAAACATTTTTCTTTCAGATACGCGACACAAATGAGCTAAGTTGGTAGAGCGTCTGACTTGTAAGCCACGAATCGGAAGTCCGAAACCCTCCCAAGCCTGTCCAAGTCGGTTGCTTTGGTGTGTCCTTGGGAAAAGCACTTAGCTAATATTTCATCAACATGCTATAACGACAAACGTGTTTAAAGTGCCGTTAAAACCCATCAACCTCACAAACATATTTTCATAATATTGTCATCGTTGCCTTACAAATGTCGGAAAATATAAAATATTCGATATTTTAAACTTGGTTAAAGTGCGGTTCGCTCAAAATACGATAATAATTTAGAAATATATTATGTGGAAAAACATGTTTACATGAACAAAGAATACTATTTAAGACATTTGTGCAGCAATCCTGAATATGAAGATGCTTACGAAAATATTAATTGTAGGATCAAATAGAATTATACACGCTTGGATAAGCACAGTATGTTTTAGATTTTTTGGCATCAAAACGAAATATTTATAAAACCTTTATATATTTTATATTTTTTACGAGTAGATCTAGTCACCCGCAAAACACGTGTTTCAATGATCGTAGTTGATACGTGGCATAAGACTTCGCTGCTCTTTCGTACATTATGTAGATAAAATTGCTCATCAGGTATCATCGCAAAATCCTTCTTAGTAAAAAACGCAATGGAACTGAATTCTTCCATCGGTAAAATGCAACGTGAATTAAAATTCATTACAGATTTTCTGAAGGACATTTTGTTACCGATATCTCTGTAATTTATTAAATTTATAATATTTTTTTATTTAAGTCACTTGGGTTTATGACATTTATATTTCAGATTGTTTAATTCAGTAGCTGGCTGATATTATAGTAAATTATGCGTGTAGAATTCTCAATGCCACGTGATGCTTGGAGTACATTTGTTCTTAGAGGCATCATGCACACCCTAATTGTTGATTGCCTCAATAAAATCAGAAGATCAGATAATGACTATAATTTTTTAAATAAGATAATCATTTAAATTGTTCTAGCATCTTTTAGTGATTCATATTTTGTTGATTTGGCGCAATATAGAGACTATATAATATAATACAAGCACTAAGTGTGTTATTCTACATTGTATGCCATCTTTGTGTGTGTGTGTGTCTGTGTGTGTGTGTGTGTGTGTGTGTAAGAGAGAGAGAGAGAGAGAGAGAGAGAGAGAATCGTGATTTATTTACATTTTTTTTATTGGAATAGCAGAGTGATAAATATTTAATTTAAACAGTCAATACCTATCGGATTATGTGAATTTATTCAACGACTTGAATATCGATATTATTCTGTTGGAGTAAGTGAAACTTTCAAGGACTTCATTGGTATTCTACTTTCACGGGATTAGCGTCAAGTAAAAACTTTTATATTTAGAACTGTGATTCTTCAGTTGTGCTAGCATGTTAACACATAAACACATTAAAACCTTCATTTGGAATACCTTTGGAAAATTTCCGGATTGATGTTAAATTGATAGTACAATTTAGTATAAGATTCCAGGAATTCATACACTGTAAGTTATTTTTTATTCTTTCACTTTGTTCGATTTTATAATTAGGGAAATACAATTATAGTTTAGAAAATTGAATGCATGTTGGGTTTTGCCTTGTCTTGATATTTGAGTGCAAGACCCTGAACGTAACAACTGGAATATATAAGTACTATCAAATATGATTTGTTTTGATTCTATGGTCACAAACAAAGTAACAAAAAAAAGTGAAACCAACAAGTTTTGTAAAACTTAACAAACAATTGAATTATCAAAGTTATAAATAAAAAAGTGAGAATTACTTGCAGTATTATGAATTAAATCCAAACTAATCCTTATAAATGTGTATGAAAGTCCTAAATGCATGGAAATTTCCTTATTAAATTCAAAACCGGATTAGTACTGGTCCTCAAAGAACAGTGACGTTGTCAAGATGGCGCTGTCCAGAATTTCTTCGAATACTTAATATCAGTTCCAGAATAATATTATAGTCTAAATAGTGAGCACTTTATATTTCCACTGAACAGTCCAAACAAATGTTTTTCCTCTCTAATAATATTTAAGTACAAAATAAATGCATCTGCAGACTTACAGCAGGAACAAAAGAAACGAGAATGACTCCAAAATTGGAATGGATCTGATTGCTCAGTTTCTCTTTAAAAACACCGTCTATTGCGACTGTATTTCGCAATAGACCACACATGACCAATAAAACTACTCATTTGCATCGCTCTGGCCTATTTATGTGACCTAGCCGAACCAATGGGAAGTTATATAATTATTCTATTAACGTCGAAACCCCATCAGCCAATGAGAAATTTATCCATAGGTGCCATTTAAATCTTATTATTAAGATTATTATTAATAATTTTCAACGCATATTTCAGCATCTATTTATAAATCCTATCTAACCAATACACTCTTGAGATACTCAGGTCACGTATGCAAAATTGAATCAAGGATATTCTGCATAATTTACAGTCATGAATAAAAATTATAAAAATGAGATAAAATCATGTACCAGGAGTTACAAAATGTATAGATATACACGACACCTCCCCTCATAAGGAAAAGAAGGATTTATGCAATAAAGTTTTCTTTTTCCTTATTAATCAAATACAGAAATGATAATAATAATGCAAGTACACAGGAAGAGATATAATGGATGTACAAAATGTATACAAAATAAAGTAATATAAAACTCATATGCATCTGCGGTTTAATTTTCTTTTCCCTTGATACGCCGAATATCGATGATGTATTCGGGCAACATCAAATTCGATCTCAACAACCTCTGATTTTCGGTTCTCATTTTGCTAATGAAAGTAAGGGGGTTGTGATCACTGAATAAGGAGCAGAATTAATATACACCTCAAAGTGTTGTAAAGTCAAAATTAAAACCAAACACTCCTTCACAATAATGGAATAATTTCTCTGGTGCTTATTTAACATTTTTGAGATATATCATACTTTATGACCCACGCCATTTTTATCTTCCTCAAATAATACGCATCCAACCCCTACATTACTTGCATAAACATACATTTAAATGGTTTATTGTAATCTGGAGCTGAAGGAACTGGTGGACTCCAAGGTATGGCCTTTGATTTATCGAACGCTTCCCGACATTTGTCTGACCAATAAAACCTGGTCTTCTTATTTAATAAATTGGTCAGGGGCTCAGCACTTATGGAACATTTTGAGCGAAAATTCCAATAATATCCAGCCATACCCTAAAATCAGATCAGTTGCTTTTGACTGATATGCACGGGAAGTTCAGATATAGATTTATTCTTAGCTTCAAAAGGCTTGACTTGACCATGTCCCACAATATGTGTCAAAAATGTGACACAAGCTCGGTAAAATTCACTTTTACTTAGACTAATTGTCAAATTTGCCTCACTGAAGCAAACGAAGGCTCTCCGAATAGTTTCCAAGTGATCCATTTAGGAATCGTTGTAAATAATGACGTCGTCAATGTATGAATTACAATCATCTAAACCGGATGTTATCACGTTATTAAGTGCTGGAATGTAATGGGATAATTTTTCATTGTATTGAAAGAGTCCCTCTGGAGTTGCAAAAGACGAATTACTCTTTACTCTATCCGCAAGTGGAATCTGCCAGAATCCTTCTAACAGGTCAGACTTGATGACATATTTTGCATTTCCAATTCTGATAAAACAGTCATCAATTCTCAGTATTGGAAATGAGTCTGTTTTAATGAAACTGTTCACTTTTCTGTAGTAAATGTACATAAAGAAAGAATTATCTGGTTTAAAATAAACGGCGAACTGCAGTTACTTTTGCTAGGTTCGATAAAGTCAATCTCCAAAAAATATTCAACTTCCTTTTTTAAACATTCCTGACTGAGAGGATTCATCAAGTAAGGGTGTCGTTTTACAGGTTTAGAATCTTAAATTTCAACATCATGGTAGATTGTTTTGGTTCGAGTTGGAACGTCTGGGAACATGTGCTCATATTCACATAGTAGCTGCTTTAACTGTTTTTCAGAATACGGCTGTAGTTGTGAAAGTTTATTGTAAAGATTCTTTAATATTTCAGAAGTTTGACGACTGATTGAACCAAGTCATTACATTCCGGTTGTACGTTATCAAATAAATCGTCACTGTGTAGGACATAATAACTTTATTTATTGGATGATTTACAGAGTATCGATTATATAATATACGTCACATGCTTTCTTTCTAACTGTACCGGGACCATAATACCTAGCCTGAAGAGGATTCTGATGTATGGGCAAGAGAGCTAGCACTTTATCACCAGGATGGAAAGTTATTTTCTTTTAGTTTTGTCACACCTTAATTTTAATTTGCGATTTTGTTGACTGAAGATTAGTTCTTGCCATTTCACAGGTATTGATAGTTTATATTTAAAATCAGAGACATAGTCAAGTGAACTTATCTCTGATCTTTGGTGAAAAGTTTTTCCTGAACAACTTAAATGGTCTACGAACAGTGTGTCTGAAAACAACATCAAAAGGACTAAATCCAAGGGACTCTTGAACTGACTCCCTAACAGCAAACAACAATAACTGCCCTCCCTCGTCCCAATCTTTTCTGGTATCAATGCAATATAACCTTATCGTATTCTTTAAAGTCTGATGAAATCTGTCAATCACCCCCTGGCTTTCAGGGTGATACGTAGAGAACTTAAACTGTTCAATACCTCATTCATACATAATTTGCTGGAAGATTCCTGATATGAAATTAGACTCTTGATCAGATTGGACTGAATTGGGAAGGCCACAAAGTGAATAGAACTTTATTTAGGCTTTGACTACAGGTTTAGTCTTAATATTAGGTAAGGGATTGCCTCTGGAAACATTGACTGCGCACACATTATGGTCAACAAGTATTGGTTGCCTGACTTGGTCATGGTTAAAGGACCTACGCAATCTACCATTATTCTACTACAATGGTTCGTCGGATGCAGGAATTGGTTATAAATTAGCTTTAGGTATCTTTAAGTTAGGTTTTCCTACAGTTGACAAGTGTGATAAGATCTACAGTAGTTGGAAACATCACTTATCTGTAGGGCAGTAAAAATGTTGAAAGATCTTGTTTTAGAATTTATTGACTCCCAGATGACCAGTCAAAGGAGTTTCATGGGCTAAACTTATAATGTCCGGTGTATATGGCTTAGGTACCACAGTTTCATAAGATACTGACCATTCGTCATCAGCGGGTACCTCAGGTGGTCTCCGATTTCTCATGAGGACACAATTTGTCAAATAAATAGCAAGTTGGTACCTTTGCGGAGTCAGCTTCGCTAATAGCCCTCTAAAACAAACAGGAGATTTCAAGATCCTTTTCCTACTCGACGATAAGTGATTGTAGTTTGTCACCCTGATTAGACATTAGAGAGTGTGTAGTTAAAATAGGATCACAACATATTTTGATTGATCAGTAACAGGAGCAAAACTGGCCTCATCAAATGCTTTACCTATACAAGTGTCAGCCAAAGGAATAGTTTCCTGATCAACTTCATTCTCAAAAGCTCTTTTTGCCATAGCTCTAGTAACTACTCAAGCGGTGTATAAATCACGGACTTCATTTTCAACAGGATCAACTTCTTGATCCAGCAAGGCTTTCAGTTGCAAGTGGTTTAACCGCAACCTTATCTCCAGCTAGGTCATTTCCTAGCAATAAATGAACACCCTCAGTGAGCCAAGAATTCACTGCGCTGACAATTACTGGTTTCTGAAAAAAGTCTGATGAGATATTAACATTATGGAGAGGAATCTGAATAAAACAGCACTCTACTCACTGAACAAGAACACTTTCAGAAGACTTCTCAAGCAATGGCATGTTACCTGATAATAAACGGCTCTGAGAAGCTATTGTGTTCCTTAATATTCTAATGAGATAGGACTGGTCCACTCGCCAATAAGTGATATAGAACCTTTCAACATGAATGGGTCTTAATTCTCCATAATAGAATCAGACTGCAGTTTGTCTTACCTCACAAACGTATTGTTTCCAATATATGATCATAGCCTTGACCTACGAGAAACAATAGCATTTGGAACGGCTCTGTTTTTATTCTTTTGCTTATTTCTTATCTTAAAGCAATCAGAAATAAAGTGCCACAATTTCTTGCAATACGTATACGAAGCTTGCCGAGGGGGAAGACATATAATGTAACCCTGCGACTGGGATTTTTTCTTGTCTCGGTCCAAAACCCAACATAGATTCTTTTTCTCACCCAATAATTTCCTTTCAAGTAAAAAAGAACGTCTCACTTTTTCCATATAGTTCACGCGCAAATGTTTACATACGATGCATTAATACAAATATGTTTATGAGGACTGTGGCGTGACCGTGTCATCCTAAGTACACAGTTTTTATGCGTGAGCCAAAAAAATAACAACATGAAACGTTGCATAGGACTGAGGTAATATCACATTTAAGATATGGATGTTATATGAAATTAACAATAAGTAGCTAATATTTATTACAAGAAAATGTTTCATTTTCATTAGTTCCAATTTAGAAAATTATATTGTAAATAATGGAACGATACTGGTCCCACACCTCTGTTGTAGTAGTATAGGCTATTATTATAAGGAAAAGTTACATGTAGCATGAGTGTCCATGCTTGGGTTATTCACGGGTAATTAGTGATCTGTGTCACTATCGCATATAACTCTTCTTTTTTTTGGAGGAGGTGAAACTGTTTGTGACATATTTGTGTTATCCTTAATATTGATTGTAAAATTAACCCCGTGTATAAAGACCCTCCAAATACGGATCCTAGCGGATAACCTCGTGCTAAACTTTCAAGTTCACGGATTCTTTGAAAACTTATTTTTATGTCTTGGAAATATGGCAAGTGCTACAGTGAAATTTGCTTATGGATTAATTTGTTGATGGATAAATGATTCCTTCTGGCTGGTAATTGCATTATTTTTCATAAAATATTGTAAGTATATTTTTGATTCCACTGGGGCACAATGGATATGCTTAACAAAATTAGAATAAAGCATGTTTGACATAACACATTTCTGGCTGTTACTAAATTGTCCGCAGTTGTTAAGAGAGTTGGGAGGCTCTGAAGTGTATAAGTCTATAGTATGTGTGCATAGATCATTTTTTTCTGTCATAGTTCATTTCACACAGCATTGAGAATTTTATATCTGTAGCACAGTCAATTTTCAGATCATCGTCATTGAATGTATCTAACAGCATATTGTTTCACACGAAGTATTTAGAACTAGTTAGGTAGCTTTAGCTACATTTAATGACGCTGACCTGAAAATGTACTAAGCTAGGCCTGTATATAGGAAAAAATTTACCATGCTGTGTGGATCGAACCAGCATAATACCAAAAAGCTCGACATCGTACGCGTGTGTTTCTTTGTCTCTCTCGAAATGTTTTTGTATGGTGTGTTCTCAAAGATGGATTGACCTTAAGTTACTATGTTTTTGTTATATATTTGTTGTTGTTGTTGTTTGATTTTAGAACAACTACGTCAGGCACAGCAGAAGACAACAAGGGCTTGTTTTTATTAAAGTAGTTCTGAGCGCGTGGACACCTTGACCGAGACGACTGTCTGAGATGACTAGACTGAGATAAGAAAAGTAAGGTTAGCATAACAGCTAGATTTTTCTGTCGCATGGGTGAGAAAAGGATTTCTGATCAGTGTTATCAGACGTTGGATTCTAATTAGTTTTACCAGATTGTAATTTAATGAAAAATAACTGAAAACAACCTTAAGATTTAATTTCCTTTCTTTGTGGATATGGAACAATAGTTTCAAGATCTGCAATAAATGTATCTGCTATCTACTGTCTGTTCGCATAAATAAACATATTGGGTCCTATGTTTTAAATTTAATAGACTATTCAGATAGAAGATATGCATCAAATTACTAGATTAAAAGTAATACTAACGAATTACAAACTAGCTTTTGGCTTTTTTAATAGGGAAAGTATCCTAGATGGCATTTTATAGATATTTATAGATATTTAAAGATATTATTTATATATGATATCCCTGAAGGAACGGTGACTTGAAAACCTGTAACAAATTTATACTGGCATTTCATATAGCATCCCTGAAGGAACGGTGACTTGAAAACCTGTAACAAATTTATAGTGGCATTTCATATAGCATCCCTGAAGGAACGGTGACTTGAAAACCTGTAACAAATTTATAGTGGCATTTTATATAGCATCCCTGAAGGAACGGCGACTTGAAAACCTGTAACAAATTTATAGTCGCATTTTATGTAGCATCCCTGAAGGAACGGTGACTTGAAAACCTGTAACAAATTTATAGTGGCATTTTATATAGCATCCCTGAAGGAACGGTGACTTGAAAACCTGCAACACCTTCATACTGGTTTCGACTAACAAATCTGTAACAATTTCATGTCTGGTCTGCAACATAACTAAACAACGTATGTATTTTGTTATAGGGCTTAACTACAGACACATAAAATTAATGAATTAGAGCACAAATTATCAGAAAACTGTAAAGAAGAGAGAATACTACGATGTTGTTTGTCTGCTTTTGTGTTTAATGTATTGCCAATAAATAGCAAAGAGTTTACCGAAGAGGGAGACAAGCTTAAAGAAGAACCAATAAACTGCGGAATTTAGATCAACCTTGCCAATTATATCCACGCATATAGCTAAGTTGATAGTTACGTGGTCGTCTGAAATATAACTAAAATTACCGAATTTCAAGGCAGGAATCAGACATGGTGAGGCCCTAAGCTATGGGAAACTGTAGAGGCCCTATTTGTTAAGTGTTAACAGAGAATAAGGATGTGTAACAACTGAACTTGGCAATATTTTGCATATTTTGCTACTTATTACAATGTAAATTATGTAATTTATGTAAAATATATTGAATAAATAATAGTAGTGAACATATTATGCAAAACATCACGGGTTAAATTATTACTTAAATATGAATTATAATAAAACTGTAACAAATTAATAAACGTTCCGAAGTTCTGAGAAGCCCCGTCAGTCTCTGAGGCTCTAAACTGTATCCTGTTTAGTTTATGCCAAAATTCCGCCCTGCCCATTTTTTTTTTCGCGCACGACTGATTTCAGCACCATTCATATCGACATACATAGAATACCATTCACTGGATACATGCTGAAAAGAGTGGTCTGTCTAAATGTAATCCACCATATTGGTCCAAAAGATATGGAAGTGTACATATTTCAAACAGAACTTTCTTCGATCCCCAGCTGAGTCATACCAAAGACTTACAAAAATGGTACTAAAAAGTGCCTCGCTTGGCGCTCAGCATTAAGAGGTTAGTGTTAGGATTGGTCGGCCTGGTGTTAGGATAATGTGACTGGATGGGACATCATGCTACATGTCTGCGGCATGATGTCCCAGTGCTAGACATCACAATAAACTGCCAAACTGCAAACAGCGTAGCGATATGACTCAAAAATTGTTAAAGCTACGCTAAAAATCCAAATCACACACACACTCAAACAGAACTTTCCATCGACCCGGAGGGCTGTGTAAATAGACCATACATTTTCTGAAAATGATATCTATGCACAGATAAATCTGCACAACTGCTACTGTAAAATGAACTCTGTACCTTACATTTTCCGAAAGCAGAGGCATTTCCAAGTAGATAAAAATAGAAATTAAATAAGCGTTTTAAATAGTATGCTCACGCGGGATTTTCCGTCTTCCAGCAGTTATTGCGCATCATTTTACGCATATATAAAATAAAACCGACAGCTAAGAGCTAGAAGGTTGAAAACAGTTTGAGGAATAACACATGAATTTTATTTTTGCAGAAAGGTATGTTTTTGTATATCCGTTTTATTGATTTATATCATAGACTATAATAGAATAAGTGTTTCACTACAATGGTTGTTGTTGTTGTTGTAGGGTTTATCGCCATTTTTCAGCACAAGATAGGCTATATATGGCGGCCAGTATAAATGGTGGAAGAAGAACCCGGGAAAACCCAGGAAAGAAGCAGCGACTCACGAGAATCTACTGGCAAGTTTTCTCACATAACGACATTGGCCGAATCCTAAACTAGAACCCACGCAGACAGAGGTGAGATGGCAGTGATTTGTAACGCTTTAAACCACCCGGCCACTCGGAGCCCCAATATTTGATTGTTTAAAAATGTGTTTATTTATGAGAGATGAAATTATTCTAGTTGTAACACTTCACATTTACAAATAAGTACAGTTCGTTTAGAACAAAACACTGTAATACTTTGGTGCACCTGGTGGCAAAGTGGTCTAAAGTGCTGGCCTCTGGCGATAACTGGGTTAGAGTGTCATGCTAGGCTAATGTGGCATGTGAGAAAGCTTGACGGTAGCTTCCCGTGGGTTGGGGTTCTTACCGGCGTTTTCTCGGGTTCCTCCTCAACAGTTATACTGGCCACCATGTATAGCCGATCTTGCACCGAGAAATAACGTTAAACCCAAAGCAACCACAACAACTGTGATATCTTAATATTCTGTATTGCACTTGTAACGCATTGTCTTTACAAACAGGTACAGATTTTTTTTTTTAAAAAAAACAAATTACTGTAATGTCTTAATATTCTGTATTGCACTTGTAACGCATTGCTTTTACAAACAGGTACAGTTTTTTTAAACAAATTACTGTAATGTCTTAATATTCTGTATTGCACTTGTAATGCATTGCTTTTACAAACAGGTACAGATTTTTTAAATAAATTCCTGTAACGTCTTAATATTCTGTATTGCACATGTAATGCATTGCTTTTACAAACAGGTACAGTTTTTTTAAAAACAAATTACTGTAATGTCTTAATATTCTGTATTGCACTTGTAATGCATTGCTTTTACAAACAGGTACAGTTTTTTTAAAAACAAATTCCTGTAATGTCTTAATATTCTGTATTGCACTTGTAACGCATTGCTTTTACAAACAGGTACAGTTTTTTTAAAAACAAATTACTGTAATGTCTTAATATTCTGTATTGCACTTGTAACGCATTGCTTTTACAAACAGGTACAGTTTTTTTAAAAACAAATTACTGTAATGTCTTAATATTCTGTATTGCACTTGTAACGCATTGCTTTTACAAACAGGTACAGTTTTTTAAAAACAAATTACTGTAATGTCTTAATATTCTGTATTACACTTGTAATGCATTGCTTTTACAAACAGGTACAGTTTTTTTAAAAACAAATTACTGTAATGTCTTAATATTCTGTATTGCACTTGTAACGCATTGCTTTTACAAACAGGTACAGTTTTTTAAAAACAAATCACTGTAATGTCTTAATATTCTGTATTGCACTTGTAACGCATTGCTTTTACAAACAGGTACAGTTTTTTTAAAAACAAATTACTGTAATGTCTTAATATTCTGTATTGCACTTGTAACGCATTGCTTTTACAAACAGGTACAGTTTTTTTAAAAACAAATTACTGTAATGTCTTAATGTTCTGTATTACACTTGTAATGCATTGCTTTTACAAACAGGTACAGTTTTTTTAAAAACAAATTACTGTAATGTCTTAATATTCTGTATTGCACTTGTAATGCATTGCTTTTACAAACAGGTACAGTTTTTTTAAAAACAAATTACTGTAATGTCTTAATATTCTGTATTGCACTTGTAACGCATTGCTTTTACAAACAGGTACAGTTTTTAAAAAACAAATTACTGTAATGTCTTAATATTCTGTATTGCACTTGTAACGCATTGCTTTTACAAACAGGTACAGTTTTTTTAAACAAATTACTGTAATGTCTTAATATTCTGTATTGCACTTGTAACGCATTGCTTTTACAAACAGGTACAGTTTTTTTAAACAAATTACTGTAATGTCTTAATATTCTGTATTGCACTTGTAACGCATTGCTTTTACAAACAGGTACAGTTTTTTTAAAAACAAATTACTGTAATGTCTTAATATTCTGTATTGCACTTGTAACGCATTGCTTTTACAAACAGGTACAGTTTTTTTAAACAAATTACTGTAATGTCTTAATATTCTGTATTGCACTTGTAACGCATTGCTTTACAAACAGGTACAGTTTTTTTAAAAACAAATTACTGTAATGTCTTAATATTCTGTATTGCACTTGTAATGCATTGCTTTTACAAACAGGTACAGTTTTTTTAAACAAATTACTGTAATGTCTTAATATTCTGTATTGCACTTGTAATGCATTGCTTTTACAAACAGGTACAGTTTTTTTAAACAAATTACTGTAATGTCTTAATATTCTGTATTGCACTTGTAATGCATTGCTTTTACAAACAGGTACAGTTTTTTTAAACAAATTACTGTAATGTCTTAATATTCTGTATTGCACTTGTAATGCATTGCTTTTACAAACAGGTACAGTTTTTTTAAACAAATTACTGTAATGTCTTAATATTCTGTATTGCACTTGTAACGCATTGCTTTTACAAACAGGTACAGTTTTTTTAAAAACAAATTACTGTAATGTCTTAATATTCTGTATTGCACTTGTAATGCATTGCTTTTACAAACAGGTACAGTTTTTTTTAAACAAATTACTGTAATGTCTTAATATTCTGTATTGCACTTGTAATGCATTGCTTTTACAAACAGGTACAGTTTTTTTAAAAACAAATTACTGTAATGTCTTAATATTCTGTATTGCACTTGTAACGCATTGCTTTTACAAACAGGTACAGTTTTTTAAAAAACAAATTACTGTAATGTCTTAATATTCTGTATTGCACTTGTAACGCATTGCTTTTACAAACAGGTACAGTTTTTTAAAAAACAAATTACTGTAATGTCTTAATATTCTGTATTGCACTTGTAACGCATTGCTTTTACAAACAGGTACAGTTTTTTAAAAAACAAATTACTGTAATGTCTTAATATTCTGTATTGCACTTGTAACGCATTGCTTTTACAAACAGGTACAGTTTTTTAAAAAACAAATTACTGTAATGTCTTAATATTCTGTATTGCACTTGTAACGGATTGCTTTTACAAACAGGTACAGTTTTTTAAAAAACAAATTACTGTAATGTCTTAATATTCTGTATTGCACTTGTAACGGATTGCTTTTACAAACAGGTACAGTTTTTTAAAAAACAAATTACTGTAATGTCTTAATATTCTGTATTGCACTTGTAACGCATTGCTTTTACAAACAGGTACAGTTTTTTTAAAAACAAATTACTGTAATGTCTTAATATTCTGTATTGCACTTGTAACGCATTGCTTTTACAAACAGGTACAGTTTTTTTAAAAACAAATTACTGTAATGTCTTAATATTCTGTATTGCACTTGTAACGCATTGCTTTTACAAACAGGTACAGTTTTTTAAAAAACAAATTACTGTAATGTCTTAATATTCTGTATTGCACTTGTAACGCATTGCTTTTACAAACAGTTACAAACAGGTACAGTTTTTTTAAACAAATTACTGTAATGTCTTAATATTCTGTATTGCACTTGTAATGCATTGCTTTTACAAACAGGTACAGTTTTTTTTAAACAAATCACTGTAATGTCTTAATATTCTGTATTGCACTTGTAATGCATTGCTTTTACAAACAGGTACAGTTTTATTAAAAACAAATTACTGTAATGTCTTAATATTCTGTATTGCACTTGTAATGCATTGCTTTTACAAACAGGTACAGTTTTTTAAAAAACAAATTACTGTAATGTCTTAATATTCTGTATTGCACTTGTAACGGATTGCTTTTACAAACAGGTACAGTTTTTTTTAAACAAATTACTGTAATGTCTTAATATTCTGTATTGCACTTGTAATGCATTGCTTTTACAAACAGGTACAGTTTTTTTTAAACAAATTACTGTAATGTCTTAATATTCTGTATTGCACATGTAATGCATTGCTTTTACAAACAGGTACAGTTTTTTTAAAAACAAATTACTGTAATGTCTTAATATTCTGTATTGCACTTGTAACGCATTGCTTTTACAAACAGGTACAGTTTTTTTAAAAACAAATTACTGTAATGTCTTAATATTCTGTATTGCACTTGTAATGCATTGCTTTTACAAACAGGTACAGTTTTTTAAAAAACAAATTACTGTAATGTCTTAATATTCTGTATTGCACTTGTAACGCATTGCTTTTACAAACAGGTACAGTTTTTTTAAAAACAAATTACTGTAATGTCTTAATATTCTGTATTGCACTTGTAACGGATTGCTTTTACAAACAGGTACAGTTTTTTTAAACAAATTACTGTAATGTCTTAATATTCTGTATTGCACTTGTAACGCATTGCTTTTACAAACAGGTACAGTTTTTTTAAAAACAAATTACTGTAATGTCTTAATATTCTGTATTGCACTTCTAACGCATTGCTTTTACAAACAGGTACAGTTTTTTAAAAAACAAATTACTGTAATGTCTTAATATTCTGTATTGCACTTGTAACGCATTGCTTTTACAAACAGGTACAGTTTTTTTAAAAACAAATTACTGTAATGTCTTAATATTCTGTATTGCACTTGTAACGCATTGCTTTTACAAGCAGGTACAGTTTTTTTAAAAACAAATTACTGTAATGTCTTAATATTCTGTATTGCACTTGTAATGCATTGCTTTTACAAACAGGTACAGTTTTTTAAAAAACAAATTACTGTAATGTCTTAATATTCTGTATTGCACTTGTAACGCATTGCTTTTACAAACAGGTACAGTTTTTTTAAAAACAAATTACTGTAATGTCTTAATATTCTGTATTGCACTTGTAACGCATTGCTTTTACAAACAGGTACAGTTTTTTTAAAAACAAATTACTGTAATGTCTTAATATTCTGTATTGCACTTGTAACGCATTGCTTTTACAAACAGGTACAGTTTTTTTAAAAACAAATTACTGTAATGTCTTAATATTCTGTATTGCACTTGTAACGGATTGCTTTTACAAACAGGTACAGTTTTTTTAAAAACAAATTACTGTAATGTCTTAATATTCTGTATTGCACTTGTAACGCATTGCTTTTACAAACAGGTACAGTTTTTTAAAAAACAAATTACTGTAATGTCTTAGTATTCTGTATTGCACTTGTAATGCATTGCTTTTACAAACAGGTACAGTTTTTTTAAAAACAAATTACTGTAATGTCTTAATATTCTGTATTGCACTTGTAACGCATTGCTTTTACAAACAGGTACAGTTTTTTTAAAAACAAATTACTGTAATGTCTTAATATTCTGTATTGCACTTGTAACGCATTGCTTTTACAAACAGGTACAGTTTTTTAAAAAACAAATTACTGTAATGTCTTAATATTCTGTATTGCACTTGTAACGCATTGCTTTTACAAACAGGTACAGTTTTTTTAAACAAATTACTGTAATGTCTTAATATTCTGTATTGCACTTGTAATGCATTGCTTTTACAAACAGGTACAGTTTTTTTAAACAAATTACTGTAATGTCTTAATATTCTGTATTGCACTTGTAATGCATTGCTTTTACAAACAGGTACAGTTTTTTTTAAACAAATTACTGTAATGTCTTAATATTCTGTATTGCACTTGTAATGCATTGCTTTTACAAACAGGTACAGTTTTTTTAAAAACAAATTACTGTAATGTCTTAATATTCTGTATTGCACTTGTAACGCATTGCTTTTACAAACAGGTACAGTTTTTTAAAAAACAAATTACTGTAATGTCTTAATATTCTGTATTGCACTTGTAACACATTGCTTTTACAAACAGGTACAGCTTTTTTAAACAAATTACTGTAATGTCTTAATATTCTGTATTGCACTTGTAACGCATTGCTTTTACAAACAGGTACAGTTTTTTTAAACAAATTACTGTAATGTCTTAATATTCTGTATTGCACTTGTAATGCATTGCTTTTACAAACAGGTACAGTTTTTTTTAAACAAATTACTGTAATGTCTTAATATTCTGTATTGCACTTGTAATGCATTGCTTTTACAAGCAGGTACAGTTTTTTTAAAAACAAATTACTGTAATGTCTTAATATTCTGTATTGCACTTGTAACGCATTGCTTTTACAAACAGGTACAGTTTTTTTAAAAACAAATTACTGTAATGTCTTAATATTCTGTATTGCACTTGTAACGCATTGCTTTTACAAACAGGTACAGTTTTTTAACAAACAAATTACTGTAATGTCTTAATATTCTGTATTGCACTTGTAACGCATTGCTTTTACAAACAGGTACAGTTGTTTAACAAACAAATTACTGTAATGTCTTAATATTCTGTATTGCACTTGTAATGCATTGCTTTTACAAACAGGTACAGTTTTTTTTAAACAAATTACTGTAATGTCTTAATATTCTGTATTGCACTTGTAATGCATTGCTTTTACAAACAGGTACAGTTTTTTAAAAAACAAATTACTGTAATGTCTTAATATTCTGTATTGCACTTGTAATGCATTGCTTTTACAAACAGGTACAGTTTTTTTAAAACAAATTACTGTAATGTCTTAATATTCTGTATTACACTTGTAATGCATTGCTTTTACAAACAGGTACAGTTTTTTTTAAACAAATTACTGTAATGTCTTAATATTCTGTATTGCACTTGTAACGCATTGCTTTTACAAACAGGTACAGTTTTTTAAAAAACAAATTACTGTAATGTCTTAATATTCTGTATTGCACTTGTAATGCATTGCTTTTACAAACAGGTACAGTTTTTTTTAAACAAATTACTGTAATGTCTTAATATTCTGTATTGCACTTGTAATGCATTGCTTTTACAAACAGGTACAGTTTTTTAAAAAACAAATTACTGTAATGTCTTAATATTCTGTATTGCACTTGTAATGCATTGCTTTTACAAACAGGTACAGTTTTTTTTAAACAAATTACTGTAATGTCTTAATATTCTGTATTACACTTGTAATGCATTGCTTTTACAAACAGGTACAGTTTTTTTTAAACAAATTACTGTAATGTCTTAATATTCTGTATTGCACATGTAATGCATTGCTTTTACAAACAGGTACAGTTTTTTTAAAAACAAATTACTGTAATGTCTTAATATTCTGTATTGCACTTGTAACGCATTGCTTTTACAAACAGGTACAGTTTTTTTAAAAACAAATTACTGTAATGTCTTAATATTCTGTATTGCACTTGTAACGCATTGCTTTTACAAACAGGTACAGTTTTTTAAAAAACAAATTACTGTAATGTCTTAATATTCTGTATTGCACTTGTAACGCATTGCTTTTACAAACAGGTACAGCTTTTTTAAACAAATTACTGTAATGTCTTAATATTCTGTATTGCACTTGTAACGCATTGCTTTTACAAACAGGTACAGTTTTTTTAAACAAATTACTGTAATGTCTTAATATTCTGTATTGCACTTGTAATGCATTGCTTTTACAAACAGGTACAGTTTTTTTTAAACAAATTACTGTAATGTCTTAATATTCTGTATTGCACTTGTAATGCATTGCTTTTACAAACAGGTACAGTTTTTTTAAAAACAAATTACTGTAATGTCTTAATATTCTGTATTGCACTTGTAACGCATTGCTTTTACAAACAGGTACAGTTTTTTTAAAAACAAATTACTGTAATGTCTTAATATTCTGTATTGCACTTGTAACGCATTGCTTTTACAAACAGGTACAGTTTTTTTAAACAAATTACTGTAATGTCTTAATATTCTGTATTGCACTTGTAACGGATTGCTTTTACAAACAGGTACAGTATTTTAAAAAACAAATTACTGTAATGTCTTAATATTCAGTATTGCACTTGTAATGCATTATTTTTACAAACAGGTACAGTTTTTTTAAACAAATTACTGTAATGTCTTAATATTCTGTATTGCACTTGTAATGCATTGCTTTTACAAACAGGTACAGTTTTTTCTAAACAAATTACTGTAATGTCTTAATATTCTGTATTGCACTTGTAATGCATTGCTTTTACAAACAGGTACAGTTTTTTTAAAAACAAATTACTGTAATGTCTTAATATTCTGTATTGCACTTGTAACGCATTGCTTTTACAAACAGGTACAGTTTTTTTAAAAACAAATTACTGTAATGTCTTAATATTCTGTATTGCACTTGTAATGCATTGCTTTTACAAACAGGTACAGTTTTTTTAAAAACAAATTACTGTAATGTCTTAATATTCTGTATTGCACTTGTAACGCATTGCTTTTACAAACAGGTACAGTTTTTTTAAAAACAAATTACTGTAATGTCTTAATATTCTGTATTGCACTTGTAACGGATTGCTTTTACAAACAGGTACAGTTTTTTTAAACAAATTACTGTAATGTCTTAATATTCTGTATTGCACTTGTAATGCATTGCTTTTACAAACAGGTACAGTTTTTTTTAAACAAATTACTGTAATGTCTTAATATTCTGTATTGCACTTGTAATGCATTGCTTTTACAAACAGGTACAGTTTTTTTAAAAACAAATTACTGTAATGTCTTAATATTCTGTATTGCACTTGTAATGCATTGCTTTTACAAACAGGTACAGTTTTTTTAAAAACAAATTACTGTAATGTCTTAATATTCTGTATTGCACTTGTAACGCATTGCTTTTACAAACAGGTACAGTTTTTTTAAAAACAAATTACTGTAATGTCTTAATATTCTGTATTGCACTTGTAACGGATTGCTTTTACAAACAGGTACAGTTTTTTTAAACAAATTACTGTAATGTCTTAATATTCTGTATTGCACTTGTAACGGATTGCTTTTACAAACAGGTAAAGTTTTTTTAAACAAATTACTGTAATGTCTTAATATTCTGTATTGCACTTGTAATGCATTGCTTTTACAAACAGGTACAGTTTTTTTTAAACAAATTACTGTAATGTCTTAATATTCTGTATTGCACTTGTAACGCATTGCTTTTACAAACAGGTACAGTTTTTTTAAAAACAAATTACTGTAATGTCTTAATATTCTGTATTGCACTTGTAACGCATTGCTTTTACAAACAGGTACAGTTTTTTTAAAAACAAATTACTGTAATGTCTTAATATTCTGTATTGCACTTGTAATGCATTGCTTTTACAAACAGGTACAGTTTTTTTAAAAACAAATTACTGTAATGTCTTAATATTCTGTATTGCACTTGTAACGCATTGCTTTTACAAACAGGTACAGTTTTTTTAAAAACAAATTACTGTAATGTCTTAATATTCTGTATTGCACTTGTAATGCATTGCTTTTACAAACAGGTACAGTTTTTTTAAACAAATTACTGTAATGTCTTAATATTCTGTATTGCACTTGTAACGCATTGCTTTTACAAACAGGTACAGTTTTTTTAAAAACAAATTACTGTAATGTCTTAATATTCTGTATTGCACTTGTAACGCATTGCTTTTACAAACAGGTACAGTTTTTTAAAAAACAAATTACTGTAATGTCTTAATATTCTGTATTGCACTTGTAACGCATTGCTTTTACAAACAGGTACAGTTTTTTTTAAAAACAAATTACTGTAATGTCTTAATATTCTGTATTGCACTTGTAATGCATTGCTTTTACAAACAGGTACAGTTTTTTAAAAAACAAATTACTGTAATGTCTTAATATTCTGTATTGCACTTGTAACGCATTGCTTTTACAAACAGGTACAGTTTTTTTAAACAAATTACTGTAATGTCTTAGTATTCTGTATTGCACTTGTAACGCATTGCTTTTACAAACAGGTACAGTTTTTTAAAAAACAAATTACTGTAATGTCTTAATATTCTGTATTGCACTTGTAACGCATTGCTTTTACAAACAGGTACAGTTTTTTTAAAAACAAATTACTGTAATGTCTTAATATTCTGTATTGCACTTGTAATGCATTGCTTTTACAAACAGGTACAGTTTTTTTAAAAACAAATTACTGTAATGTCTTAATATTCTGTATTGCACTTGTAATGCATTGCTTTTACAAACAGGTACAGTTTTTTTAAAAACAAATTACTGTAATGTCTTAATATTCTGTATTGCACTTGTAATGCATTGCTTTTACAAACAGGTACAGTTTTTTTAAAAACAAATTACTGTAATGTCTTAATATTCTGTATTGCACTTGTAATGCATTGCTTTTACAAACAGGTACAGTTTTTTTAAAAACAAATTACTGTAATGTCTTAATATTCTGTATTGCACTTGTAACGCATTGCTTTTACAAACAGGTACAGTTTTTTAAACAAATTACTGTAATGTCTTAGTATTCTGTATTGCACTTGTAATGCATTGCTTTTACAAACAGGTACAGTTTTTTAAAAAACAAATTACTGTAATGTCTTAATATTCTGTATTGCACTTGTAACGCATTGCTTTTACAAACAGGTACAGTTTTTTAAAAAACAAATTACTGTAATGTCTTAATATTCTGTATTGCACTTGTAACGCATTGCTTTTACAAACAGGTACAGTTTTTTTAAAAACAAATTACTGTAATGTCTTAATATTCTGTATTGCACTTGTAATGCATTGCTTTTACAAACAGGTACAGTTTTTTTAAAAACAAATTACTGTAATGTCTTAATATTCTGTATTGCACTTGTAACGCATTGCTTTTACAAACAGGTACAGTTTTTTTAAAAACAAATTACTGTAATGTCTTAATATTCTGTATTGCACTTGTAACGCATTTCTTTTACAAACAGGTACAGTTTTTTTAAAAACAAATTACTGTAATGTCTTAATATTCTGTATTGCACTTGTAATGCATTGCTTTTACAAACAGGTACAGTTTTTTTAAACAAATTACTGTAATGTCTTAATATTCTGTATTGCACTTGTAACGCATTGCTTTTACAAACAGGTACAGTTTTTTAAAAAACAAATTACTGTAATGTCTTAATATTCTGTATTGCACATGTAATGCATTGCTTTTACAAACAGGTACAGTTTTTTTAAACAAATTACTGTAATGTCTTAATATTCTGTATTGCACTTGTAATGCATTGCTTTTACAAACAGGTACAGTTTTTTTAAAAACAAATTACTGTAATGTCTTAATATTCTGTATTGCACTTGTAATGCATTGCTTTTACAAACAGGTACAGTTTTTTTAAAAACAAATTACTGTAATGTCTTAATATTCTGTATTGCACTTGTAACGCATTGCTTTTACAAACAGGTACAGTTTTTTTAAACAAATTACTGTAATGTCTTAATATTCTGTATTGCACTTGTAACGCATTGCTTTTACAAACAGGTACAGTTTTTTTAAAAACAAATTACTGTAATGTCTTAATATTCTGTATTGCACTTGTAACGCATTGCTTTTACAAACAGGTACAGTTTTTTTAAACAAATTACTGTAATGTCTTAATATTCTGTATTGCACTTGTAATGCATTGCTTTTACAAACAGGTACAGTTTTTTTAAAAACAAATTACTGTAATGTCTTAATATTCTGTATTGCACTTGTAATGCATTGCTTTTACAAACAGGTACAGTTTTTTTAAAAACAAATTACTGTAATGTCTTAATATTCTGTATTGCACTTGTAATGCATTGCTTTTACAAACAGGTACAGTTTTTTTAAAAACAAATTACTGTAATGTCTTAATATTCTGTATTGCACTTGTAACGCATTGCTTTTACAAACAGGTACAGTTTTTTTAAACAAATTACTGTAATGTCTTAATATTCTGTATTGCACTTGTAACGCATTGCTTTTACAAACAGGTACAGTTTTTTTAAAAACAAATTACTGTAATGTCTTAATATTCTGTATTGCACTTGTAATGCATTGCTTTTACAAACAGGTACAGTTTTTTTAAAAACAAATTACTGTAATGTCTTAATATTCTGTATTGCACTTGTAACGCATTGCTTTTACAAACAGGTACAGTTTTTTTAAAAACAAATTACTGTAATGTCTTAATATTCTGTATTGCACTTGTAACGCATTGCTTTTACAAACAGGTACAGTTTTTTAAAAAACAAATTACTGTAATGTCTTAATATTCTGTATTGCACTTGTAACGCATTGCTTTTACAAACAGGTACAGTTTTTTAAAAAACAAATTACTGTAATGTCTTAATATTCTGTATTGCACTTGTAATGCATTGCTTTTACAAACAGGTACAGTTTTTTAAAAAACAAATTACTGTAATGTCTTAATATTCTGTATTGCACTTGTAATGCATTGCTTTTACAAACAGGTACAGTTTTTTTAAAAACAAATTACTGTAATGTCTTAATATTCTGTATTGCACTTGTAACGCATTGCTTTTACAAACAGGTACAGTTTTTTTAAAAACAAATTACTGTAATGTCTTAATATTCTGTATTGCACTTGTAATGCATTGCTTTTACAAACAGGTACAGTTTTTTTAAACAAATTACTGTAATGTCTTAATATTCTGTATTGCACTTGTAACGCATTGCTTTTACAAACGGGTACAGTTTTTTTAAAAACAAATTACTGTAATGTCTTAATATTCTGTATTGCACTTGTAACGCATTGCTTTTACAAACAGGTACAGTTTTTTTAAAAACAAATTACTGTAATGTCTTAATATTCTGTATTGCACTTGTAACGCATTGCTTTTACAAACAGGTACAGTTTTTTTAAAAACAAATTACTGTAATGTCTTAATATTCTGTATTGCACTTGTAACGCATTGCTTTTACAAACAGGTACAGTTTTTTTAAAAACAAATTACTGTAATGTCTTAATGATCTGTATTGCACTTGTAACGCATTGCTTTTACAAACAGGTACAGTTTTTTTAAAAACAAATGACTAATGTCTTAATATTCTGTATTGCACTTGTAACGCATTGCTTTTACAAACAGGTACAGTTTTTTTAAACAAATTACTGTAATGTCTTAATATTCTGTATTGCACTTGTAACGCATTGCTTTTACAAACAGGTACAGATTTTTTAAATAAATTCCTGTAACGTCTTAATATTCTGTATTGCACTTGTAACGCATTGCTTTTACAAACAGGTACAGATTTTTTAAACAAATTCCTGTAACGTCTTAATATTCTGTGCAATAATTGTTTTATAAGCTGTCATTCTATATTTCGTATTGTTATGCCCCACTATAGAATGTATAATGTTATCCATGTCCATTAGTCCCCCCCCCCCCCCCATGTTTTGAGTTTATGCCATGCTGGGGCATTCCTTTTCTTCCATAACTCATCGAATTTTATATCATGATGGGGCATTCTTTTTCCATAACTCGTGTCATTTTATGTCATGATGAGGCATTCTTTTTCCATAACTCGTGTTATTTTATGTCATGATGGGGTATTCCTTTTCCATAACAAGCCTCATTTTATGTCGTGATGGGGCATTCCTCTTCCATAATTCGTCTTATTTTAAAATATATTTCAATAAACCTACTGTATCTCTGAGTGGATGTTTCTAACTCTCTAAATCGGGACATCAGCTTTTAGCGGGATTTTTTTCGACTCTAACATATCAAAGTTTGTTTATATATATATATATATATATATATGTGTGTGTGTGTGTGTGTGTGTGTGTGTGTGTGTGGTTCTCCATAGAATTTTGAAAGTTGCAGTCCAGAAATCCTTCCCTGAAGAAAAGTTGGAGACCCAGTCCTAAGACTAGGAACGCTAATATGATACTTTTTCCCTTGCAATAATTCATAACATTATGCGTGATTTGCCTTGGGTTGTTCAATATGCATGGCATTAGATCGCTTTGCGTTGTTTAATATGCATGGCATCAGATCGCTTTGGGTTGTTCAATATGCATGGCATCAGATTGCTTTGGGTTGTTCAATATGCACGGCATCAGATCGCTTTGGGTTGTTCAAGATGCATGGCATCAGATTGCTTTGGGTTGTTCAACATGCATGACATCAGATTGCTTTGGGTTGTTCAACATGCATGGCTTCAGATCGCTTTGGGTTGTTCAATATGCATGGCATCATATTGATTTGGGTTGTTCAATATGCATGGCATCATATTGATTTGGGTTGTTCAACATGCATGGCATCAGATCGCTTTGGGTTGTTCAATATGCATGGCATCATATTGATTTGGGTTGTTCAACATGCATGGCATCAGATCGCTTTGGGTTGTTCAATATGCATGGCATCATATTGATTTGGGTTGTTCAATATGCATGGCATCAGACTGCTAATGCCCATTAGAGTCATAGTAGAAGAATAAAATGCTACGACAATCAAGAACAGACATAATTGTATAGCTATATAATTTTCAATGGCCTTATCTTCCCAGTCTTCAATCTTACGAACAATTCGAAGAAATCAAGGAAAGATTGCAGGTATTTTTTAAGTTAGTTTATTTAAATAGCACAATTCCATTTCAAATCAATAAAATCGCCAAAACACTGGAAGAAGAATTAAATGACTGTTCCATTTCTTAGTTCATTTCATTTTAGGCAACACAGTGCGAAATACTACATTCACTTTTTAAAAAAGAAAACAACAACACAAACTTTAACAAACTTTTCCACGGAAGAATTATGATTAAAAGCCTCCAGTTATGGACCCTTTCCCACTACCCTAATAAATTTTGTTACAGTTTATTGTGTAAAAATGTCTTTTCTCTTGTTATGATTAATGCCTAGAAAGCTAGCTCACATGCCACTGACGTTATATAGGTGACGTTATACAGGTGAAACCAGCAAGAATGTAGCAAAGAGAACAAAGGCTGAGTAGATGAAGTTAATAATGTTCCGTGATTTTCTTTTTTGAGACCCATGAAAATGTCTTATTAATTATTCATTTCAAGAATCTCTCAGTCTATTTTATTTTCTTTATCAAAACAAGATGCATTAGCTACTTTCTGTCAGACTCGCGTGAATCATTCGCATCTGCAGCCTTACACTTGGCACGAAATTAATTGTGTAAAATTGCCATCGGAAAAGTACAAATGAAAATCACTCGAAAGTGAAAGTTTATATGCGCATGACACACAAAGGCAACTGATTTATGACGACTTACGCGATTAACCTGGAAGTTCGTCATTCCTCTGACAACCAAATTTAGTTCCAAAATATTGGCACTATTTTCTAAATACGGTATACGATAAAACACACGTATTCAGAACCTCGCGGAACGATTTAAAATACGATGATTTAAAAGTGCGTTCAGTTATGCTTATCAAAGTAATGTAAAAACACACTCGTGTATAATAAATATTTGAATCAAAGCGATCATTAGGCACTAACAGGGGAGTAGCAGGTGACTTAATCTCCTTGTCAGCTAAGATCAAACCTATGCGGCTTCATTTAATCTCTTTATGATCATCCACTCTTTGATAGCTCGCACGTTACATGAATAATACTTGCTTTGTAGAAACCGATGGAACGCAACAGCAGTTCGCCAACACAAAAAATCTTGTGTAACGAGGACTCGGCTGTTGGAGTTTGCATGCGTACAAACTTTAAATATACATCTTTGTTAGGAGGGTTACTATGGATACGGTATGGAATATAGAAAGTAAATAAATTCTACAAAGAAAAATAAATGACGTAGGTGTCGGTAAAAATTGCTGATTTAGAAGTTATCTCATCGTGGAGTACGCTGTGTCAGCGTTGTTGCTGTTGTAAATAAATAAATAAATAAATAAATAAAGTACTGCCAGATCACAATTGACTTTCAATTTAATTTCTTTCATAACTTTTTGATGACTAAACAGACCTTTCCAGAATTAATCCGAAAGTGATTGATCCTTCGTACAATACAGTCTAAAGTCCTCATGAAACCGAAACCACGTATCAGTAGAGCAGCGTAAATAGGCCATGGATTTTCTGAAAATCGTAGCTATGCACAGGTAAATCTACATCACTGACAAAGCAAGCTGAATATTCTATTTTCCGATAGAAGCCTTTCCAAAGCAGATACAAATATAAGTAAAAGTATTATCCTAAACCTGGAGTTCCAAGTAAAAAATTGTGTTTAGACGAGCATTAAAAAAGTGTCTTAACTTTTGATTATCCGCCTCCCAAGTAGTTCCTGAGCATTATTTTACGAGTATATTGCAGAAACTAACAACTACTCGTACCAAAGTTTACGCGATTTTGAGGAATAACTCAGACGACCTGTTATTCTTTTTGAGGAATAGCTCACACGACCTGTTATTCTTTTTGAGAAAGATCTGTTGTTGTACATCCATTTTAGTTACCGCTCCGGTGGCCTTTTGGTTAGAGCGTCCGCCTTGGATGCGGGATGTCGTGGATTCGATCCCCTGCCGAGTCATACCAAAGACTTAGCAAAATGGTACTAACAGCTGCTCACTTGGCGCTCAGCATTAAGAGGTTAGTGTTAGGACTGGTCGGCCTGGTGTCAGGATAATGTGACTGGGTGGGACATCATGCTACATGTCTGCGGCATGATGTCCCAGTGCTAGACATCACTATAAACTGCCACAGTGCAGGCGTCGTAGCGATATGACTGAAAAATTGTTAAAGCTACGTTAAAAATACTAATCACATACACCATTTTAGTTGTTTATATTCCAGAGCATATTACAATAAAGCTTTGACAGCATATATTTAATAATTGTGTTTATCCCAGATATAAAACCTCACATTCACAAATAGGTACAGCCTATTCAAAACAAATATCTAAAGATTATGACTCCCATTTGTATTGTTTTACATTTTCAAACAGTGTCACAGAATAAGGCAAGGGGCCCCGAGTGGCCGAGTGGTCTAAAGCACTCTACGTTACGGATCACTTCCATCTCACCTCTGACTGCGTGGGTTCGAGTCTCGGATTCAGCCAGTGTGGGTATGTGAGAAAACTTGCCAGTAGCTTCTCGTGGGTCAGTGGTTCTTTCCGGGGTTTTCCCGGGTTCTTCCTCCACCATTAATACTGGCCGCCATGTATAGCCTATCGTGTGCTGAAAAATGGCGTTAAACCCTACAACAACAACAACAACAACAGAATAAGGCAAGAAATAACTTGGTTTCGCCTTAGAATGATTTGATCATTGTTCGTCGGACCTGCGTACAACGTTACCGAGAACTAGCATATATCTCGTCATAGATCGCTTGCGTTGAGAGACACTAAAAACACTATGCTCGGGTATTTTACCCTTACCAATACTCACTCTCTCGTAGATTTAAGGCAAGTTTGTTTTCTGACATACTGGTCCTTGGATCTTGCCAAGGAGTGAACGTTCTCCATTTTTTGTTCTCCAGCCATAGAGCTGTCTGTACGTTTGTCTATACGTAAGTCTGCGCGCATGGTAGATCCATGGATATGAAAGATGATGTAACCATCAAGGCCATACAAAGACGAAGCCGCTAATTTGTAAACTTGTGCGCATGGTGGATCCATGAAGGGTGTGTGCGGCCGATACAAGTGTGGGCCAACCCACAAATTCTGGAGAACTGTATGGTTTGTCAGTGGACACATTTGCAAGTTTTTACAAATATTTGTGAATCATACGGCTGTACAAATGACCGAGTGATATGTTTGTTTCAATTGATTGTTGTTTCAACTGAGTACACTTGGGTAATTTTGATTACGTGAGATTATTTGAATCTTATTTTCATTCCATGAGATTATTTGAATCTTATTTTCATTCCATGAGATTATTTGAATCTCAATTTAATTACATGACATTACATGAGATTATTAGAATCTTATTTTCATTCCATATGATTATTTAAATCTTATTTTCATTCCATATGATTATTTGAACCTCACTTTCATTACATGAGATTATGTGAATCTCGCTTCCATTACCTGAGATTATACGAATCTTACCGTCAAACATTTGAATACATGAATCATTTTTTTGTTTTTTTGTTTTCCTATTTGTGAATGTTTGGATAAAGTAATTGAATGAGATGTATGTTTAGAGTGTGAAAGAGTCACTGCATTTGTAATGTATATATTTTTATTAATTCATATCATAAACTTCCCATCTTTCATCACATTGTGTTGTGTTGCCATTTGATCCAAGTATCCCGTCAGGTCTATCATGTTACAAACAGGTACAAGGAATCCAGAACAAAATACAGTAATATCCAAAGATTCTGTATTGCAGCTGTAATGCATTTTGTTTAAGAACTTGTACAGTCTACTTAGGACAAAATACCGAAATATCTCAAGATTCCGTGTAATAGTTGTTTTATAAATTGGCATCCTATATTTGTAATGTCACGCTCCACCTTGAATATAATATAATGTCCGTGTTCATACGTACGTCTGGTTCGGTTTTTAGCTCCAATATGAAACGTTTGACAAAAGTAGCCAGGGCTTGTACTAAAGACAGAAAATCATTTTATTCTCTGGTAGCGATTGGTACCAATGAAGTCAGGGTCAATCCTCTTACCTACGTCAGTTTATAAAACAGTTGTGATACCGTCAGCTCTTTATAGCTGTGAAATTTGGTCAAAAATCAGACACAGTGACTTAACAAAGCTCGTTGTGTTTCACTATAATTATATCTAACTTCTACAGGAATTTCCACAACCCACACGATCAGGAATGAGCGAAAGTTTACTGGGGATAAAAAGAATTGTATCGGAAACTGATACAAGGAAGATAATCATTTTTGATAAATTCTGCAATCCTCCAGAATAAGTAACATCTTAAGGACTATTTTTATTTCGATTATACCTATATCGTTCTAGAAAAGATGTTACAGTGCAAAAAGTTTTTATTCAGGATATATGCAACATTTTACACAAATATAATATTTATGAAATTATTCATAGTTTTGCTAGGGACAAAATATTTTCCGGAAAAATACAATGGAAACAAATTATAACCCGTTATTCATAAGAATGAAAACGAGAGCGTTACCAACGTGAGCCACACTGACATGTTCAACAAAGATTAAAAATGTTCATACTTCTATAAAATCCTCAATTTTAAGGCAAACACCCAAAATAACAAGAGAATTACAGTTAATTACATCCCTTGCAAATTTTCTAGTCATTGTTCCAATTAATACCACACAAGTTCGCAAGTACTGCAGCCATTTTTACACAGATGTAATCAAAGCAATGTGCGACAACGAGAAATATTATGGACACATAATTATTTTTGTTATTCGTCTTGGCGAGTTCCTTCATACTATATCAGATGGGTAGGGAATTTCCCAAAGGTATACGAGCCCAAAATACTAAGAAATTGTATAATGTCTACTTAAATTTTCTCTGCATCTGTAATACATGGATTCGTTTCTTAATAATAAGATCGATTTTCAAATTATCAAGGTTAAGAAGACACGTGATCGTCGAAAACATGGTAGTAATATCTCCTTATACGTTGTGTATGACATACCATGTTGTATTACTTATTGTGTAAACTTAATGATGGTATGTACTCTAATTATTACACTAATTAAGTATTAGGCTTCGCAGGAATATGCCTTACTTTACAATAAATGTAAATGAGAACGGGAATTCTCTAAGCGAAGCTGCGCTTCTAAGAGACTTCTCTCATGTTCATCTATGTTAATTGTATATAACTAAGGCATTTTTTTTAATTACTTTTTCCTGTGTTGTACTCATTTTCCTATGCTTGTAGCCATTTTCCTATGTTTGTATCACTATCTTTGAAAAGAGGTTAGATTGATGACGTAGGAGTTGTCAGGGTGGGTAGTGTAGATGTGGTCGATCAAGGTAGAAGTTAGTGCTGCTACTCTTGTTGGAGCATATATTACCTGTGTAACGTCGTGCAGGTGTATCATACGTAGCCATTTAGTGCTAGTATCAAAGTGGAAATAAAAGTCTTTCATGATATGTACTTCATTGTTGATATAAAAAAGCATCCTCTAGCTCGTATTCAAAAATCGGTCTGTCCATGTTGAGAGGGAGTTTGATAAATCGGTCTGTCCATGTTGAGAGGGAGTTTGATGGTCGGTAAGCAGAGCAGATGTAAATAGATTTACTACTGAGGAAACTTAACTCGATCCAGACTGGTTGTTCATTAGATATTTCGAAATATGCTCTTTTGTATGTTACGTTATTTGAAATATACATGACTATCCCTCCTCCCACGCCTTGTGTTCGACCTCGTCTTTCCAATGAAAGTAGCTAATAGAGATAGCACAGTCAGGTACATTACAACTTAGAAACGTGTCGCATAGTCCAATTATTGCAAAGTTGATTTATTTTGTATCGTACGTCTAAGTTCATCGATTTTTGGCAGGTTGTGTTTTGCATTTAGTTTGATAGTTGGAAACCTTTCCTTTTCAATTCAAAAGATGTACAGAGTACAATTTCCCCATTCGTTGTAGAATCGTTGACAGATTAAAACCTTGGCATGTACAAAAATAGTACACTGAACAGTAAGACAATCAGGACAAGTGTCACGAAGAACATGATACCTAATTTAGACAGAGGTACATGTATTATCATCAATGTACCCAGACTGATATACCTAATGTGTATGATTAAAGGTAGGTACATCACGTATGTCACGTACGTTATGTGCGTATGATTGTCGTATCGATGTGTCCCTTTTGCAGAGCCTTGTATTGTGATCGAGTCTGCCTCGATAACCATTCTGTGCATTTTGGTTCTTTTCCCATCCATTACGGGCTTGCATTGCACCTACTGGGTTTTTATGTTGCCTATGTCGGTATTGCCTATTGGGGTAGTACTTACTCACGTTGGTCGAGTTCGATTTAAGTACATGACTAACTCTACTGTGAGAAGGGTCTTTGCTAGTGGGGAGGAGAATAATTATGTCGATCTTTATCTGTCTGAGACTGATTGTAACTTTCACTACTTGATTTCTTCAATTTGTTTTGATGTTGATCGGTCACATACTTATATTTATATACCTGTTTGAATGACTTAATAAAATATCATAGGAGAGATGAGTTGTCTCGTCATTTCTAAAACAATTGATTTTTCATGAAAAGTAGTAAAGACTATGTCGATAATATCTCCAACAGACTGAGGCAGCATGGGATACGACCCAGATACAGTACCAATTGCCAGTATCAAGGGCGGCGGGGATCGGGAGAATACCGACAGACGATACTCGTTTCTGGAAACGCTGCTAAGACGCGGAGAGCATGCAGTGGTGTTTCTTGACGACCCATTGGACGGGGATGAATTCAAGAAGCCAATCGTAGCGCAGTATGAACAAGTGCGAGGCGGGATTGAGTCCGAGGTTGTCATGCTCTATGACCCTAAGCGTCTCAGGGTCAGCACCACGAGTCTGGATTGGCCAAGTGGCATTGAATTGGATTTGCCTTGTAAGTTATAATCTGGTATTATCACCTTAAATTAAGCACACTTATACGCTGATCGAGACTTTAATAATTTATATTAAAAAATAATACTACCGTGATATATAGGCCAATTATTCCATGATTTATGATCTTTACACAGGCGACGAGTGGACTGCTGAGAAAAACTATAATTACTAGGTCGAATTGCAGTTGTATATGCTATAATTACTAGGTCGAATTGCGGGTGTAAATGCTATAATTACTAGGTCGAATTGCGGGTGTAAATGCTATAATTACTAGGTCGATTTGCGGGTGTGTATGCTACACACGAATGCCGCCTATACCAGAGACTTGTTTGGATGATCGTCGAAATGGTGTAGTGGTTGACGCGTGCTGGCAAGGTAATGGGTGCCGTAAAGCGCGAATCATGGTTTGAATCTTCGTACGAAATAAAAATGACCTAATTAGCATGATAATTTGATTCCTATATAAAAATAAGCCAAGGAGAAAAAGGGACGAGGTTAGACAAGGTATAGAAACAAGACGATCACCTATGAATTAAAATACATGCGTAAGGGCTAGGAGTGAGGTTCCATAGCCAGAAATAAATTTTGAAAATTTGATGGTTTAAAAAGTTATAAAAAAAATAGACCCAGCATCATTTAGGAGATACGTTTAATTAAAAAGCAAGGGTGAATGCTGAGACCACGGACCTACCTAAAGAAGACAAAACAGTTGCAGAATCAGATCTTGAAAAGGCGGAAGTGCTAAATAACTTCTTGACCAATATATTTACAACAAAATATTCAGGAACTATACCAGTAATAGCTATACAACTACAGAGTCGTTCGATAATATTGTCATCATGGAGGAAAATATCTAGAAACATAAAAAAACAAAAACATAACCTGATTCATTTTAGAATTTCAAAGGAAGTTATGGAAATTGTATGTAAAATCCATTACCAGTTTCTTTAATCAATCATTTCAAGAGAACCTGACGTTTTGGGGAGGGTCAATATATCGCCCATTTATGAAAAAGGAGAGAGAAAAAACGAAGGCAAAAACCATTCAACCATTAACTTTAAGGCCTATAGTGTGCACAATGCTAGCGTTAATAACATGTGAGGTTATATTGTTGAACAGATGGAATGCAGTAATTTATTTTAAAAAAATGAAACTCACATAATTGTATATTAATTGATGCTTTGGTTGAGTTTCATCATACTGGGTTTATAATATTCTAAATATTTTATTTTAGTCTTCGTTCAAATTAAACGAGCTCTCCGCACAGACCTACTTGGTTCTCATCACAGTCCTACTTGGAAATCTGACCGACACCGAGAATAGTACATGTTTTGATGACCTTTCGAATTTCCAGTCCACTAATTTTAGCATCCTATCAGATAAAGCGTTACATTTTTACATTAGGGAGTTATCGTTAATAACGATATATTCAGAATGAGATGTGTCACTTTCAGACATATGAAAGTTATTTTTTTGATTGGTAAACCACAAGGGCAACATAACATGACGTCTTATTGGTGTCCATCATCTTTCCACTCACTCACCCTTTCAAATGGTTAGATTCTGACCAATGGAAATCCTCGTTACATTTAACAACTATTGCAATATTAATGATCATGGATTAAAGGCCAGATTTTCTTGTGAGACACAAAATAAAAGATCTGGTCTGATTCATAGACACAGAGGTAGTTTTGTCATTATACACTAGTTTGGCGTCCATTTATATGGAAAGATATAATTGCCTTTGAAATCGTTTGAAAATAGGCAACAAACATCTCCATAACAAATCAAACATATCAAGAAAGCTTAAAATTACTGGGTATTCCTTTGTTAATGTCCGGGCGGGAAAGGACAGACCTGCTTCAAGTTTACAAGATCATGAATGTGATAGAATGAATTAAGGACAAAACTAAAACTCAGATCAAGTGGTATTCAATCACTCACATCATTACTTCAAACATTAAATCAAGTAAAATATTTACTTGTATCAAAACTTACAGTATTACATCAACTGTGCTCTTCTAAAACATGGGGGGGGGGGGGGTAGGTGTCTGTATATCCAAGAAATATGTTCGAATAGTACTGTCGCATGGTCCATACACGTATTCATCCTATCTTTACAACCCTTTATCCACACCAGCTCTACATTGATTTTTTTTTTATTTATTATTCGTCCTATCTTTACAACCCTTTATCCACACCAGCTCTACATTGATTTTTTTTTTATTTATTATTCGTCCTATCTTTGCAGCCCTTGATCCAGATAAACTGGTGATGCCCAAAGTGGAGGTTCTTCCTCCTATGCCAAGTCCAGCGAACTCTCAGCCGCTCAAGGAGTTCATGTGCCTAACGTGGACATCCTCGGTCCAGGAAATGATGCAGAGAGAGGAGTGGACTCGGAGCCTTATCCAGTATAGTCAGCGAGTAGCCTTGACCGGGGGTCGATCGGTGCTTATGGCGGGGAATCTCAACTACCCCACTGACCAGCTGAGTACCATGATAAATTCCATGAACCAGCGTGCCGTAAAAAGCTTGTATGAACAGGTAACACCTGTCCTAGCTGAGCACGGGCTAGATCAACGTTCCCAGGTGAAGTACAAGGTGAAACCTAGCAAGAGCTTGCTGAAGATGAAGCTATACAACTGCAACTCCGCTAAACAAAATGTCCGAAGCGTCAATGAGTGTTTCGTAGCTTCTGAAGAGCTTGAGCTGAAAAACGCCTCTTTCTTTGATATGGAGACATACGCCAGCAGACAGATCACCATGGAAACTTGTTTGGAACGTGACAAATTTAAGACCAAAACTCGTACAGCCACAAAAATGACAGCATGCGACAATCCGCCTCGTCCACAAAACATTTGTCCCATCCAGGCTGAGTTGTATGTTCCTCAGAGACCACCAAGACACTCTGGTGGCTAGAGTTTCTTTATTATTATTATTATTATTATCATTAGAGTTTCTTTCAGTATTAGTATGCAAGCAGGTTTAAGTGGTGAAGGAGAACCAGAGTCCTACCACCAGCATCAGATGGTGGATCACAATAATAATAATAATAATAATGATAATAATAATAACAATAATAATAATTATAACAATAATAATAATAATAATGTTAACAACAATAATAATAATAACAGTAATGTGAACTTTGTATAGCGCCTAATCTTTAGCAGCTCTAAGCGTGTTACTACATTAGACAACACCTAAAATACATATATAATGATATGATCACAAAAAACAAACACCATGAAATTAGAAAGCAGAAAACATGCCAGGACTTGTAAGTAGGTGATTAAATATACAGGCCAGGAAGTAGGTAATTAAATAGAATACAGACCAGGAATTTCAATGAGGTGATTAAATAGAATATAGGCCAGGAATTTTAATTAGTCAATTAAATAGAATACAGGCCAAGATGTTGAAGGAAGTGATTAATTATGAAGATTGCACCAGAAACAGCATTCATGTTGTACTATGTTGAATGTCATGAATTATGGTTGATACAACATAAATAAAGCTGACAGTGGGTACAAATTTTTTACTTTGAAAAACCCAGTAGATAACTTTGACATAAACAGTCAGCATGGATTTCAGAAATGTTCCTTGAACCAAGAATAAAAACTTACAAATTAATGTTTGTAATTAGTTACCCAATTAAAAGTGGTTTACCCACTGTAAATGATTACCCACTGCAAATGATTACCCCCCCCCACCAAGTGGTAGTAGACCATTTCTCTCTTGCATCCACCTTCAGCCATATCAAGTGGGTACTAACTCATTTGTGTAATTAATCTGCGAGTTGCATATTTTATTTCAATATAGTAAAAAGTAAAAAAAAGTGGTAATAATGAGTAGTAATCAGTAAAAGCATATCAGTTCATATATTGCTATCATATGGTTCATATATTGCTATCATATGGTTCACATATTGCTATCATATGGTTCATATATTGCTATCATATGGTTCACATATTTACCTGATGACTTAGCTAGGTTAGGTTATAAATTATACATCATTTTGTCCAGAGCAAAGTATTCTTACAGAATTATTATTTTCTTAATTCTCTATAAATATGTAACCTTCTGCAAGGTCATCACTAATAATAAAAAAATGATTAATTTCTTTTGAATGCACAGCAATTATTGCTAATGTCCACCATATTTTCCTTGACTTCAGTTTAAGGTAGTCAATAAATCTTAAAGATGAATACTGATGTTTGTAAAATTGCATATTTCTTTAAGTATGGCATATGATTTTATATCTGGTTAACAATTCCAATTTTCAACAAGCTAAAAGGATTGACTACCAGTATTTTCTACTAATGATAATTTTCTTGAAAATTCTTGTTCTGAGCTCTTTTGCAATAAAATTTTTGTTTTAATTCAAAGCTTCTCAGATTTGTTGCTTTTTTAGTAAACTTTTCTTACAGTTAAAAAACACACTGTATTGATGAAAGTTCATTAATATCAGGTTTCTATTCATGGTAGAATCATTCATGACACTTGGTGAGGAGATGCTTCTTTATAAGTACTGAATGCTTGTCACAAAGATAGGTTAATGTGAGTGAAGCAGACTTCAAGCTTTGTTGACTTGGAATCTAAAACTCTGATTCTACTTTCCCCAGAATCATCCAACCGTATCATCATATAAAAGGTCATTGTTACCCACATTTCACAATTTCCTGGCTGAAGATAATTTTTACATTTACAACATGTCCTCAGTGGTCTTTTGTCTACTAAAAATAGTGTTATATCTGGAATCATGCAACTTTTGTCTACTAAAAATAGTGTTATATCTGGAATCCTGCAACTTTTGTCTACTAAAAATAGTGTTATATCTGGAATCATGCAACTTTTGTCTACTAAAAATAGTGTTATATCTGGAATCATGCAACTTTTGAGGGGATACTGTTATGATTCTATGGTTTTAAACTAAGTAACAGAAAGGAGCCAAACAAGCAAATTTAGTAAAATCAACAAATAAATTTCTCTTAGTTACAAAGTATTATACTAAACATTTAAAAGGAACTTACAGAATTGTGAAATAAATCCCAAATAATCCTAAAAGTTCTATCACATGTCCAAAAGTATAAAGTGTTCCAAATGAATTCCAATTTTAATGTGTTAATATTCCAAGAGTCTTGGATAGGTTGATGTACTGACAATCTTGATGTATCACAATGCTATAACACAGAATGTCCTTGAAAGAATTCACAATATTCTCAAAATAGTCCAAAAAAGGTTAATGAGCACTTCGTAATTCCTATGAAATGTATTTAAACAAATGATTCCTCTCAAAGTATATTAAACACAACATAACATAATTCTACAGACTTTACTTAATGGAGGAATGAAAAATTTTGTTTACCTCAACCTTATACAAAAACCAAAGACAAATTAGGTCAAAAGTTCCCTTCCAGAACATTCTATGTTTGTAACTAAGGCTTTACCTTGAACTCAAATAAGTAAACAACTTTAGTAAAATGATAAAAGTCAGGAAGGCCATAACTACTCAACCCTCAATCACAGACAAAGGTCAAGCACACAAATAAATATACACATCTTGATGAGTACTACACCTGCATCTTAAAAGTAAGTCTCTGATTTTGGTTCTATTTGATGTTCTGATTGTTCATACTTTAATCCAGTGGTTCCAAACTCTCAGCACATGAGGACATTCTGGAAAGTTATGGAGGGCCACCTTGATTTTCTTCACGTGGCAAAACTTATCAGAATGTGGAAACGGGGTCATTAGGCTCAGATAAACTATATTTTACGGTTGTGGCCAAAAAAGGTTCAGAACCACTGTTCTATTCAATAGACTAGACAATCTTATAATCTCTCTTAGTACAATACCAATATCTAAAAGGTCATTGTGACCTCTGTTTCATATTTTATGGTATTACAACTCTTTGGTCTTAAGTAACAGAATAGATGAGAAGCAACTAGCTTTGTGAAATTAAACATATAATTTATTTCACTAGAAAACAAAGTGAAAATTTAGAAAGAACTTATAGTGTTACAAATTAGTTCCCAAATAATCATAGAATTTCTAACACAAGTCCTAATGATTAAAGTTCTGAATAAACTTTAGTGGTATTTCAAAATAAATCCAATGTTGTTAGTGTTGATGTGCCAGCAGTGGCCTGTGTCATATTGATGTGCCAGCAGACTTTTGTTGGATCATAATAATACAATCCAAGAATATATCCTTATTGAAAATGTCACTATAAATCCAAGTCTCTATTTCCAAGAATGTTATTTTTAAGCACTTTGTATTTCCAGAGATTAATAACTTTAATTAAATAATTTGAATAAATAAATTCCAGTCTAAACAAAATACTGGACACAACAAAAATAAAATCGATTCTACTCAGATCTTACAGCATGAATGACTGATTTCTAGATAAACAATATTACATAGTCCTCTACTTGACCTCAGGTCACAATTAGCACTTTCTAAAAAAGAGAACTATTACTTGACTGAAAATTTAATTCTGGGAGGTGCCATATGTTTACAAGATAAAATCTTAGCTATAATTAGTAGGCCTGTTACTAAAATTTATAATATAAAATGTGATAAAAAACAACAGGTAGACCAGGCATTTCATGGGGAATTTCCAATGTTCTCAACTCAGATCGAGATCAACATGTTGTTTACAAAACCAAAATCAATGATTCAGGTCAGGTAGAAAGTGAACATCATTTAGGACAAGGTCAAGTCGATTATACAATTATCCATAGCATATAATGGATAAAAAAATAACAAACAATGCTAGACCTATATACATCTGAGTCTACAAAGAAGGCCCTTTCTGAACATTGCTGAAAGACGCTGGAATAAATGTTCAATGCTAAACTTTTCATATAAATGACTATAATATCATGCTGTGATCGGCTACTTTTAGTAGCTTAACTGTATATTATACAGTGAATAAGTATAGGAATTAGATAAGTGGACAGCACACTCCATGCTTTTCATGTGAGGTCTATCTGTAGCAGCTATTCAAGCTAATTATTGTTGAATGACCTTGTTTTTGTACCGCTGACTGTCACTCCAAGGTTAGAAACCTCTGTGAGGTTCATCCAGGAAATCTGGCTTAATGGGGTGGACAGCGATATATAGGTTGTAAAGTTTTAAACAATGATTTAAAACAAGAGTCACTTGAAGGGCTGAAGCTCTACTGGCTAAAGTGATTTCCAAAAATTCAAGATGAGACCATTTCTTCCTTTCAATTGCACATTGTTGAAAAAAATCTTTGATATTCTTCAGCATTATGATGGACATATTAGATGTCAACTTCACACTATTTTCATTTAGGGCCAACAGAGCATCATAAGAAATCTTCTGGTGGAAACCACATATTGATATGACTTTCCTTTGTGGAGAAGAAATGAAAACAAGATTTTCAATAAGGATACCATGGTGGCCATATTTAATACCATATTGGCATCATTTCTATTTAGCGCAGTGGTCCCTCCCTTATAAGACCACCCATTCTGCACCATGAAAATGACCTTAGAAAAGGGATATCCTTTCCAGACTGTGGGGGTGGGTGGTGTGTGCTATATTTGTAAGAAGTGTATATATGTATATAAAGTTAAGAAAGCTACAAGCACCATTAGAACATTTAATATCTTGATTTAAAATTATCAACAGGTTCTTGTCCTTAATTCCAAGTGAACATGCATTAATAGTTCTGGCAAGGAGGCCATATAGGAGAGGGACCACTGTACTAACAAGACATGATAAGATGAAAGCACAGCGTACTTGACATAATAAGTTGTTAGTTAAAGCCCATGTTGATAAGCCAACCATTCAGAAAGTGTAATGATAAAAATATTTTCAAGATGGCTGCTTTTGTAGCCAAACATCTGAATGACACTATTTTCATTTTGGACATCATGTGAAGTGTAAAAAACCAATATACCAATTTGGTGAAAAAAATATTTTCTTACCTATTTGAATTTAACTTTTTCTCAGGCTATGTCAAAGTTTACTCATGTACTATATTTGACTATGTCAAAGTATACCCATGTACTATGTTTGACTATTATCAAAGTATACCCATGTGCTGTATTTCACTATGTCAAAGTATACCCGTATACTATGTTTGACTATGTCAAAGTATACCCATGCACTCTATTTTACTATGTCAAAGTAAAGCCATGTGCTATGTTTGAATATGTCAATGTATACTCATATGCTCTCTTTGACTATGTCAAAGTATAACCCTGTGCTATGTTTGAATATGTCAAAGTATATCCATGCACTCTATTTTACTATGTCAAAGTATAGCCATGTGCTATATTTGACTATGTCAAAGTATAGCCATGTGCTATGTTTGACTACGTCAAAGTATATCCATGCACTCTATTTTACTATGTCAAAGTATAGCCATGTGCTATATTTGACTATGTCAAAGTATAGCCATGTGCTATGTTTGACTATGTCAAAGTATATCCATGCACTCTATTTGACAATGTCAAAGTATACCCATGTGCTCTATTTGCCTATGTCAAAGTATACCCATGTACTATATTTGACTATGTCAAAGTATACCCATGTGCTCTATTTGACTATGTCAAAGTATACCCATGTACTATATTTGACTATGTCAAAGTATAGCAATGTGCTATCTTTGACTATGTCAAAGTATACCCATGTACTGTTTTACTATGTCAAAGTATACCCATGTGCTATATTTGACTATGTCAAAGTATACCCATGTGCTATGTTTCACTATTATCAAAGTATACCCATGTGCTATATACTCATATGCTCTCTTTGACTATGTCAAAGTATAGCCCTGTGCTATATTTGAATATGTCAAAGTATATCCATGTGCTATGTTTGACTATGTCAAAGTATACCCATGTGCTTTGTGGACCATGTCAATTTATACCCATGTACTATGTTTTACAATATTTATAATTCAAACTGGCAGCATTCAAGATAATCACCAGTTATGTCCAAAAACTGGAGTTGATAATCTATTTATATTTGTGTGTTATTGTGGTCATAAGTCAGTATAGCTAAACATCCAAGTCATGACCTTTGACCTTAAAATTAGTGTCAAAATCCTGACAATCAACTTGTACATTGGAATGCAAATAAATACAAAGCCTGGTCAAAATTCACCTGTATATAAGCAACTCACTGTCATAAGCTCAGAGATGTACAAAACTGCAACAGTGACCTTTGCCTTGATTCTAAGGTCAATTAGATCTGGTTTTCAAAAATCCTTCCCAAAAGTTGGGGGTCAGATCATTACCATTTTCCATCAGAAATAGTTAAATATTGCACATTTTAATGAAAAACTCATCAGTCTTGCATGAGCAGTAGCCATCACAAGATTTTCAGGATGGCCACTGGTGCCATTAATTGTGTGAACCTTTTGAACAAATCCCACAGGACCAGTAACATCAAAATACCAGTGGTCCTGCCCATATCAACTGGTCCTGTATTTCATCATCTAAGACAGAATGTAGTCAATGATACAATGGTAAATTCAGGTAGACATGAATATCAGATTTTAGTAAGGTTATTGAAATACTGAAATTGGGAACATGGAGTCAAACACATAAAAAGATATTTATATAATATATTAACTTTATTATATTTGATAAAACAGAGCACAAAATGGCCACTATTTATTGATCAGGAAAATGGTGCATACTGTCTAGCTGATCCATGTCCAATCGTGACTCATACAGAGGCTGGTCATTAGAATCTAAGCAGTGATGACCAGATGACCAGTCTGAATTTTGGTCTGAATAAGAATCAGCATCCTCATCCATTGAATTCCATCAATGACAGTGTTAGAACTAGACCCAGCCTCCAAAGCTGTGTCTGGTATTCAGTGTACAGATGGTCAGGAAATTTGGTCTGCAGAAGGTGAGTTCCAGCAGCTGGAAATAGAACCGGATCAAATGCATCCACATCAGTAGAATGCAGCTGAACATTTCTAGTTTGTTGAGATAATGCATGGCATCCATGCCTGTAGCTCAGTGAATTTTAACCCAATGTCTTGAAGTGTAAATAAATTTACCTAATTAAAACACCATCTACATCATCAAGTTTTCTTAAAACTAATTTACATTTTTACTTATTGTATGTTTGTGATGATCTGTCTAACAAGTAGACCATTTTTGTTTGCCTGTGGCACACAACAGCTACCCAACTGCTTTGTCCAGTATCATAAATGAACTCTTCCAAAACTCTGAGGGTTGTACACAGGCCACTATCATACAGGATATACAGAGTGAATCATGTTGGCCCATATGTTGATACAAATCATTTTAAAGAAATTTGGTAACTTTAGCTACATTATAAGAGGCTTACATAAAAACTTCTGACAGTGTCATATTTTTTTCTGAATTATACTGTTTGGTTTTTAGCCTCATTAAGCATCCAGGCATCCAAACTATTCCACACACTTATGTCGGGAACTGTAAATAAGGTGTGGCATCAGACATCACACTGATGTAGAACAGTGCTTATTTTGAGCTACAAGCGTCTAGGTCATAGATCAAAGGCATCTTCTCAAATCACCCAGATTTAAGATTAGTCATAAAAAACAATTCACAATTATTTATTTTTAACTTGGTTTTTAATATTTCTTTTAACAGCATACAAAATATAAATACTGTAGATTAAATTTACTTGATGTCTAAAATCCAGGCAGGCCAGATACTCATTTATTTTCATTGCCCCATGCTGGTGCCATGTTCTATGTCATTTACACCATGTTCATTTAGATCCATCTGCATATTGCTATAAAAGCATCGTTGCGAATATCTTCTACTTAAGATAAATAGCCACATAAAGATGTTCAAGAACATCAATTTCATATAGATAAAATTATATATTTCAAGAAAGATTTTTTTAAATGTTGGTATAGTCATCTGTTCTTTAAGTTTACAATCTCCCGTCAATATGATTATATGCTCAACAGGAAGCCATATACAGATTTTGAAGATGACAACCATAGCTGCCATATTGTATGTCCTCGGGGCACCATTTTCATTTAGGATGACAAACTAGACATGATAAGAAGTCTTCTAGTGAAAACCCTAAGCAGATAGGATCATCAATTCAGGAAAAGTAGCAAGAGCTAGTTTTCAAAATGGCCATAATGGACAAACTAGACATGATAAGTCTTCTTGTGAAAAAAGCAGCATAGCAACTGCCCAGCAATCCCCACAACTGTGGTGGAAGGGACCCAGGACCAGTGCAAGCCCAAAATTCCCATCAAACAATTTTTTGTTTTACTGGGAGGGGCCCATAATTAAATTTTGGGGGAGTGGATGGTGGCAGCCATGAATTTCTTGCTACTGTGGCACTCTACTTTTGTGTTTTGTATAGGGTTAGAATTCTAAAGAAAAATATTTCCCAGGTTTTTATCACTGATTATACACGTTAGTTAAAAAAGACCTTGTACGTCTTAGGTACTTGTACAAGAACTTTTAATTCCCTTTATTTTGGTGTATGATTGATGGGTGTAATATGGGTTATAGTGATACAGCTTGGCCACACTTCAGATGTGTACCTTCACTTATTGGACTTCAGAGGAAATTGTAAAAAGAAAGCCAATACCTTTTCTTAAATGTTTTATATATTTGGTAATTCATTCATTGCACTTTCAGAAGCTGGTATTGTCTATTCTGGCAAAATTTATTTTTTCTATTTTGATAACTGCTAAAGAATAGTATACTTTAGGCTAATTTGGACTGATCTATTGATCACATAGTAGAAGTCATTTTGTGTGTTTAGATCATGTACAATTTCCACAAGTACAATATCCAAAGAAGTTTCAAAAACAGTACATGAAAGAAACAGTGAAGTATGCCAACATTCTCTCCACTGTTGCAAATGCAAACAACTTCACCTTACAGCTGTCAGTCTCAAAAGTTCATAATATCTGTATTTCTAGGTTACTGCATTTGTATGGGAAAATATGAATGAGTTTTTCGAATGGAACTACTGCACGACCTTGGCAGTAAACTTTTAATTATATGCTAATTTTTTTATTCTATCTAATGCTTAATTATATTAACAAAATACACTACACGAAACAAAGTAACTGAATGAATGCAGCATTCAAAACTAAATACATAAGCGCATATTCATCATTACACAACGACAACATTATTACTTTGTACTTAACTCCATCCAGATAAATTTGAACTTAGTCATGCGCTCGACATAACTTTCGAAAGAAAATGGAGTGTCTAGTTAATACTGAAATTTGGAGTCATATTGTGAATGAATGTGCATCTGATCTGGAATGAATAGATTTTGGTATTTTTTTTATTCTACACAATTTCGTGATCATGGACTGGATTTATATGTCACAATTCCGTATGAAATACATGGGACTGAAGAAGTGAGGGAGAAGTGTGTTGACATCTACAAATGTGTTTCTGTTTCTGTCACTGAATGTTTGAAATCATAATGTGGGAAAAATATGAAGTCTTTCAATTGCAATTATCAAAAAGATGCTATGGAATTTAATGCTTATTTCATTTTGAGTGCAGTAATGAGGATGTAACTGCACTTATCATCAAAATTACAGTACAATTTCGAAATGTGTAATCAAGATTTAGAACCTATGACATGGCTCATGTAATTCGGATTTGCAGAACTAAGAAATTTTCAAAGTACATTTTGAGGAAATTCAGGATGTAAAACTGTAAGTATATTTTTTTGCCATTCTTATCACCAGCTAAAGAAGACAGTATATGACTTATCACTTGTATGTTATTTGTATGGACCCTTTCCTGCGTCTGTTGTATACTTTAGCTAGCCTAAATCAAAAACATTCTTTCAACAAAGTTAACGTGGAATGTGCCAAAGCAGCTGGTATGTGGTAGTCTCTTTTAGTTCATTCAGAAACAAATTTAAACAACCACAATGTAAAGCACCTCTTACATTATTTGTTTACAAATCAAAAGTGCTAGTGTCTGCATCCATTGTTTGTTTACAATAGAAAGTAGTTCCTTTATGCACATGAATGCAATATGTGTATTTGCTCACGAGTTCAGTATCGGGTAACACTGAATGATTCTGACAATGTAAAGTTATCGGAGAAAAAAATTGGCATATAATAAATCAGATATTTGCTACTGGGATAAGCCCCATGTCATTATAACTTTTAGATCCAGAATAGCAAGATTTTCAAGCAGACATAGTACTTAGTTTTGTGGTGAAGACCCCTTGCTGATATGAAAACCCCATGCTGATGTGAAAACCCCATTCTGATATGAAAACCCCATTCTGATGTGAAAATCCATGCTGATATGAAAACCCCATGCTGATGTGAAAACCCCATTGCTGATGTGAAAACCCCATGCTGATGTGAAAAACCCATGCTGATGTGAAAACCCCATGCTGTTATGAAAACCCATGCTGATATGAAAACCCCATGCTGATGTGAAAACCCCATGCTTATATGAAAGCCCCATTCTGATATGAAAACCCTTGTGAAAACCCCATGCTAATATGAAAACCCCATGCTGATGTGAAAAACCCATGCTGATGTGAAAACCCCATGCTGTTATGAAAACCCAATGCTGATATGAAAATCCCATGCTGATGCGAAAACCCATACTGACGTGAAAACCCCATGCTGATGTGAAAGCCCATGCTGATGTGAAAACCCCATGCTGATGTGAAAACCCCACATTTATATGAAAACCCCATTCTGATGTGAAAACCCCATGCTGATGTGAAAAACCCATGCTGATGTGAAAACCCCATGCTGATATGAAAATCCCCATGCTGATGTGAAAACCCCATGCCGTTATGAAAACCCCATGTTGGTATGAAAACCCCATGCTGATGTGAAAACCCCATGCTGATGCAAAAATCCCTTGCTGATATGAAAACCCCATGCTGTTATTAAAACCCCATGCTGATGTGAAAACCCCATGATGTTATGAAAATCCCATGCTGATATGAAAACCCCATGCTGATGTGAAAACCCTATCTGTTATGAAAACCCCATGATGTTATGAAAAACCCAGGCTGATATGAAAACTCCATGCTAATGTGAAAACCCCATGCAAAGCCCATGCTGATGTGAAAAGCCCATTCTGATATGAAAACCACAGACTGATAGGAAAAACCCCATGTTGATATGAAAACCCCATGTTGATATGAAAACCCATGCTGTTATGAAAACCCCATGCTGTTATGAAACCCCATGCTGTTATGAAAACCCATGCTGTTATGATTTTCCATTCAGTAGAGGCAGTGGTAAAAACATTTTCAAGAAGACTGCAGTGGTGGCCATGTTGTATGTTTGGTCAGATTCTGTTTTTAAAGGACCAATTAGATGTAATAAAGAAGTCTTCCAGTTAAAACCTCATGTGTATACATTTATAACCATAGTCATTTTTTTTAAATGGCTGCTGTAGTGGCCATATTGGATGGCCAAATAGGACCATTTTTATTTAGTATTATGCATATTTAATTTGTAGTGTGTATTGTCCATGATTATATGCTGTGCATAACTAATTTGTATTGTGTATTGTCCTTTGTCCATGATTATATGCTATGCATAACTAGTTTGTATTGTGTATTGTCCTTTGTCCATGATTATATGCTATGCATAATTAATTTTTAGTGTGTATTGTCCTTTGTCCATGATTATGTTATGCATAACTAGTTTGCATTGTGTATTGTCCTTTGTCCATGATTATATGCTATGCATAATTAATTTGTATTGTGTATTGTCCTTTGTCCATGATTATATGCTATGCATAACTAGTTTGTATTGTGTATTGTCCTTTGTCCATGATTATATGCTATGCATAATTAATTTGTATTGTGTATTGTCCTTTGTCCATGATTATATGCTATGCATAACTAGTTTGTATTGTGTATTGTCCTTTGTCCATGATTATATGCTATGCATAATTAATTTGTAGTGTGTATTGTCCTTTGTCCATGATTATATGCTATGCATAATTAATTTGTAGTGTGTATTGTCCTTTGTCCATGATTATATGCTAAGCATAACTAGTTTGTATTGTGTATTGTCCTTTGTCCATGATTATATGCTATGCATAATTAATTTGTAGTGTGTATTGTCCTTTGTCCATGATTATATGCTATGCATATTTAATTTGTAGTGTGTATTGTCCTTTGTCCATGATTATATGCTATGCATAATTAGTTTGTATTGTGATTGAACTTTGTCCAAAACTGGTACAAGTATGAGCATACCTGACTTTGTTTACATAAACAACATATATCATAACTAATTTTTGTTTATGATTGTAGAATATACAGTATATATGAATAAATATTACTTGTATGCAAACAAGTTTTGTGGGAGTTGAATTCAGTATTCCAAATGGGAATTCCTGGTATACAGTACTTGCTGCTTGTCATGTTTTTTTCCTTAAGTTTAAATAATAGACTTGATATCATTGACAACTTAGAATGTTCTATAAATGAACTTTTGACCCTTATCCTTGTCCCCATCCTGTGACTTAGGGTTTTTTATGAGATGGAATCATTTGTTTTTACTTAAGTTTTAATATGAGAGGATTTATTTACTTATATTGTTCATTGGAATTACAAAGTATCCATTAATACTTTCAGAGTAAATCACTATTTTGGGTTGGTTCATCAGTACATTCAAGATTGAAATTCATTCAGAACACCACTGGCATTCATTAGGAATATTCATTACTTTTGGACTTGTGATAGAACCTTTAGAACTATTTGGTATTTTGCAATACTGTAAGTTCTTTTTAAATTTCACTTTGTATTCTATAGAAATAAATATTTTATGAATTTTACAAAGCTTGTGTTGGTTTTCACTCTTTTCTTTTACATAGTTAAAGACCTTAGAGAAAATTGCAGCTAATCTAAAGAGATTCCAATTTCTCTAAAATATTTCAAGAAAACTAGTTTTTGAATTTTAAATTCACTCTTTTTAAATTTTCTAAGTCCCAAGTATTATTTCACAATCTTTAGTGAAACCAACAAGCTTTCACAATGCCAGAAAATATGATCTCTGAGGCAAACCTTCTTTAACAAAGCAAGAAATAACTAATATTTTGGTCTAATAATTGGTGGAAAAGAATTTTGGGAAAATAGTGCTTTGCAGTTTGATTTGTATGTCTCTATTTGACATGCAAGTAATTAAATTGAAATTAAAACACAGGATGGAAATAGAATTAAGAAACTTCAGCTTCTGAAAGAGAAAGAATAGACAAATCAGACTACAGAAAGAAGAAAGATAAGTGTAGTTGCAGAAAGAGGAAAAAAGAGAACCAGAGACAAATATAGCTACAGAAAGAAGAATGAGAAATACAGTTGCAGAAGTGGAAAGAGAGAGACAATTGCAACTGAAGAAAAGGAAAGAGACAATTGCACTTGCAAAAATAGGAAAGAGAGAGAGAAAGAAAAAGAGAAGACAGGTTAATGCAAATGCAATGTGAAAAGAATGAGAGGGAAATATATAGATGCAGAGACAAAAGATAAGTAAATACTAATGTGGAGAAAAAGAGAAAAGGAACAAAGCAAATTTAAATTTCGATTAAAAGAATTAGAACTGGCAATTGGACTCCCCCATTTACACACTAGTTTTTGATCTTATCATAAATATTAGGTTAGTACCCTCTTTTAAAGAAAAAGTAGATAAATATTTTCCTTAATCTGAAAAAATTGCTAAAAATTTGAAATGGCCAAGAGAGTATTGGGCTCTATTATTACAAAGCGTATTTATTGGCCAAGCTTGTTAAATCTCTACTTCACTGCCAGTACAACAAAGTGCTGATTATGATCTGGTTAAGGAATATATCTTCAAGGGTTATGAGTTGGTGGTACCTGACTCATATCGACAAAGGTTTAGGAAATGTAAAAAAGAAACTGGACAGACCCATGTCGAATTTGCAAGAGAAAAAGAACAATTATTTGAGAGGTGGTTCTCAGCCAAGAAGGTCGGTCAAGAGTACAATAACCTTAGACAGATCATATCAATTTAAGAGTTCACAAAGTGCATCCACAGTGATTTTAAGACCTACTTTGTTGAGCAAAAGGTCAAATTTTTAGAAAATGCTGCTCGTACAGCTGACGAGTATTCCTTAGCTCAAAGTTTCTTTTGTCAGTAAATCTTTCACACAGCAGTGTATTGGTAAAAAGCTATTTCAGTCTGATATGAGCACTTCCAAATCTCAAACTGGCACAACTTTTAGGAACTAAGTTTTTGAAAAGACTGATCAGAAATCCTTATCTTTTCCTACATACACCTGTTGCAAGAAAGCACACATTATTTCTGATTGCTACAAATTGAAATTTAAGAACCAGAATAAAGACAGCTATTCTTATTTCTAAGAAGTCAAGGACACAGGAACAATCCATGATGTGTGGTTTGTCATCAATGCAGTTCAGTGCCAGACAACAACAGCATATGTACACACCTGTATGGGGTCACAGTTGTCAGTCATCATTTATAAAGAGCACTTTTTGTCAGTTTTAATATGTGACAAAGAATGACAAAAATCACTGCATTAAGAATTTCCCATTTTTGTGTGTACTTATGTACATGCATCAGGAATAATTTGGTGGTACATGTATTTCAAAATCAAATTATGAGTACTGGTGAAAAATGCTGAGAGAGAATAGGAATCAAGCAAACTATAGTAGCAATGTCTTCATTGGCCAAACTATTTCACATGAGGAAAACTTCTAATGATACTCCCAAGTTTAAAATAACGTTCCAAATTCCAGGTACGTTTTTAGGAATATACAATCACGCAATAATAAAAAATATCAACGTTATTACAGGATATTTGGACTTTATTAAATTACAATTAATTATATTAAAAAAATGTCTGATTAGCAATATGTGATTACTTAAGAATCTACAATAAATTAGAGATAATAACTTTTCACTCAAAACTTTGTTCATCTTTTAACAGATTCAGAGATTCTTGGACTTTTCCCAATGGCCTTAGGGAAACCTCACTAGCAACACATAAAACTGTGCCATCCAATAAATTCCAATAAAAAACCAATCAATACAATCAATTACAGAAAGTGGCTGTCGTTCAACAATTCAGTATTTGTAATTTATAGGCGATAACCATACACATTAAATGAGGCATTTCAATGAAGGTAAAATCTGATAATACAAATGTCATTTATCATTCTTTTCATGTTTGGATTTTTTCTTGCTTTTATTTTTTTTACAGTTGTGATTAGTTTTAGACCCTTTGCTGCCATTTCCTCTAGGTAAATCAAAAGACATCTCACTGATATAGTCTTTACTTCCCTTGTGTCTTTCTTTTGATTTCACCTTCTTCCTTTTTCTTTTTCTGCCTTTAATTGTTATTTCTTTACTCACTGTTGTAGTTGTTTGTTTTTTGGTTCTATCACTTAGGGCATAATCATTTTGTGATAAACTTTCCTCCAGATGATTATCAAACTGAAGACCTGGCCCACTATCTTCTGCCAATCTGGAGTTTAGTCCATTGTTAGATTTCTCATGTTTGCTTTTTCTACTGTCTTCTACTAATCTGGGGTTCTCATGTTTGCTTTTTCTGTTTTCAACATGGTTCTGATCCATCGGATCATCCTGTAAATCCATAACCTCCACATTTTTCTTGTCTTTACTTTTGTCTCCTCTTTTAGAATCTTCGAAATTTTGCTTTTGATTAATACGATTGTCCTTTGCCTTACCATAAGTACTGACAACCTCATCTTGGACTGCATCTCCCCATCTTGATCCTGACCTATCGTCATGCACTGCCCTAACATTAGGAGAATTTGTAATTTCTTCTTTCTTTACTTCTATGTGAAGCTTGCTTCTAGGCTCTCTTTTGTCATCACTGTCCCATTTTGATGGTATTTGTAGGGTAGGTGCCCCACTTTGCCCCACTTCTTGCTTTTGTGAAGTTCTTTGGTATGATTCAGAAGAATTATATTTTTTACTGAATGAAGACCTCTCATGTTTGTAAGGATGCTGTCTGGTGTCAAATTTGTGATGACTTTTCTCTTTGAATTGATCCATTTGTTTCCTGGCCTGGCGCTCAGCATCCCGCAGAGTGCTCACAAGCATGTTAGTCAGAAATCTTTTGTTGGCTGGAGGAATAGAAGGTTTCTGCCTGAAAAATATGTTCCTCATGTGGACATTATAAATGAAATTAATTTAAATGCAAAATCTTAAGTTGATCTGACAACAAGACATACATATTTACTGATCTAAACACTAAATGAAAATGTATAATATACTGACAAGGCCTACATATATAATGAACTCAACTGATACAGACAAGGTCTACATGCATAATGAACTGACAAGGCCTACATGTATAATGAACTGAACTGATACTGACAAAACCTACATGCATAATGAACTGACAAGGCCTACATGTATAATGAACTCAACTGATACAGACACGGTCTACATGCATAATGAACTGACAAGGCCTACATGTATAATGAACTGAACTGATACTGACAAAACCTACATGCATAATAAACTGATAAGACCTGTATGTATAATCATTTGACAACACCCACATGTAAAATGAACTGACAAGACTTACATGACTTGTATAATGATCAGACAAGCATGCAAGTCTTATGGTCTCACAAAACCTACATGTATAATGATCTAACAAGACCTACATGTACAATGAACTGACAAGAAACGTGTATAATATGACAGGACCCATGTGCATAATGATCTGACAAAACCTGCATGTATAATGACTTGACTAGACCCACATCATCATGTATAATGATCTGACAAGACCTACATGTATAATTATCTGACAAGACTTACATGTATAATGCTCTGACAAAGCCTACAAGTATTATGATCTTACAAGACATACATGTATAAGGAATTGACAAGACCTATATGCATAACATGATGTGACAACAGGATCTACATTCATAATGATCTGACAAGACCTACACATATAATGATCTGACAAGACCTACATGTACAATGATCTGACAAGACCTACACATATAATGATCTGACAAGACCTACACATGTAATGATCTGACACGACCTACATGTACAATGATCTGACAAGACCTACAAATATAATGATCTGACAAGACCTACACATATAATGATCTGACAAGACCTACACATGTAATGATCTGACACGACCTACATGTACAATGATCTGACAAGACCTACAAATATAATGATCTGACAAGACCTACAAATATAATGATCTGACAAGACCTACACGTACAATGATCTGACAAGACCTACACATATAATGATCTGACAAGACCTACACATATAATGATCTGACATGACCTACATGTATAATGACTTGACAAGATCTACATGTATAATGATCTGACAAGACCTACATGTATAATTATCTGACAAGACCTACATGTATAATGATCTGACAAGACCTACATGTATAATTATCTGACAAGACCTACATGTATAATGACTTGACAAGATCTACATGTATAATGAGCTGACAAGACCTACATGTATACTGATCTGACAAGACCTACATGTATAATGATCTGACAAGACCTACACATATAATTATCTGACAAGACATACATGTATAATGAGCTAACAAGACCTACACGTATAATGACTTGACAAGATCTACACATATAATTATCTAACAAGACATACATGTATAATGATCTAACAAGACCTACACGTATAATGAGCTGACAAGACCTACATGTATACTGATCTGACAAGACCTACATGTATAATTATTTGACAAGACCTACATGTATAATTATCTGACAAGATATACAGGTAAAATGATCTGAAAAGACCTACACATATAATGACTTGACAAGACCTACATGTATAATGATCTAACAACAAGACCTACATGTATAATGATCTAACAACAAGACCTATGTTTATATTTTATGTATACTCATATTGTGTGTAAATTTTATGATTATAAATTATAAGGGTCATTTAGTAGGCAAACTATTAAATACAGGGTTCTCAATAGATTTCAAAAGTGAAGAGTCCGTTAACCCTTGACTCCAAAATCTTAAGAGTCAAAATAAAAAATCTCAAGAGTCAAAACTGAAATCTCGAGAGTAAATTTGTTTGAACAGTCATAAGCCCATAGCTGTGATTCCTCGTTATTGGTGGAAAATGTTGTTAAAGATTTCTTGCCTCATACTGAATTAAAGTGTTTCTTTTTCTATGTGTTACTGTGTGAATATTTTGTATATGAAACAGACAGTGGATTATTTTATACTTAATGATATTTACAACTTCTGAACATAATCTATGTTGATTGGATCAAATCATTTTATATGCAAACATATAGCCATACAACCAGGAAGGTTATATATCAAATCATTTTATATGCAAACATTTACCCATACAACTAGGAAAGTTATATATCAAATCATTTTATATGCAAACATATACCCATACAACTAGGAAAGTTATATATCAAATCATTTTATATGCAAACATATACCCATACAACTAGGAAGGTTATATATCAAATCATTTTATATGCAAACATATACCCATACAACTAGGAAAGTTATATATCAAATCATTTTATATGCAAACATATACCCATACAACTAGGAAAGTTATATATCAAATCATTTTATATGCAAACATATACCCATACAACTAGGAAAGTTATATATCATTGAGATATCAAGGATGTACATCACAGAACTGTCAGTTCACTTTTCCATTTGTTCTTAAATTTTCTAGTGAATTTCAGAGACGGACTCTCCTTCTCCTCAGAACTGACACTATTTTTCTGTTTCTTTGGAGTCTGTGGGTCAGAAAATTCAAAGAAATTATACTTTGCACCATTGTGATTTTAAAGTTCAGATGTATGCACTGAGTGTTATTTCCATTCAATTTTTTCTGAATGATCCATTAATTAAAATGCTTGAGGTTTTAAACATTTTACCGACTAAAACAAATTAATCCCCAATAAAATATAATCCCACGCTTAAAACTGTCTCCACGAGAAGCCATATATTCCAGTCTTGTCTAACTGATTATAATTTAAAGCACAGTCAAAGAAACGCCAATATTTTTTTTTCAGAAATGAATCCAGTGAAGTTTTAAATGATTCCAAAGTTATAAACATTATGCTCCGGCCCAAATATATGTGCATCAAAAACAGGCTCAAGTCGGCATGTCCGCATGTAAAAAAATGGGTCATATTTAAATTCTATGCATCAAAACCCAAGGGACGTGTCTATTGAAAACCACAAAATAGCCAAGTTCGTCCATTTTGGGTTTGTAATTTGGGTTGAGTCATTCATTTAGAAAGCATGTTTACTAAGTAATTCTATGCTCAACCTGAATTCTGATTTGTTGGCTGCTAGAATCTCAGTGAAAGACCTTGTTTACGTGTTAGATTGATCTAGAATTGAACTTTTAACCCTCATCATGGTTCTGAAATTGTGTCTTATTTTTTACATAAGATAGTAACAGAAGTATTATTCTTATTTTTAAAATCTGTAGTGGAGACAGTCATTTAGCTTAGTTCAATTATTATTTGAGAGGATTTATTTCACTTTTTTATTCAAATTGCATGGTGCTCATGAACCTTAGGACTAAGTAACTATTTTGGAATTACTGTGAATTAATTTATGACAATGTGGATTATATAATTGTGATACATCATGACTTAGTATATAAACATTATTCATGGCTACTGTCACATCAGCACAATAGAATGGACTTTATTTGGAACCCCACTGGTGACTTTTGAACTTGTGATGGAACTTTTAGGACTATTCAGGATTTAATTCACAATACTGTAAGTTATTTTTAAATGTTCACTTTGTATTCTATGTAAATAAATTATTTGTTAAATTTTACAAAACTCGGTTTTCACTTTTTCTGTTACTTAGTTTAAGACAAAGAGTTGTAGTATATAATGGTCTGACAACAAAGCTACATTATAATTGGCCCATACTTTATATGGACATGGTTCATTGTTATTCAGAATAAAATTAAACTTTGAAAACAAAAAACTTCGAAGCTTTAAAAAAATGTTTTCTTTCTCACTTTGCATGCCAAATTTCTGGGTTTTACACAAATTTGAAGAGATCTGAAGTACAGCGTTCAAGTTTAACCAGTGTACTCAGGGTTTTAAGAATGAAGAACCCATAGGCCTGTCACAGCCTGTTGGTAATCCACCAGATTCTTAGGGAAGAAAAGGAAATAAACAAATACCCACCATCCCAATGCTCCCATATCCTTGGCTCTTTCTGCTCCTCTCTTTGCCTCCAACAGGAGCTCCTCCATAGCTTGCCTGAAACAATAACAAGGGAGACCTTTCTTATAACTTCCTGGATAATTTATGAAAACAAAATGAAATCATACAACATGAAAAATTCCCTTGTCTGCTTGCCTTAGGTACAGTGGGTGGGTAAGAAGAAACAGCAAAATCTTAGTCATATTAGCCTCTTGAGTATTAGATTGAGTAGCAATGGATTGAGTATTAGGATGTGTAGCAATGTTTGATGATTGGATCGAGTGTTAGGATGTGTAGCAATGTTTTGAGGCTTGGATTGAGTATTAGGATGTATAGCAATGTTTTGAGCCTTGGATTGGATTAAGTATTAGGTTGAATAGCAATGTTTTGAGGCTTGGATTGAGTATTAGGATGTGTAGCAATGTTTTGAGGCATGGATTGGATTGAGTATTAGGCTGAATAGTAATGTTTTGAGGCTTGGATTGAGTATTAGGACGTGTTGCAATGTTTTGAGCCTTGGATTGGATTGAGTATTAGGTTGAATAGCAATGTTCTGAGGCTCCGATTGAGTATTAGGATGTGTAGCAATGTTTTGAGGCTTGGAATGGATTGAGTATTAGGTTGAATAACAATGTTTTGAGTCTTGGATTGAGTATTAGGATGTGTAGCAATGTTTTGAGGCTTGGATTGTGTAATGTTTCTTTCACTTCCATCCCCAGATATTAAAGTCATAATAATAAAAAAATCCATTATATAATCCTACCACCCCATTACTCACTCCCATCCCCAGACATCAGGGTCATAATAATAAAAAATCCATTATGTAATCCTACCACACCATTACTCACTCCCATCCCCAGACATCAGGGTCATAATAATAAAAAATCCATTACATAATCCTACCACTACATTACTCACTCCCATCCCAAGACATTAGGGTCATAATAATAAAAAATCCATTATATAATCCTACCACCCCATTACTCACTCCCATCCCCAGACATCAGGGTCATAATAATAAAAATTCCATTATATAATCCTACCACCCCATTACTCACTCCCATCCCCAGACATTAGGGTCATAATTTTAAAAAATCCATTATATAATCCTACCACTCCATTACTCACTCCCATTCCCAGACATTAGGGTCATAATAATAAAAAATCCATTATATCATCCTACCACCCCATTACTCACTCCCATCCCCAGACATTAGGGTCATAATAATAAAAAAATCCATTATATAATCCTATCACTCCATTACTCACTCCCATCCCCAGATATCAGGGTTATAATAATAAAAAAAAATCCATTATATAATCCTACCACTCCATTACTCACTCCCATCCCCAGACAATAGGGTCAAAATAATAAAAAAAATCCATTATATAATCCTACCACTTCATTACTCACTCCCATCCCCAGACATCAGGGTCATAATAATAAAAAATCCAATTATATAATCCTACCACTCCATTACTCACTCCCATTCCCAGACATTAGGGTCATAATAATAAAAAAATCCATTATATAATCCTACCACTCCATTACTCACTCCCATCCCCAGACATCAGGGTCATAATAATAAAAAATCCATTATATAATCCTACCACTCCATTACTCACTCCCATCCCCAGACATTAGGGTCATAATAATAAAAAAATCCATTATATAATCCTACCACTCCATTACTCACTCCCATCCCCAGACATTAGGGTCATAATAATAAAAAATCCATTATATAATCCTACCACTCCATTACTCACTCCCATCCCCAGACATCAGGGTCATAATTTTAAAAAATCCATTATATAATCCTACCACTCCATTACTCACTCCAATCCCAGACATTAGGGTCATAATTTTAAAAAATCCATTATATAATCCTACCACTCCATTATTCACTCCCATCCCCAGACATTAGGGTCATAATTTAAAAAAAATCCAATTATATAATCCTACCACTCCATTACTCACTCCCATCCCCAGACATTAGGGTCATAATTTTAAAAAATCCATTATATAATCCTACCACTCCATTACTCACTCCCATCCCCAGACATTAGGGTCATATTAATAAAAACTCCATTATATCATCCTACCACTCCATTACTCACTCCCATCCCCAGATATTAGGGTCATAATAATAAAAAAATCCATTATATAATCCTACCACTCCATTACTCACTCCCATCCCCTGACATTAGGGTCATAATAATAAAAAATCCATTATATAATCATAATATCTTCCTGGAAGGACAGCATATTACTTTGTCACAAAATATTTGAAAACGTCAAAGCAACTGAAATTTTTGTGCATTTGACCTTTGATCTCCTTGCATGACCCTTGGGTCAGGAGCCAAGGATGATAATCCTCTTCCAGATGGTCAACACAAGGACAATATAACAAGAAAGTTTTGTGAATTTCTGTCCAACAGTGTTTTTGTAGATGTGGTAATAGATGTAGATTGTGATTATCAGTGCATCTCCAATGCTTTTTTAAAAAGTGAGAATAAAAAATGCCAGTTTCTGTAGAAAATGAGGCTTTCTTCAAAATTAGCAATTTGCAAGACCTTTGAAACTGACCAAAACAACAAGGTCAATAAGTATGAAATGTGATTAACAGAAATCTGTTGCACACTTTAAATTTCAGTGCAAATTAGGTTTCATTCTCATAAATCCCCCCTTCTACAAATTTTGCAACTCAATTACAAACATTACATGAAAAAAGTAGATAATTAGCCACAACTAAGGGAGGCATATCTCAGCAAAGCCAAATAAACAATGTCAAACATTAATAATCCACCAAAGCCAAATAAACAATGTCACACACTAATAATCCACCAAAGCCAAATAAACAATGTCACACATTAATAATCTACCTAAGCCAAATAAACAATGTCACACACTAATAATCCAACAAAGCCAAATAAACAGTCACACATTAATAATCTACCTAAGCCAAATAAACAATGTCACACAATAATAATCCACCAAAGCCAAATAAACAGTCACACATTAATAATCTACCTAAGCCAAATAAACAATGTCACACAATAATAATCCACCAAAGCCAAATAAACAATGTCACACAATAATAATCCACCAAAGCCAATAAACAATGTCACACATTAATAATTCCACCAAAGTCAAGGAAGCATGAAGAAAACCTGTAGGATAAAGTGACCTAAATATGAGAGTCATGGAAACAATGTGAGGCCAAAACTGGGGCCTCCCTATATTTTGATGGGTGCATTACCAACACAGCTATTTGAGATGATGCACCTGGCTGGCTCCTGTCATACTCTCCTACTGTTTTGTTACGATATGTCCCTTTTTTTCCATTATCTGCACTATGCAGGCATACAAAGTACCTGCTGACCTGCAAGTTAATCTCTTGATGACAATGCAACGTTTTCTTTCAAGCAAGTGACATGGGGTAAAACAATTAATCGATATACTGATGCATCAAAACTTTTGCTGAAATGATACACCTATCAATACAAGAAATGGAGAATCAATACAAGATGATACTTACCGTATGCATGTTATTTTAGTCTTCAGCAGTCATGAATAATTATTTTAAGTTGCCTTGTTATTCTGTAAATTTATAATCCATCTGAAACAGCATTTGCAGTCACAGGCACTCATTTTATTAGTAAAAATGAAAAAGATTATTTGAGAATACACACTTGCCATCTACAAGTTAACACAAAGTAATATGGTTCATAATCTGACCCCCCCCATTCCATACTAATTATCTTAACCCTGAAGTATGTTCAGCATATACTATACATTCCAAACATGTTACACATGTATAATAATGTACTTTACTCATCATTTGATAACCACTTTCATGTGAAGTTTGTACTTTGAACTGTATATTGACTCTTTGGTCGATCTGAAAGCTATGGTACCAGTGTGTTGCACATTGAAATATGTTACACTGAATTCTCGTTTCTGGTTATTGCTTGTTCCACTCCAGGTTAAACAATAATCACCAATCAGAAATCAATGTAGCTTATTCTCTGCATGACAAATAGGAAATACTGGTAGAGCAAAAGAGAGGCTTCATGGGAAAGTTATTAGATATGTCATGAACTTAAGTGCAGATGCTCTCAGTGTGTGCCTTTGTGTGAGTCATGCCAAAGTTTTACGAATTTGCATGCTTGGAGAACAGTGAAACATGAGAACTTCTGCAAAATTGTTGAAAGTCCCACATATGAAAATGTGCTTAGCAAAGTATACATGTTTTTTAACCATTCTTGTGACATGTTTTTCAGGAAGCAACTGTTCCACATCTGGGTTCTTCAAGCACAACATGAATGGTTGTGAAACTAAATTTTATTAGAACAAAGTGTCCAGGAATAAAAATTATGGCATAGTTGGAACCATTCATGTTGAAAGTTTTACAAATGCGTGTTTAAAATACAGGATACCTTGAAAACCCAAAATATCTGATTCCTGGCATGGTTCATTATGATTTCATTTGGCATATGCTTGCTGATGATAGTGATGATGACAATAATTTTTAAAGTTATGAAGTTTATCAGACTATTGGAGCTGGGAAAGTGTTAATAGAGATAACCAGTGACTGATTTTGAGCCCGAAATGGTGTTAAATACGAGTCTGATGTACATGATGGATGGATAAAAAATAGACATCATGAACCTTTCAGTGGTATTTCAAAATTAAATGTACAAAGGGAAGAATACTGAGCATAATTAAAATACAGACAATTTAAAAGTATAATACAATTTTAATTTTTTTAAAAATAAATCGTATTCACCCTGAGGATCATATGCTACAAACCCATATACATGTATCCATATCAGGGTTACGGTAAATTGAATAAAATAATGGTTAAAAATGCAATTAAGAAGTAAAGATATTCATTTTAATACCTCTGTCTGCACAAGCATTGATGGGCTAATTACCCTTATACAGCATTATGGAACAAATAAGAAATTTGGCACAGTAGTCAGGAAAGTGCTGATTTAACACAGGAAGTTTATGTTAGTGAAAAATCTTATTTTGGAGCAGATGTATCCAAAAGATAATATCCGTGACCTCTGGAAAACAGTATATAACAGTCACAAAGATCAGTTTCCCAACATATTCAAGCTGCCAAAGCTAGCTATGTATATGCCCCATACAGAAAGAAGCACATATTGATATTGATACAAAGAAAAGGAGCAGGGTATGCTCTGCATTAATTAACAGATTAATACTTAATACAACTAGAGGTGATATCTGTCAAAGATGTTGATTTCAGTAGAGCTATAAGAAAGTGAAGCAGAAAGAAAGGAGACAGATATTGAAGTTTAGATAAATACTAACCTATGACCATTTCTTCCACCCCTCCTTTTTTCTTTGATAAAGGGGGGAGGTGTCCCTTGAGATAAAATCCTCTCATCATCTCTCCTTAAATTGTATATGGGAAGCAAATTTGGAATTTGTCTATTTTATGCAGAGATATTTCACCATTGAATGAAGGTGCTGATGGAATAAATGAAATTAGCATAGAATGAGTGGTGGGGCAGATGTCAAACTGCTCAATCTTATCACCTTGTGTAAGATAAAAGAAAATTGTAGAAAAGGACTGGGTGTAGTCAATAGTTTTCCTTCTTCACTAACAAATACAAGTACCTGTGACTCCAGCAGTCTTTTGCATCTGCAGGAAATAAAATGTGATAGATTTTGTTGGTATTCAACCTTTTTCTCATGCCTGGATTTGTTCTAGATGAGATCTTTTTGCAAGATGAAATTGCATTATTTCTTCTGTTTTGAAGATAACATTATAATGTCTTCGAAGTGTAACTGAGACACAAAAATGGTAATAATGTCTTCAAATCATTAATGTTGTACAAACCAAAGGGAGCTAAATGGAGCCACCATTAAATGGCCTAAAATGTTGGATAAAACTCACTGCAACCAACAGGTGGTCTGTTTGAAAGTACTGTTGTGATCTTCTCATCAATGAGAGCTGCATATACATATATATGTTTATCTGTAGTTTGCATACTGGAAATAGGAATAGAATGTCAACATACATAAAAGGACACCACCTACTTTCCAAGATGGAAAGACCATCAAGTTCATAGGCTGCATATCATGAATCATACCAATACGCAGCATAGGTGTATTGTTTCACTCCTACCAGTGACCACCAAATATCACAATCAATAATTCCAGTCAGGTCATGAATTCTCCCCCCTTTGTAGATCACACTCCCCAAATATATATGTAAATATGTCTGGAATTCCCCATGTTTTGGAAGGTGTGACATAAACAGCACAACGTATGAAATATACAAGGCTGTTACATATCCAGCAGTAACCACACATTACTTACAATACACTGAACATGGTACTGAATCAGCTTAAAATGACACTCATCCAATCATCTTGAAAATGTATCTTAACTTCTTCAGCCAGCACTTATACATATGAGTAGACATAAATAATTTTCAGCCCCGATATAGGTCATAGTGTTAGGTATATTTAATTTGCATTGTTTTTTAGTTAGCTTTTTATTTATTTATTTTTTAAAATTTCCTCATATGCTATGAAAAATTGTATGCTGGACTTGGCCTTGTTCAAAATAAAGTTCATTTTCTACTTGACCTGAATAATTTTTTGTATTCTGAATACAATACACAACAAATAATTTCCGATGAGAATGAGGATTATCATCTTGGCCTGAGTCAAGGACGTTATGTTTTACCATATTTTATATTCTAATTATTACTAAGATTTTATTTTGTAAACATTAGGAACCTTTTAGAAGGTTATTTTCCATTAGGTAATATTTTGTTTTAGAACATGTAATCATGACCTGAGGTCAAATAGAGGACTATATAATCTTGTTAATGGAAACATTATTTATTTGTACTTTAAGGTATGAGCAGAATCAGTTGTAGTATTATTGTGCCAAGTAGTTCATTTGGGCTGGAATTTTATTTATTCAAATTATTTATTCATTGAGAATATAAAGTGCTCATCAGAAAATAATATTGTGATCCAACAAAAGGCTGTTGACATATCACTATTACATGGGCCACAACAGGCACATCAACACTTCAAGCATGGGACTTAGTACTGATTTCCACTAAAGTTTATTCCGAACTTTAATAACCAGTACATGTGACTGTAATTCTAGGATTATTTGGGATTTAAATCATAATACTGTAAGTTCTTTTTTTTAAAATCACTGGTGATCTAGTGGTCAGAGCATCCACCATGGAAGGAGGGAGGTTGCAGGTTCAAAGCCCAGATAAGTCATACCAAAGACTTATAAAAATGGTACTAACAGCTGCCTCACTAGGGGCTCAGTATTAAGAGGTTAGTGTTAGGACTGGCTGGCTTGGTGTCAGGATAATATGACTGGGTGGGACATCATGCTACATGTCTTACTTGTAGCTGACTAGTTCATTAGAATGTGATTTTCGAACACTACTGCTTGTGAGATACCAATTCAGAAAGTTCTGCAATTATTGATGATAATTTGTTCCCAGTACCTATTTATTCCTACAACGTAAGATACATCCCCCGATATTTGTATTCTGCTTAGCACTAAAACAACATGCTATGTCTTACATTGTACCTACTATACGTGGGAAGAAGCTGAACCTGAAACAATTTGCTGATGCTGACATTAATTGAAACTTCATACATGGATAGCAAAACATTAAGACAGTCCAGAGTTTAATTTCTCTTTATATGACCATTATCTGTAATCCTATTATTCTATACTTTGTGTTCTGAGATAAGTTCTCCGCACTTTTTCTTTTCTGAAACGGTCGGTCCATGTGGAAACGGTCCCTACAAAATGATTTAAACTCATACAGTCATTGACATGAGATCAATCGATTCCACAATAATGAAGAAAAAACATGACGAAGCATTCGCGATACCTTTCTAGCGATTCCTCATCCATAACTGATATAATTTTTGGGACTGGGATATACTGTATGGCTCAAATGATAACTCCTGCCGCATACTTATTAGTTGTTTGACAATAAAAGAGGTGTTCCAAATCATTGTTTTGGTGCGCATGTGCATTGGGAATAGTGGAAGTGATCAGTGTTAGAGGAATAGAAGCAGAGCCTTACTTTAGTTCAGGGATAAAGGTAACATAGTTTGGACGTAGATTTACGTATATTTAATGCCATTCCAATATTTTCATATGTATTTTTGGGAAGTATTTAAGATTTTTCGGTACGTTTCCGAATCATCTCCCAGTTTCAGTGAAATCTGCGTGACACGGATTTTCGAGGGATTATATAAACGCCGAACCGAAACGCACGCAAATGGACCGAAACGGGGAATGTCATTATTTCCATGTTATTTTTGTTGGTTTTAAGGTACTTTTAACACATTATTGGCTTTAGCATGCCGAAAAATGGGAGCTAAGTATCTTTCCCATGAACGCAGCGATGCAGTCGACCTGTGTTGGCCTTGGCGGGTATGTGTTGCACGACTAGGGAGTGACATAAACTCACATTTCTTTAGAGAACGCAGCAGCCAGTGATGTTATGAGCACAGCATTTGTTTACACTGGTCAACACTGATTGATATGGACAGATAAAGTGCGTAAAAAATTGTATAATTATCAGTTATGAATCAAAACAACCATACATACAATGAGAAAAACTTCAATTCACTAATTCTCTTTTTCTACATTCAGTAACTCATAAATGAGCCTTACTAACTGTTCTGATGAGGCATTTTAACTTTCTGCCATAATTGACAACCATTGAACTACTTTAAAGCAGCACAACTCACATGGGCCTGCAACTGTATCACTGTTTATAATTTAGACCCACAAATTGTTCTCTGCTTGTTTTTTTCTGACATGACTGATGGTAGAGAAGAACTGTATAAAGATGTGGTTCAAACTGGAATCTAGATGGTATGTATAATCCCCATTCTATATATCCATGGCGCTTTGTCATTTAGAACACTAACTTTTAGTATTAATCCCTGTCAGAAGACCTGTGCATTCAGTGGCCATTCACTTTGGATTTGAGCTGCTGACATGTGCATAGAAAGGAGCATCACCCCAAGGCAAGAGTAGTGTGTCTTAACCATCCCATGCATTAGTCATGTATGTTTCGCCCGAACAAGTTTTCTGGCCAGGTTGGCATTGGGATTATATGTCCAAAGTCTATGATACCATGTGGAAAATATGCTGTGGTTGATGAAGTGGTAAACACCCTGGTTCTATAGTATTTGCTTACCCTCCCATTTGTTTGTACGCCACTACTGATTTTAAAAGCAAAAATCATCAAGGATATCAAACATGGAAAACATTTAGTCATTTCATTCATCAATTTATAATTTCTAACCTGATTGTTATCAGGTGGTCCCTAATACTCAGCTTATTGGCGTTTTAAACCAATCAGAATTTCACAATGTAAACAAGCAGAAAGACTGATCAGTGTCCTTTTTCTGGTTTGTTGAATAGTCCATTTGTGTAAAAACTGTATAGTATGCATCCAGTATTTGTAACGTCTAATTGTAATATTTCCAAAATATATGTATCAAATAAAAATGATGAACTCTTGCATACATGTGTTGAAAGAGATGTAACTCCAGAATTTAAGAAATAAGTGAGAATAGTAAAAGAATGTGAACTGCATCACATCTGTTGCTTGAAAACTTAGACTTGTCGCTGGTTACTAAAGAAACTCCTGTTTGATTCAAAACTTCAACAAGCTGATAGTGTTTGTTTGTGACAACCTGGTGACAGGATAGAAATTATAAATTGATGAATGAAATAAATAAGTTTTGTGCATTTTTTTTATCCTCCATGCCTTTTGCTTTTAAAATTGGTTGGGGGATAGTATGTGAACAGTGTAGCTCTGTCTCTGAGTTCTGTTGCTGAGAGAACAAAGAATGTTCAGTACTGGCAATCAATGGCTTAAGAGGTGCCATTTCCAACATGCTTAACTCTTTCAGGACATGATAATCTTACCTTGCCAATATCATTGAGTACTCTATGCTATAAAGACTTCTCTCCAGCTCTCATGCCCAGATGGAATCTTTATTTTGTTGTTTTTAAATGAAACCTCTTATGAACCATTGAATGAGATGTCATTCCAGGACCTCAGACTCAGTACTGATTTTGCTCACCTTGGTATCTATGAGAAGATGGAGCGAGCTTCATTCCATGTCTGCCAGCACTGGCTATCCCAGAATTAATGTGTTTAAAACTGCAACTTTAAAGGATGGTTGTGTTAGAACCAAATTCGGCATGCAGCTTTATCAGATGAAACCTTAAATTAGTTGATTTCCAGCATTCCTCAAATTCATTTTCAGGAGCTAATAATAATAATAATAATGCTTTATTTATAGAGGGTGACTTATTAGTCAAGGACTGTTCTCCCTTGAGACCCTCTAAGGAGAGTATACCAATGCACTTTATATGAAGATAGCAATAATTATTGTTTATTTTAATACTATTTAGTATTAAAATACTAAATTCCATTATCTATTAGAAACACATACATGCTCATCATGATATCTGTTCTTAAATACTTTAATATTTTCACCAGATTTTATATACAGTGGTATTGGAAGCCCTTTTTAAATTGTTCTGTTCTTGGTACCAGAGTAATGGAAGCTCTTTTTGAATTGTTCTGTTCTTGGTTTTGGTGGTAGAACTTATAGAAGGTTTCCATGTGATATTGATCTCAACTGGTATTGTGTTGAAAAGGCCTGGATAAGTCCTGAAGAGACTCTGGTGCAGTTCTATGTAGACATTTATATAAAAGAACTGCCTTGTGAAAGTCTATCCTGTCATATATTGTGAACCATTTGAGTTCTGTAAATAATGCTTTTTAGGGATGAACAATAGATGCATCTAAAATTATGTGTGCTGCTCGTTTCTGAAGCTATGGCCCTGATTGCCTGTCCGTCTAACTTGGCTTTCTGCAGCATGTTTTTTTCAGGGACTTTGGATTTCAACCAAATTTATAATATACTTTTATGTTGATGAGACCTTGAATAAATTGAGATTCCAGCAGTCCACTTCATCATTTAGAGAATTATGGCCCTGAATTCCCATTCTTCTAACTTTGATTTATAAGCAGTTTCATGTGGTAAAGGCTGTACCAAGTAAATTATAGTGAGTGGTGCCCATTGTGATGCACTGCATTACTCCTACATGTATCTTAATCGAGAATGTTCCAGATCACTTATTGCACAGTCATGCTGCATGAGAAACATCTTGGACTTAATTCAGACTTGGATTGACTTAGTTTTACTTAATGTGGACTTGGATTCTCATAGTTTTACTTTGTACAGTTGCAGGGCTACTGAAATATTTCTGAAAATGTTGATTTCATCAAATGTAGCATATGAGTAGATGTTGACAGTATCTGAGATACACCAAAGTTCTAGCTCCCGAAAGTGATATTTATCATCTGTTGTGTATGTAGCAGTTACAGGAGTCCAATACCTAATGAATACTTGGCAGAGAATATATATATATATATATATATATATATATATATATATATATATATACACATATATATATATATATATATATATATATATATATATATATATATATATATATATATATATATATATATATATATATATATCACTCTGTGTTGTGTTTCAACAGGAAATCATTCTAGATCATTGAAGTGTGACTGGTTGGCATCTGGATAAAAGGTCTTTTAATGTAAATCATCCAACTGAGAAGTTAATTTTATTTCTGCTTATTTTGCTGATAATTTATTGGTGGTCAGTCAGTCACAGTGTTGAATCTTTTCAAAAGTCAAATTAATTTGCTTCTTTTAATATGAATTAACCAAGATCTGTTCAAGAACTGGGAATCTGTAGGAAAGTGCATACATATCTAATCTGAAAAAAATGGAATGTGGTGGGGTATTTCTGAATATAATTTGTATTTAATGAAAAAATTAAGGTAGTGCTTGAAATAAATAGCTCAATCATATTATTTTGATTTTTTTGGCCCCGTTTGTTAAAAAATCCTAATGTTATCCATCCTAAAATAGACCTTGTGGATCTGTTGTAATTGTCAGATAACTAATGTCACTGCAATTAAGTTTCCTGTGACACAAGATCATTAGGACCAATATAGTTATTAATACTTTGTATTGTATGCAGGTGTTAATAAGCCAGAGATGATTCCAGCAAAAAAATATTTTGGGCCCCCATCCATAGAATTGGGAATTTTTTAGTGCCAAAAGAGTACTTTTGGGAATAGCACACATGGTTCTGGTTCAGTTTGAAGTTGCTGGATGAAACGCTTGTGAAACTGACCCATATTCTGCCTCATGTGAAGTTAGAAACTGTATGTGATGACATTAAAACTGTGCTTGACTTAGGGGTCATTGAACCCGCTGTATCTGCCTATAGCTCACCGATTGTTTTGGTCCAGAAGAAAGTTGATGATCACCGTCTTTGTGTCGACTATTGGAAATTAAACAGGATCACAGAATTTCAGGTAGAAATGTTATTGGATCTTGAGTCCATATTTGCTGGAGTAACCAGTGCCAAATATTTTTCTACAATAGACTTGTCAAAGGGATATTAGCAAGTTCCAGTTCATAGTGAAGTCCGGCCAAAACTTGCCTTTGAAACACTAGATGGGACATACCAATGGTTAGTCATGCCATTCTTGGTCCAGAATGCACCTAGCATTTTCACCTGAGTTATGAAGAAACTGCTAGAACCTTTAAGAGGGACCAGAGTTTCCAATTTCATGGATGATTTGTTATTGGCAACATCTACTTGGTCTTACTGAGAAAAGTTAAAGAACAACTTAGACAGACAGGGCTCACTGCCTGACCATCTAAATGTCACATAGGATTTCAGAGACTGGCTTATCTAAGACACGCTCTCAGTGAAGATACATTAACTCCAGAGAGTACCAAAGTCGACCAACTTTGGAATGCCGCACGTTCAAGTACTAAGACAAATGTGCAATCTTTCTTAGGACTTGTGGCCCATTATCGCAAGTATGTTGCAAATAAGCTTGTGAGCGAGCATTTCAGACGTTAAACGATGCGGTAGTGAGACTACCAGACGTGACAAAGGGCTTTGTCTTACGTACCAACACTTTCTGATAGGGGTCTTCGTGCTGTTTTACTGCAGGAACATGATGGGAACTTATTCCCAGTTGCTTATGGTAGCAAGAAGTTGTCATCAGCAGGGCGTAAGTATTCTGTTACCGAAAGAGAATGCCTAGCAATTATCTTTGGGATCTCTAAATTCCAGCGTTATTTGTATGGACGAAAGTTTATTCTGGAAACTGATCGCCAACTGCTTGCTTATTTGGCCCAGTAGTATCAAGTTTGTTGCATTACATTAAGGGAAGTGCCAATATAGGAACAGATTGTGACTAGATTAATTGATTATGAAGTGAAGGGGTCACTTCAGGACATGTAAACAATAACTTAAAATGTAACTTCAAAAATTCGGAGAGCAAAATCCCTGATTTTACTCTTAAAGGTGGGCCTATGTAATGTGTTGAATTTTGAGTTAGTATTGAACATTAAAATCTAATACATTGTATATTAAAATTTCATTACAGTCAAGCCAGCAAGGTTAAATTTCATGTGAGAGGGAGAGGCCATCATCTATGGCTAATTTAGAATTGACGTGGGCAGCGCAAAGCTGTCCTGGAAAAGTAAACATTAAGATGCAGACAGTACCCGCTTAATGGGAATGCCATGTTGAATAGTCATTTAACAAAAGGAAGCTGGTATGTGTTGTATTTCTCAGATTCTAGGCTGTCAAAATCAGACAGAAGAAATAATTATCTTTTGGGGGGGAAAATTTGGGAATGGCTGATTACGATTGGTCAGTTTAACTTAAGGCTTATGCCTGGAAAAATGTTGAATTTAAAGTAATGACTTTGGGCAAATTTCCTCAGTCCAAGATTTTCCTGCAAGAGGAGCAAAGCTTATTTGACTCCTGGGAAAAACCAAAGAGTGGTTCTTTTCTCGTTAAGACAAGTAATGGGACCTGGTGGCTGTCTTGTAGACAGGCTGATAATGCTAGGACACACATTTTCGTGGAAAGAACAGCATTAAGGGTAACAGCTTTCTGGAACAGTCTGAAAGACGAAGTCTAGATAAGATCGAGAGCAAGTGGTTAGGATAAAAGGATCAAGAAAGATGAAACGTATATACGTGAAGGTGGGAAGATGTGGAATACACAGAGACAAAGACAGGAAGCGACGCTAGGTGATGCAAATCAGGCGTGGACATTGTGCTCATTTCACCACTCTCATTATCATGATGAAATCAATACTAGAACACTGCTACTGAAATTCTGTAAATGTAAATTTGTTTGAATTGAAGTTGACACTATTAGTTTATGTCATTGATTAAATTGTTATTCGTATTATTTTATTTCTTCTAAATAGTTAATGCTAAGTTCTCTGTTGATGTTCTATCTATCCACTCAACACCAGGCAATAAAACCAAGGGAGGTCATCTTTAGATAATGATAGCCAAATCTAATTAAATCACCCCCTCTTTACCATGATAAGGGTACATCGTTACATGCATCTTTGTTGGAAAATCCAAATACTTATTATTCATAAATTCACTTAAAAGCAAGTTTTTGTATGATCAGGATGACATCCAGTAAGGCAAAGAAAACAGGTAAAATCGTAATCCTCATACAGTAACATATATTCTAAATATGAATAGAATGAGACAAAAAGTCAGGAAATGAGTATTTTCAAATTTCTGATTGGAATATTTCAAAATAAAAATTATGGGGCCACCATACTTAACACAGCAGAATCATTCCTGTAGTCAGTATCTATTTCATAGCATGTATACACTGTATATAGATGGTTATAATGGAAATCATGTGACCTTCAACAGTGCCATAGGTTGAAAATGCCAGTTCATTGTACTCAGTAATCTTTTCAAGCCACCAGCCCTCTTTGTTTTAATTATCTGACCATGACATTGTTTGTCAGCAGCATGTGTTTTTATTTTGGAACTTTTCCAAGCTTATCATTAGATTGGGACTGATTAAAATGGAAACCAGATATCAGTAAAGGATATAATATAACCCTGAATAAAGTATATTGTCAAAATGTATGAAAATGTCATTCAGTATTTAGAATTTTTGTGTAGATATAACAGGGTGTATATATATATATATATATATATATATATATATATATATATATATATATATATATATATATATGTGTGAAACAACTCAATATCAAAACTTTTTATTTTTATTGTTCTATTAGTAAAATATTGATGCTGTGATTTCATTGGCAGTAATAATCTTTTTATCCTTATGGAAGTCTCAGAAACTGGCTTCTCCACAATGAACTCTATGTGTGACACAAAGCTTTGTATGTAACAAAGTATTTGTTTCACTTGTTTGCCTTGCAATCTTTAATCACATTTGTGCATGAGTATTGATGATGATGGTAGTTAGTATACTTATATTATGTACACAATACTATTTATATGTGTTCCATGGATCACTTGAAATGATTTGACCTAACACATGTCGGCCAATGTGGGTATGTGAGAAAGCTTGCCAGTAGCTTCCCGTGGGTCGGTGGTTCTTTCCGGGGGTTTTCCTGGGTTCTTCCTCCATCATTAATACTGGCCACCATGTATAGCCTATTGTGTAACACATGATCTGGGCTGCTTAGCTTTTATGCAGGTAGCATCTGCATGTCTTTTAATTTTTATTTTATTCCACGACGTTTATTTGATTTGGGTCTGTTTTTAATTCGGTGCAACAATACAACAAATACTTCAGATATATCAAAACATGGTCAGCACTTAATTAGAAATGTTCACTAACATAGTTGTTATGGTTGATTGGTGTATTTCGCATTTGAATATAAGAAGATTCATTGCATTACTAAAATAAAGAACTAAACATGAATTTCAATTGATAAAACTTGTTTAATTGTTTTTTTTAATTAAAGTGCTCCTCTAGTAGGCTTTAGTGACATTTTCGTTTATCAAAGTTTTATTGGTCATTTATTTATGATGCACTAAGAAGGTTATTTGGAAAGAAAATTTAACAAAATATACAGCTTCTTATTAAAAGTTGAGAATTTCTTAATATTAATTCAAATTTCCAGGCCTATCTTCTGTTTTTGACAATAAAACAAGTGATATATCAGGATTTGAGTTAACAATATTTATCATTTTCACCAAATAGGGTTAAAACATTTGTATTCTAGTAAAAATATTGGAACCATGCCTGACCCCTTATAAGCATATTCAGAAGTTTTCAGGTTCAAGTTATCGAGTTAGTGGTGTATGTCCATATTGTATAATAATTACGTGTACACCAGTAATGTCCCCAACATGTGTGTACATATTGTATAACAGTTACCTGTACACCAAGAATGTCCCCAACATGTGTGTACATATTATATAACAGTTACCTGTACACCAAGAATGTCCCCAACATGTGTGTACATATTATATAACAGTTACCTGTACACCAATAATGTCCCCAACATGTGTGCACATATTGTATAACAGTTACCTGTACACCAAGAATGTCCCCAATGTGTATGTACATATTGTATAACAGTTACCTGTACACCAAGAATGTCCCCAACATGTGTAAGTACATATTGTATATGTTACCTGTACACCAAGAATGTCCCCAACATGTGTATGTACATATTTTATAACAATTACCTGTACAACAAGAATGTCCTTAACATGTGTATGTACATATTGTACTATAACGGTTGGTTGAATGCTTTGGAGTTTAATATCATTTTTCAGCATATTATAGGCTATACATAGTGGCCAGTATAACTTTTTGGATGAAGAACCCAGGAAAATCCCAGAATAAGTGACCCATTGGAAACTATAGGTGTTGTTTCCCACATACACACATTAGCCAAGCCCAAGACTCAAACCCACATAGACAGTGGTGAGATGGCAGTGATCAGTAAAGGTCAGCACTTTATACCACTCAACCAACTTGGGCCCTAGGAACAATTTGCTCTCTCTTAAGCTAAGTGTGTTGACCAACAGTATCCCCATTGTGTCTGTACATACTGGAGCAATTTTCTCTAATTAGCCAAGTGTGTATACCAACAATATTGCCATCATGTGTATGTGTGCCTTGGCTTAGTGTGAACACCAACAATGTTGCTGTCATGTGTATTATGTCTTTGGTTAGTGTGAGCACCAGCAATGTTGCAATCATGTGTATGTACATACTTGGCTTAGTGTGAAACCAAAAATGTTGTCATCATGTGTATGTACATACTAGAACAGTTAGGTTTCTTTAGCTAAGAACAAAATTCACATCATGTGTATGTACTTATTAGAACAGAAAATCATATACTTTTTGAGGGAGTGGGGATTGTATACATGCCAAAAAAATTGACCTTATGTTTTAATGAATTTACATGTTTTACAGTCTTCTTGTATGTTTCTTTACAATTCTTTTCTGCACATTTCTGGACATTTGTTTTTGATCAGTGCTCTCTGGCCCATCACTGTATTTATATATGCAGTTAAACCCTACAACAACAAGAATATACTAGAAGATTTATCTCAGGCAAAATTGAGAGCGTTTCTAATATGGACTTGTATAAAAGATATGTAAGGTCAATGTCCATACTGAGGGCAATTCAGGCAAAATATCAAATATGGACTTGTATAAAAGATATGTACGGTCAATGTCCATACTGAGGGCGATTCAGGCAAAATATCAAATATGGACTTGTATAAAAGATATGTACGGTCAATGTCCACACTGAGGGCAATTCAGAAAAAATAGTTAAGCCAGTGCTTGTAATTACACCAAAACATGCAACAAAGAGATTGAAGTTGTATTAACTTTTGCTCAAATCATTATCTTAACCTCTCACCATTAGGTCAGTGAAGCCTTTTAATCTGTATACAACATCAATGTGTGCATCATTTCCTGTTCAGATTAGTGTCAAATGACAATGTCTGTACTAGAACAGCTAGGTCTCTGGCTAAGTGTGTATACCACCAATGTCCCGATCATGTCAAGTGAAAATGTTGTATTTTTTCATAAAGTTTTATGAGTACATGTATTTTATTTTTGTTTTGGAATAATTATCTAATATAGAATGTATGATATATCCTGATGGTTTTCACAGAGGAGGAAAGGGAGGAGTCATTGTTTTCCCTGATTAATAATTATATACTTGGTTCTTGAAATTCATGATCTGTGGATAACAAAATCTGTTATTATATAATATATCAAAACCACCTTTTCACTTTTCCAATAAATACAAACTACCAGAGCAAAACAAAGAACTCTTGAAAAGATTCTTTCTTATTGAGGCACCCTTGTATGGAACAAAATTCCAAACAACAACCATGCTTGGACTGCATATTCCCTTTTCAAGGTGGGGAAATATAACAGTTTAATGTTTAGTATATTTACTGCAGACAGTTGTGTGTAAATTTATGTATAGACTCATTCCTGTACATTCATGTAAGGCAGGGAATATTGACCAGCAGTTGTACCTTGTCAGTGCATGCTAGAGTGAAGTTGGATCTTTTGCCTGTCCCAGATCTGGGGTTGATTATATTTCACATCCTTATCTATGTATTTTGTTATATTATCAGTTAAAGTATGTACATGTATATTCATGTGAAAATGTATGTGTGTATGGCTATATTTCACATGCTTATCTATGTATTTTGTTATATTATCAGTTAAAGAATGTACGTGTATATTAATGTGAAAGTATATGTGTATGTAAAGTGGTCAGGTGTGAACATGCCATTTGTATATATATATATATATATATATATATATATATATATATATATATATATATATATCTCTTTTTGTAAATCTTACACATATAGAGGACCCTAAGGTAGATTGTTTCTTTATGACTAATTTTGTTACCCCTTCAAATAAAGTATTATTATTGCTACTATTATAAAAATTGGTATTCCATGAATAAATAGTGCATTCATGATTACCAGTCTGTCTGATCTATTAGGGAGAAGTGATGGCACAGTTGATAGACAGTCTGACTTATTCGATATTTGTCTAATGACCTTTTGATAAGTTAATGCTCATGGTATTAATTCAGATATTCCATAACCATCAAAGCTTCCAATTCTCAAGCAAACAGGTGTCATAAGGTATGAACATCCATTATCTTTTTTCAGAACTACTGGTAGATGAAATCAAAGTTATTATTTTCAAAACTACCGGTAGATGAAATCAAGTTACTTTTTTCAAAACTACTGGTAGATGAACTCAAAAATTGAAAGATACTCCTTTTTGTGAGTAAGTGAATTTTTGGATGACCTATCAGATGCTTTTGCTATCTGGATAGGTATGTTTTCTCCTTCCTATTAATTTTGAGAGAGTCAAGCAACAGAATCAGCCAAATTGGATTACAGGTGACATACTGAATGCTGTTAAGACAAGGGATAGATTTCATAAACTAAAAGACTCTGACAGTTGCAGATTATGGAGACACAGTGTCAAGTCAGTGATTCAAAAGGCAAGGAAAACTTACTATTCTGTTGAAATATCAGATAGTGTTACAAAAAGGAACCCTAGAAAACTCAGAAAAACCTTCATGACCTAAGAGGCAAATCTGTCAGTAACCTGTCATTTACATTTATTTGTGATGAAAATGGTGATATTCAGCAAGAACCTCTTGAAATTGCAAATGCATTCAATGATTTTGTTAGTATAAACAAAAAACTTGTGGATATCACAGCTCATAAAAGATCCTCAATGATGAATTAAATGAGAATATTTCTTCAGAACTGTAAAGTGCTTCAAAATACCTAAAATAAGTCTTGAATTTATTTTAAATAAATTAGACCAGCTTGATGTCAGAACAGCTGCAGGTCTAGATACCATAAGTGCTAAATTCCTAAAATTCTTTATCTTAGTTGATTGCATCTTCACTTTTGTATATCTTCAGTCTAAGTATTTCCACAGGTGTTTTTTCCAAACAGGCTAAAACTGATAAAAGTAACTCCAATACATATGAAGGGTGATCTTTTTATGAGTAACTATAGACCTATACAAGTTAAACATCACTTTCAGAAATATTAGATAGACATGTTTGTAATGAATTTATAAACTACCTGGAATCATTTAATTTACTACATTCATGCCATTCAGGCTTCTGTGAAGGACATTCATGCCAGACTACACTAACTAGTATAGTGGATGATTGGCTAACAGCAATAGATAGGGTAACCTTGCAGACATCATTTTCTGGACATTACAGTGGCTTTTAATCTTGTAAATCACAAACTCGTGCTGGAAAATCTCAGCATGTATCAGGTTAAACATGAAAGTTTAACTTGGTTTCAAACCTATCTTCAAGGCAGACAACACGTTTCTATTTTAATTAACTTTCAAATAAGAAACTGATAAAGTAAGGTGTTTGATAAGGATCAGTTCTTGGACCATTACTCTTTCTGCTGTACATCAGTGATTTACCATATCACATTGAGCTGTCCACTTCCAACATGTTCACAGATGACATGACATTAACATTTGATGAACAGGCTATGATATTCAGTATTAAATTAAATAAAGATTTGGCAAAAACAAATAACTAGTGTAAAGTCACTGTTATGAAGATAAATGTTGCCAAATCAAAAACCATGATCATAGTTAGTGAAGCAGTAGTAGAAGCTGAGAAAAAATGATTTGAAATTAATGATAAAAGAAATAGATATACAACAGTCTGAAAATGAGAAATTACTTGACATCATGATTGACAATAATTCATGCTGGAAGATACAGGTTGATAAGGTCATTAAAATGTTAACTCACTGCTTTATGGCGTGAGGGGCCCCAAGTGGCCAAGTGGTCTAAAGTGCTCTCCGTTACAGTTCACTGCCATCTCACCTCTACGTGGGTTTGAGTCTCGGATTCGGCTAATGTGGGTATGTGAGAAAGCTTGCCAGTAGCTTCTCAGAGGTCAGTTATTCTTTCCGGGGTTTTCTGGGTTCTTCCTCCACCATTAATACTGGCCACCATGTATAGCCTATCTTGTGCTGAAAAATGGCGTTAAACCCTTCAACAACAACAACAACAACTCCCTCAAGAAGAGAGAAAGATATTCTACAGTGCATATATCATGCCACACCTAGAATATTGTTGTTCTGTTTCGGGTAATAGTGTTACAGAAAATCATGAAAAATTACAGAAATTTCAAAAAAGAGCAGCTTGTTATTCTTGATGCTAAGTTAGACCGACCATCAACAGGTCTTTTTAAAACCCTAAAGTGACTTCTATTTCAGCAGTGAACTCTGTTTAACAAGAGTTGACTAGTCTATAAATCCTTACATGTTTTGGCTCCTGATTATCTTAAATATAATTTTAAATTTGTTTAAATGCACATATGCTTGAACTAATATCCATCTCAAACAACAAGTTACATTTACCTAAACCAAATTCTGAGTTTTATAAGAAGAGCTTTGCTTTTTCTGGAGCCAAACTATGGAATTCCATTGCACCTAATATTAATAGAATCAGCTGAATGCAAACTTTCAAAATGCTTCATAGTCAACATTTATTGAAACAATCATTTGTATGATTTTGTTTAATTCAGTACTACTGCTTTTTACAACATTGTTATCATGAACCCACCTATTATGTTTTACACATGTTTGCTGCTACAATTTGTATGAACCCTCTCTGTACACATCCGTAAAGCCATGTATATATTTTATTGTAGCAGTAGGTCAGTTGTCTAGTTTTTAATAGTATTTGTTGTCTACAGACACCTCATCTTGTACAAATTGTGCATTATTTATATATATAGGTGCTGAAAAAACCACAAGCTGACTCTTGATTGATCTCATAAGTCACTGGGTGGGATTAAATAAAGATGTTAATTTACCTGTCCTTTTTTGTAGTCAAGTTGAAGGGGCAAATTATTCTTTGCAAACACCAACCCAGGCTCATGGGAGGGAATACAAAGCTGTATATAGTCTAAAAGATAGCTTGAAACAAGTCACTACTTGAACAGTATGGTGTAGTTGAGTCAGGTTGAGGGAAGGGTGTGTGTAGTTGAGTCATGTTGAGGGAAGGATGGTACATGTACATAGTGTAATAGATACAGTCTGAGACAAGTCATTATTTGAACAGTGTGTGTAGTTGACTCCTGGTGAGGGAAGGATGGTACATGTACTTATGTCATATATACAGTTTGAAACAAGTCATTATTTGAACAGTATGGTGTTGTTTTGTGAGGGAAGGATGGTACATGTACTTATGTAATAGATACAGTCTGAGACAAGTCATTATTTGAACAGTGTGTATAGTTGACTCCAGGTGTGGGAAGGATGGTACATGTACTTATGTAATAGATACAGTCTGAAACAAGTCATTATTTGAACAGTGTGTGTAGTTGACTCCAGGTGTGGGAAGGATGGTTCATGTACTTATGTTATAGATACAATCTAAAGCAAGTCATTATTTGAACAGTATGGTGTTGTTGAGTTTTGTGAGGGAAGGATGGTACATGTACTTATGTAATAGATACAGTCTGAAACAAGTCATTATTTGAACAGTATGGTGTTGTTGAGTTTCGTGAGGGTCGGATTGTACATGTACTTATGTAATAGATACAGTCTGAAACAAGTCATTATTTGAACAATATGGTGTTGTCGAGTTTTGCGAGGGAAGGATGGTACATTTACTTATGTCATAGATACAGTCTGAAACAAGTCATTATTTGAACAGTATGTTGTTGTTGAGTTTTGTGAGGGAAGGATGGTACATGTACTTATGTAATAGAAACAGTCTGAGACAAGTCATTATTTGAACAGTGTGTGTAGTTGACTCCAGGTGTGGGAAGGATGGTACATGTACTTATGTAATAGATACAGTCTGAAACAAGTCATTATTTGAACAGTATGTTGTTGTTGAGTTTTGTGAGGGAAGGGTGGTACATGTAGATGGCCTAAAACAATGATTCCTGATCCCCAGGTCATGACCCAAATCAAGGTCACAGGGATGTTCTGGAGGGTTGCCAGGATGTTAATTTTAAGGCAGCAAAACTAATCCGAATGGGGAAATGGGGTCTTGAGGCTCAGAAAAAACATTTTTAGGGTCACATCCAAGAAAGGTTGGGAAGTTCTAGTCTAAAAGATAGTTTGAAACAAGTCATTACTTGAACAGTATAGTGTAGTGGAGTCATGGTGAGGGAAGGGTGGCACATGTACATAGTTTAAAAGATGCTATTTGAAGTGATTAATTATTGGAACAGGATGGGTGCATTCCTTGAAAGTTATACTTTCAGTTCATTTGATCACATATTGACATTTAATCATAGGAGGTAGCATTTCTTTTGATAGCATCTCATAACAAAAGAACTGAAGTCATAGGGCTTGATAGCCCCCGTTTTATAGGGGCTTGACAGCCCCAGTTTTATAGGGGCTCAGCAACACCAGTTTTCAGGGGCTTAATAGCTCCAGTTTTATATGGGCTTGACAGTCCCAGTTTTATTGGGGTTTAACAGTCCCATTTTTAAGGATTTGACAGCCCCAGTTTTATATATTGAATGATGGCCCCAGTTTTATGGTGGCTTGACAGTCCCAGTTTTATGGTGGCTTGATAGCCCCAGTTTAATCTGAATCAAAATTGGCATTCAGCTACATACTTGTACATTTCAACAACTTTTGTTGGTGGTATAGCCAACCCTGTTGTAAGGCAGACCAGCACCGACTGTCCTGACCTAAAGATGACCGGTTTAGATATGCTCTCGCATAAATGTTCTGGTTTTACAGATAAGAAGTATTACATCTCTTCACAAGAAGTAGCACTTAGCTGTAATACATGTAGCTGCAAGTTGTATGGTTGTCAAGATCACATTGTACTGTCTACATGTATCTGTATATATGTGAAATGATAAATATTCCAAAAAGTACATGTATACACAGATACATTTATTACTCGTAAAGTTTTCTTTGATACCAGTACATGTAAATCAGTATGGTGGATTAACAAATTTTAACATTACAAGGTAATACACAAATAAATGGCCTTCTTTATTTCTGTAACTGCTACCACAAGCTATAATGCAATAGAGTATTGAATAGAGAATGCAAATGTATGGTTGTAATTTATTACCTTAGCATTATGGAATTGGATAAAGGGTTCACCAACAGTTTATTGTGACAACTTGTTTTTGTATACTTCTATAAATTTGAGTATTGCTGAAAAGTGACATAGCGGTTATTTACAAAGATGCTTACTTTGCCCAATAAATGTGACTTTTTTACATAAAGAACTACACTTTGGTGAAGAAACTTTTCTTCATAAAATTGTTTTAGTTAATTCTATTAAATTCATGTAAATAGTGCATACTCTGACTGTAAACATTTGAAAAATGAAGGACTTTTCGTGAGGAAGCTTGAGTCCTCAGTCTTCATGAAATAAGTCTCATACTTATATTTTCAGGTGTGATGATTGTTCTGTCATTAGAGTGAATGGAAGAATGAAAATGGCCACATTCATGTACAAATAGGATGCACATGTACTACACCATTTCTCATAACTATTTGATGATATATGTCGATCCCTTTTTAAAAAAAAGGGGAAAAACCAGCAACCTTAATAAAAGAGTAAAGGGGAAAACCAGCAACCATGGCACTGGAGAATCTGAGATCACATGTCCTGAGAGAGAAAATAAACAGAGGGGACCTGTCAGCAGTTGTCAGCATCCTGGAGAATGGACACATCAACCTGGAGGAAAGGGATGAGGTGAGTTTCATATTTTGCTTTAAAGATGTTTGCCTTCATAAAATCAGTGTTGTACTGCATGGTTCAAAATAGCATGATCTCAGCATTATGATGTAATCAATATGATGTCATGAGATACCTAACCATTTTTTAGTGTTATGAACTCAGGGACGGATTGTATGCAAAATGACATGGTTGTCACTTTTGACTCTTATTAACCAGTGGAAAAGAATTTTTTTTAATTAGTTTAAATATTCACAATAACGGCCCTGTGAAAGAAAATGAGGTGGTTCAAAAACATATGCAAGATGGGGATTGATTAGCAATTTATGTCCTGTTGTAATTTGGCTGTAAATTCTTGATTCGGAAAAGTGATATGATTTCAATAAATGTTATTTAAAAAATATTCTTTTACCAGAAATTCACTTTTCTATGTCTGTTTTTTGAGGGGGTATATGAATTTGAATGGAACACCAGCCTATAGAGGACTCATAGTACTAATTCAGTTCGCACAGTAAACCTATGCAAACACCATGGTATTAAAAAGTCAATAACTTAAAATTTTTGAGTGCTCATGATCAAACCTATATTTATCAGTATAGATGAAACCTGGATGTCAGCGTCTGTGTAGAGGAAAGGATATGAGCTGCATCATTTTCTGGACCTGCATGTGTTTGAAGCATCTGTTTTCAGTTCTGCACCAAAGAGTCAAGTGCTAATTTTAGTAATGAGTGTTCCAAACTCAAGACTGTTAAAAGACTGAAATTCCATCAATAAAACAATGTCTCAATTTTTTTCCACTTACAACTAGGATAAGCTCTCAAAAGATTCTTTTTCCTACAACATGACTTACATTATTAACCAATCCTGGTCACCAAACCCATATATACTATATTTTATGTTCACTCATTTCCAGACTGATTCCCATTTTTCCATATAATTTGTACTGTGTGTCCTAGAGTTTTAGTGATTTTAGATGGCACACCAACCTATAGAGTTTTAGTGATTCTGGATGGCACACAGACATATAGAGTTTTAAGTGATTATGTGATGGCACACCAGCCTATAGAGTGTAAGTGATTTTGGATGGCACACCAGCCTGTAGAGTTTTAGTGATTTTGGATGGCACACCAACATATAGAGTTTTAAGTGATATGTGATGGCACACCAACCTATAGAGTGTAAGTGATTTTGGATGGCACACCAGCCTATATAGTTTTAGTGATTTTGGATGACACACCGCATATAGAGTTATAAGTGATTTTGGATGACACACCCACCAACCTATAGAGTTCAAGTGATTTTGGATGGGTCTAAATGAAAATGGTACCAATCTGGCATCCAGTATATCCACCATAGCAGTTAATTTGAAAATCTTGTTATCAGAAATGGTTTCAAGATTCAGCCATTTAAATGAATAAATTGTTCATTTTCCCAGAAATTCTTTGGAGCCAGTAAAGCATCTGTCCCATCAACTAACTCTTGTTATTTTTGCATCCAATGAACTTCTGTAGTAAATTATAATAACATGTTGCATCAAGAATAAAGTATTTATTTCATCTCAGGGAAAATCTGTCAGTGTGAAGTAGTAGATAGAAATTTAGCTATGGAGTAACGTCAGTTTTCATCTGTCCTTCATGATTAGTCAACCACTGATACTTACATGTCTGAAAATAACTTGCTGTGAGGCCATGGCAACTGTAAATGGGAATTTCAAAATACCAGATTTGATTTAATGTTGCATCAATTTATCCTGTATTATCTTTGTTACAATTTTGTGATTCTTATACAAAAAGAATCACTGAACTTTGTTTAGTCTTTCTTTAAGTAACAAATAAACACCATCTATATCATCAGATAAATGGAATTATGTATTTACATCCATATCATATGAAATTGTTTGTGATAATGCTGGAAATTTAATTAGCTTGTGTGTTAAATATTTCAGACTGGCAAGACATTCCTAATGATTGCCTGTCAGTGTGGAGAGTTGAACATTGTACGAGAGTTGATGGAAGCTGGTATGGACCCCAATGCTGTGGACAATGTAAGTTGGGTATCATTAGGCATTAGGCAGCATTAGGCATTATAATAATAAATAATAAATAATAATGACCTTATTTAAAGAGGGTAACACAAATAGCTAAAAACTAATCTACCTTGAGGCCCTCATACAAAGGAATTTATTTATTTAAGCTGCATCTCTGAAGCCACTGGATATATTGGGTTTGGAAGAAGGAAATAGAGTGGGCATTTCTAATCTCAGCTGGAATACTATTCCAGAGCAGAGTTCCAGAGTATTGGAAACTTTTTTTAAATAACTCCTTATTTGGTTTGGGAATTTTATACTGTTTGGTAGCATTGGGTATCATTAGGACTTTATGGGGTCCTAGTGATCAGCTCTCTGATGTTCTAATCATTATGCAAAAGTGGTAGAAATATAACGAACTTCAGCATGGGAATTTTCTTTGATATTCTTCATGAAGCTTAGAATTTTGTTCAAAATATGAAATATTCTTTTGATTTATTTTTATAAAAAAAGTGCATTGTACTCTTTTTCATAGGTTCATTCAATCACATGCTATTTCTTTGAAAGTTTAATTTTTTTTCATTCAATATTCAACACATATTTCTTTATTTGGGTTTGATAAGCATTCATACCAACATTGCTCTACTGTCTTGTGTGCTAGGGAAAGGCATTTGGCTCCCATTTCCTTCAGCATGATAGAGCCAATAATGTGTTAAAAATACCATTAAAACAAAGAAGAAAAAAAAGAGTCAAGCAACCTTCCGAGGAGATATGCCACTGTAGACTTTTCACCAAGTTCATTGTAATAAGCAGATGCAAGGAACAAGTGATATTTGTATTTCCAGTGCTAACATATGTTGAGTGGTCTTTCCATTACTGATATATGTCGAGTTGTCTTTTCAGTGCAAGCATATGTTGAGTTGTCTTTCCAGTGCTGATATATGTTGAATTGTCTTTCCAGTACAAGCGTATGTTGAGTTGTCTTTCCATTTCAAATATATGTTGAGTTGTCTTTCCATTGATAACATATATTGAGATTTAGATATCACTGTTAGATGACAGTGACTTTTACAGTATCATGAATATTTTAAAAACTGCTTTTAGGTAGTGAAAAATCAAACAGCATACTAGGGGTAAATGAAAACTTCTGAATATTTTCCAATAACCTCTTTGTTTCTTTGAATCTGTCAATAAATTTAATGCTGATCAATTGATAAAATAATGTTCTTTAGAGAAATTTGCAGCTGCACTTGCAGATATGTGCATGTGATGTAGGTAAATGACATATATGCCTGTGATGTAGGTAAATGACAGATATATGCCTGTAATTTAGGTAAATGACATGCATGTGATGTAGGTAAATGACATATGCATGTGATGTAGGTAAATGACATATATGCATGTGATGTAGGTAAATGACAGATATATGCCTGTAATTTAGGTAAATGACATGCATGTGATGTAGGTAAATCACATGCATGTGATGTAGGTAAATGACAGACATGTATGCAATGTAGGTAAACTGCAGACATGTCAGCTTGGTAATTGATACACATGTCAGCTTGGTAATTGATACACATGTCAGCTTGGTAATTGATATACATGTTAGCTTGGTAATTTAGACACATGTCAGCTTGGTAATGGATACACATGTCAGCTTGGTAATTGATACACATGTCAGCTTGGTAATTGGTACACGTGTCAGCTTGGTAATTGGTACACATGTCAATTTATTTAGATGTATCACATTGTAACTGGATGGGGCTGAGAATGTGTTACAGGTTTATTTAGGTACATCACATACATTGTAACTAGATGGGGTCTGAGAATGTGTTACGTATCTGATATAATTTGTGAGATAAGAATTTCACATTTGTTTTTCTCATTCATTTTGTTTTGGGTCAGAGAAATGAATGGGGATATGTTACTTTGCTAGGATTTCCTCTTCTTGTCTCTTGCTCTGTAGTTATAAAGTCATATGTCAGCTTGGTAATTGATACACATGTCAGCTTGGTAATTGATACACATGGCAGCTTGGTAATTGATACACATGGCAGCTTAATAATTGATACACATGGCAACTTCCTAATTGGATAGGTTATTGTTGATGTTGGTTGGCTGGATTTTATAAACAGCATTTTTAACACATTATTTTCCATACCATGCTGATGAAATGATAGCCAAGTATTTTGCCATGGACTCAGAGCACCATCTTAGAGGGCCTGGGCAGGTATCAAACCATCTGACACTTAAACTTAAATTATTTAGGTGTGTCACACCCGTTGTAATTAGATGGCATCTGTGAATGTGTTACATTCTGTTTTTGGTGTATTGTATTGCACACATTGTAACTAGATGAGGTATAAGAAAGTATCACAGGCTTTTTTAGGTGTTGACATATTGTAACTAGAGTGGGTCTGCAGATGTGTCACAGTCTTAATTAGGTTTATCGCACATTACATGATTATTTAGGTGCATCACACACATTGTGACTAGATGGGGTCTGAGAATGTGTTACATATCTGCCATAACAATCTGTGAGAGAAGAATTCCATGTTTGTTTTTCTGATGGGGATATGTTACTTTGCTTGGGGGGATATGTTACTTTGCTTGGATTTCCTCTTGTCCCTCTTGCTGTATAGCTATAAAGTCACTGTTATTTATGTTGATATATTGATCAATGTTTGCAGGACAACTGGAATGCCCTGCTGTATGCAGCAAAAGAAGGACATCTGGAGATAGTCATTGAGCTTCTGGATAGGGGAGCTAATTTGGAGCACAAAGACATGGTGAGTTCTTGAGTTTGGGCACTCAGTTTGACAATTTTAACAATTGTAATGTTGCAGGAAACACTTAGTAATGTGAGAGGTATTCAGCTTGGATAGTTCAGATGGTACACCTTCAAGTAAGCATTGATTGGGGCTTCAATCCAGCCAAACATTTTCTGTGTCTGTAAAATTTGGTGGCAGTAGTGGTGTTTTACATATGTTATAAACAACAAAAATTGATACCCAAGTCTAAGGAGGTCACAGCCATTGCTCATAAAGAAGGGAAATATATTGTTGAAGATAAATAGATAAACAGGAGTTGTTGTTTTTGTAAACATTTCATGCTTATATATATATATATATATATATATATATATATATATATATATATATATATATATATATATATATAATAATGCTTTATTTATAGAGGGTGACTCATTAGTCAAGGACTATTCTCCCTAGAGGCCCTCTTAAGTAGAGTATAACAATGCACATTATATGAAGATGGCAATAATTATTGTTTATTTTAACATGATTAGTATTAAAATACTAAATTCCATTATCTGTTAGAAACACGTACATGCTCTTAAATGCTCAAATATTTTCAGCAGATTTTACATGTAGTGGAAGCTTATTCCACAGAACTGTACCAGAGTATTGAAAACTCTTTTTAAATTGCTCTGTTCTTGGTTTTGGTATTAGAAGGTTTTCATGTGATATTGATCTCAACTGCCTTGTGAAAATCTATCCTGTCATATATTGTGAACCATTTGAGTTCTATAAATAATGCTTTTGAGGGATGATCAACAGATGCATCTAGAATTACACGTGCTGCTCGTTTCTGAAGTTTATAAATCCTGTCAAGCTCAGATTTAGCACAGTTTCCCCATACATTAGAACAATAATCCATTGTTGGAAGAATATATGACTTGTAGTATAGATTGCGAGTTTCCATAGGTAAATATTTCTTGATTCTGCTGAGAAGGGTAATTTTGGATGACAGTGTTTTACAAAGCTTATCAATATGGTCATTCCATAATAAATTATTATCTACAGACACACCTACAAGCCTTTCATGTTTGACATTTTCTAATGGATGATTATTTATTGCAAGAGACAGTTTTGGGTTCCCTGACTTGTGTAGCTTTTGTGATGTCCCCAAATTCATACATTTTGTTTTACCTTCATTAATTACCATCCTATTTTGTTGTGCCCAGTTTTGGACTCTGATAAGGTCTGAGTTTAATCTCATTTGGATAACTTCAGTATCAGAACTAGATGTATACAAGGTTGCATCATCTGCAAACAAATCTGTGTTTGTGGATTCATTATTTAATGGTAGATCATTGATATAGATAAGGAAGAGGAGAGGGCCCAAAACTGAGCCTTGAGGGACTCCTGAATGAATAGTGCAAGTTTGAGAGCTAATATTGCCAATGCTTACTTGTTGAGACCTTTGGTTTAGGTATGATCTAAACCAGTTTAAAGAAGGATAGTCAAACCTATAACATTTCAACTTTTGCAGCAGAATTTCATGATCAACAAGATCAAAGGCTTTCTTGAAGTCAAGGAAAACAATCCCAGTCATATGTCCATTATCCATTTTTTTCAGCCAAAGATCAGTTAATTTGGTAAGTTCTGTTTGGCACGAGCGGTACTTTCTAAATCCTGATTGAGCTTTATGAAATAGAGAGTATGTTTTGAAAAATTTATAGACCTGAATGGCTACATGCTTTTCAGATAGTTTTGACAATACAGGTAGAATTGATATTGGTCTGTAATTTCCTGGATCTTCCTTTTCTCCTTTCTTAAAGATAGGTGTAACCTTTGCACATTTCGATGTATATATATATATATATATATATATATATATATATATATATATATATATATATATATATATATATATGTATGTGTGTGGTATTTTCAGACAGCAAATATAGTTTTGTCAGGAAAGTTTCATGTCTATATTTCAGTGTGGGTGGACAGCCTTGATGTGGGCCTGTTACAAAGGGAGAGAAAATGTTGTGCATGAACTACTGGACAGGGGAGCAAACCCCAACGTCAAGGCAGAGGTGAGTTTAGTCCCCTCATATAATATTTAAATACCATGGCCAGAAAGTGTTCATACTTCTTTCCATGTTTTGTGCAAGAACACACAAAAATATATTTTCTTCATGTCCCAACTTCTAGGTCAGTCAACTTGTCAAGTCAGTGAGATGTTTGATTTTTTTTTCTTTATCCCATGTTGGAAGCATCTTACTGATTCACAGGAAGTGAGTTGATAGAGCTCTCAACAACTAGAACTGTCTGAAGGATAGCAGATTTCTTTCTTTTATGCCTAATAATATAGCCAGCAGGTCTAACACGGACTAAAGGTCTGATACAATGTACAAACACATGTACTTTTTATTAGAGGTCATGCGAAACAATGCAGTTGAAGCTATTATCCTTAAAGTCAATTACATTGACTGAAAATTGTTTCAGGGCTTGGTGCCAGGAATGGCAGTACCATGGTTGACTAAGTAAATCTATTGTATACATAAATGACAAAGAAAATTAAATTAAATTAAAAAGATTGACTGGTATGACCACAAAGTGTCATCTTTTGTTTCAGCCCCCTAAATAAGTGCATTATATTGAGATGGAATGTATTGTATATATTTTGTTATTTCAGTCTTAACAAATATCACATTAGTGAGAACCATATATAGTGTCATGAGCCTATGCTCTTGCAATAAGTAACAGAAAAGAGTGAAGACAACAAGCTTTGTAAAATTTAGGAATCATTTATTTCCCTAGAATACAAAGTGAAAAATAAGAAAAAGAAGAACTTTAGTATTGCAAATTAACTCCATTAACTCCAAAAAATAATCTTAAAATCAAAACACAAGTCCTATCAATGAAAAGTTCTAAGTGAATCTCAGTTCAGATCCCGATGAAATTCAAGATGGAAGGTGATGACGTCATTAATAACCTACAAAGTGCAGATGTGTCAACAGTCTCTTGTTGAATCACAGAAAATATTATTCCTGTTTTGAATTCTGTATTAATTCCAATGAATGTCTTTGTCCAAGAATTTTATCAAAGCACTTTTGTATTTCCAGGGAAAACAATCACTTGAATTTAGTAATTTGAAGAAAAATAAAATTCATCCCAAACTGGTCACAACATAATACAACTTAACGTTTCAACTGCTTTAAGCCCAACTGACTATCCTTTATCAAAAACATCAGTTATACGACTAAAATACAACACAAAACAGATTCCCTGATGGGGATCAAAAGTTCATCCTTCTAGAAAAAATAGAAGTTTGTTACCAATTGACACTTTATACTTGTCACGTAGTCCAGGTATGACCTTGACTCAACTTAATGATTCTTACTCTGAGAAAGATTTTAAAAAAATTAAGAAAAAGTTGTTTACCAAAACTGTCATTGATTTTGGAACAAGGTCAGCAACTAGTTACAATGTTTTATGAAGCTGTTATTAGTTGTTTACATCAATGAAATAAATTTTAAAAAATAAAAAACTAAATCAGGTCAAACAGAACTGAACTCAATTATAGACAAGGTAAAGTCAAATAAACAGTGTTACATTACAATAGCATGTAATGGAAAAAAAATTAATACTAACAAACAAACAATTTAAATTAAATATTAATAACAATAGAATTAATTTAAAGTTCTCCAGGTAGTAAATAATTGGATGAACATGTTCTTTATTTGCAGATCAGCATGACGTGTTTAGCCTGGGCTGCAGGTAGAGGGTACACAGAGATTGTCAAGGCTCTGCTTCAGAAGGGAGCAAAGGTCAACATTACAGATAAGGTATAGTCCTAGTTAAACCTTACACGTTAAAATTACTGATAAGGTATAGTCCCAGTTAAACTTTACAGGTCAACATTACAGATATGGTATAGTCCCAGTTAAACCTTACATGTAAAAATTACAGATAAAGTATGGTCCCATTTAAACCTTACAAGTCAGTATTACAGATAACATATAGTCCCAGTTAAACCTTACAGGTCAACATTACAGATAAGGTATAGTCCCAGTTGAACCTTACAAGTCAACATTACAGATATGGTATAGTCCCAGTTGAACCTTACAAGTCAACATTACAGATATGGTATAGTCCCAGTTGAACCTTACAAGTCAACATTACAGATATGGTATAGTCCCAGTTGAACCTTACAAGTCAACATTACAGATATGGTATAGTCCCAGTTGAACCTTACAAGTCAACATTACAGATATGGTATAGTCTCAGTTAAATCTTACAGGTCAACATTACGGATAAGGTATAGTCCCAGTTAAACCTTACAGGTCAACATTACAGATAAGGTATAGTCCCATTTAAACCTTACAGGTCAACATTACAGATAAAGTATAGTCCCAGTTAAACCTTACAGGCCAACATTACAGATAAGGTATAGTCCCAGTTAAACCTTACGGGTCAAGATTAAGATAAGGTATAGTCCCATTTAAACCTTACAGGTCAACATTTCAGAAAAGGTATAGTCTCAGTTAATTGAAATCTTACAGGAAGGTTTTACCTGTCAGATACTGAACCATATTTCATCCCAGGAGAATAGACCAAATCTGTAATCTCCATCACATGTTTGGTGCTTTTTCTTCCCAGGAAAAGATATCAAGTCATTGATTGAAACTGTTTCAGAAGAAAATGAGTAACTGTTACCCAGAAACTTGACCAGTGGTGATTGGACTTTAGAGACAGAATGGATGGAAATATGGACCTATAACCTCACTGAGACATTAGTTACTTGGCTGAGATTTATGCAGAAAGTAGTGACCCTAAGAAACAACCAGCTTCTTTGAAACCAACTGCATGGTCAATTATGAGGAAAGAAAAGAAGTCCTTACAGTATCATAATGGCTCACCTGTTGTTGAGTTCACTGAACTGGACATAATGACTGGTCAGGGTCTTGCCAAATATATATTCTATCCCAGGGGCCTGTAGTTCAGTGGTCAACTCACCAGACTGATCTGAACTCAATGCACATGGCAAATAAAAGGGCTTGCAATAGCTTGAAGCACTTAATCAATACAATACCTTGTATGTTATTCTACACAGGTACTGTTTACTGATCTTTGTAGATTGTCCATTAGTTTTTGTGATGGACTGTTGTTTGTAGACTGACTGTTAACTCAGGTTTGTTATTGCTGCTCCTCATCTACTTGGAGAATTGACATGAAACTTTATCTGTAGGTAAAGTTGGACCTAAATGTAAATGGTGCCACTGAATCAATATGATTAGCACAGTGTCCTGGTGCCACTGTGTAAATGGTGCCACTGAATCAATATGATCAGCACTGTGTCCTGGTGCCACTGTGTAAATGGTGCCACTGAATCAATATGATCAGCACTGTGTCCTGGTGCCACTGTGTAAATGGTGCCACTGAATCAATATGATTAGCACTGTGTCCTGGTGCCACTGTGTAAATGGTGCCACTGAATCAATATGATCAGCACTGTGTCCTGGTGCCACTGTGTAAATGGTGCCACTGAATCAATATGATCAGCACTGTGTCCTGGTGCCACTGAATCAATATGATCAGCACTGTGTCCTGGTGCCACTGTGTAAATGGTGCCACTGAATCAATATGATTAGCACAGTGTCCTGGTGCCACTGTGTAAATGGTGCCACTGAATCAATATGATCAGCACTGTGTCCTGGTGCCACTGTGTAAATGGTGCCACTGAATCAATATGATCAGCACTGTGTCCTGGTGCCACTGTCTAAATGGTGCCACTGAATCAATATGATTAGCACTGTGTCCTGGTGCCACTGTGTAAATGGTGCCACTGAATCAATATGATCAGCACTGTGTCCTGGTGCCACTGTGTAAATGGTGCCACTGAATCAATATGATCAGCACTGTGTCCTGGTGCCACTGTGTAAATGGTGCCACTGAATCAGTATGATCAGCACTGTGTCCTGGTGCCACTGTGTAAATGGTGCCACTGAATCAATATGATTAGCACTGTGTCCTGGTGCCACTGTGTAAATGGTGCCACTGAATCAATATGATCAGCACTGTGTCCTGGTGCCACTGTGTAAATGGTGCCACTGAATCAATATGATCAGCACTGTGTCCTGGTGCCACTGTGTAAATGGTGCCACTGAATCAATATGATCAGCACTGTGTCCTGGTGCCACTGTGTAAATGGTGCCACTGAATCAATATGATCAGCACTGTGTCCTGGTGCCACTGTGTAAATGGTGCCACTGAATCAATATGATCAGCACAGTGTCCTGGTGCCACTGTGTAAATGGTGCCACTGAATCAATATGATCAGCACTGTGTCCTGGTGCCACTGTGTAAATGGTGCCACTGAATCAATATGATTAGCACAGTGTCCTGCATAAAATCTTGGTATTACTCTTGAACTGATGGTTTTCAAGTCTTATTAATGCAACTCCATGATTTATGGTTATATCAGCTTGTGTTTTTCACTGAAAGATTACCTATAGTGTCACTTGACCAGAGAAGTCAATGGCAGTTCATTGCAAATGAAGTTTATGCACCGCAATCCCAAATTTATACCAGCATTTTTCACATCCAAAGATGATTTTTGACACCATGTGATAATCATAGTTCAAACTTGAGCCCTTTTCTTAGGTGATAAATCTGCACAACATTGTGTACTAAACAGGCTGATGCAGTTGAAAATATTTGTTGTCCAAGCGGTTTTGAGATATTCTACTTGCCCTGATCCCCATGTTTACTTCTTTGGGAGCTAGCTCTTCTTCCTAGCCAGCTGTTGGTATTTTACGATCTGCATACTGCAGAGAAACTATGGGAGGTGTACATGCCTCATATCAATTTAAAAAAACGACACAAGTCTGAAACACCTAGTTTACAGATATATCCATATCTTTAATTAGTAAACAATAATAGTTGAAAAAGTAACATCGTAGCGTTATGTTAAGAAATACGACAGGGACCAATTTACGAAACTATCCTCTGACACCAAGATAGCTGGGTAGTTTAGCTACCATTACCTTCCCTTACCACCACTAGGTAGCTGGGTAGTTTAGCTACCATTACCTCCCATTATCACCCATAGGGGGCGCTCACCAGTTATTATGTACTATTCAGAGAGTGATGTATATAAGGTGAAGTTTGCATTTGTAACATGCACAATGGAGATAATGTTGGCATACATCTATGCTACTTTTATGTAATGTGGCTGACATTTCTTTAGGTGAAGTCTGCATTTGTAACATGCACAATGGAGATAATGTTGGCATACATCTATGCTACTTTTATGTAATGTGGCTGACATTTCTTTAGGTGAAGTCTGCATTTGTAACATGCACAATAGAGATAATGTTGGCATACATCTATGCTACTTTTATGTAATGTGGCTGACATTTCTTTAGGTGAAGTCTGCATTTGTAACATGCACAATGGAGATAATGTTGGCATACATCTATGCTACTTTTATGTAATGTGGCTGACATTTCTTTAGGTGAAGTCTGCATTTGTAACATGCACAATAGAGATAATGTTGGCATACATCTATGCTACTTTTATGTAATGTGGCTGACATTTCTTTAGGTGAAGTCTGCATTTGTAACATGCACAATGGAGATAATGTTGGCATACATCTATGCTACTTTTATGTAATGTGGCTGACATTTCTTTAGGTGAAGTCTGCATTTGTAACATGCACAATGGAGATAATGTTGGCATACATCTATGCTACTTTTATGTAATGTGGCTGACATTTCTTTAGGTGAAGTCTGCATTTGTAACATGCACAATAGAGATAATGTTGGCATACATCTATGCTACTTTTATGTAATGTGGCTGACATTTCTTTGGGTACTGTACTTGTGGAAATTGTGCATGATCTAAGAACACGGTATAACAAAATGGATGCTCCCATGTGCTTTACAAATTAACCAGAATTAATCAGAAGTACACTAACTTTAGCAGTTATTAAAATAGGGAAAATGAATTTTGCTGAAGTAGACAATAGCAGCTTCTGAAAGTGCAATGAACGAATTACAAAATATCTGAAAGGTAACAAAAGCTATCATCTCTTTTTTTCTACAATTTACCTCTGAAGTCCAGGAAGTGAACATGACCATGCAGAGCTAGCAGTTTTTTTATACGAGCACATCTTAAGTGAGTCCAAGCTGTATACTCTAGAACAGTGCTGTCCAACTTTTTTGACACCATGGGCTACTGAAAACTGTTTTTCTTGAAGCCGAGGGCTGCATCAGAAAACTGAAAAGCAATAACTATATAGCTGCTCAAGCTCTGGTGGGCCATTTAAAATCAGCCCGTGGGCCTTGGATTGGACAGCACTGCTCTAGAACTTAAATTACACCCATCAATCATGCATCAAAATAAAGGGAATTAAAAATTCTTTTAACAACACCAAAGATATACAAAGTCTTTATTCTATAGCCAATATAATCAATCAAATCAAACCTCTCTGCACCATCTGGTGCTTGAGGCGACAGCAAGGGAGCACCATTTTGGTCTGTCGGCTGCTGTTATGGGGGTGGTCTGCAGGGTGAGGCCTCTGGTCCTGAGTTCTCGCTCCACGGTACGGCGCCAGGTCTCTTTGGGTCTGCCACGGTTCCTTTTCCCCTGTGGAGTCCATCTCAGTGCCACCCTTGGTAGTGAGTCGGGGGCATTCTGCAGATGTGGCTGAGCCATCTCCATCGACGAGTTGCAATGGTCTCAGCGATGGTGTTTGCGCCCGCTCTGTACCGGAGTTCCTCATTCGAGATCATGTTTGGCCAGAAGATCCTCATGATCCGTCGCAGGCATTTGGTCTGGAAGACTTCGAGCTTGCGTTCTATGTTAGCGGTGGTCTTCCAACACTCTGACCCGTACAAAAGGACGCTCAGCATGTTGCTCTTGAAGATACGGATCTTTATGTGGGCGCTGAGGTTTGTTGTCCTCCAGATGGGCTTCAGCATTGCGATGGCCTGGTTGGCCTTGCTGATTCTTGTGGTGACTTCCCTTGTGCAGTCTCCATCCGTGGCGACCTTGCTGCCCAGGTACATGAATTCGTCTACTTCTTGCAGAGGCTGGTCATTGATAGTGATTGGGTTGCCCTATAGCTAATATAACCAGTGAAGAAATCCTGGGAAATTCTCTTTCTTTAAAATTCTAACCCTATGCAAAATATGAAACTGTAGAGCGCCACCTAGGTAGCTGGGTAGTTTAGCTACCATTACCTCTCCTTTACACCACTAGGTAGCTGGGTAGTTTAGCTGCCATTACCTCTCCTTTACACCACTAGGTAGCTGGGTAGTTTAGCTGCCATTACCTCTCCTTTACACCACTAGATAGCTGGGTAGTTTATCTACCATTGCCTCTCCTTTACACCACTAGGTAGCTGGGTAGTTTAGCTGCCATTGCCTGTCCTTTACACCGCTAGGTAGCTGGGTAGTTTAGCTGCCATTACCTCTCCTTTACACCACTAGATAGCTGGGTAGTTTATCTACCATTGCCTCTCCTTTACACCACTAGGTAGCTGGGTAGTTTAGCTGCCATTACCTGTCCTTTACACCACTAGATAGCTGGATAGTTTAGCTACCATTACCACTCCTTTACACCACGAGATAGCTGGGTAGTTTAGCTGCCATTGCCTCTCCTTTACACCACTAGATAGCTGGGTAGTTTAGCTGCCATTACCTCTCCTTTACACCACTAGGTAGCTGGGTAGTTTAGCTGCCATTACCTCTCCTTTACACCACTAGGTAGCTGGGTAGTTTAGCTACCTAGCTGGATATAGTACACATCCTTGGCACTCATTGATTGCTTATTATAAGACACTTATCTTGCTTGTTTAAGTAACAAGAGTCGTAGTTGTATTTGAACACGTTTAAGTTATTTTCCATTTCGTTTCTTTGTTTTTGTCTACAGGGACACACATAATCTATGTTTCTCTTGCAAAGTGTTCTTCCACTGTTGTTATTGTCATATGTGAGCACAATTGTTATTTCCAATAAGTGGTCATACTTGTCATTTCGACGTTTTCCAATAAGTGGTCATTCTTGTTATTTCGACGTTTTCCAATAAGTGGTCATTCTTGTCATTTCGACGTTTTCCAATAAGTGGTCATTCTTGTCATTTCGGTGTTTTCCAATAAGTGGTCATTCTTGTCAGTTTGACATTATGTGCTAAGGTTGGTGAGGACTTGCATGATTCTTATCTTCCTTGAACAAAGTGTTCTTTCAGTGTTGTTTTTCTTTTGTTATATGTGAATACGATTGGGTTGTTATTTCTGACATTTTAGTTGCTGTCATTCTTTTCTTTTTGGATTAAACAATGTTAATGTTATGCACCAAGTATTGAGGACACTCAGGATACAGGAGCTACATGCCAGGTAGATGATTAACATTGTAATAAAGATAGGGCACCAAGTAATGAGGACACTCAGGATACATATCTCACTTGTACAAAGTGTTCGTCAATTTCTAACTGCATTGTATGTGTGATGTTGTCAAAAGAAATTTGGTCCACAGGTTTGCAAAAAAGCTTGAAGAGGTGGGTCAAATCTTGGTTTGCTGATAGTGACATAACCTGTAATAGTGGCTTAGAGTTAAATGGAGAGTCCTTCCTTATTTCAGCAGCCCACTGGTTGTAAGTCTTCCCACATGTTTGAGTATGGTGTTCAGCCCTGTTGGTTCTCCTCCCACTTCCCATCTCACCCATGGGGTATTTATTGGATTTTGATGATCCATCCTCCTGTGTTGTATGCTGCTGATCTCTCTTAACCTGACAGTAACAGCCATCCTTCCTCCACAATCAGTGATCAAGAATCAGTTACCTTGGTGAGCAGTGCCAGGCTGGCTGTAACAAATCGCATGTGGAGAGCCAATCCTTTCTTTTTGCCATGTAGACCAATCAGACAGTTGCTGAGCTGTCTACCCAGTAGACGACTGCACCATCCATCTAGGTGACAGCTAAGCCAGTCATCCAGGCAGCATCTAGGCCATTTTTCCAGGGTATAACTGAACCAAAAAGCTAGTACACTTACTGGCAATTCATGCCAGTGAAAAAACCATGTATCACTTTACCTGCTGCTGATGCAATCACTGGCTCATTTTGTTGTTGTTGACAGATTACCCCATGTGACATATCTGTTGAGTAGATACCATACAGCATATGGAATAGTGATTGATGTTAGTGCCCCCCCCCCCCCAATGAGTAAGTGCAGGGATATCCACAGTCAGTTTGTATATTCCTACCTCACCACATAGCTTCAGGAGTTTCACCTTTGTGTTGATTATGACAAATGTACAGAAACTGGCCAATCTCTTGAGCTTCCAATATCATCAGCTGCAAGCCAACTTGAAAGTTTTGGTAGACTTGGAAGATGATGTCAGCATCACTCCTTCTGATTGCACTATCATTTGGCAAGCATCTTTCAGACAGAATCCAGGATCCAGGGAATACCAGGATGTTATTTTACAATGACACTGGTACTGCAGTCAACCTCATGACACAGGTACATCACTCACTCGGACATGTAAAGCACAGAGTTGCTGAGTTTTGTCAAAATTGTTGCAGTGGTTAATATGGCAAGACCGCTGTTTATGAGGTAGAGCACCAGGGTGGTGCACAATATGAAGGCAACTCCTATGATGCTCGTTCTGGCAACACTAGCAATTTTTGCCATGCTGAAATTTGGTAGTGATCATTCGTGGGACTTCTTAGCCGTAATTGCCAGTGTAATTAACAGGGCTACCCACAATTAGATGACAGCTTTGACAGATTTCAACCTGGTATGATGAGATACATGTTTATGCTCATCTTCACTAATGTTGCATGATTCCTTTTCTCTCCATTCTATGTCCTTTGTTACACAATTGCTGTTTAATGGTAGAACCTTTATATACAGAAGCAGGCAGCATGAAAAAAAAAAAACATCAGTGGGTATTGGCAGGCAGCATGAAAACTGCCATTCCAGCATGTATTGGCTGGCAGCATGAAAACTGCCACTCCAGTGTGTATTGGCAGACAGTTCCTTAGGCATTCTGGCTAAATCAGTGTCAGCTGCAATGGAGAGAAGACTGAACACTGCTCAACAGCAGTTTGGACACAAGTCGAAATGCAGATGGCCAGATGTCCCACAATTTCTGATTGAGTTCAATAAACGGGATAGAAAACAAGGTTTCTTGTACCCCAAGCCTCCCAGTAATCATCAGTGACTTGTCACCTCAACCATTTGCCTGTCTTTTAGTGCCAGATGCTTTTCTTTCAGCATGCTTGGATTGATGAAGACATAGGGACATCATGATAGTCCCTGGCCCCCCCATTCCTCCCCTTAGATTGACACAAAAGAGGCAGAAGGTTGTGAATTTGCCATCCCTGCATTCTTTTTAGATGCTGATATAGTTGCAGAGTTTTTGACTGATACTGGACATGACAACATTGTAGCTTAGCTCAGATGTCAGATCAAAACATTGCAATGGTTTAATATAATGACCACAGTTTTACAATGTGGACAAGAATGTTTTCCACTCCACCTCTAAATTTGTGTTTAATTTTGCGGCAGCATGATCTAGCAATGATATACCAGTACATTTTTGTGACAAGATGAATTGCCCACCTTTGTCTCTTTGAGCACCATCATTCATTCTGGAGGGGTTTAGTTCTGTGCCTGTTGCCATTCTCCATTTTTGGTACCAGAATGATACAGACATTGAGGGTTAAAAACTACCAACAGATTTTCCCAGGAAAATCCCTACTGGGTCAGACTAGCTCAAAACAGCTGAAGTCAAAGATTTTTTAGTCCAGGCTAGACAAGCTTCCTCTTCACTCCAGACTCTTTATCAGTTTTGGATATAATCTCATGACCTAAAAAGGCTCTGAGCTTTGAAAGAGTATGAGGGAAAGTGGTGCATTTTCTGGGATTGGCATAAGATCAACAGCATCACCCCTTTCAGTACCTGAATCCCATAGTTGGCTTTTTGAGGTGAAAGAGTTTGCTCAGAGTATTATCAGAGGCTACTGCTTCATGGTATCCAGCTTATTCAGGCATCATGGCAAATGAGATGGTGATTTTAATAAAAATCTATCATACCTACTAGCCAGTTTAGACTTGAAGAGGCCAAACTCTTCCACCCTGTGCCCCAAATGGAATCTTGAATGGGTTTTGATGTGATTCAACTCAAATCACTTTGAGCCTCTCTGCCATTACCTTGCTGAAGTTGCTATCATATAAGACATGCTTTCAGATAACTTTGCTTCAGCATACAGAGTGAGCGAGTTGCACGACGTTTCAATGGACTTGAACTCTCACCAGTTCAGATCAGATGGTTCTGTGGTCTTAATGATACAACCAGACAACTGTTGCTAAGAATAGGTTGCCATCTATGGGCAGTCACAGAATGGGCATGTTTTATGTATTCATTTGGTAATGCAGGACCCAATCCATGTTCTCAAGCATTACTTGAAGTACATAGAGACAAATTGTTGGGTGCAACATCTCTCTTCTTTTGGTGAAGACCAGGAAAAAAGATATAACCTTGAAAGCCCATACTTCTTTGGTGAGGTGACTAATAGCGTACTTGGAAGTCTCAAAAGATCAGACATGTCTCATGAAGGTTTCAGCTTGATATGAGTGGTTTAGGTATACCTCATAGAGATTTCAGCTCATGAGATATGAGTGATTTAAACATGCTTCCTGAAGGTTTCAGCTCATGAGACAAGATTTTGACATGCCTCATGAACGTTGAGCTCATGGGATAAGAGTGATTTAGACGTGCCTCATCAAGGTTACAGCTCATGAGGTACAAGTGATTTAAACATGCCTCATGAAGATGTCAGCTCATGAGACAAGATTTTGACATGCCTCATGAATGTTGAGCTCATGGGATAAGAGTGATTTAGACGTGCCTCATCAAGGTTACAGCTCATGAGGTACGAGTGATTTAAACATGCCTCATGAAGATGTCAGCTCATGAGACAAGATTTTGACATGCCTCATGAATGTTGAGCTCATGGGATAAGAGTGATTTAGACGTGCCTCATCAAGGTTACAGCTCATGAGGTACGAGTGATTTAAACATGCCTCATGAAGATGTCAGCTCATGAGATAAGATTTTGACATGCCTCATGATTGTTTAGCTCATGGGATAAGAGTGATTTAGATGTGCCTCATCAAGGTTTCAGTTCATGAGATAAGAGTGATTTCCACAAGCCTTGCAATCAAATGTAACATTGCAATCCAAGTCTGTTTGCTGGCATCAGGCTTATCCAGTTTTTATCTCTGTGCTAATGCTTTGCAGAGATGAAAATATAATCTGGTGGATCCAATTGCTGCATCTCAGGCAACCACCAGAACCACCACTCACAGACCTGGAGTTATTGCTTTTGCCGATTTTCCCAACATTTTTATTGGTAAGAATAATTTATTTATTTTTTATTTGTGTATGATTTTTGTGGGTTGTGTGATCAATAATTTGGCTGTGATGGAGGTAGAATGCTTAGCATTTCTTCCCTCATTACATATTTTCCAGTTAATGTGTTCAAGGAATAATTCAAAGATAAAAGCAAATTGTTAATTGAATTATGTTTTTTATCGCAATACTATAATCCCTGCCACATCTCCCTGCAAATGCCACCATCCTCGCTGATATATCACTGCCAGCAAATGCAGCATCCTCACTAACATATCACTCCCTGAAAATGAATGCATCCTCACTGACATATCACTCCCTGAAAATGCAACATCCGCTCAAACAGATCACTCCCTGAAAATGCAACATCCTCGCTAACATATCCCTGAAAATGCAACATCCTCACTAACATATCACTCCCTGCAAATGCAGCATCCTCACTAACATATCACTCCCTGAAAATGAATGTATCCTCATTTACATATCACTCAAGCTAAATATACCATAGCCACCTAGCAGTTGTAGGTGGATGTAATGGAAAGAGCTTCTTCCCCTTCCTTTATCTGTACTTGTATAAAGTCAGGAAACAGTAAATTTCTCAGCTTTCTACAGTCACTTGGTTCAGGAAGTATAGTGGACCTTCTTTCCTACCTTTAATATGATCTGCTAAGTATTCTAAGAGAAGCATAATTTACTAAAAAATTTGCTTTTAAAAAACTGCATGTTATGTCATGTGCTTCACCTTTGTCTTTCAGTATGGTACAACACCTCTCATATGGGCATGTAGGAAGGGTGCTTTGGAAATCGTCAAGTTATTGCTGAAAGAAGGAGCCAGTGTTGATGTTACAGGAATGGTAAGGCCTCTTCACAGGGAACCATATTAATTGTTTATATGAGGCATCAAACTGATAAACTGATAATTATTAAAACAGGTTTCATTAAAATATTATGATAAGATGAAATGCATGGTGCAAGAAAATGATACCCAATCTTATGAACACAGTAGTTGGCATTAGTAAAGTTGGAAGTGATTGATGATGTTCAAAGAAAGTATCTCTGATAAATATAATGTCCATGCCGAAACTCAAGATGCTGTATCTTGAAAGCTTTTTTGCTCAAAGCAGCTGCTCTTTAAGAATTCCTGTTTGCTGATATTCTGGGAGAACTGTCTGAATTACTGGTTAATTATACAAGTTTTAAATAAAAAATATAATTCTTTTTTCAATGCAGTTTATTTAGACTCAAGCATTTGCATGGTTTTTTTTTTGTTGTCCAAGGACAATAGCAGTGAAATATTTGCTTTCAGTATCAGGATGCTTGTATCCTACATCAGCTTTCAAAATAACTGTCACTCAGCTCCTCATCAAGAGCTTTCTTTTATTTTTTTTAAAATAAAATAACAGTCCTATCATCTCAGTCAATCTTGCTTTATCAGTCAAATCCAGGACAGAGGTAGCCACTTAATGCAAAGCAAGAGGTAATTATAATGGTATCTCAGTATTTATATGTCAAATCTAGGACAGAGGTAGCAACCTAAAGTAGAAAGGAGGAAATGATAATGGTATCTCATTCTTTATCTGTCAAATGGAGGATAGAAGTTGCAAGCCACCTAAGTCAGAAGTTGGTAATTATAATGGTATCTCAGTCTTTATCTGTCAAATCCATTACAGAGGTAACCACCTAATGTAAGCAGGAGTTAATTATGATGGTATCTCAGTCTTTATCTGTCAAATCCATGAAAGAGGTAACTATCTAATGCAATCAGGAGTTAATTATGATGGTCATCATTACTGGCGGCTCTGTCTTGGAAGAAGTCGTCTGTCTCTGGGGTTTTGGCTGTGCAGGCCTATGTGTGAGTAAAGCCCCTGTTGCAGTTGGTACAGATGTACTGGGTAGTCTGAGTTGCTGGGATTGCTGCTGTACTCTTCTTTCTCTCATGTTTCTTTGCTGCCAGCTGGCCTCTCCTCGCATCAGCGACTGCTATGTCCTTGTGGACCGTCAGTCTCCAGGTGCCTTGGTCCAGTTGTTGGGTGAAATGTTGCATGCCTTCATGTCCCTCTTGCTTACATCCTTGAAACATAGTAAGAGGCAGCTGACTCTTCTGGTGCTAGTTGCCAGCTGCCAATATTGGGTGTCCTTTGGCACCCTCCCATCCTCCACGCGTTGGATGTGTCCCACTCATCGAAGGTGGTGTTTGCTCAGCAGGGAGTACATGCTGGGGATACTGTCACGCTGCAGGATCTCGGTGTGTGGTGCGCAGTCTTTTCAGTTGATTTTCAGGATGCGTTTTAGTCACCGTAATTGGCAGGAGTCGAGTTGGCACTCTTGCCTCATGTAGGTGCTCCAGGTCTCACTTCCATAGAGAAAGGTGCTGAGAACGCAGGCCTGGTAGACTTGGATCTTGGTGTGCCCTGTCAGCACATTGTTTTCCTCTTCATTAGTTGGGCCATGATGGTGTTTGCCTTTCCAAGCCTTCTTCCAGCTCCACATTGAGTGAGAGTGTTGCTGATGGTTGATGCCAGGTAAGTAAAGTTGTTGGCTGCTTCCAGGGTGATACTGTGATGCAGTGGCGATATCTTGCATGCTGACATTATCTTTTTCTGGCTGATGGTGTGTCAGAACTGCTTGTAGGCATCAGCAAAATGGTCTCCCAGTCTCTGGAGGGCATCCTTGGTGTGGGTCACCAGAACCACATCATTGGCAAAGAGCATCTCCCTAATGAGCACCAACCTCACTTTGGTCTTCGAGTGTAGTCTTGCCAGGTTGAACAGCCTCCCGTCAGACCTGGTGTTCAGATATACCCCATCAGTGGACCAGTCAAAGGCATTGGACAGGAGCAGGGAGAAGAATATCCCGAAAAGGGTCAGCGCCAGCGTGCAGCCCTGCTTCACGCTGCTGTTGATGGTGAAGGAGTCTGAGGAGGATCCATCATACAGGACTGTTCCCTTCATATTGGGTTGGAAAGAGATTATCTTGCTGTGGAGTTTTGGTGGGCAGCCAATCTTTCTGAGAAGTTCAAATAGGCCCTTCCTGCTCTTTTCTTTCAGCAGAGGCAGAGTAGCTCATGCAGCGGCTGAAGCAGTGTTGGTATCCCACGTTTGATAGCTTCAGGCAGGATGCTGTTACAACCTGGTGCTTTGTCGTTTGGGAGGGAGTCGATAGCTTTGTTGAGCTCCTCTAAGGTGGGCACTTTGTCAAGCTCCTCCATGGTGGGCAGTTTCTGTATGTTGCTAGGTGTCACATCGGTGACTGATATTTCTTGAGAGTACAGCTCTTAGTAGTGCTTCACCCATCTGGCCATCTGTTGCTCATGATCTGTGATCTTCTCTCCCATCAGAGATTTCAGGGGGTGACCCCTTTTGCTGTAGAGCCTAGGGCCTTCTTGAAGCCACCGTACATGCCTTGGATGTTTCCAGACTCAGCACTGCGCTGGATTCCTTAACACATTTGCTGCCAGCACTTGTTCACACACTGTCTAGTGATGCATTGGGTGGTGCTTCTGGCAATTCTGAGGGCAGCAAGTGTCTTGTTCATTGGGGCATTTTTTGTAATTTGAAGGCTTTTAGTTTGTCCTTGATTATTGGTACCATCCTTGAAAGGTGTGCATGTAACCAGTCCTGGCTGGGCCGTTCCTTCTTACTAAACATGGACATGGCTGTGCTGTAGAATGTACCCTTCTTGGTGTTCCTCTTGGCTGTGGCATCGTGCTCTGGCATGTCCTGGAGAGCCTGGTCCAGGGCGAATGCATACTCCACCTTGGAGGGGACTGACATCTGTGTATTGTTGATGTGAGGGCAACCTTTTGGTTTGGAGCATATAGTGTGTGTGGCTGTAGGCACACCCTGCTGCTTAGGAGGGTCTTGTCAGAGTTGCAGTCTGCACTATGGTAGCTTCTGGTGGAGAGGGCGCTGCTCAAGGAAGAGTGCCTGGTGATGACCAAGTCAAGCTGGTGCCAGTGATGAGACCTGGGGGGTTTCCATGACACTTTGTGTTGTGGCTTACACTTGAAGGTGTTTGTAATGCACAGGTTATGGTATGTGCACAGCTCCAGCAGTCTCTGACTGTTTTTGGTGGTCTTTCCAGTACCATGTTGTCTGAGGCAGGTAGGTCATGGCTCATGGTCCACACCTACTCTGGCATTAAAGTCACAGAGGAGGAATAGTGGCTTATCTTTAGGGCATCCTTTGATCTGTTGGTCCAGCTGCCCATAGAACTGATCCTTTTGGTCTTCTGAATGCATGAGGATGGGGGCGTAAACACTGAAGATGTTGACAGGACCTGCAGCATTGACAAGGCAGATGGACAAGAGATGCCCAGTGCCCCCTGAGGGAGGCACAACTGAGGCCAGAAGGGTGTTTTTGATGGTGAAGCCAACTCTGTGCTGGCGGGGCTCCTCAGGTTCTCGACCCTTCCAGAAGAAGGTGTAGTTTTCCTCTCTGAGGGAGCCGCTGGAGGTGAGCCTGGTTTCCTGGAGGGCAGCTATGCTGACATTTAGTCTGGTGAGCTCTCTGTTGATGATGGCCGTCTTCCTGGTGTCGTACACCTCCCTGAGGTCATCAGAGATGCCTGTGCACATGGTACACACATTCCAGCTTGCAAATCGAAGAGCTGGAGTCTTCTATGTTGGTTTCTTGTTATTTTTGTCTGGTGCGGAGTTTCTGCCTATTTGTCATTCTGAGCAACACAATGAGCTCCAGGCACCCACTGGAGCAGGCAGATGTTGGCAGGCCAACACCTTACTGACGAGGGCTGTCTGGCAGTAGCTGGCCAGTGGGATGCGATGATCCCTTCCATCGTCAAAGCTGACCTATGGCACCCCTTCTCTACACCAATCGGTAGACATACCAGCTTCCGTGTCCTCTCCAGAATGCAAGCCTGGGCATGGAGTATGGAGATCCTGGGCTGCCCAGACATCAGGATCCCCTTCTTGTCCTTGCTGGTGGGGTCCAAAGGAATGCTCAGCATGACATTTGGCACCAGTTCAGATGCAGAAGCTGCCGGAAGGAAGTCTTAGTTGACATCTAGCCACTCACCTCTGGATTTTCTGTCTGGCTTTACTCCCATAGCCTTTCTTTCTCCCAAAGATACACACAAGGCAGCGGAGCCATCATCCTTGGCACTTCATGGGTTTGAACTCAGAGTTTCCTTCTCCTAGACTAACTGCCTGGCAAGGCAACAAGCTCCATCAGCCCGGGTTTGGAGTCAGTTTTCCTTCTCTTAGACTGGCTGCCTACCAAGGCTAATGAGCCCAGTCTGCCCACCCAGTTATACCGCCGGACACTCGTTTGCGCCACACATCAGGTTCTGTGAAAACAGGGCCCCGTATGGTGGTGTTGCTGTGGACACAGTAGTGTAGGAGAGACCATATGCAAGTAACCTCTTGCCCAGCAGAGCCAGACACTGGTCCCACAGCTATCACTACACCTGGAAAGGAGAGGCTGTGAGAGACGCTTCACTTTTCTTTTGTGAATGGAACATCAGGCCCAGACCTCACACCCCACCCATTATAATGGTATCTCAGTCTATATCTGTCAAATCCAGGACAGAGGTAACCACCTAATGCAAGCAGGAGTTAATTATGATGGTATCTCAGTCTTTATCTGTCAAATCCATGACAGAAGTAGCCACCTAATGCAAGCAGGATGTAATTATAATGATATATTTGAGATTTTTTCCAATATTAATCTAGTCTTTATAGTACATAGACTGGAAAGAAACTTTTTATTTCTTGAAAACAGGATTTGTTTAATTGCATAGACCACTCTAGTAACCTTGTGGTTAGAAGGTCTGTCACTTATGCAGGAAATTACGGGTTCAAAACACAGGCCGAGTCATACCAGAGACTGATAAAAATGGTACTAAGAGCTGCCTTGCTAGGTGCTCAGCATTCAAGAGGTTAGTGTTGGGACTGATTGGCCTGGTGTCGGGATAATGTGACTGGGTGGGACATCATGCAGCATGATGCCCCAGTGCTAGACATCTCTTTAAACTGCCACACTGTAGGCATCATAGCAATATGACTGAAAAATTGTTAAAGCTACATTAAAAATCCAAATCACACACACATCACACACACACATTTAATTACAGAAGTTACATTTCTAATGTAAATATGATCAGATACATATTATCACTGAAAGTATACGTCTTGATGAAAAACAAAGTTCTCTTACCACAGACAGTAACTGATGGGATAGCTTGCCATAGTCATCTTGAAAGTCCCACAGACTGAGATAAATTGTAGGAAATGTGTAATAGCTTGAAAGTCCCTCAGACTAAGATAAAGTATAGGAAATGTGTAGTAGCTTGAAAGTCCCACAGACTGAGATAAATTGTAGGAAATGTGTAATAGCTTGAAAGTCCCTCAGACTAAGATAAAGTATAGGAAATGTGTAGTAGCTTGAAAGTCCCACAGACTGAGATAAAGTATAGGAAATGTGTAATAGCTTAAAAGTCCCACAGACTGAGATAAAGTATAGGAAATGTGTAGTAGCTTGAAAGTCCCACAGACTAAGATAAGGTATAGAAAATGTGTAGTAGCTTAAAAGTCCGACAGACTGAGATAAAGTATAGGAAATGTGTAATAGCTTGAAAGTCCCACAGACTGAGATAAAGTATAGGAAATGTGTAATAGCTCAAAGCCTAAATTACCCAGAAACTTTTCTGTTTTTTGGTGCTAAAAGTAGTTAAATTAGTGTCGGTTGAGTTTCATAATTCTTGTTTAGTCTATAAACTTTTCCATTGCTTATGTGGATGAACAAAACTTACATTAGTAATTAACTTCACCTGGGGACATCTTGTAAAACACAAGCAAATGTTTCCAGTATAATAAATAAACACGCATGGAAGATTTTAAGTTAGCCATTGACATTAATATGCTTTATTTTCATATACAAAACTTCAGACATACCGTACGTTCATTTATGTTTGTGGGTCTCAGTTTTTATGGCTTTGTAAAGGAAGATATTTTCATGAGTACTTAAATTCACGGATTTGGCTGCCAACATTCTCATATTTATAGGTATTTAATAGCACAGATTTTTCTGTCAAAGTATGCATATTTATAGGTATTTAATAGCACAGATTTTCCTGTCAGAGTACGCATATTTGTAGGTATTTAATAGCACAGATTTTTCTGTCAAAGTATGCATATTTATAGGTATTTAATAGCACAGATTTTTCTGTCATAGTATGCATATTTGTAGGTATTTAATAGCACAGATTTTTCTGTCAAAGTATGCAAATTTGTAGGTATTTAATAGCACAGATTTTTCTGTCATAGTATGCATATTTATAGGTATTTAATAGCACAGATTTTTCTGTCAAAGTATGCATATTTATAGGTATTTAATAGCACAGATTTTTCTGTCATGGTATGCATATTTATAGGTATTTAATAGCACAGATTTTTCTGTCAAAGTATGCATATTTGTAGGTATTTAATAGCACAGATTTTTCTGTCATAGTATGCATATTTGTAGGTATTTAATAGCACAGATTTTTCTGTCATAGTATGCATATTTGTAGGTATTTAATAGCACAGATTTTTCTGTCAAAGTATGCATATTTGTAGGTATTTAATAGCACAGATTTTTCTGTCAAAGTATGCATATTTGTAGGTATTTAATAGGACAGATTTTTCTGTCATAGTATGCATATTTATAAGTATTTAATAGCACAGATTTTTCTGTCATAGTATGCATATTTATAGGTATTTAATAGCACAGATTTTCCTATCAAAGTATGCATATTTGTATTTAATAATAGATTTTCCAGTCAAAGTATGCATATTTGTAGGTATTTAATAACTGATTTTCCTGTCAAGGTATGTATATTTGTAGGTATTTAAAAGCAGAGATTTTCTTGTCAAAGTATGCATATTTATAGGTATTTAATAACGGATTTTCCTGTCAAAGTTTGCATATGTATAGGTATTTAATAATGGATTTTAATGTCAAAGTTTGCATATGTATAGGTACAGTACTTAATAGCAGGGATTTGCCTGCCAAAGTTTGCATATTTATAGGTATTTAATAGCACTGATTTTCCTGTCAAAATTGGCATCTTTATGGGTGTGTAAATGCATGGATTTGTCTGCCAAAGTTTGCTTTGTATAGGTGCTGTATTGAATTTCATGGATTTTCCTGTAAGAGTTTGCATATTTATAGTTAATTGATTTCATGGATTTTCCTGTCCAAATTTGCATATTTATAAGTATTTAATTTCATGTATTTGCCTGTCAAAATTGGCGTATTTATAGGTACAGTATTTAATAGCATGGATTGATTTCTACAAATACCCAAAGTAAAAAAATACAAAAGATAAAATCTATCACAACAACAAAAACTGTAGAAACTTGAATGATTAAAACAACACTACATCACATATGGGGATAAATTAAACCTGTCAAGATGAACCACTTAAGCCATGCTCAACTTGAATGGGGGCTGATGCAGCCAACAACATTAAGGCAATTGGTTATTATAGCTGCTTCAGCCCCTAAACTTGACAATAAATCAAGACTACAAAGAAGAATTAAAAAACCAGGTATGTTAAGCATGTAATAGTCACTGTCAGGGAAAAGGAAGGTGTCGCTGGCAATGACCAATGTACTGTATTAGTGGGCTGTCTGTCTGGTTGTCACTGGCAATGACCAGTGTACTCTATTAGTGGGCTGTCTGTCTAGGTGTCACTGGCAATGACCAATGCACTGTATCAGTGGGCTGTCAGTCTAGCTGATCCTTGCTGATTGAATAATTGCAGCTCATGCAAAACTGAAAAATCAGACTTAATTATTCATGGCTTTGCAAAAGGCTGGACCTTTTTTCCCAGCAATTTCAGGATTGTGCTTCAAGTGTTTTACAATGTTGGTTTTCATTTGGATGAAGGATTAATTGAAATAAATATTAAAGCTAATTTTCACATGCTTGTATCATTTATTTTATTTTTTTCATTTTTCAGGTAATATTAGTGTTTGAGTACATGTTTTTCCTAGTTTCTGTATCTCAACAATCATATAGATTTATGGTAATGAGTGGAAATGAGAGCTACCAGATGTTGTGTACATTGAAACAATATAAAATGCTTTAAAATTCTTTTTTTTTAAGAAGCTTTAAATAAAACATGATATAAAAGCTAGTATTATATTACCAAATTACAGTAATGAAGTTTATCAAATTGAGCACTGGGGTGCTCCATACCACATGTCACTAGTTATCTGATGGGCATATTAGGGTCTAAACAATATGTGGCTAATTTTTTGTTGGGGTGTTAATTCATAGTTTGAAGCAACAACAAAATCAACAACAAAAAATTGGTGCCCAACAAAAATTTGGGAAAACAGTATTTTCTAATATTTGGCCAAGTAATTGTTGTAACATGGCACAGGGATCAGATCACAATAAGCTCAGTGTTCCAAACAGTAAAGGTCTCTCCTGGTTTTAAATGCAAGGGAGCTTTTACCATCACAACTTATTAGTTTTACTATAATCAATTACATTTTTGTTTTTAAGTTAGGCAGATATTTTTGGTGTCCTTGTTTTATCAGGATGTCAAATTGTAATTAAACATTTTGTTTCAAACAATTATAATTGAACTGGAAATGTTCCTTATCTTGCATATTAATAACAGAAAAGAGAATATAAGATTTTCTCATGACACCTGGATATCTATTTTCTGTTCAGATTCTTTCATTCTTATTGTTTCCCATTGGGGCCTAAAAGCATTTTACTGTCAAGTCTATGTCTACGCAAGAACAATTTTTGACAGTTTAAAATGGATTTTTCATCCAACAATTTAGTTCTATCAATTTTTGGTAGCATGTTGATTTACATTACTGTTTTGCTCTGTTTTCAGAATTCCTTGACAGCACTCCTGGTTGCAACTAAAGGTGGATTCACTGAAGTGGTGCAGGCTTTACTCGAACAAGATAACAATGTTAATGCCACAGACAAGGTATAGATTCTTGGTTAATATTTCACTTGTACAGCATACACTTTTTGACTTTAGGGTAATACAGTTTTGGACTTTAGGGTAATACAGTTTAGGACTTTAGGGTAATACACTTTAGGACTTTTGGGTAATACACTTTAGGACTTTAGGGTAATACAGTTTAGGACTTTAGGGTAATACAGTTTAGGACTTTAGGGTAATTAGGGTAATACAGTTTAGGACTTTAGGGTAATACAGTTTAGGACTTTGGGGTAATACAGTTTGGGACTTTAGGGTAATACAGTTTAGGACTTTAGGGTAATACAGTTTGGGACTTTAGGGTAATACAGTTTAGGACTTTAGGGTAATACATCTTTGGAGACCATATTCTCAATACTACTAAGGACCTTGGGTTCCATATTCTAAATGCATAGAGGATATTTTCTTATCCTGTGTTAATACCAGATATATTTCATCGTGTGGTACCAAAAACATGATATTTTAACCAGTGGCAAAGCCAAAGATATTTCTGGTGTTGACATAGGAAAAGATTTTTATTAAATTATGTACAAAACATGCTCCAGAATTGAAATTTAGAACATTAAACTCACTCATTGGCACTAAATCTCATACCTGACCCCTTTTCATAAAGTCACCTCATTTTCATAGCATGTTCATGTTCATATAAATATACATGACTTAAGAGAGCTGTAGGATTGGGTTGACCTAGTCTATCACAGTAAATGACATTTGTGTCATTTTTATATGCTTTTGATCATATCTGAAAACAATACAAGTTTGATTCATCAGTGCTTCACAGCAGGTTTGCCGTTATACACAGCAGGTTATACACAAATTTAAATTAAACAATAAGAGAACAGAAAATGAAATAAATTACTTTTCAAACAAGTTCATGCCATTTCTTTTTAATACTCATGCACTCTAACCTTGAGATAAATATACATGTAATTTTGTAAAATATAAGTTCGCCTAAATAAATGCATTTAGAACTTACCTCATGCATCTTGAGATGTCTCGGAGTTTTGGGTCGGCTTATATGCGAGTCATGCACTTTTTTAGTGTTTATACCTGTTCAGTTTGGGGGTCGGCTTATATGCAAATGGGCCAATATGCAAGTATATACGGTACAAATAGTCTGTGAGCCAGATCATATTTAACTACTAATAGTCCATGAGCAAGATCAGATTTGACTGTCAAATTGAGAGACTGTGGTTTTTTGTTAGAGTGATGTTGTAACTGTTTGTAATCATGTAATGGACATTCCAGGTTCAAGCTAAAAGCCATTTTTCAGATTGGCAACTATTTTTCTATTTTTCCTGCCTGATTTAACATAGCTCAGAAATTGCAGTTGTCTTGGATCAAGCTCTGTTTGCAGAAACAACAGAAATAGCATGGACACACCCAGACAAGTTAAGAAGCTTGGTGTTAATGATGGGTAAATTTCACACAATTTGCAACGTTATGTCAAAAATCAGCAAGAAATCTAGGGATGCAGGGCTTTGAAACTTAGCTGTCAAGTCTGGAGTAATTGCTATATTTAAAAAGCTGGTTTCAAATTATTGAAAACTTTCAATTATTTTATGTGATTTTTTTGTTGTTGAAAAATCTCTTCCTCAGGATGGCTTAACCTCACTGTGTATTGCTGCCAAGGAAGGTTTTGCCGAGATTGTACAGGAATTACTTGCCAAAGATGCCTATGTCAATGTGGCAGACAAGGTGAGTGCTTTTGATACATGTTTCCTCTGATTTTTGATAGTACCTTGTACCTCTGTAAAAAGAAACACATTCTTTGTCATGAATATTATTTATCCAATGTTGTTTGATTGTTTTAGCCTGATTTTGTCTTTGCCAGTAGGTCATGTTTGTAGATAAATATAGACTGCCAGTACGTCATGTATGTAGATAAATATAGACTGCCAGTAGCATACATGCCAACCGTTACGCTTTTGGCGTAATCATTCCGCTTTTTTTCCCTAAATTAATTATGCCTTACGTGTATCTGTATTCAGATTACGCATTTTCGGTATACCACCCCCCAAAAAAATTAATAATTTGTTTTCTCATGCAAGCGCCTTTGGACGCCTCTACTCCATTCGTATACAAGTGCCTTTGGACGCATCTACACCATTCTCATGGAAGTGCCTTTTGATGCCTGCTGTAAACATCAGCCATTTTTAGTGGGATTTTGTAGTGCCACCTTCTAGGAAAAAACCCTATTAGATACTACATTCATTGCTGTGAATGACCATTACGTCAGATCACGTGGTCGCTGTTTATGCTCTGGTCAAAATCTGCAATTTAAAGTAACTGGGTCTTATTCTCCACTCTCCAAAATGGAGGTCGCAGATTTCGTTCAGTACTTACTCGAGTTTTCACAATTAGTATCACAACTATGAAAGCTTCAATAACTTAGGTAAAGGCTGTGATATTTATGTAGGCAGTAATTAATTTTTATAAATTATCAAATTCAGATGACTTTGTGGTGTAGACGCAAACAAAGAACTTGTAAATTTAGAGTATGAGATATGGCAGCTACGGTTGGTCACACGGCTTCACTGACTTGACAGTGAACAAATTCTCTCAAGATTCTAAAGCACATAAAAATTCTTCCATGAAAAATAATTACACAGCTATAATGATCAGACTTTACTCTTAAATTTTTCCATACATAATAGATGTGTACCAAAAATGTAAAATGGTTAAAATTGCTGTTAAACGTAACATACACTGCACTGCTTAACAGTGTGTATGGAGTTGAATAGGTAACAGGTGTTCTATTTATAGTGCACTGCACTGGGTAACTTTGCTACATGTGTATCGAAGAGCTATAAAGCCATACACTCTTTTTAGAGTCAGTGTAAGAGACTTTGACAACGAAAAGGGCAAAGTTAGAGTGCTCTTTTTTCATTACCAGAATTAACAGTAGATTCCACTGGAGAAAACATTTTTTTATTTGCTTGATAACGCTTTGAATAAATGTAACTGTGATTGTTCAGTATTGATAACATAAATAAAACTGAATTCAGATCCAGGCTCAGTAACCCAGCACTTAGAGCTCTACTAGTGTGCAAAACATTCATAGTCTCAGCTGGTACAAAGTGTTTTGAAATGCAATACAAAAGTCTGTTGCTTTTTAAAGCTCAAAGTGTTATATATGAAAACTTGAAGCAGTAATTGATGTTAAAAGTCCAGAGGGATAAATAAATCATTTTGTACATATGCTCATTGAATTTTTATCATGTTATTATGTGGATTACTCTTTCTGCTTGGATTACTCTTTCTTTCCACTTGGATTACACTTTTTCCTTGCCAGGGTATGGCATGTATGCAGTAGGTCATGTTTGTAGATAAGTATAGACTGCCAGTACGTGATGTTTGTAGATAAATATAGACTGCCAGTAGGTCATGTATGTGGATAAATATGGACTGCCAGTATATCATGTTTGTAGATAAATATGGACTGCCAGTAGGTCATGTTTGTAGATAAATATAGACTGCCGGTATGTCATGTTTGTAGATAAATATAGACTGCCAGTAGGTCATGTTTGTAGATAAATATAGACTGCCGGTAGGTCATGTTTATGGATAGATTACTCTTTCTGCTTGGATTACTCTTTCTTTCCACTTGGATTACACTTTTTCCTTGCCAGGGTATGGCATGTATGCAGTAGGTCATGTTTGTAGATAAGTATAGACTGCCAGTACGTGATGTTTGTAGATAAATATAGACTGCCAGTAGGTCATGTATGTGGATAAATATGGACTGCCAGTATATCATGTTTGTAGATAAATATGGACTGCCAGTAGGTCATGTTTGTAGATAAATATAGACTGCCGGTATGTCATGTTTGTAGATAAATATAGACTGCCGGTAGGTCATGTTTATGGATAGATTACTCTTTCTGCTTGGATTACTCTTTCTTTCCACTTGGATTACACTTTTTCCTTGCCAGGGTATGGCATGTATGCAGTAGGTCATGTTTGTAGATAAGTATAGACTTCCAGTACGTGATGTTTGTAGATAAATATAGACTGCCAGTAGGTCATGTATGTGGATAAATATGGACTGCCAGTATATCATGTTTGTAGATAAATATGGACTGCCAGTAGGTCATGTTTGTAGATAAATATAGACTGCCGGTATGTCATGTTTGTAGATAAATATAGACTGCCAGTAGGTCATGTTTGTAGATAAATATAGACTGCCGGTAGGTCATGTTTGTAGATAAATATGGACTGCCAGTAGGTCATGTTTGTAGATAAATATGGACTGCCAGTCGGTCATGTTTATGGATAAATATAGACTGCCAGTAGGTCATGTTTATGGATAAATATAGACTGCCAGTAAGTCCTGTTTATGGATAAATATAGACTCCCAATAGGTCATGTTTGTAGACCAATATGGACTGCAAGTAAGTCATGTTTATGGATAAATATAGACTGCCAGTAGGTCATGTATGTGGATATATATATGGACTGCCGGTATGTCATGTATGTAGATAAATATGGACTGCCAGTAGGTCATGTTTGTAGATAAATATGGACTGCCAGTAGGTCTTGCTCATGGATAAATGTAGACTGCCAGTAGGTCATATTTGTAGATCAATATGGACTGCCAGTAGGTCATGCTTATGGATAAATATAGACTGCCAGTAGGTCATGTTTGTAGATAAATATGGACTGCCAGTAGGTCATGTTTATGGATAAATATGGACCGCCAGTAGGTCATGTTTGTAGATCAATATGGATTGCCAGTAGGTCATGTTCGTAGATATATATATTAGCTGCCAGTAGGTCATGTTTGTAGATAAATATGGACTGCCAGTAGGTCATGTTTGTAGATAAATATAGACTGCCAGTAGGTCATGTATGTGGATAAATATGGACTGCCAGTAGGTCATGTTTGTAGATAAATATAGACTGCCAGTAGGTCATGTTTGTAGATAAATATGGACTGCCAGTAGGTCATGCTCATGGATAAATATAGACTGCCAGTAGGTCATGTTTGTAGATAAATATGGACTGCCAGTTGGTCATGTTTATGGATAAATATAGACCGCCAGTAGGTCATGTTTGTAGATAAATATGGACTGCCAGTAGTTCATGTTTGTAGATAAATATGGACTGCCAGTAGGTCATGTTTCTAGATTAATATGGACTGCTAGTATGTCATGTTTGTAGATTAATATAGACTGCCAGTAGGTCATGTTTGTAGATAAATATGGACTCCAAGTAGGTCGTGTTTGTAGATAAATATAGACTGCCAGTACGTATGTATGTGGATAAATATGGACTACCAGTAGGTCATGTTTGTGGATAAATATAGACTGCCAGTAGGTCATGTTTGTAGATAAATATGGACTGCCAATAGGTCATGTTTGTAGATAAATATGGAGTGCCAGTAGGTCATGTTTGTAGATAAATATGGACTGCCAGTAGGTCATGTATGTGGATAAATATGGACTGCCAGTAGGTCATGTTTGTAGATAAATATAGAATGCCAGTAGGTCATGTATGTGGATAAATATGGACTGCCAGTAGGTCATGTTTATGGATAAATATAGACTGCCAATAGGTCATGTTTATGGATGAATATGGACTGCCAATAGGTCATGTTTGTAGATAAATATGGACTGCCAGTAGGTCATGTTTGTAGATAAATATGGACTGCCAGTAGGTCATGTTTATGGATAAATATGGACTGTCAGTAGGTCATGTTTGTAGATAAATATGGACTGCCAGTAGGCCATGTTTATGGATAAATATGGACTGTCAGTAGGTCATATTTGTAGATAAATATACACTGCCAGTAGGTCATGTTTGTAGATAAATATAGAATGCCAGTAGGTCATGCTCATGGATAAATATAGACTGCCAGTAGGTCATGTTTGTAGATAAATATAGACTGCCAATAGGTCATGTTTGTAGATAAATATAGACTGCCAGTAGGTCATGTTTGTAGATAAATATGGACTGCCAATAGGTCATGTTTGTAGATAAATATGGACTGCCAGTAGGTCATGTTTGTAGATAAATATGGACTGCCAGTAGGTCATGTTTGTAGATAAAGATGGACTGCCAGTAAGTCATGTATGTGGATGAATATAGACTGCCAGTAGGGCATGTTTATGGATAAATATAGACTGCCGGTAGGTCATTTTTGTAGATAAATATGGACTGCCAATAGGTAATGTTTATGGATAAATATGGACTGCCAATAGGTCATGTTTGTAGATAAATATGCACTGCCAGGAGGTCATGTTTGTAGATAAATATGGACTGCCAGTAGGTCATGTATGTGGATAAATATGGACTGTCAGTAGGTCATGTTTATGGATAAATATAGACTGCCAGTAGGTCATGTTTTTGGATAAATGTGGACTGCCAGTAGGTCATGTTTGTAAATAAATATGGACTGCCAATAGGTCATATTTGTAGATAAATATGGGGTGCCAATAGGTCATGTTTGTAGATAAATATGGACTTCCAGTAGGTCATGTTTGTAGATAAATATGGACTGCCAGTAGGTCATGTATGTGGATAAATATGGGCTGCCAGTAGGTCATGTATGTGGATAAATATGGTCTGCCAGTAGGTCATGTTTATGGATAAATATAAACTACTGGCAGGTCATGTTTGTAGATAAATATGGACTGCCAATAGGTCATGTTTGTAGATAAATATGGACTGCCAGTAGGTCATGTATGTGGATAAATATGGACTGCCAGTAGGTCATGTTTATGGATAAATATAGACTACTGGTAGGTCATGTTTGTAGATAAATATGGACTGCCAATAGGTCATGTTTGTAGATAAATATGGACTGCCAGTAGGTCTTATTGTAGATAAATATGGACTGCCAATAGGTCATGTTTGTAGATAAAGATGGACTGCCAGTAGGTCATGTTTGTAGATAAATATGGACTGCCAGTAGGTCATGTTTGTAGATAAAGATGGACTGTCAGTAAGTCATGTATGTGGATGAATATAGACTGCCAGTAGGGCATGTTTATGGCTAAATATAGACTCCCGGTAGGTCATTTTTGTAGATAAATATGGACTGCCAATAGGTAATGTTTGTAGATAAATATGGACTGCCAGTAGGTCATGTTTGTAGATAAATATGGACTGCCAGTAGGTCATGTATGTGGATAAATATGGACTGTCAGTAGGTCATGTTTATGGATAAATATGGACTGCCAGTAGGTCATGTTTTTGGATAAATATAGACTGCCGGTAGGTCATGTTTGTAGATAAATATGGACTGCCAGTAGGTCATGTATGTGGATAAATATGGACTGCCAGTAGGTCATGTTTGTAGATAAATATAGACTGCCAGTAGGTCATGTATGTGGATAAATATGGACTGCCAGTAGGTCATGTTTATGGATAAAGATAGACTGCCAGTAGGTCATGTTTGTAGATAAATATGGACTGCCAGTAGGTCATGTATGTGGATAAATATGGACTGTCAGTAGATCATGTTTGTGGATAAATATGGACTGCTAGTATGTCATGTTTGTAGATTAATATAGACTGCCAGTAGGTCATGTATGTGGATAAATATGGACTACCACTAGGTCATGTTTATGGATGAATAAGGACTGCCAGTAGGTCATGTTTATGGATCAATATAGGCTGCCAGTATATCATGTTTGTAGATAAATATGGACTGCCAGAAGGTCATGTTTTTAGATAAATATGGACTGCCAGTAGGTCATGTTTGTAGATAAATATAGAATGCCAGTAGGTCATGTTTAAGGATAAATATGGACTGTCAGTAGGTCATGTTTGTAGATAAAGATGGACTGCCAATAGGTCATGTTTGTAGATAAATATGGACTGCCAGTAGGTCATGTTTATGGATAAATCTGGACTGCCAGTATATCATGTTTGTAGATAAATATGGACTGCCAGTAGGTCATGTTTGTAGATAAATACAGACTACCGGTAGGTCATGTTTGTAGATAAATATAGACTGCCAGTATATCATGTTTGTAGATAAATATAGACTGACAGTAGGTCATGTATGTGGATAAATATGGACTGCCAGTATGTCATGTTTGTAGATAAATATGGACTGCCAGTACGTCATGTTTGTAGATAAATATGGACTGCCAGCAGGTCATGCTTGTAGATAAATATGGACTGCCAGTAGGTTATGTATGTGGATAAATATGGACTGCCAGTAGGTCATGTTTGTAGATAAATATAGACTGCCAATAGGTCATGTTTGTAGATAAATATGGAGTGCCAGTAGGTCATGTTTGTAGATAAATATGGACTGCCAGTAGGTCATGTATGTGGATAAATATGGACTGCCAGTAGGTCATGTTTGTAGATAAATATAGACTGCCAGTAGGTCATGTATGTGGATAAATATGGACTGCCAGTAGGTCATGTTTATGGATAAATATAGACTGCCAATAGGTCATGTTTATGGATAAATATGGACTGCCAATAGGTCATGTTTGTAGATAAATATGGACTGCCAGTAGTTCATGTTTGTAGATAAATATGGACTGTCAGTAGGTCATGTTTGTAGATAAATATGGACTGCCAGTAGGCGATGTTTATGGATAAATATGGACTGTCAGTAGGTCATGTTTGTAGATAAATATAGACTGCCAGTAGGTCATGTTTGTAGATAAATATAGAATGCCAGTAGGTCATGCTCATGGATAAATATGGACTGCCAGTAGGTCATGTTTGTAGATAAATATAGACTGCCAATAGGTCATGTTTGTAGATAAATATGGACTGCCAGTAGGTCATGTTTATGGATAAATATAGACTGCCAGTAGGTCATGTTTGTAAATAAATATGGACTGCCAGTAGGTCATGTTTGTAGATAAATATGGACTGCCAGTAGGTCATGTTTGTAGATAAAGATGGACTGCCAGTAAGTCATGTATGTGGATGAATATAGACTGCCAGTAGGGCATGTTTATGGATAAATATAGACTGCTGGTAGGTCATTTTTGTAGATAAATATGGACTGCCAATAGGTAATGTTTATGGATAAATATGGACTGCCAATAGGTCATGTTTGTAGATAAATATGGACTGCCAGTAGGTCATGTATGTGGATAAATATGGACTGTCAGTAGGTCATGTTTATGGATAAATATAGACTGCCAGTAGGTCATGTTTTTGGATAAATATGCACTGCCAGTAGGTCATGTTTGTAAATAAATATGGACTGCCAATAGGTCATATTTGTAGATAAATATGGGGTGCCAATAGGTCATGTTTGTAGATAAATATGGACTGCCAGTAGGTCATGTTTGTAGATAAATATGGACTGCCAGTAGGTCATGTATGTGGATAAATATGGGCTGCCAGTAGGTCATGGATGTGGATAAATATGGTCTGCCAGTAGGTCATGTTTATGGATAAATATAGACTACTGGTAGGTCATGTTTGTAGATAAATATGGACTGCCAATAGGTCATGTTTGTAGATAAATATGGACTGCCAGTAGGTCATGTATGTGGATAAATATGGACTGCCAGTAGGTCATGTTTATGGATAAATATAGACTACGGGTAGGTCATGTTTGTAGATAAATATGGACTGCCAATAGGTCATGTTTGTAGATAAATATGGACTGCCAGTAGGTCTTATTGTAGATAAATATGGACTGCCAATAGGTCATGTTTGTAGATAAAGATGGACTGCCAGTAAGTCATGTATGTGGATGAATATTGACTGCCAGTAAGTCATGTTTATGGATAAATATAGACTACTCTTAGGTCATGTTTGTAGATAAATATGGACTGCCAATAGGTCATGTTTGTAGATAAATATGGACTGCCAGTAGGTCATGTTTGTAGATAAATATGGACTGCCAGTAGGTCATGTTTGTAGATAAAGATGGACTGCCAGTAAGTCATGTATGTGGATGAATATAGACTGCCAGTAGGGCATGTTTATGGCTAAATATAGACTGCCGGTAGGTCATTTTTGTAGATAAATATGGACTGCCAGTAGGTCATGTTTGTAGATAAATATGGACTGCCAATAAGTCATGTTTGTAGATAAATATGGACTGCCAGTAGGTCATGTATGTGGATAAATATGGACTGTCAGTAGGTCATGTTTATGGATAAATATAGACTGTCAGTAGGTCATGTTTTTGGATAAATATGGGCTGCCAGTAGGTCATGTATGTGGATAAATATGGACTGCCAGTAATTCATGTTTGTAAATAAATATGGACTGCCAATAGGTCATGTTTGTAGATGAAGATGGACTGCCAGTAAGTCATGTCTGTGGATATATATGGACTGCCAGTAGGTCATGTTTGTAGATAAATATGGACTGCCAGTAGGTCATGTATGTGGATAAATATGGACTGTCAGTAGGTCATGTTTATGGATAAATATTGACTGCCAGTAGGTCATGTTTTTGGATAAATATAGACTGCCGGTAGGTCATGTTTGTAAATAAATATGGACTGCCAGTAGGTCATGTATGTGGATAAATATGGACTGCCAGTAGGTCATGTTTGTAGATAAATATAGACTGCCAGTAGGTCATGTATGTGGATAAATATGGACTGCCAGTAGGTCATGTTTATGGATAAATATAGACTGCCAGTAGGTCATGTTTGTAGATAAATATGGACTGCCAGTAGATCATGTATGTGGAGAAATATGGACTGTGAGTAGGTCATGTTTGTGGATAAATATGGACTGCTAGTATGTTATGTTTGTAGATTAATATAGACTGCCAGTAGGTCATGTATGTGGATAAATATGGACGGCCAGTAGGTCATGTTTATGGATAAATAAGGACTGCCAGTAGGTCATGTTTATGGATCAATATAGGCTGCCAGTATATCATGTTTGTAGATAAATTTGGACTGCCAGTAGGTCATGTTTTTAGATAAATATGGACTGCCAGTAGGTCATGTTTGTAGATAAATGTAGAATGCCAGTAGGTCATGTTTAAGGATAAATATGGACTGTCAGTAGGTCATGTTTGTAGATAAATATGGACTGCCAATAGGTCATGTTTGTAGATAAATATGGACTGCCAGTAGGTCATGTTTATGGATAAATATGGACTGCCAGTATATCATGTTTGTAGATAAATATGGACTGCCAGTAGGTCATGTTTGTAGATAAATATAGACTGCCGGTAGGTCATGTTTGTAGATAAATATAGACTGCCAGTATATCATGTTTGTAGATAAATATAGACTGACAGTAGGTCATGTATGTGGATAAATATGGACTGCCAGTATGTCATGTTTGTAGATAAATATGGACTGCCAGTACGTCATGTTTGTAGATAAATATGGACTGCCAGTAGGTCATGTTTGTAGATAAATATGGACTGCCAGTAGGTTATGTATGTGGATAAATATGGACTGCCAGTAGGTCATGTTTGTAGATAAATATAGACTGCCAATAGGTCATATTTGTAGATAAATATGGAGTGCCAGTAGGTCATGTTTGTAGATAAATATGGACTGCCAGTAGGTCAAGTATGTGGATAAATATGGACTGCCAGTAGGTCATGTTTGTAGATAAATATAGACTGCCAGTAGGTCATGTATGTGGATAAATATGGACTGCCAGTAGGTCATGTTTATGGATGAATATAGACTGCCAATAGGTCATGTTTATGGATAAATATGGACTGCCAATAGGTCATGTTTGTAGATAAATATGGACTGCCATTAGGTCATGTTTGTAGATAAATATGGACTGCCAGTAGGTCATGTTTATGGATAAATATGGACTGTCAGTAGGTCATGTTTGTAGATAAATATGGACTGCCAGTAGGCCATGTTTATGGATAAATATGGACTGTCAGTAGGTCATGTTTGTAGATAAATATAGAATGCCAGTAGGTCATGTTTGTAGATAAATATAGAATGCCAGTAGGTCATGCTCATGGATAAATATAGACTGCCAGTAGGTCATGTTTGTAGATAAATATGGACTGCCAGTAGGTCATGTTTATGGATAAATATAGACTGCCAGTAGGTCATGTTTGTAGATAAATATGGACTGCCAATAGGTCATGTTTGTAGATAAATATGGACTGCCAGTAGGTCATGTTTGTAGATAAATATGGACTGCCAGTAGGTCATGTTTGTAGATAAAGATGGACTGCCAGTAAGTCATGTATGTGGATGAATATAGACTGCCAGTAGGGCATGTTTATGGATAAATATAGACTGCCGGTAGGTCATTTTTGTAGATAAATATGGACTGCCAATAGGTAATGTTTATGGATAAATATGGACTGCCAATAGGTCATGTTTGTAGATAAATATGGACTGCCAGTAGGTCATGTTTGTAGATAAATATGGACTGCCAGTAGGTCATGTTTGTAGATAGATATGGAGTGCCAATAGGTCATGTTTGTAGATAAATATGGACTGCCAGTAGGTCATGTTTGTAGATAAATATGGACCGCCAGTAGGTGATGTATGTGGATAAATATGGGCTGCCAGTAGGTCATGTATGTGGATAAATATGGTCTGCCAGTAGGTCATGTTTATGGATAAATATAGACTACTGGTAGGTCATGTTTGTAGATAAATATGGACTGCCAATAGGTCATGTTTGTAGATAAATATGGACTGCCAGTAGGTCATGTATGTGGATAAATATGGACTGCCAGTAGGTCATGTTTATGGATAAATATAGACTACTGGTAGGTCATGTTTGTAGATAAATATGGACTGCCAATAGGTCATGTTTGTAGATAAATATGGACTGCCAGTAGGTCTTATTGTAGATAAATATGGACTGCCAGTAGGTCATGTTTGTAGATAAAGATGGACTGCCAGTAAGTCATGTATGTGGATGAATATAGACTGCCAGTAAGTCATGTTTATGGATAAATATAGACTACTCTTAGGTCATGTTTGTAGATAAATATGGACTGCCAGTAGGTCATGTTTGTAGATAAATATGGACTGCCAGTAGGTCATGTTTGTAGATAAAGATGGACTGCCAGTAAGTCATGTATGTGGATGAATATAGACTGCCAGTAGGGCATGTTTATGGATAAATATAGACTGCCGGTAGGTCATTTTTGTAGATAAATATGGACTGCCAATAGGTAATGTTTGTAGATAAATATGGACTGCCAGTAGGTCATGTTTGTAGATAAATATGGACTGCCAGTAGGTCATGTATGTGGATAAATATGGACTGTCAGTAGGTCATGTTTATGGATAAATATAGACTGCCTGTAGGTTATGTTTTTGGATAAATATGGGCTGCCAGTAGGTCATGTATGTGGATAAATATGGACTGCCAGTAGGTCATGTTTGTAAATAAATATGGACTGCCAATAGGTCATGTTTGTAGATAAAGATGGACTGCCAGTAAGTCATGTATGTGGATAAATATGGACTGCCAGTAGGTCATGTTTGTAGATAAATATGGACTGCCAGTAGGTCATGTATGTGGATAAGTATGGACTGTCAGTAGGTCATGTTTATGGATAAGTATGGACTGCCAGTATATCATGTTTGTAGATAAATATAGACTGCCAGTAGGTCATGTTTTTGGATAAATATAGACTGCCGGTAGGTCATGTTTGTAGATAATTATGGACTGCCAGTAGGTCATATATGTGGATAAATATGGCAGTAGGTCATCTTTGTAGATAAATATAGACTGCCAGTAGGTCATGTATGTGGATAAATATGGACTGCCAGTAGGTCATGTTTATGGATAAATATAGACTGCCGGTAGGTCATGTTTGTAGATAAATATGGACTGGCAGTAGGTCATGTATGTGGATAAATATGGACTGTCAGTAGGTCATGTTTGTGGATAAATATGGACTGCTAGTATGTCATGTTTGTAGATTAATATAGACTGCCAGTAGGTCATGTATGTGGATAAATATGGACTTTCAGTAGGTCATGTTTATGGATAAATATAGACTGCCAGTAGGTCATGTTTATGGATAAATAAGGACTGCCAGTATCATGTTTATGGATCAATATAGGCTGCCAGTATATCATGTTTGTAGATAAATATGGACTGCCAGTAGGTCATGTTTTTAGATAAATATGGACTGCCAGTAGGTCATGTTTGTAGATAAATATAGAATGCCAGTAGGTCATGTTTAAGGATAAATATGGACTGTCAGTAGGTCATGTTTGTAGATAAATATGGACTGCCAATAGGTCATGTTTGTAGATAAATATGGACTGCCAGTAGGTCATGTTTGTGGATGAATATGGACTGCCAGTATATCATGTTTGTAGATAAATATGGACTGCCAGTAGGTCATGTTTGTAGATAAATATAGACTGCCGGTAGGTCATGTTTGTAGATAAATATAGACTGCCAGTATATCATGTTTGTAGATAAATAATGACTGCCAGTAGGTCATGTATGTGGATAAATATGGGCTGCCAGTATGTGATGTTTGTAGATAAATATGGACTGCCAGCACGTCATGTTTGTAGATAAATATGGACTGCCAGTAGGTCATGTTTGTAGATAAATATGGACTGCCAGTAGGTTATGTATGTGGATAAATATGGACTGCCAGTAGGTCATGTTTGTGGATAAATATAGACTGCCAATAGGTCATGTTTGTAGATAAATATGGACTGCCAGTAGGTCAAGTATGTGGATAAATATAGATTGCTTTGTTCATGGCTCTTCGTTTCCACAATATCATGTTGTCATTCTTCTCTTGAACTCAGTTTTACTTACCAAATGAAAACTTTCAGCTATCTAACAGTACTTTTGGAACTGTTATACTTTAGCAATAAAACAATGTTCCATTTACAATTAGTGAAATATATTCAGGGAGTTTGTTTAAATGACATGATAAATATGTCTTCAGACCATTACATTTCACTTTGAATGTATTTTGGATAATTAATTAATACTTCCTGTTTACCCCAACCATACAAAGTAAGACCGTAATCATAATTTAATTTGTACCAGAGTTGTTATTTAGGAGGAATCATCTGTACAATTAGTAGCTCTGGCAAACATATTCCCCCCCACCTTTATTGTAATGTGATAATACAAAGTCACGTATTGTTATGTGTTTATGCTCTTACAAAACGTATGAACTCTCATCCTGGCAGGGAACAAAAAGTGAAGACAACAAGCTTTATAAAATTTAACAAATAATTTATTTCCCTAGAAAAACTTATGTTTTACAAATCAAATCCAGCAATAATCCAAGAATTAAAAAATGAAGTCCTAGTAATAAAATGTCTAAATGAAACTGAGTTCGAATCCCAATGAAATCCAAAATGGAATGTGATGACGTATGCAGTGGTCAGCATCATACTGATATGTCACAGTTCTTTGTTGAATCACAGAAAATAATATTCCAGTTTGAATTCTGTGTAAATTTTGATAACTGTCTTTTCCAGGGAAAAATGATCTCATGGAATCCAAATAATTTGAAGAAAAATAAAATAATCAGCCCCAAAACTGGTCACAACATAAAACAGTGTTATAGCAAGAATGACAATTCTTTCTCAAAACATAAGTAATAAATCTAGCTACAATGCACAGCAGATGCCTGGATGTGGGTCAGTCCTCTGGAAAAACCTAATTGATGCATGTTATTTGACACATACTCCAGATATAGTCTTGAATCCACTTTATGAATCTTACTTTGACAAAGAATTTTTTTAAAAATTTAAAAAAAGTTGTTTACCAGAAACCACCACTGCTTCAGAATCAAGGTCAGGAACTAGGTCAGCATTAGGTACAAAGTTTCTATTATTAGTTGTTTACTGTAAAAATATTAAAAAAATCGGTCAGAACTGAACTTTTTTCCAGTAAATAAAGTTTCATTACAATAGCTTGTAATGGATTAAGAAAAATTTAAAACTAACAAACAAGCAATTAAATTAAATCAGCTATAAGTTAAATTAAATATACATAACACGCTATAAGTTCTTTCTCCTACTGGCAGGTGACACTGATTTTTATGACCATTACAAATTGTCTTTTTTGCAGGCGGGGACACTGTTTTTAAGATCATTACAAACTATTTCTTGCAGACAGGCGACACTGTTTTTAAGACCATTACAAACTCTTTCTTGCAGGCAGGGGACACTATTTTTAAGACCATTGCAAACTATCTTTCTTGCAGGCAGGAGACACTATTTTGATTCATGCTGTAAAGAGTGGTTATGTGGATGTAGTCAGAGCCCTCCTGAACAAGTATGCTGATGTGAATGTAGAGGGAGCAGTAAGTAATTGTTATTTCCTATCATGTAATTTTTGTCTTAAAAAAGAGGTAGGATTTTTATGGCTGGAAAAAATAAAATGATGAACTTGTCTGGAATTAAAATGTACATAAACTTTTACACAATCCATATTTTTCCTTATTCTGTATAAAATGATGGGCATGTGATAGAAAATGTTATGCTCCCAGCTCATTTGCTTGTTAACATGTCCCTGGCTGCTGGTTAATGAAGTAGTCCTTTCCTGTACTGTTGCAATATATGTTTTTTATATTAATGTCAAAAGACTACATATTTACTTCACTTTAAGTGTTGTCACCCATGGAATGGGTAATTCTCTACATGAAATAGATAGCAGACATTGACTATTTGGAATGCTATTAATTTAGCAAAGATTTTTAATGATTTTCTCACAATCTGAAGGTTATCAGACTTTTTTATAGGTGACGTATAAATCTTGATTGAATTGTTTTCTTTACAGGAAGGTAAAACAGCCTTGTACTGGGCTGTAGAAAAGAATCACATCGATATTGTCAAGCTTCTGCTCGACAGTGATCCAGACCTAGAGATCTGTACCAAGGTAAGTATGTAATGACCAAGATCAAGTTTCAGCTTGAGGGTGACTCGTATGTTTAAACTGCTTCATAGGTGGCTTCTAAGCTGGCTATACCATTATCCATACAGGTGCTTGTCTGCAAGAATTTCATCAAACTGTACTTTCTTTTTTTGAAAATCTTTTCAAGGCATTGAAGAATATATTGGATGCTTTATGATATTTAGGCGAGTATTTTTTCTTTTCTTATGAAATTCATTCTTTTTAAAATCTGATATTTACAATAGTGCAACTGACAATACTCCTGTATAGTGAAATGACTAAGCAGCTATGAAAACAGTTTCTGGATAATTCTACCAAGAAGATATGTGGCCATGTTTAACGGGGGATTTGTACCAAGAATATATGTGGCCATATTTAACTGTGGATTTGTACCAAGAATATTACGTGGCCATGTTTAACTTGGCATTTGCACCCAGCATATATGTAGCTATGTTTAACTGTCTCCATCACATACATCGGGTCTGAAGACAGTAATAATCACACAGACCTAATAATCACTCAGACCTGGAAGTCTGAATAGAGGTTAATCTCCATGATTACTATCCTTTGATGACCTCACTTGAAAACCTGACTGATCCATGCATAACTCTGGAAACCATACTATTCCTCTAATTTATTGAAAATTATAAGACTCACCAATGGACAGATTCCTAATTTTGAAGCACCAAGCTCATTTTAGGTTTTGTATGCAACCAATCCAGATGTTAAGTTCAACCTTACAATGGCACAACAGTTTGTGAATTGTTTGAAATGTGAAATTTTTTAGTAAAGTTATACTTGCTTTTATAGTATATTAGCTTTGGAAATGGCAACATCTGATTTTGTGTGATATTATGAGGTAGTAACACCATCAGTATACATTTCATATGAGAATACAATACAACAGAACAAAAAAGGAATTAATCAGACAATTTACAAGATAAATGGAACTGTCAGTATATGTGTGCATTCTTCTCTATGAGCTTCCATTCACAGGTGTGTTCATGCTTCCATTCACATGTTTGTTCATGCTTCTATTCAGACTTATGTTCATGCTTCCATTCACATGTGTTCATGCTTCCAATCACACGTGTGTTCATGCTTCCATTCACATGTGTATTCATGCTTCCATTCACATGTGTTCTTGCTTCCATTCACATGTGTGTTCATGCTTCCATTCACATGTGTGTTCATGCTTCCATTCACATGTGTGTTCATGCTTCATTTGCATGTGTGTTCATGCTTCTATTCACATGTGTGTTCATGTTTCCATTCACATGTGTGTTCATGCTTCCATTCACATGGGTGTTCATGCTTCTATTCACCTGTGTGTTCATGCTTCCATTCACATGTGTGTTCATGCTTCCATTCATGTTTGTTCATGCTTCCATTCACATGTGTGTTCATGCTTCCATTCACATGTATGTTCATGCTTCCATTCACATGTGTGTTCTTGCTTCCATTTACATGTGTGTTCATGCTTCTATTCACATGTATGTTCATGCTTCCATTCAAATGTGTGTTCATGCTTCTATTCACATGTATGTTCATGCTTCCATTCAAATGTGTGTTCATGCTTCCATTCACATGTGTGTTCATGCTTCCATTCATATGTGTTCATGCTTCCATTCATATGTGTGTTCATGCTTCCATTCACATGTGTGTTCATGCTTCTATTCACATGTATGTTCATGCTTCCATTCAAATGTGTGTTCATGCTTCCATTCACATGTGTGTTCATGCTTCCATTCATATGTGTTCATGCTTCCATTCATATGTGTGTTCATGCTTCTAATCACATTACTCCTGCTCATTTTAAGACTTCAAGACCTCAGACTAGTGGTAGTCTGTTGATGTGTCCAGTTGTTTTAGTAATTTCATGGAGCCCCTCGGAGTGATGGGGATGGGAATGGTTATAGTAATTTCATGCAGCCCTTAGGGAATGGTGGAAATGGTTTTAGTAATTTCATGCAGCCCCTAGGAGTGATGGGGGCAGGAATGGTTTTGCATAAATTTCAAATGAGTCCCAAATTATGAGACCAACATGTCTTGGATATGTTGCGTGTGTGTGAGCACTGACCTAAGTATCGGCATGCCAGATGGGAAAAGGGAGTGGGGAGCTAGATTGTGTCCTCTGGGGGCACACAGCTGTGGCACCTGGGTCACAACTTAGAAACTATTGAAATCCACACCTTGTATCTACATGTACACTTATTTGGCATGTAAAGATATGCAACATACTTTGGCCCCTGAATTGCTCATTCTAAAGCTCAAAAAAGTGGGACTGAAAGGCTACCACAAAGCCAAACAGGTTTGGTCAGGTAAAACAAATCACAAATATCAGTCATCTTTTCTTGTTTATACTAGAAATGATTAACACATACTGTTGATGTGACCCACATCAGTAATCCCTGATCCCCACATCATTGTTCCCTGGCTCCCTTCACATCATTAATCCCTGATCCCCTCATGCGTTCCCTGACCCCCATATCAGTGTTCCTGGACCCCGCCACATTGGTTTTCCTAGCTCACATCTGTGTTCTTTCACCTCCACATCAGTGTTTCCTGTCCTCCATTTCAGTGTTCTCTGAGCCCCACATCAGTGTTCCCTGACCACCATATCAGTATTCCATGACCCCCACATCTTTGTTCCCTGACCCACCACATCTTTGTTCCCTGACCTACCACATCAGTGTTTCCTGATCCCCACAATAGTGTTCCCTAACCCCCACATCATGGTTCCCTGATCCCCACATTATTATTCACTCTCAGCATACTTTCAGTACTGGGAGTTGAATTGATCATGTTTTAAACATCACACATACTAGAATCTGATTGCCTCTACTTGAATACACCACACATTCTATACTTGGATTGCCTTTACTTGAATACATCACACATTCTATACTTGGATTGCTTCTACCTGAATACATCACACATGTTAGACTTGGATTGCCTCTACTTGAATACATCACACATACTAGAATCTGATTGCCTCTACTTGAATACATCACACATTCTATACTTGGATTGCCTCAACTTGAATACATCACACATGTTAGACTTGGATTGCCTCTACTTGAATACATCACACATACTAGAATCTGATTGCCTCTACTTGAATACATCACACATTCTATACTTGGATTGCCTCTACTTGAATACACCACACATGCTAGACTTGGACTGCCTCAGCTTGAATACATCACACATACTAAACTCAGACTGCCTCTACTGAATACACATTTTCACATATTTACACTGCTGTGAACGAAATACAGCAATTAATAACAGGAACAAAATTCCAGTAATCTCCATCTAACCATCACAGCAATTTGAAAACTTGACTATTAATTGAATAATTTACTTCAAATTCCTCTTGGATCATCAACCTTTAAGCAACTGTTGTGCATTGCAAAATTCACCACCCGAAATCTATTGGACCACTGGAGAAGTGCACAGAAATAGTCAACTTTATTAATGGTCAGGATATCGACATCTTTTTCCTGGCAGAAATATGGCTATAAAAAAAAACAAGTGATGTACCCAAGTGCATAGATCTAACACTCCACCCCTTGGCTACTTTTTCAAGTCATTCCCTTGCTGATACCACCAAAGTCAAATTGCTGTCATCACAAAGAATTCCACACTCCACTGGCTTAACTACACTGTAACCTTCAATTTCAACCACACATTCTTTTAACTGTTCAAGCCAACCTCAAAATGGAACAAAGGTCAGTCCATTTTTCTGCCTCCTTTGCCCTCCTCCTCCTCCTAGTCAAGAAAACCAAGTTTACTGAATCTCTGTTTTGAGAGCAGTTTCCTGACCTCTTGGAATTATAATTTCAATAGATGGCTGCCTGATTATTCTTGGAGATTTCAACTTTCACTATGACTGCCATAGAAACCCATGCACTTTAAAATGTATAGTTTCCATTGAGACCACGCCATTGACCTATTGGTTAGTGTCCACCTCAGATGCGGGAGGTTGCATGTTTGAACCCCGGCTAAGTCATACCAAAGTCTTATAAAAATGGTATTTACAGCTGCCTTGCTAGGTGCTCAGCAGTAATAGGTTAGTTTTAGGACTGGTCGACCTGGTGTCCGGATAATGTGAATGGATGGACATGATGCTACATGTCTGTGGCATAATGCCCCAGTGCTGAACATTACTATAAACTGTCACACTGCAGACATCATAGTGATATGACTGAACATTGTTTAAATCTATGTTAAAAATCCAAATCTCTGTCTTGGCTTAGTGGTCTAAAGAGCACTCCGTTACGGATCACTGCCATCTCACCTCTGTCAGCGTGGGTTCTTGTCTTGGATTCGGCCAATGTGGGTATGTGAGAAAGCTTGCCAGTAGCTTCTTGTGGGTCAGTGGTTCTTTCTTGGGTTTTCTCAGGTTCTTCCTCCACCATTAATACTGGCCGCCAAGTATAGCCTATCGTGTGCTGAAAAATGGCGTTAAACCACACAACACCAACACCAAATCTCTCTCTCTCACACACACACACACACACACACAAACACACACATTCCATTGATGTTTTCAACCTCAGTCATATAGTCAACCTGCTCTTATACATGCTCATATTTTAGACTGGATTCTTCATAGACCCTTTGATAATATTTTACACTCTTCATTGGTGTCCCACAAACTTGCATCAGATCAAGTCTGTGTCATATGCCACCTTGACTTAATATTCCATAATCCTCAGTCTTGCATCAGATCAAGTCTGTGTCATATGCCACCTTGACTTAACAGTCCCTAATCCTCAGTTTTGCATCAGATCAAGTCTGTGTCATATGCCATCTTGACTTATCAGTCACTAATCCTCAGTCTTGCATCCGATAAAGTCTGTGTCATCTGCCATCTTGACTTGTCAGTCCCTAATCCTCAGTCTTTGTTTGCTACAAACAGAAACCTCCTTATCCTTAATAGAACCCAGCAAATGCATGACATCCAAACAAATCTAATGACTTTATTACCTCCTATAACTGAACAACTTGATTAGTGCTTGTATTCATTGCTTGACAAACATGCCTCATCAACCAGGTGCAGAATTTCCACTCGGAAGTGTTCTCCAAGGTATAGTAATGTTATAGACCAATTTTGCACTGCTAAAAGAGAATGCCATATGGCTGAGAGACTTCCACTTTGATCCAGTCTTACTAGTCGTAAATAAATCCATGAAGCCACTAAAAAGAATGTCACAAACGTAGTTCATACAGTGAAATCAACAAGCGATGTTTTCTTAGCTTAATTATTTTTAGCATGGGTTTTTATATGTAACATCATGCTGTTTGTTTTTGTAATCTTATATATAACTATCCCGTTGTTTTAATCAATATTGTAAAGCACTTAGAGGTTCTAAAGAATAACCACTCTGCTAAGTCCCTATTATTATTATTATTATTATTAATCAGGGACTTTGCACCTGGGTCATAGCTTGGAAATCAAGAAGATTTCCACTGTCTAACCATGTATACAAATGCTTGTCATAAAAGACAGAGTTAAAATGGCCTCAGGGTGTATCTTACCCCTCTGGAACTTCACTTTAGAGACAAATCCTCTTGGTGGAGGTGCAGTAATTATTATGTTTATTATTATTATTGGTATTGCTACTGTTTGTTGTTTTGTATATGTTGCTGTGATATTTATATCTACAACCTTTCAGGATGGTGACACACCACTCTTGAGAGCTGTCAGGAGCAGAAATGAACTGTGTGTTCGTCTGTTTTTGGACAAAGGGGCTAAAGTGTCTGCTGTAGATAAAGTAAGTTCATATTATGCATATATTGACAAAAACAGACCGGTTGTAGGAATAAATTGACCAAAATTGTGTTTCTGGACCCATCAGCACATGTATAACAGCAGTCCACAAAGTTAGTCCAGAGGCAAGAGAGTTGAGGTATCTATCATTTCATGTAGTTATTAGATGTGGACTGTATATTACACTGAAAATATTTGTGGACTGTCGATTACATTGAGGTATCTATCATTTCAGTTAGTTATTAGATGTGGACTATCGATTACATTGAGTTAAGTATCATTTCATGTAGTTTTTAGATTAGTTTTTAGGACTGTAGATTACATTGCGAGCAGATGTTAGGACTGTAGATTACATTGCAAATAGATGTAATGACAGTAGATTACATTGCGAGTAGATGTAATGACAGTAGATTACATTGCGAGTAGATGTAATGACAGTAGATTACATTGCGAGTAGATGTAATGACAGTAGATTACATTGCGAGTAGATGTAATGACAGTAGATTACATTGCGAGTAGATGTAATGACAGTAGATTACATTGCGAGTAGATGTAATGACAGTAGATTACATTGCGAGTAGATGTAATGACAGTAGATTACATTGATAGTAGATGTAATGACAGTGGATTACATTGAGAGTAGATGTAATGACTGTAGATTACATTGAGAGTAGATGTAATGACAGTAGATTACATTGAGAGTAGATGTAATGACAGTAGATTACATTGCGAGTAGATGTTAGGACTGTAGATTACATTGAGAGTAGATGTAATGACAGTAGATTACATTGCGAGTAGATGTAATGACAGTAGATTACATTGAGAGTAGATGTAATGACAGTAGATTACATTGCGAGTAGATGTAATGACAGTAGATTACATTGCGAGTAGATGTAATGACAGTAGATTACATTGATAGTAGATGTAATGACAGTGGATTACATTGAGAGTAGATGTAATGACTGTAGATTACATTGAGAGTAGATGTAATGACAGTAGATTACATTGAGAGTAGATGTAATGACAGTAGATTACATTGCGAGTAGATGTTAGGACTGTAGATTACATTGAGAGTAGATGTAATGACAGTAGATTACATTGAGAGTAGATGTTAGGACAGTAGATTACATTGAGAGTAGATGTAATGACAGTAGATTACATTGAGAGTAGATGTAATGACAGTAGATTACATTGAGAGTAGATGTAATGACAGTAGATTACATTGCGAGTAGATGTTAGGACTAGATTACATTGAGAGTAGATGTAATGACAGTAGATTACATTGAGAGTAGATGTAATGACAGTAGATTACATTGCGAGTAGATGTTAGGACTGTAGATTACATTGAGAGTAGATGTAATGACAGTAGATTACATTGAGAGTAGATGTAATGACAGTAGATTACATTGAGAGTAGATGTAATGACAGTAGATTACATTGAGAGTAGATGTTAGGACTGTAGATTACATTGAGAGTAGATGTAATGACAGTAGATTACATTGCGAGTAGATGTTAGGACTGTAGATTACATTGAGAGTAGATGTAATGACAGTAGATTACATTGAGAGTAGATGTTAGGACAGTAGATTACATTGAGAGTAGATGTAATGACAGTAGATTACATTGAGAGTAGATGTAATGACAGTAGATTACATTGCGAGTAGATGTAATGACAGTAGATTACATTGCGAGTAGATGTTAGGACTGTAGATTACATTGAGAGTAGATGTAATGACAGTAGATTACATTGAGAGTAGATGTAATGACAGTAGATTACATTGCGAGTAGATGTTAGGACTGTAGATTACATTGAGAGTAGATGTAATGACAGTAGATTACATTGAGAGTAGATGTAATGACAGTAGATTACATTGAGAGTAGATGTAATGGCAGTAGATTACATTGAGAGTAAATGTTAGGACTGTAGATTACATTGAGAGTAGATGTAATGACAGTAGATTACATTGCGAGTAGATGTTAGGACTGTAGATTACATTGAGAGTAGATGTAATGACAGTAGATTACATTGAGAGTAGATGTAATGACAGTAGATTACATTGAGAGTAGATGTAATGACAGTAGATTACATTGAGAGTAGATGTAATGACAGTAGATTACATTGCGAGTAGATTTTAGGACTGTAGATTACATTGAGAGTAGATGTAATGACAGTAGATTACATTGAGAGTAGATGTAATGACAGTAGATTACATTGAGAGTAGATGTTAGGACAGTAGATTACATTGAGAGTAGATGTAATGACAGTAGATTACATTGCGAGTAGATGTTAGGACTGTAGATTACATTGTGAGTAGATGTAATGACAGTAGATTACATTGAGAGTAGATGTAATGACTGTAGATTACATTGAGAGTAGATGTAATGACAGTAGATTACATTGAGAGTAGATGTAATGACTAGATTACATTGAGAGTAGATGTTAGAGCACTTAACAGGCACAAGTGGAATTTTTTTAAAAAATCAGTCCTTTTTTTTTCTAGGTATATTATTTATAAGGTTATTTTTTGTCCACTAACTGCTGTTATTATGCTCTAAAAAATTTCTGAGGCTGAGATCCAGTAAACTTGAGTATAAATTTAGTAGAAATATATTATACATAGTATTAGGTTTGATTCTTTTATTTGGGAGATCCAGTAATCTTGTCTTCAGTCTAAATATAGTATACATTTTGTTAGATTTGATTCTTTCAGGAGTGAGATCCAGTAAACAATATAAATATAGTATACATCGGGGTCGGCAACCCATTTTACATAGAGTTCCACTTTTTTCCAGATTAATTACAAAATTAATGAGCACATGCCACCAGTAAGAGAGCAACACTTTTAAAATTAAAATTTTTAGTTGCCCATTGCATGCCACACAAAACCTTTTGATGTGCCACCATTTGGCACGCATGGCATAAGTTGCCAACCCCTGGTATACATTTTAATAGATTTTATTCTTTCTGGTGGGAGATCTAGTAAACTTTAGTATAAATATAGTATTGATTAGATTTTATTTTTTCAGGAGGGAGATCCATTAAACTTTACTATAAATACAGTATGCATTAGATTTGATTCTTTCAGGAGGGAGATCCATTAAACTTTAGTATAAATAGAGTATGCACTGTATTAGGTTTGATTGTCTCAGAAGGGAGATGATACAGTATACACTGTATTGTATTTGATTGTTTCAGAAGGAAGATTATACTGTATACACTGTATTATATTTGATTGTCGCAGAAGGAAGATTATACTGTATACACTGTATTATATTTGATTTTTTCAGAAGGGAGATACAGCACTGCACATCTCTCTGCGAGCAAGAAGTAAGAGAATCACAGAGTTGTTGTTACGGAACCCACGTAATAGTCGCCTGCTGTATAAGCCAAACAAGGCTGGAGAAACACCATACAGCATTGATGCTTTCCACCAGAACCAAATCTTAGCACAAATTCATGGACACAGTATGTATCTTGGAGATAGAATTACTGCTAACATCCCTCTTCCCCTTTTATTGATATTATTTTATTTAATATGTAAAGTAGCCACACCTTTTACCTATAGTAGGGTATTTTGCTTCATGGTTTGGATTCTCCAGAGATCTTTCCATAAATAGAAGAATGCACCATTACAGTGTCACTATGATCTGATCTCAAGCTCTTTTGTGACTTTGTTTTACTTGCCTTGTTTTCCAAATTCTTTCACTGTTTAGAAAATTGTGTATTCTTTAAATTTTAACTAAAAGAACAATTATGAAGAAAGTCATGGACTAAATAAATCTTCAGTCATTCAGCTGGACAAAACACAAGTAACAATTAAAATGTGGCAGGTGGATACCGATGCGTTTCATGGGTTGTATTTTGAAAAATAAATGCTCTTTATATCATTTTTAATCTTCTTTATCTTTGTGCAGTACAGAAAATATTCCATTTGTGTAGCAAACATTGACAAATATGCTCAATCCAAATTTACAAAATTCATCCAGATATTAAAACGGCATCAGTTAAACATTTTATTTGTTACAAAATTCAAATCTACCTTAAACAAGGCAGATATTTTTAATATTTGTATGATATGATACCTCTTCATTGTAGAAAGCTGGGATTCTGAAATATTCAGTAGCATAAATTGACCAAACACATGAAGTAAAACTCTTAATTTAAAACATTTATTTGATTTAGAAGACCTCTTTTAAGATTCTTTCTCTGTTGACTACAAATCCGAATCACATAAACTTTAGGAAATGAAATCCGTTACCTCATCAAATGCAGTGATCCTGGAATGATGAAAATTCATTCTGTCCCGTCTAGATAAAATATGCATGAATGGAAAACAGCTCTTGCCATCACTAGGTGGCTACCCATCAACTGGATATTTACCTGTGTATGTCCTTGCCATCACTTGGCGACTACCCATCAACTGGATATCTACCTGTGTAATAATAATAATAATAATAATGACCTTATTTAAAGAGGGTAACTCAATTAGCTAAGAACTAATCTACCTTGAGGCCCTCATACAAAGCAATTTATTTAGCTGCATCTCTGAAGCCACCGGATATATTGGGTTTGGAAGAAGGAAATAGAGTGGGCATTTCTAATCTCCACTGGAATACTATTCCAGAGAGGAGTTCCAGAGTATTGGAAACTTTTTTTAAATAACTCCTTATTTGGTTTGGGAATTTTATACAGTTTGGTAGACATGGATCACAGGTGGGGAGTATTACCAGGTAGCCTATACTGGAATAGTGATTGTAAATATTCAGGAGCACTATTATGGGATATTCTGTACATTAATTTGGCTTTTCTCAAACAGATTCGGTCTTTAATAGGTAATAATTTTAACCTACCAGCTAAATTTTCCTTGCTTTCTTTCTGGATTGATATTAGCCGAAATGCACTTTTCTGAAGATGTGCCAGCTTTGCTATGTTTTTATCATTTGAATTACCCCATACCATATTACAGTAGTCTAAATAGGGTTGTATGTAACTGTTATAAAATAGTTTTCTGTGCCTTTCAGGGAGAAAATGTCTTAACCTACTGAGAAGCCATAAACTTGAATTGACTTTTTTACTGATATGTTTGATATGTTCAGTCCATGATAGGTTATTATCACCAGAACACTAAGTAGTTTATCATGACAGATCATTTGCAAATTTTTATCCTTCCATGTCATAGTTCATCACTATCAAGATTTGTCCTTCTTTGCCGTGTTGAGATAAGTAATATTTTAGTTTTACCCATATTTACCACCATGCCATTGCATGTGCACCAGTTTTCCAGTTTGTTTAGGGCATTCTGTAAAGATATTTCGAGTTCATGCTTTGTGTTTTGGATGTCAGACAATGTTGTGGCATCTGCAGAGAGATCTGTAGATGATATTGAGTCTCTTAGTAAAAGCAGTAGGTCATTAATAAATAAAATGAATAGTAATGGACCTAGAATTGAGCCTTGTGGTCCTACATATCTAATTGTTCCAGGTTCAGATAGAACATTATTTATGTAAACATGTTGTGTTCTCTCACTTAAGTAAGAAGTAAACCATCTAATTGTTCCTTCATCACACTGGTAGATTTTCAGTTTCTTCAAAAGGATTTCATGATCCACCATGTCAAAAGCTTTCCTGAAATCTACAAATACAGATCCTATTATTCTACCTTGGTCAAGTGCTTGAAGCCATTTATCAGTTAGGGAGATCAAGGCAGTCTCACAGGAATGGTTCTGTCTAAAGCCTGATTGATTAGGGTGTAACAGCAAGTGTTTGGTTAAATATGACATGAATGAGTCATGGACATGTTTTTCAATTAATTTTGACAAGTTTGGTAGTATTGAGATTGGTCAGAAGTTATCAGCGTCATCCTTAGAACCAGATTTGTGAATAGGAGTTACTTTTGCAGTTTTCCATATTTTGGGGACAGATGAGTTTGCAATACTTAAATTAATTATGAATGTTATGCTATCTACAATAGCAGAGGCAGAAGATTTAATGAGTCATGGACCAATCTGATCAAGTCCTGTAGCTTTCTTGGTATCAAGTTCACTGAGACATCTTTTAACAAAGTTTTTTGATACTGGTGGGATAGAGAAACATACCTCCTTAGAGATTTTGCTGTTGCAGAACTTTTTCAGTTCATTACAGTTGTTTTCTATCACTGGTTCTTTTAAGTTTGTGGTAATGTTGGTGAAAAAATCATTGAAAACATTTGCAATGTCAGTGTCATCAGTGGCTATGGTGTCATTTACCAGAAGTGAGTGAATTTTATTTGTCTGATCTTTGTGTGTTCCTCCAGTGAGTTCATTGAAGACTTTCCAAATGTAGTTTGTATTGCTCTTTTTGTTTTCAAGCACTGATTGATAATAATTTTTTTAGCTTTTTTAATCATATTTGTTATTATATTTATCCATAGTGTATATTGTGCATGGTTTCCGATAGCCTTGAATTGGTCTCGTGTTTTAATAGCATCTAGGATTTCAGTAGTAAGCCAATTAGGTTGAATTTCAGTCTTTACTCGATGTACTTTCAATGGTGCATGCTTAGAGACTACATCCATGAATAGGTCAGTCTACACCCTCAGGGCTTCATCTATGTCATCAAAATTTTGGATCATATTCCATGGAACTTTATATAGGTCATTGAGAATATGTTCTTCATTAAAAAATTTGAACGATCTGTAAGTGATCGTTTTGTGTTTATTTTTCTTATTTTTTTGGGCATTTAACCTTTCTTGTCAAAAAAGTAGGATAGTGGTCACTAAGACCAACATTCGGTAGATTAACACAAGCCACATTGTCTGGTAGATTAGTATAAATGTGATCAATAAGAGTGCTTGATTTTTCTGTTACCCTTGTAGGCTCATTTACCAGCTGGTCTAGGCCTAATGATTCAATAAATTCCATCCAGTTGTTCCTTATTTGAGTATTGAGAAGGTCCTTATTTATATCTCCGAGTATATGTTTCTTTCTCTTGTACAAGAAAATTTTCTATTTGTTTCAAAAAGTTATCATTTTAAATTGCTTTGGAGGAAGGTGGCCTATAAATGAAACCAACTTGGAATGATTTTGCATTATTTTGAAAAATTTCCACCTAGATACTCTCAATTTCATGTGACTCCAAGTCAAGTCACCTTTTTATATTTACATCTTCCCTAATGTATACAACAAGACCTCCCCCCTGCTGTCTCTCTGTCCTTATGTAATGGTTTATTGTAGCCTTGACAGTGAAATAGATCATCATTGTGGTTAGCATTGAATTTGGTTTCAGTGAGTCCTAAAACATGTATATTATTTTCCTTGGATAGACAACATTAACTTAATCTGGTCTATCTTTCCCACTATACCTTGTACATTTAAGTGACCTATGTTAAAACCCTTTGTATTTAGTTTCATATCAATTATATGTATGTCATCATGCAATGGGGTGTATGTCCTTGCCATCTCTAGGCAGCTACTTATCTGCTGGACGTTTACTTGTGTTTTCCTTGCAATCTTTAGACAGCTACACAGATCAGCAAAATGTTTGCCTTTTTATGTCCTTGCCATCTCTAGGTGACTACCCATCAACTGGATGTCTCCCTTTGTATGTCCTTTGTTATCTCTAGATTCCATTCATGTTTTGAACTTCAAACAATCATTTAACCAACCCACCATAAATATGGTGACATATTAGACTGGATTCTTTATAGACCTGTTGATAATATTCTACAGTCCTCCATGGTATCCTACGAACTTGCATCAGATCACCTCTGCATTATACACTATCTTGACTTATCAGTCCCTAATCCTCCACCTTTATTTGCTACTAAGAGAAACCTCCGTATGATAAATAGAACCAAACTAATGCACGACATCCAAACAAACATGACAACTTGCTTAACTCCTACAGCAGAACAACTAGATAATTGTCTCCGTTCATTGGTTGACAAACATGCCCCAGCATCCAAGACCAGAGTATCAATTCAAAAGTGTTCTCCATGGTATAGCAGTGTTAGAGATCAACTTCGCACTGCTAAAAGAGACCACTTGAAAGCTGAGAGGCTTTGGCTTTCCACCAGACTCACTATTCATAAGCAAATCTATCGAGCTGCTAAGAAGGTCACAAACATAGTCCATGCAGCGAAATCAGCCCACTACAGTACTAAGATCACGGAAAGTTCCAGCTGCAAAGAACTCTTTGAGATTACTAACAAGCTAATGTCAAGGAACAAATGTACACCACTTCAACTACCTTCTCTTCAGTCGGCCTTCCAGACCTGTTTGCAAATTTCTTCCGTGACAAAGTACAATCCATTAGAGATTAGCTTGACAACAAAATTTCAATTGACTTGTCACCATACAGTTGCGATACAGACTTCCAGCAGCAACCGTTAGCAGCATTTGAAACTGTCTCTATGGATTTAGTATGTACAAACGTGACGAAGAGTGCACCAAAGTCATGTGAGCTTGATCCAATTCAGACATCACTGCTGCTTGAGTGCTTAGATCCAATATTGCCTTCATTAACTGATGTTATTAATACCTCTCTTTCATCCAGGGAATTCCCATCATTTTACAAAACTGCCATTGTAAAGCCTCTGCTGAAGAGACCAATACTCGACCATAATGATTTAAAGAACTACAGCCCAGTTTCTAATCTCCCATTCATATAAAAAACCTTAGAAAAAGTTGTTCTATCCCAACTTGTATCTCATCTGAATTCAAACAGTCTTCTTAGCAATGTACAGTCCGCATAACGCCCATGCCGCAGTACTGAAACTACTCTTCTGAAAGTAGTTATGGACCTTCTCTCTGCTTTGGAGAGCGTAAAGATTACAGTCCTCACCCTCCTAGATTTGCCTGCAGCATTTGACACAATAGACCATTATATATATTACTTCACCGTCTCCAGTATGTATTTGGCATTCATGATACAGCCTTACTCTGGTTCAAGTCCTACTTGGTCAACAGGACACAAATTGTCAACGGGACACAAATTGTGTCCGCAAATGGAATACACTCCAGCCCAGTTGATCTATGTTGTGGTGTTCCACAGGGGTCTGTTTTTGGACCTGTTCTTTTCATTCTATACACACAGCTGATCTCAAGTGTCATAGATCATCATCCAGTGTCTCACCAATTGTATGCCGATGACACCCAAATATACAAATCTAGAAAAACAACTGAAGTTGATGCTACCATCAAAGGTGTAGAGAGGTGCATTTCCAGTGTGGAGTCATGGATGGATGACATGTAAATAATGATAAAACTGGAGCCATTCTGATCACAGCAAAAGACATTCTAAATCACATCCTTTACCTCAAGCAATAAATATCAGCAACACCAACATTAAATTCACACAATCAATACGAAACCTAGGTTTTACTCTGGACAGTACTCTCACATTGCACCAACATGTCATGAACATATGCAATGCAGCACATCTTGAGCTGAGATGCATCAGCTCTATTCGCAAATATCTTTCAGTTGATGCCACTAAAACACTTGTTTGTTCATTAGTAGTTTCAAGACTGGACTATTGTAACTCAGTTCTGTCTGGTTTGTGTTAATTGGCTTCCATGGTAAAGGAGAGCGGTTAATATTTTATACAGGGAATCCAGCCATTCTTTCCTCTAAAGTTTTCCATAATAGTAAAGTAGAATGGTTCATATTACATACACGGAATCCAGCCATTCTTTCCTTTAATGGTTCCCATAGTAAAGGAGAGCAGTTTATATTTCATGCAGATAATCCAGCCAGTCTTTCCTTTAATGGTTTCCATGGTAAAGGGGGGGGGGGTATATTTCATACAGAGAATCCAGCCATTCTTTCTGTTGATGGTTTCCTTGGTAAATGTAGTATGCTCATGCATTTCCTTCTGTTACTCATTCTCCTAATGCTAATGTGACAGTGAATGTGGTCAACAGAGAAAGTAAAGCCTTTAGTAAATTATATTTCTCAGAGAATACTTATTGTATTAATAAACATACCTGCCCATCCTCACAAATGCCAGCATCCTCGTTGATGTATCACTCAGTTTAAACTGGTAAACATCTAGTTGTTAGGTAGCCATTTAGCTGTCATGGGGGTGGCTGAGGAAGTTTTTCCCCTTTGTCTATGTTATATAGAAATGAAAGATGCCGTTTTCATCTTTCCATGATTGCTGAATTTGGGAGTGGGTAAATATTCTTGGAGAAACAAAATTTACACTCACCTTTATCCATGATATTTTCATGTAAGTGTGGAACCATTAGACAATTGATTTACATGCCTGCTTTATAACTAGTGTAAATATGATTTTATTTTGCAGGGAAGCTGAATGCCAATGATGGGGAAAACTTGTTGGGTTATGACATCTATAGCAGTGCTCTTGCAGACATACTGAGTGAACCGACCCTGAACACACCCATAACTGTAGGGCTGTATGCCAAGTGGGGCAGTGGCAAATCATTCCTGCTGGGAAAACTTCAGAGTATGAAAGTTTTGTTAATTTTGTCTCACCATCAGTGGCATTGGCCAGACATTTTAATGCATTACCTGCTTATCAAGTAGTTCTTACCCTTGTTGTTGTCAAGCCTGTATTGGTAAAAAAGCAAGCCATAGTGGTCACACTCAAGTTTGATAAACAAGCCTTAGTGGTCACACTCAAGTTTGATCAAGCCATAGTGGTCACACTCAAGTTTGATCAAGCCATAGTGGTCACACTCAAGTTTGATCAAGCCATAGTGGTCACACTCAAGTTTGATCAAGCCATAGTGGTCACACTCAAGTTTGATAAGCAAGCCATAGTGGTCACACTCAAGTTTGATAAGCAAGCCATAGTGGTCACACTCAAATTTGATCAAGCCATAGTGGTCACACTCAAGTTTGATCAAGCCATTTTGGTCACACTCAAGTTTGATCAAGCCATAGTGGTCACACTCAAGTTTGATATGCAAGCAATTGTATTCCTGTTGTTAAAAATATACTTCTGTGGTATACATAATCCTTGCACATTCCAGTGTATATGTGTCATGTGATAGAGTACACATATCTTGTAACTGGTAGGAAAGAATGTGAGATTTAAAAATATCTAATTAGAATTTTTGTATAAATGTTTCACTAATGGATATACTTTCCAATTTTTCATGTATGATTATTACAGTGGAATCTGGAGACTGAAATTTGACTAATGTGAACTCGTGTGAAATCAGAGTAAAATTATAGGCCTAGTGACCATCTTACAGTACTGTCACAGTGGCCATATTACAGTATAGTCACAGTGACCATCTACATTATAGTCATAGTGACCATCTTACATGTTAGTCCTATTGACCATCTTACATGATAGTCCTAGTGACCATCTTACATGACAGTCACTGACTATCTTGCATTATAGTCCTTGTGACCATCTTACATGATAGTCACAGTGACTGTCTTACAGTGTAGTCCTAGTGACCATCTTACATTATAGTCATAGTGACCACCTTACAGTATTGTCCTAGTGTCCATCTCACATGATAGTCACAGTAATCATCTTACATCTTACAGTATAGTTCTAGGACACACAGTACGAATTATACGGAAGAACTGTGAACCAGTCTAGAAATGGATGAAGAAATAATAATAATAGAGTATTTACAGGTTTGGTGGTCCATAATTGGTTAATAATGAAAATTAAAATTTTAGTAAAAATATCTTTTGAGAGCTTATCCTATATGTAATTTGTTAAAAATGTAGACAAATTTCTACTGATGCAATTTTAGCATTCTTACAGGCTTGACTCAGGAGTACTCAATAATGAAAGTAGCACCTGATTCATTTGGTGCAGAATCAATAACATGTGTTTCATGCACATGTATGTAAACAAAATGCCGTGGCTCATATGGGGTTCTCCACACATACGCTTGCACCAAGGTTAGTTGTGCATGGAGAATTATAGGTCTCATCATCAGCACCCAGAAATTTTAAGTTATTGAATTTTGAATATGATGGTGTTTCCATATGTTTACTATTGGAGTTGAATTAGTACCGTGTGTCCTATAGTGACCGTCCTACAGTATACTCCTAGTGACCATCTTACATTATAGTTCTAGTGACTATCTTACAGTATAGTCCTAGTGACCATCTTACAGTATAGTCCTAGTGACCATCTTACAGTATAGTTCTAGTGACCATCCTACAGTATAGTCCTAGAGACCATCCTACAGTATACTCCTAGTGACCATCTTACATTATAGTTCTAGTGACTATCTTACAGTATAGTCCTAGTGACCATCCTACAGTATACTCCTAGTGACCATCTTACATTATAGTTCTAGTAACTATCTTACAGTATAGTCCTAGTGACCATCTTACAGTATAGTCCTAGTGACCATCTTACAGTATAGTCCTAGTGACCATCTTACAGTATAGTTCTAGTGACCATCCTACAGTTTAGTTCTAGTGACCATCCTAGAATATACTCCTAGTGACCATCTTACATTATAGTTCTAGTGACTGTCTTACAGTATAGTCCTAGTGACCATCCTACAGTATACTCCTAGTGACCATCTTACATTATAGTTCTAGTGACTATCTTACAGTGTAGTCCTAGTGACCATCTTACATGATAGTCACAGTGACCATATTACAGTATAGTCGCAGTGACCACATTACAGTATAGTCACAGTGACCATCTTGTAGTATAGTCCTAGTGACCATCATATATGATGGTCACAATGACCATCTTACAGTGTAGTCCTAGTGACCATCGTACATTACAGTCATAGTGACCACCTTACAGTATTGTCCTAGTGTCCATCTTACATGATAGTCACAATGACCATCTTACAGTGTGGTCCTAGTGACCATCTTACATTACAGTCATAATGACCATCTTACAGTATAGTTCTATTGACCATCTTACATGATAGTCACAGTGACCATCTTACATCTTACAATATAGTTCTAGTGACCATCTTACAGTATAGTTCTAGTGACCATCTTACAGTATAATCCTGTTGACCATCTTATATGATAGTCATAGTGGTCATCTTACAGTATAGTCACAGAGATCATATTACAGTATGGTCCTAGTGACCATCTTATATGATAGTCACACTGACCATCTTATATTATCGTCACAGTGAACATTTTACAGTATAGTCACACTGACCATATTACAGTGCCAGTAGCTTCTCGTGGGTTGGTGGTTCTTTCCGGGGTTTTCCTGGGTTCTTCCTCCACCATTAATACTGGCCGCCGTGTATAGCCTATCATGTGCTGAAATATGGCGTTAAACCACACAACAACAACCATATTACAGTATAGTCACATTGACCATTTTGCAGTATAGTCATGGTGACCATCTAACATGATAGTTGCAATGACCATATTACAGTATAGTCCTAGTGATCATTTTACATTATAGTCTATGTGACCATCTAACATGATAGTCACATTGACCATCTTGCAGTTTAGTCTTAGTGACCATATATGATTGATAGTGGCTATCTTACATGATAGTCACAGTAACCATCTTACAGTATAGTCCTATTAACAATCTTACATGATAGTCACAGTGACCATCTTACAGTGTAGTCCTAGTGACCATCTTACAGTACAGTCCCATTGACCATCTTACATGATAGTCACAGTGACCATCTTACATCTTACAGTATAGTTCTAGTGACCATCTTACAGTATAGTCCTATTGACCATCTTACATGATAGTCACAGTGACCATCTTACAGTAGTTCTAGTGACCATCTTACAGTATAATCCTAGTAACCATCTTACAGTATAATCCTAGTAACCATCTTACAGTATAGTCCTAGTGACCATCTTACAGTACAGTCCTATTGACCATCTTACGTGATAGTCACAGTTACCATCTTACAGTATAGTCTTAGTGACCATCTTACATGATAGTCACAGTGACCATCTTACAGTGTAGTCCTAGTGACCATCTTACTGTATAGTTCTAGGTGACCATCTTACAGTATAGTCCTATTGACCATCTTACATGATAGTCACAGTGACCATCTTACGGTATAGTCCTAGTGACCATCTTACATGATAATCTTAGTGACCATCTTACAGTATGGTCCTAGTAACCATCTTACATGATAATCCTAGTGACCATCTTACAGTATGGTCCTAGTAACCATCTTACAGTATAGTCCTATTGACCATCTTAGGTGATAGTCATAATGACCATCTTACAGTGTACTCCTAGTGACCATCTTACATGATAGTCACAATGACCATCTTACAGTATAATTCTAGTAACCATCTTACAGTATAATCCTAGTAACCATCTTACATGATAGTCACAGTGACCGTCTTATAGTATAGTTCTAGTGTCCATCCTACAGTATAGTCCTAGTGACCATCTTACAGTATGGTCCTATTGACCATCTTACATGATAGTCACAGTGACCATATTACAGTATAGTCGCAGTGACCACATTACAGTATAGTCACAGTGACCATCTTGTAGTATAGTCCTAGTGACCATCTTATATGATGGTCACAATGACCATCTTACATTGTAGTCCTAGTGACCATCGTACATTACAGTCATAGTGACCACCTTACAGTATTGTCCTAGTGTCCATCTTACATGATAGTCACAATGACCATCTTACAGTGTAGTCCTAGTGACCATCTTACATTACAGTCATAATGACCATCTTACAGTATAGTTCTATTGACCATCTTACATGATAGTCACAGTGACCATCTTACATCTTGCAATATAGTTCTAGTGACCATCTTACAGTATAGTTCTAGTGACCATCTTACAGTATAATCCTGTTGACCATCTTATATGATAGTCATAGTGGTCATCTTACAGTATAGTCACACTGACCATCTTATTTTATATTCACAGTGAAAATTTTACAGTATAGTCACACTGACCATATTACAGTGCCAGTAGCTTCTCGTGGGTTGGTGGTTCTTTCCGGGGTTTTCCTGGGTTCTTCCTCCACCATTAATACTGGCCGCCATGTATAGCCTATCGTGTGCTGAAAAATGGCGTTAAACCACACAACAACAACAACCATATTACAGTATAGTCACAGTGACCATTTTGCAGTATAGTCATGGTGACCATCTAACATGATAGTTGCAATGACCATATTACAGTATAGTCCTAGTGATCATTTTACATTATAGTCTATGTGACCATCTAACATGATAGTCACATTGACCATCTTGCAGTTTAGTCTTAGTGACCATATATGATTGATAGTGGCTATCTTACATGATAGTCACAGTGACCATCTTGCAGTTTAGTCTTAGTGACCATATATGATTGATAGTGGCTATCTTACATGATAGTCACAGTAACCATCTTACAGTATAGTCCTATTAACCATCTTACATGATAGTCACAGTGACCATCTTACAGTGTAGTCCTAGTGACCATCTTACATGATAGTCACAGTGACCATCTTACAGTATAGTCCTAGTGACCATCTTACAGTACAGTCCCATTGACCATCTTACATGATAGTCACAGTGACCATCTTACAGTGTAGTCCTAGTGAGCATCTTACAGTATAGTCCTAGTGACCATCTTACAGTATAGTCCTATTAACCATCTTACATGATAGTCACAATGACCATCTTACAGTATAGTCCTAGTGACCATCTTACAGTACAGTCCCATTGACCATCTTACATGATAGTCACAGTTACCATCTTACATCTTACAGTATAGTTCTAGTGACCATCTTACAGTATAGTCCTAGTGACCATCTTACATGATAGTCACAGTGACCATCTTGCAGTTTAGTCTTAGTGACCATATATGATTGATAGTGGCTATCTTACATGATAGTCACAGTAACCATCTTACAGTATAGTCCTATTAACCATCTTACATGATAGTCACAGTGACCATCTTACAGTGTAGTCCTAGTGACCATCTTACAGTACAGTCCCATTGACCATCTTACATGATAGTCACAGTGACCATCTTACAGTGTAGTCCTAGTGACCATCTTACAGTATAGTCCTAGTGACCATCTTACAGTATAGTCCTATTAACCATCTTACATGATAGTCACAATGACCATCTTACAGTATAGTCCTAGTGACCATCTTACAGTACAGTCCCATTGACCATCTTACATGATAGTCACAGTTACCATCTTACATCTTACAGTATAGTTCTAGTGACCATCTTACAGTATAGTCCTAGTGACCATCTTACATGATAGTCACAGTGACCATTTTACAGTATAGTTCTAGTGACCATCTTACAGTATAGTCCTAGTGACCATCTTACATGATAGTCCTAGTGACCATCTTACAGTATAATCCTAGTAACCATCTTACAGTACAGTCCTATTGACCATCTTACGTGATAGTCACAGTTACCATCTTACAGTATAGTCTTAGTGACCATCTTACATGATAGTCACAGTGACCATCTTACAGTGTAGTCCTGGTGACCATCTTACTGTATAGTTCTAGTGACTATCTTACAGTATAGTCCTATTGACCATCTTACATGATAGTCACAGTGACCATCTTACAGTATAGTCCTAGTGACCATCTTACATGATAATCCTAGTGACCATCTTACAGTATGGTCCTAGTAACCATCTTGCAGTATAGTCCTATTGACCATCTTACGTGATAGTCATAATGACCATCTTACAGTGTACTCCTAGTGACCATCCTACATGATAGTCACAATGACCATCTTACAGTATAATCCTAGTAACCATCTTACAGTATAATCCTAGTAACCATCTTACATGATAGTCACAGTGACCATCTTATAGTATAGTTCTAGTGTCCATCCTACAGTATAGTCCTAGTGACCATCTTACAGTATGGCCCTATTGACCATCTTACATGATAGTCACAGTGACCATATTACAGTATAGTCGCAGTGACCACATTACAGTATAGTCACAGTGACCATCTTGTAGTATAGTCCTAGTGACCATCTTATATGATGGTCACAATGACCATCTTACAGTGTAGTCCTAGTGACCATCTTACATTACAGTCATAATGACCATCTTACAGTATAGTTCTATTGACCATCTTACATGATAGTCACAGTGACCATCTTACATCTTACAATATAGTTCTAGTGACCATCTTACAGTATAATCCTGTTGACCATCTTATATGATAGTCATAGTGGTCATCTTACAGTATAGTCACAGTGATCATATTACAGTATGGTCCTAGTGACCATCTTATATGATAGTCACACTGACCATCTTATATTATCGTCACAGTGAACATTTTACAGTATAGTCACACTGACTATATTACAGTGCCATTAGCTTCTCATGGGTTGGTGGTTCTTTCCGGGCTTTTCCTGGGTTCTTTCTCCACCATTAATACTGGCTGCCATGTATAGCCTATCGTGTGCTGAAAAATGACATTAAACCACACAACAACAACAACCATATTACAGTATAGTCACAGTGACCATTTTGCAGTATAGTCATGGTGACCATCTAACATGATAGTTGCAATGACCATATTACAGTATAGTCCTAGTGATCATTTTACATTATAGTCTATGTGACCATCTAACATGATAGTCACATTGACCATCTTGCAGTTTAGTCTTAGTGACCATATATGATTGATAGTGGCTATCTTACATGATAGTCACAGTGACCATCTTGCAGTTTAGTCTTAGTGACCATATATGATTGATAGTGGCTATCTTACACGATAGTCACAGTAACCATCTTACATTATAGTCCTATTGACCATCTTACATGATAGTCACAGTGACCATCTTACAGTGTAGTCCTAGTGACCATCTTACAGTACAGTCCCATTGACCATCTTACATGATAGTCACAGTGACCATCTTACAGTGTAGTCCTAGTGACCATCTTACTGTATAGTCCTAGTGACCATCTTACAGTATAGTCCTATTAACCATCTTACATGATAGTCACAATGACCATCTTACAGTATAGTCCAAGTGACCATCTTACAGTACAGTCCCATTGACCATCTTACATGATAGTCACAGTTACCATCTTACATCTTACAGTATAGTTCTAGTGACCATCTTACAGTATAGTCCTATTGACCATCTTACATGATAGTCACCGTGACCATCTTACAGTATAGTCCTAGTGACCATCTTACATGATAGTCCTAGTGACCATCTTACAGTATAATCCTAGTAACCATCTTACAGTATAATCCTAGTAACCATCTTGCAGTATAGTCCTAGTGACCATCTTACAGTACAGTCCTATTGACCATCTTACAGTACAGTCCCATTGACCATCTTACATGATAGTCACAGTGACCATCTTACAGTGTAGTCCTAGTGACCATCTTACAGTATAGTCCTAGTGACCATCTTACAGTATAGTCCTATTAACCATCTTACATGATAGTCACAATGACCATCTTACAGTATAGTCCTAGTGACCATCTTACAGTACAGTCCCATTGACCATCTTACATGATAGTCACAGTTACCATCTTACATCTTACAGTATAGTTCTAGTGACCATCTTACAGTATAGTCTTAGTGACCATCTTACATGATAGTCACAATGACCATCTTACAGTATAGTCCTAACGACCATCTTACATGATAGTCACAGTGACCATCTTACAGTATAGTCCTTGTGGCCATCTTACATGATAATCCTAGTGACCATCTTACAGTATGGTCCTAGTAACCATCTTACAGTATAGTCCTATTGACCATCTTACATGATAGTCACAGTGACCATCTTACAGTATAGTCCTAGTGACCATCTTACATGATAGTCATAATGACCATCTTACAGTGTACTCCTAGTGACCATCTTACATAATAGTCACAATGACCATCATACAGTATAATCCTAGTAACCATCTTACAGTATAATCCTAGTAACCATCTTACAGTATAGTCCTAGTGACCATCTTACAGTATAATCCTAGTAACCATCTTACATGATAGTCACAGTGACCATCTTACAGTATGGTCCTATTGACCATCTTACATGATAGTCACAGTGACCATCTTACAGTATAGTCCTAGTGACCACCTTACATGATAGTCACAGTGACCATCTTACAGTATAGTTCTAGTGACCATCTAACAGTATAGTTCTAGTAACCATCTTGCAGCACAGTCCTATTGACATCTTACATGGTTATCACAGTGACCATATTACAGTATAGTCCTAGTGACCATCTTAAATAATAGTCACAGTGACCATCTTATAGTCACAGTGAACATCTTACAGTATGGTCACTGGTTTTTGTTGTTTTCACCTGAAATTCGAGTAGGAAACACATTTTGAAAGCTATTTCTGAATAAATCCTAATAAATAAATGTCCAGGTGATTTTCTACTGGCCGCCATGTATAGCCTATCTTGTGCTGAAAAATGGCGTTAAACCCTACAACAACAACAACCAGGTGATTTTCCAATAACATAATGCCTAGTTGAGTTAGAAACATCATTTTTCATTGGCTATTTTGCTTGCACATGAGCAGAAGGGTAAAAGTTGGAGTTCTTTTTCTTTTTTTGCTTTACGGACCTATTATTTTTATATCGAGACCACTCTTTATTCCAAATGCCCATCTTATCCTACCTTTTGCAAAGGTTCATCTGTCTGTTTGCACTTCATACAAGTCTGCCTTAGATCTGAGACCTAAAAGTAAAAATTCCAGACACAAAATTGGATTCTGACCAAGGGCAAATTTTGGGTGGAAAAAAATCAGGTCTGAAAAATGAGTTTTTTCCCTCTGTATTTTGTAGTGCAACTAGAACTTCCAGATTATTTGGTATCATTGTAGAGTTACATCTGTCTACCTTTCTATAATACCACCCACTTTAGTGTATTATACATGGCCTTGACACTACAGAGCTCGGCAGTAGGCTACTACCTCCTGCCACATAAACTCGTCACCAGGGATTAATGTGTTAAAACAAAAATGTAGTCATGTGACAAATAGAGGATATCTGTGATGTAATGTTGTCATGTTATAAAATGTGTTACAAATAAAACAATTATGATATACATAAACTTACCCAAAACAACATGTCACTTGTAACCAGCAGCCTTATGTATATATAAATATGCCCAGTACAACATGTCACTTGCTACCAGCAGCTCTGTGTAGATATCAACATGCCCTATACAACATATCACTTGCCATCAACAGCCTTGTGTACATATAAACATGCCGTATACAACATGTCACTTGCTACCAGCAACTTTGTGTAGATATAAACATGCCCTGTACAACATGTCACTTGCTACTATCAGCCTTGTGTAGATATAAACATGCCCTATACAACATGTCACTTGCTACTAGCAGCCATGTGTAGATATAAACATGCCCTATACAACATGTCACTTGCTACCAGCAGCCTTATGTATATATAAACATGCCCTATACAACATGTCACTTGCTACTAGCAGCCTTGTGTACATATAAACATGCCCTATACAACATGTCACTTGCTACTAGCAGCCATGTGTAGATATAAACATGCCCTATACAATATGTCACATGCTACCAGCAGCTTTGTGTAGATATAAGCATGCCCTATACAACATATCACTTGCCATCAACAGCCTTGTGTACATATAAACATGCCCAATACAACATGTCACTTGTTACCAAGATCCTTGTATGTAAATACACAATTTAACAGCATGTCAATTGCTACCAGCAGCCTTATGTACATATAAACTTGCCTGTACAACATGTCACTTGTTACCAGCAGCCATGTGTACATATAAACATGCCCAATACAGCATGTCACTTGTTACCAAGATCCTTGTATGTAAATACATAATATAACAGCATGTCAATTGCTACCAGCAGCCTTGTGTACATATAAACATGCCCTGTACAACATGTCACTTGTTACCAGCAGCCTTCTGTACATGTAAACATGTCCAATACAGCATATCACTTGTCACCAATATCCTTGTATGTAGATACTCAATATAATAGCATGTTACTTACTACCAGTGGCCTTGTGTGTATATTATTCTTAATTCATTATGTAATTTTCGTATATTTAATTAAGACCGTTAATATATAAGCCTTTGTGTGAGAAACATGTTGTCATTTTGAAAACTACTCATTATCTTACATATGTGTCATGTATTGTATAAAGACTCATGGAAGCTGCTTTAAAAGGGACCGGATTTAAATCCTACAATGGAACTAACCTGGATCAACTATCATGGTGTGCCCTTGGGCAAGTTACTTTACTTAAATTGCCTTGGCACTAATATTTTAATCCTGCCATGGGACTAACCTGGGTCAACTATCATGGTGTGTCCTTGGGCAAGTTACTTTACTCAGATTGCCTTGGCACTAATATTTTAATCCTACCCAGGGACTAACCTGGATCAGCTATCATGGTGTGTCCTTGGGCAAGTTACTTTACTCAAATTGCCTTGGCACTAATATTTTAATCCTACCATGGAACTAACCTGGATCAGCTATCATGGTGTGTCCTTGGGCAAGTTACTTTACTCAAATTGCCTTGGCACTAATATTTTAATCCTACCCAGGGACTAACCTGGATCAGCTATCATGGTGTGTCCTTGGGCAAGTTACTTTACTCAAATTGCCTTGGCACTAATATTTTAATCCTACAATGGAACTAACCTGGGTCAGCTATCATGGTGTGTCCTTGGGCAAGTTACTTTACTCAAATTGCCTTGGCACTAATTTTTTAATCCTACCCAGGGACTAACCTGGATCAGTTATCATGGTGTGTCCTTGGGCAAGTTACTTTACTCAAATTGCCTTGGCACTAATATTTTAATCCTACCATGGAACTAACCTGGATCAGCTATCATGGTGTGTCCTTGGGCAAGTTACTGTACTCAGATTGCCTTGGCACTAATATTTTAATCCTACAATGGAACTAACCTGGGTCAACTATCATGGTGTGTCCTTGGGCAAGTTACTTTACTCATATTGCCTTGGCACTAATATTTTAATCCTACCATGGAACTAACCTGGGTCAGCTATCATGGTGTGTCCTTGGGCAAGTTACTTTACTCAAATTGCCTTGGCACTAATATTTTAATCCTACAATGGAACTAACCTGGGTCAACTATCATGGTGTGTCCTTGGGCAAGTTACTTTACTCAAATTGCCTTGGCACTAATATTTTAATCCTACAATGGAACTAACCTGGATCAACTATCATGGTGTGTCCTTGGGAAAGTTACTTTACTCAAATTGCCTTGGCACTAATATTTTAATCCTACAATGGAACTAACCTGGGTCAGCTATCATGGTGTGTCCTTGGGCAAGTTACTTTACTCAAATTGCCTTTTTGGCACTAATTTACCTACTTGTGGTGCTCTGGTGTAAAGCACCAAAGCAAACATAATATATATAACCAGTGACTGAGAGTTGAATTCTTTCTATTTCCAGATGAGATGAAGTCCTTCACCCAGATGAACACTGAAGACCAATTTTCCTTCACCTTTGTTCTATTCATCTTCCTGTTATTCCTGAACTGCCTAATAGGGTTCACTCTGGCACTGTCTGTCTCATGGGAGCTGGGGCTATCATTGGGACTGGGCCTCTTTGTCTTTCAGTATGGCTTCCTTGGTGAGTATTTTCTTTTATTGTGTGTTAAAGTTTAACAATGGTTCATAGGGCATGAGCTTAACAAACTTCACATGGCATGATGGAACAAAGTGTGGAGGAAGCATAGGTACATCACAGATTAAAGCTACTTGTACCTATTTACAGTATATCACACTTTGAATGGCAAGATTGTACATTGTGGAGGATGAAGCAGAAGTCCATCAAAGATTAAACCTACATGTTCCCATTCACAGCATATCACACTCTGCATGGCATATGGGACAAAGTGTGGACAAAGCAAATGTCTGTCAAAGATTAAACCCATATGTACCCATTCACAGCTTGTCCTCGGGAGAATATAAGGCTAAGTGCTCGGCTAGGCCACGCTGTCTCAAGTCCCTAGTGAGTTATAATGGGCATTTGTCTCTCATTAACCGAACACATTCCAAAGTAATGGCTGAAAAATCATACTGAAGCATAGTGTTCAAGGCATCATAGATTTTTTGCAGCTGGTTAACTAATTATTCATCTTCCAGCAACTCTATATATGTGTGTACATTCAAACAAATCTTAATGGTCACCTGATTTCTGCAGTCACCTGGTCAGTGGTCATTCTAATTTCCCCCTATCAAATTTTCATTAAACCTGTTCTAATGGTAACCTGATTTCAGTGGTCACCTGGTCACAATGGCCATTCTAATTTCCACCTGGAAAATTTCCATGAAACCTGTCCTAATGGTCACCTAATTTCAGCATTCACCTGGTCACAATGGCCATCCTAATTCTCCCTTCGGCAAATTTCCTAAATAAATGTAATATAATCAGTGGTTTCACCCTGCTTTTGATGAACAATGGCCATGCATTTCTTAGCCAAACAGTTTTTTAACCATGTCTTCCAGTCATGTTGCCGTATATTTCTTAACCAAGCACTGGTTTCACCATGCCTTTGGCTGTCACTGGATCATATCAGCAGTAACTGCTGCAAGTATGCAAAGTAAATTTTTTTGAGCAAGGCATGGCATATATAAAGGTATATTACAAGAATTGATGTTTAAACATTTCATAGTCCGATTGTACATTCTGTAATCCAGTGTATTTCCCTGTTAATAAGATTAATCTGTTAATTGTTTTTTTAGGATACTGAATCAAAGCTATCTCCAATGGAGAAAAAAAAATACATTTAGATGTACACTGCACTAGTGACATCCCTTATGATTTAGGTGATACTAACCATAGCCTCAGGAAGCTTCTTTTCTTTTTCTGATCATCAAAGGTCACGAACAAAAACCAACCATCTTTTGATCTTGGTGAGTTTGAGGAAGGGCTTAATCTGTCAGTTGTTTAAAGTGTGAACACCAGTTTTCATGTCTAATTATACCAATCGCAGTAACAAAAAAGCACTTGTATGTTTCACAGTTACAGGTAAGCTGTCAATAAGTAATTTTATTTAGGAGTCATTTCTTCTGATAATGAGATAAATGTGTCTTTGTGTGTGTATGTGTATGTTTGTGTGTGTGTGTGTGAGAGAGAGATCTATACACTAAATGCTTGTACACAGTTGTAGTTTTTTTGATTTGATGGCTATGTTTGAAACAGTAATGATAATGCTACTAATAATAATGCTAATGCTATTCAGTTTCACGAACCAAGTTTGAGAACAGAACTTGCCTTTAGAGGTCATCTCTCTGCAATGGCCAGTTTTTGTATTTTCCATTGGTGGCTGCTGTGTGTGTGTGTATATATAATTTTATTTCGAAAATGGGAACTTTTGTACTAAAGTGTTAACTGCATTCCAAGTGAAAGCATGGGACTTTGCACTGATAATAATCTGTGTGGTGTTGTTATCCATCACTTGTAATCACATCTACAATTTTGGGTGTGAGAGATTTCTTATAAACCGTATGACTGCAAGATTAGGATTTTAACATGTTGAACAGCCCATTGTTGGTTGTTTCTTAGAAGGATTCATGTTTAAACATGATATATTTGATGATGTGAAAGGTGATAGATTTAAAAATGTCTGGATACAAAGGACAGGTATGAGAAGAAATGTCTGGAAAATGAAAGTGTAAGATGAACTTATAGTATAATGAATTGAATCCAAAATAATTGTTAAAATGTTCTATTCAAGTCCAGAGGTATCAAATGTTCCAAATGAATTTCAGATCCTCGAATGCTTTGGTCTGCCAGCAGTCCTGTCGCATTAAAATGGAATTGTCGAGAACAAATTTGAATAATTCATGATAAGTCACATAATAATATATTATAGTCCAGTGAGCACTTTGTAGTTCCCTGAATATTCTAAATAATTGTTTCCTCTCAAATAATATCTAAACACATTAAATACAGCTGAAGACTGATGTTACAACAAGAATATACAAAATAAGACTGACTAAAATTGTCCAGCTCCATGTATTTATTATATACAAGTGTGAGAGGTGGAGACACATTTTGCTACTTACCGTATGTGACTTTTCGCAAATATCTCATATCAGAAAAGGGTTCGAGTCTCAGATTCAGCCAGTGTGGGTATGTGAGAAAGCTTGCCAGTAGCTTCTTGTGGGTCAATGGTTCTTTTGAGTGTTTTCCCGGGTTCTTCCTCCACCATTAATACTGGCCGCCATGTATAGCTTATCATGTGCTGAAAAATGGCGTTAAACCCTACAACAACAACATATCGGAAAAGAACCACCTGACCTAGCCCATCCAATGGGAAGTAACTTAATTCTTCAAAGAACCCACCAGCCAATGAGAAATTATCCTAAAGTTGTCAACAGGTCTTATTATTAATATTATTATTAATGGTTGTAAACACCTACATCAACAACTTTTTATAGCTCTCTCTTAATATCTTAAAATACAATTTTATGCCAATGCAGAACATTGCAGATACAAGTAGTGGAGACTAATTTCTTTAAATTACTTCATAAATGCATATAAAATAAAATTCAAACCTTGTATTTTATTTTAGTTTACAGTGCTTATAATCATGTCTGTATCTCACAGATGGCTATTTTAGATTTTAATAAATTTAATGCAGGGGCTTGAATCACCTACAGACCCTGAAGCTGGTAATTACTAGATCTGGATTTTGTTTGCATTCATTTGCATTCCATTTGTGTACCATTTACATTCTGTTCATGTTCCATTTTCATTTTCATTCAATTCCATTTACATTTGTATTTCATCTATCAACTTGTCTTTTGTTATAGTCTTAGAAGTGCATTTAGATTTTCAATATATAGTTTCCATACACTATTTCCATTCTTTGTCTTATGTTTGCCATATGTATTATGGTTTGATGATGTCTCTCCATCCTTCTGTCTGTTGCCAGTTTTGTTTATACATGATAACTTTATTGGTCCAGCATCCACAGTTATCTGTAATTGTGGATGACTTGCATTTGGGGTAGGGGCCCTGAGTGGCCAAGTGGTCTGAAGAGCTTGACCGTTACGGATCACTGCCATCTCACCTATGTCTACATGGGTTCGAGTCTAGTATTCGGCTAATGTGGGTATGTGAAAAAGCTTGCCAGTAGCTTCTCGTGGGTTGTTGGTTCTTCCTGGGGTTTTCCTGGGTTCTTCCTCCACCATTAATATTGGCCACCATGTATAAGCCTATCATGTTCTGAAAAATGGCGTTAAACCCCACAACAACAACAACAACAACAGTATTTGGGGTAAGGAGGAATTCTGTCAATATCAGAGTCAAAAGGTCAATGGTCAAGGTCACTGTTAGAAGAACTATGAATTATGCCCAATAACTAGAGTTATCCATCATCTGCAAACACTAAACTATGTGGATGGCTTGCAGTTGGGGTAAGGGAGAACTCTGTTTTGGGGGTCAGATGTCAAGGCCATTGTCATAGAAAGAAGAAATTGGTTTCTGCACATTAACTTGTTAACTACTGTCTACAGTTAACACATATTGTGGCTGGTTTGAAGCCTAGGTAGTGCTCTACAGTTTTGTATTTTTCATAGGGTTAGTATTTTAAAGAAAAAGAATTTCTTTAGTTTTTATCACTGGTATGCCTTTTGAAGCATGTTTTGAAAACTTGGTACACAAACCAAGCTAGTGGTCTATGCATGCCTTTTGAAGCATGTTTTGAAAACTTGGTACACAAACAAAGCTAGTGATCTAGGTTGTTGTTGTTGTTGTTGTGGGGTTTAACGCCATTTTTCAGCACACAATAGGCTATGCATGGCGGCCAGTATTAATGGTGGAGGAAGAACCAGGGAAATCCCCGGGAAGAACCACCAACCCACAAGAAGCTGCTGGCAAGCTTTCTCACATACCCACATTAGCTGAATCGTAGACTCGAACCCATGCAGAGATGAGATGCCAGTGATCCGTAATGGAGAGCACTTTAGACCACTCGGCCACTTGGGGCCCCAGTGATATAGGTATTTGACATTCTAATGGAAACAGGTTACATATATATATATATATATATATATATATATATATATATATATATATATATATATATATATATATATATATATAAAATAGTATATTATGGTACATCAGCACAGTAGTGGCCATATGGTGCCATCAAAAGATAATGTTCACAAAATGTAATAAATGGAAGAAGATAAAATAAAACACATAGATTAAATATAACACATAGATTAAATATAACACATAAAGTTTTATTTCTGTAAAATGTTTATAATATAAAAGATAAGGAAACATGTTATGTTTTGGTAGAGAGTCACCCAAACTTGTTGGAGATGTGTAATTTAGGAAACTTGCTTCACATACTAAGCTATAGTACAACTCACATAGGTCATGTCTGCACTCTGTATTTTCTTTTGCAGTTATAGGTTTCATTTTGGAGAATTTGATTACACATACCTCTATGATGCATTTATTTATTCTTTGTCCATCAAAAATCCATTGAAGATTATTTATAAAATTTTTTACTTACCCAAACGTGATCACCCAAACGGTGATCCATTTAAACAGATTTTTGTCATGTGCTATGATGTAACAGGGAAAGTGCCTGCAGTTAAGCTGTACAGTAAACATGAACAGAGAGATTCAACAATGTCATCATTTATAAAAAAAGTTTGGTAAGAAAAAAAAAAAATAAACCAACAAAAACTGGCACACAAGTCCAATAAATTGGATGTAATTATGTTACTTTGTATATATCTTATGCATATACTGTCATGTCTTATATATCAATAGGAAATACCTATTTTTCCCATACAAATATCTCCTTAATACATGTAAAAGACAGTAGAAATGCGGCTGTCAATTCAGAATTATATTAGTTTTACATTATGCTAAACTATAATTTTGAAGAATAAAATGTACATAAAATAATCTATGTTACTTCTCTTTCCCATTCATAGTTGAACACTCATATGGGAGAGAAATGAAAATGCTTACAAATTCTTGTTGACATGTCTGTACATTGATTCCTCCTGCTCTAATAATAGTTCATCAAATATAAACTTTCTTGACCCAATCTAATGCCAAACTGCTATTGTAAAAGTCCATAGCAATCAATAATTTTCATCTGGAAATTTTTTTATAACAATTATTATGCAGATCACTCAGAAATCATTATTGAATAAACTTTGTTAGAGCTATATTACGATTAAATTTTGAAACTAAAATTAATTTTTAAATTTATATCAGTAAATGCACTTACAGGTGCCTGTTGCTATTAAGAACTTTCTAATGTTCATTGTTTTTTCATCAGATTTGATTCATATCAGAGTGCAACTCCAAAACTTTTAGTAATATGCCTATTGTACTTGGTACACACCATCATCTAAGGGCCTAAAGTTGGTACATGAGGCCTAAAGTTGGTGGTACACTTATTGATCAAAGGCCTAAAATTTGTGGTACTACTACTTGAACAAAGGCCTAATGTTTTTACACCACTTGAACAATGGCCTAAAAATGGTACACCACTTGAACAGAGGCCTAAAATTGGCACACCACTTGAATTAAGGCTTAAAGCTGGTACAGCACGTAAACAAAGACCTAAAGTTTGGACACCACTTGAACAGAGGCCTAAAATTGGTATACCACTTGAACAAAGGTCCAAAGTTGGTTGTTGTTGTAGGGTTTAACGCCATTTTTCAGCACATGATAGGCAATACATGGCGGCCAGTATTAATGGTGGAGGAAGAACCCGAGAAATCCCCAGAAAGAACCACCGACCCTCGAGAATCTACTGGTAAGCTTTCTCACATACCCACATTGGCCGAATCCGAGACTCGAACCTACGCAGACAGAGGTGAGATGGCAGTGATCCGTAACGGAGAGCGCTTTAGACCACTCGGCCACTCAGGGCCCCCCAAAGTTGGTACACCACTTGAACAGAGGCCTGAGGTTGGTACACCACATGAATAAAGGCTTAAAGCTGGTACACCACATGAACAAAGGCCTAAAGTTAGTAAACCACTCGAACAGAGGCCTAAAGCTGTTACACTACTTCTACAAAAAGCCTAAAGTTAGTACAGAATGTGAACAAAGGCCTAATGCTGGTACACTACATACTAAAGGGCATACAGGGCTCTCCTTTTCAGATCACTACCATCTCACCTCTGTCTGTGTGGGTTTGAGTCCTGGTCTCGGATTCAGATAATGTGGGTATGTGAGAAAGCTTGCTAGTATCTTCTTGTGGGTCGGTGATTCTTTTCGGGGGTTTTCCGGGTTTTTCCTCCACCATTAATACTGGTTGCCCAATATAGCCTATCGTGTACTGAAAAATGGCATTAAACCCTGCAACAACAACAACTAAAGGCATACAGTTGGTACACCACTTTAATAAGGCGTAAAGTTGGTACACCACATAAACAAAAGTCTAAAGTTTGTACACTGCATGAACAAGGCCTAAATTTGCTAGACTGCTTGAACAAAGGCCTGAAGTTGGTGGACTAATTGAACAAAGGCCCACAGTTGGTACACTGCTTGAACAAAGGGATAAAGTTTGTACATCACTTGAACAAAGACCTAAAGTTGGTACACCATGTGAACAAAGGTCTAAAATTGTTACTCAACTTGAACGAAGGCATAAAGTTGGTGTACTACATGAACCAAGGCCTAAAGTTGGTATACTACTTGAACAAAATGCCTAAAATTGCCCTTTTCTGTTTAAACTGTTTGATTATAACAAATTTGTTTCATGTTGCTATGGATACAAGTAGGAAATTGACCAGATCTAAATGTTTTTAGGGATAACTTGAAATATGTTCATGAAATTTATCACACTAGCGACCTAGAGTTGCCTTCTCTTTTGAGATGTGTTTAGTTTCACTAGATTCATGGACTAGGCATGGTATATGGATAACTCTTTGTTTGTTACAGGTTTGGTATGCATATGCTCGTAACAATATGACATTTGTTTGTTACAGGTTTGATATGGCTAAAACATTGTGACATATTTGTTACTGGTTTGATATCTGTATAACAATATGGCATCTGTTTGTTCTAGGTGTGGTATGCATATGCTTATAACAGTATGACATCTGTTAATCACAGGTTTGGTATGGGTATATATAACATTGTGACATATTTGTTACCGGTTTGGTATGGGTATAACAATATGACATCTGTTTGTTACAGGTTTGATATGCATATGCTTATAACAGTATGACATCTGTTAATTACAGGTTTGGTATGGGTATAACAATATGACATCTGTTTGTTACAGGTTTGGTATGGGTATAACAATATGACATCTGTTAATTACAGGTTTGGTATGGGTATAACAATATGACATCTGTTTGTTACAGGTTTGGTATGGGTGTGCTCACAGCGATATGATGTCAGGATAGCAATCAGACTCGGTCAGGCCATCAGTAGAAAACTCTTTCTTCTTACACTGCTGCTGAAAGTTCTCTTCACTAACCCGATTAGTAGGGGATCTCACCACCTCAATAGTGTACCCACTGTCAAGTAGGTATTTTTTTATAACAGATTGACTGTATTGCAAGATCTCACAAATTTTTTATAACACATTGTATTGCAAGATCTCACAATTTTTTTATAATACATTATATTGCAAGATTGTATATCTTTTCTTATAACACATTGTATTGCAAGATTGTATATCTTTTCTTATACCACATTGATTTTATTGCAAGATTTGACATTTTTTGTATAACACATTGATTGTATTGCATTGTGTTAGCAGGGATGGTCCTGGCTTTTAAAATGTCGCAAAAAAAATAATCGCCAACCTCAATATTTTGTCGCCAATTTTCAAAAAATGTCACCAGAACAAGTAGTGAATATTTTTCCAAGCCTATAAATGTAATAGGCAAAGAAAATTGAAAAAGATGGGATGGTTATTACTCTATTGACAACAAGCAATACAGCTATAATATTTTACAAAATAAATCATTACATGACTGTTTTGCACTTTTTTGTCACCTGAAAAAAATGCATTATCAAATGTAAAGTATGTACTTTCCTGACATCTACAGTGTCTCGCTCATTTTTTTAATAGAAACATCGGGTATTAAGCAAATCAATAATATGTATATTATTTTCCAAATAATAATTTTGTAAGGAACTTTTAAGTTAATGACATTTTAATACTAAAACCCTATGATCGTACTTTGCAGTATATGAAAATTGATGTGTAATGCGACCATCGATTTCATGCAATCAGTAATTAAATGCCCTCTCCCCTTTTTATGGCTAGCTTTACATCAAAGTACATCTCTGTCAACCAGGAGTTCTAAAATTTATTTTTGCCGCACTTTACATGCTTTGCTTATAGTGAATTGCTTCCTAAATCCCAAAAATGATCACTAAATGCTGTAAAGAAATTCTCGACAAGCAAAATAAGATCTCCATTCCACCAATGAAACTGACATGAGTCAACACCTGGCATTTATGTACTGTATATATAAGCATTAATTACCATCATTAAATTAAAAGAAGGAGTGAAGAAACATATCACAGAGCATATGTGGCCCCCCCCACAATATAAAAACATATTTGGAAAAAATTTGTTATTGAGTCAACAGTGTTATATGCATATACTAGTTAACAATAAGGAAATAAGGTGGGAAATAGTTATCATATATATGGTAGCTTAAGACAACATTTGAACTGTTAACATAAATCCACACCTATTTAGGCATTGTTATAAGAATAAAAGGCATGGTTTATTTGTCAATCAATTACTAGTGCTTTCACTCACTGTGGTTTCTTTGAAGTATGTCGAAGAGACTTGTCTAACCTCAGCTATTGTATAAAATATGAAATGAGGGCACGTGGGGGGGGGGGGGCAAATAACGCACTCCACAGGGAGAAATGGCATGTCCTTTTTGAGAATTTCACGTCTATTGGACCCAGAAAATCAGAGAATATTTAGTAAAAACGATGCTAAAATAAGCCTCAAAAAACATCCCAATGGTAGGTCCCAATCTGCGTGTTTTCGGAATCAGTTTCCCGACTTGGCTTTTAAAAAGATTTATTTTTTGCATGATACGCTTGAATAACTGTACGGTATTAACTGAATTTATTCAATGCCTATTTGAATTCTTTGGAAATTAATTATTTCTGTGTGTACATTTGAAGCTTCAGCACAGAAGGGGCATTTTTGTTGGAATGTATTTGGATTTCATGGAACTGTTGGAATTGATAGACTTTTAGGAAATAGGAATTCATTCACCATTCTGTAAGTTAATTTAATTCATTCACTCCTGTATTTTGAGAAAAAAATTACTTTCAATTTTGAAAAACTTGTTAGTTTGCTATTTCTTATTGCGTAGTTTAAGTCCCTGCACTCGTAACATGGGATTGACGGCAAAAGTAAAAGATCAATGAGCAAAATTAACATATATTATTTACCCTGCCTGGATTCATGTTTGGTGATACACTCCTTCTTAAAAATATCACAGCCAGTTGTAAATGAATTGATGACTTGTGCCTTGATACATATATCATAGAACATCTGCTTTAACTTTGTATCATATCTCAGCTATGGACACCCAAGTTTCTACTGTCGAGAAATTTTTGGGAACTTTTGACCCATTCATCATGATGTGGTATTGCTCATGAAGTATTACTACCATCACTACATGTAGATGATATTGGACTGCCACGTATAACATCACGTTAAGTGATTGTGTTGTCTGATGAATTTGCATAAACTCCAGATGCTGCTAATTTTATTAACTTATTTAGCCAGAGGCTGTATTAAAGACATTGTTTTAGATTGGCTATTTCACTTGTGCACATGCCTAAGGGTAAAATTTTGACTTTTTACTCCAAATCTCAAACTTATCCTACTTTTTGCAAAGGTTCACTTGTCCATGTGCAATTCTGACCAGTCTGCTTTGTGTCTCAGGCCAAAAAGACACAAACCCTGGTTTTGGCAACTGTTAATTCTTGGCCTTACAATACTGGTTCATGAAAATGATGTTTTTCCCGCTGTATTTTATAATGCAAGTAGATAGCCTACATTATTTTGTATCATTGTAGAGGTACATCTGTTTACTTTTCTGTAACTCCACCCACTTTGGTATGTCTTAACTGATGTTGATGGTACAGAGCTCAGAGGTAGGGTACAACCTCATGATGCATAAATGTGGTACATCTAAGTATAAATCCAGATGTACTTAAATCAATTTACAGTATTTCAAGGACTGTTATGAAATATCCAAATGTCTTTAAATGAATTCACAGTAATTCCATAAAGCTATTATTCCAGTTAATTGGAATATTTTGAGCACTATAATTCCAACAAATGATTAAATTAAAGAAATGAATCTTCTCAATATAATTTGTCCAAGACTGTTGATACTAGTAAGACTGCCCAACTCTACATAACAATTCACCTATATAAATTACTAAGTTGTCATGCAATTAAGTAATACATATTCATTTTTCCATGATCTGAGCTAGTAGACAGTTAATTGGAATATTTTCAGCACTATAATTCCAACAAATGATTAAATTAAAGAAATGAATCTTCTCAATATAACTTGTCCAAGACTGTTGATACTAGTAAGACTGCCCAATTCTACATAACAATTCACCTATATAAATTACTAAGTTGTCATGCAATTAAGTAATACATATTCATTTTTCTGTGATCTGAGCTAGTAGACAGGGTCACATACTCTAAGCTAACCAGTCAGAAATTAGGTCATCATGACCTTTATAGAAAACTCATGACCTCCATTCATATCACGTGATGTTGACTTGAATTACACCACATTTCATCCATGAAATTTATGAATGGATATATGCACAACTAGAATGACTCATCTTATGGTATAAAACCTTACTAAATGTAATCATAAATGATAATAAACATAATATAGTTTTACATAACAGTTGTTTGTTAGCCAGGACACAGAAAAATGTCATGTAATTTCAGCCTTTCATCATCTTATTAGAACAAAGAATGAACAAGGCAGAGAGTAAATTTCTAAAAAAAATTCGTGATGAAAAATACAGATTTAATTTTTCATTAAACTTACACATAGGGCTGTGCAGTGAATTCAGTTAATTTGTGTCAGTATGTATTTGCTTTACATGATGCCATGACATTATTTGTGACATCATGAATTGTACATATTGCCAAAAAATAACAGTGTGTGTATATTGATCTACATAACACAGTAGTCTCAAAGTATAATCGTGAAATTTGTTTTAGGTCAGTTGTAGAAAAATAGTTTTTAGGAAGGGTAGAGTTGTCTATTTTTAGTTTAAAAAATTACAAACTTGAAATTTTATCCCTCAGGCAGATATATTTCTCAAAGGGATATGACTGGCACCTACCCAAGACTCAAATAGTACTGTCTGATAGACATGCTTAGCACCCTGATGCTGCCCTAATCTTCAAAGTATGAGTTTTGAATAAATGAGGATTAAAACTGCATAGAACAATGAAGGTGTGCAAGGCATGGTTGAACTTCTGCCTAGTTATTGGAAAATATCCCCACCCCCCTGAGGAAAGGAAGATTGGTCCCAAAGCCACCCCTGTAGTTGTAAATAGTGACGCAGCACATGGACAGAGCACTGCACTGGTCTTGTACATTTTGGGGCATGACACTTAGGCAAAAGGGGTACCCTTGAAGTGTTTGTAATGTGTAAACTTGACAACTAAACCGTCACTGATCTGAACCCAAGAAAACTAAAGTTGGGTTTCCGCATCCAGGTTGTCTGTCATTTCCCCTAACCACAAGAGTGCAAGGCGAAACATGGAATTAAATAGAGCCACATGGATGGCATTGTGAGTGAATCTAGGCAGGACTAGAATGAGTTTTTTGTAGAATACATTTATCAGTGGTAGTCTGCAGCAAATGTTATGAAGTGTTTGCAGAAGTTTTTGAGAGAAAAAAAGAAATTGATTGGATCCGGAATGTTGTTCAGTTTTTGTACATAACCAATAGCCTAGACATAGGTAGATATGGTAGATACCGCAGTGTTTTTCAAAAAGATATGAAATAAAAATTGTCAAACTGGTACATGGAGAAGAAGAAAAAAAAAGGATAGTGCTGAAAAAATCGATGTAGGTTTCCAACTGCACCTGTAAGCTTCCATGGAACATGGAGAAAGAGCACTTTTTTTTACCAAAATGGACAATTTTTTTACTCCCAGTCATTAATGTTTGAAGTTCCAAGACCTGTACTGGAATTTTCGCTGCATAAGATGAGTGCTGGAGGAATCTGTGCACCTTCTTGAATTTGTTGGCAAAGATTCTGATGAAATGGCTCCATGAATGACAAGAATTCTGCCTCATATGTTGTAACCATCATTGAAAGGATGGAAGTTGTCTTCTCTAGGGCTGCATTGTTGTCCATGACAGGGACATCTGTCAGCAATGATTGTGCATGCCCTAAAGAACAGCCTGTCAGATTGGTCCATGCTTCCCTTGTGCCACTATTTCTAGAGTCAGTCAAGGAGCAAAACACTTTCATATAATGTAGCCAGAGTATTTTGCAATGCCAACACCATCCCTGACAATTGGGTCACTGTTGAAATATTAGGATGTGTTGAAGGCACTTCCAGTTGCGCAGGGGCGAACTTGTCTGTTCCAAGAACTGTTTGATTGTCATTAACACCATTGCTGCTACATTCCCTGAACAAAGGAATTGACGAGATTTTGTTACTCCCAGGCTGAAATGAATGCCTGATCATCAAATAGATCCTCTAGGTGCTGTCTCAGTTGTAGATCTCTGGTCAGTACCTATCTCTGGTCAATACTGATCTCTGGTCATTACCATCTTCGTTCAATGTGTAAGGTCTTGGTAATTATCTGTGTATTCAAGACATCACACATTTACATGTAGCCACTTATCTGTGTGTCTTCCAGAAATTTGTCCTATTAAATCCATTAAAATCCTTATGCTTGACATTTTAAATTGATCTGTACGATAAATCCATGATTTTAATTATAGGTCACATACCAGTATAAAGATAGTTCACAATGATCGGATTCATAATATCCCGTAATATGTTAATTCCACATTTCTGACAAATAAACATCAAATGTTAAGTCCACATTATTGTGATTTAATGTATCCATTAAATGTCACTTTCTAATGTCATTGGGTTAAAAGTTCAAGAATTTGTCCTCTGTCAGACAAAGTTATGAAATCCTTTTTAGTAGTATAGTGATTGTAGATTGTCTATTCCTTGTAAATGTCCTCTGATTGTATTTCCTTGGCTTAACTGTCATGTGGGTGCTTATGTAGAGACTGCGTTTGGGTTCTGTCAGTAACTCTTCGATCATACAGTTTATGAACTCTATTGAACGCTGCAATTGAACATATGTGAATTGTGCAGCAAGATCACAAAAAAATACACCCACATCCACAGTTGATTGACACCCAGCACAGATCCATAATAAAAGTTTGATGTGCAGACTCAAAATCCATTTTCTGTGCCTTTGAAAAGCCAGATAAGTGAAACTCTACATTCATTGTCACATGTACATTTGAAAAACCAGAGAATTGACTGATCACATGGTACTCTATATGATCATGCAATGTTATATAAGATTATCTAATTTGGTTGGTTCTTTGAATTATGCTGCCAATGCCAACCAATAGTTCTGCAAATGCCCACCCCCAACAACCCCATGAAGACAGCAAGTAAGAGGCTAATAACAGTCAATTTCAAGGTACATGTACAAAACCCCTATCCAAGTGTTAGTCACTGACTATTCCTTATAATTTGGCATTACATCATCTTACCACACCACCAATTCCTCCATCAATGGTCATTAACAGATAAACCCCACTGGAACACTGGCAAGTGTACCTACAATAACTCAAGATCAAGTTGTGCATAAACTAAAATTTTAAAAAATTATCACTATTATTGCTACTACTGTCAACTAAGAATGAATCTTTTTTATTTAAAAAATGCATATTATGGGATGCAAGCTCTAAACTTTTGTCTTTAACACATGCACTCGTACACACACATCTATATTTCACATATGCACTCAGATGTCATTCATGCATGCACTCATATACTTGGTTTTCACACATGCACTCACATATCTGTCTTGCATACACACTCAAACACACGCATCTTTCACACATGCACTCATACACAATTTGTCTTTCACATACATTAATACACACTCATCTTTCACACATATACATACACACATATGTCCAGTCATACACACACATCTGTATTTCACTTATGCATTCATATACATACATCTTTCATGCCAGTACTCATTCACATGTCTGTCTTTCATATGCAGACACTCATACACATCTACATGTCTTTCACACATATACACATCTGTCTTTCACAGATGCATTCCTACACACACAGCTGTCTTTAATACATGCACTCATACACACATGCCTTTCACATATATTCATACACACATATGTCCTTCACACACACACATACACACAATCTGTCTTTCACACACACACTTATGCACACCTATCATTCACACATGCTCATATATACATTTGTCTTTAATAGATGCATTCCTACACATACATCGGTCTTACACACTCACTCACATGCATCTTACACTTGTATAAACACATCTGTCAATCACACACACAGTTATAGACACACCATAGTATTGTGTAATAGCATATGTGTCAAGATTTTTGTCTGTGACATTAAAAATAATTTCAAAGGCATTGTTTTTTCATATTCTTTATAGTTATGGTAATTTGAAAAATACATGCCACATATGTGTATTATAGTTAAGGTAATTTGACAAATACATGCCACATATGTATTTTATAGTTAAGGTAATTTGACAAATACATGCCACACATGTATTTTATAGTTATGGTAATTTGACAAATACATGCCACATATGTGTATTATAGTTAAGGTAATTTGACAAATACATGCCACATATGTATTTTATAGTTATGGTAATTTGACAAATACATGCCACATATGTATTTTATTGCTAAGGTAATTTGTCAAATACATGCCACATATGTACATGTGGTTAAGAGAGAGAGTTTAATTTCTATTTGTATCTTGAATTAATATGAATAACATTAGAACACAGTTTCTAGTTATGCAGACAACATCAAGTAATAGACACAAGTAAAAGTTATAATAGTGAGAATTAATTAGAAGATGTTCTTGGACTTCCATTTACCCTCCACATTAATTGTTATTAACCATAACTATATGTATCATATCTTTATCCATTACTTTTTCATTCATGCATGTTTAAATGTTATGCAATTGTAAGTTTCTGCAAACATCAATATAATTTCATGCTTAGAAAACATCAAAATATTTAATGTCAGTTTTAAATACTCATTGTTTTTTTTAAACCCCACTTTCTCTCATAAGAAATATTTTCATAGTTTGGAAGTATCTAGCTACATTGTATCTATTTTATTGCTGCTTTTTCTTCGTTCTCCATCTCCTTGATTGATTTAACTCCATCCACAGAACTTGTTTTTCTTCTTTCTCCATCTTCATGATCAATTTAACTCCATCCACAGCTGGATTTTCTTCTTTATCCATCTTCTTGATTGATTTTATTCATCCACACGGCTAGATTTTCTTATCTTGATAAGTATAACTCATTCCACACAGCTAGATTTTCTTATCTTGATAAGTATAACTCTTTCCACACAGCTAGATTTTCTTATCTTGATAAGTATAACTCTTTCCACCCAGCTGGTTTTTCTCTTTTCTCTGTCTTGATCGATCTGATTACATCCAAACAGCCGGTTTTTCCTTCCTCATCTTGATCACCATAACTCCATTCACACAGCTGGTTTTTATACATTATACATTTCTTCAATTGCAATTTTGCACTTCATCACATTTATATTTACATGTTGTTATCAGCTTCTATGGTAACAACTAGCTGTATATACAGTTGCCTTGTGTGCTTGGGTCTCACTTTACCAGATATGAAACTTTGACTTCAAATATCTGTGTAAGCCCGTGTTTTAAATGTTCTTTATGAGTCACAAAGTTTGTGATTTTGCAAGGAACAATTATTTTGAGTTTGATTTTTTTTTTAGAGTCAGTAGAGCACAAGCCTCTTCAAGGGACTTTTGTTTAATACTCTGATGAAAGTTATGTGCATTTCAAGGGACTCTTGTTTAACACTTTTACACTGATTAATGTTATGTGCATTTCAAGGGACTCTTGTTTAAACTCTGATACACTGATGAATGTTACGTGCATTTCAAGGGACTCTTGTTTTACACTTTTACACTGATTAATGTTATGTGCATTTCAAGGGACTCTTGTTTAACACTGTTACACTGATGAATGTTATGTGCATTTCAAGGGACTCTTGTTTATTACTCTTGTACACTGATGAATATTATGTGCATTTCAAACACTTGAAACATCATAACATAAACTTGTTATGATTGTTTATGACACATATACTAACATTGCTGCTGAAAAAAGTGATGTTCATGTCTTGCTGTCTGACAACACATATCAGGCAGACATGGATCATTGCTGTTTATACTTTGGGAATAGATGTCTGACAACACATATCAGGCAGACATGGATCATTGCTTTTTATACTTTGGGAATAGATGTCTGACAACACATATCAGACAGACATGGATCATTGCTTTTTACACTTTGGGAATAGATGTCTGACAACACATATCAGGCAGACATGGATCATTGCTTTTTACACTTTGGGAATAGATGTCTGACAACACATATCAGGCAGACATGGATCATTGCTTTTTACACTTTGGGAATAGATGTCTGACAACACATATCAGACAGACATGGATCATTACTTTTTACACTTTGGGAATAGATGTCTGACAACACATATCAGGCAGACATGGATCATTGCTTTTTATACTTTGGGAATAGATGTCTGACAACACATATCAGGCAGACATGGATCATTGCTTTTTACACTTTGGGAATAGATGTCTGACAACACATATCAGGCAGACATGGATCATTGCTTTTTACACTTTGGGAATAGATGTCTGACAACACATATCAGGCAGACATGGATCATTGCTTTTTATACTTTGGGAATAGATGTATGACAACACATATCAAACAGACATGGATCATTGCTTTTTATACTTTGGGAATAGATGTCTGACAACACATATCAGACAGACATGGATCATTGCTTTTTACACTTTGGGAATAGATGTCTGACAACACATATCAGACAGACATGGATCATTGCTTTTTACACTTTGGGAATAGATGTCTGACAACACATATCAGACAGACATGGATCATTACTTTTTACACTTTGGGAATAGATGTCTGACAACACATATCAGGCAGACATGGATCATTGCTTTTTATACTTTGGGAATAGATGTCTGACAACACATATCAGGCAGACATGGATCATTGCTTTTTACACTTTGGGAATAGATGTCTGACAACACATATCAGGCAGACATGGATCATTGCTTTTTACACTTTGGGAATAGATGTCTGACAACACATATCAGGCAGACATGGATCATTGCTTTTTACACTTTGGGAATAGATGTATGACAACACATATCAAACAGACATGGATCATTGCTTTTTATACTTTGGGAATAGATGTCTGACAACACATATCAGACAGACATGGATCATTGCTTTTTACACTTTGGGAATAGATGTCTGACAACACATATCAGGCAGACATGGATCATTGCTTTTTACACTTTGGGAATAGATGTCTGACAACACATATCAGACAGACATGGATCATTGCTTTTTATACTTTGGGAATAGATGTCTGACAACACATATCAGACAGACATGGATCATTGCTTTTTATACTTTGGGAATAGATGTCTGACAACACATATCAGACAGACATGGATCATTGCTTTTTATACTTTGGGAATAGATGTCTGACAACACATATCAGACAGACATGGATCATTGCTTTTTATATTTTAGGAATAGATGTCTGACAACACATATCAGACAGACATGCATTTGGAACATTTTTAATCATGATGTACATTTGAGAAATAATAACTGCATTTGGGACATATTAAATCATGATGTACATTTGGGAAATAGATAATCACTGTGTGCCTTTGGAACATTTTTAATCATGATGTACATTTGGGAAATAGATAATCACTGTGCATTTGGAACATTTTAAATCATGATGTACATTTGGGAAATAGATAATCACTGTGCATTTGGAACATTTTTAATCATGATGTACATTTGGGAAATAGATAATCACTGTGTGCCTTTGGAACATTTTTAATCATGATGTACATTTGGGAAATAGATAATCACTGTGCATTTGGAACATTTTTAATCATGATGTACATTTGGGAAATAGATAATCACTGTGCATTTGGAACATTTTAAATCATGATGTACATTTGGGAAATAGATAATCACTGTGCATTTGGAAAATTTTAAATCATGATGTACATTTGGGAAATAGATAATAACTGTGCATTTGGAACATTTTTAATCATGATGTACATTTGGGAAATAGATAATCACTGTGCATTTGGAACATTTTTAATCATGATGTACATTTGGGAAATAGATAATCACTGTGCATTTGGAACATTTTAAATCATGATGTACATTTGGGAAATAGATAATCACTGTGTGCATTTGGAACATTTTTAATCATGATGTACATTTGGGAAATAGATAATCACTGCATTTGGAACATTTTTAATCATGATGTACATTTGGGAAATAGATAATCACTGTGTGCCTTTGGAACAGTTTTGATCATGATGTACATTTGGGAAATAGATAATCACTGTGCATTTGGAACATTTTTAATCACGATGTACATTTGAGAAATAATAACTGCATTTGGAACATTTTTAATCATGATGTACATTTGGGAAATAGATAATCACTGTGCAGTTGGAACATTTTTAATCACAATGTACATTTGAGAAATAATAACTGCATTTGGAACATTTTTAATCATGATGTACCTTTGGGAAATAGATAATCATTCTGTGCATTTGGAACATTTTTAATCATGATGTACATTTGGGAAATAGATAATCACTGTGCATTTGGAACATTTTTAATCATGATGTACATTTGGGAAATAGATAATCACTCTGTGCATTTGGAACATTTTTAATCACAATGTACATTTGGGAAATAGATAATCACTCTGTGCATTTGGGACATTTTTAATCATGATGTACATTTGGGAATTAGGTAATCACTGTATGCATTTGGGACATTTTTAATCATGATGTACATTTGGGAAATAGATGATCACTCTGTGCATTTGGGACATTTTTAATCACAATGTACATTTGGGAAATAGATAGTCAATGTGCATTTGGGACATTTTTAATCATGATGTACATTTGGGAATTAGATATTCACTCTGTGCATTTGGAACATATTAAATCATGATGTACATTTGGGAAATAGATAATCACCGTGCATTTGGAACATTTTTAATCATGATGTACATTTGGGAAATAGATAATCACTGTGTGCATTTGGGACATTTTTAATCATGGTGTTCATTTGGGAAATAGATAATCACTCCGTACATTTGGGACATTTCTAATTGTGATGTACATTTGGGAAATAGATAATCACTCTGTGCCTTTGGAACATTTTTAATCATGATGTATATTTGGGAAATAGATAATCACTCTGTGCATTTGGGGCATCTTTAATCATGATATACATTTGTGAACTAGATAATCACTGTGTGCATTTGGGACATTTGTAATCACTCTGTGCATTTGAGCAATAGACAATCTTGTACATTTGGGAAATAGATAATCACTTTGTATTTGAGCAATAGATAATCACTCTTGTACATTTGGGAAATTTTTAATCATGATGTACATTTGGACAATAATCTCTGTATGTTCAGGAAATATATAATCATAGTGAACATTCAGAAAATAGATATTAGCAATGTATATTTGGGAAATAGATAATCATTCTGTACAGTTGGAAATGAGAATGCCATGTCAAGTAATTTACAATAATACTTTTAGGTTCCTGTTCTCTGAAAGTACAAAGCTGACCAGTGTTGGAGGAGAAAAGGCACTTGCAGCAATGGTGGCTAGCTTGGGAGAAGCTGTGGAGGAAGAGTTTGGGTTCCTTGTTTCTCGACTCTTTTCTGTTTTCAAACCTAATTTGGAAAGTAAGTGAACAGAATATACATAAAGCTAGGTCGATGTTTGCTGATTTTTCCAGGTCTGGTGTAAGATGGAATAAGTAACTGTAGAATCTGCCTAAAATGGGTCAAATTGTAAATGGCAAATTAGCTAGGGTTTTATTGTCAGGAATGCATTAATATAGGGCACATTAGCTAGGGTTTATCATCTGGAATGCATTAGTATAGGGCACATTAGCTAGGGTTTTATTGTCTGGAATGCATTAGTATAGGGCAAATTAGCTAGGGTTTTATTGTCTGGAATGCATTAGTATAGGGCACATTAGCTAGGGTTTATCATCTGGAATGCATTAGTATAGGGCACATTAGCTAGGGTTTATCATCTGGAATGCATTAGTATAGGGCACATTAGCTAGGGTTTTATTGTCTGGAATGCATTAGTATAGGGCACATTAGCTAGGGTTTTATTGTCTGGAATGCATAAGTATAGGGCACATTAACTTGGATTTATTGTCTGGCATGCATCAGTATAGGGCACATTAGCTAGGGTTTATCATCTGGAATGCATTAGTATAGGGCACATTGGCAAGGGTTTTATTGTCTGGAATGCATTAATATAGGGCACATTAGCTAGGGTTTTATTGTCTGGAATGCGTAAGTATAGGGCACATTAACTAGGATTTATTGTCTGGAATGCATTAGTATAGGGCACATTAGCTAGGGTTTATTGTCTGGAATGCATAGTATATGGCACATTAGTTAGGGTTTATTGTCTGGAATGCATGAGTGTAGGGCACATTGGCTAGGGTTATTTGTCTGGAATGCATCAGTATAGGGCACATTAGCTAGGGTTTATTGTCTGGAATGCATCAGTATTGGACACATTAGCATGGGTTTATCGTCTGGAATGCATTAGTATAGGGCACATTGGCTAGGGTTTTATTGTCTGGAATGCATTAATATAGGGCACATTAGCTACGGTTTTATTGTCTAGAATGCGTAAGTATAGGGCACATTAGCTAGGGTTTTATTGTCTGGAATGCATAAGTATAGGGCACATTAACTTGGATTTATTGTCTGGCATGCATCAGTATAGGGCACATTTGCTAGGGTTTATCATCTGGAATGCATTAGTATAGGGCACATTGGCTAGGGTTTTATTGTCTGGAATGCATTAATATAGGGCACATTGGCTAGGGTTTTATTGTCTGGAATGCGTAAGTATAGGGCACATTAACTAGGATTTATTGTCTGGAATGCATTAGTATAGGGCACATTAGCTAGGGTTTATTGTCTGGAATGCGTAGTATATGGCACATTAGCTAGGGTTTATCATCTGGAATGCATTAGTATAGGGCACATTAGCTAGGGTTTTATTGTCTGGAATGCATAAGTATAGGGCACATTAACTTGGATTTATTGTCTGGCATGCATCAGTATAGGGCACATTAGCTAAGGTTTATCATCTGGAATGCATTAGTATAGGGCACATTGGCAAGGGTTTTATTGTCTGGAATGCATTAATATAGGGCACATTAGCTAGGGTTTTATTGTCTGGAATGCATAAGTATAGGGCACATTAACTTGGATTTATTGTCTGGCATGCATCAGTATAGGGCACATTAGCTAGGGTTTATCATCTGGAATGCATTAGTATAGGGCACATTGGCTAGGGTTTTATTGTCTGGAATGCATTAATATAGGGCACATTAGCTAGGGTTTTATTGTCTGGAATGCATTAGTATATGGCACATTAGCTAGGGTTATTTGTCTGGAATGCTTCAGTATAGGGCACATTAGCTAGGGTTATTTGTCTGGAATGCATTAGTATAGGGCACATTAGCTAGGGTTTATTGTCTCGAATGCATGAGTGTGGGGCACATTAGCCAGGGTTTATTGTTTGGAATGCATTAGTATTGGGCACATTAGCTAGCATTTTTTGTCTGGGATGCATTAGTATAGGACAAAATACAAATGTCACTTTTGTGCACCTGTTTGTTTTTCTTTTCCCTGAGAGATTGAGCAAGTACTTACCTGAATGTAGTTATCAACAACAATAAAACAGAATAAGTGTGAGGTGTGCACTTATTTGATGCTAGCTGAGGGTTTTCTTCCTGTCTGTATGAATCATGTAGTTGACTCAGAGAAATGAAACAAGGATGTGGATGCTTTAGTATATCCATTTTTCTGATAAATATAAGGAATGATAACCCATGAAAGCTGGATATAACAGATGGGGTGTGTGTGTGTGTGTGTGTGTGTGTATCTGTGTGTGTATTAGATTAGCTTCAGTTGTTATGTGTTTACTTCACTTTATGTATAGTTTTACTAGTCTGATAAAAAGGCAGGGTCAACAAAAAGAGAGTCTCTTTGTAATTGTTAATTTTCTCATTATCTGGCTTTAATGTCTTTACTGTTGACAGTAAAAGTTTTCCTGAGGAAGGCCATCAGGTTCACCATAAACAAAATCAATAATCCCAAATCAGCTGACTAGAGTTTGGCTGATAATTCAAATTAGGCATTGTCCTTCCCAAGTTTTAGATTTGTTGTGATGAAAGATGCCTTAGATGTGACAAATTTTAAGGTTTCGTTTGCTTTTTCTGTCAACAGGTATCATATTGATTTGTCAAATAATGCTTGGAATACACCTATATACAACTTTATGATCCTCAACATTTATTGTATTCTTTCAGAGACGCATTCAGGCCGATTCAAAATGCTGTGTTGCGTCCCGTCCTTCATTATAGTCATTGTTGTGATACTTTGCATCATGACAGGTATAACACTGTTTGTCAAGTACAATGATATTGATGTTTTGCATGACTCAGCAAACCTTCCGAATGACAACAGTACACTGATCAGAGAATCAGCTCCATACAATAACATGGCACTCAATGTCACAATGGTAACATTAGCTTGCATTGTGGGACTCTCAGTTCTTACTCATATCTATACATGGGGACAGGCAATTCTTGCACTGATGGTGTCACAGAAAAAGAGAGTTATGAAGGCAGCAGAACAGATAGATATGCTCAAAATGGATGGTTTTATGCAGAAACTGAAGGCTGAGGTTAATCTCATGAACAAAATGGTGACATGCCTGGATGAATTCACCAAAAACACGACTCGGCTTGTGGTTGTTGTTGATGGACTGGACAGCTGTGAGCAAGAGAAAATAGTTCAGGTCTTGGATATAATTCAGGCTTTGCACAATGAGGAAAGGTCCCCATTCATCACCATCCTTGCTGTAGATCCACAAGTCATTATCAAGGGCATTGATCACAATCTAAAGGCGGCATTTCATGATACAAGCGTGAATGGATTTGATTATCTCCGTAACATTGTTCACCTACCATTCTATTTACAAAGCCAAGGCATCCACGTGCAGAAAGAAGACATAACAAAAAATATTTCTACGTATGAGGCATCAGGAGGTCAGAGTCATGGGCTGGAAAATTCTCCCATGAGAAATTACAAGGTAAGTCCCAGTAGACAAATATTTAATATTGGATACATTTATGATTGATCAAGAACAGTGTTTATATTTATAAATGGAAGATGGGAACCTTACGGATGACTTGTATATGAGTTATGTTATACTCAGGCTGTGTCATGCTAGTACGTCAAAAGCAAAATTAGTTACTTAAAGATGTCAAACTACAATATAGTTAGTTCTTCATAGCCAGGAGCTAAAATCAAGGAAATAAATCAATCCTAAAACTATCTGAAAGGATCAATGTCCACACCTTTTGGGCCATTAAAGGGAGGAACCACTGTTGTTCGCAGTGCCAGCTTTTGACTTGAAGGTCTTGGGTTCAGGAACTGACATGGTCATTTGTATCTGCCCTCTAGGAAGGAACTGAACCCCAATTTGTCCAATATCCTCTAGGAAGGAACTAAACCCTGACTTGTCCAATACCCTCTAGGAAGGAACTAAACCCCAGTTTGTCCAATACCCAATACCCTCTAGGAAGGAACTAAACCCCTACTTGTCCAATACCTGTAGGAAGGAACTAAACCCTGACTCGACTAATACCCTGTAGAAAGCAACCAAACCCAGACTTGTCCAATACCCTTTAGGAAGGAACTAAACCAAGACTCGTACAATAAATTCTAGGAAGGAACTAAGCCCAGACTTGTCCAGTACCCTGTAGGAAGGAACTAAATCCAATCTTGTCCAATACTCTATAGAAAGGAACTTAATCCATGCTCGTCCAATACCCTCTAAGAAAGAGTTTAACACACTTGTCTTGCTTGCCCTAAACGGGTTCTAAATTGTGGTAGTGGAAGGGGGGATAAGGGTGGTGGTAGCTGTTAAGTGTTGTTATTGGTTGTTTTTAATTCACCTATCTGTAAGTCCAAATGAAATTATGGTATGGCCTTGCACCATGCATCTGTTGGTAATTGCTGTACATTAACTTTTCTCAAAAACCACTAGACAGATTTTGACAAAATGAGCAAAGAGCAAATAATACTTACCTGGGGCTTCATATGAGCACAACCAAGCTCTCCTTACAGTTGCATCCCTGAAAAAGAGTACACATGCACTCCATTAGTGACTGATGAATGATGGAATTACATGATAAGCTCTCTATCCAATGGGAAACCAGTCTCATCTGCCTTACCTTAGTAAGCAGACAAGATTTACTACATATTTAGCTAAAACAAGGAAAATGTCAGACATCTTGCATGACTTTGAAAGGTTGGATTTGCAAGCTAGTAGATATACTACTGTATTATAACCAGGAAGGTATTATCAGAGAAACATATTTTACTTAAAAAAATCACAACATGGAAGAAAGTAATGACTTGGACCTCTATGGTGTGAATATGGGTGTTTTGTAGACTGGGCAAACAGTCCTATAATTTTGTTCCTACCCCTTTTGGTGGGCAAAGTTGCAGGAGTTGAAAGGACGAAGAGTACCTGAAAAAGTTTTGTTGAAAAGCTGTGGTTAGGCGGTGTGTTGATAAAGTTATTCTATGTTTTTTAATTGAAAATCATCAGAGAGCTGCACAAAACATTTGTCTAAATATTCTCTACTATTATACAAATTAAAAAGTTATATTTACTTTCCTGCATTTAACAGCTGTCATAATATGTAACATGCTTTTAGAAGTTAGCAAAATGTTTAGTACAGAAGTCATAATTCTTACCGATTTCCCTTTTCTTTTGATTTTTGTCTTATAGAATTGCATAACTTGGAGAAGCTTCAATACCATATCTTCAGGAACTTTTTCTGATAATATTTCAGCACCAAGATTCTACTGTATCTGCAATATCTGGGTTCTCTCTGAATGAGAGCTTTTCAAAAAAGTCCTACCGTAAGCGAAAACCTCGTCTAGACAGCATTGCAGCACCAACTTCATCTTTTGACCTGAGTCATGCTCTGACCAAGAATGACTATTTCAGTGATATAAATCCGAAGAGCGTGCGACGTCTTATGAACATTGTGGCTGTTACAGGTAACAATAAATGGTTAAACATACCATCATGTGACTTGGGCATTACAGTGGCTGTTACAGGTAACAATAAATGGTTAAACATACCATCATGTTACATAGGCATTACAATGGCTGTTATAGGTTACTATAAATGGTTAAACATACCATCATGTGACATAGGCATTACAGTGACTGTTACAGGTAACAATAAATGGTTAAACATACCATCATGTTACATAGGCATTACAATGGCTGTTATAGGTTACTATAAATGGTTAAACATACCATCATGTTACATAGGCATTACAATGGCCGTTACAGGTTACTATAAATGGTTAAACATTCCATCATGTGACATAGGTATTACAGTGGCCGTTATGGGTAACAATAAATGGTTAAACATACCACCATGTCACAAAGGCATTACAGTGGCTGTTACAGGTAACTATAAATGGTTAAACATACCATCATGTGACATTGGCATTACAGTGGCTGTTACATGATCTGTAAGTTATACATAGGGAACAAGTTTGGAATGTCTTCATTTACACTGATAAATGTAATCAGCACTGACCATGCCAATGGGATGCAACAAAATTAGCACAGAATTAGGAAGGGAGCGTATCCCAAACCACATGAGTTATATAGTGACCTTGTTCTTGTCTGGAAGGCAAGTGGGTGCTGTCAGTAATTTCCTTGTTCACTAACAGAAATGAGTGCCTATGGTCATGGCGGTTGTTTTGCATATTCAGTAAGTATCATTTGGAATTTGTTGTTAGTCATCTCGGCTTCCACACTCAGACTTTCTTGCACAGGTTAATTGCACTATTTCTTTTGTTTTGAAGATAAGATCGTAATGCCTTCTAAATTGAAGTGAATACATGAAATAAGATATTTTTAAGGCATTTCATGCAGTGCCAAACAAATGGCTTTGGTGATCAAGATGAGTCTTGCATTTTATCAAATGGAGCTGCCTTAAATGGCCAAAAAGATTAAAATCACTGACAACTTACAAGTAGACTACTGGAATATCTTTTTGTCTATCCTGTCAAGGATGAGAATGGCATATGAATAGATGACAAGTCTGTGTCTGTCTGGAAAATGCATACTGGAAATACAATAAATATGTCAATACATGTAAAACAGCACCACCGTACCAATGACAGATCTTCAGAATATAAAAGACCATGAGGTTGGTGTGTATCTTTAATGTATCATATCATAGGCTCTTTATCATGCATCTTATTGATACGCAGAATAGGTTTATCATTTCACCCTTAGCTAAGACTTATATTGATCAGAAGAAAAGCAAGATTTTATCAGTGAATGTCAGGCCAGCCACTGTGTAGGGAGATGTTTTATTGGTGAATGTCAGGCCAGATGGTATGTAGGGAGATGTTTTATCAGTGAATGTCAGGACAGTCACTATGTAGGGAGATCTTTTATCAGTGAATGTGAGGCCAGATGGTATGTAGGGAGATGTTTTATCAGTGAATGTCAGGCCAGCCACTATGTAGGGAGATGTTTTATCAGTGAATGTCAGGCCACATGGTATGTAGGGAGATGTTTTATCATTGAATGTCAGGCCAGATGGTTTGTAGGGTGATGTTTTATCAGTGAATGTCAGGCCAGATGGTATGTAGAGAGATGTTTTATCAGTGAATGTCAGGCCAGATGGTATGTAGAGAGATGTTTTATCAGTGAATGTCAGGCCACATGGTATGTAGGGAGATGTTTTATCATTGAATGTCAGGCCAGATGGTTTGTAGGGTGATGTTTTATCAGTGAATGTCAGGCCAGATGGTATGTAGAGAGATGTTTTATCAGTGAATGTCAGGCCAGATGGTATGTAGAGAGATGTTTTATCAGTGAATGTCAGGCCAGATGGTATGTAGGGAGATGTTTTATCAGTGAATGTCAGGCCAGTCAGTATTAAGAGACTGGTCAGCCAGTACATTGATGTGTCATCAGCAAATGTCATGCCAGGCAGTATGTAGGGAAATACTTTAGTAAACTCCAGACATAATTTTATTAACTGGTCTGAATTTGAAGCAAATGGTGACTGTTGATGTTTCTGTCAGGCATACCTAGTTATACTGTGAAAAGTTACTTTGTGTTTTTTTATTTGCCTTAACCTTCACTTGTTTTCATTTATTGCCAGCTAACTTGATTTCTGGTTTCAGTGTCCAAGGAGACCAGATTATTTGAGTTTGGTGACCTAAATTTGAAATGGCCACTAAAATGTTTAAGTAGGTCATCCTATGGCTGTAATAGTTTTGATAAGTACTGGGAGCAAAAATACTCCTGCTTTTTGTCAGGGCTACTTTATGGAGACAGCGGTCTTTTATCAGCCACTTCCAGCCTATTCATTGCCATCCACAGTTTAAGGTCTAGGTTAAAGTATTTCATTAGCAATGTATTTCCTAAACCCCTTGAATTTTAATCATGCTAGGCAGGAATCATTATCAATCTAAGACCATTCATTAGCAATGTATTTCCTAAACCCCTTGAATTTTAATCATGCTAGGCAGGAATCATTATCAATCTAAGACCATTCATTAGCAATGTATTTCCTAAACCCCATGAATTTTATTCATGCTAGGCAGGAATTATTATCAATCTAAGACCATTCATTAGCAATGTATTTCCTAAACCCCATGAATTTTATTCATGCTAGGCAGGAATCATTATCAATCTAAGACCATTCATTAGCAATGTATTTCCTAAACCCCATGAATTTTATTCATGCTAGGCAGGAATCATTATCAGTCTAAAACCATTCATTCTATGTTCTTTTGACCTTGAGGAAATGTCAGTGTTAGAATTTTTTTAAGGGTTTTGGTTTAAGTTTTTCGTTTGCTTGTATTTGTAGAATGTTGGAGAAATCATTTTGAAACGAAGATAATTTATTCTGCAACATGTTTGTGCTCCCATTATGACTTTAGGGTCAGTGTAACCTATTTTGCAGCAATGCATTGATCATGGGCTTGACATGCAGGCCCTATCCTTGTTTTATTTCAGACAGCATGACTAAGATGAAGGTACATGTTTGAAAGGACCTAAAAATATCACATATTTTCCCACATCCTTGATATATTGGGTATTTGATGAAGGTACATGTTTGAAAGGACCTAAAAATATCACATATTTTCCCACATCCTTGATGTATTGGGTATTTTTGCTTTTGTCTAAGTTAGGCTTTTGGCAAAAACTATGTATTGCCTTTGGTTGATATATATTTTTGAGATAATTTTTCAGTGCTGTTGGGGTCTCTTTCAGGTCGTCTGTTACGAGCATACAACATTGAGTTCAACTGGTACCGGTTGGCATCCTGGATAAATGTTGTTGAGCAGTGGCCGTACCGTGTGTCCTGGATCATTTTATTCTTTGAGGAGAATGACAATTTGGATTCTAGTACAACCCTTAAGGAGATCTACAATAAGTATGTTTTTATAGTTAGGTGTCCTTCATCTTCAGGTCCTATTCATGCCATGATTTATTATATCCTCTAGTGAGATCAGACAAGAAATACATATTTGGAAACAGCTTGGGTGGACAAAGTAACTTTAAACCAGCTTTACCTGCCAGGATAGTAGAGTTTCACGATATTACCAATATACCAGCTTACTGCAGTAATTTTTTCCAGCATACATACTATGGTACTCTTTCACTATACTGGTATATCATTAGTTTCCATTAGGAAGGACTGTTGGAAATTTCTGAATAAATCTTGTTTCAAATTTCATCATCAGTTGGAACACCCTTGGCCTTTTCCATCAAGTTGAGAAGCATCGGATCTAATTCATTTATATTTAGAACTATATTCTGAACTACTTTTGTTCATATTGAACAATATGGCAGCAGAAGGAAGCAAAATCAATTGGAATACTCTGCTTTTGCTGCTTTAACTTATATAATGTATTTTGCCAGAGGCAAATCACGAAACACATGAAATTAATATGTATTTCTACAACCACTTCCCGGGTTATTTCACATTCAATACTGGCTGCCATGTATAGCCTATCGTGTGCTGAAAAATGGCTTTAAAACCCCACAACAACACTTTCACATTCAGACAGAAATGGCTGAGCAATATTATGGCCTGTTTAATGATATTAACAAAATTTTCCTTTTTTGTGACAAAATAATTAAAAAAATTATTATTATTCCTTTTTTTCAGAACAGTTGTATTTGTCAAAGATTAGTTTTAAATATTACAATGATGATTTAATCACATATTTGACATGTGGCATGTATAGAAACATGTGGCAAATTTGGATGTTGTGAAAGATATTTGGGGCAGTTGCAACTTTTGGACCAATTCTGGATTTAGAAAAAATAGAATATATCAGTGTGTTAAGTACATGAATCCTTTGTAAGACTATGAATCATCTAATCAGGAGAGCACATGTTTTCTGTTTGAATTTTATGCAATATTTAAGTCATCTAAATATTTCTTATTTGTTGAGTGTGTTTTATGCTTATTGGATGTTTACTGGCTCTCACTGATAAATACCATGCCTGAGTATTGGCAACCCACTCAAGGTTTCCCTTTCTATAGTGTACCTAGTAAATTGTAGGCTTCAGTGTTAACACTTCCTTTTTTATCATTAAGAACTCTTGGTCAGCACAATGTCTTTAATAGGGTGTCAGCGCTAGTGTAAACTTAATCATCCCACTTTAGTTAATTTTTAGATTACATCTTGTTCAGTATTTAACATACAAATAGCAAATTTGTCTTCTATTAGGTAATGGGGTGGGGGCTGCAATTTTTATTTTGTCTCAAGATAATTATTTTTTTCTTATGATGTAATGGATATAATATGCAGTTATTTTGCTATGAATCGGCATAAGATATTTTTTTTATAGCTATTGATAGATGGAATCAATTTATTGAAAAAAGTGTTAGGTCCCTGCCTTAAATTGTTTGTACCTAATATAATTGCAATATGATATATTGTGGTATGTTCAGAAATACAGTGGTATACCATGATACAACACTGTTCATTGTACCCATGTGGTATGCCATGGTACAACACTGTTCATGGTACTCATGTGGTATGCCATGGTACAACACTGTTCATGGTACTCATGTGGTATGCCATGGTACAACACTATTCATGGTACTCATGTGGTATGCCATGGTACAACACTGTTCATGGTACCCATGTGGTATGCCATGGTACAACACTGTTCATGGTACTCATGTGGTATGCCATGGTACAACACTGTTCATGGTACCCATGTGGTATGCCATGGTACAACACTGTTCATGGTACCCATGTGGTATGCCATGGTACAACACTGTTCATGGTACCCATGTGGTATGCCATGGTACAACACTGTTCATAGTACCCAGCTCTGCTTGATAGTATCTGGTTGTTTCCTTCAACATATGGCAGCAACTTGATTGTGATGTTGACTTTATTGCCAGTATTATTTATTATTCAGCTGTATAAACATGTGTTTCAAGTGAATCTGTTTGTTTATATCTATTTATAATTGATGTGATTATTCCTTTAAAAACAATGTCCCTTAAAGGGTAGTATTTACTACTTGTATTTAGGCTTATAAGGACTTTACTGTCTAGTTTACTTCAGTCTTAGCAACAGTTATAAAAGGTTCCTTTTCATTAATATTCTTTTGACCAATACTAAAAATTGAGTCTTTGCATTTCATCGGATAAGTTTTTAATTGGTTTAATTTTATTTGATGAAAATTCTGAATTGAAATTCTTGATAGTATGTCAGTTAATTAAAAGTAAGTACAATGAATAAGAAAATACAGTGTCTGATAGAAATACAGTGAATGATAGAGACAGTGAATGTTAAAAGTACATTATAGAAGCATAATGAATGAGAGACTACAAAGAATGATAGAAATATAATGCTTTAGAATATTTTTGGTTTAATTGCATATTCTGTGAAACTTATAACAGTCCATCAGTAGTAACTCAGCCTTCTCCACAGACTGGCCACAGAAAGAGAACATCTGTAACTAGGCCTTCTCTGCCAATTTTCCATACAAGAGTTATCATAACACAGCAGTAACTCTGCCCTCTCTGCCAATTTTCCATAAAACAGTCATCATAACATAGCAGTAACTCTGCCTTCTCTGCCAGTTTTCCAAAAAAACAGTCATCATAACACATTTATAACTTGGCCTTCTCTGTTGATTGCCAGTAAAATAGTCATCATAACACATCTGTTACTTGTCCTTCGCTGTTGATTGCCAGTCAAACTTTTCATAACACAACTGTAACTCAGCCGTCTCTGTTGATTGCCAGTAAAACAGTCATAACACATCTGTAACTTGGTCTTCTCTGCAGATTGCTAATAAAACAGTCATCATAATACATCTGTAACTTGGTCTTCTCTGTTGATTGCCAGTCAAATAGTCATAACACAGTAGTAACTTAGCCTTCTCTGTTGATTGTCCAGGAAACAGTCATCATAACACATCTGTAACTTGGCCTTCTCTGCAGATTGCCAATAAAACAGTCATCATAACACATCTGTAACTTGGTCTTCTCTGTTGATTGCCAGTAAAACAGTCATCATAACACAGTAGTAACTCAGCCTTCTCTGTTGATTGTCCATAAAACAGTCATCGTAACACAACTGTAACTCAGCCTTCTCTGTTGATTGTCCATAAAACTGTCATCATAGCACATCTGTAACTTGGCCTTCTCTGTTAATTGCCAGTAAAACAGTCATCATAACACATCTGTAACTTGGTCTTTTCTGTTGATTGCCAATAAAACAGTCATCATAACCAACTTTAAATCAGCCCTGTCTGTTGATTGCCAGTAAAACAGTCATCATAACATAGCAGTAACTTAGCCTTCTCTGTTAATTGTCCATAAAACAGTCATTATAACACATCTGTAACTTGGCCTTCTTTGCAGATTGCCAATAAAGCTGTCATCATAGCACATCTGTAACTTGGTCTTTTCTGTTGATTGCTAAAAAAACAGTCATCATAACACAACTCTAACTCAGCCTTCTCTGCAGATTGTCCACAGAAATAGTAAATATTCTGCATACTAGCCACTTATCAGTCCATAAGTAAATCCTCCTCATTGGACAGCCCATTTGTAACTCTGCCTCCATCTGCAGTGTAGCCACATAATAGCCCATGTGATGTAACTAGGCCACCTTTACAGTGCATGCATAGCAGCCCCACACTAACTCAGTCCCTCTATAGATTGTAATGATGACACCGTAACTTGGCCTCTTTGACAGACTAGATAAATATTTTGGTTTTAAAAACCTCTGTAAAACTAATTAGACTTTTTTAAATTGGCCAATTCCAAAAAAGTGGTCAAACTGTTTGATCTCAGCAGTTTAGAGAAGTTTTATTGTATATAAGAAATTAATTTGCTTCAGACACATTATTATGAACAAATGAAAATTCTGACTGGAAGACTATGGAACAGATCTTGAAAAATGAAAATTTTTGTCAACTTAAAACTATAAAATATTATTCCCAGTTTATTTGTAATTTTGTTTATTCCAGAATCGCCGAAAAAATTCCCTTGTCTAAAGAAATTGAGCCCCTATTGGAGATTGACAGAAATGCAAGGAAGCTGGAGGCATTCCTGGCCAGCAAGTCTGGCAACTTGCCCCTTCTGAACATTGGGGACCTGAAGAAGTTCCTCCCATGTACAATTAATCTAGACCCATATCTTAGGAAACAGATAAGAGGTAGGAATGATACAAGGGTCTGGGGGAGGGGGTACCGTCTAGTCTGGGAGAAGGGGTACATCTACTTTGATTTGCATCAGATAACCTTGGTTCTTGCAACCTTGCAAAATCCTTGAATTTGAGTTGTTCCTTGAATTTTACTAAAGTTATTTTTTCTTGAAAAATGTTTGAATTTGAAAAACTTTGCATAAAATATATAAATTCATCTGACTGGAATACAAAATGTTTAAGTTGAATTAACTATATCACATGTTAAATTCAGAAATGTTTTGTGCAGGTGTTCATGTATGTATTTTTCAAGAATTGTGGTAAAATGAGACAAATGGGACACATCATAAGACACATGATATTAATAGTTATCAAATGGAGTAGTTTTCCATTGTTGCGTTGGTACAGTCTTGTTTTACTTTGTGCCTATTTATGCAGTGAAATAAAAATCAGTGTGGGGCAGTTAGTCACGGAATCATATCACAGGAAGTCAGTTAGTTCACAGGAGTAGCATTCAGCAATGGCATAAAGGTCACTGGGACATAATTTATTTAAGACTGGAAAGTAAATTTCAGGATTTTTTCAACTTGTCTATTACAGTCCTAACTCATTAGTCTGGTTATCATCTATTTGATTTACTTTCTTGTATTGATATAATAAACCTGCTTTAATACACTGACTTCTTTTGTTTTCAGAACTGCAGCACAATTCCAACATTCTTCCAACAGATCTGTCCCTTGGTCACCATCACATGTATCCAGGCTCCAATGTTCCAGGGAGCATGGCAAACCCAAATCTTGTGACTAACACCCGAGACACTGATCAGGGCTTTCTGAGACGTGGAAATATAAGGTCACCCGCAGTGAAGCAGCTGATGACTGGGCCCATGTACCATCCTAGCATGATGCCATATGGACCCATGGGTGTTCATCCTCAATTCATGCCATATATGATGGGCATGTCTCCCATTGTACAGGAGATGGGGATGGGACAGCAACCTACCCAACCCCCCACCAGGCACAGCAATCCAGGACAGTTCCTAAGGGTAGGTAGAGCAAGTTAGGTATTTTCTATGATCAAATACAGAGTTCTACATTCTTTGTTCCCTGCAGCTAAGATGAGGAGACATAAAAATAGTCTCCATTCATCTGTGTTTCCATATGTCATTCACATTGTGATGGCTATATCATCCACATTTATCAGATGCTAATCATCCACATTTATTAAATGCTATATCATCCACATTTATCAAATGCTAATCATCCACATTTATTAAATGCTATATCATCCACAGTTATTAAATGCTATATCATCCACATTTATTAAATGCTATATCATCCACAGTTATTAAATGCTATATCATCCACATTTATTAAATGCTATATCATCCACATTTATTAAATGCTATATCATCCACATTTATTAAATGCTATATCATCAACATTTATTAAATACTATATCATCCACAGTTATTAAATGCTATATCATCCACATTTATTAAATGCTATATCATCCACAGTTATTAAATACTATATCATCCACAGTTATTAAATACCTTATCATCCACATTTATTAAATGCTATATCATCCACATTTATTAAATGCTATATCATCAACATTTATTAAATGCTATATCATCCACATTTATTAAATGCTATATCATCCACATTTATTAAATGCTATATCATCCACATTTATTAAATGCTATATCATCCACATTTATTAAATGCTATATCATCATTTATTAAATGCTATATCATCCACATTTATTAAATGCTATATCATCATTTATTAAATGCTATATCATCCACATTTATTAAATGCTATATCATCCACATTTATTAAATGCTAATCATCCACATTTATTAAATGCTATATCATCCACATTTATTAAATGCTATATCATCAGCATTTATTAAATACCTTATCATCCACATTTATCAAATGCTAATCATCCACATTTATTAAATGCTATATCATCCACATTTATTAAATGCTATATCATCCACATTTATTAAATTCTATATCATCAACATTTATTAAATGCTATATCATCCACATTTATTAAATGCTATATCATCCACATTTATTAAATGCTAATCATCCACATTTATTAAATGCTATATCATCCACATTTATTAAATGCTATATCATCAACATTTATTAAATACTATATCATCCACAGTTATTAAATGCTATATCATCCACATTTATTAAATGCTATATCATCCACAGTTATTAAATACTATATCATCCACAGTTATTAAATACCTTATCATCCACATTTATTAAATGCTATATCATCCACATTTATTAAATGCTATATCATCCACAGTTATTAAATACTATATCATCCACAGTTATGAAATACCTTATCATCCACATTTATTAAATGCTATATCATCCACATTTATTAAATGCTATATCATCCACAGTTATTAAATACTATATCATCCACATTTATTAAATGCTATATCATCCACAGTTATTAAATACTATATCATCCACAGTTATTAAATACCTTATCATCCACATTTATTAAATGCTACATCATCCACATTTATTAAATGCTATATCATCCACAGTTATTAAATACTATATCATCCACATTTATTAAATGCTATATCATCCAGTTATTAAATGCTATATCATCCACAGTTATTAAATACTATATCATCCACATTTATTAAATGCTATATCATCCACATTTATTAAATGCTATATCATCCACATTTATTAAATGCTATATCATCCACAGTTATTAAATACTATATCATCCACATTTATTAAATGCTATATCATCCACATTTATTAAATGCTATATTATCCACAGTTATTAAATGCTAATCATCTACATTTATTAAATGCTATATCATCCACATTTATTAAATGCTATATCATCCACATTTATTAAATGCTATATCATCTGCATTTGTTAAATGCTAATCATCCACATTTATTAAATGCTATATCATCCACATTTATTAAATTGGAACCAAATTGCTGAGAAACTTAGTACACTCGATAACACACACCGAGAGTCTGAAAACATTAACTGCACTATAATTGAGGGCATGAATTACTGAGGGACCTAAAAAAGATTAAGAAGGACATAGATAAAACCCACCCGGGGTTGGATAGCTGTGCTGTTTAGTAGCTGAATGTTCATTTTATAGTTGTGTTAGGTGTAACTGTCAAGAAAGAGCTTTCTCTAATGAAGTTGTTCTGTTTTTTTGTACAAATTACCTTTATTTTCAGGATGCCCAATCTCAGAAAGATCATTAATAACATTACCACAAGAAGTTTAACAACCATCATATGTACATGATTCGCAACAGTATATTTTGTAATGAAAATTAAGGACTTACAAAGTTATGGACATTTATTTTGTGAAACAACTGTCATTGTCGAAACTCTATTTTTTGGGTTATTGTTACTGTTCTAATAGTAAAATATTGATACCATGGTTTCATTGCAAGTAATAGTGAAAGTTATTCTCATCTTTAAGGAAGATTCTGAGAACCAGTTCAGGAATTTTAAGTTCACTGCAAACTCGGGAACTCAGATCGCCATAATGAACCACATTTCTGAAACAAAGCTTTTTATTCTCCAAGTACTCCTTATGCTTGGTTGCCTTGTTATCTTTGATCACACATTGTAAATTAGTGGGCTAATTTAATCTTTGATCAACCTTGTGAATGAGCAGGCTAATTTAATCTTTGATCACACATTGTGAATGAGTGGGCTAATTTAGTCTTTGATCACACATTGTGAATGAGTGGGCTAATTTAATCTTTGATCACACTTGTGAATGAGTGGGCTAGTTTAATCTTTGATCACACTTGTGACTAATTTAGAGTAGTTTAATGAAATTATTTAATAATATTTATAATTATGTTTGATTGATCAATTGAAATTAATTGCCCTAACACACAACCATGACCATTAGGTCTTATGCAGGTTGGGATGTTTTTAAACTTATCGTTTATTCCACCTGCTTTATTTGATTTGATACGAAAGATATAATTAACTTGATAATACAAAAGAGGTCTTCTTTTGACTGGGTGTAACAATACAATAAAATACATCCACAAATCAAAACACTTAAGTTTTTACAGAAATGCTTGCAGACATGACTGGAGTGGTGGAGTCACATTTGTAATGTTTGAACACAGGAGGACATAATGCATTGATGATTAATACATTGAAACAGAATTAAAAGATAAAACTAAAATACACTGGACAAGTTGGTATCTGTTTATACAAATGGACCACTAGTAGGCATTAGGGACATTTTTATTTATCGAAATTTTGTCAGCTGTTGTTAGTTACTGTGTACTTAGGATGTTTGGAAAGACAATTTAACAGATTGTATGACTGCTTATTAAAATTGGTTAATTTCTTGCTGTCGATTCAGATTTCCAGGCACTAACCACTGCTATTGATGATAAAATGACCAATATAACAAGGTTTCAATTGTAATTATTGCAATTAGACTGTGACCAAATCATTGGAATTAAACTATGATCAACTAGGATCAGATAATTGGAATTAGACTGATCAGGTCATTGGAATTAGATCATGATCAGATCATTGGAATTAGACTGTGATCAAATCATTGGAATTAAATTATGATTAAATCATTGGAATTAGACCATGATCAGATCATTGGAATTAGACTGATCAGCTATGATCAAATCATTGGAATTAGACCATGATCAAATCATTGGAATTAGACTATGATCAACTACAATCAAATCATTGGAATTAGACTGTGACCAGATCATTGGAATGATCAACTATGATCAAATCATTGTAATTAGACTGTGATCAGATCATTCCAATTAGACTGTGATCAAATCATTGGAATTAGACTATGATCAACTATGATCAAACATTGGAATTAGACTGATCAAATCATTGGAATTAGACTATGATCAACTATGATCAAACATTGGAATTAGACTGATCAAATCATTGGAATTAGACTGTGATCAAATCATTGGAATTAAACTATGATTAAATCATTGGAATCAGACTATGATTAAATCATTGGAATTAGACTGATCAAATCATTGGAATTAGACTGTGATCAAATCATTGGAATTAAACTATGATTAAATCATTGGAATCAGACTATGATTAAATCATTGGAATTAGACTATGATCAAATCATTGGAACTACACTTTGATCAGTTAATTGGAATTAGATCAGATCAAATCATTGGAATTAGACTATGATTAAATCATTGGAATTAGACTGATTAACTTTGATCAAATCATTGGAATTAGACTGTGATCAAATGATTAGAATTAGACCATGATCAAATCATTGGAATTAGACTATGATCAAATCATTGGAATTAGACTGTGATCAAATCATTGGAATTAGACTATGATCAAATCATTGAAATTAGACTGATCAAATCATTGGAATTAGACTGTGATCAAATGATTAGAATTAGATCATGATCAAATCATTGGAATTAGACCATGATCAAATCATTGAAATTAGACTGATCAAATCATTGGAATTAGACCATGATCAGATCATTGGAATAAAACTGTGATCAAATCATTGGAATTAGACTGATCAGATCATTGTAATTAGACTGTGATCAAATCATTGGAATTAGACTATGTTCAGATCATTGGAATCAGACTATGATCAGCTCATTATTATTAGACTGATAAGATCAATGGAATTAGACTATAATCAGATCATGGGAATTAGACTGATGAAATCAGTGGAATCAGACCATGATCAGAAGAGTGATTCACTTATTTTTACTGTATCCATTATGGGGTAGGTGTTGTAGATTCATATCCATCATGGGGTAGGTGTTGTAGATTCATATCCATCATGGGGTCGGGTGTAGATTCATCTCCATCATGGGGTAGGGTGTAGATTCATCTCCATCATGGGATAGGGGTTGTAGATTCATCACCATTATGGGATAGGGGTTGTATTTCATCTCCATTATGGGATATTGTTGGTGGTTTATCTCCATCATGGGATAGGGTTTGTACATTCATCTGCATCATGGGGTAGGGGTTGTATTTCATCTCCATTATGGGATATGGTTGTAGGTTCATCTACATCATGTGGTAGGGGTTGTATTTCATCTCCATTATGGGATAGGGTTGTAGGTTCATCTACATCATGGGGTAGGGGTTGTATTTCATCTCCATTATGGGATAGGGTTGTAGGTTCATCTACATCATGGGGTAGGGGTTGTATTTCATCTACATCATGGGATAGGGGTTGTAGGTTCATTTACTTCATGGGATATGGTTTGTAGATTCATCTCCATTATGGGTTAGAGATTGTAGATTTTTCTCCATTATGGGATATGGGTTGCAGATTCATCTCCATTATGGGTTAGGGATTGATGGTTCATCTCCATTATGGGTTAGGGATTGATGGTTCATCTCCATTATGGGATAGGGGTTGTAGATTCATCTCCATTATGGGATAGGGGATGTAGATTCATCTCCATTATGGGATAGGGGTTGCAGATTCATCTCCATTATGGGATAGGGGTTGATGGTTCATCTCCATTATGGGATAGGGTTGTAGAGTCATTTCCATTATGGGATAGGGGTTGTATTTCATCTACATCATGGGGTAGATGTTGTAGGTTCATGTACATTATGGAATAGGGTTTGTAGATTCAGCTTTATCTTGGGACAGGTTGTATTTTCATCTCCATTATAGGGTATGGACTGTAGATTCATCTCCATTATGAAGTAGGAGTGGGATGCAAGAGCGACAGTATATTTATATATTGCATGAGAAAAGTCTCACCTTTTTTATAGTGTCATCTTGACTCCTCTCTTTCTGAGCTTTATATTGAAACTTTTTCCTTCATTGTATTGTCTTTAACAGTTAGGTCATTATGACCTTTTTCTATCCATAATAATGTTTATTATTGCCTAACAATGCTGCAAGTAATCTGCACTGACAATTTTATTTTAAATCCAGGACTATCAGCCATTGTCCCTGTGTAAGCTGAGTAAGGAGGAAGTATGTGACCTTCTCAATAAGATTGAGGGCATCGGTCTATCCGTGCTTTCTGTGTATCAACAGAGAGTCTGTGAGAACAACATAACAGGCCTTGTACTTGCCAACTGTGATATGTCTGAGCTAGGCAAAGTCATGGAGATGAAGTTTGGGGACTGGCAACTCTTTCGATCAGCTGTAGAAGCTCTCAGAGAAGTGGAAGAAATAAATATTGATCAGGATCAGAGATTATCAGAGCCATTATTATCACCATCATACAGTGGTTCGATTTCCAGACGTGGCAGTGTCTCAAAAGGAAAATCAGTCCCTGTGCAAGTAAACCAGTCAAACATCTCAATTACAGACTTTGACAATGATCCACAATCATCTAGACAGGCACTTTTTAACAATGTATCACGCCAGGTCAGTGCTGAACTATCCAAATCAAATTATACACTGAATGATATCATGGAAGGTGGTAATAAGTTTGACCATATTCCAGAAGAGGAGGAAGAGGAGGCTGAAGCAGAATTATCAGCAGTTAATCAGTTAGATTTGAAAAGAAACAACAGTGTTGTTGCACAGCTTCAATATGAAGCAGGTCTACTTCATGAAGCCATGCAGAATTTTGCTGAACCAGTCCAGGAGGATGAACAAGAACAGGAGGAAGGAGATCCAAGTACAGAAACTTTTGGTTTTCCAGTCCAGTTCAATTTGATACCCAGTCATGAACTTGATTCATCTGAAACAGATAGCAGTAATTCAACCATTAAACTTCAGAATAAAAATCAGGAAGATGAAAACTCCCGACATAATGCAGAATTTGAGAGTTTCAAATCGGCCACAGATGGCACTCAGGCAGAATGGGAAGGAATGCTGAAGAAATCACCTGACCAGCAAAAGTTTTTTTCTGAAAATGAGATATTCAGAGTGCAAACTTATGAGTATGACAAGGGTGAGGATGGTGAGCACAACTCTGTGGACACTAATGACATTTCCCAATTTACTCCGGGATTTTTAAGGTTGGAATCTGTTGATACACAGTCTGTATCATCAGTGGGGTTTGCAACAGGAGAGATGTCACCAAATAGTCAATTATCAAACTCCCTTAATGACTCTCTTGATATTATCACCGAGACTAATGATACCCAGGAGTTATCTTGCCATGGTTCTGTCAAAGAGGACATTCACATATATGGTGGATCAGAGAGTGGGAAGCGCTTAAAGAGACCAAGGTCCAGGCATAATAAAAGTGAAGAGTTGCCATTGTTAGAAAACTCAGGGAAATACTTTGTGACTTCGAATTCACATAAACCTGGTGATCCCGAGTCCTTTGTTTAGTTTTCTGCAGTTGTCATTATATTATGAGTGCCTACACACACACGTACATGCACACACGCATGGAGGAAATTAATGGATAGCCCATATTGTCTTTGGTATTTACCATTATTCCAGTGTAGTAAGGCTTCCATTATCTGGATGATCATCCTGTAAAATGAGAGTTGTATTCTTGATAATTGACATTTCTTCATTGTACAGGCACTGATACTGGTAATTTTACAAAATCTGTTTCAGTTGCATTTGAAATGCTTTCAGAATTTATGATAATTGGAATATAACTCCAACTGCACAAATATTATTATAGCATATTGGTCAGCAAGTCTGTACTATTTCATTTTGTTGCAAAAAGAAAATTTTACACACTCATCAATATGAAGCTATCATATCAAGGCAGTTATGTCTTTCCGTTGACAAGAACACTTACCAATGATGATAGTATCTCCTCAAGTAATTTATGGGTTAGGGTTACATGCACACTTACCAGTGATGTTATCACATTGTTATGATTTAGGGTTACACACGCACTCACCAATGATGTTATGACATTGTTATAGGTTAGGGTTGCACTCACACACTCACCAGTGATGATGCCACATCAAGCAGTTATGGGTTAGGGTTACAAATGCATGCACACACACACACACACACTCATGCTCAGCAATGATGATATTAATCACATCAAGGCAGTTATGGGTTAGGGTTGCACACACACTCTAACCATTGATGATGTTAATTACATTAAGGCAGTTAAGGGTTTGAGTTACACACACACACGCTTACCAATGATGATGTTATCGCATCAAGGCTGTTATGGGTTACGGTTACACATGCTCACCAATGATGATATCACATCAGGGCATCTATGGGTTAGGGTTATACACATACACACTTGCTATTGCTGATGTTGACACATCAAAAGCAGTTATGAATTAATATTACACACACTCACCAGTGATGATGTTGTCACATTGTTATGGGCTAGGGTAAAACACAAACTCATCAGTGATGATGTTATCGCATTGTTATGGGCTAAGGTTACACACACACTCACCACTGATGATGTTATCACATCAAGGCATTTATGGGTTCGGGTTAAACACAACAGTGATGATTCTATCACATCAAGGCAGTTATGGGTTCAGGTTAAACACAACTCACCAATGATGATGTTATCACATCAAGGCATTTATGGGATTGGGTTAAACACAACTCACCAGTGATGATTCTGTCACATCAAGGCAGTTATGGGTTCGGGTTAAACAACTCACTGATGATGATGTTATCACATCAAGGCATTTATGGGATTGGGTTGAACACAACTTACCAATGATGATTCTATCACATCAAGGCAGTTATGGGTTCAGGTTAAACAACTCACCGATGATGATGTTATCACATCAAGGTAGTTATGGGTTTGGGTTAAACACAACTCACCAATGATGATTTTGTCACATCAAGGCAGTTTTGGGTTCAGGTTAAACACAGCTCACCAATGATGATGTTATCACATCAAGGCATTTATGGGATTGGGTTAAACACAACTCACCAATGATGATTCTGTCACATCAAGGCAGTTTTGGGTTCAGGTTAAACACAACTTACCAATGATGATGTTATCACGTCAAGGCATTTATGGGATTGGGTTAAACACAACTCACCAATGATGATTCTGTCACATCAAGGCAGTTTTGGGTTCAGGTTAAACACAACTCACCAATGATGATTCTGTCACATCAAGGCAGTTTTGGGTTCAGGTTAAACACAGCTCACCAATGATGATGTTATCACATCAAGGCATTTATGGGATTGGGTTAAACACAACTCACCAATGATGATTCTGTCACATCAAGGCAGTTTTGGGTTCAGGTTAAACACAACTTACCAATGATGATGTTATCACGTCAAGGCATTTATGGGATTGGGTTAAACACAACTCACCAATGATGATGTTATCACATCAAGGCATTTATGGGATTGGGTTAAACACAACTCACCAATGATGATTCTGTCACATCAAGGCAGTTTTGGGTTCAGGTTAAACACAGCTCACCAATGATGATGTTATCACATCAAGGCATTTATGGGATTGGGTTAAACACAACTCACCAGTGATGATGTTATCACATCAAGGTAGTTATGGGTTTGGGTTAAACACAATTCAGCAATGATGGTTCTACCACATCAAAACATTTATGGGATTGGGTTAAACACAACTCACCAATGATGATTCTGTCACATCAAAGCAGTGGTGGGTTTGGGTTAAACACAATTCACCAATGATGATTCTGTCACATCAAGGCAGTTTTGGGTTTGGGTTAAACACAGCTCACCAATGATGATTCTACCACATCAAGGCAGTTATGGGTTCAGGTTAAACACAACTCACCAATGATGATTCTGTCACATCAAGGCAGTTATGGGTTCAGGTTAAACACAACTCACCAATGATGATTCTGTCACATCAAGGCAGTTTTGGGTTCAGGTTAAACACAGCTCACCAATGATGATGTTATCACATCAAGGCATTTATGGGATTGGGTTAAACACAACTCACCAATGATGATTCTGTCACATCAAGGCAGTTTTGGGTTCAGGTTAAACACAACTTACCAATGATGATGTTATCACGTCAAGGCAGTTATGGGTTCAGGTTAAACACAACTCACCAATGATGATTCTGTCACATCAAGGCAGTTTTGGGTTCAGGTTAAACACAGCTCACCAATGATGATTCTGTCACATCAAGGCAGTTTTGGGTTTGGGTTAAACACAGCTCACCAATGAAGATTCTACCACATCAAGGCAGTTATGGGTTCAGGTTAAACACAACTCACCAATGATGATTCTGTCACATCAAGGCAGTTTTGGGTTCAGGTTAAACACAGCTCACCAATGATGATGTTATCACATCAAGGCATTTATGGGATTGGGTTAAACACAACTCACCAATGATGATTCTGTCACATCAAGGCAGTTTTGGGTTCAGGTTAAACACAACTCACCAATGATGATGTTATCACATCAAGGCATTTATGGGATTGGGTTAAACACAACTCACCAATGATGATTTTGTCACATCAAAGCAGTGGTGGGTTTGGGTTAAACACAACTCACCAATGATGATTCTGTCACATCAAGGCAGTTTTGGGTTTGGGTTAAACACAGCTCACCAATGATGATTCTACCACATCAAGGCAGTTATGGGTTCAGGTTAAACACAACTCACCTATGATGATTCTACCACATCAAGGCTTTTATGGGTTCAGGTTAAACACAACTCACCAGTGATGATGTTATCACATCAAGGTAGTTATGGGTTTGGGTTAAACACAATTCAGCAATGATGGTTCTACCACATCAAAACATTTATGGGATTGGGTTAAACACAACTCACCAATGATGATGTTATCACATCAAGGTAGTTATGGGTTTGGGTTAAACACAACTCACCAGTGATGATGTTATCACATCAAGGTAGTTATGGGTTGGGGTTAAATACAATTCAGCAATGATGGTTCTACCACATCAAGGCAGTTATGGGTTTGGGTTAAACACAACTCACCAATGATGATGTTATCACATCAAGGCATTTATGGGATTGGGTTAAACACAACTCACCAGTGATGATGTTATCACATTAAGGTAGTTATGGGTTCAGGTTAAACACAACTCACCAGTGATGATGTTATCACATCAAGGCATTTATGGGATTGGGTTAAACACAACTCACCAGTTATGATGTTATCACATCAAGGCATTTATGGGATTGGGTTAAACACAACTCACCAGTGATGATGTTATCACATCAAGGCATTTATGGGATTGGGTTAAACACAACTCACCAGTGATGATGTTATCACATCAAGGCATTTATGATATTGAGTTAAACACAACTCACCAGTGATGATGTTATCACATCAAGGTATTTATGGGATTGGGTTAAACACAACTCACCAGTGATGATGTTATCACATCAAGGCATTTATGGGATTGGGTTAAAGACAACTCACCAGTGATGATGTTATCACATCAAGGTAGTTATGGGTTCGGGTTAAACACAACTCACCAATGATGATTCTACCACATCAAGGCAGTTATGGTTTTGGGTTAAACACAACTCACCAATGATTCTATCACATCAAGGCAGTTATGTCTTTCTATTGAGAAGAACAATGTTACAACTTTTAAAGAGTGAAAGATGTTTAGGTAAAAATCTGATCTGGGATTATCATGTGATAAGACTTTTTTGGGGGCAGTATCATGAAAATAATTGATTTTTCAATTCATTCTTGGATCAGGTTTTGTTCCATTTTCTCATTGTTTTACTCTTTGCTTTTGTTCTCTGTTGGTTTTTGCAAAATGCACTGAACATTTTTTATTTGCATTTTCATGCATTTCATTCTGCATTCTGCGTGCATTCCATTTTTGTTTGATTGGTAAAATTACCAGTTTCAGGGACTGTACACCAGTCCATTTTTTGTTTTGTTTCATTGGTATAATTACCTGTTGCAGGGACTGTACCCCTGTCTATTTTTGTTTCATTGGTAAAATTACATGTTTCAGTGATTGTAAAACAGTCCATTCATCTGTTTGTGCCTTATCATCAGTTTTGTGTGGGTAACATTGAGTCAGTTATTTCATTTTAGGTTAATATTTGAAAACCAGGGCATGTTTCGATTACATTCCTTACAACTGAACACTCTTTACATGTATTTTTAAACACTATTTCAAGCCTTCTCATACAGTGGTTTAAATTAGGTCATCCCTCTAAAACCTGAATACCAAGTCACATCCATATGTGATAATAACATATTGTAATATAATTCAACATGAAAGCCAAAAGGAAAGTTACATTTTAAAAGCTTGTGTTTATGTAAAATAAGTACAGTGAATAATCTTATTAGCTTGTTTGCTTACCTCAGTCTGTAATATGTATGGACCCATAACAGTAGCATCATTTATATCAGTGTGTTTGGATGTAATGGTCATGTGACCTGTTGTAATAGTCATGTGACTAGTAATGGTCGTGTGTCCTTTTGTAATGGTCATGTAAAAACCACCTTAAGGTTGACATTCTGTGTTTGACTTGAGACAACTGTGGCATTTTAGTAGCATTAAAAAATGTATTTTATTGGGCAGTTTATTTCTCTTTTTGTTCATCATCAATATATTTTTCATGTCAATGTTTATTTTTTGGATAGCAGATTTTATTGTATCTCTCTGACCTGTTCATATATGTTCATGCAGTTTGTCATAAAAGGACAAGCTATTTTACTATTGTGATCCAAATTTTGTTTATTTGTGCAGTTTATTTATGTTGAAAACTTTGCTATCAGTTAGTCTCTTAGTAAAATATTTGTTATCAAATGAGCACTAATTTCCAATGATTGTTACAGATTCCATGAAATCCTCATGATGTATGCATATTACAGACTGTATCTAGAGTATTTATTCTGCTTGTTTCTCTCAGTCACTATTCCAAAGGCAACATTAACTTGGATTATTTGCAGATTTAAATCCACGCAGTTGCTAGGATTCTCTGAAGAATTTTTCTTCCATTAGGAAGTTTATAATTAAAACAAGATATGCTGTCCCAAGGTGGGATGATGAGTGATCACACTCCTTGTGGTGTTTGGTTATCGTTATCTAGGAGATAATCAATCATATTGTTATTGCCTGGATCTTTTAAACAGTACAATAAAAAATGAAATTAATGGATAGAATAACAGAGTTTTGAGCAGAATTATGGAACAGAACAATATGAGCCTCCACAAATAAAATATAACAATTTAATCATTTACATAAAGAAAATGAAATTGAACATGACGTTTAAATGATTCATGTTCCTTTCAAAAGAGATTTACAAAATGTATGCAGAATTAAATTAGCCATTCTGTTATGCCTTAGAGAAATGTTCACCATATGATTGAGTGACTCATTGAACTCAAATTGCGTCGGGTAGTCATTCATCTGGGTTGTAGACTGCTCTTTTCCACTGTGCAGTATAGGCATTTTTTCCTTCAAATAGAAATATAATATCCGACCTAAATACATTTCAGGTTTTTTCTTCTCCTGAGATCAAACAATATTCACGCTCGTTTTATGTCAGATATCATCTGATTGCAATTCTGCAGAACTAAGCTATAGTCAGCTTGCAACCAAATACACATTCACACTTCCATCATCAAATTAATGTATTTTCTTTCTCTAGCTGCTCCTCACAGTCCTTATTGGAACCATGAAATAATTAGACCTCTTTGATGACTATTACTGTGCCCCTGTGGGCTGTGAATCACCAGCTGAACGATACCAGTCAACACAGGTTCCTAATGTTAACACCATCTATCCTCAGTTGAAAAGAATTCAAAACTTACTGATGAAAATGGGTTAATGGACTTCACTCCTGGTCCTAATTACATTACTTTGCTTATTAGCGATTCATTGACATAGTTATAGATATAGATAAATCAGTCTTAGCATTCATATTACATATCATTTAAGACATAAATTAATTCTCACAATCTGTATCTGAGTAATGCATGAAATCTCTAGGATACAAAATTACTATAACCAAGAAAAATTTAACTCTCATGATGCTTATCAGAGTGATGCATGAAATTCCTACACTGCATGATTTCTGTTACATACAGAACCACTCGGAACATTCATATAATACACGAGTCATATACCATTGGAGACAAAGGCATGCAGACCTTTAGCTTCAAAACTCACGGAAAAATTGATGTATGAATTTTAAATAAATACATTCAACAAATACTTGCAAATTTACATCAGTGAACATATATTGTATGCAGCTGAGGCTAAACTTTATTCAGACTCACTCATACTATGCAGTTGAATCTCTCTTCATGTTCGCAACTTTTGCAACACACATCCCCTGTACAATCTAACGAGAAATACTTATTATTTCATGGAGTTAAATTCTAGCTTGCCTCTGAAACTTAGACTGTCTAATTTCATGACGGGAGTTTATTAAAACCTTTAATTCCATCTAAAAACACACACATACCCTGTTTTAGGCTAGTCAATCAGGATTACTTTCTCTGACTGCCATAAAATTTTGATACTGCCATTTTAGTCAGAATAATCCTCTCTAGTCTTCCTTTATTAATAACTATTCTTAAAAATATCATTTTATGACACCTGATTCAAATGGCGCAAGATTTCCCACAATTGTTGCTCTGGTTTGTCTCAACCCCATCGTTTTCTGCTGTATGATCTTACGTTTGAATTAGTAACCAGAGGGTGTTAGATCCACACACTTTGGCTCATCACCTGTTATATTCTGGTCATGTATTTGGCGTTTACTTTTAAGTAAACATGAATGTAGTCTGAGGTTGTTAAACCTACTGCACAATGTAGAGCACCAAGGAGTTGTTTTTTAATACAATTAATGAGGGTCCATCGTAGCATAAATGGGTTGACTGGTGAGTATAATGTGATGACAGCATGTTCAAAACAAAAGACGGTTGTGGCACAAATGGGGCAAAATTACTGAGAAAAGTCTAACAGTCTTTCCCCGATAAAAAGAAGCAAAGAAACACACTCCAACCAAACAGCCAATGCATGTTGAAACCACCAATCTAGATGAACAAAGTCAACAAACATATTTGACATGAGAAATAGAAGCTGCTTCAAGTCTGTTAAACGATGGTGACCATTTTGAATATTGCATGAAGGGCCATAGTAAAGAGAATTCTAATATTGTCTGTGTGGTGTGTAGCTGGGTGCTTAGGAAGATTGAAGCAACATGGACTAAAAGAAAAGTTAAGTAAACTGGTAAAGTTAATATTTTTTCCGTAATTTAAATAAAAAATTTAATAGCTTTCTTTAGAAATATTCCAATTAAAATATTCCTTTTTCCCCCTTTATTTTCCTTATTTTCAAGAGTACCCCTACTATATTCCTATTTGTTTAGAAAGGGTTGTTGGAAAGACTAATTGTGTCAGTGGAAAGACTAATTGAGTCAGTGGAAAGACTAATTGTGTCAGTGGAAAGACTATTTGTGTAAAATTTCCAACCGTATATTCTCGATGTTATAGTCACAGATTTTAATGTTTGAGTAGAAATGCAATACACATTTTGCACATTTTTGTGTTTATTAAAGGCAGTGTATTGTTTTCATGGGTTACGCTGAGATATTCTTTTTACTGCCTGCTATCAGTATACAATAAGCCATCATTTCGGAGGTTTTAGACCATTTTCTAATGTGTAAAGTTAACGACTATTTCAGTTTTTAGACTCGTTTTCTAATGTGTAAAGTTAACCACTATTTCAGTTTTTAGACTTGTTTTCTAATGTGCACTATTAAACCATCATGTCAGTTTTAGACTTTTCTGTGTACCAGTAAACGATCATGTCAGAGCTTTTAGACTGTTTTCTATTGTGTTCCAGTAAACCATCATGTCAGTTGCTAAACTGTTTTCTTTTCTGTGTTCCAGTAAACCATCATGTCAGTTGCTAAACTGTTTTCTTTTCTGTGTACCAGTAAACCATCATGTCAGAGTTAAACTGTTTTTTTTTCTGTGTACTAACTACCTCAGATTCACAGTGTATATCATTTAATTCTACTTGGTAAATTGTTTGCATTTTTTACTTGGAAGTTTGAATGAAAATGCATGTGTAACAGTTACCCTTCCAAAACATTTTTTAAAAGTTGCATTCCTTTATCAATTTTTTTTTCTTTTCTTTTGGTGACCCAAGTTTCCTTCAACCAAATGTTTATAATATTTTTATATAGGTGTGAAATTTTGAGGAATGTAGGAAGGAATTGTGGGTATTTACAGCCTGATGGAAATGAATGGTGGTCTGGTACACAGATTTTAGTTACATGCTGTTAAATAATATCTGCTTTAATGATGTTCTATATAATCAGTCTGTAAATCAGTTGAAATTCAGGATTAGTATGACACCTGTGTTTCCATAATGAGGAAATAGGCATCATTTTTATCACGGCATCAATATCGTCATCAGTGTTAAAAAAATTTGTTAAAGTTTTTGCAAGTCAGATGCATTGAGACACCAGGTACCATTTCAGAACATTTAGTTTTAATGTTCATCTGTTTAGATCCCCAATACAGCTTTAAAGACACAATAAAAGCAAACAAGAATTTATGCTGAGCGTAAATTAGGAAGGTGGCAAATCTTGGATATCATATTTAGCTCACTTGCACCAAAGAGCAAAAGAGCTTACATTATACTCCTGGAGTCATTGTTTTTTTAGTCATTACTACATCATCATAACAAAGTAGGCCACTGTGTCCTGTGTTTCACACTCAAATGATGTACACGTCTTACATTTAGGTCACATACTGGGACACTGTTGCATACAACACCACCATGCCAGTGTGTCCTGCATTTCACAATCCAGTGGTGTATACTTCTTACATTTAGGTCATATACTGGGACACTGTTGCATACAACACCACCATGCCAATATGTCCTGCATTTCACAATCCAGGAACGTACACTTCTTACATTTAGGTCATATACTGAGACACTTACATACAACACCACCATGCCAGTGTGTCCTGCATTTCACAATCCAGTAATGTACACTTCTTACATTTAGGTCATATACTGGAACAATGTTGAGTACTACTACACCATGCCAAAAGTAGGTAATGATGATTTTTTATTCATGCTAAAGCAATTATGTTCATTTTTTTTAGCTAATCTGGTCTTAAGGCCATGTGAATTTACTAAATATAGAGAAACCTTTAAACAACTTGCATCCATCATGCATCTTCTGTCAGGCATCTGTCAACATTTGGCATCTTCTCAACAAAGAAAAACAGCCATTTTCAACAAATCTTTGCTGAGCCTTCAAGTTCGTATAAATAATGTCAATCTGCCTTCAAATATGACCTCTGTTACTAAAAATAGAAAACCTTTTAAAAGACTTCAAAAGCTCTTCATTAGAATTTGACCCTGGCCTAGAGGTTTTTTGCAAACGATGCCAATCTTCCATCAAATATGACCACCATTACTAATAATAGAAAATCCTTGAATTGACTTCTCAAAACCGGTTAACAAAATTTGACAAAGTTTTTTGACAGAAAATATCCTGACATGAAGGGTTTTCAAATTTATATAAGTGATATCAATTCACTGTTTAGGCATGGTTACAGTTACTGAAATAAATAAAAAAACTTTAATAAATGTCTACCAAACCACTCAAAACATAATCTGAGCTCAATATTTGAAGAAAGCATCTTGGCATGATCTGCGTTTTAAAATCCACCATCAGATATCCCCACTGATTTCTAAAAACAAAACTTTTTAAATGATTTTCTCAAAACCCACTTTACAAAATTTGACTGACATAAAGGGCTGTCAGATTTTTATAAATTATGCTCCTGGTGGCCAAGTGTTGCAGTGGCATGTCTGGGTGGCCAAGTGTTGCAAAGGCATGTCCAGGTGGCCAAGTGTTGCAAAGGGCATGCCTTTACAGATCACTGTCAACTCACTTCTATCCAACCTGGGCTCAAGTCTCAGCTTGGCCAACGTGGGTATGTGAGAAATCTTGCCAGTTGCTTCCGATGGGTTTGTGGCTCTTCTCACGACTTTTCCAAGATTATTCCTCTTCTAAATAATCTGACTGCCATGTGTATCTATTGTGTGCTGTAAAATGGTGTTAAATCCACTAAAGGAAACCATTAGTACAATTATCCGACTTAATTTGAGCATAAGAAGTACAACCATATCAAGAGAAAAGTGTGACCTACATCAAACATTTTGTATTCATAATTATGTAGTATTGATCATCTTTATTACTGACAAAAGCCTAACTCTTGTCATTACTTAGAATTGATTGTCTTGATTACTGACAAAAGCCTAACTCTTGTCATTACTTAGAATTGATCATCTTGATTACTGACAAAAGCCTAACTCTTGTCATTACTTAGAATTGATCGTCTTGATTACTGACAAAAGCCTAACTCTTGTCATTACTTAGAATTGATCATCTTGATTACTGACAAAAGCCTAACTCTTGTCATTACTTAGAATTGATTGTCTTGATTACTGACAAAAGCCTAACTCTTGTCATTACTTAGAATTGATCGTCTTGATTACTGACAAAAGCCTAACTCTTGTCATTACTTAGAATTGATCGTCTTGATTACTGACAAAAGCCTAACTCTTGTCATTACTTAGAATTGATCATCTTGATTACTGACAAAAGTCTAATTCTTGTCATTACTTAGAATTGATTGTCTTGATTACTGACAAAAGCCTAACTCTTGTCATTACTTAGAATTGATTGTCTTGATTACTGACAAAAGCCTAACTCTTGTCACTACTTAGAATTGATCGTCTTGATTACTGACAAAAGCCTAACTCTTGTCATTACTTAGAATTGATCATCTTGAGGAATGATAAATAGGTGCACATGAGTATCTTTTGAGTGTGCCAGTAATTCCAGCAGGATTTTGTGTTTAATGTTTTTGTAAGTCATTGATAGCTGGTCACATCTTTCTTTGGTTGACAAGCGAGACTTTGCATTCTGTAGAAGCCCTGTTTGTACTTAGTAGGTCAGATGTCTAACCAGTTTTTTTATTTGTCACAATGAAATCAGACATTATATTGATAATGATGAAATTATAATCCAATCACTGTAATCATTTTCATTTTTTTGCTGATATAACAATGATTTCTTATAGTAAATCCAAGAAACTTCTTGTGTTCTAAGTATTTCTGTTATTAATAAATGCACTTGCAAACATTCTTCTCTAGTCTTTGTTGGTTTGAGTAAATTTTTAACATGTGATTATAAAAACATAGGAAAGTCGGAATGCTTTTAGGAGCCAATTTGGTTCAGCAGTAAAATGCTATATAATGCAGTCCATGGAGTTGACCTTGTGGCCCACATCGTTACATGGAATTACTAAAATAATGGAGCAAAATTTGTTCTTCTCAGCCGGCCTTTTGTTAATTTTTTTAATTGTTACATAGTTTACTTCTAGTTTCCAACATTTCAATTGGCTAGCTTTTATATGAGCCACTGGCACTGCATGAAAAGGTTTTAGTGACGAGCCAATGTACTAGTCTTCATGTGATGAGCCAGTGTAATAGTCTTCGTGTGATGAGCCAGTGTCCTAGTCTTCATGTGATGAGCCAGTGTACTAGTCTTTATGTGATGAGCCAGTGTACTAATCTTCATGTGATGAGCCAATGTACTAGTCTTCATGTGATGAGCCAGTGTACTAGTCTTCATGTGATGAGCCCGTGTACTAGTCTTCATGTGATGAGCCAGTGTACTAGTCTTCATGTGATGAGCCAATGTACTAGTCTTCATGTGTTGAGCCAGTGTACTAGTCTTCATGTGATGAGCCAGTGTACTAGTCTTCATGTGATGAGCCAATGTACTAGTCTTCATGTGTTGAGCCAATGTACTAGTCTTCATGTGTTGAGCCAATGTACTAGTCTTCATGTGTTGAGCCAGTGTACTAGTCTTCATCTGATGAGCCAGTGTACTAGTCTTCATGTGATGAGCCAATGTACTAGTCTTCATGTGTTGAGCCAGTGTACTAGTCTTCATGTGATGAGCCAGTGTACTAGTCTTCATGTGACCCTTGTGGTGATTGAGTTTGAGATGCCTGTTTTAGACTCGCTACCTAAAGGTAACTGCTTGGAATTCTAATGAGATCAACCTGGATAAAAAATGATGTGTCCATTTGCCTTATCACTATATAGTCTCTTATGAGCCATTGTGTTGTTAAACACCAATCAACCAACCGTCGTGTTGAATGTGACATCCAGTCGGGTAAAGATGGTAAAAAAATAAACAAAAATGTTCAAACACAGCTTTTAAAAACACCAAAGAATGGGCTTACAAAGACTTGGGAGCTGATTTTGGCTGAGCCTTCAGTTTAAAAGGAAACAAATTTTACTCTAGCCATAATTGGTTGCAGTTCTGTGCACCACAAAATGAGCAAATAAGTGTTAGGTTTTCTTGCCTTGTCTTGTACAGTGTCACCCACTTGATCAATCATGACAATCAACACCCTTCATATCCTTCCCAGCCAGGTTACAAACACTGCTTTAGGTATGAATTTTAAATTGCAGTAATGAAATTGACAGAATCCTATAAAATTACTCTCTTCATGGTTACAGAATCTTGGGGAAATCAGTTAAATTTTGAATCCCAGTTAGTACTTGTGTACCTCTGATGTCCGTTCCCTTTGTTACCATGCTTTGAATACTTAGAATTTTCCAAATTTAGTATTTTTTTGTAATTTTGGAAACAAAGTGTATGTCATGTTCATTTTTCAGGAACTTTTCATCATTAAATTTTTGAAATTGATGATATGCAGCTGTTTCTTGTTTACAATAGCTGCAGAGTAGTCTCCCTTTGCTATTTACATTTGTCCAACTTCTCATCAATACAAAAAAAAAATATATTTAGTAATAAATAAAACAAGTTTTCATTTATTTTCAGTAATTAATTTAAGGAATGGTAAATAAGAACAAACTACACTGTTCATAGTTTTGAATAAAACAAAACCAAGTTTAAAAATGGGGGACTAACCTGCATCATAACCTTGACCTTGGAAAAGGAGTTGCACTAAATTTTCTTATGATGGAATTTCATAACTTTTTCTGGATTACTTGGGAATTGCTGTCCTTACAGTAGTACAGCTATGACAAAAAATTGCTTATTCTTTTAATCAAGGAATGATTTGTAAAAATGTTTTGAACGGCTTAAAGAGAAATTGGTGAAGAATGCATCCCATCCACCTTGCCTATATATATATATTTATACAGAAATTGATGACAACACAAATTCAAAATGGTTTGCGAACATTTTAGGCTAAGCAAGCTCTTCATTGGCGAAAAAACATATACAAAAGAAACACTTAACCCAAAATCTACAAAAAAATTCTGACTCCAGCATGTTAGAATCACTAGGGGCAATTTACGAACTGACTGGGAAGGATGTTGATCATATGTTACACATGAGCTGTGGTTGGTCACACTGTACAAGACATGGCATGAAAATCTAACACGTATTCGTTCATTTTGTAGTGCACAGAACTGCAATTAATAATGGTCTCGGTGGTATTATCCTTCAAATGGTAGGTAGGTGTGTGTGTGAAGTTTTGAAATCTTTTTTTTCCCTCAGATATTCTAATATATTTTTTACTGCAGTGATAGAATTTCAAAGGCCTGTGGTTGTTCATCTCCATGCATTAGTACATGAGCACATGGATTGGATACTACCTTCTCTAATCACAGATTGAAATCCAGTAAGAAATGAGATGTAAATAACCAGACTATGTAATGAGGTTAACATGCTCTTCATTGTAATGTTATTGGTATATCATGACATCTGCCTTGTTCAACCTTATAACATGGGTATAGGCATAATCTTCACATTCTGCACTAAAGCTGTTGCAGAGAAAAGACTGCAGATTGCTATATAAATTGTGTGATGCAGCTATCCAGAGTAGCAGCAAAGTTTATTTTGAGTCCCTGACACCTCTTCCCCAATGACTTTGTCAACCCATGTATGACCCATGCATGTTTATCAATTTAATTATCCGTGCATTTGACAAATCGTGGCGTAGAGTCTATAGCGGATGTCAGTGCCAAAAGAGCTCCAAAGGGACAAAAGAGCAATTTATTACTACTTGCTGTGCAAGTGATATAAATAGTACAGATTGTGTTTTGATCGATAACCAGGCCTCTGTTATTAGCTGTGCAAGTGATATAAATGGTACAGATTGTGTTTTGATCGATAACCAGGCCTCTGTTATTAGCTGTGCAAGTGATATAAATAGTACAGATTGTGTTTTGATCGATAACCAGGCCTCTGTTATCAGCTGTACAAGTGATATAAATAGTGCAGATTGTGTTTTGATCAATAACCAGGCCTCTGTTATTAGCCGTGCAAGTGATATAAATAGTTCAGATTTTATTTTGCTTCAAGTCATCTTTAAATTCCCAGAGAGAAATAAACTGTTTTGATTTAATTTCGTGGTTTTGATCTCGGCGTGTCAAGAAAAACATGAAGCAAAATCATGATATACAAGCTGAATTTGCACCTGGTATTACAGAATTTGCCAGTATTGTAAGGTACCCAAGATTATTTGCCAGTATTGTAAGATACCCAAGATTATTTGCCAGTATTGTAAGGTACCCAAGATTATTTGCCAGTATTGTAAGGTACCCAAGATTATTTGCCAATATTGTAAGGTACCCAAGATTATTTGCCAGTATTGTAAGGTACCCAAGATTATTTGCCAGTATTGTAAGGTACCCAAGATTATTTGCCAGTATTGTAAGGTACCCAAGATTATTTTTGGTGAACAGAAAATAGTGTAATGGCATATCTTGCAATACTGGCTTCATTATGGGAGGGACTGTCACATATTTCTTGAGGCAATTTTGTGATGTCAAATATGAGAATTTTCGTTTAGCTTATCAATACAGCAATGGTTGTGGGGTTAAAGCATCTGACTTTGAACACAACATTGCTGGATCAAGTCTAACTTTCAGAGTAAAATAACAAATTTAATAATTGGGAGACAACTTTATCTCAACTGGTGAAATGTGACAAAAAATGAAAGTCATTTAATAATTGTAAAGTTAATATTAGTGATGGATATGTGGCACACATAATCTTTTAATCGTATATAAAACTGATCTAGACTGTACACATTAATTGACTATAAGAACCTCACATGGATCATGCTTAGAAATAGTTACATGCCAATAAATTCAAAGGTCAAATTCAAATAAGCGCAGCTTGGATGAAATAATTATTTGCATTAAAGAAATTACTATGTCAAACAAATTTGATTGATTCTGAAGATATTTGAAGGAATTTATGGCAGTCTCTATTAGTGGCATTAATTATCAAATGACTGGAATATCAAAAGTGTAATGGATAAACTGAGTTTGCTATGTTGACAAAATACTTCATACAGATTTATCAAAGAGGCACAAAAGATGCTGGGGCCCCGAGTGGCTGAGTGGTCTAAATTGCTCAACATTATAGATCACTGCCATTTCACCTATATCTGTGTGGATTCAAGTTTTGGGCTCGGCCAGTGTGGGTATGTGAGAAAGCTTCCTGGTAGCTTCTCGTGGGTCAGTGGTTCTTTCGGTGGCACTCTACAGTTTCGTATTTTGCATTTAGGATTTTAAAGAAAAAGAATTTCCCTGGCTTTCCTCACTGGTTATACTGGCTGTTTAAAAAAGACCTTGTAAATCTTAGGTATAATGCAAAGAACCTTTATTTTGGTGTATGATTGATGGATGTACTATGGGTTATAGAGTATACAGCTTGGCGTTACTTCAGATGTGCACCTTTCAAAAAAGTGCTAGCTCTACTTGGTCATTTTCACTTCCTGAACTTCAGAGGTAAATTGTATAAAAAAAGAGCTGATAACTCTTTTTATATTTTATATATTTGGTAATTCATTCATTGCACTTTCAGAAGCTGGTATTGTCTAGTCTGGCAAAATTCATTTTCCCTATTTTAATAGCTGCTATGTATAGTGTACTTTAGACTAATTCAGACTGATTTTTTAACACAAGGGAGCAGTCATTTTAGTTAGCAGTGTGCTTAGATCATGTACAATTTCCAAAAGTACAATATCCAAAAGAAATATCATCCACATTACATTAATGTAGCATAGAGGTATGCCAACATCCTCTCCATTGTGCATGTTTTAAATGCAAACTACTTCACCTTACATATGTCACTCTCTCAAAAGTACATATTAACTGGTGAGCGCCCCCTTCCTGGGTTTTTCCTGGGTTCTTCCTCCAGCATTTATACTGGCTGCCATGTATAGCCAATTTTGTGCTGAAAAATGGCATTAAACCCTATAACAACAAGAACAACAACAAAAGATGCTATATGTATTCTCAGAGAAATACAGAATGCATGGTAAACTTTGGAGTAATCATAGAAATGAAATGAAATAAACTTGGGCAGATCTATGAAGAAAATAAAAATAAAAAGAATCTGCAGAACATTGTCCATAAAAAGTACACTTGCAAAGGAGGAATATTAACTCTCCCATTCAGTCTGAAATTTTTGATGATTTTAGCGAGACTTGTTCTAGCTGGTATGATGATGATACCCAAGAGCAAGTTAATTAAACAACTGATTTTGAGTCTTTAATATAGGTATGGTATCTGAACTCACTACTCTTCAATGGATATGTGAAAAGTATTATAATGATGCAACGCAAATACCAACAGCAATTTTTAGATGTTATTAGTGAAAACAACAGAGCAAAAATTATTTAGGAAATTTACCGCAACTCGAAGATTTTTTATGCCATCAGATTTCCGTGTGGCCCATCTCGGGTTGGCACAGTACTTTGTCATGATGGGTCATTTGGGCTGATAGTGCACTGGAATTGGTTTTATTCACGTTTGCAAATGATTTAGATGATGTCAATAATAAAACAAATTCTGATTAAAAACTTTCGATTTACCATAAATTTGCATAATGGACTATGGTGAGGCTCACTATCCACCTATTCCTGAAATCATTGTACCACCTGGTGCAGAGAAGATAAACATGTGACGGCACATCAAAATCATGGATACATCTGAACCAGAGCAGTGTTAGATAAATGCTTGCATATATGCATATAAATATCAAAGGCATTGGGAAGTAATAAGGTGCACAGCTCTCCGCCTTGGAAAATACGAACTCTGAGGTATAATATGTCCTTACCAATAGTGTAAAACGTACGTTAGGGTCCAGGTGCATGGCAATGTCATGTGTGGCATCCGAGTCAAGTCATATAATCAACTTTGCAACCCAGTGATTTTTAAGCGATTGCAGTTTCTAATCCTGATAGAATACAATAATTAAAACAAGTCATTTATGATATGTTAAATAGAGACAGAGACACCTTTTATCTTGTATAAACATGCCTACCGTACATCATCTTAAACAGTTGGTATGGCAGAATGGAATATACGTTATGTTGTAAGAGAAAGGCTGACAGACTAGAATTATTGAGACCTATAGTTGCAATGAATCCACCATCACTAGTTGCTATTGCAACTGCAACATCGACAATTATTAATAAAACAACGTTACAACAACTAAAGCAATTTGCACTTGAACATAATATCCAAATGCTAAAGAGGTGCAAGAAAAGTTGACATACTTGTGATACTCGGTGAGTATGAACAAAACCGTCGTCGTTTTGAGGATGAGCAAGAAAAGACCGTCATCGTATTGAGGATGAACACAATTCCATGCTCCTGATATTACTACTGACGCTGCTGAGTATGTTTCTGCAACAACACAGCAAAAACAAGTACCTGAATTCAACTGTCTGCGCGTAGCGATGAATTAGAAAATCAACTGGCAATTATCCCACCCTTTACAAATCAGGTAAATACGCTCGATCACTCTTAACAATGATTCCTGGAATCGTAGTGGTTCAAAAAACTTTGGTCACTCTGGCGCTTAAGTAGACATTGTCCTTAGCAAGCATTTGTTTATGCTACTTGACAAGAGTTGATTTAAAACTCCTAACCTGTGCCGCGTATTCTTGAACTGCAAAGACAGCAGCGGTATCAGCGATGAAATTGACAAAGGCATTGAAAAGATTTTTTAAACATTGGAGAAATTCACAAATGTAGGATCGGGATGGACTCTCAAAAGATGTCCCCAAGTCGAGGTACATCTCTCACTGTATCACCCTTTTCGTGGATATAGTTGTATAGTAACTCCAGCGTGGTCCCACCAATGTCAGTTATAAGCGTAAAACAACGCTGACAGAAATTTTGAATGGTCAATTTTATTGATGTTATATCCGGCTAATAATCACCAAGATATGCCTCGAAAATATCAGCAACACATGGGTGATTTTAACTTTGGCGATATTGAATTTCCCGTTCAGGTACTACAGACACACTGGGAAAATTTTAAATACTTAATCAAGGAATCGCTGTTAGTGTGTTCAGTTATGACAAAGGCTTTTATCCGATTGCACTGTTCCCACGTGGACAACACGGGTAAATCCAGACTTACTTGTTGCTGCCGAGTGAAATAAAAAAAGTCAGTCAGTATCGCGCTGTTTCTTAACCAACACAGTAAACACAACGCAATACATATCCATGTAGACGTTGCACGCATGTATCTAACACTTAGGAACTGCTTACCAGCCAGGTTATTTAATAATAATAATAATGCCAGAACCTATTAAAACATTGTCAAATTTACTGCAGTTATATAAAAGATGAAGGTCTCTTATGTATGCGGATTTTGAATGTCTGAATGTTCCAGTAGTTGACGCGAATGCGCTCAGCCCTGATTCTGATATCGTTCAAATAGTGCAAGTCGTTGAATAAATCGGGTTCTGTTGTGTAGCAGTTCGATGTAATGGAGAAACTGCGCAACAAGTCCTTTGTCGTCCCCACGGCGGTAGCTCTCTAAACACAGCTGAGTTGTTTCTGAAATGGATCGAAGTTACAGAAAAATGAATTCTACAGCAGCTTCATGCACTATCAGTCATGACTATGATGGATGATAACCTTCATAAGTTTTCCTTAGCTACTCATTGCTTGTTCTATGGAAAAGCTTTCACTGAAGGGCATAGCCCTTCCTGTGATGGAACTCAAAGTTATGGTTCTAAAAGTCCGTGGTCACTGCCACGTCACCGGTGCGTACAGAGACTCTGCACACAACGCATGCAAATTGCTGTTGAGAATTTACCGAAACAAAACAAAAACATGGAAAAATACAAGACGTTTAGGCTGGGTCAAATTCAGTTCGTCGATTTATTACAGTTTATGACTTCAGATTTGGACACGTTAGCAAACAATTAACCTCCGACAACTTTATAATTACTCGGCAATATTGTCCACAGGGCACTAGGGTCCCAAACATAGACCTACTGACGAAAAAAGGAGTGTATCTAAATGAGTACCTGAGTGACTGGAACAAATTTGATGAAATTCAGTTGTCACCGATCAATGCGTCTTGTTCTTCGATGTTTCACGAAGTTATTTCTGAAGAAGATTGCGAACACGCAAAGAAAGTATGGTCTGCATTCGAATGAAAAAACCTCAGAAACTTTCACGATCTGTGTCTGCGCGACGTGTTGTCGCTTGCAGATGTGTTTGAGAAATTTCATTGCACAACCATGCACATGTACAAGCTCGATCGGGGACTTTTCGTCACCGGTTCCTGTCCAAAACTAAAATCGAGCCGGAATTGCTCACTGACATTGGCCAACATCTGCTAAACGTGCGATCATTTCATGGCGGAATATCAGTGTCAACTTACAGATACTCTCGTGCCAACAACCCAAACGTGGACGAGTAAGACCCCACTACCCCCAACAATTACATCATGTATCCGAATACTAATAACCTGTATGGATGGGCAGTAATGCAACCGTTTCGTGTTGGTGGGTTTCAGTGGCTCTCTCCTGCGCACATTGATCTACAAAACACGTGAATGATTACAACATCAACAGTGACCATGTATACTTCTCTGAAGTTGATCTGAAGTACCCCGAACATTTACATGAGGTACACAGCGATTATCCGCGTATATCAGAAGCGCTTTATGTGGCCGGTACGTGTTTGTCCCAGTATCAGTGATTGATTATTAATGAATCTGGATGCAAATACAATTAATGCACTAAACTGGTGCCAAGTCTTAGAACGAAACACAACTATGTACATGCGAAAGCTTCAGCTGTATACGCGTTTGGGTATGCGTGTAACCATGATCCATCGAGTGCTTGAACTTCGCCAGCAAGCCTGGATGGCCCCGTATATTCAAATAAATACGGATCTGAGGATTAAGGCCACCAATGACTTTGAAAAGGATTTTTCTCAACCTTATGATCAATGACGTGCTTGAGAAAACCATGGAGAATCTGCGCAAAAGAACAGATCTTGTCCGAGATAGTGAACCAGCCTTTGAATCCAGAAAAATCCTTGATGTTGGTCTTATTGCTGTTCACAGTAAAAATAATCAAAACTAACGCTGTCAAAACCATTCTCTTTTGAATCATCTGTGTTAGACATGTTGAAACTACTTATGTATGAGTTCTACTATGACAATATCAAATGGGGGCCCGGAGTGGCTGAGTGGTCTAAAGCGCTCTCCGTTACGGATCACTGCCATCTCACCTCTGTCTACGTGGGTTCGAGTCTAGGATTCGGCAAATGTGGGTATGTGAGAAAGCTTGCCAGTAACTTCTCGTGGGTCGGCGGTTCTTCCCGGGTTCTTTCTCCACCATTAATACTGGCCGCCATGCATAGCCTATCGTGTGCTGAAAAATGGTGTTAAACCCCACAACAACAAAATCAAACCGTTTTACCAGGTTCGGTTCAAGATACTGTACACCGACTCTGGCTCGTTCTTAATACATATCACCACCGATGATGTGTACGAAGATATGGCACAATCATGTTTTGTAAACGAATTTGATACCAGCGAGTAGCAGAACCAACATCCTTTGTTTAGCAAAGCCAATGAAAAGGTTGTTGCTTAGTTCAATGACTAATGCTTCGGTAAACTAATCGAAGAGTATATGGGATTGCGACCTAAAATGTATTCGATTTTGGTTGGATCCGGCAAAAACATTTAAATGACCAAAGGTTTTCACGGGCGATTGTAAAGACGAACTGTGCGTGGAATATCTTCGAGACCTACTTGAATTTACAAACACGGGAAATATGATCAGGAACAGAAACATCTCATGGGTGTTTACCGATACTCCAAATTTAGTTTGTGCGTGCTTGATACCAAGCGATGAATGCTCTCTGATGGAAACATCACTTCTGTGTTTGGTCATCGGGTTGTTGTGAACTAAATTTTGATTGATACTAATTATTGCATCAACATGTCAGAACAAATCATGGTGGCAATTCCATATTTGATGGAACGACTTGCAATTCCTCTCACACAAATGTTCGACTGGGAGGTATTGGTCCACCAGGCGACGGTCCCAAATGGTAACGTGCTAGTTGACCCGGATTATCAGTTCGTTCCGAAATTGACCTATCGCCAATTGTCAATCATTCTGCTCAATTGACCAATCAGCGAGCGCTATTATACGCACCTCCAGGCACTGTTTACGTCCGCCATTTTCTCCCAACAAGCTACTTCTGTCGATATCGACTCGGCTATTGTATATATTTACAAATTTCGCAACGGTTCGGCAATTTTTCGATCCACAATGGTGAAGAGGTGTCAATGGGGGCTTTGCAATTCTGATAGTCGTTATCCAGATCGCCAAAATGGAGGACTTAAGTTTATTCCCTTCTCGAAACCAAGACGTAACTGAATAGCGGAGAACTCGCCCCATGGAGAACTCATCCCAGGTGTCAGGAGAAGTCGCCCCATGGTGGTTGGAGAAGTCGCCCCACTTCGCTTGGAGAAGTCGCCCCAAGGATCATATATAGCAATTTTCAGATATCGCCACATGGTTGCTCAGGCTTTATTTATTGTTGTTTTTCTTCAACTTAATAACTTATTAAATTTATAAAATTTGCAATTTATCAACTTTGCCATTTGATCAACTCCGCTTCTGTACTTAACGAAAAATAATTGTTATCTGTCCCTTTTGCTCTGCTCTTCAAATCATTAGATGCATTTTAATAATATTTGTAGAGATAGTGTTATCAATATTTTTTATTACATTTACATCTAAAAATGCAACATGCGTACTAGATGCAGTATAAGTAAATTTAATCGTCGGGTGAAAATGATTTAGGCGATCAGTAATTTTTTTCAGTTCTTCAGTTGAATGCTTCCAGATCATAACTATGTCATCTAAAAATCTGAACCAAAACTTTTCGTTTTGAATAAAATCCTTTTCTAATTCATCCATGAAAGGGAAGAGTATATAGGAGCCATATTAATACCCATTATCTGTATGTAATTCGTATTATTAAATTGAAAATAATTATTTTCCAAGATAAGTTTTTATTATTTTACAAATATCTTCGCTTGATAGTGTGCTATTATTAGGATTGTTATCAAGAAAATATTTGCACGCTTCAATACCATCTGCATGCGGAATGTTGGTATATAGTGATGTTACATCTAATGATAACAGGATTGAAATTATCAGATAGATGTGGAATAGACTTCGACTTTTAAATGAAAGTAGTTCTATCTTTAATGTATGAAGGAAGTGATTTCATTAAAGGTTGTAAAACACTGTCAGTAAATTTGGATAGGTTTTCAGTATATGAATTACAACCTGATATAATGGGTCGTCCTGGAAAATTTAAAGGTAAATTATGGTCAGGATTTGTACGAGTTTTGGGTAATATGTAGAACTGAGGTGTACGTATGTTAAGAGGGAAAGTATCAAATTCCTCACTTACGGAATTATTATTTTTAGCGATCTCATTAATACATTTTGAAATTTTTTATTTAATTTTTAATTGACGTTCAACTTCTTTAACATAATCATCTTGATTCATAATAATAATAGTGTTTGACTTATCATCCTTTTTAATCACTATACTGTCGTCATTCATTAGATTATATACAGACTTAATTTCGTCCTTAGAACTATTACTATGATATTGCTTTAATTTAGTTAATATCTCTTTTGTGATCGCGTATATATAAAAATATAAATATGAATCACATAAAAGATTACTTAATTCTATTATAAAAAAGTTATTTAGGTGACAAGTTTTGGGATGACTTCTCCAACCAATTGGGGCGACTTCTTCACGCCCGCCATTTTCACAGAATGTTTGTCGGAGGTTAAGAGGTTGTCAAGTCACGTGTTCGGTAGGCGGAGCGATCTACCTTCTGGCGTAAGGTCCACAAAACATACCGGGTCTAGCATTACGTTGTTCACCTTCCAACTCAACACGTGCATGCAGATACCGAACAAACTTGTATCCGAATAGGTGTAATGGTGCTGGTTGTGAAACCATTTAACAGTGAGTCTTTTGTTGAATCGTAGTTTAATTCAGAATTGCATTTGACTTCATTGTTCAATGCTGCTATGACTAATGGAAGTCTACTACCGATTCCTGAGACCGCTCTGTCCTCATTAACAATCGCTACGCGTAATGATGACCACATAACCCTTCTGCAAGATTACGATTAAATAGTGCCATATAAGCTTGGTCACGATATTATTGACATGTCCGACACGTACTCGCATACGGTGTTTAGTCAAAAGCGCAACAGCGGATCCGATACATTTTTTACCAGGATCCACTTGTTACAATCGTGGCCATGTGAGCGGTCCACGTGCATAAATGCATAAGAGTACATTTGCGACACATGCAGAATCTTAATTTTTTTATAAATATTGCATATATACATTCTCTACTGTCCAGACTCGTGAGGAATCTATTTTTGCGTTTAAAAATAAGCTAACAAACTTACTTAGGGTCATCAACTTTGAACAAAAATGAATTTGATGTTAACTGCTGATGAAATTCAATGCCCCTATTTACAAAATGGATTGCCATTATGTACCATATGCAGATGAAACTCAAATCCATACTGACAAAACGGACTACCATCATGTACCATGTGCAGATGAAATTCAAACCCCCACCTACAAAACTAATTGTCATCACGTACGATATGCAGATGAAAATCAAATCCCAACTAACAAAATGGACTGCCATCATGTGCCATATGTAGATGCAATTAAAATCCCTCCTAACAAAACGGACTACCATCATGTACCATATGCAGATGAAATTCAAACACCCTACCTACAAAACTAACTGCCATCATGTACCATATGCAGATGAAATTCAAATCCCTACTAACGAAATCGACTGCCATTATGTACCATATACAGATGAAATTAATAGCCCCTACTTACAAAATGGACTGCCATCGTGTACCATATGCAGATAAAATTCAAATCCCCTACTTACAAAACGGACTGCCTTCATGTACCATATGCAGACAAAATTCAAATCCCTACTAACAAAATGGACTGCCATTATGTACCACATACAGATGAAATTCATAGCCCCTACTTACAAAACGGACTGCTATCATGCACCATATGCAGATGAAATTCAAACCCCCTACTTACAAAATGGACTGCCATTGTGTAACATAAGCAGACTCTGACTGGACCATTGTTTGCAAAGCATGAATGAATTTTCTCTTTTAAATGTCCTTTGATAGCACCGCGTGCATTTTTGCGAGTTGTTGACTGGGGCAAGCTTTTTCTGCCTCTTATTTTCTGTTGACTGTGGCAAGCTCTTTCTGCTTGTTATTTTCTGTTGACTGGGAGTAGTTTAGTGGGATACCCTAGCGTCAATGGAAATCCCAGTCACAAAGGTCATGGGAACGTTTAGCATCAAGACTTTTCAGACCCCCTTGGGAACGTTTAGCGTCAAGGGGAATTGAACATGGAGAATATTGGGGCTGTATAGCGTCAAGGAAAGGTGGGGTTGTATAGGGCAACGGGTAGCAGGCAAGTTCAACAGGTAGAGGGTAGCGGTTGGCGGGTAAGTTTAGCTAGTTCAAAACGTATACCAATAAACAGCGCTTGGTGGGACATAGATATAACATATACAATATACAGACACAGATTGATGAATATCATTCTATCACACAAACAACAATACAATCGACTATAAACATTTTAGGCAAGCAAGCAAATCTTTTCGAGGCGTATGAGTAGCCCTGAGGGCCTTTAGGTTTCTTCTTTTTATTTTTCTTTCTAATTTCTTCTATTCTTCCACCAACTTCTTATTTTCTGCCCTACACTCTTTGTCTTTCATTTTTCCCTCCTCCTGTTTCGCCTTATCCTCTTTCTTCCTCTTCTCGTTTTCTTTTTCATTTTCTTTTTTCATTCCATTCTTTCATTTTCTTTTTGTCCTTTTCATCCTACTTCTCCTCCTTTTCTTCTTTAAGTAGAACTCGTATCATTTCCTTTGACTTTCTTAAGTTGTTATTTCCATCTTCACTCATCCCTTTTAACCAACAATCATCCCCATATTGTCGAAGACGTCTTGAAACTTCTTCATCTTGTCAAGGCGGTTTGAAGCCATCTTGGTATATTTAATGTTGAATGGCGCGAATGACGGACACTTGACTTTATATTTGACAAGCACGGACGTGAAGGAAAACATCCCTTTTAACTTACTTCAGATATTATCTACTACCCACACAACTTACTAACATGAGTGCGTGCTTTCACTGTTCCCACTCATGTAAGAGCCTTACATTTAGGTTGTTAAGAACATAAAGTTTCTACAATCTAACGGTTACAATCAAGAAGTACTCTGTGAGTACATAAAAGCCTGGTGGATGTGGCACCATTCCTTCCCCCAGGAGTAATCAAGAAGGTGCCATTGGTATCATAAACAAGAGGTACATGTCTGTTGCAGACGAACACCTCTATAATTCAACGTAACAACAACCCACACAACCTATTCTAACACATACAAACCCCAAATCTACTATCGACACATGGGAAGAAGAAAAAACAATCATAAATCTACTATCCACACTGGGGAAGAGAAAAAAGCAAACCCAAAATCTACTATCCACACACGGGAAGAAGATAAAAAACAATCACAAACATAATATCCACACACGGGAAGAAGAAAAACTATTAAATACTATCCACAAACCCCAAAATATACTATCCACACACGGGAAGAGGAAAAATCACAATATCTACTATACACACAAACTTACGCTAACTCATACAAACACACATACACATAACCACACAACCCTACGCGAACACACACAAACACAGACATACACACACATCAGGAAAGGAGTGATAGTTTATAATCACACTACTCCACATTCTCACCAATTGGCAACGTGAATAGCCTATTTTCTAGAGATTCGGTTAGCCCTGAAAAGGGCTTTTTTTCGAATTACAGATGCACCAGTTTAATGGTGACACCTCCCAGGCCGGGCACCACAGATACAACGTCGGCTCCAATCTTGCTCCCAATTCACAGTTGTTCTTGGGAGCCCAGACGGGGCCTGAGTGACTTCACTATCCGTTTGAGGGATAGTGAAGACTTGTTCTTGTTCCCTTCTCCTATGCCACACACGTGGATGCTGTGGCCACCTTATTTCATCTTCCCAGTTTTCCGTCTGGGGAACCACGGGTCTTGGTGGTGGTAGTGGTTGTGGTGTTTGTCGCTGTGGCGGTGTCCTCACCATAGGCTTGACTTCGCCGGTCTGTCTCAGGATGAGGTGAGGTAATATATGTCTTTTCTTTTGCTCCTCTTCTTTTTTCTCTTCTCGTCTTCCTCTTCTATTTTTTTAAATACTTTTGTAATCGCCACCAGTGCAGCTCATCCAGTAGGCGCCGGGCGTACTCCAGGTGCATCTGAAGTTCCAGAAGCTTGGTGAGTCTGCTCATTTTTCAAATTGATGAATCAACGACGGGTGGTTAGACTGGTCAGTCGTTTCAATTAAAGTCGTGTTCGCCCTTACCGGAATGTAAGACTAGTTAATTTCCCGTTTGGGAATAATTGATTTTTTCTAAGGGGAAGGAATGATGCCACTTCCCCCAACGTATTAATGCACTTAGGAACTGCTATTTGATTAGTCCGATTTCGAGACATTGATGTCTCACGGGGCTCGTTGTGAGTGGGAATGGTTCACACGCACACACTTAATATGATATATGTCTGGAGGTGGCAAAGGTATGTCGGACTGAATGGAAAGGATACGCCCTACATCCGGGATCGATTTTATTGTGCCCCAGTTTCCGAATAGTAAATGGCGTCCTTTGCCGTATTTATAATTTGGAAAATCATTTGTGCTGTTTGTAGAATAAGATATAGATATAGGTGGCATGACGAATCTCCTAGTCTATTTAATGGAGGAGTTATTTAATCTAGTAATATTTGGGTTTCTATTCTAATAATTAGTATTTCTGCCTTCTGCGGGGTGCCTAATGACTGAGATTTAGTCTAATGTTTTAAGGATATATTCCTAATTATGTAATTTGGTGCCACATTGTGTAGCAGGTCTTGATGGCTTTGGGTTTTTAGCCACCTTATAGATCTAATTTTGGGTTATTACTTTACTTTCTAATCAGTTTATGAATCAATTTGTTGCCGCATTGTTCAGCGGGCCCTGATGACTTAGATGCTACCCTATAATATCTAGGTTTATTGGCCAGTCTTAATTAGTGTATTTTAAGACGATTTATCATGCCTTAAGTATGATAGAGCAGACAGATATTTGTATGAATATGATGGTTATTTAATTACCGATCACCTATTGCATTGCTTAGTTGATTATACATTTGGACGACTCAGGGCGCTGAAGTGGGTGATAGGTGCAAGTGTAGCCTTACGCGGTACACTCCTCTACTTGGGCTGTAAACCGTATGCTACCCTCGCCCCTAATTTCCCACTCAGCCGCCCCAAGAAGGATGTCCGGTAATGTAATAATCAGATGTTGTATTGATGAGTGTTCATTAAGTCCTACTTCTAAGTATGTCATTAAGCTGAATTGCTTGAATAACCACCCAGGGTGCCGAAGTGGATGATGGGTGCAGGTGCAGCATCAACCCGCGCACTGGTTGGCGGTACTCGCCCCTACTGGGGCTGTAAACCGAATAATACCCCCGCACCCACTTCCCTATATGTTTAAACGCATGAAACTGGCTGGTGGTAATTGGGTGAGTAAGTGACTAATTTTAATTATATGTAGGATGTGTGATGTCAAGCCGGTCTGAGTATAATAGATTTGTGTTGGGTTATATTTTATTGATTTTGTCAATCTCCTTAAGGTGTTTGGCAAAACAGGAGACTAAATGTTGTTCTTGTTCTGGCCATCTGGACTTCATCACTATGTCCTTTTCGTCTTTGCCTTGGGGTTCATATTACACTGTATCCTCCGATTCCGTTTCCAAAGATTCTCCATTATTTAAAGAGGGATTACAGTCTTCCATAGCTACTAATAATCTAGAATGCCGTCTTTCAAAACTGTTGATTTCTATGGTATTATCAAATTCGGCATACAGGATGACGTTCACTGTCTCGGGTAGAGGTTTAGCAAACTGAAGTTCCACACGAATCTGACATGATGTTATGGGGTGGAAATGTCCCTCTTCCCTGCCTTGGTCAGAAGTGAAACCAAAATCCCACAAAGCTTAGCCTCCTGCATAATCTTTGTACGAAATACCGTGACTGGTGTTGGTCCCTAACTGCCCGGTGGCTTCGTACAGGGACAAGTACGATCTCAAGTAATTCTTCTGGTCAAAGTTAGGTTCGAAGGGTCTGGTACACAGGGTCTTGCCACCGCGACTGACTTCAACCTTGGTCACGTCCAAGTGCTTAAACTCGAAAGGATTTTGGCTAGGGGCTCGTTGAAGGCTGCATTGCTAGCGATGCCAATGATTAATCACTTGGGTAATTGTCCTTGGAACAGATGATCTTCAATCATGGATCACTGTCAAGGGGGAATGGTAACACTTTTCCCATCCACGCATCATATCGGATACCTGGCGGTCGTTCTGCTCAAAAAACTGACTGATTTCGTTTCCCACTTTAGGTAACACTTCCACGCGACGTACGAAGAATAGTCGTGCTTCTTGGCTGATGGTTTTGCAATTGGAAGCAGCAGCATTAGCCATCAAGTGGAAACCGGTACTACTACGATTCAGTATCAGGCGGACATTCACTCAGTACAGCAAAAACTTCTCTTGCAACAGCATTTCCAAATGCAAACGATCCATTATTTCTAAACTACGGCTTGCCTTGATTTTCTCTTTACTGTCTTTAAACCCTGCATTGTTGTATCTTGACCAATGAACTTGTCAGGTGTGTCAGATTTCCATTCCACGCAAGCATCCAGATGAGTGGTCTTGGCGTCCGTTCCGTACGTCAAGAAATTTTCCTGGGACACTCGATAAGGGTAAGTATCCATCCTGCTGCTAACTAGTTTGTTATTTAAGTACAAATCCACTTCGCTTAACAAGGAATGCATGAAACTGTTGACATGAGCTACCTCATCATCTTCGCCTAGATCCGTGTTGAGCGGTTTGATCCAATTTACATTCAAGTACAAGTAACTGCTATTTAGATCGATGCAATCTTCGGGCAGTCCTTTGATTTCAAACTCGATGAGAGCGGAATCTGTCAAAGAGGAGATGGGATGAAATTCGACCCATTGGGATTCTTGCATGGTCATCATGGTGTGAGGCATGGCAAACAGATCCAGTTCCGACTTCGAACAGGCGCAATACTCTAGGTACATCATTTTCTTTCTTTCTCTCTCTGATTTTTTAATAATCAAAAACGTCTAAGTGTCGAGCAGTTCTTCCTTTCTTAGTCTTTCTAGCTTTATGAGTGTAAAGTCCTCTGGAAGGGTGTCTTCGTCGTCTCTTTATGCCTTGTCCTTGCCGTGGTGTCAGGGAAGCAGTAATGCCAGACTCGGCAGTGTCCAGGGCAATTATAGGAGTTACTCGTCGACCCAGAATGTCTTTGTCCGTTTGAAGCAAGACATTGCTGCTTGCTTTCAAGAAAGCTTCTTTGGGGTTTTGTTTGTCGATGATGACATTTTGGAGAAATTCTTTGCCATACGTCAGTGCGGCATCTTTCAAAGCGTGCGATCCTCGTGTCACCCGAGGATGTACAAATTCGCGGTGAACGTGTTTCCACCTTCCTGGTCATTGCTCGTGGTAGAATCCACTTTGAAAGGAATGACACGTAGTAACGGAACGGAGGTGTGTCCCAATAAGTTGTACTTCACAACATCGGAATACACAAAGATCGAATTGATTCCTTGGTTCAGTTCTACAGGGGACCCAAAAGCTTTGTAAAAATCCATATTACTGTTGATCTTCGGGCTCAGATCCTGTGCTACCATATGTGGATCACCACAATTCAAAACAAACTACCATTAAACCTGATGGACACAACGTTTCGCTATCCGGAAATTTCATTAGTAGGCAACGAGCCACTTTATGGTACTCGAACTTAATACATTTTGGTTCTGTTCAGGGCTTTGCCAAACGTTGCCTCGAACCTGTCAGCAACCGTGTCCACTAAATGTTCACCGCTAAAATAATAGCCTGCCAAAATTTTAAACGCGTAGATGCTTAATGATGAATTGCTTGGTAACTTTGTGTCACCTGAAAACCCGATTTTATTCATCTCTTCTTGCAATTGGACATTCAAGAGATCGACCTGGAAAGTGTTCTGAGTTTCAGTGATGTTTTTGATTTATGTAGGGTAAATCATTTCCACCCAAGCCACTTCCCAATGGGTCTCATGATATAATTGGATGGCCTGAGGTAATTTGGGCGTGAAATAGCTCAAAGTATTGTTGTGAAACAAATCCATGGAACTGTCACTGGGTAACGTTAAGTACAATTCGTTGTTGTTGTTCATAATTCCAGAGTTCTGCTGCTGTCCGAGGGGTCACTGGAGGTTAGAGGAGTGTCTAAAAGATGATTGTTGTTGTTGGAGTGGTGACTGTTGGAGTGATGAATGACGTTAGATGCAAGGCTCCCGTTGTTCCTGTTCGAGGAGTATTTCGGGGAAGGATTGGGGCAAAGGTAGCCGATGCAACTGCTCAGTAAAATGGTCCAAATTGTTGTCTCCTTGTTGCAAACTCAAATTGGCAATGGCAACACCGATGACTCAATACACCACAAAGATTTGGCAGAAAAAGACGATTTGAGTTTTAGGCACACGTTCTCCACACCACACCCACAAGGTTGATTTTGTAGATCTTGCAGACAAGAACTCGGTGAAGGAAGGAGTGGACACTGCGGTGGTAGCGGTAGATGAGACTGTGCGGAAGGGCATGATGGTCACTTCTTTCTATAGTCGATGACTTGCGAAGCGTCGATCCAAGAATCAAAACTGGGAGGATATCCTTTCCAACGCACTTTGACTTCTTTGAGACGTCATTTTCCCACTTTTCGGGCTCTTCGTTCGAGAATGATTTCGAAGTCGTACACTTCGTCTTCCTTTTTGGTCACGCGTTGTAACTAAGGCAGGTTAAACGTTCATTTTAACACATCCCCGTTCATGTCTTCCAATTTATAGATGGCAGGATGACGGCCACGCACTCGTCCAGTGACACGAAACAATTTGGTAGTCCAGTTGGGTAAGTATCCTTTGTCGAAAGTGCGTTTGCGTTTGCCAATGCGCACCCAATCTCCTGCTGTCAACACTCAACTTATTGGGGGGACAGCCACCGTCAGGGTCTTACCAAACAGGCGCTCAAAAACGAGCACTTCGTTGTCGAGAGTCACTTCTTGGGGGGCACTTCCGATGTTTCGATGGTAAGATTGGTTGTACGCTTGAACTAAGTGCGATAAGACGTCGATGTACTTAAGAGTGTGCTGATGCGTACAATATTTATACATCCATTCTTTCAAGGTGCATTTAAAACGTTCCACGATGCTGGCTTTGGTTTCGGGATTCTCGGTAGTAAAAAAATGAATGTCACGTTTCTTCAATTCTTTTTGGAAAGCTTGGTTCAGAAATTTGACGCCTTTGTCGGTTTGCCATCGAAGAGGGTGACGACCGCTTTGTTTCATCACCAGTTTTAGGGCTCGCACTAACTCACTGCTTAATTGTAGATGACCAAATGAGAGACATCGGCTAAATCGGTTTGCCGTTGATGATCGATGCCCTTCACTCGGGTGCGACTTCTGGAAAACTTTCGTCCAGTGGGTTTGTGTAAAGTTTACGTGACTTATTCTTGTGAACGAAGATTTTTCAGACGGGTTTTGGCAGCACGGTACAGGAACAAATTCTTGCGAAGAAGAAAGAAAGAAAATCGGCCAAACCCCAATTAAAATCGGTCTGTTCTGGAAGTAAGACTGTGTTGACTTTGGTAGCCGCTGATATACCATCGCTTCTCGTCTCCACTGCCGGTGCACCCCAGTTCATTGTGTTCTTAGTTTACGTCATGTTTGAAAACTCTGTAGCATTGATTCACAGCGCACAGACTCTAGCGCATCTATATAGGGAATGTGACGTCACATGCAGCTCTCTTCGGACTGGAAGACAGACATCAAACTGTGACTGAATTTTAGTAACGCCTGTTTGGATTGGTGAAAAAAAAACTTAATCCGTTTCGATCCGCTCCTCCACTATAAATAACCGCAGTTCATTTCATTCCCTTCACCTGTTTCGTCACAAGATGTGGACTAACGTTGAATCATCTACTCTTGTGTCGTCAATGCTGTTCCGTACAGACTTACCCTTGTATGTAAAATCATCATCGACAATCATCAGGATCACCGATGCGAGCGTTTAGAAAAGAAGAATTTATGTGGAGAGACAAGGCTGTCTGATGAGAGTCCTCATCTATGGTCCAGAAGTCAGAAAATGTTTGAGGAAGAGAAAAAGACTTATGTAATGCCATATATGTTAACGAAACGGTGATAACAACAAAAAAAAAAAGAAACCTAGGCCCTTTTCAGGGACAATCATATGCCTCGAAAAGATTTGCTTTTTTGCCTAATTTTTTTAGTCGGTTGTATAGTTGTTTGTGAAGTTTTGTTAACATCGTATGGAGCATAACTTTTTAAGGAACCGAACATTTACTTTCAGGATACTTTTTGTATCTTTTATCTCAAGATATTTTTAAAAAATATATAAACTAATATAGGATATGAGTAGTTCATTTTTCGGATAAATCATAGAATTTTCTTATTATTTCGCAATGTAACGATTGGGCCGAAAGGTTATGCTCCACAGTTTCGTATAAGCACTACATAAATAGTGAACATTTGGCCAATGGAGTCATGAGTTATTGAAATTACAGTTCAGGAATGGTTATTTTGGCGTGTATCAGTTCTTATTTAAGCATTCATTGTTGTACTAGACTATTCGGGTGAACACCTAGTTTTAAAAAGAATGTTTATCCAATTTTTGAAATGAAAATAAACAGTTTAGCAATTCAGATTATCTCAAGATTTCGTAGAGAAATATATATATATATATATATATATATATATATATATATATATATATATATATATATATATATATATAGGCAAATTCAGTACATATAGTTAGGAATGTCGTTGCGGAAAGAACATCTAAAGGATTTATTCTGACTTAAAATAGAATAAAACCATTAGCTGGACAGTTGGGGGTGGGAGTGGGCTCTCTACTGATATTAGGAACTTCTGAGAGAGTGACAGGTATAAGGTGAAGTGGTTTGCATTTGCAATATGCACAACGGAAATAATGTTGGCATACCTCTTTATTCATGTTCAGTGGCTGAAATTTCTTTGGATATTGTACTTGTGGAAATTGTAGATGATCTAAGCGCACAGCTAACCGAAATGACTTCTGCTCGAAAACTCAGCCTGAATTAGTGTAATGTACACTACATTATCTTAGCATTCATTAAAATGGACTAGACAATAGCAGCTTCTGAAAGCGTAATGAATGAATTTCAAAATATATAAATATAAAAATAAAAAAAAGCGTTTTCGGCTCTTTTTATTTACAACTTACTTCTGAAGTCCAGGAAGTGAAAACGACCAAGCGGACCTAGTCCTTTTTTTATTAGGTGTGCGTATCGAACAAGGTCATACTATATAACCCATATTACACCGATCAATCATACACTAAAATAAATGGAATTAAAAGTTCTAAGATCTACACGGTCTATTTTAAATAGCCAGTATTGGCAATGAAGAAAAACTAGGAAATTCTTTTCTTTAAAAATCTGATCCATGCAAAATAAGAAACTGTAGAGCGCCAACTCTTGCAATACAATACAACCATCAGCTAAACATAAGAGAAGTTTTATTTTGGATCGTGAGAGATCAACAAAGTACTGGACATTTTTTCCGCAAATATTCAACTTCGTGAAGGCGACATTCGTGCGAGGAAGTGCAATTTTGGAAAAGCGCGGTGCTTAACCTATAGTCTCATTTCCTGCGTGAACGAGATTTGTATAGTCAATTTGGGTAATCATTTTTTGGTTCATTCATTCGGATGCCCCAGACATTATTCACTCGCCTTAAAGTACGTTGTGGCGTTATGTGTTATTGTACTAGTGTATGGAAGAAATATACTGTGTTTATAATTCTTAAAAATACAGTAGTCATATCGCAGGAGTTTTAATGAGATAAAATGGAATTTGATTTTCCTCCTTTTTTTAAAACAATTTAATGAATTTTTCAAATTTTGCAACCACACAATAGATTTTGATTTTTTTCTTATTAATTTTCTGAACCACGTTTGCTCCTAGAGCACGCATATTAGTTTTGTTATATATTTTGTCTTACGTATGAACATAAGGCGACAATAGGTATGAACATAAGGCGACACTGTGTAACAATATAGAAAGTCCCACTACTTAGGCCTATCTCCCTGCAAAATTACTTTCTCAAAAACTGTACGCTTTTTTTTTGGGGGGGGGGGAAGGGGGAAGAGGTGGTGTTAATGATATCGCTGTAGCAAAATTTTATGGCTTACTAATTCTTTTGGAATAGTAAATTTAACAGTTATTCATTTTTAATAAAGATTAAAAACAAATTCCGCTTTCGTTTTAAAATCGACTTGAAAGTGGCATGACGTAACAACATCGACGTAATTCGGATTGTGACGTCAGGCACACCAAATGATACATAATAAAAATGGAGGACAGCGTTTCCTAGTCTAAATCTTTTTATTCGTTATGTCGTCATTCGTTAACTTTTTTCCATGGACTGATCGGTAAAGATTTAGTTATGGCCGATGCGAATGATAAGCCAGTGGCTGGTTCCAGAACCAGGAGAGCATCCTTGGCACTGAATGCTGCAAGAAAGAAGTGGACTGCAGCCGTAACTGAATTAGGTTATGCGGTAAATCTGAAATTTAAGTTTTAATAGTCTACTGGCTTAGAACTAGTTTTTGCCGCATACGAATTGGCTCGGAAGAGTAATATGTCGTAACGGAGGCGAATTTGTACTTATTTAAAAGATCTTTTGCGAGATACTTTTAAAGATGTGCATTATGTATACAAATTCGCGTCCGTTTGCGAGACATTGGCATAATTGTTGTATAACGACAATTTGTACGTAGGAAGCTGTTAGCAAATGAATAAAACTTACACTTCTGTTTCTTATTTAATGTTGTCACTTAATTTCGGTTTACAATCGACACTATAATATTCGCACACCCTCCCGTTTGTTTGTACACTCTACCCCCAAATACCGATTTTAAAAAACGAAGATCATCAAAGCTGTTAACAAATAAACAAAACTCAGTCATTTCATTTCATTCACCAATTTATAATTTATATCCTGATAGTGACAAAGGGGTCCATAACACTGTCAATTTATTGGCGTTTGAAACCAAATTTCTTTTCTGGTTTTACAAATAGGCCATTTCAGTAACAACTGTATTATTATAGTTTGCCTCCTATATTTGCAATGTCTAGTTTTAATATTTATAAAACAAACTGAACTAATAAAAAGGATGAACTCTTTTTATGTGTTCAAAGAGGTAAAACTCCAAAATTTAAGGAATTATTGACAGTATCAAAGACGGTGAACTATATCACATAATATGTTGCTTGAAAACGTGGTGACCGTGTTAAACATAGACTCGCCTATGCAATATGGTGACCGTGTTAAACATAGACTCGTCAATGTAATATGATGACCGTGTTAAACATAGACTTGCCCATACAATATGGTGACCGTGTTAAACAGAGACCTCCCATGCAATATCGTAACCGTGTTAAACATAGACTCAACCATGTAATATGGTGACCGTATTAACTAAGAAACTACCGTTTGATTCTAAACGCCAAGAAGTTGACAGTGTTTTGCTGCCAGGTTAGACTTATAAATTGGTGAATTAAATGACTAAGCTTCGTGAATTTTTCATTTCCTTGATGCCTTTTGTTTTTAAAATCGCTATAAGGCCCCCTCCCATTCTCCACTTTTCTCATCTTTAAATTAGTTATTATATGCTTATTTTGTATTAACTTTTCTAGTACTATGCTTTTTTATATTCCGGTGTATTAATATAATGTATTTCTTATCTACGCATAAGTATATACACGCACGGTTAGTCCTTGTCACTTTTCATAAAAACTACTTACGTATTTGGGGGAGGGCTGTTGCTAAGTTTGAGAAATGCATGCTGGCCTAATGTGCTGTAATTATGGCAATAAAATAGGTTTGAAACCAAACTAAACGGGAGGGTGTTCGAATACTTTAGTCAATACCTGATTCATCCATTGTTTTCAGATAGGATTGTGATAACAGTTAAAATCGCTACTTAAACAATTTTTGTTAGACTATGTAAATATATAATCACGAGTTTTTTTTACATGTGCATCGTTTGTCATCGAGTGTAACAGGTGGGTGAGAGAATATGTGTAAATAAGGCAAATTTTAAATGCAAAGAGAAGTGATCTTGAAACATTTGAGGATGGGTTTCCTCCATTATTTTGTTTTTTGTGTTCTTGAAAGTTTCAGGTGTGATTATTGTTGCTACTAATGTTCGAAAAATGCTTCGCTAGGAGGTCTGCCTTATCTTTATTTGTTATGGCATTTTTAATTTTTGGGGCTGAGGTAGTTGCTTTCCCTTTTATGGCTTTTATCTTGTCCCATATTTGTTTTGAGTTTGATTTTAGACTCAGTTTAGAGCAAAAGTTTGCCATATATTAATTTTAGCAGTTTTTATTGTTTGTTTTAGTGCTTTTTCTTTATCTTTATATTGCTGGAAGTAGATAACAATTTAAGCGCGTTTATATTTATTTAAGGCCATTTTTTTTTGTCTTTATGTGCTATAAAACACTGTTCAGTCCACCATGGTACAGGGTTTTTATTTTGGATATTAGTTGTCTTTGGGATGCATCTGTTAGCTGCCTCTATAATTGTGTCTGTTATGGTATCATAATACATGTCAATACTTGGGCTTTCTAAGTTATGTGGATTTACTCTAGCTAGTAATAATTGGAATTGGTCCCGGTCTGCCTGTTGGTAACTCCATTTAGGTGGGGTTTCGTTTGGAATGTGTTGAGTTTTTGTTTGAATATTGATTGTGATGGGTAAATGGTCACTTCCTAACGTATCTTCTTGATCCACCCACCAATTTGTGATTTGAGCTAATTTTGGGGTAGTGATGGTTAGGTCTATAGCTGAGAGAGTGCAATCCTCAGGGTTTAATCTAGTGTTCGACCCGTCATTTAAGATGACCAGATTGTTCTCAGTTATCCATTTTTCAACCATTTTCCCTCTTTGATCTTTCTTTTTACCTCCCCATAATTCACTGTGTGCGTTGAAGTTGCCACAGATAATTAGATTGTTGTTGTTGTTATTAGTGATTGCCTTCAGTGAGATTAGGTTTGTAGGACAGAAGGTACCCCCTGGGTCGTATGCATTTATTATTTGAATGTTTGTGGTTCCTATATTTATCATTACTGACATTATTTCGATGCTATTATTGATGTTTAGGTTAGGGGGTACTTCTATTATAAAAAAAGAATCTCACCTAAAAGCGACATCACAGTACATGAATGGGAGATAGCCTTACGATCCAAAAACGAAACATCCCCTGGTAAGGATCAGTTAGGTTACATTATCTACAAAAAACTACCTATCAATATAACAATAGCCATAATCAAACTCTTTAATAGGATATGGGATAAAGGCCAACTACAACCAATGGAAACAGGCCATAGTAATACCAATCCCCAAGCTAGGTAAAGATCCCAACAACATAAATTCGTACCGACCCATCTCCCTTACAAACAATATTTGCAAATTAATGGAGACAATACTCGCAAATAGGTTAAAACACCACCTAGAAACCAATAACATATTCTCCATAAATCAATGTGGCTTTCGGAACAAACGATCCACCACTGACCAACTTCTCAGATTGGAAACAGACATCAAACTCGCTTTTAACGCACATAGGAAAACCGATCGCAACCTCATAGCGGTTTTTCTAGACCTAGAAAAAGCGTTCGACCTAGTATGGACCAATGGACTAATGGCCAAATTAAACCAATTTGGAATAACTGGACGCTTGTTTAACTGGATTGGCGACTTCCTCACAGGCCAGAAAATTACCACAGGAATAGGCAACACCCATTCGGAAGAATTTTCACTTGAAAATGGAACACCGCAAGGCAGTGTAATAAGTCCCCTACTATTTAACCTAATGGTAAACGACCTTGACCTCAATGCAGCCTCCACAAAAATAAACTTGTCACAATTTGAAGATGATAGTGGCATATGGAGGAATGGAAATCCTGCCAATAACACAGTAGTTAAAGAAATCCAGCAGAGCCTAGACAACATAGGGAGATGGGCGGACAAATCGGGTTTCAAAATATCTCATGAAAAAACTGTGGTAATTATATTCACCCCCAAACGAAATAACAACCTAGTCTATCCAAACTTCTATATACAAAATCAATTAATCAAATACGTAACAGTAGTAACATTTCTAGGAATGTTCTTTAACAACCACCTCACATGGAAACCGCACATTGAACAACTCACCCAGAATTGTAACAAAGATCTCAATTTACTCAGGAACATCACAGGGACTGACTGGGGATCCAACCAGGAAACCCCACTCACGACATATATAACCCTAATTAGATCAAAACTGGATTACGGTTGCCAAGCATATAACTCGGCTAAGCAACCGTACTACAAAAACTTGACACTATCCAGAGAAAAGCCTTACTATTATGCACAGGAACACTCCCCTCAGCATCATTAGAAGAACTACAAACAGTAACAGGAGAACTACCCTTAAAATTACGTAGGCAAGAACTGCTCCTCCGATACTCCATTTGATTAGATACCCACCCAGACAACCATCCCACCAAAATAGCTATAAAAAAGTGTAAAGTTGTCTTCAAACTCAAAATCATACCCACCACACCAAGTGGCAAAGTAATCCTTGAACTTAGAGAAAAGATATCTCTACTAAAACAAAACAGGTAACAAACAATACAGACCAGAACTAATCATCATGGTTACAAAAACCACCAAGGATTAACATTAAAGCTACCAAATTAGGCAATAAAGAAGGACAAGAAAACTTACTAAAACCTGTACTGGAAACGAAATCAACAAAAATACCCGGACTATATTAAAATATATACCGATGGATCAAAAACAAACAACCCACCAAGAACTGCAGCAGCAATAGTCATCCCTGAATTTTCACTATACAAACGGGATCCAGATTACCTGACTATTGCTCCATTTACACCACTGAATTTTGGGCTATACTTGAATCACTAAAATGGATCAAACACAACCAAATACCTAAAGCTGTCATTCTAAGCGATTCCCTAAGCGTTATCAAATCGATCCAAAATCGCAACACACACTCTAGGGAACAATTCCTGACAGAGCATACCAGTTAATCGACGATATCACCACAGCACATCAATTAGTCGAGCTCATGTGGATACCGTCGCACATTGGAATCTCTGGCAACGAAACAGCAGACAAAGTTGTACAAATCAAAGCAGAAGGTCAAAACTCTATCAAGCTTAACTATAGCTCTACAGAAGTACTAAGCTTCGCACAAACATATATAGACCAAACATGGCAAGATTTTTGGAACTCCTCCACAAAAGGTAAAAAGCACCATGAAACCCCAAAAACCGTAGATAGGAACATACAGCTACCTAAGGGTACCTATTTAGAACAGAAAACCATAAACAGGATAATAAATGGAAAAACTAAATAGCAAGCAGTTTTGGAAGGTTTATAGGACCTAAACCAGCAACCATTAACTGCTTTAACTGCCACACCACCGAAGATCTACACCACGTATTCAATATATGCCCAAAATATTAACCCGCTCGAAAAATATTTATCAAAAACCAAAAAGAGATTGGATCACCACACACATACCCAGAGCTACGTATGGACTGTAATAAAAATAAACAATTGGCATATAAAAATATAAATAAATTCATAGACTCAGCAGGACTTAGGAACAAAATATAATTACTATCCCCACAAAACCAAAAGACCCAGTAACTAGCTAAATAAATTTAGAAGCCACCACATAACAACCCTTAACATATCATTCAATTTTTTAAAAATATTAATAAATAATTCACTTACGAAGCACCTATCAAAAACTAAGGAAACCGCAAAATCGGATGTCCTATATGTCCTTAACGAACCGAGTAATCAGCTAGGACTCCGGTCCTAGATGTCCTTAACGAACTGTGTAATCGGCTAGGACTCCGGTCTCTTGCTAAATAAAGTATAAATAACATTCAATCTCTAAAAACATTAATAAATAAATAACTTAAAGAGGCAATATCTAAAAACTTATAAATAACATAACGTAGGAAGCACACCCTAAACACCTCGACTAGTAATATCATATAACCTTGAAAATCTTTCTTCATGCGTGATTTCTACTAGCAACCTCTATAAACAGCATAGAACATCACCCCCTTTTTAGAACATTTTGAAGAAGAAAATTTTTTTTAAAAAAAATTACAAAAAAAAAAATTCGCAAGAAACACCAGGCAAATGCAACAAGAAACCAGCGATGTAAAGCAACCAGGACCGAAAGTATAATGCATCAAATACCATCAGTTGGAAAACACTATGTGATAGTAAATAGGTAAAACTTCAGAGGTGGGAACACAATATTTCGCAAAAATACAGGTAAAACTTTAGAAATGTTGTCAAAAATAGATTCCGTACTTGCTACAAAGTCTTGCTTATTTATATTTGAAATGCTTACATCATTATTGGTGACTGAATGATTATTTTAGTATGTTTATTAATATTTGAAATGCTTACATCATTATTGGTGTTTGAATGATTATTTTAGTATGTTTATTTATATTTGAAATGCTTACATCATTATTGGTGACTGAATGATTCATTTAGAATGTTTATTTATATTTGAAATGCTTACATCATTATTGGTGACTGAATGATTATTTTAGTATGTTTATTTATATTTGAAATGCTTACATCATTATTGGTGACTGAATGATTATTTTAGTATGTTTATTTATATTTGAAATGCTTACATCATTATTGGTGTTTGAATGATTATTTTAGTATGTTTATTTATATTTGAAATGCTTACATCATTATTGGTGACTGAATGATTATTTTAGTATGTTTATTTATATTTGAAATGCTTACATCATTATTGGTGTTTGAATGATTATTTTAGTATGCTTCTCAAGCAGGTAATCATGATAAATTTGTCTCGCTAAAGTTTGACATAAATAAGTTCGCTATAACCCATATATGTCTTGTTTAAATATCATACTTTACAATTTCTTTATTCGTATCCGATGTTACAATATTATGAAGTAATTTCTAAAATATTCCCCACTCTTCAAATTTTGGAAAGGTATCCTGGCTAATCGTTCATGCAAAACATACGTTTGTGGTGTCTCGCAACTACTCCAAGTCCGCGGACTCCAATACTACCATTGAATCAGATAAGGCTGGCATAGATGGTGTGTCTTTGGACACGTCATAGGTGGCGTGTCTTAGGGGCCGGAATAGATCGTGTGTCTTTTAGCAAGGTATGGATTGTGTCTTTGGGGCCGGCATAAATTATTGTGTCTTTCGGCAATTCATAGATTGTCTGTCTTAATGGCCGACATAGATGGTGTCTTTTGGGAAGGCATTTGTTCTCCAATTTCCTCAGTGCTGCAGAACCTACTTTTGCTGCGGTGTTGTCAAACACCAAACCAATTTACTCATCCTCCAACCTATAGTAGAGAGGTTGGGGCTAGAGGTTGAAACATTATGATTAAAATCAGGAGCAGAAGGGGGTAAACCGACCAAAACAAAAGTGCGTCGACCTTTGGGGACAAACCCCACCCCCCACCCCCTTCCATTTAGGTCCACATTTTATAATTCGACCTAAAAAAAATCGAAGATAGTCCACAACAAAACTGAGACAAATTATCAGCAGCAAAAGAAAACCTCCGTGCTGCAATCCGGGCCTAAAACACATGTTGATTTTTTTTACAAAAGGCCAATCTGAGTCTTGTTGGTAAGATGTTTAGCGACTCATTACAGTGGGATCCTAGTGTTATAGTTTGGGGATACATGGATTTTTTTCTTTTGAAAAAATATACTGAAAACATCTTTGGCGTCTTTTATTGTGACACCACCAATATCATTTCGTTTATCATAATATCGTTTCAGCGCTCTATATTTTCTGCCGCCACAAGATAGACAAAGTTCTGTTTTCCCGCTAACCCCCTTGCCACATTTCACGTACGGTTTAGGTCAGGAACTACCTCGCCGGACACTTATTAGACGATAAAAACAATACACAGTATGGTTTTCCGCATGGTGTTATAGATACAACCATAAGCCACCGACAACTATAATTTGCGCGTGACTTTTATATAATATTCCCAGATTCCGTTCATTTAGAGAAAAACTTGCCTTAATTATAACGAGTAAGTGGTCAGTAGCAAAACATTTGCAAGAACAATATTATACTCTCACCGGAGGTATATCAGAGTTCCCATGGTCAAAATTCGCACACAGACAATTATGAGACCAGATAAAATCATTGTTAAACTCAAAGGAATTTGAGAGATTTGACGCGATTGAAACGGACATAAAACCAAATAGGAATTTGTAACAGGAGAGAAAAAGATTGGCCGCGATTAGACCAGAACACACCACCAGATTTGATTTCAAAGAAACGTCTGCCGTTTGAATTACAGTTACACGAAATTATCAAAATGGCCAAAGACGAGTTTAATCAAGATGGTGCTGCTCATGGACTTTTTTCAACATTAAGAATAGATGACGACGGTATTTGTATTGTTTCCACTATGAATGACGAACCAGCAAGGACTAATTTTAATAATTTTACAGACGAAAAACGATAACTGTTCAGAATAAAGTTTATTGTCGAACATGATAGCCAAGATGGTCCAACGTGGATTATCCGTGATAAACTCGACCCTGTTAAAGAATTATGACGACTTAACAGCGTTGTCACAGTGGAAAAAATTATAAACCAGGTACATTGACCGGTATTGACTGGCTATATTTTTCACGGGCATATCCTGTAATCGCTGTTGTTTACGCACTCTGCCATGTGAACGATCCTGATATTAATGCTTCTACCGATGAGAACAGGCACGGTAAATTGTGTAGCTCAACGTGTCAGAGAACATTTTATGAACTCAAGACGAGGAAATCGACTTGCAGAATTATGAATTTTAAAAAAACATGAACGTGAGGAGTTTCTTTTCAACGTAGCTAAAATAGATGACATCGCAGTGTTGGGAAAGACATTGAAGTTTCCACTAGTAGTAAAAACAACAACCAAAGGGAATTTGAAAATTCGGGCAAATATTTTAGTTAAGGCGCCCCAAAAGCGATTATATATCATAATTCACACGCGTGGACTGGAATAGTTACAAAATTTCCACGAGAAAGAACAACGGGGATATTTTTAAAGAGATTTACAATATTAGTAAGCGTGACCCTGTATCAGTCTGGCTTTTTGATAGTGATGGATCCACCGATGATGATGGTGAATCAATAATTGATCAGTTTGTGCTACTACCTGGTGTACATTATCTGAAAGAATCTATCCAACACACGATGAAAAAAGTGTGGTAATATGTATCAAAGACGGCGGTTGTGAAATGACTGCTAGCGTCTGCGACTCCGACACCAACATAGATGAATTACTCAATAACTGTTTTACAACTTCGTCTACTGTAGCTCATACAGCACAACAAAAAGTTCATGGCGTCCAACAGAAAAGAAATTTCTCGACGATATATCATGTTCTTGTGCTGAATATGTACACAGATGCCTTTGGAACACAAAAATATGATAGTACAGATATCTCAATTGACAATGTTGCTTTAAACCCCCCCCCCCCCAGTTTTCTTAGTACGGCGAAAATATACAATATTTTGAACGATTCGATCATCCAACACACAAACTTACCAGAGTTACAATAAACGGTATACTGCCTGGTGTTAACGTTGTCAATGACAGCGTCTCCGACGCCGTCGACTACGATACCGAGATCGAATCATTTGAGTTTCAGCAAATACTCATCATGTTATACCAATATGGTTTGGTCAACATTTTAATAAACCAGATACCAGTTTTAAACTCAATGACTGTTGTGCAAAAAATCAACGTGGCTGGGCTCCAATGCTGTTAGTATGATATATGTTGGACGCTAACATTCTGACATATTTAAGTCCGACATCTCAGTAATTTTGTACAAGTCTGCGAAGACAGTTTGGCTACCGCGCGATGATAAATATATTTGCAGAAAAATTATCGCTAAGTTTACTTGTGGGCCGTCAACTGATAATAAACGCCGTTGTTCAAGATTAATTATGGATCCGGCAGAACTAGATTTTGTGATCGCAAACACGGCGGCGCGAGATGTATTAGTGTCACGGCTTAGTGCAAGTTTGCATGACGGTACAAATATTGGAACCGTTATTAGCTACTACGATGGTGATTCTCCGCAGTTTACTCACTTGAGATCTTCGATGCTTGCATATTCGTCAATGAACCTGTTATCAACGATTAAAAGATTTCCAAATGACGCTGTTAGAGTAGCTACGGATTCTTTTTATCTAAGTAGATAAAAAAATAGATCTTGTGAAACAATTTATCGACGGCGTCGAAGACTCTAGTGGTTGTGTCACCGGCGATGGCGTAGAAGACGCTACTGTTGGCTTAGCTAACACACTTTGGGGTCATCGGAGAATAAAGCGCTAACAAATACGTAATTATCCTGAATCAACTGATGTTAAACCACCTGCGGTGTATTATTTCAACAACAAATTATCACAACCGTTGCTGAGTCCGTCAATGAATGATCCATTCACAAAATATAAAACGGTTTATCTTAATGGTCCAGGTGGTTCTGGTAAAATAACAGGTGCGAGATATAATTGTTTAGAAATTCAGATATGATTGTGGTAACGTCAACTCATGGGCTTGCCAGAGAGAAGAAACAATTTAGAGTTAGTCATGTAAGTATCAGGTGTTTTTATGGCGTGGTTATGCGTGGACTTTCATGCGGATGGGTGAGAAATATATTCCTAAAATTATGACGAAATATGTACTGTGTCAAAAGACACGTTAAAAATGTTTCTCAATTGGCTGTCGACGAAAAACACGGCAATTATCATGTGTGCTATCAAGGAGAACCTCCTCCGTTTACAGGAGTATCGCCACACACCTGGCTGAAAAATTGCGTCAACGCTTATGAGGAAATGTTGTACGACCACCGATCCAGCGATGAATCACTACGTGAGCTGAAAACGTTTTTTAGACTTCCGCCGGACAGAATTCAATATAAGATAATGTGCTGTATAATTTCCGAAACGTCCGAGCTGGATTCTGGGAACTTATGTCGCCCTAATGATATGATAGTTGAATAACGAAATAACGTGTGATTTACTTCAACGTAGTGCATGAGCGCGAAAGATTTTCAACGCTGCCGGTTCCATTGTGCCATAGTTAGCGGATACACGTAGACAAAATATTTCAGTAACTATTCCAGGAACGGATACACAGCAAAAGGTTGTTCTTAATGATATCGATAAAATTTCCGCACAGTTTGTTGAGCAGGCACTAGCGGCGTCAAAAACGCTATTGATTTCGTCAACGGCGACAAAGTCTCAGCCATCGTGCTGGACTCTAGAATGTGCAATAATAATTCATTCGTCGCAAGGGCTAACAGTCTCAGATACAAATATCTAAATTGTCGATGATTGCACCGAATGGTCAAATTTAGTATGTGACAGTATCGAAAGTTAGAAAAATATCTCAACTGCGCAGAATTTTTCAAACAATGCCAAGATTGTCTACGACACTCCAACAACTGGAGCTTCCACCCCTGGCACCATAAAGAAAACATTCGCTGGTTATGCACGGAAAGACACAGAAAAGAGTGCCAGTTTGATCTTGATATTGAATATATGAAGATGCTTAAACAACGACAAAATAATCACTGCGCCTGCTGTAACACAACAACGCTGTGGTAATATTTTCCTAATGACATACAACAATTTACCTGAGACAGAATCGATAATAGTCTCGGCTACACACGCAAACATGTCGCACTGGTATGTCTTGAATGTAACAGACGTAGGCGAGCAATCTTCTCCGCGTTAATGTCCTTTGCTAGCGCGAATCTAACTTGGTGGTAATTGTGTATTTCCAGGAATTGTTTGTAATTGTTCACCGACAATTCCACGTTGAGGAGCTGTTGAATCTAACCTGTATATTGCAGGTCAGTTAGCAAATCTTGCCACGTCAGAAGTGGTATGAGTGGTTACACTCCAGACGGGATCGGTTGCTCTTTATTACCACCTTCAAATTCACCTGGTTCCTACAAATACCTGTCATTTTGCTGCTAAGCAATGGACTCTGTGTGTCATTCACGGCTGAGTCGCGCAGACATGAGATGTATTTCTTCACGATTGCATCAATATATTTCATAGCCATTTTACGCATTTCTTCGTTGTTTACCACGGATATCACACGAGGAGGTCTCGCAACCCATTCACGAGATCTGTCCTTGTAGAACAATTATTGGGCGTACGGATGTTCAACCAATCATTCAGCAAGTGGTCGATTAAATCGTGCAGTGATTGCCTGATTAAGATATAACACTGTATGTCCGCATCTGATTTTAACGTCACATGAGCGATGTTACTACACCGAGAAATTCTTTGTAAGAATCGACCTTCAGCAAAAACAAGATACCTGATGAACTTTGTTGTGCGTGTTGACATCAAATCGCCCATGCTCAATCGTTCTGGGTTGTGGCAGATAAAATTTGCTATATTGCCTGTCGTGACAATCAACCTGCGAAAACAGCACGTGTGACACCTGCTGCATCGGCGAGTTTGCTAAGCGCCGCTGTTCCTTTCCAGTATCTTCTTGGACTATACTAAATAGACTCTATTGTTATTATTATTTATTGGACAATTAATTCCTTCGCCCACATCTAACTTACCACTCATAGCCGATCTTATCAACAAGTTCGCGAGTGATTCTCGTAAGCTTTTTTCTATATCAATTTCAACGTATGAATCAACCTTACATCCGCGATATGTCTTTATTGCAGAGATTTATTTTATATGACATGTCATGACTATGGCACGCTTGATCAATCGCATTTACTGAAAATTTCACTTGGTTTTGGTTGATGTTTTCGTTAGGTCTAATATCAAGTCGGGATCCAGGATCACAATAACTGTATCCCTGAAGATGGCTTTTTTTGTGGGTACTTAGCCCATGCCGTTTTATGGTTATTTTCTGAGCGGCGCAGCAATATCACCGCCATTCGCCATGCCACCACATACAAACGTACATTTCTTACGCCGCATTTTACACACTTACCTGTAAGTGCTCACCTATTTTTTTTCGTCGTTGTTGCTTTTAACCCAGATATATCTGTGACCGTCTTGTATCTAAAACAATATCAACTTATTATTATAAATAATATTATATTCGTAAAATATGAACGTGATTGACTTTTCAGGCTCAAGCATGATCCAGTGCTACCAAATTCTATTCGAGCCGTTATAATTGGTCCGTCTGGGTCCGGTAAAACTCAGTTATTGCTCAACCTCATGAGTTGGCTCAAATGAGACAAACTTTATTTAGTAGCACCATCTGAGGATGACCAACCATGCTATACTGTTCTTAAGGAATTCATTGAAGCTGAGGGCGATAGAGGTGTTATTGAATTTATTAATGATGCGCAGTCCATCGAAGATTTTGATGATAGTCAATAATCTTGCGGTTTACGATGATGTCATGCATGACAAACAATCAAATCCAGCCAAAATATTTGCGCGAGGCAGACATAAAAACACAGATGTTATTTACGTTACACAGCTGTACACTCAAATCCCAAAGTGATCAGACATAACTGTATTTGTTTTGTTATTTTAACGGTGTTGACACACATACATTGCAAAATATTCATCAGACCTGGTGTCCCGGCGACATGGACATAAATAAGTTTAGAAACTTTGTTTCACGTACTCAAAAAACTCCACGTGGATTTATTAGAATCAGCTTCCACGATCCAGCAAAACGATATCGAATTGATCTGGATAAACTATTTGGTTGACCCCTACTACAAGTAAATAATGTACCCTTTTTTTAAAAATAAATGGCGACTTTCTGTAACATGCTTCGCGTTCAGTTATCAACATAATCTCTGTCAATGACCTGACAGACAAATTTTTACCTGGTTTACAGAGATCGATTAACTTCACGTATAAAATCCTGATATGCTATTCAAATAGACTACCTGTTTTCAATCGATCAATAACAAGATTATTGGCTAGGCAGGCTAAGCCACACATTTAAACGGCTGTATAGCACAGATCGTCTGCTTGCGCGTGTACAGATAGAATTATAAATTCTCTCAGTGAGAAATTATCTACGTGTGAGGAATTATAGCTGTTGTCTGTCTGTACATGAAAAATGGCTGAATGTACATGAAAATGGCTGGGCGTGCTTAGACCTCACAGCTGCACTTATTAATAACTGATCACATGATATCACATGTGCACTTATACTGATACAATTAATATTCTCTGTTACGGTAACAGAATTGTAGTTATAACAGAGTCAAAATTTTTGTTGTTTTACAGAATTATAACAGAATTATAAATATTATGTCATCTCTTAATATTCATATTAGAATAGTATATTCTTTGCCAGTAGCGATAGTACATTGATGTTCGCCTTGGGAAAGTTTGCTTCGGTTCGAAACCACCACGCGACGGACATAATTTGTCGGCGTTTAAAAAAATATTATAAGTGGTGGCTCCGTAGGGCTCAACTGTCAGCAGGATATATACTGATCATTGATAATTCGCCCATCCACCACGTCGAGTCTCCGCTGGGAGCTCGTTTTTGCACCCCCAGGGATTCGCCTTGGGGGTTGAGCATGAAAAAAATTGTCAATGATCAGTACATGTCCTGTTGACGAAATAGCTCGCGGAAACAATTACTTGGTCAACCTTCTGAACTTCTAGAATTTCGTTTCACAATCTAGAAGTTTTCCGGGGGGAGAGGGTATTCACTACCACGGGGGAAAATACACCCCCCACGGTAAAAACAGAAAGTAAGGGTAATGAGCCAAAATTAGCCAGAAATAGAAAAGCATCATTATAGTTTAATCCATGATGGGACACAATGGAACGGCAATAGAAAACTAGCATAAAGAATAAGAGTCTCATTGAGGTGTACTGTCTATTTTTGGCTACAACATTATTAAATAAATATATTTATTGTATAATGAACCAGGAAAATATTGACAAAATTATTTATTGAGATTGAACAATTACAACAAGATAGTCACGAGGTTCAATTTATGTTAATAACGCCGACTTCAAAATGGTACAGCAGCAACGGGAGGAGGGCAGAGATACACAAGAGGTAGAATATCGAGCTATAAAGTTAATCCAATTCAAAATGGAATTGTCATTGGCTATGTTGCCAGCTACCGATGAATGCAGGATAGCTAATTTGTTCCACTGGCAATCGCCATTGAGAAAATACGATCAGAGCACTCGAGCGGCTGTAAGTACCAGATAGCTAAAAACAACTTGTGATGAAATCCAGCAAGGATTCCGAATCCAGGGCGGAATAACAACAACACCAGTTCCCAAAAGACTTAAGAGAGAAAAAAAATAACGGCCAAAATATGATATGTAATTTTTGTTTTGGTTATCGGTGGTGGAATGAGTTATTTTTGGGGTCTTTTGGCTATTTCATGGTGGACCATTTCAAAGTAGGCCATTTCAAGGTCTGTGACGCACATGCAAACTAACACTTAATGTTCCACTACGCGTGTCCAATAAATTACCATTCGTTTGCATGAGACGGAAATGTATTCGTGACATTGACGGATTATGACATCATAAATAAACAGGATTACTTGGTCATTGACACAATCAAATGACCAGGTGGGAACTCCGAAGAAAAGCTGTAAAGAACATGTCCTTACTGGGCCTGCTCCGTCTGTGATCCAGACACATTATAACTACCGCTGACTGCACCATATACGTGATGTTAACTATACCCGGAGATACATGGCGACCACCATTAGTTGGATCGTTATTATGTCGGAGAATATCTTTAGGGCCTCTTATTTTGCCTCATGCCGCATTGATTTTTGGCATAAATTCGTCAATTGCACCATCGAGACAATATTGATGTTAAACCAGGTTAGTTTAAACGTGGACAGTTGGTATTAAAATCTTCAAATATCATCACCCCTGTTAGTTATTTTTTCAATTTTAGATTTTCAAAAGAGTTCTGCATCAGATTTCACCTAGTTTAGATGTAATGTCTCATTGATTCTTCGTTTAAGACCATCATTTGGATGTTCAAGTATATATTCTCAAGCAGCTTCCTCAGATCATCTTGTGTTGCCTTTTCAATGACATGCCGGCAGCTGTTCCAACGGCACTGAGTGCAGATGCTTTTGCAACATCTGGGCCTGCAGCGGCAATCAACGCTGGTATCGCCGCTTGAAGAAAGATCAAGTGGCAGGCCACTTTTTGTTTCTTGGCGTCTTTGTAGTGTTAGAGATGACGTTCTGTCAACGATAGTTTATTTGGGCCTTGCAACGCCATTGATTTCAAGGATATTTTTGCTCCAGAATTTTTCATAATCATTGTGACATACCTCGATTTGTCTACCGTCAATATTATATGAGGCACGAAAATACGAGCGTTAGAGACTTTCGATTGTGACATACGACGATGTCTCTTGACCTATGAATGATGGTAACGATAAGTCAAACCGCCCAACGGAGAGGGGGGGGGGCATAGTACTATCTTTTTCAGCGGCCATACTTGAAGGGATGTGAGGAGTTCATTCGCTTGGTCAAAACAAAGTTGCCCGGAGCATTTCTTAACCCCCTTCAAAAGACAAATATGTGCATTTGTATTTGATATAAATAAAATAGTTATATATAGTATGCACGCTGTATTAATGATATACCACTTGTGTATATATATATATATATATATATATAGAGAGAGAGAGAGAGAGAGAGAGAGAGAGAGATCTTCATATTTAACACTTATTTTTCTATTATATATTTTAGGTTCCAAAACAAGGGGTACGTCTCTCTCTCTCTCTCTCTCTCTCTCTTCTCTCTCTCTCTCTCTCTCTCTCAGCATGCAAAACTTAGCAAAAATGGAGAGAAAATACGTTATTTCAGCATCTATTTATTCTTCTTCTTTTTCTTTTTCTTCATCTTCTTCTTCTTATCATTATTATTATTAATTCCTGAATATCCCAAATTGTACAACAGATGACCCCAATAGATCATGTTAGGTGTTATGTATATTTAATTTAATTGTTTGTTTGTTAGCTTCACGTTTTTTCATTACATGCTATTGTAATGTAACATTGTATGTTAAACTTGACATTATCCAAGTTTGAGTTCATTTCTGCTTGAACTGATTGACTTTTTTATTTATTTTTTATTTCATTTTATGTCAACAACTAATACATATCTAAATTATTATCTATATTTATGAGCTTAATATGAGCATCTTTATTAATAGAAGAAGTAAATATGTTTATTTGAGTCAAAGTTTTGGAGTTTCCTAAATGAAATTTATAGCTAATGGTTTTGATTGTGTAAACATCGGGATCATTTTAGAAAGTTATTTTCCATTAGGTAATATTTTTTTTTAGAAAACCTAATTGTAACCTGAGGTCAAGCAGAGAACTATATTATATTGTGGTTGTGAGGATTTGGTCATTCGTGCTTTAACATCTCGCACTTTCAGCATATATATGTTGTGGCCAGTTTAGGCTGAATTTTATCTTCTTCAGATTATTAAATTCAAGTGATTTTTTCTCTGGAAATACAAAAGTGCTCTGATAAAATTCTTGGATAGAGACAGGCACTGAAATTTAACGAATATTCAAAAATGGCATTATATTTATGTGATTCATCACAAGACTGTTGACACATCAAAACTTCAATTACTACCACAAACACGTCATCGACTTCAGTTTTAGGAGTTCTTTGGGACTTTTACTGAATTTTATTCGGGACTTTAAATTACTAGGACTTGTGTTTGTAATTCTTGGATTATTTTGGGATTAATTTACAATACTGTAAGCCGTTTTTTCTCTCATTTTCACTTTTTATTCTAGGGAAATAAATATATTAGTTAAATTTTACAAAACTTGTTGTCTTTCACTCTTTTCTGTTAATTATCATAAGGGCATAGACTCGTAACAAAGGGCACACTTGTTCCTTCAAGAAAAGTAGAACAAACGACAACCAATGACTTTTTTCTTAATGAACAAGTGTACTTTTTATAAAGACACCGTCATTTGCAAATTATATTTGTATGTGTTTACATTTCCCGTCACAAAATATAATCCTCTTTAAAGCAAATAAGAAAACATAATATAAAAAATATCTATGTGAAGTTTATTGTCATTTCTTGAGGACAAGAACAAATGTTCTAGATATGGACGTTTCGGACATAGGAATCTTTTAAACAGAGAGGAAATATATAAGGACTTCATTCGGATTTCTGAAAGTGTAATTTCACAAAGAATGTTCCTTATATACAAAGACGTTTTATTAAGCATTTGCCGGTACAAAAGCACTAAATCAAAGCTTGAATTTGTTTCTAAAAGTAGTTCCTTGTACTCAGCTTAATCGGTGAATACTTTTATTTTAATAACAGCATATTTTAGCCAAGACTGTAGATCGAATGGTCGATGGTGAATTAATTAGTGAGTGATGGATAGATGAATATTTATTTATTTATTTATTTAGTTATTTGTTTATTTATTATATCAGAGACGCCATTCAGCTCTGGCTGATTTAGATCCCTTCCTAAAGAGGTTTACCGTGACCGGAAGAGCTACTTCGGAGGAGTATGACATACGGCCGTGGACTTTCCGGGATTTATTCACAAAGGAGTAAGTGAGAATATGTTACATTATCCGACACTACTACAGGGAAACAAGCAAATAAACAAAACGGACTCTCTCTCTCTCTCTCTCTCTCTCTCTCTCTCTCAGCACTTCACGATACGATGCTTTTCATTACGATATGGTCTTTCACGCATAGTCGCATAACAACTTGGTCCGAAGGTAAATAGTGTTCGCAGATTTGGTGATCGGTGATATCTTTCTCCACTGACACCAGTTCACGTAAGCACCATGCCTATTAACCCAATGTCACGCTCATCTAAATATGACATCTGATTGGTTAGTGATTTTACATTAGCCAATCAGACATCAAAATTCTTAGTTGAAGACGTGCGTGAGAAGTTTTGAAATTTCGGATTACCTGCTCGCTCCATTTTTCACTAAAATGCTCAAATTTTCTCCTCAAATTGAAAATTATACTTAGATAATATTATTTTTTCTGAGAAGCAGATATAGTGTAAATTATTCAAAAATCAATTTTCCTGTTTTATAATATGGAAACCTTCTAGTCTAAAAAAAGACAAGAGAAATTCCATTAATTTGAGGAAGTCGTCAAAATATCACCAAATATAAGACACGACTCCTTTAATGAAAGATCAAGATTTTATTACTACATTTTAATGCCCGACTTCTACTAAATGTTCGGTGGAAGAAAAAAAAAATCATACACACTAAACATGCAATAAGAAAGATATTCTAAAATCTCAGTTTAATTAAATTTTGAAACATTTTTTTTTTTAATCTGGGACCAGTACCTTGTTGGATTCTTAGAATATATTTTCTTTTGCCTGCCTAGAATGTTACATTGTTATGAAACATTTACCCTAATTTTTCTTTGCGTGACATTAAAAGCTGTAAAGCTTTTGCTTCTTAAGTGCGGAATAAGAAAACAGATGTCAGAGCCGCATGATTATCTTACCAAATTGATATTTGAATTTGTATGACCAGCAGCGTTTAGCTGAGTTCAGTGTTTAGATTTATAGTACAGTGTTTAGATTTATAGTACAATGTTTAGATTTATATTACAGTGTCTAGATTTATAGTACAGTGTCTAGATTTATAGTACAGTGTCTAGATTTATAGTACAGTGTCTAGATTTATAGTACATGTCGCTTATTAGTTGCTTGCATATTAATATTTTATCCATAAAACGTCCCATCGTTGAATAGCTTGTAAACATACAGCCGCCATCTTGTCTGAAGATATAGAAAAAGAAATTAAGAAAGAATGAAAGGAATACATGAAAGTGAGAGATAATGGAGCAAACAAGAAGCAAGAGAGTAAGTGTATTACAATTCATGATTAAGTTGATGTATATAAATTTAGGACAATGGAGGTTTAAGAGAAATTGACAAGCACACTATCCGTGTCCAGCAGTAACATTTTAGGTCCATTATGTCATATCTTGCACAGTATTTAAAGAAATAACAAAAGAATATTGCCGTTAATACAATCGTTAATTATAAGTCGGAAGCTAGGTTGTACAATTTTAAAGTGACTTCTCAATAAACAAATAAAGAATACAGTTTTTTTCGGGGAGTGGGAGTAAATCGGAATGAGGTAATAATGAGAGACTCCAAAGTGGAGTAAGAGATTTACTGCAGTTACTAAGACATTTAAATTTTTAAAACAAATTGGAATGATTTTCGGAAACACGATTATTACTGGCCAAAATAAAAAGCGATGGATATATATTTTATTTTAGGTGACGTTAGTGTTTTATCGGATGCAAGGAATATCTTATGTGGTATGTATTTTAGGTGTTTTATTGCTGAGTTTATTTCCGCTGTTGAAGGCACAACAAAAGAGTCAATGAGATTAAATAGAAAGGTCAATTATATTGATTTTGATTAATTAACCAGATTTTTTTAATAATCAAAAAGTAATTAAAATTTTTGGTTAATTAACAATGTTCGCTACATTGATTTTGTAATAGCAATAATGTGACTGAGATTCCAAAGTTAGACTAGACTATGATGTTGGTACTGATGTCATATTATTTTTTATTGCCGAGTGATATGTGATGCAAATTGTTGATAAAGTCATTCCGAAAGATTTATTGCCGAGTGATATGTGATGCAAATTGTTGATAAAGTCATCAGAAAGGTTTATTGCCGAGTGATATGTGATGCAAATTGATGATAAAGGCATCATAAAGGTTTATTGCCGAAAGAAAGGAAGGAAAAATACTGGTTCCCAATCTCGATGGTAGAGAAGGGAAGGAAAAATACTGGTTCCCAGTCTCCATGGTAGAGAAAGGGAGGAAAAATACTGGTTCCCAATCTCCACGGTAGAGAAAGGAAGGAAAAATACTGGTCCCCAATCTCCATGGTAGAGAAGGGAAGGAAAATACCTATTCCCGATCTTCATGGTAGAGATGGAAAGGAAAATACTGATTCCCAATATCCATGGTAGAGAAGAGAAGGAAAACATCGATTCCCAATCTCCATGGCAGAGAAGGGAAGGAAAAATACATATTCCTAGTCTCTTTGGTAGAGAAAGGTAGGAAAATACCAAGCCCCAATCTCCATGCGAGTAATTCTTATTTCAAATCTAATTCCATTTAGTTTTCATTTGAACTGGAATTCTTTTCTTTCTCTTGAAGTATGGGATATAACATGATTTGGACAATTTTGGCCTGCTTCCCGATATGATTTATTTTTCGTGTCGTGGTGTTTCTCATTCCCAGTATATCTAATATAGTTTTACATGTTACTGGTATTCAATAACTCCACATAATCCTAGGAACGTAATATTGATATTAAATCTTTTTATGAACTGGTTTTCTTCTCGTTGTTTTACTGTTCTTAATTCTTTACTACAACGCCTTTTCGCACTTTGCCATATGACCTGGGTTTTGTCATAGTTCTACCCCAATCCAATGCAGCAGAAGCTATCAAGAATATCTAAAGCAGAGTTGAGAGAAGTGTCATCGCCAGCTAATAAGAGAGCTGAGTCATCAGAATGTTGACGTCTTAGATACTGAGAGGATAGATGGTCCAAAATGGAAAAGTCTAAAGACTTTCTTTTATACAAGAACATTGTATTAAATCCAAAGTTTTTCGAAATCAAGAATAACTAAATGTGTTGGGATGTTATCATCATCTGTTTTTCTTTTAAGTCAAAAATGAGGCGCGTACATTCATCATTAAAAGACCATGATTGTGTTTGAATTATTACCTGTGGAAAACATTTATTCTGTGAGTCATAGATGAAGATGCAATTTTTATAACAGCATTCAAGAGAGAGACGGCTATTCAAATAGTTTGATAAAATTTTGACTTTTCTTCTTTAGGAATATATGTGATAACTCCTTGCTTTAGTGTAACTGATAAACTATTGTTTTCGCATGCAAAATTTACGGTTCTAACCCCAAAAGGCTTCAAGTCAATTCAGAAATACAATTTATAGAACTCAGCAGTAAAACGTCATCTAAGACCGGTGATGTGTTCACTTGTCATTTTTTCGTTTTTTTTCCCCGTGTGTATAGACCTTCACGCAATGATAGAGAGCCTTCCAGTGTTTGTTTCTCGTCTGTAGATAGTTTGCGAATAAAGAGTCAAAATGAGTTATTGACTTATGAGTTTCTAGTGGAATACAGGTTTTGTGAAAGGTTTTCTATTCCGTTAAAATGCTATTCAGATCTGTTAATTCACTTCAACAGTCAAGGATAAGCTTTGAATGTTTTGAGTGAATGCCTTCTCTTAGGGTTACGAAAGAATTTAGAGCTTTTTTTCCCTCCACTTTTCATTTTTCTTTTGCTGTTAAGATCGTGTCCTGAACATTTTCCTCCCGGAGAATTTTTAAAATATGCTTCCAATATGCCAATCATTATGTTCAGGATTGTCGTTATCATATAAACATTTTGATTTTAGACTTTTGCTCTCTCTTTCTCTCTCTCTCTCTCTCTCTCTCTCTCTCTCTCTCTCTCTCTCTCTCTCTGCCGAGTGATACGTGATACAATTTGTTGATAAAATCATCAGACTTCTACCACCGAGTGATATGTGAAGTTTTTCATAAAGTCACCAGAGAGTTTTAACCCTAGTGATACGTGATGCCAATTATTGATAACGTCTTCAGATAAAAAAACAATTCACAGTGATACGTGAGGCAAATTGTTGACAGTCATCAGAGAGCTTTATTGCCTACTGATACGTGATGCAAATTATTCATAAAGCCATCAGAAAATGTTATTTCCGAATGATACATGATACAAATGTTTGATAAAGTCATCAGTGTCACGTATATTTAAGTGTCCGTTAACTTTTAAAAAACATGTTATTGCATGTTATTGTAATGTAACATTGTTTGCTGAACTTGACCTTGTCCAAAATTGAGTTCATTTCTGCCTTAACTCATTGACTTTTTATATTTAAAAACTTGTTTCATCATATGTAATCAACTAATACATAGCTAAATTATTCTCTTTGTTTATAGGCTTAATATCAAGATCTGTATTAATAGAAAGGTGAATATGTTTATTTGGTCAGGGATTTGGACTTTTCTAAGTGAATTTTATAGGTTATGGTTTTGATTTTGTACAATTTAAAAAATATAATTTCTTTCCCTTGAATACAAAGTGAAAATGGGAAAAGAGAACTTACAGTATTGCGAATTGAATTTTAAAAAATGCAAGAGTTACATATACAAGTCCTAATAATTTAAAGTCCAGAATAAAACTAAGTTCAAGTCCCGAAGAAATCCAAAACTGATGGCGATGACGTGTCTGTCATAACTTTGATAGTGTTGATTTGCCAACAGTCTTTTGTTGAATCACAGTAATATAATTCCCGGTTTGAATTCAGTATAAATTTCAGTATAATCGTATCCAGCCATACCCAGAAATCACATCAGTTGGTTTTTACTGATAGGCACAGGGAATTCAGAGATAGCCTTGACCTCAGCGTCTATAGGTTTAACTTGTCCATGTCCCACGATATGTCCTAGAAATGTTGCACGGCAAAACTAACTTTTAGGTAAATTAATTGTTAAATTTGCATCAAATTTGCATAAGTGAGTCTGTCATAGAATTCTCGAATTTTTGCTAAATGGTCTTTCCAGGTGACGTTGAAGATGATGACATCATCGATGTAAGCATCACAATTATCTATAACAGATGTAATCATGTTCATTAAAAGCCGAAAAGTACTAAGCGAACATTTCATTCCGCACGTGCACTGATTATAGAAAGGTGAACGGTGTGACTAAAACATTATTTTCCATTACCAAGAATCGATGACTGCATTGTTAAAATTGAAAATGCAAAGTATGTCACCAAATTTTACCTTCAAAAACAATTTGGCAAATTCCACTGACGGAAAGGGAAAAAGGAAATTTCGGCATTAGTGACTCCTGCTGGCCTTCATCAATATAAAGTGATCTTGTTTGGGATGAAAAGTTCGTTTAGTACTTTTCAGCTTTTAATAATTTATCAAAAACAGTTATTACTTGCATATGATCACTTATTTCCAGGAATGTTTCGAAAAAAGAATTCACTATTTGCTGAAGAATGATTGGAGCCGAGTAAAAGTGACTGGAGTAGACTTGTTCAGAAACTCGGCTGAATGCGATCATTCTTTAGCAAATAGTGAATTCTTTTTTTTTCTTCAAACATTCCTGTTTGAGAGGGTTCATCCTGTACGGGTGTTGTTTCACGGGCGTGGAATTTGCAATTTCAACGTCACGGTAGGTTTTATTTGCTCTTGTAGGAACATCTGAAAATAAGTGATCATGTGCTAGTAATAACTGTTTTTGTTCATTCTTATCTTGTTTTTGCAAACGCGAAATTTCCTGGTCTAGATTATTCATAATTTCTGAATTCCGAAGATTTGTTACTCTAAAACCAGCAGAGTTTAATGGCATTCCTTCGCTTAAATCCTCACCGAGTGGGACAGATACAAACTAAATTAATTGCAAGATTAACCTGGATTAGGATTGGCCGAATCACCGATGAATGATATAGAACCCTTTGACATAAATCGCTTATAATTCTCCATAATAAAATCAGACTGGGGTTTATTAGACCCAACAAATGTATTGCTTTCAATACATGAACGTGACCTTGACTTCTTAGCATTTGGAATAGGTCGATCTTGATTTTGTTACTTATTTTTCAATTTTCAGCAATCAGAAATAAAGTGTCCTTTCTTCTTGCAATAGGTACACGTACGAAAAGATAAGGACCTCTGAATCTTATCAGAAACTTGATATATAATAGTTGTGCTAGATTGAAATTTGGAAGGGCTCTTATTAGGCTGAAATACTGTTTCTAACAGAAGACTGCTCAGAAGAAGACTTACTTACAAAAGAAACTTTGTGAGTTAAGGAATACTCGTCAGCAGCACGAGCAGCATTTTCTAAATGTTTGACCGTATGCTCATCAAGATAAGTATTAACGTCAATATAGACGTAATTATTGATCTCTTCAAGTAATATGAGTTGTCTGATATTTTCGTAATCTTTATCAACTTTTTTTGGCTAAGCACCACATATCAAATAACTACTTTATTTCTTTTGCGGGGCCCCGAGTGGCCGAGTGGTCTAAAGCGCTCTTCGTTACGGATCACTGCCATCTCACCTCTGTCTGCGGCGGTTCGAGTCTAAGATTCAGCCAATGTGGGCATGTGAGAAAGCCTGCCAGTAGCTTCTCGTGGGTCGGTGGTTCTTTCCGGGGTTTTCCGGGTTCTTCCTCCACCATTAATACTGGCCGCCATGTATAGCCTATTGTGCTGAAAAATGGCGTTAAACCCCACAACAACAACATTTCTTTTGCAAATTCGACACGAGTTTAACAAGCTTCTTTTAAATAGTTCCTGCATTTATGCAGATAAGCCTCAGGGAGTAACTCATAATCCCTTAAAGATACATTTCTTATTCAGACCATAGTCATCACTTTGCTGTACTGACTGGGAAGCATAGATGTCTCGGGCTTTGCCATAAAGTGCACCCTGTAATGATATGATCCAATTCTCTCTTGGCCATTTCGAATTTTCAGTAATTTTTTCAAAATGATGCAAATATATATTTATCTACTTCTTTTTCTCTAAATATTGTCACTAACCGAATATTCTTCGTAGATTCAAAACATTAATTTGTTTGTAAAGTGGGGATGTGCTTGTCACTTGCCAGCTCTAATTGACTTAATCTAAATTGAAATTCTCTTTCTTCCTTTTCTTGTTGAATCTGCATTTGTCTCTCTCTCCTCTTCCTACAATTGCATTTACATTTGTTTAATTTGTTTCTCTCTCTTTCTTCAAAAGCATTTGTTTTTCTTCTTTCTTTAACTGCATTTGCCTCTCTTTCTTCTCTTTCTCCAAAAGCATTTCCTCTCTCTTTCTTTCTTATTTAATTGCGTATGGTTCTCCTCTTTCTCCAATTGCATTCTCCTCTCTCCTTTTTCTTTATCTATTTGCATTTGCTTCTCCTCTTTCTCTTTCTCAAGTTCATGATTTCTTAACTCTAATTCCATCTTGTATTTTAAGTTTAATTCGTTTACTTTTATTTTATAGTCGGATATAGAATTACTAATCAGATCCAATGCACTTTTATCCAAAACATTCTTTTCCACCAAATATTGGACCAAAATATTTATTTCTTGCTTCATTAAAGAAGCGTTTACCTCAGAAAGATCATATTTTCTGGCAAGCTGAAGCAATTCATCTTTTTACAAAAGGTCTAACTGTTTCTTAGTAGGATTTGAAATAAAGATCCCCACTTTAGATGACATTGTAAAAAGGTTGTTGGTTTCACTAAAGATTTCTAAAATGTGAAATAATACTTAGGATTTTAAAATTTCCGAAACTATGGGAATTCCAATTTCAAAAACGGAGTTTTCAAAAATATTTGAGCAAAATTCGTATATGAAGGACGAGCATCCAATTTTCTTTTACGAGTCTATGCTTTTAAAAACAGTAACAGAAAAGAGTGAAAGACAACAAGCTTTGTAAAATTTGACAAATATTTTATTTTCTTAAAATAAAAAGAGAAAACGAGAAAAAAACTTTACGGTATTGTGAATTAAATCAAAAATTAATCCAAGGATTATATACTCAATTCCTAATAATAAAAAGTTCTGCTTAAAATTCACTTCAGGTCCTGAAGAGATCCAAAACTGATGGCGATTACGTGTCTGGTATAACAATCGGAGTGATGATGTGTCTACAGAGCACTTTTGTATTTCTAAAGAAAATAATCATTTGAATTCAATAATTAGAAGAAATTAATATTCAGCCCAAACTGGTCAAAAAATAATACGACTTGAAGGTGCTAGATGTTAAAGCACGACTGACCAAATCCTCACAATCACTAGATCATAAAGTTCCGCACTTGACCTCTGGTCACAATTAGCTTTTTCTTTAATAAAAAACATGAAATAATGGAAAATAACCTTCTAGAATGATCTAATGAGCCTTGATTACTTACAACACAATAACCTGTAAAATTCACTTAGGAAACTCCAAAACCCTGACCCAAATCAACATATTTACGCCTTCTTGTTTACTCTGTAATACTCCTGATATTAAACGTATACACACAGAGAATATTTTAGCTTTGTATTTGTTGTTTATATGAACGAAATTAAAAATGAATCAGGTTAAGTAGAAATGAATTCAATTTTGGACATGGCCAAGTTCAACATATAATGTTACATTACAATAACATGTAATGAAATAAAACAATTTCAAACTAACAAACAATTAAATTAAATATACATAATTGATTACAACTATGGTACTTTTCAAAAAGAAACAAATTTGGTGCTTTTGGTATTGTTTGTATGCCCGGCAACTTGGTTAATGCAGCCGCAATATCACCGCCGGTGACTTTTGTTTTAACTGGAACTCTTAATTCTACCAATACCCTTGGGTGGTCTAATAAACGTAAACTTCTTTGCTCCACATCGAATACAAGTTCCACTGGTCGCAGCTCGTCCATTACATGTCCGAACTAGAGTTGGATTTGCGGTAAGTGTTTTGGTATGACATAGCACACACTATGAAGATAAGATAGCATTATAACTCTGTGTTATTCAAAGGCATCACGTGAAGTAAATTCGCAGGTGCTTTCGATAAAAACAAAGAATTGAGAAAAATCAAATAATTTTCCGTCATTGACTGTTCTGCACAAGCAACACTTAAACCGTCTAAACATGGTGATGAAACCGTGTTTCCAAATTCAGTTCGTCTGTTACGTTGTGAAGTTTTAATAATTTTTAGAAATTATTATTTTTGGAATTGTAATTTAAATTCATATCATTTTAATAAAGAAAATGATTGTTATAATTTTTGCATTATCTGATTCTACTATGGTGCTAATGAACAAGTTAGCCAGTAGATCTTTGAAGAGCCAGATAAGGCAAACCGGTGTCTACGTGTATTTTCATGCACGGGTATGTTCAGCTAGTGCTAATTACAGATGGTACTCTGGGATACTTTCTGACAAGATTATGTTGTTGGACGGTGCTGGCAGCCTCATGAGAGTGATCGATGCACCTGTTGAAAATATATAAAACTCATTAATAACCTGTTGCGTATTTAATAATAATGTTCTATCACGATAGGGAGGGTCGTCCTTATGGAGAGTCTGTTGGAAAAAAATAAAATTAAAAAACGCAAACGAAAACAATTGTGGGGTCACACTGAAAATTTATCCGGCAAAAGTGACGGAAATTGTTCCGCTCATTTAGCTTAATGCGGCCAAACACAACAATGCCTCAGTGATATTAAAATTATCCAAGTCAGAGGTGACACAAATGCAAAAGACTGGTGAAATATTTCCATCCCTTGTTGCAATCCCTGCGGTTTTGGCAGCATCGGATTCAGCTGTTGAAAAAATTGCGGCACTAAGGGCTTTCGGAACTGCATCTGGGATGGCACTAAAAAAGGTAACGTCTCGTGGTCATTTAAAAATGGAAAAGGCCTTTGAGGAACAATTCCTAGAATACCCTCAAGCAGAGGTCTTCGATTACCCTGTAGCAGAAGATCACGCCGCTCATCAATTTTGATTTACTCGCGATGGCAAAAATAATAAAACAGATTAAATGAACTTGCACTGATGGTGCCACGCTCACGTGAAAACGTCATCGTCAATCAGGATTTGACAATAAGACCTGGCACTAACTGGGTCTCATACGTGGTGAAACCTAAAAATCGTTTTTATTTTGACATTTTGACTCATATCGACATGCACCACCAGATGAAGTGGGTAATTATTTAACCAAACACGATAAACAACCAGGCTTTATTCGACTATACCAGTACAAACACGGTTGGATGGGCCTTTACAAGGTCATCTTGTTACAGAAGCGTTGAATGCAGCGTAACGTTCAGCAACACCGCAAGTACTTATTGATTTCACATTAAAATACGTTTAATATTAAACAAAATGTCTCTTAAGATTTATGGACGTTATTCTGGCCGACGACACGGTGCTGATATGGATCTAAACAGATTTGCCACGAAGGCGGATTTGACTGAGTTTACCAGTAAAGTTGTTGGCTTGGACCCACGTGACCTTCGACTTTGAAGATCATATAGGCAAAATTAAAATGTTTAACGTGGACATTCATGATATTATTGTCAAGTTGGAAGGAGACTGTGCGGTTTAAAGAAAACAAAACTGACTGACATGAATGAAAACGTTGGAATCAGATATTCAGGTTTTTCGGTTGATCATATCACGAGTATGTTGATAGCATGGTTACAGCAAAACGATACTTGGATGAACAGATCGCTAAAACAAAATAAAGTTTGGATCAAAATCACTGACACGCCACCATCACCACGTGCAGTAACTTTCTCGAATATTAAGCATAGACCAAAAAGTTGGCTGCAGCAGCAGATGCAAAAGCTCTCCGGAATTGTTTCTACAATGCCGAAGTGGATTACACCGATGTATCCACCCCAGTTACGTTCACCAATGAATATTTTACACCAACATTGACTCAACTGGGACAAAAATGATCCCGATTATCATTCATCATGGATGCAATTATTCGGACAGCAGTTGGGCAAATACGATCGATAGCTACGAACGGTGCATGCGAAAAGAATGCACAATCAACAGAGATTTAAATATTACTGAGGCAGAGTTTTTCATAATTGTATGGCAATTGTACCAGTAAAAAGGGTAATTGTCTAGAAGTGGTGTGCGTATTGCGCATGCAAGTGCTGATGAGACCGAACAGGGTCTGCTTGTCGTACAATTAAAATAATAGATTGTGGTATTAATAGAAGAACTATGGTGGACCCTCAGTTTTACGGACGTGAACAAAATAATCAAATTAAAACAAAAGCTGAGAGAGGAATTTAACACAAGAACCGCGCTGATCGTAAAATATAAACGTCTGTGTTCGTTGTAGCAGCTATTTACGGCCTGTTGCTCGTGTTGTGACTGGAATCACAACAACAACCATAGTAGGTGCACCAATCGGAGATATTGTCGGAGCTATATCGATAGTAACCGGTGTCTTTGGTGAAGCTAGCAAATTAATTTAAATGCGATTGCGTACACGAGTAGGTGTTTATGCTTTCAGCTGCACAAGACAGTCTCAATACGATCAGTGAACTGTATTCAGTGACAATTGAGAACAAAATAATCAGTGCGGCAAAGTTTGAAATGTTACTAGCGGAAATGGAAAATCAGACAATTACGAACACAAATAAGAAACAGCACGGATATGCAAAAAGCAAAACGAGTAATGCTTAAACATCCTTCGATAATGATAAAGCATGAATATCGATCGAATCTTTTGTTGCCTTAATATCGATCAGTATTGTGTGCAACCACATACAAAGCAAGCACTGGTAGTAATAATTTGCTATTGTTTTACCCTGTCGAGCTCATTGGGCACTGACACCCGTTGTCGAATCTAAACCTATGACTGGATTACGTGCGTGGTTAATTAAATTGGTAGACATGCATGAGTCTCATATAGGCTAAGAAAGGCATGAGTGTAGAGTCTGTGAAGAACGTCAGTGACCCAAGGGTGCCAGAGAGGCAAAACAGACACTTTGCTACTCCTAGGCGTGTGGCCTGCTAATATATATTCACACTTGTATAGACCCGTGTGTCATTCCGTTTCTTTTATTAGGGATATCAATATACAATTTTCGACACTTCAGATACGCTGTATATATTTATGCACATAAGCAACATTGCATTTCACATCCTATGCAAGACTATCATTTCAGCCATATCATATATTGGTGGCCGTATGCATTCATAACTTATTATCTAACACATACAGCTAATGTGTGTGTAGAGGGATTATCATGCTATTCCAAACCTAGTACAAACTATCGTTCTGATCGATAGTCTGCAGACACTATTGCGTTCATGCGGCCTTACTGTGTATGCATGTTTATTTTACCTATCAAGTCAAAAATCATCCTATTTTCTGAACACTTTATCCAGTGTATTTGTTGCATTCAGTTAGATTCGACTCTGGGTAAGCGAATATGGCCATTCAGCTGTCCTGTCAAACTCCACCCTACAGACAGGTGCCTTTTATCACGTTATTTGCAGTCCTGGTCATTATTATATTTTTTCTTTTTCAGTAAATTGGCCATTACTAAGCTTCTTGCTTTCCATTTGTGTCAGTACTTAAATGTATTCAACTCTTATGCTCGTATAATTTATACCTGCTAGCATCAGGAGGGCGTGAGTAGAGAAAATGGAGAACAGAGGAGGTGGATTGGTGAAAAAATAGCAAAAAATATATGGAACCGTTGGAATGACCAATGAACGGTAACATAAACTATATGTGACACGTGATATTTTTTATATGTGCCATAAAATGTGATCATTTTTATTTTATATGAACAACATAGAGGACAGAGGGGTAAACAATGACGTAAAAAATATCCAGGGCACCGTTTCAGTAGCCAGTTTATCTGTCCCTTCATGGGGTACCACATGGTCAACTGAGTCGTTACTTACTTGATCCATTTTTTATGTATATTTCAATGTAGTCCTCGGAGTTTTTTATTTTTACATCCACAGACGCATTTGTTATCTCAAAATATCTTTTTAACGCACGATACTTTCTTCCACCACAAGCTAACATAACTGTAAATGAACCGCACAATACTTATTGCGACATTTTTTTTCCCAACATTGGATAGCTAACCCAATCATCAGCCACTTATATGTCTGAGTTAGCATTATACTATTAGCAAAAGTCTAATTAGATGAAAATTCAATTAGACACATAGCATAATACATATTAAAGAAATGCAATTGTATAGCATTGGTCAGTGGGACGAAGCTTGAGTATTGCAATAAAAATATCAATATTTCACCGGTAGTCTTGACAACAATAGCAAGTATATATTTAGAATAAAATTTATTGTCGACCATACTACCCAAGACGGTCTTACTTGGATTATTCGTGATAAACTCGACTCTGTTACGGAATCACGGAGACATTACAAGGTAGTCATAGTAGACAAAAAATTCTAAACCTTTTTTTTTTACCGGAATCGACAAACCATAATATAATAACGCGTATCCAGTTTCAGCATTTGTTATTGCGCTTTATCGTTTGAATGATCCAGACATAGCTTTTCTTGCTCCAGTGAAAACAGGCTCGCTAAATTTTGTGACTCAAAGTATCATTGAGCATTCTGTAAACTCAAAACGCGGTAACAAATTAACAGAATGAAGAATTTTTAAAAAAATAATTAGGAAAAATATATCAATACAACTGAAGCTTGCATATATAACATAGCAGAATTTTGTCATGCATGGACAGAAGCAGCAACAAAATTTCCGAGGGAGAGAATAATACAATTTTATGATGGCGTTATCTACGAAGAAACAATCTACAACTAAAGTAAGCGTGATCGTGTATCGGCAACGGAGATGACTCTGCGTAGGATGAATCAATATTTGATCAGTTTCTTTTGCCGTCTGGAGTTCTTTATAGGAAGGAATCACTCCAACATGCATTAAAAAAGATTATGGTAAAATATGTCGGCAACAACGATGATTTACTCGTTAACTGTTTCACAGGGTCGTCCTTTGTGGCGCATATAGCCCAACAAAAAAAAATTAATTGGCGTCCAACTCCAAAATAATTTTTCGATGATATATCACAATCTTGTATTGAGATTGACCATGGTGGTCTCTGGAGCACAACATATAATCCATCTGATATGATCTCAATTGATAACGTAGCGGCTTATCCGGCGGCTTTTCTTGGACTTGGCGAGTGCCATCGTTATTTCGAGATGATTCGGGCATCCAACACAAGAAATGACACGAGTCCCAATAAACGGTCCACTACCAAATATCGATCTTACTGGATTTGCCGAGATTGAATCAAGTTTTCATCGAGTATTCATCCTTTGATACCAACTTGGTGCAGTATACACTTTAATAAACCGGATACCAATGTCAATTTCAACGACTGTTGACCAAAACAATCAGTGTCGTTGGGCTCCAATAGTGTTATTACGATACATGCTCGATACCAAGAATATCACATCGCTCAACGTAACCTCTGCAATAATTTCATACAAATTACAATTTTTTTCGGTAAGTTCACTCAGGGTTCATCATTCGATAATGCTCGTCGTTGCACAAGATTGATGATGGATCCAGCCAAATTAGGTTTTGTTGTCAAGGATACAGCGGCGCAAGGTGTGTGTTGGCATACTCGTCAATAAACATCTTATCGATGAATAACAGATTTCCTAATGACGTTGTTAGAGTCGCCACAGATTCTTTTCACATTAGTCATTGTAAAATGGATATTGTGAAATCATTTATCGACAATGCTGGCGATGCCGGTTGGGGTTCGTGGCGAATAAAACATGAACAAATACGCAATTATCTGGAGTCATAGCAATGATAATTGATCAGATCCATCATCATCACCGTCGGTAAAAGATCCAATCACGAGACATAACACAGTCTATCTGAATGATCCAGGCTTGCCAGAGAGATGAGACAACGTGGTGTCAGCGCATGCACCACTAGATGGTTAGGTGATGCATGGACCCCCGAACGAATGGGTGAGAAATATATCCCGCTAATAATTATCTGAGATTAGATTTGTACAGTGAACAAAGAAACATTACAGACATTTCTTGATTAGTTATCAACAAAATCTACTGCAATTAGTATGTATGGCGATCATGGACAGCCTCCACCGTTAATAGGTGAATCACCACACGAATATTTGATCAACCATGTTAGCCAATACGAAGAAGTTTTTGCGACTATCGATCACAGGATGAACAACTACGACGACAACTGAAATCGTTAATCAGATTACAACCTGACAAAATTCAATGGAAATAATGCGTACCGTAATTTCAGAGACTCCAATGTCCGATTTCTGGAACTTGTGGCGCCCTAATGATCCAATAGTTGTATCCCGGAAAAACGTCCGTGATTCACTTCAGCGTAAATTATTTAAGCTTCACAATAAAAAAATTCCTGATCAGCTAGTTCCATTATGTTATCGACCAACAGATACACGCCAACAAAATATACTTGTTGACATTCCTGGTACCGGCATGAGACAAACATTCGTTCTTAATGATATCGTCGAGGTTCCAATAGAGGCTGTACAACATGTGTTTTCATTAAACCCACCGTGCTGGACTCTGGGATATGTAATAACAATTCATACGTCTCAGGGATTAACAAAATCAGATAACAAGATCTGGATTGTCGATGATCGCATCGAATGGTTAAATTTAGTTTATCCGGCTATGTCTAGAGTAATAAAAATATGTAAATTACACAGGTTTGACTACGTGTTGGAGTTGCCAACAGCGTCACAAACAACAGCAGCGTCAAGAAGGAATTATCAACGCAGTGAAGAACAAAGTTAGCTTGTTATGAGCGAGATGACCACAAAAAATAACACCATTGTGATCTGGATGTGAAATTTGTCATGACGCTGAAACAACGACAAAAAATCACTGCTCCGTCTGTACCACAATTATATTGTAACATTATTTTCCCAATGAAATGCGACAATTTACCTCAGCGTGTGTAACTCTTGTTAGCGTTTTTGTTTTGCGCCTATGGGATCCTCCGTATCCGATCTGGTGGTAAATGAACGTTTTCATTAATTGCCTGTAATTGTTCACGTACAATTGCACGTGGAGGAGCTGTTGAATCTAGTCTGTATAATGATGGCTGCGCAGTAGATCTTACCACGCTGGAAATTTTATGTGTTGTTACACTCCACACGGGATCAGTTTTTCTTCCTACACCCCTTCATGTTCACCAGGTACATATAAATACCTCACTGTTACTTTACTACTCATCACTGGTTGTTGCAGCTGATCTGGTGATTTTCGCTGTGGTATATTTTTTTTCTTCTCACAATTGCATCGACAGATTTCATGTTAATTACACTCGTGACCTCGTCGTTTAACGCGGCCACCACACGATGTAGTCTCATAACCCTTTCACGAGATCTGTCCTGAACGTGCAGTAATTCTTGAATATATTGATTTCCAAAGAGTCGCGACGCAAGTTTTGATTAAATCGCCCAATAATTGCCGTATAGCGATGTATCGTGGTGTGTCCACGTCTGATATTAACGTGTTGTTGTAGCATCAGCGTCGTTACTGCACCGATAAACTCTTTGACAGCATCAACTTGTAGCAATTGTGGCCATCACAAGCCGAGTGCGGCCGGGATCCACGTTGATAAATTTGTCAAGACGCTGCTTCAACCTCAGTTGCTATTTTAGACGATAACTTTTCAGCCTCTTTGTGGCTACTTGCAACATCTACGACAATCAACGTGCATTGGTACGCACGCCGTTTATGTACGTCATGTGATAAAAACAAGATCTGCCTGTTGAATCGTTTTTGGTACGTGTAAGATGAATTTGCCATATGGCCTGTCGTAAAAATACATTCTGCGGCTACAGCTCATGTGACACCTGCTGCATCTGTTTTTTAATTGCTGCTATGCCTCTCCAATATTATCTTGGAGTATTATAAACCGACTCCATTGTGTAAGTGCTGACGTTTAATTGCCATCTCACAACACTATTTGTCGCAGATGTCGATGAAGCGCCCTCCATCGAGGATTTTAACGGGGATATCAACAAAATAGTGGGTTACGATGATGTCATCCTTGTCAAATTAGCAAATCCAGTCAGAATATATTCACGGGAAAGATATAAAAACACAGATGTCATTAACATTGCTCAGCGGTATACTCAAATTCCCAAAGTATACAGAGATAGCTGTAATGTTTTGGTTTTTTAGCGGTGTTGATAAACATAAGCTGCGAAATATTCACCAGACATGGTGTCCCGGCGACATGGACATAAGTAAGTTTAGAAACGTCTTCGCACATGCTCAGAAAGCCCCGTTTGGTTTCATCACGATAAGTTTGCACGATTCAACAATATGTTTTCGAATTGGCCTCGATAAAATCTTTTATGAAAGAAATACATTTGTTGTATAATGAACCAGGAAACCATTAACTAGATTATCTCTACGATCGAACAATGGCAGCATGATGGTCTCGCGGTTTAGCTCGATGTTAAAAATAATGGTCTCGCGGTTTAGCTCGATGATGAAAATAAATCAACAATGACTTTGTGATGATACAGCAGCGACTTGAAGAGGGCAGATATACACTCGCGGCTGAGTACAGATTGATCAAATTACTGCAACGTGAAATGAAAGTGTTATTGGCGGATTTACACGGACAATATTATATAGCTAAATTTGCTCCATTGGCAAGTGCCATTGAGAAAATACGATCATATTTGTCTCTAACGTATGAAACTCAAGGGGGTGTAAGTGCACGTGCGAGCAATATACTTGTATTGGAATCTATTATGATTCCTGCAGAATGAGAAAAATAGCCCAAATAATAAAAATAATTAATAATTTAAGGACAAAAATTTTAATATTTATTTTGTCATCGGCCGAAGATTTTCTTATCGCGACATTGCCGTCGTCCACGTAATTCTTCGTTGCAGCTTCATATGTTCATTTCGGTTCTTCCAAAGCAGCAATTATCTTTCCAGTCATGACGAGTGAACCTGTTATCGTTTGTTGCACCTAAAACTCGCAGAATAATATCAGCCTACTTAATATTGCTCGTCTTTAACCTTCCTTGCTGATCCTGACAAATAACAACCTCATCCGGATCAACCCTCATGAGACGATTAAGATCAGCAAGTTCATCTCGTGTCACATACAGAGACAGATCAACTTCACCTGGGCACTTACGTATAGCAGATCATCCGTTAATAGCTACCATTATAAGCCATTAACCTGTTTAAAACGACCACATTTGTATTCATGCACGACTTTAAGCAGAGAACGGCCATAATAACATTGACATGGCGTTAGGTATCGCAAGCACTTCTGGACCGCATATTGGTGGATGCGTTATTGTCTGTGTTGGTAATGTTGAATAACAGAAGGTATGTCACCGGCTAAGCCACTGTATCGTAAAAATTCTCTCGGTGGTGCAAATCCATACGAATCAAAATAAACAACTCCACGTGGATGAACCGCGTATGCAACCCAATGAGTACCTGGACCAGAACCACTATCAAGATTAATGACAGCGGCTTCAACACGATGTGGTTTTACCGGTAATTGGTTAATTGATTGCGCATGAAAACACCTGAAGTTTTTGTTTAATCGCCAAACAGCATCAAGTAAATCAAAACCGGACATGGGGAGCTTTATCGAAACACGCCCTGCACTCTCTGACCTTGACCGTACCGAGTGTATGGTAATCTTGGATCGTATCCCTTTTTGGAGGTCTTTTTGCCATGTCCTGTTGCATTTTCAGTGACATACCGGCAGATGTTCCAAAAGCACCAAGTGCAGCAGCTTTTGCAACAGCTGGGGCCGTTGCTGTAATTAGCGATGGTAACGCCGCTAGAAACGGAAATATACTGCCGGTTTTGTAGCGTCGCTACTGTTTTTTATTTCTTGCTGTCATTTTAGTGTTTGAGCTGATGTTCAGTCAACAATAATTTATTTGGACCCTGCAATGCCGCTGATTTCAGAGTCATCTTTGCACCAGAATTCTTCTTCGATGCGGATTGCAGTTTTTTAATCTGACCAGATGTCAGAGTAACATTGACGTGATGGTATGACAGTATAACATCATGAATGATCTAATTACATATTCAGAAAACACTTACATGTTTTCAACGGGCTCATCAATGACTCTCATTAGTCCACCAACACCTCAAGCTACAATGTTTTGTCTGACAGTATAACAGCGATTGCTCTGTAATTGGCACTAGCACCTGGCGTTACGCGAGCCCAAAAATGTATATCAACGACTGTTTGCCGAAGCAAATCAAGGTGTTCGAGCGAGAACTAATATATCGGATACAACGACGTAAAATCTCGCCGAGATATCTGCAAACCAGTATCAACATCCTGATCACGACCAATAAATGTCATCAAACGACATATACACGTGTAGCTTGATTATTATCAAAATTAAAAAACACTTCTTGAGATGGTTCTTGCTGACCGTTTATCTTCAGAGAGATTTCACAAACTATAAGCGGGTCAAACACCAATGGGTTTCGCACCTGCGTGCCTACTATGACGTTATCCTCAAACGCTATAAATGTATGTCGTGGCGCTGAAACTCCCTGCTGTGATGCTATCTGCCTTGTAAATTGTCACGGAATTGTATTAATCCTTTTATTTATTAAATACATGTACTCGGGTTTCGTTTTCTATGTACAACAATACCCGAGGATGATTTATGTATATTGCACAATATTTCGAAACAGTTAGTTCGGTTCATCCTATGCCTCGCGTGCGAGGGGCTTTCGATGGGAAGAACCGAATACTTTCAGCGCACAGACGATATATGGCGGCATCGTCTGTGCATAAATACCTCACCGTATGACTAAATCTTCACATTACGGAACGTCTTGTCAGTGAGCAGTCTACCTTAAGGACTTGCACATCTTTAGCTGTAGAGGTATGTGAGTTATTTCATAATTTCTTGTGTATAATTTATAAGTATTGTACTACCACGTTTAGTTTTGTATATTTCTATGTAGCTTCGGTTTACGTAGTATGATGCAAATATTTTCTATTCTTGTCTGTGACTTAGCAAGAGATTTATATTATCAATATAAAGTTGTTTTTAGAAAACGTTTAGTACCATATGATTCTTATCAGGCACAGGTAGGTTCACTTCTGAACCTGTGTATTTTTTGTAATTATTGTGACGATAATGTAATCTCTATATCTTTCCGTATATAACGTCATTACGTTTTATCGTATATGCCCGTGTCCTGCATATATAACGGTGTTAGATGTATTTTCAGCTGGTCGGAGCCGCAGCTGTAGAACTGATCGGAGTCGACGTGGTACCAACTGTAGAGCTAACCATAAAAGTTAACCATATCAGCTGTAAAGATGAACTATAGCAGCCGTGAAGCTGAGTAAAGTCTTGCTGATCAAATAACAGGTGATCGGGCATTGCTGACTAATTGGTGGACGCTGATTGCTTGATTGACAAATGAATTGCATGTTGGTTTTGACTACCTGGAATACTGACTGCTTAATTGACCAGTGTGACTGGTAGCCAAGTGTGTTGGTGACGGAGTGTGTAACTTCATACATGTTATTATTTTGGCGTTGGCTAATTTTGGGGTTTGTAATACCCAGTGTTTTGGGACTGTAAAGATATTTTGTATATCTGTCTCTTTGTTTTCATCACTTTACTATTTGAGTAAAATGCTTCATTTTTCACAATTTGAGTGAATACATTTTGCTATATGAGTAAATTACCACATTTTGTACTATTTGAGTAAAACACATCATTCGTTTCGTCGTGTGCAATTACTGTAAATATTCACTCTCGTCCTTGTACTGTGTAAGGTCATTTATTTGTATTTTCATTTGTTGCATTATTAGATCCATGCGGATTATGTTAATTCCAATATTTGGATCTTATACACGCATGCATTAATCATAATTCTTTTCTCATGCAAGTCAGTCATCATTAAACATTGTATTTGTATCACCATCAAAAGTGTTTTGTTATAAATATTTAATCTAACCCGGTTATCTTGTTACATAAATAACTCAGCAATGGTACTCTGTACCCTGTCTGTGCAGATCGCCAACCACGACAACGTTGACTTGCCACCACTGTCCATGCAAGATAGCAGCCGTTGTTCTTCTACGAGTAGTGGTGTCATTGTTGGCATTGACAACGAAAGATTTGTCAGTATTACTTTACCAGCATCACCAACAGGGCGCCAGATTGCATCGTCGTCGGTGGCTTTTCTGACAAGCACAGTTGTGTGTTTAGCACAAAAAAAAAAATTTCTGACATTTTTGCAGAATCCAAAGATGTGACATAGTGGAGTTATACATGAAAATTCTCTGTTAGTACCCTTTAACAATTGATTGACGTGCTGCTAACCCCATGTTCAATTATGGGTTGACGCTCTGCAGTGTCGCAAAAGCAATGGCAGGTCGTGGTATCGTTGCAGCTGCTGATACATCGGAACTAACCTGTGCTAATTGTACCATGAGATGCTGCCTGTCGTCAGGGTGGTCAGCAATGTCCTTGGCGAACTTCATTGATGCGCCAACGGATCGTATATAATCATCGGAATATCTTGCCAGATTTAATATTGTCGTGGCAACATTCACATTTTCCAGAGATAATTCAATGTTTTTTGTTCGTCGATCATATACGTGGCACTATTAAATAATGCCATAACACCATTATTAAGAAAACCAACTCGAACTTCAGCTGCATATGCTGTATTGTCTGTTTTCAAAAGTCTTTCTTCGATCTCAGTGAATTCCTCAGCTGGCAGTAAATATCTGCTTGTATTCTGCACTTGTAGCTCAATTCGTCCACGTGCGTCAGGTACACTTGCGTCTTAAGAATATTACTGATAATCACGCACTGATTTATCTTTGAGGACTGGTGTGTCAATGTCAAATGCTGGATCAGATACACGTTTGAACATTTTATTATAATTCGTTGTTATCTAAAACGATGTACTGACACCAATAAATATCGCCAACGATGACGGGCCAGAGTTCTACCTGCTATTAGGTTTGCGATTATGTTGGGTTTTTTCTATCTCAGCTGTGGATTGTTTTGTCGATAATGGCACTCCAGCTAATTTTTTCAACCGCTCATTTGCAGCTTGACTTATTATTTTGCTGACATTTACTTGTATCACTTCGGTACTGGGCTGTTTTACTGGAATACTTACTTCAGTGTTGGGCAGTATCACTGGAATGCTTCACATTCTGCTGTGGTTTTTGTTCATCTACTCGCGCGAGTCTGTCTTTGACCGCCAAGAATGCTTTACCAGCAAGATTGCCAACAGTGCCAATAGCCTTATCACGAACGACTTTGATGGTTTTCATACCTAATTGTATTGCAATCTGGATAGTTTTTGGGGCTGTCCTTCTGAACTGACCTTGAGAACAACATCGGCAAGTCCATCTCCGTAGATCATTTTATAAACCAGTAATAGCGATTTTATCACCCTGACGCTTTGATGTCAACATTGGGTATTATGTGTAGTTATGTTATGTTTTTATCGCCAATCTAATTGATCACTCACTGTAATAATCGTCGTTAATTTCATCTTGCAGCGCATGATAGACGCCACTGTCCATGACGCCACCGGTAAATAAACGCTGACAAATAGCGGCTGTTTGATTGATGATTTCGTGCGAATTTTTGCCGCCTCGTCTTCGACCATTCGTAATTTCTAGTCGATCAACATCAGCGAGGATATTATTGGAAAAACTTCCGGCTGATCATTCGTGTGGTTCTTTTTCCTCTGCACTAGGCGGTATAAATTGTAATATTTTGGGTGATAATATGTATCCAAGTAATGCGGATTCTCAAGCTTTATTGACCTGTTTCTCAAATTCTTCAAATAAAGGCTTATATTTACCGCTAATTTGAGTTATACCATGGTGCTTTCGAAACACAAAACGAGTACAGTTATTTTTTGGTGACATCGGCGGTCTCTGGATCTAATAGTTTACTGCGAATTTATATCCTGCTGCAGCAATCGCTATAGGGTTTTCTTAAAGTATTCTACGACCTTGTAAATTCGGCAGGTGTTTTTTTTTTTTTTAGAAGGTTCCGGTTCTAATTCTAGTTCAACAAAAAGATCTCTTACATCACCAATCTCATCACATACTTGTTCAAAACCTTTAATTGCTTGCTGTATTGCTTTGCGTAATTGTTGTGTAGCAGCTATCCCAGTTGGAAGATCTTCGGGAATCTTTGTTTTTTTAATACTTTTTTCTGCTATTTTTTAGTTTCTTCTGCTTTTTTTCTTCTTTTTGTTGTTGTTGTTGTTGTTTTTGGTTGATTCTGCGGTTTGTTCCACCGACGGAAGAAGATATTTATTGGGTTTTGTGACTGGTTTAAATAATTGTTTTTGTACCCTCTGTAAATTCTACATAAGTGTCCTGGCGTTGTTGCAGTTGTTTTACAGAATCACGGACTGGGAGATACATCATAATCTCATTAGGTCGTTGTCAAGCTAATTTTGCTGCATGAGTTTTCATAGCAAGTGCAGAATCTCGGGTAAAATTGATTATTGTACACTCTGTAGAGACCTATTTTTCCGCATGCTTTTTTGGAACATTGTCTAGTATGTTGATAGCAGACCTATTTTGCTTGAATAACTCTGCCTGTGGACTACACGTAAAGTACGAATTTATATATATTATTTATTTGTTGTAAATAACGCTGTGTATACTGATATATTTTCTGTGAAAACGGCCCACAATCTGCTTAGAAACATTTCAAGTAATGTGATAACAGACCTAGTTCGCTTAACTAACTCTACCTGTGGAATGTCATTGTATTGATTTATTATTGGTCCATTATCTATGTACATATAAGGATTTTTCCCCCACCCGGCAGTGTACGAAGTTACGAATTTAGATATATTATTTTTTGTTGTTGTAAATAATACTATTTATGTATTTTATTTCAACTGAATATTCTGCAGCGCGGGATAATTATTAAATATCCGAAATGTTTTTTTATTTATCGTCAGCGGTGGGTATTTATATTTGGTTTTATCAGATGTATTTCGAAGCTGCGATATGTAGTTATAGTATCGTTGGATTTCCAAAACCATTACTGGTATTCTTCGCGGGTTTGTCTTACGCTTATTTGGGGGGGGGGGGGCGTAGGCTAAGCGTTCGAAAGTCAACCGGAAAGCGTACTGATAGCTGACAATTTGCGCATATCCATCACAAGTCGAACCTGGTGGTGGTGCGCTTTTGCTCCACATCGGGTTCGCCTGCAGGTAGGTATGCAAAATATTGTCAGAAATCAGAGCGTACCTTTCTGACCGTAGAACCATGGCCTGCGCGAAATCTGTGGACAACTTCTGAATTTCTAGTACATCGTTTCATATCTAGAATTTCACCGGGGTATGTCAGTGTGACCATAAAGAGGAAACACCTTTCCCCACCCCCTTATGGCAAAAAAAGACCGTAGAGGTAAAGAGCCCAAAAATAGCCAGAGATAAATATAGCCAGAAATGCATGAAAGATAAAGCCAGATATATATGAAAGATATAGCCAGAAATATTTAAAATCCAAAAGTAAAAATAGACCTCATTGAACGGTATCCCATGAAGGCAGAAATTGGAAAAGTGAGAAAACCTCATTGAAGGTACCCCATGAATGGATATAAACTGGCACAAACAAAAATAACTGGCAGTGAATTGGCAGATAACCTGGCACATTCAAAAAGCTCAGCATCTACAGTCTGTTTTTTTCCACTTAATATAATAATTAACTATATACAATGATTGGTTACTGAAATAGGGCCTTTGCGTTATTTTCACCCCTTTGCTGCTATGTTATTCATATCCTAACTAAAATATTATTCACATTTTATGGCATATAAAAAACATCACGATGTGTCACATATTGTTTATGTTACTGTTCATTGGTCAGTCAAACGGTTCCATGAATATTTTCTGGCTGATTTTTTTCACTCCCTCTGTCCGCCATTTTCTCTGCTAACTCCCTCTTGTTGCTTTGCTTCCTACGACGAATGTATGAAGTATCGGCTGTTGTCTTTTATTATAGCAATCCTCAGGATCAGACTTACATCGTATTAGCCCATTGTGGCTCTACATACAGGTGTCGGACACTCTTCACAACCCAGCAAACCTTTCCCCAAGTATTTACTACTGGGGTATTCCTAAAGAGGGAAATCAAAGCTCGGTTGGTGCAGTGTGCAGAGACGAGATTTTCCAGCGTTATGCCAAAGATTTTTTTTTTTATATGTGCAATAATCTTTTTAATTGAATCTATGCCTAGTGTGTTGTTTACATTTTCATTTTTTTCTCAAAGTTTACTATTGTACAGGTATGCTTTCATTATTTTCAGGTAACACTTTGGTATTGAAACAAATTCGCGAAACCAGTTGAATCAATATTTACTGAAGCAAAGACTTTTAAGATCTTGACGCAATAGCGTGTGTAACGTCATATCGATTTTAATTCAGTTTGTGCAAACAGTTCTGAATACTTTGTTAAATATCTTTTTATTTCGATACATTTAATGCAGATCTATGAGCAAAATAACGTACTGTAAAATAGTTTGCCGCTGCATTTGCAAAACACTCACACTTGTAGCGATAAGTGTGTCACGTGACTTGGGTAAATGACAGTGACATAAACATGTCGGAGACATAATAATTCTGCTGCTGAGCAAAGTGTATACTGTAAAATCTGCAAGATTTTAGTGTATTCTTCGACTGATATTAAGACCAACTTGGATAAAGTTTTCAGATGTAATTTTCTGTCATATCCTATAATTTTGAGTTGGTTTTTGTCGTTTTAAAGATACGCATGAATCCAAGGAAGATGGCCTGCTTTCTTGCAAGCCACTGTATGCAATTGATGTGCGGGAAGGGAATGCTGTAAACGATGCAATCGATGAACAGTAGAAGATATTTATATTATCACTATAATTAATTTGGCAACTGTTTATAATATATGAAAGGATAGTTTGGAGCTTAGTAATGCGTATGCAAAATATATCCCGCATTTCAATATCTGATGAAAAACAGACTCCGATTGAAACCTCCAAAGACACCACAACCCTCTCGACGTAGCCGGACTATCGAGACAGTTTTCTATGCATCATTTTGCTTGTGTCACTGGATATTCGTACGGCGCCAAAGTATTGCCAAAAGTTGTGGAACACTATCGAAATACCCGTCCGCGTATCTATCCATGTACATTATGACAACACAGCAGCGCATCAATTGTGTGTCATAACAAACTTCTTGAAGAAGCACAGCATCCAAACTCTGTCACAACCTCGATAAATTACTGATTTTCTCCATGTGTTATGTGTTTGAATCCCGTAATTAAAGATTCGCTGATGGACATGCGATTTAGAAACCGCCATGAACAACATACCAACAATTGAGTACGACATGGCATTTAATAATTACATAATTGAACTTAGAAAGCGTGAGGAGTTGCATGGGTAGGGCTTTCAGAGGATGCAGTGACGTACTGTTCACCAATAAAGAACTTTGCTGTACAGCGCACTTATATTCATAACTTTTAAATATCTCTCGTATGTATTGCTTTATCGCTTGATTTATGTTATTGTTGTTATTTACTTACAGATTTTGGCAAAAAGTCGTGATCGACCCCTCTGAGGAATCCTATTTCTACTTGTCCATTGTGGTTATGTTTGCAGTCCTATACAACTCAACTTTCATCATTCTCCGAGCTGCCTACCTGCACGTTCACCATGACATGTACCTACCTATATGGTTCGCACTGGACTATCTGTCGGACACAATCTACATATTGGACATGTTCATGCAATCTAGACTAGGTAGTGACTTTGTCAAAATCATATAAAATGCACCATGATTTCAGATGGTGCTTCTTCTCCATTTGTAGCCGACCAGGCGGTAAAGGTAACTGAGCTTATGGTATGATCTTGCGTACGTAGTGCATAGTCTGTCCATCGTTCGTCAACTACTGCTTATTAACACTATAGAGTCCATAATTTTAATTAATTTCCATTTAAATTTTAAATATCGGCTTGTGTCTTCAAAATATTAAATTAATTCGACTATAATCGAGATGCATGCATACTAAGGTTCTTCCTCCACCATTAATACTGGCCGCCATGTATAGCCTATCTTGTGCTGAAAAATGGTGTTAAACCCTATAACAACAACAACATGCATATTAATGAGGCGATTCTGGCGATATAACCAGGCACGTTATCCACCCACCCCCCTTCAATTTGTATGTGCTGTAAAATTGATGTAGCCTATATACGAAAATTAACAAGGTCGTCAAGTTTTGCCCCCCTCCTCCCGAAGCAAGTTTTGCCTCCCTCCCCAATCAAGTTCCCCCGCCCCCACCCCCACCCCCACCCCGAAAAAAGTTGAAATGACGTACCTGGATATAACTGGCTGATGATGTTACCACTTTGGAGACCATATCTCTGATCAGGCTTTGGAATATATGCTTATATCGTAAATATCCCGCACAAGTTTATTAATGAGCTAAATACGGTCCAGATTTTTGATGGTTCGGTACTAGCAACAGGATTGTCGTAAGGGGCGGAATATACGGTATCCTCCCCTGGCTTCAAGCGGGTGGGGTCGCTATTTCGCAGACAGGGGATATATAGGCTTATAACGTAACTCAGGGCCCAAAAGGGTAAATAGAGAACAAAAACCGGGGAGATTAATACTACTCATACTGTGTACAACCTATGGACGATTAGCACGCAGACATGTTTTTGAGACTGCCTACGGTATCTACGCACATCAGTGGCAGGTCGCTAAGTAGCCAGTCCTTTACTGATCGAAACTTCCCAGGCTATAAAAAGCTTGCCTTGCGAATACATCATCGACAACTGATGCATATTTCATCAAAACGGTCGATCTTGCATAGCCTTAGAGATAAGCTATCTGATTTAATCTGCATGAGGTCAGAACAGCTTTTATTGATATTGAAACATAACTGAATATTTCGTGTGAAAGAGCTGGAAAAATCCGGTTTGCCTACAATTACTATCTATGCTTACGATCACACGTGGCATAAATAGTAATGGAGGACTTTTTATATTAGCTTACACAGGAGGAGTCTATCACGTGTTTTACAAACGAGTTCTTTACTCTAACAAATACGTCGTTTTCATTTACACAAGCCATAGCCAAAGACTAATAACGCGCTTTACTGTCAGGCAGAAGACAGCTGGTTAGAATCTATGTTTCTAATCTAGGTCTATCTGGTGAATGTGAAAGTCAACTTTGATGAGTGTTGGTCGATACCAATAACGGATAATCTTTGAATTGTATCTCAAACTGATTTGGACTACGCACATTAGTTAACTGTAACACCTCACATGCTTAAGGTTAGTCGCGTGCCACAATATCAAAGAACTGATTCAAAAGCACAGCTTGGACGGAAAAAATTCCTTTCATTTAAAGTGAATTTCTCACTGTATCAACGTTTCAAGGATCCAGTTACATACCAACACCAGAGCGGGTCACGTCAAGGTCAGTTATAAATGCAAAAACGTTTACAACAGATTTTTTTGAATGAACAATTTTTTACGTTACATCCGGCCGGTGATGACCACGGCATGCCTCGAAAATACGTGCAACACCTGGGTGAATTCAACTTTGGTAATATGGAATTTCACGTGCAGGTGACTAAGTCCACATTGAACAAATTACAAAAAATTAAACCAGGTATCACTGTTCATGTATTCACTTACTATAAAGGCATATACCCGCTTGCCATATCGCCACATGAATAAGATGGACGAACTCAGATTGACATGTTGCTGCTGAACAAAATGAGAAAACAAAATCAGAGTCGGTATCGCATTATGAATGGATGGAGTATCTGGCCCTACAACAGCTCTGTTCACCAGCATTTATGATTATACGCGATGATAACATTCGTGTTTTTTCCGCAGCAACTCAATGCCGGGTCTGTGAAGGTCCCTTTCGTACAGGACACTAAAATTTCTTTCGTTCGATACCAAACGATGGATACGCTCTGGAGGAATTGCCACTTTCGCCTTTGGCCATCATTCTATTGTGAATCAACTTATGGCCAATGTGATACACCAGTGAATTGCAAATCGTAAATCGATGTGTTAACACGTGAAAGCAGCTCTTGCTGGTATTTCTGCATTTGCTGGAACTACTTGTAATTTCTCTCGAACAAATGTTCTGCTGGAAGGCTTTGGTCCACCAGGTGAAGTTCCCAAAAGGTAACGTGTTGGTTGTTTTGGAGTCTACATCATTTCCGAAATCGTCAATGCATCGACCGACCATACTAGGTCAGATGCACTACGTTATCCACAGTCTAACTCTCCAGGTGAATACAGATACGGAACAAACTTGTCCCCGAGTGTTTGTAAAGGTGTCGGCTGCGAAATCATTTTCTTAGTACGTGTGGCAGTCTTTTGTCGAATCGCATTAGCTGGTTTTAATCCGTGCTGCTACGACTAAGTGAAGACGGCCTACACATTCGTAAGACCGGGCACAAGAGAGGCCACTTCTTGCGTCCGAGATATCATCAACAATCCGTACGCGTACTGATGATAGAACAACCGTTTTACTTGTGTGCGATAACTTGGTCACGACGTATATTAACATGTCCAGTATGAAATCGTAAACGATGCTTGGTCAACAGCGCAGCAACATATCCAAGAATTTGTACTAGGATCCACTTGTAACAGTTGTGGCCGTCTTAATGATCCGCGTGCATAAATGCGATCGAGTTTCATCTGTATCTACTGGCGAGTTTGATGGCCAATGCGTACTTGTAGATGTCTCTCTTTCCACGATCATGTCGAAGAAACAACAAATCAGCCTGTTGGAGCTCATTTAGTATTTGGAAATGAACCACGTGAAATTTTTATCAGCACTGGCAGATAAATTTTCGACAACGCTTGTTTGACCAGCCATGTTCTAGCAATCTCATGAGTGGCCTTTTTCTCACTTGCTAAACTTTCCACAGCGGTTTCACCTCTCTAATAGCCATATGGATTATCTATGGTTTATGTTTGATAATGTCCGGATTTTTGTGTCCATTTCTTCTTTGTTGATATCGGTATAATTCACTTTTAAAGCATTGTTTTGCCTCGAGTGAGTGGGCTCTGTCCACCGGGTACAATCTTGGTTTTCATACCTCCTTTAGCGACTCATCTTGCGATTCCTACTCCAACGTATGTCGCCGCAAACGCATACAAGTCATGAACGGATCATTAGATGTCTTATAAGCACATTTATGTAAATAACACGCAGCATCAACGCGATTTACGGGTTCCTCACCAAGCTTTAAGTTAGAATCAAGTCGTATAGCCATCTTTATCAAGGTTTACAATAGTTGTATCAAGAAAGGCAAGTGCTTTTCACCATGGTATTTACTCTGTGTTCTTCCTGGTAGCTTTGTTAATGCAGCTGAAATATCATAGCCGACTTTTTTAAACTGGAAGTTTTAGTTTCACCGATAGACATGTAAGGCCTGATACACGTGAATTTCCTTCCTTTACATCTAACACAAGTTCAAGTAATCGCAGCTCTTCCATTTCCATTTCGTGTTTGAACTCGAGTTGGATTTGCGGTACATGTTTTTGCGCGACATCGTTCACACTGTGAAGGCATGATCGTAGTGTGTAGAATGTTATTCATTCAACGGCATCAGGAGAAAGGAAATTCACAGAAACTTTTACCATCGTGGACTTTTATGCACGGGCAACACCTAAATCGTCCAAGCATGATGATGGAGCTGGAAGTTCCGTATTTCCAAACTCACTTCCTGCAGTAATCATTGGCCCTGCTGGATCGGGTAAAAATCAACTGTTGTTGAATGTGATTTTGCGACGGTTGAAGTGGGATCGGTTGTTATATTTCAAAAGACTTTCTAATAGCGTTAAGTAGCGGTGGTAACATCACCTTCGATTTATTTACCATTGTCGATGAAGCAACTACCATTGACGATTTGGATCCAAACGAATAGAATCTTGTTGTGTAAGACGATGTGATGCTTGAGCAAATATTTTCACAAGGCCGACATAAAAACAGCTTTGTCGTCTATTTAACTCAACAATACGCACATGTGCCTAACGTATTCTGTGAAAATTGTAACTTGTTGATCACATTTCGACGTCATTGACGCATGTGATCTTGGAAATATTTATTTGATTTTGATGTGTCTCAAGGTACATGGGATGAATTTAGTAAAATATTTGCACTAATCACAAAAAAGGATCTGTATAGTTTTCTCACTATTGATTTGACTGGAACATGCAGGGGGAATATCGTGCAGGTTTGGAGACAGACGCGTCAATTTAACATTCCTAACAGTCATATAAAATATCTGCCTGTGATGTTATAGAAGCGTATGAGAAGCGACGCCGTCAAGTTGCTCGTGCACATCATAGAAGGCCACAAAATTCAAAGATATGTTGCATTCGCGACAAACTGCACGAAAAGACTTACATAGCAGGCATTGAACAATGTTCAATTGCACCGCTGATAAACCGCACAAGGGAAAACACGAGATCAACAGTGGAAAGAAGTGGCTGCGCTGACGTAAACAGAAGAACTGGGTCACATTCATACGATAGCTGATCGCAAAAAGGCAAAAGGAGAACCCGCAGAGACCATTAAACAGTTACCAGAGCGCCTGTAGGTCAAAAGGTAGGCTGAGCCAATGATACGATCCAAATACAAGTCAAAGTTGTTAGATGCTGTAATATTAAAGAGTTTGGCAGTGAAAAAAAATGAAAATGGGTACCGTATCATTGGCAGCTAATATTCCAATGAGTTGGTCAAACTATGTAGGGCTAAGTTAGTTCCAAAACGACAGCAGCTGACAATTGGGCCAAGTGGGTATATCGGGAATGGTATAATAATGATAGGGAAACATGTGAAGATTTGAATGAATTTGAAGGTGAAGTAAAGAAAATATCAAGAACGTCAATTGTAGAGTGAAGAAGCTCAGTAACAACCGCATGCACATGAATCTCGCACAATCGAAAAACATTTAGAATGGATAGACGAAAAAGTGCGAAGGTTAGCAAAGAAACGGTTACCAAAACGTAAACCCACAAAGCAAGGAGCCAGGCAACGTTGTTCGTGGATTGTTCACGGGCGCATCCAAGGTGCTCTGGGCTCTGTACCAATCGTTAAACAAGTTGCAAGGCGAGTTGCGGATATTATCAAAGGTGCTGCTGTGGATGAAATAACTGGGTTAACAATCTGCTCAATCACTACGAGATCGTCTACGATGATTAATGACCCGGTCATCAAATGTTCCAGTTACACTGCCATCAACAGAAGAAATGCTGGCTGCGGTTGGTCAAATAATTAATGTAGCCGCTAAGCAACGATTGGCATATTTAGTGATTGCAAATTGGCCTATGGGAAGTGGATTACGGTTGAGGGCGGCAAAGCCGTCACGCAAAAGGTATTTGACGAAATGAGTAGTGTATAAGCAATCACCCACTTCAAATATATATTTGTTCCTGCATTCAACACGAGTACGGCCGTGCTTGTGGATTGAAGGAAAATATATTTTAAGTATTACTTATACCTGGCCAGAGACCCGAATCAATTAAAACTGAATTACAAGTGCATTACGCGTCTAGGTTTTTCTTCCTTTTGAGGCATTCTTGGAAGTTGAGGGAGAACTTGAACAGGACGACAAATACAATAACGATGCCAATGCCTAAATGTAATTTGTTATCAACGGTATCATGGTATTGTTTAACAGTACAGGTTATTCTATGGATGGAAAGGAAATCGAATCACTTCTTGGCAACTTAGACGAAGCCAGTACAATTATTGGGCTCGCCAGAAACAGCGATGATTATACGAGAACCTCTGACCCAAGAATGATATTTGTTAAGGATACAACTGATGATGTAGATCAGAGACCGAATACAATTGGAAACGTAAGAAACGCTGCAGGAGATGCGAATGCGCTTGCTGTAATCAACGCAATTCAATGTCTATTTTGGATTCGCACAGCGTTCATCACAACTCATTGGAGGTACATTAAGGTTTTCGTGTACAATTCTCATTTTGCAGAGATGTCAGCAAGGTTATTTTTGGAGCTAAACACAGTCACACAGTTTTGCAAGAACAGCGTAAACAATGGAATTTATCATACCGGGATTGCTGCTGGTAAAACTGAGTTGTCAACAATGACTTTGTTGATGGCTTTCCTAACCCATTCATTTGACTAAAAATCGCGTTTGTCTCGTTTATTCAATCTGAAACCACTTCAACCCTCGTTTCTTTGTCATACTGAAGATGCACAACCGCACACACACCAACTGCTATTGTGGAAGAGTTTACAGTGGCAAACAAGAACTCAACATGGTCTTACTGCACAAAAACACGTGTTCCTTGCTTTTCAATATACAAAGCGAAACAACAGATAAGAGCAATACAAATGGCTCTTGACCATTTAAAAGTGACTGATGTTTCTTTGCGGTTAAACGGTCAAAAATTGACACTGGTCTCAACATTTCCCAGTAAGACTTTTATACGTTGCACACGATTTATTTCTTTTCATTAGAGTAATCCGTTGTTGACATGTAGTTTTATGTACGTGTGGGTGCAGTTCCCGCTGACGATATTATTACAAATGTTATGCTGTAATAATTTCTGACAAGACTCTATTGTTGAAGGGTACTGGTGACTGAATGGGGGTCATCAATGCGTCCGTGGAAAAGATATAATTGAACGTGTTACGTATTTAAATAGTCATGTACTAGTATGACTTGAAAATCTCTCTTAATGAAATCAACTTGCAGAATAAATAAAAGCAATGAAAAAGAACTGTGGGGGTACACTAAAACTTTCTTCAACAAAATTAAACGGAAATGTTCCTGTGTGGTTGACCCAGGCACAACTCGTTCAGTTTAATGTGGCCGAACACAACAACACTTCGGTGACATTAAAATTATCAATATCCGAGGTGACACAAATGCACAAGAACAGGTGGAGTATTTCCATTCTTTGCAGCTATTCCAGCGTTGTTGGCAGCTTCGGCTCCAGCACTTGTAAAAGCTGCGGCGTTATGGCCTGTCGGAACTGCGTCCGAAATGGCGCGGAAAGAGGTGATTGGCGGTCGTATAAATAAAGCAAAACGCCTTTGATTACCAGGAACAAGTCGTTTAATAACAACCGGAATAGGTCTTTGATTACCCGGTCGTAGAAGATCACGCCATTGACGGTCAGTGATTGACCCGTCCATTGACCTTTTTTTAAACTAGCGATGGCGAAATCAGTCAAACGTTTTCATGGTGTCTTTATGCAAAATGAACTTGCATAAATGGTGCATGCACACGTTAAACGAGTTTAGTCAACTTGGATATATCAACAGGACCTGTCACTCATTGGGTCTCATACGCGATGACAGCTCGACATCTTTTATATTGTTACTCGTATGAACTTGCACTACCAGTTGAAGTTGTTAATTATTTAACCAGGCACAGACGACAACCATTGTTTGTATTCTATTATAGCATTGGTTGAGCAGCCAATATACAGTCGTCTTGTTGTAGAATCGTTGGATGCACTGCAGCGTCTCAACACTATTAGCAAACTGTATTTTGTAGCTATGGATGATAAAATAATTAGCATGGCCGATCTTCAGATAGTGTTAGCAAAAACGGAAAATCACAGACAACTCCGAACACAGATAAGAAATCATGCAGTTGAAGATTGACTGAAAATTAAAGTTCATTATATATATATATATATATATATATATATATATATATATATATATATATATATATATAGAGAGAGAGAGAGAGAGAGAGAGAGAGAGAGAGAGAGAGTTCTGTCACAACTTATATGTGATTTAGATTTGTAACGTAGCTTTTACAATTTAGTCATATCTCTTATGATGTCTGAAATGTGGCAGTTTATGTCTAGCACTGGATTATCATGCCGCAGACATGTAGCATCATGGCCGACACAGTCACATTTCCTGATACAAGGCCTACTATGCCTAACATTAACCTATTAATGATGAGCCCCAAGCAAATTAGCTGTTGGTACCATAAGTTTTTTGGTATGACTTGATCATGGTTCTAGCCCGCGACCTCCCGCATCCAAGACGGACGCTCTAACCAGCTAGACCACCGGAGCCGTCGCCACAAATTATTAATGAAATACAACCCTTGCAAGGTTCTGCTCCTATTTAATAAGTCAAAGAACGATATGGAATAATTTCAGCCAGATTATATCAGATATTGAATGCTTTCAAATATTGCCCTGAGCTAAAAAGATCTGATATCAATCAAAAAGATCCACATCTTATATTTAATACTCTAACATATGTGAATTATGATCTATCTTTAATGCTGATGGGATACAGTGAAATACATAAGAAAATTAAAGATACGGTAAAAAGACTAAAACAATTCCTAAAACTTGCAAATAGTACAGCAGTATCCTCAGGCTTTGAATTAAAACTTGTAGAATATCCTCTAAAAAAAAACCGAAGAGACGAAGGCAAACATATAGCAGAAAACATGATCGATAATATCAAAGTTGAAATGGATATTCAGAAGTATCAGTTATCAGCAGGCTTGGTAATTAAACTAGTAGCAACAACAACGGCGGCTTTTGCTTGTGCCACTTCACTTTCGTGGATTTTTACTCGAAATATTAGCTATTTTTCGATATTAGCAAAAGCATGTTATGATCCGGTGCAGATTAAATCAAATTAACGTATCTCTCTTTGAATTTAATGCCACGTAAGAGCAATCGTCTTCATAAAATCTGCATTAGTTGTGTATGTTGTAATCGCACAGCAATCTTCATATAGCCTGGTATCGATCAATACAGCACTGGCTCTCTATCGACACGTAACTGATGTGTGCAGATACCGTAGGCAGTCTCAAAAACATGTCTGCAGTCTAATCATCCATGGGTTGTACATAGTATAAGTAGTGTCAATATGTCCGGAATTTACCCTCATTTTACCTATGTGGACTCCGATAAGCCTCTGTATCCATGACTGGCCACTTTCGTTGATTATTAAAGCTAATCATATATAGGTCGTGCATAGCATACGGCTCGCTTGCCAGGTCATGTGGACTCCGATAAGCCTCTATATCCATGACTGGCCACTTTCGTTGATTATTAAAGCTAATCATATATAGGTCGTGCATAGCATACGGCTCGCTTGCCAGGTCATGGGGAATAGAGGCTGTGACGTGTATCAGTGCCCAAAAGGGTATATTGGGGCAAACCGCCAAGGTAACACTACATATGGGATTTTGCACCTGCCAAAAGTATATGGAAAGAGTAGGTTTTCACGTTTCCTAAAATATCTTAGGAGTTAAAAGGATGAAATGATTTTATTTTAAAGCAAGCTTGGAAGAACGTTTCCTGTTGTGAACAAATAATATATTACTATTAAATGTTGGTTTAAGATCATGAGATATTAAGGCTACCCCATAAGGCTGACAGGTCTGTTTTAGTTAGACTTGTTGTCTAGACTGGGATTATATGAAGTTTGGATATAACAAGGGGCAGATAATGTCCAAATATGTATGTGTACTTTCAAACAAATAATGTTCCACATTACTGAATGGAAAGGTTAAGTAATTCTAATGGTTGTTCATTTCACGTAAATATTGTTTCATTTCAGTTTAAAGTGTACCTTGATAATGTCCACATTTTTAAATGTAGAAGTGATATAGTTTATTTCATGTGTCATCGCACAGACTCGACATGGAGGCTAGTTGGTCAAGAATGTTCAAACCGACTCAAGATAGGTTATGTTCAATATGTAATACATTAGAGGATGAGTATCGTTTTACTTTAGAGTGTCACTTGTATAAGGATTTAAATTATGTTCGATATATAATTCATTAGAGGATGGGTATAATTTTACTTCAGAGTGTCAGTTCCATAACGATTTAAGTATTACGTATTAAAGAGGAGTATTCATGGAAAAGACCAAATAGGTTGAAATTTACTGAATTTGAAAACTCAGAAAATATTACAAAATGCAAACGCAGTTGTTTATCTCTTTAATGCTTTTAAGTGAGAAATAATATCCAATGACTAAACATTGTATATATGATGACGATGATGACTATGACAATGAGGATGTCAGTAAAAAAAATTGGAGGGGGTATGCGCTTGTCTGTTTCAGTGACATCGCTAAGATGTCTGCAATGAGGCAGTTTATAGTGATGTCAAGCACTGTGGCATCATGCTGCAGACATGTGGCATCATGTCCCACCCAGTCACATTATACTGACATCAGGCCGACCACGAACACTAAACTGTTAATGCTGAGTACCTAGCGAGGCGGCTGCTTCACTAGCGATGAAAATAATCTTGAGATGAATAAATATGATCCAGACTCGCGCAACTTTGAATGTGTTGTTTTGGTCTATCAAAAAGATTCAAGTCAACCATATTAGTACTAATCGACCATTTGGATATTATTCCCTGGGCTGATAATTTCAGTGATCTATACCATAAAGGTACTACCCGTGGTGCTGAGGGCACATCTGCAATTATTGCATATATGTATTGTTTCATCGCAGCTACCGATGCAGCAACGTAATAATTGATAAAAGCAAACGACATACCAGAGTTTATTATTCCTCCGACTGCACCGATTTCGGCAAGAGTATTCACGACGGCACCTAGCTGTTTCAAAACATCCCGAATGTTCCCGTTTGACGTTTTGGTTTTTCAGTTTGATCATGGAAAATCACAATCTGGTCAGATTGACATCAGGACCGTATCATCAGCCAGTAAGCGTCAGGTATTTCCACGACAGTAAGCATATTCTGCTACGACATCCTTGGCGGATATCTCTGTTTTTCAGATTGCATGCATTTATTGTAATTGTTAGCTTGTCGCGTCCCAACCCGTACGATTTTTGTCAGGACGTTATAATAAAATAAATGGCGAGGACAACTATACGGATTCCTGGTGACCCGCGCAAACATATTCCGATACTGATTCCACAAGTGGTCGACCGCACACAAAGTCAAATGAATGTTTGCGAGAACGTGAGCATTAATGTCGCGATACGTTATCAACATTGCTTTTTACAACACTAGGACTTCACAGAAACAACGATGACTATGCTTGCATTGTTCGTTTATCAATAATGTTGACCAAAGTTACAATTAATGAAACCGATCACTTACAGCTTTTGGAAGTTTTTTAAAACAAGTCTTGTGTAACTCATGATGATCCATAACCCGCCTAAATTACTATGTTCGGCGCCAAACCAGATTTAAAACTGGGATTTTCAATGAGCCGAGGACAACTTAACGTTGACGGTAACATGTCCTGGAAAAAGCTGCATGCCGCGATTAAATCTTACAGGAGTTGAAGTCGCTGTGATATTTGTCTATACGTGGGCGGGATAAATGGTTCGTGTCAACTCATATGCGGGCCAATTCGACTCGATAAAGTCCGTATTTTTTTTCGATTCCACGGTGACAAGTCCTTTTGTAGATTTTTTCGCGCTGGAGACAATTTTAGAAACCGATATCATTCATTCCATGAGGCCGACGCACCAAGTAACATACATGTTCATCAACCCGTTTGTGTCAGCCTTGTTAAACGGCACAAGCGGCACACGACAACCTGAGTTGGCACGAATTAGTTTGGGCAAGTGCTTGTAACGTTGCGTTAAGTACATCACTTGATTTTGTGTCTGCCAAGTGAAAATATCTACGTAGGGTTTGCTTGCTTCACCAGCATGACACATATCTATGCATCCAGAATGTCTACGTCTGGTATTTCTTCGATCAACTTCATAAAATTTACTTGATCATCTTCGCACGCGCGGAAATATCGCTGGCCGCTTTGTTAAAATAGCGAATTATATCGTAACACTGCTGATCATGGGCTGATGATGCCAACAAGTATAATCAAGGTGAACAGAAGTAGGGTTTTTCCTCATCCTCGGGGCTCAGTAGTTATAGGGTTTATGTAATTTGGAAAAACCACATTGTGCCTTTTCAGCTGAGATATTTTACGTACTGAGAAATGTGTGATGATACGAGGTTCATCACAAATTGATAATGTATCAGGTATAAAAAGAAACTCCATCATGAGTTTAAATCGTGTTCGATGTAAAACACGTCCAACAATTTACAATACTACCACGGTCGTCATCTCTAATTCAAAATTTCTCATAACAAGAACGTGAGCAGAAAGCCCAGGTGTCTACTGTGATATACTGTAATATACTTTTGGCGGTGGCAAGCAAGGTGGTTATATCGTGAGGAAAGCTTCCAGGGACATCGTGGGCTAAATACCCCGAAAAAACGCATATTCCCATATAATACTACTGCGGTTCTGGTACCCATTTGGATATTTATGTTCGAGGACCACTGAGATGGTCAAATCTTCTGCAAATAGAGCCCAACAAAGAAGTTTTATATGAGGTACCCACGTTGATGAAAGAATATCAACTAAAAGATCATAGTGGACATACTGGCCTTTATCGTGATCAGACTGTTGTGAACCGTGTTAATCGTAGGTTCACTGAACGATTATTTGGATATCAGTATGTAAGCCCAGGATGTACCGATACAAAGTGCTGGCACGGTGGCGCGTTTTAGACAATGAGCAACAAGACTTATTGCGTTCAGTACCGGATTTACCATTGTGCTTAGGTGTGCTTAAAAAAAATTTACGATGAATTTTTCAAATGTTTTTCAAACGTCAAAACGTCCTAAACTTCCTGAGTATGTATGCCTGACTACCTGTGTAGGCCTACCAGGCCTACCTCTTTCAGGGCCCTGAGTATGTATAACTGACTACCTGTGTAGGCCTACCGGGCCTACCTCTTTCAGGGCCCTGGTAAGGAGCCTCATAACTTAACTAGCACATGGCCTCAGTTGTCCTAAATCCGGCACTGATTGCGACAGTGTTGCATTAAACAATTAAATTACACACACTATCGGATTAAAACCTCTGGAAAAATAAAGAAAAAAATCAATTGAAGGAATAAGGGTATATTTACCAGGTCTCGTGATTAGAGTACATTAACCTAACGAGATACGAAGATGTTATAAGATTATCATATTTGGATCGTTCATCACATAAATTCGATATATGCCTTTGCCGAGAATGCATTTTTATAGCAAAGTTTATCAATTCTGTCTAATAAATCATCTGGCGGATTTCTATATAATGCAACATCATTTTGTCCTTGAAGCCGTTTCTCGCGTGAAGGCTCAGGTTTAACCATGACAACCCATTTGTGCAAATTTATGACAAGTTTAACCCCAAGAAAATATTGTCAATATAGTTCCAGCTACAATATAATTCTCACATTCATTGTTCATTTTCTCGCCATAAATAATATTTTGTCTTCGTATTTTGTGATACGGGATTAAAATCTTGATTGGGCGCCGTTGTGGATCTAGTTGCTCAATTTGCTACGTTGCCCCAAAAAACGGGCATCCTTGAAACTTTTTAATAATTCCCGAAATAAATTTTGTGGAAGATTCAACTTTTGCCACGCGGAGATGTACTGAGCTTTTGCGTTTTTTTTTTTTCTTCTTGATGTTATCTTTTGTGGTTATGTTGAGCCTCTCCCCTAAAGAAAAGTGGTCGTTTCACCCGCTGCCCCTTACTGTTTCACCAGGCTCATTGTATTGACATGAGTCACAATGCGGTAACGTCTATCAACACTACAAAACATTAACTTCCACATCAAGTTTTGGATTGAAATATCTAAAATGAAAAAAGTTTTCATGCAAGTACGGGCTGTACAAAGTTATGGCATTATTTTGAATATTAGACACAAGTAATTTCTAAATTATATACTTATGATTCATGAAAAAACATAAGCATCCAAGCTTCAGTTGAATGCATCGGTCAGTTTTTTCCCCTCAGGTCATACATACAATGTTTGACGTTCTGGCTTTGATGCATTGGTCAGTTTGTCCTGCCCACTCATAACACGCCTGACCTTCTGACTTCATTTAAATTCATCGGTCATGACTCCGCCACTCTTGACAATATAATGTTTCCACATCACTCGTGAAATATTTCCTGATATCTACTGAAACAACGTAACTATTATATACATCTTACGTTCCAATACCAAGCCGGTTGACTGTTTCATGTCTTGTTTGGCTTTCCTCTCATGCCACAGTCCATATCCTACATTCCTGTATCAAACCAGATGACTTTTTCATATCTTTACTAGCTTTCTTCTCTTCCCATACTTGTCAATCATACTTGAGATGAATGGAATATATATATATATATATATATATATATATATATATATATATATATATATATATATATATATATATATATATATATATATAGCTGATGTTTATAAACAGTACAGTCGTATTTGATATGAATATAATATTTATAAGTTATGTTCATTTATAATAAATGTTCCATCCAGCAAATTATTTAGTTTAGTTTTGATTCGTGTTTACTAGCTATTATATATTCAAATTTTAATAGGCATCTTGGCAAATTTCCAATACAGATTTAATCTTAAATTTCTAATACATATTTAATAGTAATTTAAATTTCCTATACAGATTTAATATTAAATTTCCAATACATATTTAATAGTAATTTAAATTTCCAATACAGATTTAATATTAAATTTCCAATACATATTTAATAGTAATTTAAATTTCCTATACAGATTTAATATTAAATTTCCAATACATATTTAATAGTAATTTAAATTTCCAATACAGATTTAACATTAAATTTCCAATACAGATTTAATACTAAATTTCCTATACAGATTTAATATCAAATTTCCAATACATATTTAATAGTAATTGAAATTTCCTATACAGATTTAATACTAAATTTCCAATACAGATTTAATAGTAAATTCCAATGTAAATTTAATATTTAATTTCGAATACAGATTAAATATTAAATTTCCAATACCGATTTAATATTAAATTTCGAATACAGATTTAATAGTAAATTCCAATATACATTTAATAGTATATTCCAATACAGATTTAATATTAAATTTCCAATACACATTTAATAGTAAATTTCGAATACAGATTTAATATTACATTCCAATACAGATTTATAAATTCGAATACAGATTTAAAGGTATATTCCACTACAAATTTAATATTAAATTTCGAATACAGATTTAATAGCAAATTTCGAATACAGATTTAATAGTAAGTTCCAGTACAGATTTAATAGTAAATTTCCAATACAGATTTAACAGTGCATTCCAATACTGATTTAATATTAAACTTAAAATACATATTTATAAGTAAATTCCAATACAGATTTAATAGTAAATTCCAATACAGATTTAATAACATATTCCAATACAGATTTAATAGTAAATTTCGAATACAGGAAATTTAATAGTAAATTACCAATACAGATTTAATAAAGAGTTTCCAATACATATTAAATATAAAAGATCGTATCCGGATTTAATAATACATTTGCATCACAGATTTAATATTAAATTTCTAAATAACAATATATATATATATTCATATGTTTTGTATTGCAGGGTTTCTTGAGCAAGGATTACTGGTGCGTGATACAAAACGTTTGAGAATGAAGTACATTAAGTCATTGGGATTTTGTGTTGATGTATTCTGTGTCCTACCTTTTGAATTTTTCTACTTCTTGGCTGGAATCCAGTCGCTTCTTCGATTCAATCGTCTGTTCAAGCTATTCAGACTACTTCCATTTTTCCACTTGGCAGAAACGCACACATCCTATCCTAATTTGATGAGGGTGGGTTTTCTTATCATGGGTGTATGCTTATTTACACACTGGGCTTCGTGTATATATTATGTAATCAGTCAGGCTATTGGCTTCGGATCGGACGGATGGGTTTACCAAGGAAATCCGGGATTCTGGACAGCGTATCTTTCATGTTTCTACTGGGCATTACTGACACTTACCACCATTGGGGCCAATCTTAATCCTGAGACTTCTGTGGAGTACATCTTCTGCATTGCCTGTAATTTGCTTGGTGTGCTCCTTTTCGCGACAGTCTTTGGCAATATTGGAGCCATGATAAATCAAGTAAATGCAGCAAGGACAGAGTTTCAGAACCAAGTGGACAGCGTGAAGCGATATATGGAACTGAGGCAAATTGACGAAGAGCTGCAGAATAGAGTTGTTAAGTGGTTTGACTACACATGGAGCAACAAACAATCCACCGAAGACCAGGAAGCTTTGGCTTGTCTTCCGGAGAAACTACGAGCTGAGATTGCAATACATGTACATATGGAAACTTTACGAAAAGTCGCAATTTTCCAAGATTGTGAGCCTGGTTTACTAGTTGAACTTGTCTTGAAATTGCGATTGCAAGTGTTTAGTCCTGGAGACTTTATCTGTCGTAAAGGCGATATTGGAAAAGAAATGTACATTGTCAAAAGAGGTCGACTTAAAGTTGTTTCAGAGGATGGCAAGAAAACATTTGCGACTCTATCAGCTGGTTCTGTATTTGGGGAAGTGAGTATTCTGAACATATCTGGAAACAAGACCGGAAATCGAAGGACAGCTAGTGTGAAAAGTGTTGGATATTCGGATTTATTCTGTCTTTCCAAACAAAACCTTTGGGATGCTTTAAAGGAATATCCCGAGGCTAAAAAAATGTTGGCTGAGACCGGGAAAGAAATCCTTCGGAAAGACAATTTGTTGGATGAAGAAGCAGCAAAAAGAGAGGAAAAGAAACAAGAAACACTTAATATGAAGGTAGAAATGATAGCGGATGCTGTTAGCGATATTTCAAAACAATTGAAGAATATTTCAGCAAGTATGCAAAAACATTCCACTGTTATTATTCCAATCATGGAAGCTGATGAACCGCCAGTAAGTTTAGAAGGGTCTTCAACAGCACAAAAATAGTTACTACTGCACATGTATATCAAATTTGTTAATGTCTTCTTTGGGCATTTTAGAATCTAAAATCGTGGACACTTTTCTCAGGTATAGTCTTTCCCAAGAAGTAAACTTCACTTTATTAACAGAAAACCAATCTGCTTGAAGTAAGAAGAGGTCTTGATTTTTTTCTTCATCTTATCGAATATTCTTAAAAGTAATGCAACGAATAATTATCATTATTATTCGTTAGACTGCTATTTGTTGTCGAAATGATGATGGTGTGATTTCATTTAACGTTAATTCGATGTGAAGATAAATTTCTTTATGTTTGTATACATATATGCAGATCTGTGTTGGTTGGAGGATGAATGCCAGGCATGTACGTGTTTTTACCACCATAATGTCACATGTGCTCATCGGGATCACTATACACACAGAGTCTCACCCTAATGTATATGCACGTTAAAGCTCATTTTTTGACGCATTTGCTATCGAACAATAATGCATACGTAGGTGAATATTGTATTAAGCCATAACTCATACTTTAATTTATTAACAGTTAAACAATAACTCATGCTTCAATAATACGAATGTCTGTCAAAGTCATTCTTGAATTAAAAAAATAAAGTTCAGATGAAAAATAGGAAATAAGATGCCGATGCAAACAGAAAGGTATACTTTTTCAACTCTTTTCTGAAATGAAATTAAATGAAATTTATAAATATAAATAACACCTTACCTCGCGCTACTCATTTTACCTCTTCTACTTAAAAATTCTATCGTTTCTATTTCTAGTCTTGTTTGCCACTGATCTGCTTCATGACTATTGTTTCCATTGAATGAAACTTTATAATATAGTTTGAATGAGATACTGAAATAGATCAATGGGAGGAAAGTGATGTCGCCGCAGTATTGATACCAGTTTTGTCACAACAGTAGCGATATCACTTCTGGAACTACTTTTTTCCCTTTTAGGAAGTATATCTGTCCTTATGCATGTTCTTCCGACCTGTAATTCCCTATTTAGGTCTATCCTATTTTTGTCTTCCTCTACCCACCACTATCAGGATGAATAGATTTTAACATGCTTAAAAAATTGTCTGCCTTCCAGAACACATTCATATAATCTGGATGAAAAGGCATCATCAAGAATGCATAAAAAAGGTCACAGAAAACAAATGCAGGTTTTCAGTATTAACTTTTTTATATAATTAGTTTTCCACATGAATCCTGCATATTGTCAGCGACTGAACCTACATGGCCTATTGCTATTCGATATTCTTTTTCAGCCACCTGTTATAATTGACGACTGAACCTACATGGCCTATTGCTATTCGATATTCTTTTTCAGCCACCTTTACAATTAACGACTGAACCTACATGGCCTATTGCTATTCGATATTCTTTTTCAGCCACCTGTTACAATTGACGACTGAACTTACATGGCCTACTGCTATTCGATATTCTTTTTCAACCACCTGTTACAAATGACGACTGAACCTACATGGCCTATTGCTATTCGATATTCTTTTTCAGCCACCTGTTATAATTGACGACTGAACCTACATGGCCTATTGCTATTCGATATTCTTTTTCAGCCACCTGTTACAGTTGACGACTGAACCTACATGGCCTATTGCTATTCGATATTCTTTTTCAGCCACCTGTTACAGTTGACGACGAACGGTACACATTTTAGAAAAAAGTCTTGATTGCATACAGTAACAAATTAAGTACCGATTTTATGTGTGATCGTAATCACAGTCATGTCTGTAAATTAAGAGACAATCGAATTTAAGTGCAGTTTCTATTACGGAGATAGACTGCAAGCCTGCCAGCACAGAATAACTTACGTATAATGCAAAAAATAAAATAAACACAAATAACAGCCAAAATCCTTACAAGTAAACTCACATTCACTAAAAATATGTTGTTTAATGATGTTAAGCTCTGACATTTGTCGGAGCGTAGCGTTCTGGAATGTTGTTCAAGCACCCTACCCCAGCAATGTTCACCGTGTCAATCAGTGCAAGAAGATTTAGCGAAAATATCATTCTCTTCATTTTCGAACGAAAGTTTCAATTTGAATCAGTATATGTAATAAGAAAAATAAAGATGTAAAATGTCGCTGTCCTAATATTATTGTAAAATTTCGGAACTTCTTTTAACTGATGTAATAATAGAGCTGTTAATATGATTAATACCTATTGGAGAAACAAGTCATCCAAATGGAAGGTATTAACCTTTAAAGCTCTGTAATAAAAAGAAAATCAACGATTTTTTAATTGATACCAGGAAATATACAACTCATAAAGTGGAAACATTTTGCAGTGTCACTTGTGGTTTCGCCGCCTTTATATATATTCAATTTTCATTGTTTGTTAGGTTTTTTTTGATAAAAAATTATCATTTCATAATATGCTATTGTAACGTAACATTGTATGTTGGACTTAACTTTGTCCAAAATCGGGTTTATTTTCTTCTTGACCTGAATTATTGATTTTTTAAATTTTATTCAGAAAACAACTAAAACATAGCAAACATATTCTCTATGTGTATGGTTTTAATATCAGAATCATTATTAATAGAAGTAAACATGTTTATTTGGGTCTGGGTCTCCGTTTTTATTTAACTCCATTACTATTGCCGTGGCGTACCTGATATAGTCCATGTTATATATATATATATTATAATTTTAGTTACAGACTTTCTAAATATAGCTAACATTTATTTTGTAAACATTTAGAAGTTTCTAGGATGTTATTTTCCATTAGCTAATAGATTTAATATTGAGTGATAAAAGTTATTTGTTAATATTACAAAGTCTGTTGCTCTTCACACTTTTTCTTACTTATTTTAAGAGCATAGACTCGTAACATCCAATATCTCCACTTAACTAATCTACTCAAAAGATGTATATATCTTTTATGTATTGTTTGGTCGTCTATCTAGGCCCATGAGTGTAAATTGATAGGTGTTCTTGACAAGATAATGTCCCCTGTAAATGATGTTTCTCGCCAATACTAACTTATTTTGTTCTGGTTATATAGTTTTAGACTACTTAACAGAAGGAAGCGAAGCCAATATGCTTAATACAACCAACAAATAATTTATTTTTTATATTTACAAGGTAAAAATTTAAGAGGAACTTACAGTATTGTGAATAAAATCCCAAATAATCCTAAATGTCCTATTAAAATATTATAAGTCTAAAAGTATGGTATGTTATGCACGAATTTTAATAGTCCAAATAATCCTAAATGTCCTATTAAAATATTATAAGTCTAAAAGTATGGTATGTTATGCACGAATTTTAATAGTCTTGACTGTGCTGATGCACCAATAGTCTTGAATGAGTTCTAATAATTCCAAAGTAATGTTTTAGTCCAAAAGTCCATCAATAAGTACTTTGTAATTCCAATGAATAATTTAAATAAATATTTCTGAATAAATTATATATGAACAAAATAATAAACTTTGATCATAGATTCCCAAAAAGGGATATAAAACAGGAATAAACAATTACCTCTTTAAATACCAACACCACTTGACCTGTGACGCAAAAAAAAAATGATTGTACTGAAATTCTCAAATTTCCGATGGAAACTAACACTATATTGTCAAAAACTTCGCTTCCACAATTGTGTGAGTTAGTAATTAAGATTATGACTTGAACGCAAATTTTAGTAAACATCTTGTTTACTTTTTATAATCATGATAAAAATAAGGTAGGCACAACTCTCAATCAGAAACAAAAGTCAAGTATACACTATAAATTAAATAAACAAAAGAATTTAACAGCTAGAACTGCGCTTATACTAATTTTACATTAAGTCTTTTCTGGTCAGTAGATAATTGTTAATACATTTTATACAACCAAATTAGATTTATAAAGAAACAATCGTTCTTGTTCTTTTATTACACAGAACTGGCGATACATGTATATTATTAAATTATCTTCATAACTCTTGTAATACATTTGCTCATGTAAACTGCTTTAGTTGGAAAGTTCACCAAGAATAAATTTCAGGGAAGCTATTAAGATATGTCTGACATACCCAGCTAGACATCAACACATTTGATAGCCTTGGTATCCCCTTGAGATATCAACATATTTGTTAGGACTGAGAACCATCGATAAATGAACAAATTTACTTTCCTGTTCCACAATCATTTCCATTACACACAACAACTCAGTATATAAACTTAAAGCATTACTGGACTTCAAGGTTATCGAGAATATTGTCTGCATTTCAAACTATTGATATACTATAGATATGACGATATTTCAAACTGTCAATACGTTATAGACATGTTTGTATTTTATGTCGTCAATATGCTGTAAACATGTCTGTATTCCAAACTGTCAATGTGCTATAGAATATATGTATCCATAACCGTCAATATGATATAGACATGTCTGTATCTCAAACTGTCAATATGCTATAGACATGTTTGTATTTTAAAAAGTCAATATGCTGTAAACATATCTGTATTCCAAACTGTCAATGTGCGATAGTATATATGTATCCCTAACTGTCAATATGCTATATACATGTCTGTATCTCAAAATGTCAATATGCTGTAGACATCTGTTTTTCAAGCTGTAAATATAATAAGGACATATTTGAATCCCAAAATGTCAATATGATATACACATGTCTTTATTTCAAACTGGATATCCTGTAAACATGTCTGTATTCCCACTTATCAATGTACGATAGGCATATCTGTATTACAAAGTGCCAATATGCTATATACATGCTTTTGTTGCAGTTTCAAAGCGTCTTGAAGAGTACAACGAAGTACTTTATGTAATATACAAACTCCTGGGCCATATACTAACCTGACCTTCACAAAATAAACATGCAATTCATCTTAGGCCATTATTTATCAAACTGTTTCGATGTCCTTCAAATTAGTATAACCTCAACGTTAAATCTCCGGGCAATAAACGCTTCTTGCCTTCAAAAGTGTGCGAGAAAAATATCTGCCAGTGGTCGTCAAATTTAAACAAAATAACGAGAAAAGCCCTGGGCCAGTGACCGTCAAAATGTGTAAGAAAATATTTTGCCCGTCGTCACCAAAATTTAAAACAAAACTTTTAAATAAATGTGTCAGTGTCATAAACAGTATTCTCAAAAAAACAAAAAAGCCACAGATCTGGACAATTTTATGTAAAAAATAACTCCACCATTTATCAAACAACCTTTATAAATATAGAACGTTAATTGTATGGGGAAAAACCTTACTTAGTTATCTTCGAAATTTTATGAAAACACTCATCGACAATCAAAATTTAATTATAAAAACAGATAGGCTTATCAACACTAAAAGATCCATCCACAAGAAGGATGTTATCCACCCACCCCGTCATCCTTGAAAAAGAAATGAATAGAATGCATAATTAACAACCCATTAAAGAATTACTCAGAAAATGGGAATTTCAATTTAGATTAAAACAATTAGAGACAGCAAGTGAAAAGCACTGCATCACATTTTGATGGTTTTTTTTAGAAATATTAAGTCAGTACCCCCTTTTCAGGAAAAAGAAGTAGAACAATATTTTGTTCATTTTGAGAAAACTGCTGAAATTAAATTTTCAAATCGCCAAGAGAGCGCAGCACTTTATTATAGCAATGTGTACTTACTGGAAAACCTCGTGATATTTACAATTCACTGTCACTACAGCAGAGTGCTGATTATGATGCGGTTAAGGAATATATCGTGAAGAGTTATGAGTTGGAATCTGAGGAATATCGACAAGGCTTTAGGAACTGTAAAAACTCAACTGACCAAACCTACGTCGAATTCGTAAGGGACAAAGCACGACAATTTGATACACGTTTCTCTTCTAAAAAGGTTAATAAAGCCTACAAAAATCTCAGGCAAGTACAATTAGTTGAATAGTTCAAGAACTACGTCTATAGTGACGTAACAACTTATCTTGATGCATAAGGTCAAAACTTTAGAAAATGCTGCTCGTACTGCTGACGAGTATTCCTTAGCTCATAAAGTTTATTTAGCCAGCAAGTCTTCCGCTCAACAGTCTTCTGGTAAAAAGTATTTCAGCCTAATACGACCGCTTCAAAAATTTCAATCTGGCACAATTTTTAGAAATCAAGTTTCTGATTAGATTGATCAGAAGTCATTATATCTTCATATGTGTAACTATTGCAAAAAGAAAGGACACGTTATTTCGGATTGCTACAAACTAACAAATAAGCATCAAAATCAATACAGAACTGTACCGAATGCTCATATTTCTAAGAGGTCATAGTCTTTCATTATCAGGTACTTTGCCTTTTTCTAAGAAGTCTTCTCCAAATGAGAGTATTCGTATACAGGGAGTAGAGTGTGGCTTTGTTAATGGTCCTGTCTATTGTGTAAATTTGTCATCGGACTTAGTCTCATGACCCTTGACAGTCGGAACAGAGTTGCTTTACCTGTTGAGGGCAACCATTTATCACTAGGCAAAGACCTAGCTGGAGATAAGGTTGTTGTTAATCCACTTGTAACTGACAAGCTTTGTTCGGATCAGAAAGTAGATCTTTTGAAAAAGAATTCCCTGTTTTATACCAGCATATGCAGCTACTAGAGCTATGATAAAGAAAGCTCTTGAGGATGATGTTGATCAGGAAAGTATTCTTTTAGCTGACACTTGCATTGGTCAGGCTTTTGATGAGGTCACTTTCACTCCTTGTTTGGATCAATCAAAGGGTTTTATTAACAGTGATTATCTTTTAACTACTCATTCTCTTTATTCTAATCAGGGTGATAAATGACAATCACTTGTCATCGAACAGGAAAAAGATCCTGAGATCTCCTGTTTGTTTAAAAATGCCACTAGTGAAAATGAAGCTACTGAAGTTCATGTCTGTTATTTCATTAAAAATGGAATTCTTAACAGAAAATGGAGACCTCTCGAGGTAACTGCTGGTGACAAGAAATCAGTGAACTATCAAATTGTAGTTCCAAAATCATACAGACAGGAAATTGTGAGTTTGGCCCATAAAACTCCTTTGGCTGGTCATTTATGGATTATTAAGACATATCACAAGATCTTAAATCACTTCTATTGACCAAAACTTAAAAGTGATATTTGTAAATATTGCAGATCTTGTCACACTTGTCAAATGGTAGGAAAACCCAATCAGAAGATACCTAAGGCTCATCTGCAACATATTCCTGCATTTGATTAACCATTTAGCAGAATAATGGTAGAATGTGTCTTTCTCTTACCTAAAACCAAGTCAGGTAACTAATACTTGTTGATCATAATGGGTGTGTCAACAACATTCCCAGACACAATACCCTTTGAGGAATATTAAAACCAAAACAATAGTAAATGCTTTGGTAAAGTTAGTGTTACTCAATATGGCCTTCCCAAATCTGCCCAATCCGATCAAGAATATCATTTTATGTCTGGAATTTTCCTTTAAGTTATGTACGAATTAGGCATCGAACAATTCGAGTCTTCGCCTATCACCCTGAGAACCAATGGGCTTAAGAAAGATTTCATCAAACTTTAAAAATTAGGATTCTGTCATATTGATTTGATACGGGTAAAGAGTGGGATGAAGGCATTATTTAGTATTGTTTGCTGTTATGGAATCCGTTAAAGAAATCTATAGGATTCAGTCTTTTGAATTAGTTTTTGAACATACTGTACTCAGATCTTTAAATTTGTTGAAAAAGAAACTTCTTTCTAATGAAGCTACCGAAATTAATTTTTTCGATTATGTTTCGAATTTTAAGTATAAATTGTCAAACGCTTGTGAGTAGGAAAAACTAATCTGCACTCTACTCAGTCAAAATTGAAATTAATGTATGATAAAATACAAAGGACAGGATTTTTAGCCTCATAATAGAGCCCTGGCTCTTTTGCCCTTACCACAAAATACTCTTCAGGCCAAGTATTATAGTTCTTGCACAGTTGAACAGAATGTAAATTATTTACATTATATGATTTATACTCCTGGGAGGCGAATGCCAAAACAACTTCGCCAAATAACTATATCAAGGGAGTATATTAATAGAGATAGACAGGTTAATCATGCACTTAATTTAGTTGTACCTTTCCCACACACCAAGGATACAAGTGATGAAATGCAATCGGACTGTATTGACTTTGGGGTAATAAATTTGCAATATACATAAATTATTAATAATCCGGGATAGCAACAAAAAAGAATGAATTAAAACAGTTATTATATGAATATGAACAATTATTAACAAATAAAATCTACCATAACCTGTGAAACAACACCCGTACAGGATGAACCCTCTCAAACAGGAATGTTTGAAAAACGATATTCAGTATTAACTGGAGAATGAATTCATAGATTCGAATTGACTGAAGTTCACCATGTATTCTTGTTCCGAAACCAGATAATACTGATTATAGAAAGGTGAACATTGTAACTAAAACAGATTCATCTCCATAACCAAGAATCGATGACTGCATTGCTAAAATTGGAAATGCAAAGTGTGTCGCCAAATTTTACATTCTGAAAGGATTTTGACAAATTCCACTGACGGAAAGGGCACAAGAAATTTTGGCATTCGTGACTCCAGATGAACTTTATCAATATAAAGTGATGCCGTTTGGGATGAAGGGTTCGCCTAGTACTTTTCAGTGTCTAATGAATAATATTACCTCTTGCTTTGATAATGCTTACATTGATGATGTCATCATCTACAACGACACCTGGAAAGAACATTTAGCAACAATTCGGAAATTCATTGAAAGACTCACTGATGCAAATTTGACAATTAATTTATGCAAAGGTGAGTTTTGCCGAACTTGTGTAATATTTCTTGGACATATCGAGGGACATGGACAAACTAAACTTATAGACGCTAATGTCAATGCTATCGCTGAATTCCCTGTGCACATCAGTAATTATCAACTGATGCTGGATACTATCAGAAATTTTGTTTCAATTTTTCTTTCTATAATTCCCGAACTCCTGACACACCAATTGAGCAAGAAAACTAAGTTGTATTGGTCTGAAAAATGTCAGGAGGCTTTTGATAAGTTAAAGGCCATACTTGAGAGTGCACCAGATCTTACAGCTCCAAATTTCAGTCAGTCATTTAAAATGTTTGTTGATGCAAGTTATATTGGGGCTGATGAAGTACTGATTCAAGAAAACAAACATGGTGGAGATCATCCAGTGTGCCCTTTTTCTAAGAAATTAAATAAACACCAGATAAATTATTCCACGATCATGAATGAATGTCTGGCTTTGATATTGGCATTACAACAAGTCCATATTAGTTCAGCTCCTTCTCTGATTATTGTGTTCAGTGATCACAAACCCCTTTAATTTCATCGACAAGATGGAAAACAAAAAATCAGAGATTACTAAGGTAGAGTTTGCTGCTGCAGAAATATAATATTGACATCAAGCACATTAAGGGAAAAGACAATTTAATAGCAGATGTACTTTCGTGAATATAAATATATTGTGTCGTGTATACTTTGTGTCATTTAAAAGATTTCATCTTATGTACTTGTTTTACCACATGTATATTAGACTAATTGTAGCAAGAAAACTTTATTCCGTAAATCTTTCTTTTTCATTGTGAGTGGAAGTGTTACGTATATTTAATTTACATCGTTCGTTAGTTAGGTTTTTTAAATTTTTATATTTCATTCCATGCTAATGCAATTTAACATTGTATGTTTGACTTGACATTGTCCAAAATTGCTTTTGTTTTGGTTTTTGTTTGCAGTATTACGACCCTGTGCTCTCATACTAAGGTACAGCAAGAAGGAAAACCAACACGTTTTGCACGAATGTAACAAATAATTTAATTATTGAAGTTCTAAAATTTGAGAGGAACTTAATGTACAGTAAATTACACCCCAAGTAAACCTAAAACGTTATATCGCTAGCCGAAAAGAATCTAGTATTCCGAATGATTTCCATGTCTTGAACATGCTGATGGACAAGTAGTCTTGAATGCACTGATGTAGTAACAGCCTTCATTGTCACAATTGCAATTTTCAAATTGTCTGTGAATTAATTTACAATAATCCCAAAATAATGTTTAGTCCAAACAGAAATATGAACATGTTTCAATTCCCATAAATAATTTAAATAAATGATTCCTTTCAAATTAAATCTAAACACAGCATTAAATATTTCAGCACACTTAAAATATAAAATAAAAACAGTAATATGAACAAATATAAATGTTCACTTATCCGTTTGTATACGTTGCAACGACTCTATTACAATGATGTGTCGCAGTTCGAACACACCCGATATATTTCTCAATACATCTTTACGTAACGTATGTCGCAATACTTAATCATACCCGTCGAAGACTATACCAGACTGTACACATGTTCATTAGCATGGTTGTTGTTACGTATATTTACTTTGTATTGTTTTTTGCTTTTGTCTCCATAATTGTATGCTATGTACAATTGTATTTTATAATTGTCCTTAGTCCAACGTCAAGTTCATGGTGTACATGACCAAAGACATTGCTTATATAAGCAACGAAACACATACCTAATATGTCTCTATGTGTATTTATTAAATATTAGGATCATTATCGATGAAGGTAAAAAGGTAAAAATGATTATCATAATCTGAGTCTAGGACATTTGTAGTCCCCCATGGAAAACCCCGTTGTACCTGATGTTTGCCATGGTCTTAGTAGCATACTTTATGTCGCAGGCAGCCTAGAATGTGTTATAAAGAACTACTTTGACCTTCATCTTGGTTCTATTATTGTGTCCTGGTATTTGATATAATGTTGTCCACTTGAACAATTATTCATTCTTGTCTTAACATGTTCAATCCGAATCGTCTTAGTGTTGTGTTCAGGTGGAAATGATTAAACAAATTATTATTCACTTGAAATACAAAGTGCTCATGAATACTATTCCTGGATGAAACATTAATTTGAAATTATTGTGTGTGTGTTTGTGTGTGTGTGGTTTGGATTTTTAACGTATCTTTAAACAATTTCGGTCATGTCGCTACGATATCTGCATTGTGTCAGTTTATAATGATGTCTAGCAGTAGGGAGTCATGCCGCAGACATGTAACAGTATCCTGACAATAGGCCAACCAGTCCTAACTCTAACCTCTTAATGCTGAGCGCTTAGAAAGGCAACTATTAGTACCATATTTATAAGTCTTTGTTATAATAATCGGCCAGGGTTTGAACCCGCAAACTTCCGCATCCGAGGTGGATGCTTTAACTACTAGGCCACCGGAGCGGTCTAGTACAGGACATCTTTTGGACTATATTGTTGTAATATATCAAAAGACTTTAGCACATCTTGACAATCAAGGCCGTTGGTACATTACCACGTTCGAGACTACACGCACAACAACGCAATCAATATTGGAACTTATTTTCAATACCAATGGAATGAAATTGGAACTTCATACATTTCGACATGTGATACAATGTTAAAGAGTATTATGATTTAGTTCAAAATGCTGCAAGTTGTTTTTGATTTTTCATTATGTATTTAAGTAAATAATTTATTTGCTGAATTTTACAAAGCTTATTGGTTATCTCCCGTTCTCTTCCTTAGCTTAAGACCATAGAGTAGTAACAATGTAAACTACCTATTTATAGAATCACTATCAAAAAATAAATAACAATCATGGACAAATATTGGCTCTGTAATATGTTGTTTATAGACTATCATTGCAATCCAAATTTAAAAACAAAATAAAAGCATAATTTATATATTGTTACGAGTCTATGCTCTTAAAACTACGTAACAGAAATGAGGGAAAAGCAACAAGCTTTGTAAAATTCAACATCCATAGAATACAAATGAAAATAAAAAAGAAGAACTTATGGTATTGCGAATTAAATCTCTAAATAATCCTGGAATTACAGACACAAGTCCTAATAATTTAAAGTCCTCAAACAATTTAGTTGAAGTCCAAATTAACTCCAAAACGGACGGTGTTGATGGGTCTGTTGTAGCTTTTATGATGTTGATGTGTCAACAGTCTTTTATTGAATTTCAGGTTTGAATTCCTTATCAATTCCAGTGAATGTCTCTGTCCAAGTATTTTATAAGAGCACTTTTGTTTTTCGAGAGAAAATAATGACTTAAATTCAGTAATTTGAAGAATCATGTTAAAGCCTGAAATGAAATACTGGACACAACATATTATGCAACTTAGTTGTGCTAGAACTTAAAGTACAAATGAATTCTCCCTTCAGTGACAAGATTATATTGTCGTCTACTTGACCTCAGTTCGCAATTAGCACTGTTTATAACAACTAATTATTACCTATTGAAAAATAACCTTCTAAAATGATCCTTAAGTTTACAAAATAAAAATGTTAGTTATTGTTAGAAACCCATTGCTAAAATTAACAAAGTAAAACCTGGATTATGTCATGTATTCAAGATAAATTCCGATAAAGTTGACCTAGAGCCAAATAAAAACACATCTACTTAATTTTATAATGATCCTGATATTAAGCCCACAAACATGGAGACTATTCCAGCTATTTATAAGTTGTTTACAAAATAAAAAATTTTAAAAAATCAATTCAGGTCAGGTAGAAATGAACTCGATTTCGTACAAGTCCGAGCCCAACATACAATGTTACATTACAATAGCCTGTAAAGGAATATAAAAATTAAAACAAAAAATAAGATACAATGAAAATTACTTATACATAACAATATACATTACACCTCCTCTTATAAAGCAAATGAAAGATGTATACAATGTTTTCTTTTACATATTAGTCATACATAGATATGATACTATAATAATAAATTTACATAAGTAGATGTATTATAAATGACACGCAATAGGAGAGTGCATCTGCAATAAGAGTATCCTTTCCCTTGATTTGCCTAATCTCACTGTTGTATTCCTGAAATATCAAACTCAAAACCAACACTCTCTGATTTTGAATATTCATTTTGTCATTGAAAGTAAAGGGATGGCAATTACTGAATACAATAATTGGAGAAGGCACTGAACTAATACACACCTCAAAGTATTGCAAAGCTAATATCATTATTAAACTTTTTTATTTATTGCTTCGTTAAAAAACCCTTTGCCTCAGAAAGATCATATTTTCTGGCAAGCTGAAGCAATTCATCCTTTTTCAAGCTGTCTGGCTGTTCCTGACTAGGATTTGAAATAAAGATCTCCACTTTAGATGGTATTGAAAAAGCTTGTTGATTTCGCTAGAGATTTAAAAAATGTGAAATTATACCTGATATGTAGAAAATTCCAAATTAAGGTGAATACAAATCTCAAAAATAAAGTTTTAAAAATATTTTAGCAAAATTCATATCCCATTGACGAGCGCCCAATTTTCCGTTAGGAGACTATCCTTTTAAAATAAGTAGCAGAAAGAGTGAAAGACAAGAAGCTTTATAAAAATTTAACAAATAATTTATTTCCATAGTATGCGAAGTGAAAATGGGAAAAATAACTTACGGTTTTGTGAATCAATTTTTTAAAAAATACAAAATTACCAACACAAGTCGTAATAATTTAAAGTCCTGAATAAAATTCAGCAAAAGTCCAGAATAAATCCAAAACCTGAAGGCCATTACGAGTCTGTTATAGCTTGTAGTGTATTGATGTGCCAACAGTCTTTTGTTGAATCAAAGTAATCCAAGAATTGTATCAGAGCACTTTTTTATTTCCAGAGAAAATAATCACCGAATTCAACAATTTGAACAAAAAATATCCCAGACAAAAACTACTGGTCTCATAATATAATATTCAACTTGAAAGTGCTAGATGTTAAAACACGAATGATCAAGTCTTCACAATTACAAGATTACATAGTTCTCTACTTGGCCTCATGTCACAATTAGCATTTTCTTATTTGAAAAAAAAACCATTACCTAATGGAAAATACTCTTGTAGACTGGTCCTAATGTTTACAAAACAATAACCTACATTATGTATAGTTCACTTAAGAAATTCCAAAACTCTGACCCAAATAAACATATTTACTTCTTCAATTAATAATAATACTGATTATTTTAATCCCATATATAAAGAGAATAATTTAGTTATGTATTAGTTGTTTACAATGAAGAAAATAAAAAATCAATATGGGTCAAGCAGAAATGATCTCACTTTTGGATAAGGTCAAGTCCAACATACAATGATACATTAAAATAGCATGTAATAAAATATATAAAATACATTATACAAAAATTTAAAAACTGTTAAAGTAAATATACATAACAGTGACATATTCTGCACTTTCAAATCAGCCATCAAATTCTTTGCATTGAATAAAAATAATTTTGGTTACACTGCTCACTTTCTAATGTCAGCAAATATACTTTTTAAAACATTGAGGCTTGAGATGATTCATCTTGTAAGGGTGATATTTCACAGGTCGAGAATCTACAATTTCAACGTCATGGTACATTTTATTTCTTCGTGTTGGAACATCTAGAAACCCAACAAATGTATCCCCTTCAACACATGACCGTTACCATAAGCTCTTTCAAATTAGTTCATTTTGAACAGTTCTGCCTTGATTCTGTTAGTTATGCTTGAACATGCAGCAATCAGACATAAAGTAGCCTTTCTTGCAATGAATGCTGGTATGAGAGAGAATGATTTCAGCTCAGTTTATGAGACCTTTGATTCCTACAAGCTGGGCCAGACTGATATTTGAAAGTACTCGTATGAGATTGAGATGGTTTGTAACCAAAACTTGATTAGGGGAAGACTTGTTGGCAAATCAATCCTTGCTAGTCAATGAATAGGCATCAGGTGTACTAGCAGCATCTTCCAAAGTGTCAACATTTTGCTCCTTAAGATACGTCTTTCATCACTATTGATGAGATTAACTAACATGAGCTGCCTTAGATTATCGTAATCTTGACCAACCTTCTTGGTTGAGCAACACCAATCCAACAGTTGTTCATTTTCCTTTGCAGCTTTGACATGGGTTTTTACAGTTTCTTTCACATTTAAGATACATCTCTCAACTACACCGTAATTAGTACTTTCTTGTACCACGAATGAAGTGTAAACTTGACGAGCTTTGCCAATCAGTGCACTTTGTACTAATAAAGACCAGTGCTCTCTTGGCCACAGGAAAAATTGAGCAATTATTCAAAATGATGAAGTTATTTATCTACTTTATCTTTTCTTTAGAAGTGGGTACTAATAATATCAAGACATGAAATTGTGTGTAGAAAATAAGATTGCTTTCCACGTGTCAGTTTTAATTATTTACGTCTAAAGTACATTTCCAGTGATTCTCTCTAAAGATGCAGCTCTATTTCTTTTTTTTTTTTCTCTTTTTTATATCCGCCTCTAAATTTTCTTTCTTGCTGAATTCGTATTTGTGTTTTTCTCACCATGCACATTTCTTATTTTGAAGTCGCATTTCTTTTCTTTCCTTATTTGAACTTTCATTTGCCCCCCCCCCCCCTCTCTCTCTCTCTCTCTCTCTCTCTGATTTTGGACTTCCGTCATTCCTTTCTGATATTGAAGATTTCTTTCTTAACTCGATTTCCGTCATTCCAGAGACAGAGATTTACTAATCAAAACTAAAGCAGTTTTGTCAAAACAAGTCTCTTCCGCTAAATACTATATCATTTTATATGTTTCACCTTGATAGACTTTGACATTAAGATCTCTAATATAGATGACATCATACAATCTTGTTAGTTCTACTAATGATTATTCCAGAGAGTAAAATTTTTTAGAGCCAAAGTGGCTTTAAATTTCAAAAACAAATGAGTAGCACATGCTGTTCTCAATGAATAAGCTTGTCGGAGCCGAATCACACATACCACTTCCACTGTGGCTGCCGAAAAAGCACAATAATTATATTTCTCCGTGTTTAAGTTACGTAAACTTTTGGTAATTAACAAAATTATCAGTCAGTTATACCCATCGAATATGAACGATGTAAAGACGCGGTGAAATTTTTTTCAATGTCGCGCCTATGAAATGTATCGACGTTACAGCGCAAGGACATCCCTACAGTTAGAGTAGATATTGTTCTATGTATTCATTTGACAATACTGTTTAACCGTGAATCGGTTCACTTATCATTTTGAACCACATAGACATAGAGGTCATCAATGATGGAATCGACAAATGCCTTGAAAAAAGCTCTCTAGACGTTGGAAAAGACACATCGCATTATCAGGACTGAGTGTTGACAAATGCATGAAAATTCAACTGCATATTTCCACCTGTGAGCTGTTCCGTGGGTGATTTGACATGAAAACGGCAGAGTGTATATCACGGCTAGCGGTGGTAAATGTAAGCAAAGATGACAATCGATATTTTGGATGGGCGCTTGGCTCTGCATCACATTCTGCGAATGATAATGAAAACCAGCCTTAAAATTACCGAAAAACTCTGGGTGAACATTAGTTTGGTAACATTGAATTTCTTTACAAGTTACTGACATGAAGAAGTTTGATCGTCTTAATCTTAAATTCACGGTAGAAACGACTGACTATCCACATACACATGCACGCGGTTTAATTATGATGTTTTTATTGTCGCACGACTCAAAGAAGCGGTATCATAACATGTGGAAGAAAGATATTTCATGAATGGCACGTCGGTACAGTAATTAAAAGGGTAGTCGATTTCCATGCAGACATTTCGTGTGTATAGTTAGAACTCATACAGCTGCTTGCAGACCATGACGTTAACTGCGGTGGAATCTGATAAAGCTGAAGCCTGAACCAGGTAAAAATGGTTTTGAAATTAACCACGGTTCAACGGAAGATGAAAGTTCGGTGCATAATTTACGCTAACTGTGAATGTTTCGACGTTTCTAAGGTAACTCATTGCTGAATCTGCGATGTCAAAGGTCGCGATCATTGTCACGTGACTGGCATATACAGAGAAGCTGCACACAACTCATACAATCTGCTATTGTGGATTTATCCAAATGATGTAAAATCCCTATGGTGATTTATAGCCAGCGTGGGTATGACGGTCACCTTGATTATGTAAGGGGTGGTCATAGCATCAAAGGTGTCAATAGGCGATATCCTTAGCAACATGAAATAATGCATAATGTTTAGCCTGGTTCAGCCGCAGTTTCTAAACTTTCTATATAAAAAATATCTCCCCCGACAAACTCGTGAGCAATCTTGCAGTGAATGGTAATGATCGTTTTAGAATCAGTCATCAATTTGATGATATCTATACTGTAACATTTATTTTCTGACTCGCAAAGGAAACCATCTCTACAAGCACATTTGCGTATGGGACAAGTTTGCTAAAACTTGCTGCCAACCAGTACGAAATTTCTTTCATGAATATGAAAACACAAAGTTTGGGCCACATTATAATGCTACATCATGGGTGAACAAATGTTCCCCATCTCTCATATGTCTTTCAGGCGTTTCTTGATACATCCATGCGTTTGTACAAGATCAATTCCGCACATTACTTTTCGTCACCGGGAATAGCCTGGGTCACACTGTTGTATAAAACAATGGTGGATATGTTGTTGTTCAAGTACATTGATCTGCATCTGTTTGCTGAAGGAGAAATCCACGGCTTGATTTCAATAGCGACCCATGTGCTTAAGGACACGATCCAGCGGCCACCAAAAATTATCTCTATCTTGACGCCAACAGCTTTTATATTGGAGCAATGATGCAGCCCATACCTGTTGGCGAGTTCAAATTGGTCAATCCCGTTGATGTAGACATTCACAAAAACGTGCACGAGCACGACCATAACATCAACAATGGATACTTCTTAGAAGTTGACATGGACCGTTTACACCACACTCAAAACGATTGTCGTCTGCACTGGAAAAATTGGTGGTACCACGCGGTTCATTATTCGCGTATCATCAGGAATCCGGATTCAAATTTACTGGATGCACCAGCCTTTTTCAGAATCTTTGGACTAAAAACGATTGTTTTTCACATACGAAACCTACCGCTGGTTTATGGCGTGTTAGCTTCAGCATTAGGATACCATTGTAACAATGGACAAATAGTCACATCTAAAGTGTCACTTTAACCAAGCTTCAAGTTGATTCATTTTTTGTAAGTATCGATTCTTGGATCAGTAAACTGTAGCAAAGCTACGTTATATAATTCTAAATAAAAATGAATTGTGTTTAATGCAGAATGTGAATGATGCATTGTAGTAATTCACTGTGCTGTCTAAGTAAACCATAGTAACACTTCTTTGAGACAAGCTTCTAACAAAAGCGAACGCACTTGTGTATTTTTGCTCACGAGTGATGGATTTTTACTGTGAATCAGTTTGGCGGGAAGACAAGACTTAAAAGAAGTCAGGATGAATACTGTCAGAAAGAAATAAAATCAATGATGTTTAACAGGTTTTTGTTGTTGCTTGTTTCGTTTTATTTTGTTGTCTATGTTAGACGTGTTAATGACGCGATCTCCTGCTTGATACCAATCGTTCAACAAATGCGTAGGAATATTAAATAATTTCGACAGGTATCGATGAGTAAACAGGCTTGTGGCAAATGAGTGCCATCGTCATAAGCATAATTTAACCAAGCGCTCCTAACTGCTCTGCTATAATTTGAGATTTGCCTAATGGACTTTAAACGACGCCAGATAATGAGCATTGAGTCTGGTTGTGCAATGCGTTTTATTTTGCTAAAATAAATTATGAGCAATGTGAACAATGTCGATTTTGTGTGAACTAAAGTTTTATTTCCTTTTTGTCTTCTTCAAATATGGGATCGAAGATGATAAGCGGTGTTTGAATAAAGTCAGACACGACCCCTGGAAATGAACTCTCCCTAACAATCTTTCAGTAGCGCGTAAACCGATTGCCACTATGTAACAAGACGATACGTTGCTGAATACGTTGATACAATTACGATTTGTGTTCTATCAAACATGTAACAAGTCGGTTGTGCCTAAATCACTGTACCCAGGAATCAACAAGTTAAAGGTGTGACATTTGATCAATCACTCTAGAACTCTGCGGATATAGCTTTCATGTAACCTTTAGAATTCTGAGATTCCTTCAAGGACGCAAGACAATACAAACATTTTACATACGTTTAATTTTAATGTTTCACTGTGTAATAACATCAACAAAAATTCACATTTCAGAATCACCACGTTTATGATTTTTCTTCTAATTTTCATCAGCCACCTCTTATTTCTAAGTGTCAAATCCAAACGTCTTAAGTCATGTACATCCTTAAAGTTATAACTCTATTCTATCCAGCTTTCTATACATACTACTCGGTAAATATTAGGAAATGACAAAACAGGGTGAATATTTTGTTCATATGAATGTACATGGAACTGAAATCGATCCTATTGAAAAAGACATCCCTGACAGAGTTATGGCAAAGAATGTTCTTGAGAATGATGCCAACCAGAAAATTACTCGTATAGCTGACATGTATTGGTCAGACTTTTAATTAGCTAGATTTTGCTCCTGGCAATTGATCGTTCAAAAGTTATTGATCTGAGTGATTATGTTTTTAGTATTAATTTTCTTTATTCTAATCAGAATGACATACGAAAACGACTCATTGTCGAACAGCAAAAGAATCCTTAGATCTTCTACCTTTTTCAGATTGCTGCAAGAGCCACAAAAGAACCTGTTTGTTATTTTGTTAAAAATGGGATATTTATAATGAGATGCAGACCCCCTAAGGTACCAACTGGTGACTATGGGGTCAGTCAGGTATCAAATTGTTGTTCCCAAGTCGTATAGACACGAAAGTAGTGAAGTGGGGCGGTTTAGGCTCAAGGGGAATTAGCATTAAAAAACACCCTGGGGTAATCTAGCCTCAATGGGAAATGTAACATTACGGAAACCCCTGGGGTAATCTAGCCTCAAGGGAATTTAACATGGGAAAAAATCGTGGGCAAGTTGAGCCTCAAGGGGAATTTAACATGGGAAAAAATCTTGGGCAAGTTGAGCCTCAAGGGGAATTTAACATGGGAAAAAAATCTTGGGCAAGTTGAGCCTCAAGGGAATTAAAAAAAAAAATAAATAAATAAATAAATAAAAATGGGGTAGGCAATTGAAAGTCTATCTCTTTTCGAGAGATAGGAGTGGCCCTGAAAAGGGCCTTTGGTTTTCTTCTTCTTCTTCTAATTTCTTCTATTTCTCCATCAGCTTCTTATTTTCTGTCCTACACTTTTTCTATTCTTTTCTTTCTTTTCTTCCTCCTTTTTCTTCTTTTTCTCTTCTTTCTGCTTCTCCTCCTCCTCTTCTTTCTTCCTCTTCTCATTTTCTTCTTCTTTTTCAATTTTTTCGTTCCATACTCTCATCCTTTACCTTTCCTCTTCATCCTCCTTCTCCTCCTTTATTTCTTTCAACAGATCACTGATAATTTCCTTTACTTTTCTTAAATTGTTGATCTCCATCTTCACTCCATGGGGGCTATAAGAATAGTGATCCTCGTTTAGGTTAACTAACATTTGCTCCATCATACCCAAATTGTCCAGGACGTCTTGCAAGTTTTTCATTTTATCAAGTTGGTTCGAAGCCATCTTCTTTTTTATTCTTTGTAGAATGGTTTGAACAACGAATACTGTGGGTTCTTATACGAAAAGCGCGGACGTGAAGGAAAACATCCCTCTAAGACAAAAGTTATATTACCTAGATCATCACTTAAAACGCGCGGGCGTGAAGGAAAACATCCCCTACTTTTCTCATTTCATATCATATACTATGCACATACGTGAAGCAGCAATAAACAAACCCAAAATCTAGTATTCACACACGCAAAGCATTAAAATGAAACCCAAATCTACTATTCACACAAACCAACTTAAGCGCTTACAAAACCCAATAACCTACTATCCACACAAACGTACTTGAGCGCTTACAATCACAAACACATACAATCACACCAGAAAAGAGCGAGTGTTTATATTCACACTACTCTACATACACACATTGGCAAATCGATTGTCATTTCTTTTCTAAAGGTTTGGGTAGCCCTGAAAAGGGCTGTTTGTTTTGAACTCCAGGGTACCTGGTTAATGGTTGCACCTTCCAGGCCTGGCACCACACACATATCTCCTACTCCAATCTCCTTTCACTCTTTTTTGGGGGAGAGCAGAGGAGGAATGAGTGGCTTCAGAATACCAATCTTCTGTCTCTGGGATTCTGAAATTTCTTTCTTGTGTCTCTGTTACAGCCATTCCTCTCTCCTTTTCCTCCTCTTCTTTTTTTCTTCTCTCCTCCTCTTCTTTCTTTCTTCTCTCCTCCTCTTTCATCCTTCCCTCTTCGACGAAGGCCTCCGCGGCCAGTTCATTTAGTATGAGCCTGGCATATTCCAGGTGAACATGAAGTTCTAACAGTTTCGCTAGCCTTCTACTCATTCTCTAGTGTTGATCAATCAACAAGGGTAGCTAGACTGCCGAGCGATTTTCAATTTATAGTTAAAGCGCGGACGTGAAGGAAAACATCCACTAAATTAAAACTTATATTACCTAGATCATGACCAAACAACGCGCGGACCTAAAAGAAACACTCACTCACTTTTTTATACTACCCATCACTATTCTAAAAAATTGTACAAGCCATTTAAATAAATATTATACTATTCACATACGCAAAGCAATCAAATCAAAACCAAAATCTACTCTCCACACACCTCAAACAGCAAAAAAAATTATCATTATCTACTATCCACACAAACATACTTGATCGCTTACAATCACAAACATATACAATCACACCAGAAAAAGAGTGAGTGTTTATATTCACACTACTCTACATACACACATTGGTAAATGGATTCTTATTTCTTTTCTAGAGATTGGGTAGCCCTGAAAAGGGCTGTTTTTTGTTTGCTAGGGCGATCTTTTATATTCTAAGAATGCAACGTCCTCTGACGATAGGCTTTCTGACGATAGGTCTGCTTCTTCGAAAAGAGAAGAAGAACTCTTTGGTGTCGATACGACAGTCGACAAAGCCTCTGTCAGGTTCAGGTTGCTGCTGCTGCTGTTGTTGTTGCTGTTGCTGCTCTCTCTGCTGTTTCTGAAGTCTGTAGTTTTCTGTCCATTCTTCTTTCTCCCTGTTCATTTCTTCTCTGAAGAGCTCTTCTATCAGGTCTTCAGTGACTTTTTAACATTCTCACATTCTCTATCTCTTCTGGCTTCGGTATCAGACTGTGTGTGACCCTATGCAAATTCACGTAGGCTTCATTTAGCTTAGCTAGTCTGGAGCACATCTTCGTAGGAGGATGAGTCGACAGTGGATGGTTAGACTGGAGGCTACCCCCGGCTTTAAAGTCAAAGCGCGGACGTAAAGGAAAACATCCCTATAATGTATTCGAGCCGGAACGTTCAATGAGTGTCATGAGACGGATAGTAAGAAGTCAAAGAGCATGAATCAAGATTCCTATAGCCAAACAAACCACAAAGGCATTTTTTCAAAACACAACATTTTTTTATTCAAAATCACTTAACACTAACAAACAACTATAACATTTTTAACAATAACCAAACAATATAACATCAAATATTTTTTTTCAAATACCAAACATTTTTTCAACTAACACATTATTTTGGACAGGGCTGACAACGTTGTGAATGAAATTGTGATTTCCACTGTTGGAAGTCATTAGGCCATTGATGGACACTACGTTTCCTAGCTTGAGACAAAGATAAGCATAAAGGTCACAAAACCATCGATCTACTTTCACATCGTTTCTAGAAGAAGAACGAGGATCAAAATGAGTCACTAAATGTTCTAAGGAATAGCCCAGGCTGCGATGATGCAGAAAATACACACAATATTGTCCACACACCAAGGAATCTGTGCCTTGTAATTTCACATTATTGAATCGGGTGGTCTGAGCATTTCTTCTCATAAAGTCAATGATATCGTCTTCCAAAGGAGGCAATCCAAAGGAGGCAATCCATACGAATCGAAATATTCCACACATCCTTCTTGAGGAAAGTAGACGGCTACCCAGTGGGTTCCTGGGAGATGACTGTCGTCCGTGTTGATCACATAAGCTTGATGGTCTTGAGGTTTGCGATGAGGGAGTTCATCTTTAGCACAGACGACAGGATTCCCGGAAGCCGTGTACGAGCTATGGTTCAAAAGGTAATAAAGTTCCCAGGTATCCATTGATTTGTGTGGGGTTTTTTCTTCACAGGTAATGATAAGTGATCAATTCTATCCTGACTTTTTGCTTGAAAATGTCTGACAAGTAAAAGGCGTTTAGCTCCGACTTCTTACTCTGGTCCAAGAGAGATTCGATGCGACGGCACTCCAGAGACGTTAATGGAGGAGAAGAATGTTTATCCAGGCCTTTATACCACTCGTTCAACACGAATTCTATCTCGATGTGATCCCAAGCTTTGTCCAGATATTCGTCCAATTTTACTTCTTGACTCAACATCAGACATTTGTTGTGTTGAATTTGACTGGGATGATCGTTGTGACATCCATAGCACTCTTCCTTGATCAATTCTTTCATTATATCTGCCAGGAATGTAGCAAAACAGGAGACTAAATGGGCTTCTTGTTCTGGCCATCTTGACTTCATCATGATGACTTCTTCGTCTTGGGACTCTTCTTCTTCTTCCACAGTCTCCTCACATTCCATGTCCAAAGTTTCTCCACTAGGTAAAGAGGGACAACAGCCTTCCACGGTTTCTAATAATCTAGAATGACTTCTCTCAAATTGTTGATTTCTATCGTATTATCGAATTCTGCATACAAGATGACGTTTACTGTCTCTTCCAGCTCTTTTGCAAACTGAAGTTCCACACGAATCTGACCAGATTTTATAGGGTGGAAATGTCCCTCATCGCTGCCCTGGTCAGGGGTGAAATCAAAAGCCCACAAAGCATAGCCTCCTGCGTAATCTTCGTACGTAATACCGTGACTGGTGTTGGTTCCTAACTGGCCGGTAGCTTCGTACAAAGACAAGTACGATCTCAAGTAATTCTTCTTGTCAAAGTCAGGTTCAAAAGGTCTGGTACACAAGGTCTTGCCATCGCGACTGACTTCGATTTTCTTCACCTTAAAGTGTTGAAAGTTGAAAGGATTTTCAGTGAGGGCTCCGTTGAAGGCTGAATTCTCGACCATACCAAGGATTAAACACTTGGGTAACTGTCCTTGAAACAGATGATCTTCGATCATGGAATGATGGCTAGCGGCAATGGTGAACGTTTTCATTTCCCACTTTAGGTAACACTTCCACGCGTCGTACGTAGAGTTTGGCCTCCTCGATTTTGCTTTTGCTTTCGGGATTGACGGCCACACTATCAGCCAACAAATGGAAAGCTGTACTGCTGCGATTCAGTCTCAAGCGGACATTTACACCGTTCAGCAAATATTTCTCTTGCAACCACATGTCCAAATGCAAACGATCCATCAGTTCCAGACTCTGTCCATTTAATATTTTCTCTCTTCGTTCTACAAATCCCTCATTGTGTTTTGCGGATGAATCCGTTTCTTTTTCGTTAAACTCGCCCGCATCATCAGATTCAAATAACACGCAAGCATTGAGATGGGTGTTCTTGGCGTCTATTCCGTACGTCAAGAGATTTTCCAGGTAGGCACGGTAAGGGTAAGTATCCATGCTGCTGCTGACCAGTTTGTTGTTCAAGTACAAATCCACTGAGCTGAACAAGGAATGCATGAAATTGTTGACGGGAGCTACTTTCTCTTCTACTATAGTATCTCCTCCCTTATCTAGAATTTTGACTTTCAAGTACAAGTAACAGCTATTCAGATCGATGTAATCTTCGGGCTGTCCTTTGATTTCAAACTCGATGGGAGAGGAATCTGTCAATGAGGAGACGGGATGAAATTCCACCCATTGGGATTCTTGCATCGTCATCATGGTGGGGGGCATGGCAAACAGATCCAGTTCCGATTTGGAACAGGCGCAAGACTCTCGGTGCATCATTTTTTTTCTGTTTCTCAATAATCAAAAACGTCTAAGTCTCGAACGGTTCTTCTTTTCTTAGTCTTTCTAGCTTTAGACGTGTGAAGTCTGGTGAAAGGGTGTTTTCTTCGTCGTCTCTTTCTGCCTTGTCCTTGCTGAATGCCTGACTCGGTAGCGTGCAGGGCATTTATAGGTGTTTCTCGTCGGTCCAAAATGTCTTTGCCCGTTTTCAGCAAGACATTTTTGCCTGCCCTCATGAAGGCTTCTTTAGGGTTTTGTTTGTCGATGATGACATTTTGGAGAAATTCTTTGCCTTGCGTCAATGCCGCATCTTTCAAGGCGTGCAATACGCGTGTCACCATCGGTTTCAACACCGGGGCCACCGAACGAAAGGCTGATTTTAACATATCTCCTAAACCGTGTCCTCGCCGTCGTGCAACCCCTCGGTACACTGGATACATGACTTACGAATCGTGAGAGAACCTTTTTCGAAAATGGGGTTTCACCGTGACTTTCCCTTTGGTGAATGGAATATTTTGTCCCAGATCTCCTTTTATAGCAATGTTGACCGTGTCCAAATAAGACTTGCTGACGGGTAAATAGTGAGGATGTACAAATTCGCAGTGGACGTGATAAGTGTTTCCACCTTCCTCGTCAGCGGCCGTGGCAGAATCCACTTTGAAAGGAATGACACGCAGTAACGGTACGGAGGTGTGTCCCACCACGTTGTACTCCACCACATCGGAGTACACAAACATCAAATTCAGTCCTTGGTTCAGTTCTATCGGGAAACGAAAATACCTCGCAAAATGCCCGTTGTTGTCAATGTCTGCGATGTGAATCCTTTTGGTCTTCTTATCCGTGACTATATTGAGGTCTCCACCCAAAATGTCATACAATTCAGGGCAAAATTTAATACGTATACTTTTTTCCTCACATTCAAATTTGATTAGTAGACGGTGAGACAGTTTATGGTACTCAATGGTGACACGTTTTTTTTAGTCCGGTCAGAACTTTGTCAAATGCTGCATGGAATTTGTCAGTGATTGCCTCCACCAGATGTTGACCACTAAAATAATGACCTGAGTTAATTTTAAAGTGATAAATGTAAAACGGAGGAGAAGTGTCACAGCTGCTGCGAGGTATTGTGTCCTTCGGAAGTGATTTATGTTGATTAGTTGTCATCATGGTTTGCTGCACTGTTTGGTCCAGAATTTCGACGTCAAAAGTGTTTTGAGTTTCAGTGATGTTTTTGATTTGTGGTGGGTAAATCATTTCTACCAAAGCCACTTCCCAATGGGCTTCGTGATCAAATTGGATGGCCTGAGGTAATTTGGCCGTGTAACAGCACAAAGTGTTGTTGGGAAACACCTCCATAGAACTGTCACTGGGTAAGGTTAAGTAAAATTGGTTTTGGTGACTCATAATTCCAGAGTTCTGTGGCTGTCCGAGGGGTTACTGGACGTCAGAGGCGTGTCTCGGCTCAAAATGGGGTTATTGTTATTGGAGTGGTGACTGACACTGGCACTGGACACAAGGTTCCCGTTGTTCCCGTTGGAAGAGAATTTCAGGGAGGGATTGAGAAGCAGGTAACCGATGCAGCTGCTCAATAAAATGGTCCACAATTGTTTGTCTCCTTGTTGCAAACTCAAATTGGGCGATGGCTGCCCCGATGACACAATACACCACGAAGATTTGGCAGAAAAAGACGATTTGCGTTTTAGGCACACGTTCTCCACACCACACCCACAAGGGTTGTTTTTGTAAATCTTGCAGAGAAGAATTGGGTGAAGGAGTGGTCGACGTAGCTGCGTCTGTGTGAAAGGGCATGATGGTCACTCCTTTTTATAGTCGATGACTTGCGAAGCGTCGATCCAAAAATCAAAACTGGGTGGATATCCTTTCCAACGTACTTTGACTTCTTTGACACGTCGTTTGCCCACTTTACGGGTTCTGCGTTCGAGAATGCTTTCGATGTCGTACACGTCATCTTCTTTTTTGGTGACACGTTGTAACTCGGGCAAATAAAACGTTCCTTTGAGCACTTCTCCGGTCATGTCTTCCAATTTATAGACGGCAGGATGACGACCATGCACTCGTCCAGTGACACGAAACATTTCGGTAGTCCAGTTAGGTAAGTAACCTTTGTCGAAAGTGCGTTTGGTTTTGCCAATGCGCACCCAATCTCCTACGGCCAACACTCCACTTTTCTTGGGGACAGCCCTCGTCGGGGACGTACCAAACAGGCGCTCAAACACCAACACTTCGTTTTCGGGAGTCACCTCTTGCGGAGCACGTCCAATGCTTCGATGGTAAGATTGGTTGTACGCTTGCACCAGGTGCGGTAAGATGTCGATGTACTTCAGAGTGTGGTGATGCGTAAAATATTTCCACATGCGTTCTTTCAAAGTGCGTTGAAAACGTTCCACGATGTTGGCTTTGGTTTCGGGATTCTCGGTGGTAAAAAGATGAATGTCACGTTTCTTTAATTCTTTTTGGAAAGCTTGGTTCAGAAATTCGGTACCTTTGTCCGTTTGCCATCGAAGAGGGTGACGACCGCTTTGTTTCAACACTCGTTGCAGGGCTCGCACTAACTCGCTGCTCGATTTGGAAGTCAAGGGTACGACCCAGGCAAATTTGGAAAAGACGTCGATGACACAAAACAAATATTTGTAGCCACGATTGTAGCTGGCCAAATGAGAGACATCGGCTAAATCGGCTTGCCATTGATGATCGATGCCTTCCACTCGGGTGCGACTTCTGGAAAATTTGCGTCGAATGGGTTTGTGTAAAGTGTAGGTAGCTTGTTCTTGTAACCATCGTTGCACTTGAGGTAAACGGAGACTTTTCAGTCGCATTTTGGCAGCACGATACAAGTTTTGATCTCCTGCGTAACTTGCAGGATGGGAGGGATTGTTGTAAATGCTGGCTAACACCTTTTCCATTTTTTGTTTGTTTATTAATAAGACACCCACTCTTGGAGGATGCTACTCTTTTTCTCTTGGGGGACTTTCTTGGATTGTAATGCTTTGCGTGTGCGACCGGCAATAGGTGTCGAGGAGGAGGATGTCGGAACAGGGGATATCGGTTCTTGTTTCACTTCTGTCTTCACCTTCTTTTTCTCTTGTGATGAAGAAGGGGTGGTCATCATCTTTATAATCCATCCAATTCTGGAGGTAGGTGGTGTTGTTAACTTGCGTACTTTTTCTGGAAGAGTTTGAAACCCTTCTTCTTCTTCTCTTTTTTCTGTCTTGGTCACTGACAGTGTTGGTGGTACTGGTGATGGTGCTGGACTTTTCATGAAGGTCTTAAAATCTTTCAGAGTGGGAAGAGCTGTTTCGTCTGAGGCTTTCTGGTGAAAGAGTTGCAGTCTTTGCAAGAGTTGACCGTACTTTTGCGATTTTTCTGTTCGGACAAATCTTGGCGATCCATCAAGGACTGCAATTCGTGTTGCAACTGGGACATCTCGCTCAAATTGTGATTGGGAGGTAAATGCGGGGTGTGTTGTTCTTGCCAACGATGGTATTCCATCCATCGTTTGTAAGGTACTAAAGCTAGTTTTCGTCCTTCCATGGGATGTCAAGGGTCGATTCTGAGATCTTGGGACTCCAGAGGGCCTTTTTATCTTGCTCCCACCAGTCCTCCCAACATGGTTCCCAAGACTCCTTTCAGCAATGGACCTAACAACAGGGGTACAATTCCTCCACGTTGGACCAACATCTTCTTTTTTTGACGAATAGGGATTTTCTTTTGAACCATTTGGCGAAGAACGTGACGATGTTTGCCTAAGCATTGTTTCTGGTGTTTGGACAAAGGGATCGTGCCTTTCAAGACGTTCAAACAACATTCGCACACGATATCGATGACCTCTTTGGAGGCTGATTGAATGAATTTGTGGATGAACCTGAGGCTGCCGGAGACGCGGTCACCGCCGTTGCAGGTCGTGGTTTGCGAGTGTAAGGTTGCGTCCTGGCCGAAGTGCCTCTCTTGCGAGTAGTTTTTTGTGGACTTTTCTTTTTCTGGGGACTTTTTCTCTGTTTCTTTTTCTGGGGGCTTTTCTTTTTCCGGGGTGGTGTCTGGTAAGAGGAGGGTCCCGCCACTGAAGAAGTTCTTGGAGACACGGGTCTCCTTGGGGACTTGGTCTTTTTCTTCTTCTTGGAGCTTCGTTTGACTTTTTTCTTGGGAAGAACTTTGGGGGCATTAGGATCCCATCTTAAGAGAGAGCGAATGATGACCCCTCCTAGAGTACCGCTCCCTGCAGGTTTCAAAATGATTTGTTTTTTGGTTTGAGTGTCGATGCGGAGATCGGCCAGTTGGGTCAAAGCGACTTTGTTTCGATCAAAAAAGCAGGTACTTTGTGAGCAGCAGCCACTGCCACTAAATTGGAGGGTCCTGCCATTGGGGAAGTTCTTGGGGTTATCAACGGAGAAGTTCTTGGTGTGATCAACGTCTCCAAGTACTCTTCAGTTCTTGGTGTCATCAACGGAGAAGTGAATGAACCTGAGGCTATTGGAGACGCGGTCACCGCCGTTGCAGGTCGTGGTTTGCGAGTGTAACGTTGCATCCTGGCTGAAGTGCCTCTCTTGCGACTAGTTTTCTTCTGTGGACTTTTCTTTTTCTGGGGACTTTTTCTCTGTTTCTTTTTCTGGGGGCTTTTCTTTTTCCGGGGTGGTGTCTGGTAAGAGGAGGGTCCCGCCACTGAAGAAGTTCTTGGAGACACGGGTCTCCTTGGGGACTTGGTCTTGGCAACGTGGCTCTTTTTCTTCTTGGAGCTTCGCTTGACTTTTTTCTTGGGGAGAAGTTTGGGAGCATTAGGATCCCATCTTAAGAGAGAGTGAATGATGACCCCTCCTAGAGTACCGCTTCCTCCAGGTTTCAAAATGATTTGTTTTTTGGTTTGAGTGTCGATGCGAGGATCGGCCAGTTGGGTCAAAGCGACTTTGTTTCGATCAAAAAAGCGTTTGGTTTGATGAGGAATCTGAATGATCCCTTGTAGTAACTGACGTGCTGTCACCGTGAACCATCGTAAGACTTCTTTGAGACTAGCTTCTAAGACACGAGCTCGTATTTGTGAATTTTTTTCTCGACTGATGCCATACAAGGCACGAATCAATTTGACGGGAAGATGCGACTGAAGGGACGTCATGTTGACGTTGTGTGAGACAGACGAAAAGTGTCTGAGGTTTTTATAGATCTTTTTGTTGAGTGAAGTTAAGTCGAGGATGGAGAAGTGTACAGGACAGGCCCTCCGTCTTGGAACCAGTGGTGAAACAAGTGGGTACGAAATCGCAAATCACCGGGGGTCGTAGTTTCAAATCGACGAGGAAATAAGCGTGTGGAGTTTGAGTGGCATCGTCGTACGCCTGAGTCAGCCAAGGCGTTCCTAACTGTTTGGCTAAGACTTGCACTTGCGATTTATCTCGAGGGCTTTTAAACAAGACCACGTAATGCGCATTGAGACTGATGGTGCGATGGGCTTTACTTTGTTGAAACAAACTTTGAGTGATGTAAACGACACTGGCATTACGGTGATGCCCTTTGCGCGTAAACCACAGTTTAATTTCTTCTTCGTCTTCTCCTAACATGTCGTCGAAAATGACCAAATGGGTTTGACGGGAGTCAGAGACGATGCCGTCGTCTTCTTTAGGAATGCCTTCCACAAACATGATGGAATCACCTTGACTTTCTCGCAAGAGGCCGTACGCCGATTGCCACTCTTTGTAACACCACACGATGCGTTGAGGTGGCCGATCGATCAAATGATGTTTATGTTCGATCAAACTTTTGACGAATTCGGTTTTGCCTGAACCGCTAGGTCCAGCGATGAGCATGTTAAAGGGATGGCGAAGATACAAAGCCTCCCAACTGGCACGATCTAAGTGTTCGTCGATGACTTTGACAGTAGAGGAAGAGGGAGCAGAGACAGCAGAGGTAGCCATAGTGTTAAGAATGTCACTTGTGAGACGAAAACAGACAAGACAAGAGTTTATATACTTTTTTCAGGACACGTTTATTGAATGTTTTAAACATGAACACGAAAGACAAAAATACATAAAAGCCAAAGGCTTAAGTACAACGATAAAAGGCACATGATAACCATTAACGTGGAATAAACACAAGTGTCTGTACAACATGTTTTCGGTAATATTCTGACCAGTTCTATAGGGGGTAAGGTCACACAAGTGTCCTCCCGAAAGGGTCTTTCAGGCATGTCCACGACAGTCCTGTCCTGGGTGACGGGTTCTTCTTCTTCTTCTTCTGGCACTGTCACTAAAACAGGTTGAAAAGTAACTTTTTTCCTTGAACAACTCTCGTGCATACTGGGCCACTTCTTGGGTCCAAGCCTCAAAACCCCCTTTTTTCCAGGCACGGATATCTGTCCAATGGGGGTGTAAGTCACAAGCTACACACACATTGTCATACACGTCTTCGGTAGCTAAAAGTTGACGAATCTTTTTTTCCCGTAGAGGTCGAGAAGTATCCAGATGAAAACGCAAGGTTTTGAGTAAAAGGAGTCTTTCGTGACCATTTAAGGACATTTGGGTGGTAAGTACTGTTCGTAAAGAGTCCACAAAGAATCGGCTGGTAAACGAAATCCCAGAAAACAAGTCACTAAGACACACACTATGCGTCGTCCCAGATTGATTGGATACAGTTCTTGTAATAATTGATGGTAATGATCCACGGTTTTAATATGGTCATTGAGTTCCTTCCACGGAATCTGTTCAATCACATGTCATAAAAGTCGTGGCATGGCAGCCTGTTTTTATACTCTCTTTGTTTCGGAAACAATACACGTACTTTCTAGCCAGAGATCTTCGTTCTCCAGCGGGAATCTAAATGCTCCAAACTGTAACCTAAACTTCAGAGTTCGATTAGAAGTTTCCTCTTCCGCTAAGTAGATGCCACGTAATAGACCTTTGTAATCCTTTAACTTGTCTTCTTCAATGCGTTGCACTAGGTGAATCTCGAAGTAACCAACATGATGAACACGTGGATCATCGGGGGCCTGGAATTATTGAACAAGTGGTTAAACATCTGGTGACGTAACGGATGCAATTGTTCTTTACGTTTGACTTGTATTTTGACCAGTTCTCGGTAAATCCTTTCTCTCAACTCCACAGGCAAACCACGAATGTTCTCTAGCAAAGTATCCATGAATAGGTCAGTCCGTACAATTCACAATCTTCTCCTAGAGCAAAAGTAATCCACATAGTAAGTAATTTCTGACCACTGCCACTCAGGGTAACGTCCAAGAATCTCATTGAATTCTTTTGATGTAAACAGTTTAGAGTAATATAATAGGATGAATGCACCCTTGACCCAAAGAAATCTAACACATTGATTGACTTTTTTCACTTTCCTCTTGTGAATTTCTCGGCACAAAAGTTCTACAGTCACCCATTGAGATTTCACTCTGGCAAGTCCCTGCCAAACTTCCTTGTAAATCTTCTCTTGCAGTTCTTTAGGTAATGATTCAATATCCTTTTTGAAATGGAGTTTAAATACTGGTCCTGGTGATGTCCAACATTTGACTCCTAGCCAATCTGGTTTCTTCTTCGTCAACGACATGGTAAGTTACTTCAATGTCTCGGTCCCACTAAGGGTAAGTAATGACAATTCGGTGACCATCGAGCATGTTCTACGTAGGCCGAATCTTGTGGTTCCCAGTGGTGAAGTGACACACCGCAACTGAAGCACTTGACTTTATCCCCTTCGCCCAAGTAGAAAAATCCGGCTCTGGCTAATTCTTCGGGGGTCGGTCCTCCCAGATACTTAGGCCATTTTCCTTTGAACGATTGAAGACGATTTTCAAAGTCGCAGTATTCCGACAAACGCACAGGGAACGAATATTCGTCTTTCACAGGTTCGTTTCGATGAGGGTTGGGTGACATGGACATGCGTTTGCTCAGGGCTGGATGACATCCGTAGGGGGGTAGACGTGAAGGTGAATATCCACCTTTAAACGAAACCTAGTAAAGTGTCCAAGAGGACGAGCGGCATCGTTTTCACATCCCTCAGGTTTGGCACGCACAGCATCACTTTCCATGATAGGGGTAGTGAGAACAAAGTTCCCATGATGCTTTATGGCATCGCTAAGGTCACAACGTACAGCATCGTTCCCATCGCAAGGCTCACAATCGCATTCCACTTCAGAAGCCCCAAACTTGAAGTGTGCCTGTCTGAACTTGTTTTGTGTTTCTCTGAAAGCATTCATCTTGTTCGCTTGGTCTTGGTAGTCACAATGAACTATCGATCTTGCGTAGGGTTCCTTTTTATATACAGACCAATACCGACGTGTCCATACGGTAAGGTGAAATGATTGGGAAGTCGCACTCGCTTCTGCTACACGATTTGATAGACTTTTTCCAAGGGTCGACTGACGATGTGGTGAGTGGGTAAACGTACAATCTTGTTGGGCTCATAGGTGGTCACTTTAAAGTGTTCATCTTCTCTAGACTGCAACGCTTCTTTCAATACGTCAAGGTTGACCACTCGACTGATACGATAATTCAGAGTCAATCCTTTCACTTTACACTTCGTGTGCACTTCTTGTTTGTCCCGGTATTCGTAGCCGTAATTTTTAGGACCGCCACTGGCGAAACTTAGAATCTTGTCGTCAGGGTGTTCGTCTGTCCAGGCTCCTAAACGGTCTCCTTCGATGTCAGGGTGTTGTTGACTCGGGTGATTGATGTAAATGCAACTCTCCGTGTCAAAGTACAGGACACGTTCTTCTAACAGTTCTAAAGCTTCGTACAATTTTAAGCGAGCGTGAGCTGTCACGTAAGCCGCAATAATGACATTTCCAAAGGGGTCGTCTTGTACAAAGTCCAGATCTTCTTCGTAATTGACCAAGATCAAATCCTCGCGAACGACGTCCACATGTTTCATGAATTTGGTTTTGTTGTGAATCATCTGAAAGTATCGGGAAGGTTCTGTCAAATATTCCGTCTTAGGTAAACACGGTCGTTGTGCATTTTGCCCCACAAGCAATTTAACATCACTTTGGCAAACGATCGCCTGCCTTCGTTTTTCTCGATGTGGTCTAAAGTGATGCCTTCTTGTTCCCGGTATTTCTCTTTGAATGTCTTTTGGTCTTCGGAGTGTGACACCAGGACGGATAGTCGCTGGCTTCTTGTTTCAGTTTCAAAAAGGCATCCACGTAGTCTGCGAAAATGCCTTTCTGCGTGGGGTCACCCTTGTGGTATTGTTGTGTCTTGGGAAAGTGGCAAATTTCGTACACTTCCAACAGTTGGTATCCCATGTCCAGAGCTTTGAACAATTCTACGCTGACCAAGGTTCCCGTCAAGGCCCGTTCTTCCTGGGTGTGCTGACAAGTCTGGTCTTGGTTGCACGTTTCGGCACAAGCACGGCACAAAGGAAACATCAGTTTGCCTTGGCAATGGTGAGATAAGACTGGATGGTACAAGTCCGTGGGAGGCAAAACTTTACACTTGATCAGACCTTCGTATTGTCGAATGTTTTTCAGGCCGATGTATTCCGTCAACAATTGTGGGTGCCCTGCAGGAAAGCGACAATATTTGCGCACGTAGGGATACAGCGAACACACGTCCAAGTATTTGATTTCTTCTCCTTTCTCTTCGTCAGCTTGGTACAGCAAACAGGTGGCATTGGTTCTTCCTCCGTACAAACTATCCCTCGGGTTCAGGGGGTCCATGAACTGGTAACTTTCCACGAGGCGTTTACACTCGGGATCGGTTTTCAAACGGTGATCGTACTCGTGTTCCCACATTTCCACCACTTGGTATCCTTGCTGTTCTAACTTTAGGCGTCGCTGACAAGTGTCCTGGTACAAGTCTTCCTTGGTTCGTTCTATAAACTGATTTTTAGTGCCGCGGTCAGGGTAGCAGACGGGGCATCCGTGAAATAAGCAGCCGTTAAACTCGTACACGATCTTGGGGTTTTCTAAGTCCCAGCCATCGACCGAATGCGTTCCGATGGTCTTTTCGCGTCCTCCGTTGCGGGCATGCTGAATCCATTTGTCTTCCTTGTCGCACAAGTAATGTAACCAGAGTAGAGCTTTGACCGAGTATTGACGTTTGACATAGTTGGTCGTTTGAGGACTGATGACAGCCACGGTGTTTTCAGGCATGAATCGTTGGCGGTACACTAAGGAACACGCTTTGGCAATGGTGCAAGCTTCTTTCAAAGGATCGACCCCTCCGTGTTCCATGAACAGTTCTCGAAATTTTCCACAGCAACGCCGTAAAATGTCCACGTCGGAACGACAATACTTTAGCATTTCTTCCTGAAAGTCGAAAGGGTCCGAGGCGTGAGCCTGGTACCAAGCGTAGAAAGCGTCTCTTTGTTCGGTACGCATGTTGTAAGGGTCGTAATAGTGAGCCTCAGGTAAATGGGGTAGAACGGCGTGTTGATTGACTTTGGTATTGAAAAAGTGAGGAAAATACCCTTTAGCCATTTCTGTCATTCCACATGTTTTAGGCATTCGGCTCAAAGGCATGGCCAAGTAACTCATCGAATCTTTAAACTGTACTTGTCCCACTTGCATGAAAATGATTTTGGCTCCGTTCAAAGTCACTTTAGGACGCTCGGTGCCTTGTTCGGTATAGTATCTGAGAAGAAACTGTCCATCGTATCCGGAGAAATTGTGAGCCATCACCGTGGCATGACGACGACAATCTCCGTAACGTTCGATGTCCTCTTGGCTCCACGTCTTGTCGATGGGGTCTAAGACCCATCGGGCGAAATCGGCTAGCGTGTTCGGTCCCCGAAAGATTTTTTCACGCCCTCCGGGAATCTTGCTGCAGTGAGGGCAATGACTGAAGATAGGATCTTGAATGCACTTCTCGCACGCTCGATGAGCCACGCAGAAATTAGGAATGTGAATGCCAGTCTCTTGCATGCATTCGAAATCGAAAAAGATGAAATTGCCTTTCTTCTTCTTGTGACCGTCCTCTTCCTCTTGTTGGGGTTGGTATGTTTGTACGTAACATTGGTGTTCCAAGTCCACAATGTGGTGACAAATGTGACATTTTTTCTTTCCTCGACATACGTGTGCCTTGGCATTATTGGTATATATGCCTTGTCCACACGTGAGGCACAATCGCAGCAGTTGACTAGCACATTTCCGCTGTGAACCTTGCGTCTTCAGATGTTGTTGATAACAGGCAGGGCTGACAAACGTGCGCAGACAAGCTGAACAATGCATTGGTTCTTGCCCTTCGCTCAGACAGGGTTGAGAGGCCAAATATCCTGAGCATTTCGATCCGCAATGTTTGTGTTGCTCTCGATTATTATAACCACGGTCACATTTCTCACAGTAATATTTGTATCCCAGGAATCCGGTGATACTGGTAATAGTATCGAAATGTTCATCGTGATGATAAAGGTGAATGTATTTTCCGTCCTTAAAGTCTTGGCCTCGAAACAACAGAGTTCCGCGCACTTCTTGAGGGTGCACTTTCAAGGTGTATCGTGGAGCTAGGGCATCTTGCAATTTTTGCATCTCAGGAATGCCACAGGGTGAGTCTTTGAACAGGCCTGTTTGTTGAAACAGAAGTTCTGCTTCGTTTCGTTGATTGGCTCGGTTCGATTTTCGAATGTTCTCCCATTCTCTTTTCCATTCTACCGTGTCGTTCTTGTTGGCATAGGTTCGTCCCACCACGATAGCCCTGGCTAAACACATCTGGTCTTGAGGGTTGTTAATTCGAACGAGGCTTGTTTTGGTGTCACGAAGGCCCTCCACCAATAAGACCTTTTTGCGGCCAGTCCCTTGTGGAGGAGAGACGTGGGTCATGTCCAGTGTGGCTTTTCCGTCGGTGATGTCAAACTGGTCATTGGATTGCTGTACGTGTTGAATCTTGTCCATGACTTTGGAAGTGGTCAATTCTGCAGGGGTGCTAAACTCGATCCAAACAGGGGATTTCAAGCCGTCGTGTTGTATGGAAAGTCTCAAGCGATCGTCTTCTTTGGGTTGACATTGTCGCTTGAGTATGGTAAGCAAAGAATCCCACACCCCGGTGATGAACCCTTCTGCTTTCTCTAACGGTACATCGGACTTGAAATCTTTAAACTTCACCGTGTATTTGTAAGCCGTGGTTCTAAATTTTCTAGAGGAGCGCTTTTCTGTCTCTCGAATGGAATAGTATTTTTCAGGGTTAACTAAGGGTGGTGAACTTTGTTTAGAGGGTTCTGATTCTGGTTCACTCATGTCCTCTTCAAAATCACTGGCATGAATTTGTGCCAAGACTTCAGCTCTGGTACGAGGCGATAGATCACGTTTCTGCCTCTTACTTTCTTCTTCTTTCTTCTCAGATGAATTGGATCGTTTCATGTTGATAGCAAAAAGTCAAATGACTAAAATTTAAACACGATGGACTAATTTATAGTCATGGCAGACCAGTGTATATAAAGGGTATGTGTCTTGTCCTTTCACTATTCATTTCACTCTCAAACCGAGCACAACGATGGAAGAGACTACCCAGATGGAACGTTTCATCAGAGCGTTGCGAGGGGTCATTAGAAAATTTTCTTCAGACCAGCCGACGGACTACTCTCCTTCCTTTCGAGATAAAAGTGAAGATACTTGCTATATCTGTCAGAAGAAAGGGCATTGGTCTTCAGAGTGTTCAGACCGTCAAAATAGAAAAAAAGGGGTTAGAAAAGACAAAAGTCAAGATACCTGTTATTATTGTCAAGAAAAAGGACATTAGTGTCCAGATTGCCCTAAGAAACAAGAGGAGCAAGTAGACAGGGATTCTGGAGAGGAAGAAGAGGAAGAAAGTAGACAGGTGAAGAAAAAGAAACAGGAGAAGAAAAGAAGAAGGGAAGAAAGTGAGGAGGAAGAGGAGGAAAAGACTGTGACGGTGAAGAAATTGAAAAAACAGAGAGAGTAAACAAAGAAACAGAAGAAGTCTATGAACTTTTTAAAGTGCTATGTTGTGAATTGTGAATTGGATTGTAAATATTGATAAAAGAATAAATTAATTATATAAGGTAAGTGTCTTTGGGTTTTGATTTTAAAATAAGAACGTACACTCACACACTCATAAACACGTACTATAGGGGTAGAATGGGTTGTTTTTTTGTTTTTTTTTGAGTTTGAATGGATGTTGGCAATTGAAAGTCCATCTCTTTTCGAGAGACGTGGGTGGCCCTGAAAAGGGCCTTTTTTGGTGTAGGGGTGAGTTTAAGCAATCAACTTTGACTGTCTTAAGCCTTTGCCACGGCCAAGGCCTACTTCTGGACTGCGTACTGTTGATGATGATGATGATTTGGTTGAAATCACTAAGGGTAGCACGGTAGGCTTAGTCACAGGGTTGGCGTGTTTAGCTCGGGAAGGTCGTATTCTCTTCGGTCGTAATAAAGAAGTCTGATACATTTGTTTCTTAACTCCGCTAAAATGTCTAACAATACCGTGACCGTTTGATTTTCACACCCTTGTTTCTTTGCTGCTGCTTCTTCTTGTTGTTTTTTTCTTACCTCTTCTTCTTGCTGTTGTTGCTGTAGGAGTAAAGCTTGTTCCGCTTCCTTTTGCTGTTGTATAAATTTCTCCAATTCTTCTTTCTGTCTCTGTCTAAAATTCTCCACGTGCGGTAATGAAGGAGACGAAGGTTCCGGAACAAATTCTTGCGAGGTAAGAAAATCCACAAAATCCCTATTCACCTCTTCTGAAAATAAGTCCTGGTTCCCTTGGGCGGTCTCCACTGCTGGTGCACCCCAACTGATCGTTTTCTGACTTTCCGTCATGTTGAATAACTGTCGCATGGATTGACTGGGCACAGGCGCTAGCGAATCTATATAGACCACGTGACGTCATAGACTGCTCTCTTCGGATTGGATGCGGGCTGACTGAATTTTGTAACGCGTGTTTGGATTGGTCAACAAACTCAATCCGTTTCAATCCTTCCCCTCCCTATAAATAAGTGCAGTTCACTGCATTCCTTCACTTGTTCTCGGCACCCAACATGTGGACCACAGCTGAATCGTCAGTAGTGAAGGGGGTAGGATTAGCCTCAATGGGAATTAGCATTAAAAACACCCTTGGGTCAGATTAGCCTCAATGGAAATTTAACATGGAGAAAAATCGTGGGTAGGATTAGCCTCAAGGGAAATTAACATGGAGAAAATTGTGGGTCAGATTAGCCTCAAGGGAAATTTAACATGAAGAAAAATCGTGGGTCAGATTAGCCTCAAGGGAAATTTAACATGGGAATAAAATGTGGGTTAATATACGTACAAGGGAAATGAACATGGGATTTTTTTTTTAAAAAAGAGGGGTAGGCAATTGAAAGGCTATCTCTTTTCGAGATATATGGCTGGCCCTGAAAAGGGCCTTTGGGTTTTCTTCTGCTTCTAATTTCTTCTTTTCCTCCACCAACTTCTTATTTTATCTCCAACACTCTTTCTCTTCTTTTTTTTCTCCTCCTCTTCTTTCTTCTCTTCCTCCTCTTCTTTCTTCCTCTTCTCATTTTCTTCTTCTTTTTCAATTTTTTCATTCCATGTTCTTATTCTTATCTTTTCCTCTTCATCCTCCTTCTCCTCCTTTATTTCCTTCATCACACCACTAATCTTGTCCTTTGCTTTTCTTAAGTTGTTAATTTCCATCTTTACACGATGGGGACTATAGGAATAATGGTCTTCAACGAGTCTTATTAGCATCTGTTCCATTATTCCTAAGTTGTCTAAAACGTCCTGTAAGGTTTGTATTTTGTCCATTTGGTTTGACGCCATCTTCTTTTTATTCTTTGCAGAATGGTTTGAACAACTAACACTGTGGGTTCTTATAGTGAAAGCGCGGACGTGAAGGAAAACATCCCCCTAAAAACATAAAATTCATCTTACCTAGATCATGACCCCAACAACGCGCGTACGTGAAAGAAAACATCCCCCTACTTTCTCATTTCATATAATAAAACCCTAACTATACTCTTCACATACGCTAAGAAACCCATAATCTACTATTCACACAAACATACCTGAGCTCTTACAAACACAAACACACAAACACACAAACACATACCCTCACATTTTTTTAATAAAGAGTTAGTGTTTATATTCACACTACTCTACCTACACACATTGGCAAATGGATCGTTATTTCTTTTCTAGAGTATTGAGTAGCCCTGAAAAGGGCTGTTTTTTTTTTTGAACTCCTGATGCACCTATCTAATGGTTGCACCTTCCTGGCCTGGCGCCACACACGCATCTTCTTCCCCAGTCTTCTTTCACCTTTCTTCTGGGGAGCGCAGAGGGAGGATGATTCGCTTCAACACCCCAATCCTCTGTCTCGGGAATATTGAACGACATCCTCTCTTCTCTTTTCTTTTCCTCTTCTTCCCTCTTTCTTCTCTCCTCCTCTTCCTTCTTTACTCTTGCTTCTTCTACTATAGCCTCCGCTGATAGTTCGTTTACTATGCGCCTGGCATATTCCAGGTGCATCTGGAGTTCTAACAGTTTCACTATTCTGCTATTCATTCTTCTGGTTGTGTTGATCAATCAACAAGGGTAGCTAGACTGCCCAGCGAGTTTCAATTTATAGTGAAAGCGCGGACGTGATGGAAAACATCCCCTAATAACATAAAATTGATCTTACCTAGATCATGACCAAAAAAAAAACAACAACGCGCGGACCTAAAAGAAACACTCACTCACTTTTTTATGCTACCCATCACTATTGTAAAATTTTTTATAAATCACTTCAATAGACTATCCACATACGCAAGGCAAACCAATCTAACCCTTAATATACACCTCAAACAGCCCAAAAAAAAAAAAAAAAAAAAAAAAAAAAAAAAAAAAAAAAAAAAAAAAACAAACAAACAAACATCATTTTAATCTACTATCCACACCAACCTACTTTATCACTTACAAACACTAACACACAACCACATACCCTCACATTTTTTTAAGAAAGAGTTAGTGTTTATTTTCACACTACTCTACCTACACACATTGGCAAATCGATCGTTATTTCTTTTCTAGAGTATTGGGTAGCCCTGAAAAGGGCTGTTTTTTTGTTTTGCTATGGCATTCTTTATTTAGTTTCTAAGAATGCGATGTCCTCTGAGGATAGACTTTCTGGCGATAGGTCTGCTTCTTCGGAAAGAGAAGAAGAACTCTTTGTTGTCGATACGACAATCGACAAAGCCTCTGACAGCTTCAGGTTGCTGCTGTTGTTGCTGCTGTTGCTGCTGTCTCTGAAGTCTGTACTTCTCTGTCCATTCTTCTTTCTCCCTGTTCATTTCTTCTCTGAAGAGCTCTTCTATCAGGTCTTCAGTGATTTTTAACATTCTCACATTCTCTATTTCTTCTGGCTTCGGTATCAGACTGTGTCTGACCCTATGCAAATTCACGTAGGCTTCGTTGAGCTTAGCTAGTTTGGAGCACATCTTCTTAGGAGGATGAGTCGACAATGGATGGCTAGACTGGAAACAACCCCGGTTCTTAAAGTCAAAGCGCGGACGTGAAGGAAAACATCCCCCACACGGTTTTCGAGCCGCAACGTTTAGTGAGTGTCATGAGAGGGATAGTAAGAAATCAAAGAGCGTCAATCCAACATTCTTCTAGCTAAACAAAAGACAAAGACATTTTTTCAAAACACAACATTTTTTATTCAAAAATCACTTAACACTAAACAACAACATTTCTAACATTTTTTAACAATAATCCAACACTATAACATCAAACAATTTTTTTTCAAATCACAATCTACTTTGAACAGGGCTGACAACGTTGTGAATGAAATTGTGATTTCCACTGTTGGAAATCATTAGGCCATTGATGGACACTACGTTTCCTAGCTTGAGACAAAAGATAAGCATAATGGTCACAAAACCATCGATCTACTTTCACATCGTTTCTAGCAGAAGAACGAGGATCAAAATGAGTCACTAAATGTTCTAAGGAATAGCCCAGGCTGCGATGATGCAGAAAATACACACAGTACTGTCCACACATCAAAGAATCTGTGCCTTGTAATTTCACGTTATTGAATCGGGTGGTTTGAGCATTTCTTCTCATAAAGTCGATGATATCGTCTTCCAAAGGGGGCAATCCGTACGAATCGAAATATTCCACACATCCTTCTTGAGGAAAGTAGACAGCTACCCAGTGGGTTCCTGGGAGGTGACTGTCGTCCGTGTTGATCACGTAAGCTTGATGGTCTTTAGGTTTGCGATGAGGGAGTTCATCTTTAGCACAGACGACAGGATTCCAAGAAGACGTATACGAACTGTGGTTCAAAAGGTAATAAAGTTCCCAGGTATCCATTGATTTGTGTGTGTTTTTTTTTTCTTCACAGGTAATAATACGTTGTCAATTCGATCCTGACTTTTTGCTTGAAAATGTCTGACGAATAAACGGTTATTCGTTCTGTTTCCTCACTCTGATTCAGGAGAGCTTCGATACGATGGATCTCTTGAGTGGTTAATTGTGGACAAGAATGTTCACGCAAGTCTTTATACCACTGGTGCAACACGTCTTTGTTCGAGATGAGACTCCAAGCTTCATCCAGATACTCGTCCAATTTTTCTTCTTGACTCAGCATCAGGCATTTATCGTGTTGAATTTGACTGGGATGATCGTTTTGACATCCATAGCAATTTTTCTTGATCAATTCCGTCATTTTATCGACCAAGCGTTTGGCAAAACAGGAGACTAAATGGGCTTCTTGTTCTGGCCATCTCGACTTCATCATGACAACTTCTTCGTCTTTGTCTTGGGATTCTTCTTTTTCCACGGTCTCCTCACATTCCATCTCCAAAGTTTCTCCACTAGGTAAAGAGGGATAACAGTCTTCCATGGCTTCTAATAGTCTAGAATGACTTCTCTCAAACTGTTGATTTCTATCGTATTATCAAATTCTGCATACAGGATGACGTTCACCGTGTTTTCTGCGCGTAAAGCTTCTGCAAACTGAATTTCCACACGAATCTGGCCAGATTTTATAGGGTGGAAATGTCCCTCGTCGCTGCCTTGGTCTGGAGTGAAATCGAAAGCCCACAAAGCGTAGCCTCCTTCATAATCGTCGTACGTAATGCCGTGACTGGTGTTGGTCCCTAACTGACCGGTAGCTTCGTACAGGGACAAGTACGATCTCAAGTAATTCTTCTGGGCAAAGTTAGGCTCGAAAGGTCGGGTACACAAGGTCTTGCCGTCGCGACTGACTTCGATCTTGGACACATTGTAATGCTTAAACTCCAAAGGATTTTCGTTGTAGACACCATTGAAAGCTGAATTCTTGACGATACCAACAATCAAACGCTTGGGTAACTGTCCTTGGAACAGATGATCTTGTATCATGGATCGTTGTCCAGCAGGAATGGTGAAGGTTTTCACTTCCACGCGTCGTATGGGATACTTGGCGGTCGTTCTGCTCAACGTTTGACTGGCTTCTTGGATGATGGTTTTGTAAGTGGCATCAGCAGCAGCCATCAAATGGAAAGCAGCACTACTGCGATTTAGTCTCAGGCGGATATCCACCGCGTTCAACAAATACTTTTCTTGTAACCACATGTCCAAATGCAAGCGATCCATCAGTTCTAAACTACGACATAGTGCAATTTTCGCTCGTCGATCTACAAATCCCTTTGAATGTGAAGCATCCGCAGCAAGTACAATAGTGTTGAACTTATTCGCTGGGTCAGGTTTCCATACAACGCAAGCATCTAGATGAGTGTTCTTGGCGTTTATTCCATACGTCAAGAGATTCTCCAGGTAGGCTCGGTAAGGGTAAGTATCCATGCTGCTGCTGACTAGTTTGTTATTCAAGTACAAGTCCACCTCGCTAAACAAGGAATGCATGAAATTGTTGACGGGAGCTACTGCATCATTATTGTCTAGGTCGCTGGCTGGTTCGATCACTTTCACTTTCAAGTACAAGTAACTGCTATTCAGATCGATGTAATCTTCGGGCTGTCCTTTGATTTCAAACTCGATGGGAGCGGAATCGGTCAATGAGGAGACCGGGTGAAATTCCACCCATTGGGATTCTTGCATCGTCATCATGGTGGGGGGCATGGCAAACAGATCCAGTTCCGTTTTGGAACAAGCGCAAGACTCTCGGTGCATCATTTTGTTCTGTTCTTTCTCAATAATCGAAAACGTCTAAGTCTCGGACGGTTCTTCTTTTCTTGGCCTTTCTAGCTTGAAGTCTGGTGAAAGGGTGTTTTCTTCGTCGTCTCTTTCTGCCTTGTCCTTGCTGAATGCCTGACTCGGTAGCGTGCAGGGCATTTATAGGTGTGTCTCGTCGGCCCAAAATGTCTTTGCCCGTTTGCAGCAAGACATTTTTGCCTGCCCTCATGAAGGCTTCTTTAGGGTTTTGTTTGTCGATGATGACATTTTGGAGAAATTCTTTGCCTTGCGTCAGTGCCGCATCTTTCAAGGCGTGCAATCCGCGTGTCACCATCGGTTTCAACACCGGGGCCACCGAACGAAAGGCCGATTTTAACATATCTCCTAAACCGTGTCCTCGCTGTCGTGCCACCCCTCGGTACACTGGATACATGACTTACTTACGAGTCGTGAGAGAACCGTTTTCGAAAATGGAGTTTCACCGTGACTTTTCCTTTGGTGAATGGAATATTTTGTCCCAAATCTCCTTTTATAGTAATGTTGACCGTGTCCAAATACGACTTGCTGACCGGCAAATAGTGAGGATGGACAAATTCGCGGTGGACGTGGTAAGTGTTTCCACCTTCCTCGTCAGCGTTTACGGCAGAATCGACTTTGAAAGGAATGACACGCAGTAACGGCACGGAGGTGTGTCCCACCACGTTGTACTCCACCACATCGGAGTACACGAACATCAAATTCAGTCCTTGGTTCAGTTCTACCGGGAAACGAAAATACTTGGCAAAATTCTCGTTGTCAGAAATGACTAGTAATTCGCCTTTTTGTTGTTCTACTTTCTTCCTCAGCTCCATGTCTCCGCACAACATGTCAAACAATTCAGGACAAAATAAGAAAGATATTATTTTAGACCCCTCAGGAAATTTCATCAGGAAGCGACGAGCTGTTTTGTGGTACTCTAGGGTGACACTTTTTTTGGTACTTTCCAAAGCTTTCAGAAACACACCATTATACCTGGTGACTATGGTGTTGACCAAATGTTGACCACTAAAATAATAGCCTGAGGGAATGAACAACTGATAGTCGGTCCACTTTGGATTTTCTTAATTAGGTTTTTTATGGGGATATTTGCTATGGGTATCCATCCACTGTTGCACTTGCTCGTCATGAACTTGCACCGTAAAAAAATTTTGATTGGCAATGACATTGTGGACTTGGGTCGGGTGAATGATTTCTACTAAAGCCACTTCCCAATGGGCTTCGTGATCTAAAGGGATGGCTTGAGGTAATTTGGCCGTGTAACAGCACAATGTGTTATTGGGAAACACCTCCATGGAACTGTCACTGGGTAAGGTCAAGTAAAATTGGTTTTGGTGACTCATAATTCCAGAGTTCTGTGGCTGTCCGAGGGGATATTACTGGACGTCAGAGGCGTGTCTCCGCCCAAAATGGGGTTCTGATTGTGGTTGGACTGGTGACTGGCACTGGCACTGGACACAAGGTTCCCGTTCGACGAGAATTTCAGGGAGGGATTAGGAAGCAGGTAACCGATGCAACTGCTCAATAAAATGGTCCACAATTGTTTGTCTCCTTGTTGCAAACTCAAATTGGCGATGGCTGCCCCGATGACACAATACACCACGAAGATTTGGCAGAAAAAGACGATTTGCGTTTTAGGCACACGTTCTCCACACCACACCCACAAGGGTTGTTTTTGTAAATCTTGCAGAGAAGAACTAGGGGAAGAAGGAGTGGTCGACGTAGCTGCGTGTGCTGTGTGAAAGGGCATGATGGTCACTTCTTCTTTTTATAGTCGATGACTTGCGAAGCGTCGATCCAAGAATCGAAACTGGGTGGATATCCTTTCCAACGTACTTTGACTTCTTTGACACGTCGTTTGCCCACTTTACGGGTTCTGCGTTCGAGAATGCTTTCGATGTCGTACACGTCGTCTTCTTTTTTGGTGACACGTTGCAACTCGGGCAAATAAAACGTTCCTTTGAGTACTTCTCCGGTCATGTCTTCCAATTTATAGACGGTAGGATGACGACCATGCACTCGTCCAGTGACGCGAAACAATTCGGTCGTCCAGTTAGGTAAGTAACCTTTGTCGAAAGTGTGTTTGGTTTTGCCAATGCGCACCCAGTCTCCTACGGTCAACTCTCCACTTTTCTTGGGGACAGCCCTCGTCGGGGACGTACCAAACAGACGCTCAAACACCAACACTTCGTTGTCGGGAGTCACGTCTTGCGGGGCACGTCCGATGCTTCGATGGTAAGATTGGTTGTACGCTTGCACCAGGTGCGGTAAGATGTCGATGTACTTCAGAGTGTGGTGATGCGTAAAATATTTCCACATGCGTTCTTTCAAAGTGCGTTGAAAACGTTCCACGATGCTGGCTTTGGTTTCGGGATTCTCGGTGGTAAAAAAATGAATGTCACGTTTCTTTAATTCTTTTTGGAAAGCTTGGTTCAGAAATTCGGTGCCTTTGTCCGTTTGCCATCGAAGAGGGTGACGACCGCTTTGTTTCAACACCCGTTGCAGGGCTCGCACTAACTCGCTGCTCGATTTGGAAGTCAAGGGCACGACCCAGGCAAATTTGGAAAAGACGTCGATGACACAAAACAAATATTTGTAGCCACGATTGTAGCTGGCCAAATGAGAGACATCGGCTAAATCGGCTTGCCATTGATGATCGATGCCTTCCACTCGGGTGCGACTTCTGGCAAACTTGCGTCGAATGGGTTTGTGTAAAGTGTAGGTAGCTTGTTCTTGTAACCATCGTTGCACTTGAGGTAAACGGAGACTTTTCAGTCGAGTTTTGGCAGCACGATACAATTTTTGAACTCCTGCGTCACCTGCAGGATGCGAGGGATCGTAGTAAATGCTGGCTAAGACTTTTTCCATTTTTTTTTTATTTTGTGTTGGTGTGTTAATAAGTGACCCACTCTTCGGTGATACTACTTTGGGTGGGTCGAAAGGGTGGTTTGGAAACGGATTTACGTGTCCGATGGGCTACGGGAGTAGAAGTCGAAGGTAGTGGTGGTGGAGGTGGAGGTGGAGGTGGCAATGGAATGGCTTTGGTTTTCTTTTCTTTTTTCGCTTCTGGTTTCCCTTCTTTCTTTTTCACTTCTGTCGAAGGAGGCGTGGACATCATCTTTTTAACCCAAGCTTTCATTTCTTCTCGTTGGGGTGTGGGGGACGGGGTCAACAAGGATGCTGCAATCTTACTCGAAATGGGAGCTGCTGACGGTGTTTGAAACACTTCGCGTATCTCTTCTTCCTCAGGTCTTTGTGGGGTAGCATCTCTGGTGACCCTTGGGGATGGTAGTGGTGGTGGTGGTGGTGGTGGTAATGATGATGGTGCTGGACTTTTCATCAAGGTCTTAAAATCTTTTAGAGTGGGTAAAGCTGTTTCGTCTAAAGCTTTCTGGTGAAAGAGTTGCAGTCTTTGCAAGAGTTGACCGTACTTTTGCGATTTTTCTGTTTCGGACAAATCTTGGCGATCCATCAAGGACTGCAATTCGTGTTGTAACTGGGACATCTCGCTCAAATTGGGATTGGGAGGTAAATGCGGGGTGCGTTGTTCTTGCCACAGATGGTATTCCATCCATCGTTTGTAAGGCACTAAAGCTAGTTTTCGTCCTTCCATGGGGTTGTCAGGGGTGGATTCTGAGATCTTGGGACTTCCGAGGGCCTTTTTATCTTGCTCCCACCAGTCCTCCCAACATGGTTCCCAAGACTCCTTTCAGTATGGGGCCTAACAAGAGAGGTAAAATGCCTCCACGTTGCACTAACATCTTCTTTTTTTGACGAATGGGAATTTTCTTTTGAACCATTTTCCGAAGAACGTGACGATGTTTGCCTAAGCATTGTTTCTGGTGTTTGGACAAAGGGATCGTGCCTTTCAAAACGTTCAAACAGCATTCGCACACGGTATCGATGACCTCTTTGGAGGCCGTTTGAATGAGTTTTTTTCGTAGGGGTGGAGAAGCTTTGGACAGGACAGATAACATGTCCCCATGTTTGGCTAAACGTGGTGGCAGTCCTTTCCTTTTCTTTCCTTGGGGTTTTCTGGAGGGTGACATCTTTGCTTGTGGGTTCCGGGACATTCACCGAACAGACACTAACGTCGATGACTTAACGCACACCCTTTTATCTTTTTTTGGGGACTATCGCTTTGTCATAAAGGTGACAATGTTTTTCCCAAAATCGCCAAGGAATCCTCCCCTTTGTTGACGCCTCTTTTTCTTGGAACGACTGTGTCTTTTCTTAGGGTAATGTCGATGCTTGGCTAAGCGCTTTGTCGGATGACGCGTCTGCCTTTGTCTCTTTCTTTTGTGGCTTCTTGGAGGTGACATCTTTTACAAGTTCACTGATACCCCGACTTGGTCACAGGCCTTTTTTATACTGGAACGCGTCGCCACTGATTGTCTTTACGTCGTATCAGTTTGAGGACAGGCATGACACGTCGTGCAGGGGTGCGTAACGGACTAAATCGAGCCAGTTCTTGCTTGGACAAATCCAGTAAACTTTGTAACATGCCCGATCTTTCTTGAACTTTGATTTTGGGAGAAGGTACTTTGTGAGCAGCAGCCACTGCCGCTAAATTGGAAGGTCCTGCCACTGGGGAAGTTCTTTTGGGGGTCATCAACGGAGAAGTTCTTGGTGTGATCAACGTCTCCAAGTACTCTTCAGTTCTTGGTGTCATCAACGGAGAAGTGGATAAACGTGAGGCTGCAGGAGACGCAGTCACTGCCGTGGCAGGTCGTGGTTTGCGAGTGTAAGGTTGCGTCCTGGCCGAAGTGCCTCTCTTGCGACTAGTTTTCTTCTGTGGACTTTTCTTTTTCTGAGGACTTTTTCTCTGTTTCTTTTTCTGGGGGCTTCTTTTCTTTTTCCGGGGTGGTGGTGTCTGGTAAGAGGAGGGTCCTGCCACTGGAGAAGTTCTCCTTGGTGACTTGGTCTTTTTCTTCTTGGGGCTTCGTTGGACTTTTGTCTTGGGGATAACTTTGGGGGCATTAGGATCCCATCTTAAGAGTGAGCGAATGATGACCCCTCCTAGAGTACCGCTCCCTCCAGGTTTCAAAATGATTTGTTTTTTGGTTTGAGTGTCGATGCGGGGATCGGCCAGTTGGACCAAAGCGACTTTGTTTCGATCGAAAAAGCGTTTGGTTTGATGAGGAATCTGAATGATTCCTTGGAGTAATTGACGTGCCGTCACCGTGAACCATCGTAAGACTTCTTTGAGACTAGCTTCTAAGACACGAGCTCGTGTTTGTGGATCTTTTTCTCGACTGATGCCATACAAGGCACGAATCAATTTGACGGGAAGATGCGACTGAAGGGACGTCATGTTCACACTGTGTGAGACAGACGAAAAAGGGTCTGAGGTTTTTATAGATTTTTTTATGGGGAGTGAAATGAAGTCGAGGACGGAGACGTGTACAGGACAGGCCCTCCGTCTTGGCACCAGTGGTGAAACAAGTGGGTACGAAATCGCAAATCCTCGGAGGTCGTAGGTTTCAAATCGACGAGTAAATAGGCGTGTGGTGTTTGAGTGGCATCGTCGTACGCCTGAGTTAGCCAAGGCGTTCCTAACTGTTTGGCTAAGACTTGCACTTGCGATTTATCTCGAGGGCTTTTAAGCAAGACCACGTAATGCGCATTGAGACTGATGGTACGATGGGCTTTACTTTGTTGAAACAAATTTTGGGTGATGTAAACGACACTGGCATTACGGTGATGCCCTTTGCGCGTGAACCACAATTTAATTTCTTCTTCGTCTTCTCCTAACATGTCGTCGAAAATGACCAAATGGGTTTGACGGGAGTCAGAGACGATGCCGTCGTCTTCTTTAGGAATGCCTTCCACAAACACGATGGAATCGCCTTGACTTTCTCGCAAGAGGCTGTACGCCGATTGCCACTCTTTGTAACACCACACGATCCGTTGAGGTGGCCGATCGATCAAATGATGTTTATGTTCGATCAAACGTTTGACGAATTCGGTTTTGCCAGAACCGCTAGGTCCAGCAATGAGCATGTTAAAGGGATGGCGAAGATACAAAGCCTCCCAACTGGCACGATCTAAGTGTTCGTCGATGACTTTGACAGTAGAGGAAGAGGGAGCAGAGACAGTAGAGGTAGCCATGGTGTGAGAAATGTCACTTGTGACACTAAAACAAACAAGACAAGAGTTTATATACTTTTTCAGAACACGTTTATTGAATGTTTTTTTTTCCAAACATGAATACGAAAGACAAAAATACATAAAAGCCAAAGGCTTAAGTACAAGGATAAAAGGCACATGATAACGATGAACGTGGAATAAACACAAGTGTCTGTACAACATGTTTTGGGTAATGTTCTAACCAGTTCTATAGTAGGGGGTAAGGTCACACAAGTGTCCTCCCGAAAGGGTCTTTCAGGTCTGTCCACGACAGTCCTGTCCTGGGTGACGGGTTCTTCTGGCACCGTCACTAACACGGGTTGAAAAGTAACTTTTTTCCTTGAACAACTCTCGTGCATACTGGGCCACTTCTTGGGTCCAAGCCTCAAAACCCCATTCTTTCCAGGCACGGACATCTGTCCAATGGGGATGTAAGTCACAAGCTACACACACATCGTCATACACGTCTTGGGTAGCTAAAAGTTGACGAATCTTTTTTTCCTGTTGAGGTCGAGAAGTATCCAGATGAAAACGCAAGGCTTTGAGCAAAAGGAGTTTTTCGTGACCATTTAAGGCCATTGAGGTGGTAAGTACTGATCGTAAAGAGTCCACAAAGAATCGGCTGGTAAACGAAATCCCACAAAACAAGTCACTAAGACACACACCACTTGTCGTCCCAAATTGAATGGATAAAATTCTTGTAATAATTGATGGTAATGATCCACGGTTTGAATATGGTCATTGAGTTCCTTCCACGGAATCTGTTGGATGACATGTGACATAAACCGTGGCATGGCAGCCTGTTTTTAAATTCTCTTTTTTTTGGATGCAATACACGTACTTTCTAGCCAGAGATCTTCGTTCTCCAGTAGGGAATCTAAATCTTGCATACTGTAACCGAAACGTCAGAGTTCGTTTAGAAGTTTCCTCTTCCGCTAAGTAGATTCCACGTAACAAATGTTGGTAATCCTTTAACTTGTCTTCCTCAATGTATTGCTGTAGGTGAATCTCGAAGTAACCATAATTATGAACATGTCGATCATTAGCGACCTCAAAGTGTTGAACAATGTCTGACCATTGAAAGAATTTCTGACGAATCAGTTCTCTTATACCATTCAGGTACCAGTGGTTAAAGATCTGGTGACGTAACGGATGCAGTTGTTCTTTACGTTTCACTTGTATTTTGACCAGCTCTCGGTAAATCCTTTCTCTCAACTCCACAGGCAAAGCACGAATGTTCTCTTGTAAAGTATCCATAAGTATATACACTGTTTTTGGAATCGTTGGGTGGTGTCCAATAGCCTCGTTTACCTTTGTGCCTAATGTAATATCCACTCATAATCAGTCTTCTTGTACTTTGGAACATAGCATAATTTAAAAACGGACGAATCACTTTGAGTTTGCGTTTCACTTGTATTTTGATCAGTTCTCGGTAAATGCGTTCTCTCAACTCCACAGGCAAAGCACGAATGTTCTCTAGCAAAGTATCCATGAATAGGTCATACTAAATCCTCTTTGGTCTGACACAAGAAATGTACTGTTTGCACAAACATGGTTTTACTTCAGTGTCGAATTTAAATCGTTGAGTCACTAATCTACACATTACAATTCGTTCAGAAGTTTCCTCTTTCACCAAGTTGACATTGTGTTCAAGATGTTGGTAATTCGTTAACTCTTCCTCTGGAATTCGATGCAGTACGTTTACAATGATGTAGGTAGAATCGTCCATACCAAACCAATCCTTTTTAAAACTAGAGGATCGTTCATCAATGTCTGTCCGATGGAACACTTTCAATTGAATCAATCCTTGTATAGCCTTCAGGTACCAGTGGTTCAAACACCGGTGACGTAACGGATGCAATTGTTCTTTACGTTTCACTTGTATTTTGACCAGCTCTCGATAAATGCGTTCTCTCAGCTCCACAGGCAAAGCACGAATGTTCTCTTGTAAAGTATCCATGAACAGATTATTATGGTAAGAAGTTACTTCAATGTCTCGGTCCCACTAAGGGTAAGTAATGACAATTCGGTGACCATCGAGCATGTTCTACGTAGGCCGAATCTTGTGGTTCCCAGTGGTGAAGTGACACACCGCAACTGAAGCACTTGACTTTATCTCCTTCGCCCAAGTAGAAAAATCCGGCTCTGGCTAATTCTTCAGGGGTCGGTCCTCCCAGATACTTAGGCCATCTTCCTTTGAACGATTGAAGACGATTTTCAAAGTCGCAGTATTCCGACAAACGCACAGGGAACGAATATTCGTCTTTCACAGGTTCGTTTCGATGAGGGTTGAGTGACATGGGTAGGAGCTTGCTCAGGGCTGGATGACATCCGTAGGGGGGTAGACGTGAAGGTGAACATTCCCCTTTAAAACGAAACCCAGTAAAATGTCCAAGAGGACGAGCGGCATCACTTTCGCATCCCACAGGTTTGACACGCACAGCATCACTTTCCATGATAGGGGTAGGGACACTAAAGTTCCCATGATGCTTTACGCCATCGCTCAGGTCACAAGGTACATCATCGTACCCATCGCAAGGCTCACAATCGCATTCCACTTCTGAAGCCTCACACTTGAATTGTGCCTTTCTAAACAATTTGTTTTGTGTTTCTCTGAAAGTATTCATCTTGTTCGCTCGGTCTTGGTAGTCCCAATGAACTATCGATCTTGCCTAGGGTTCCTTTTTTATATACAGACCAATACCGACGTGATCGTACGGCAACGTAAAGTGATTGGGAAGTCTCACTCGCTTCTGGTACACGATTTGATAGACTTTTTCCAAGGGTCGACTGACGATGTGGTGAGTGGGTAAACGTACAATCTTGTTGGGTTGATAGGTGGTCACTTTAAAGTTTCCATCCTCTCCCGATTGCAAGGCTTCTTTCAATACCCCAAAGTTGACCACTCGACTGGTACGATAATTCAGAGTCAGTCCTTTCACTTTGCACGTCGTGTGCACTTCTCCTTGTTTGTCCCGGTATTCGTAGCCGTAATTTTTGGGACCGCCACTGACGAAACTTAGAATCTTGTCGTCGGGATGCTCGTCTGTCCAGGCTCCTAAACGGTCTCCTTCGATGTTAGGGTGATGTTGAATCGGGTGATTGATGTAAATGCAACTCTCCGTGTCAAAGTACAGGACGCGTTCTTCTAACAGTTCTAAAGCTTCGTACAATTTTAAGCGAGCATGGGCTGTCACGTAAGCCGCAATGATGACATTTCCAAAAGGGTCGTCTTGTACAAAGTCCAGATCTTCTTCGTAATTGACCAAGATTAAATTCTCTCGAACGACGTCCACGTGTTTCATGTATTTGGTTTTGTCGTGAATCATCTGAAAGTAGCGGGAAGGTTCTGTCAAATATTCCGTCTTGGGTAAACACGGTCGTTGTGCCATTTTACCCCACAAGCAATTTAACATCACTTTGGCAAACGATCGCCTGCCTTCGTTTTTCTCGATGTGGTCTAAAGTGATGCCTTCTTGTTCCCGGTATTTCTCTTTGAATTTTATTTGGTCTTCGGGAGTGTGACACCAGGAAGGATAGCCGCTGGCTTCTTGCTTCAGTTTCAAAAAGGCATCCACGTAGTCTGCGAAAATGCCTTTCTGACTGGGATCACCCTTGCGGTACTGTTGTGTCTTGGGAAAGTGGCAAATTTCGTACACTTCTAACAGTTGGTATCCCATGTCCAGAGCTTTGAACAATTCTACGCTGACCCAGGTTCCCGTCAAGGCCCGTTCTTCCTGGCTGTGCTGACAAGGTTGGTCTTGGTTGCACGTTTCGGCACAAGTACGGCACAAGGGAAACATCAGTTTGCCTTGACAATGGTGAGGTAAGACGGGATGGTATAGGTTCGTGGGAGGCAAAACTTTGCACTTGATCAAGCCATCGTATTGTCGAATGTTGACCAGGTCGATGTGTTCCGTCAGCAATTGCGGGTGCCCTACAGGAAAGCGACAATATTTGCACACGTAGGGATACAGCGAACACACGTCCAAGTATTTGATTTCTTCTCCTTTCTCTTCGTCGGCTTGGTACAGCAAACAGGTGGCATTGGTCCTTCCTCCGTACAAACTATCCCTCGGGTTCAGCGGGTCCATGAACTGGTAACTTTCCACGAGGCGCTTAAACTCGGGATCGGTACTCGTGTTCCCACATTTCCACCACTTGGTATCCTTCCTGTTCTAACTTTAGGCGCCGCTGACAAGTGTCCTGGTACAAGTCTTCCATGGTTCGTTGCAAAAACTGATTTTTAGTGCCACGGTCAGGGTAACAGACGGGACATCCGTGAAATAAGCAACCGTTAAACTCGTACACGATCTTGGGGTTTTCTAAGTCCCAGCCATCGACCGAATACGTTCCGATGGTCTTTTCGCCCCCTCCGTTGCGGGCATGCTGAATCCACTTGTCTTCCTTGTCGCACAAGTAATGTAACCAACGTAGGGCTTTGACCGAGTATTGACGTTTGACAAAGTGGGTCGTTTGAGGACTGATGACAGCCACGGTGTTTTCAGGCATGAATCGTTGTCGATACACTAAGGAACACGCTTTGGCAATGGTGCAAGCTTCTTTCAAAGGATCGACCCCTCCGTGTTCCATGAACAGTTCTCGAAATTTTCCACAGCAACGCCGTAAAATGTCCACGTCGGAACGACAATACTTTAGCATTTCTTCCTGAAAGTCGAAAGGGTCCGAGGCGTGAATCTGGTACCAAGCGTAGAAAGCTTCTCGTTGTTCGGTACGCATGTTGTCGGGGTCGTAATAGTGAGCCTCAGGTAAATGGGGTAGAACGGCGTGTTGATTGGCTTCCGTATTGAAAAAGTGTGGAAAGTACCCTTTAGCCATTTCTGTCATTCCAAACGTTTTAGGCATTCGACTCAAAGGCATGGCCAAGTAACTCATCGAATCTTTAAACTGCACTTATCCCACTTGCATGAAAATGATTTTGGCTCCGTTCAAAGTCACTTTAGGACGTTCGGTGCCTTGTTCCGTATAGTACCTCAAAAGAAACTGTCCATCGTATCCGGAGAAATTGTGAGCCATCACCGTGGCATGGCGATGACAATCTCGGTAACGTTCGATGTCCTCTTGGCTCCACGTCTTGTCGATGGGGTCTAAGACCCATTGGGCAAAATCGGCTAACGTGTTTGGTCCCCGAAAGATTTTTTCACGCCCTCCGGGAATCTTGCTGCAGTGAGGGCAATGACTGAAGATAGGATCTTGAATGCACTTCTCGCACGCTCGATGAGCCACGCAGAAATTAGGAATGTGAATGCCGGTCTCTTGCATGCATTCGAAATCGAAAAAGATGAAATTGCCTTTCTTCTTGTGACCGTCCTCTTTCTCTGGTGGGGGTTGGTATTTTTGCACGTAACATTGGTGTTCCAAGTCCACGATGTGGTGACAAATGTGACATTTTTTCTTTCCTGAACATAAGTGTGCCTTGGTATTATTGGTACGTATGACTTGTTCACACGTAGGGCACAATCTCAGCAGTTGACAAGCACATTTCTTCTGTGAACCTTGTGTTTTCAGATGTTGTTGGTAACAGGTAGGGCTGACAAACGTGCGCAGACAAGTTGAACAAGGCACTGGTTCTTCGCTCAGACAGGGTGAAGAGGCCAAACATCCTGAGCATTTCGATCCACAATGCTTGTGTTGCTCTCGATTGTTATAACCATGGTCACATTTCTCACAATAATAAACATATCCCAGGAATCCAGTGATACTGGTAATGGTATCGAAATGGTCATCGTGATGATAAAGGTGAATGTATTTTCCGTCCTTAAAGTCTTGGCCTCGAAACAACAGAGGTCCGCGCACTTCTTGAGGGTGCACTTTCAAGGTGTATCGTGGAGCTAGAACATCTTGCAATTTTTGCATCTCAGGAATGCCACAGGGTGTGTCTTTGGACAGGCCAGCTTGTTGCAACAGGAGTTCTTCTTCGTTTCGTTGTTTGGCTCGGTCCGATTGTCGAATAGTTTTCCAGGCTCTTTTCCATTCTACCGTGTTGTTCTTGTTGGCATAGGTTCGTCCCACCACGATGGCACGGGCTAAACACATCTGGTCTTGAGGGTTGTGAATTTGGACGAGGCTCTTTTTGGTACTGCGAAGTTCGTTCACCAATAAGACCTTATTGCGTTGTCCGGTCCCTTGAGGAGGAGAGACGTGGGTCATGTCCAGTGTGGCTTTACCATCGGTGATGTCAAACTGGTCATTAGATTGTTGTACGTGTTGAATCTTGTCCATGACTTTGGAAGCGGTCAATTCTGCAGGGGTGCTAAACTCGATCCAAACAGGGGATTTCAAACCGTCGTGTTGTATGGAAAGTCTCAAGCGATCGTCTTCTTTGGGTTGACATTGTCGCTTGAGTGCAGTGAGCAAAGAATCCCACACCCCAGTGATGAACACTTCTGCTTTCTCTAACGGCACTTCAGCCTTGAAATCTTTAAACTTCACCGTGTATTTGTAAGCCGTGGTTCTAAATTTTCTATAGGAGCGCTTTTCCGTCTCTCGAATGGAATAGTACTTTTCAGGGTTGACTAAGGGTGGTGAACTTGGTTTAGAGGGTTCTGATTCTGGTTCACTCATGTCCTCTTCAAAATCACTGGCATGAATTTGTGCCAAGATTTCAGCCCTGGTACGAGGCGATAGATCACGTTTCTGCCTCTTACTTTCTTCTTCTTCTTTCTTCTCGAATGAATGGGATCGTTTCATCTTGAAAGCAAAAAGTCAAATGACTCAAGTTCAAACACCATGAGCTACTTTATAGTCATAGCAGACTAGCGTATGTAAAAGGGTGTGTGTCTTGTTCTTTCACTATTCATTTCACTCTCAAGTCGAGCACAACGATGGAAGAGACTAACCAAATCGAACGTTTCGTCAGAGCTTTGCGAGGGGTCATTAGAAAATTCTCTTCAGACCAGCCTACGGACTACTCTCCTTCCTTTCGAGATAAAAGTCAAGATACTTGCTATATCTGTCAGAAGAAAGGGCATTGGTCTTCAGAGTGTCCAGACCGTCAAAAAAGAACAAAAACAGGGGCTAAAAAAGACAAAAGTCAAGATACCTGTTATTATTGTAAAGAAAAAGGACATTGGTCTCCAGATTGCCCAAAAAAGAAACAAGAGGAGTCAGAAGAAAAGAGGGATTCTTCAGAAGAAGAAGAGAGGGATTCTTCAGAGGAAGAGAGGGATTCTTCAGAGGAAGAAATCAGACAGGTGAAGAAAAAGAAACAGGAGAAGAAAAGAAGAAGGGAAGAAAGTGAGGAGGAAGAAGAGGAAAAGAGTGTGACGGTGAAGAAATTCAAAAAACAGAGAGACTAAACAAGGAGACAGAAGAAGTCAATGAACTTTTAATTAAAGTGTTGGGTTGTGAATTGTGAATTGGATTGTAACAATGGATAAAAGAATAAATTAATGATATAAGGTAAGTGTCTTTGAGTTTTGATTTTAAAAAAAGAAGCTACACTCACGCACTCATACAAAGACACGTACTATAGGGGTAAAATGGGTGGGTTATTTTTTTGAGTTATTGGCAAATTGAAATTGTATTTCTTTTCGAGAAATGTGGGTGGCCCTGAAAAGGGCCTTTTTTCTTTATGGTGTAGGGGTGAGTTTAAGCAATCAATTTTAACTGCCTTAAGCCTTTGCCACGGCCAAGGCCCACTTCTGGACTGCGTAATGTTGATGATGATGATAATGATTGGGTTGAAATCACTAAGGGTGGTACGGTAGGCTTAGTCACAGGGTTGACGTGTTTGGCTCGGGAAGGTCGTTTTCTCTTCGGTCGTGATAAAGAAGTCTGATACATTTGTTTCAGACTTCTTAACTCCGCTAAAATGTCCAACAGTACCGTGACCGTTTCATTTTCACCCTCTTGTTTCTTTGCTGCTACTTCTTCTTGCTGTTGTTGCTGTTGTTTTTTTCTTACCTCTTCTTCTTGCTGCTGTTGCTGTAGGAGAAAAGCCTGTTCCGCTTCCTTTTGTCGTTGTATAAATTTCTCCAATTCTTCTTTCTGTCTCTGTCTAAAATTCTCCGCTTGCGGTAATGAAGAAGGTAACGAAGGTTCCGGAACAAATTCTTGCGAGGAGAGAAAATCCACAAAATCCCAATTCACCTCTTCTGAAAGTAAGTCCGAGTTCCCTTGGGCAGTCTCCCCTACTGGTGCACATCATTGGACCGTTTTCTGAGTTTCAGTCATGTTGAATCACTGTCGCATAGATTGACTGCACACAAGCGTTAGCGAATCTATATTGACTACGTGACGTCACAGACTGATCTCTTCGGATTGGATGAGGGCTAACTGAATTTCGTAACGCGTGTTCGGATTGGTGAATGAACTCAATCCGTTTCAATCCTACCTCTGCCTATAAATAAGTGCCGTTCACTGCATTGATTCACCTGTTCTCGTCGCTTCAAGATGTGGACCACAGTTGAGTCATCCACCCTTGTGTCTTCCATGATGTTTCGGACAGACTTGCTCATGTATGTCCGATCGAAGTGGACCGTTGTCCACAGGACAAACACCAGCCTGTGGATACGTAGGATCTACGTTGAAAGACAAGGATGCCTGAAAAGAGTGCTAATTTACGGACCAACCGTGAGACGTAGCCTAAGGACAAGAAGAAGACCAATGCGGTGCCCTTTATGTTAATGAATACATTAACATAAACCCAAAGGCCCTTTTCAGGGCCAGCCATATATCTCGAAAAGAGATAGCCTTTCCATTGCCTACCCCTCTTTTTAAAAAAAAAAAAAAAAATTCCCATGTTCATTTCCCTTGTACGTATATTAACCCACAATTTATTCCCATGTTAAATTTCCCTTGAGGCTAATCTGACCCACGATTTTTCTTCATGTTAAATTTCCCTTGAGGCTAATCTGACCCACAATTTTCTCCATGTTAATTTCCCTTGAGGCTAATCCTACCCACGATTTTTCTCCATGTTAAATTTCCATTGAGGCTAATCTGACCCAAGGGTGTTTTTAATGCTAATTCCCATTGAGGCTAATCCTACCCCCTTCACTACTATCGTCGACTCTTGTTTCTTCGATGATGTTCCGGACGGACATACCGATGTATGTCCGATCCAAGTGGACAGTTGTCCACAGGTCAGACACCAACCTGTGGGTAAGAGTCTATGTGGAGAGGCAAGGATGCCTCAAGAGAGTCCTGATTTACGGCTCTGCAGTCAGGCGCAGCTTGAGGACAAGAAGAAGACCAATGCAGTGCCCTTTATGTTAATATATTTTAATACTAACATAAAACCCAAAGGCCCTTTTCAGGGCCACCCACATCTCTCGAAAAGAGATAGACTTTCAATTGCCTACCCCATTTTTTTTTTAAAACAATGAAAAAATAGAGACCCCTCCCTGTTTCAATTTTCACCTGTTCCCTTTCCATAGACCCATCAGGTCGGGACCGTATTAAAATAGGGTCCCGACCCTGTTCCATTTCCCCTTGTCCCTAGATAGACCCACACTCTATTCCCATGTTAAATTCCCCTTGTCCCTAGAATGGATATTTTTTTCTCCCATGTTAAATTACATAGTCCCCAGAGTGGATATACCCTTTTTAACATGGAAGTCCCCTAGTCCCTAGAGTGTCCCACTTAACTACTAAGAAATAATACACTTTCGTGAAAAGTCAAAAATGTGGTTCCGGAGTCTCTCCTCTGAAGAAGGACGGCACAATCCTTTCCAGTGCATCTAAAAGTCAGAAATCATGAACACCCAGTTCTCGTCAGTCTTCACTATTGAATACACAACGCACATGCATAATATCGATGCTTTCAACACTCCGACTGCCTCATCAATTCAGATTAATGAGGAACGAGTACTTAAACTCCTCCAAAACTTTAACCCACATAAAACGACTGGACCTGACCAGATTTCGTCAAGATTCCTGAAAGAGATGGCACCTTCAAATGTGAGGTCATCCGAATCACCAACAAGAGACGGATTGTCCCAACCATAGATACCATCCATGGTCGAAAACTGACGATGAGATCCTAGGCCAAATACTTAGAAGTCATCATTTATATCACCCTGTAATGGAACAGCCACGTTGACTCTGTTACAAAGAAGGCAAACAACACCATAGCATTCATTCTTATAAATCTGTATACATGCCCCAAACAAGTAAAAATTTACGAGCTATAAATCCTTAGTACGCCTACAATTGGAGTATGCGACGATCGTTTGGGACCCATCTACCAAAGCAAACAATGCCAAACTTGAAGCAAAGCAACGAAGGGCAGCACGGATTATCACTGGTGATTATCGAATAACCAGCATGCTCCAACATTTGGGATGGAAGAGCGTTAAGCTTGAACGACAACAAGCTAAAGCTGTTATGATGTACCGGATTGTACACCAGCTAGTTGACCTAGCAGCACCATGCCTCCAATAGACGGGATATAACACTACAGGTCATTTATGCAGATTTATCATCCCCTTCATCAGAGTCAACGCATACAAAGTCTCCTTCTTCCCATCTGGAATCCACCTGTGGAACTCCTTACTAGCCACCCTAGCCGACGTCAGTTCGATTGATACTTTCAGAGCAGGCGTTGGCACGGGGATCGCTTATCTCCAGACCAGGGATATATTTCACCTGGTTGTTTCTGCACTCCCATCACATGTACATTGTTTACACCATGTGCTAGTATGTTCCAGAGTAACCCAGCACATTACTGGAAGAAGATATGCTGAATAGATGACGTTAAACCGACAGAAACAAATAAACCAACCGTCCCCTTATCCTACTGTAACGTACTCGATAATGAAGCCTTGATTTCTCAGAAGATAATAATAATAATAATAATAATAATATTAAATCCCTCCCTCCAACCGTACGTTTCTTACAAAGAAAGAATCATTTGAAATTCAGAACATATCGATTATCAGAAACCAAGCAGAGCTTAGAATTCTATTGACTCTTTGTAACTCGTGTTTGACGAACATGATGATACAAGTTTGTTTCAAAATTATCTGATCTTTTATAATTCTAAGCTAATTATATTCAAAGTGTATGTATTTAATTCCCTATTCAATTCGTTCCATTCTTTTTGTTATGACAGAAAAAAAAAAGAATAAAAATAAGCGGGAGGTCTTTGTCACTGGGTTTCTTGTCTTGTTGTCTCCCTTTCAAAAGCGGAAACGATCGTCTACGTCCGTTGTTCTCCGGGCGTGAAAATGGCGACTGACAAGTTGGCTGAATGGAAAAAAGCAGGCGAAATCTAGAATATTCGGTATTTGCGTTTATATTCAAGATTTAATATTATAGACAGACACTAAATATGGTGTTGGAATAGATGGCTGAAAGGATGGCTTATTAATTCTGGAAAATGTGGTAATTTCCATCTGTCATTTGGTGTGCTTTGTTCTCGAGTCTATCTTTTATCTTCTAGGCAGCGCTTAATTCAATTCACCGAACCTTGTGAAAACTTACGAATGTGAATCGTTAACGTAGTCAGCACCAAAGCAGTTTTAACGACAGTGTACAAACGGAAACATATAGTCGAATAGACGAACAACCAACCCTATTTTAAAACCCCTACTGTGTACTGTACTAGGGAATTAATGTTTCCGCGAATAATACATTTCTTTATTAATTATAAATGAACATTATTTACATGTTACAGACATTGCAAATGGGAGACTATACAGCATAATACCCCCGCGAAATAAGCAAAATAACGAGTTCCTGCATGTTATGTAGTTTTGTCACCAAGAAAAACTGCACAAGGGGTAAAAATGAAATTACCAGAACAAAGGAAATATATTCATTATAATCAGAGAATGAAAATGTTCATTTGTGTAGTATGGGATAACTAATGATTTTTTAAAATGTGTAACTACTGAGCAGAACAAAAATGTATGCCCCACCCCCTTTATGATACACTATACCAACAAGTAGGTCTCCGCATTTTTTTAATCTTTCTGACAGCAGAGACCAATGTCGTTGGGACGTATTCTATACTGAAGTTTTATGCTGTTTTAACTTCCCATGAGTTCTTACTATCGGGCGCTCACTAGCAACTAATAAATTTATTTCGACTGACCTTGGTATGATGATGGAAACTAAAATCCCTCTTCTTTTGACCTATGGCATTAAATCCTTCAGAACACTCACTTTTTAGTAATAATCTATGTCAGAACAGAACACCTATTTATACATCAATTAATGACCTTATTTTTAAATTGCTGATGCATGTGTGGAATGGAGAGCACCACCCCAAGTCAAGAAAAATGCTGGAAACCTAGCGAGGAGTATATCACACAGAACTGATTAATGCTGGGGAAAGAACTGCATTTAGGTCTAGCCATTACAGCAGAATTTTGAGAGACAGAGACAGAAATGTCAAATACAAAATCTAGAAAATGATAAATAATCTTTTAATAAGTAAAATCTGTAATGCTATTAATAACAATAATAACAAATAGTATGTATTATTATGATTATTATTATTATTATTTAGCATATCTTTACAGCTGATTACAGTTTTGATTTTTAAAAAACATTTATCGTTCTCCCAGTGTCGAATTTCCAACACGTTTGTCTGTCTCTCAAATTTCTGCAGCCCTTGTCTGCTCGTTAATCTTTCTTTTTCTTGTACATGGTTTTCTCCCTTTTTTTCTTGGTACAGCAACAATGGCAATCCTGTGCATTGATATGATTAATTTTGGAACCTTCATCATACATTTTTAGGCAATGTTTTTCTCTTTTTTCACTTGTTTTGGAAGCCCAGACTATTTTTGTTTCTGTTGATAATTAGATTAACAATTAAGCACCCTTGGTCATTCACCATTGATTTTGGCTTTATGCCTTACATGTGACTTCTAACGATCATAGCAGAAACTATACATTGTCTTTAATTTTTTTATGATTATAGTACCTAGATTGCATTCTTGTCATTACAAATATGTAAGAGTTTAACGTTTTTTTCTGAGTTTATCGTGGTATAAACTGTCAGTTGCTGATTCACACAGCAAATAATGCCCAAAGGACGTTATGTAAGCTGTGTGAGAAGTCAACTGACAGTTTATACCACGATAAACTCAGAAAAAACGTTAAACTCTTATAATTGAAATTTCAGTTATTCGCTAATGTTATTTTGTTTGCATCATTAAAAAATAAAACTCTTAATTGAGCGTAGTAATACATGTTTGGGTTTTTTCTGTTACATAGCTATATATAGCACTTGGGATTGTCCTGCTTGATTGTAATAAGGTCATCATAATACCAGTCCTTCAACCAATAGAAGCCAAATTTATTCAATTTTTTAAAAAAAATATGCAAGAATGTTGTTTTCCTTGAATGCTTACTTCATGTCTGCCTTCACTGGCAGTGTTTATCTTATGCTGTACATGTGACTCTATTTATAGAAGTGGAAAAGTAGTTCTTACAGTTCATACAGAAATGAATGCAATTCATTTTGATCACGTGGTAACATTCTGACCAATGGAAATGTTTCTTTCCTGTACCAGCTACTGCCATTGCAATTATGTATAAATTGTCCATCAGTTGCTACTAGATGAAGTAGTTTAAAAGTTTGTAGCTTTTAGAAGTTGACATAAATTTGACAGCAAACAAGATCGATTTTCTTTTGAATTAAGCCCCCTCAAATGTGTGGCTGTAAAGTTTGCATTGCTCATCTTAACATCTTGTGACCAATATGATTTAAATACCAGTGCACATGCTCAATGCACAATTTTAGGGGTCATGTCAAAATTGTTGTAACAGTGACCAGTACAGTTCCAGTGCTGCATTACTGTGGTTTGTGTTGTTGTTGTTGTTGTAGGGTTTAACGCCATTTTTCAGCACACGATAGGCTATAGATGGCGGCTAGCATTAATGGTGGAGGAAGAACCCGGGAAAACCCCGGAAAGAACCACCGACCCACGAGAAGCTACTGGCAATCTTTTTCACATACCCTCATTAGCTGAATCCAAGACTCGAACCCACGCAGACAGAGGTGAGATGGCAGTGATCCGTAACTGAGAGCGCTTTAGACCACTTGGCGGGGCCCCGAGTGGCCGAGTGGTCTAAAGCGCTCTCCGTTACGGATCACTGCCATCTCACCTCTGTCTGCGTAGGTTCGAGTCTCGGATTCAGCCAATGTGGTTATGTGAGAAAGCTTGCCAGTAGTTTCTCGAGGGTCGGTGGTTCTTTCCGGTGTTTTCCCGGGTTCTTCCTCCACCATTAATACTGGCCGCCATGTATAGCCTATCATGTGCTGAAAAATGGCGTTAAACCCTACAACAACAACAAGACCACTCGGCCACTCGGGGCCCCTGTGGTTTGTGTAAAATAAAATCATTTAGTTAGATGATAGAATTATGAAACTAGTGAATCATTATTTTGTTCTTTGGGCATTTGCTTGTCATTGAATGTCTTGAATTTTGGCTAGATTCCAAAGTAAATACACAAGTGTAGTTAAGCAAATACACCTAGTATTCATTCACATATATCACCCGGGGCCCCGAGTGGCCAAGTGGTCTAAAGCTCTCTCCGTTACGGATCACTGCCATCTCACCTCTGTCTGTGTGGGTTCGAGTCTAGGATTCGGCCAATGTGGGTATGTGAGAAAGCTTGCCAGTAGCTTCTCGTGGGTCGGTGGTTCTTCCCGGGGTTTTCCAGGGTTCTTCCTCCACCATTAATACTGGCTGCCATGCATAGCCTATCATGTGCTGAAAAATGGCGTTAAACCCAACAACAACAACAACAACATATATCACCCATCCGCCCCCCGTGACCTTTAAAATTGGTAGCATACTGCACACTCAGTCATTTATTTATTTTTTTAAATTCTCATTTCTCAGCATTTCCATTTGGTCTGAAATGGGAATTTTGTTTTTTTATCCATCCAGCAAGTTCAGTTTAACTAGTTTCAGTGGACTGGAATTATTAGCTGTGTCAATTCCTTATTATTTATCCAAACATGTGGTTTTGTTTTGTCATTGATCGCTTGGCAGTCATATTGAGGTAAAAATATCAAATTCCATTATTTGGAATTCTCAAAAAGATATTGTTTGTTAGGGAATATAGTTTTGGAGTGCATAAAATTCTTAATTGGAATGTGATTTCTGTTTGAAATGAACTGTAGATTGCAGTACTGTAATGTGGATCTGGTTTGGAATGCATGTTATTGTGATTACGGTAGCAAGAAAAAAACTAATAAAGTACAGCCTGATGAAATTCAAGATGCAGAATGGTATGTTGTTATGTATATCTATATTGTGTGTTTAGTTTTTATCCATGGTTGTAGATTGTAGTGATCATTTATGAACAACACATTACATAGCTAATTTTTGTTCATGTTTGTAGATTCTATTTTGGGATAGTAATGCTAGAAATGGGTTGTTTACAACCTTGATAATGAACCTATGTACAGTTTGGGATAGTTTTCCATTGGTATGATTGAGTATTGAGACATATGTTATGTGGGGATGTATTGTGAAATATGTCATGTGGTTATTGGTACATCAGCACATTCAAGACCTGGCATTTATTTGGAATGCTCTTTTCTTTTGGACTTGTGATAAAACATTTTCAGATTATTTTTGATAGAATTCACAACACTAGTTTCTTCTTAAATTTTCATTTTTTAACTTTAAATTCAGTTATTTGTTAAGTTTTGCAAAACTTGTTGGTTTTGCTTCTATCTGTTACTTAGTTTAAGGCTGTGATCATAACAAAGTACATTTATTGCTGTTGATTTTAAATACCTCCTTTGGTTGAATTTTTATTTCCTTATCTAGTGCATGGACTGACTTGTGGGACGTCTCTGAGACTTCATGGCCCTTAGTCTCAATATATTTTATATAGACTTGGGAGGGCATGGCCAAATTGGCTCAAAATTAGTGAATCAATGTTAGATTGTTTTCAGATCATCTTTGACGTTAATGATAGAGGAAGAGGGAATAACTTATGGCTTGATTGTATTAACTTTTGATCAAATCTTACCATTGTTTTGATTGCCCATCAAATTATAATCACACTGAAGAAACTGACAAATATAGCAGCTCTTGAAGCCAGGTGTCAGTGAACAAAATTTAATTATGTTTTATTTAATGTATCATTCAATACAGATTTACTGGACTTTACGCTTGGGAATTTATTTCCTGTGTTGGAACTACTCAAGATTGAATAATGAGATGGAATAATTTTCTTAGGTGTATTTGTGAACTGCTAAATGCCATTTTAAACAGTCTATTCATTCTTGATTATTGAATACTTTGCATCATGGCTGTCATCAATAAACTTCCAGACAAAATGTTTTGACTGCTGTGGACTTTTGCTGCCGGGTTGGGTACTAAAATGGGTGAAGAAAAGAGCATGTGAGGTCAAATTGTCACAGTGTAGGGTAGTACAAAATCTCTTTTCATCTTGCATTGTTAGCTTTCATTGTGACATCACAGTGCACAACATTCAATCCAATTTGTACTGGATCACACCATTAGGTTGACTTTGTGCATAAATGTCCATGTAACACTGTGCTTTGTGTTATGTGTTAATCGCTGCATGTAATTAATGACCTTCCAAAGGAATATGAATTTAGGATGATCCAAATAAAGTGAATAATGGCCAATTAAGGGTATGCATAATCAAATTTTAAGAAATGACACCTGTTGCTAATATTTTGTACTGAACACACACATGACATATATAACTTTTCTGTAGTGATGTTCATTCCAGTCCACAGATTAAACAAACAAAAAACAGAAAGTTAGTAACGGTACTCAGGGATAGGAGAATACATGTCCTAAAAGTGTAGCAAAATTTAAGTAGGAGTGAAAAGGCAAATTTCCATGGATTAAAAATGTTGGGAAAGATGGAAATACAGTACACTGATATGTGACCTATGTGAGGACGCTGAAAACCAAACCTGTTTTACACTGAATGCTGGTCTGATCTTTAAAACTGAAGTATAAAATAATCTTTGTTCAATTTATATACCAAATATACAATATTCATTCATAACTCGAAAGAGAAACACTTGTACAAAATATCAGTTATGACCATGAATATCTCACTTTATCCTTGTTTGTTTCTTACAAAATGCTTTACACATGCTTCTCGTTACATGTTTTGTTATTTTGTTAATACACTGAAAAACTGCACTTCCAAGTGTATGGCAGCTTTTAAAAAAAACTGCCCCTTGAGATTCATCCAAAAACTTACTTGGACTTAAATTATAGCTTTATAGAGGTTATAGCAGAGTTTGAATGCTGTACTGCAAGCAGTTTTTCATGATGAAGTATTTTTATGGGCTTGTGTAGATTGATAGCTCAGGAATGGTGAACAGATGGGTGGTTTGGTAGTGTTCCACAACTTTTGGCAATATTTTTGGGGAGGCATGAAAATGCCCAGTGACAATAGCAGATACCTGGAATGCTGGACCTTTTCATACCTGCCAACCATTACATTTTTGGGTGTAATCTTATTAACATTTTCCATTGAACTACGTCTTAAGCTTGCCTGTGTATGGATTATGTTTATTTGGCATTTTGAAAAGAATCAAGCAATAAAAAGTTGTAGATTTTATTAACGTGTATTTAATTCCTACATGTACTTTCTAAACACTTGTCCATTGTAGAACTACAAGTACTTTCCAAACACGATCATGCTCTATTTGCAGCAGCTGTGTAAGACAAGTTTTCAAGAAAATGAAGTTTCAGAACATGTCTTGGAGATTCATGTATAATGAAGTGTAGCAAAATTTAAGTATTTAACATGTATTCTCCAATTAGTTTAATATGTTGGTGCCCCTTCTTGTAAGGCCACTCTTTTTCTGCAGCAGTAAAGTGGCTCTGTAAAAGTTTGGCCTTGGGGATGACACAGATTAAGAAATATTTATTAATTATGAAAGAAATGACTAACTTTTAAGTATTTACTAACTTCATTTAAGAATGAAAGTTGTGTTATCAGTTTATGGACTTAATATAAAAATTTTGTCAGTGTTATTTAAAAGTATCGTGAATAATCATCATTGGTGGGGCAAGTCCACCTTCTCTGTAAAATCTGAGCACAAACATCTGGTTGTATATTGACGATGTTGAACCATTTTTGCTTCAAATTTTTTAGTAGTAATTAAAGGACACACTTCATTAAAAAGAAATTGCTTAAATATTTCATTTTATTAAACAGTTTCAAAGAAAAAAACTTGTAAGGAAACATTCAGAACTTTTCAGATACATTTGGTACATTCTAAAATTAGCTGCAGGTCATAATAAAATGTACATATTTTTTTTCTTCTTCTCTTTCTTTCAATCCATATATTGGGGCCCCGAGTGGCTGAGTGGATCACTGCCATCTCACCTCTGCCTGCGTGGGTTCGAGTCTTGGATTTGGCCAATGTGGGTATGTGAGAAAGCTTGCCAGTAGCTTCTCGTGGGTCAGTGGTTCTCTCCGGGGTTTTCCCAGGTTCATCCTCCACCATTAATACTGGCCGCCATGTATCCTATTGTGTGCTGAAAAATGGTGTTAAACCCTACAACAACAACAACAACAACAACAACAATCCATATATTAAAATTTTTTTAAACCTAGTAATTGTGTTCCAGAACAGTACAAGATGCCACTTATGTTTATTAGCATCAGCAACATGGAGTTTGATTCAATCATTTCCATATACATCATTATTAACAAAACAAGCAGTGATAATGAAAATAGCTGTCTAAAGGAATTAATGAGTAGAACCATATTACTTTGTTTAGATCCAGCAGTTTATGCACTGAAGATACAGTTCGACGGTGTTTGCTGTGTTTAGATACAGCTGTTTATGCACTGAGGATATAGTTCATCTGTGTTTGCTGTGTTTAGATCCAGCAGCTAATGCACTGAGGATATAGTTCATCTGTGTTTGCTGATGATTGATAGATATATTTTAATATTGAGAAGGAAGCAACTCAGATCTTACTGACACATCAGTTTGTGAGTACTGCATGTCATCTGGACCTTATATAAGTTTGTCATCAATTTATTAACATCATTTGTTTTGTTTCTAGCATTGATTAATGTTGAAATCCCTTAAATGAATTTTATTGTAGGGCAGATGAGATTATAATTCTCGTGTATTGATGTACGTTGGTTGTACTCCCCCCCCCCCATGTTAAGCAAAATTAGTTATCCTCACAGTATGCTGCTGTGTTTATGTACCCAGTTGCTCACAACTTAATGAGGGAGAGATGTAAAAGCATAAGTTGTACTAAACAATTTATGTCTTTTAGTTGGGTCATTCCATACCAAGTCACCCAAAATTAAAAAATCCTCATGGGTGACCATTTCTGATTTCCATAAAAATGTGTCCAGGTGTACATCTGTGTAAATGATACTGACATGCAAAATTTCATTCACAGCTTTTGATTACCCTTGCAGTTTTGGTCAATCAAATTGGAGAGATAGGGATGGCATAGTTTAATCACAATGGCTTACAACAGCATGTTTTCAGATGCTTGTAACATTTTTATTTTACAGATATCAGACTGAAATTTACTATGCTACATATTTGTGTCCTGGGGAATTTAAATCCGAGCTCAGATTTTCAAAATCTCAGAGTTGTGGAGATATACACCCACAAATTAGCCTTTTGTTCATTGTGGATTTATTTCTTCAGATTTTAAGGTAGTACTATTACCTGTTCATGCATCACAGAAACCAGATATGGTTTTATTTAAATTAATCTCATCAGAATCAGGTTCATTGTTAACCTCTGCATCATTTTTAGACTTGAGACAAATTGCAAAATGTGAATGTTGTGCCCTCAAAAGTGATACGACTATATGGGCATGATGATAATGATTTTTTTTCTCCATGCATAATGATTTTTTTAATAATATGATCAAGATAAATATCTTTGCTTTATTTTGCCATAATGTCACATATGTTAAGATAGATTTATACACTCACGGTGTTTATGTGTTGAAATACAGAAGGTGCATTGCAAGTCTGAAATAATAATAAACAGTTTAAAGCTGAAATCAGTCAGTTGGCTGGGTCATTATGATACAGGATGATTCTTCACAAGATAGGTAAATAATGATTTATCAATGCATACAGACTTACCTAGACACATACATAGCCTTCTCACCTTGAAAAACTCTGAATACTCCTCCAAACAATTCTGTATTGACCAAAAATTTGGGTGACCGAATTATTAAGTTTGTAAGCAGAGTGGGATTAGATCTTGTGGAAACATTCAACACAATTACATGAAGGATATGTTTATTTATAATGTATGCAAATGATGAATGAATCTTTGACTTATATGTACATGTATTTAGTCCAACAATGGATATATAGTGGATATAACAAATTAAGGACCCTCTTGTACACATCAGCAAGACAGAGGAAATATTCTGTATAAATAATTCATTGTGCAAGTGATTCTGCGATTACATATATATACCTTAGAATTGAAGAAATATAGAAAAGTTGCTTGTCGGCACAGAATGATAAAGTGGGTAGCTACTAAGCTTCATTGATATACAGTACAGATGTCTGTATGTTTTTCATAATTGTCAGTTCTGTTGAACATTTTATACCTGTGGGTATTTTGAGGCAAATGTCATGAAATCATTGAGCTTAGGGCCCTGTTTATAATATAATGACCTTATCATGTGCTTCAGTAATGTGCTTTGTATATTATACAAGGGTATTTCCATCCTTAACTTGGCACACTTACCAAATGGAAAGACCAGGTCATTACCATATCTAATGAAGCTTTGCTTACAAGGGAGACAACAAACATTGCACACATTATTCATTATGTAACTGGTGCTCTGTCTTCCATTCTTACAAGGACTTCATCTGTCATTAGTTCCTATGAGACCTCACATGCTCATGTTATTTTTTCACCCTTGTACATATAGGATGGTCAGCAGGCTATTGATGCAAAATGTTGGCTGTGTCATAATTTACGTAGGGACAGTTGCAGTGGCTGCATATCTGTGTATGCTAGCCTAGTATTTGACATCATTTGCAAATACAAAAATCAGAAGGGGTACATCATGGTAAATTTGGCATATCACAGAGACAGATCCTGAAATGGGTAATGTTATGAGTGGAATTAAATAGAATAAATGCAATCAAACAAATGCAGAAATGACTGTGTTTTGAATTTAATGGAATGCAAAACACAAAGCCATGAATGATAAATGAAAATAGAGTGAAAAGCAAATGTAATTAACAAATCAGTTTAAAAATTGATTATTTTTCATGACACTGACAGTCCTCGTTTGATAATCCAAGATTAGAGTCTTTACACTGACAGCCCTTCATATGATAATCCAAGATTAGATTCATTACACGTCATATGATAGTCCTTCCATATGAATTTAAGATCAAATTCATGACGCTGACAGTCCTTCCATATTAATCCAAGATCAGATTCTTTACACTGAGTCCTTCCATATGAATTTAAGATCAAATTCATGACACTGACAGCCCTTCATATGATAATCCAAGATCAGTTCCTTTACACTGAGTCCTTCCATGTGAATTTAAGATAGATTCTTTACACTGACAGTCCTTCACCCCTTACAAACACTGATATTGTGCTTGTCATCACAGATTTATAAAAAAAATGCCATTGTGTGATAATATCATCACTGGTGGTCCTAGCTGTAGTCTTGATGTAAAGAAGACAAAATGAAACAGAAAATTTGCTGGACAAAAGAATGATATTTTCATAAGTATCTATATTCATAGATTTAGGAATTAATCCTAGCAGCCACACAAAACTGGTAATCCTTCAGAAATACTGAGTTTACATGTAAGTATTCCAAAACTATTTTTAAATGTTTGTGGTTGCAGTTGTATTTCATTTGATCCAAAATTCAATGGTGCCTCTTGCATTTTATGCATTTGCTATTTCATTAAAACATACTTTTGTTAAGACAAGATACAAAAGCTGTAGTCCTCTCCATTTAACACTCAAAAACGTAAAACCCTGACATTGGTTAATGCATTCTTATTTACTTGCAAAAATAAGAGAAACTAAAAGGAAATTATGGATGACTGCATTAAATCTTCATGCTGTTCTGATTATATACACAGAAAAAGACAAGGTGATAGATAAAGTGCAAAACAGGAATAGAATAACAATTGATTACAGACAGATGGTAGGTTTGATAAAATTACTCATTTAAGGGTTGGTAAGAAGAAAGAAATTTCTGCAGAAAATTAAACTTGTTTTTTAATTTGGGACCTCAGATCATTGAGAACCCTGCTAATTTCAACCCCTCATCTTGAGTTTTTGAGGACCCTGCTCAACTCCTATCAAGTATGGCTTTTGTTACTGATATAAAAAAAATAATCTGTCAGCACATTTTTCCAACAGACCTGCTTTACCATATCAGACCAAGTGATAAGTTGAGTCCTAGCATTGAAAGCTTTCACAATCATACAAAAGAGATATCAATGCACCATCTGGTCCTGCCATAGTTATTCAATGTAGATTTGTATTGACGATGAAAGAAGAAAGTAATGGGATTTGTAACCAGTACAGTCCTATCATAGTATACTGATATTGTTGCAGTCATTACTAACTTGAATTTAGGACTGAAGCATGATTACTGTGTGACTTGAATCTGGGACTGAAGCATGATTAGTGTGTGACTTGAATCCAGGACTGAAGCATGATTGCTGTGTGACTTGAATCTGGGACTGAAGCATGATTAGTGTGTGACTTGAATCTGGGACTGAAGCATGATTACTGTGTGACTTGCACTGATTTGGATCTAAGACTGAAATTGATTACGGCTGGACTGGTAGAACAAATTTGGATTTAGATCTGATATGATTGCTGTTTGACTTGAATCTGGGACTGAAGCATGATTACTTTCTGACTTGAATCTGGGACTGAAGCATGATTACTCTCAGACATGGCTTGTGGACTGAATCCTGATTACTGTCTGACATGGATCATTGACTGAGACATGTTTCTGTCAGTTGGAGTATGGATTGAAAGATGATTACTGTTAGACATGGATCTAGGACTGATGCATGGTTGTCTAACTTAACATAAGCATAATAAATTATCAAATGTCATTTTCAGGCCACATAATGGAAGTGGCGGTAAATGATGGCAGCTCCGGAGAAGATTGACATCAACACTGCTTCCATCCAGGACTTCGAACAGCTGATCGGAGTTGGCCACTGCAAGGCTGAAGCTATTGTAAAACACAGAAAAGTAAATTACTCAAAAGAATTATATTTTTTCCTAAATAGTCCTCAGAAGTAAACATTTTACCAGCACTGTTTAGACTATTAAAATATATAATTTGTACAAGTAACAATGTAACTTACTTTTTAACCAATTGTGCAAATTTGCTTATATTTTTTGTACATTAACTAGTATTTTTGAAGTAAAAATAATGTTACATTTTGAGAAGAGAATATTATATAGGATATAAATATCACATGTGCAAATCTGACTTTAAGTGAAAATATTAAAACTTAGCATGCATGTCCCCATACCTTCTTTGAATGCTTTCAGTCTGTTGGAGGATTTTCTTCAATCAGTGATATCAGTCGAGTACCAGGGGTCGGTTACAGCATCTTAGATGTAAACAGAGGAAGGCTTGCTTGTGGAAGTGCAACTGCTCAGCGCAACTCTCGCAGGTAATTAATAATTGTTTGTTTGTCAATACTGGTTCAGTTTAGTATAATTCTCTGGTTAAAGGTACTTCTTTGAAGGACTTAATACCACTTTTGTTACCGTTATGACACTATGGTCTTAAAGAAAGCAACAGAAAAGAGCAAAACCAACACGTTTTGTAATATTCAATAAACTATTTATTTTCCTGGTATACACAAGTGAACATTTAAAAAAAAGGAACTTAAGTATTGTGAAGTAAATTTCAGAGTCCTAAAAGTTCTATCACAGATCCAGATGTAAGAAGGTCTAATTGAATCTGTGTTGATGTGCCTGTAGTCTTTAATCTGTTAATGTGCCACTGGCCTGGATTGTGATGATATGTTAACAGTCTTTTGATGTATCAGTGAAATCAAAAATGTCCATGCCTGAATTTGCTATAATTCCAAATCAATGTTCCAGTACAAGAACATTATTGTGTATTTTGTATTTCCAGTGAATAATAATTTGAATAAATAAATCCAAGCAAATAAAAAACTGAACACAACAATAAGACTGATTCTGCTTCAAGATGTTAAGGCGAGAATGAGTCATTTTTAGATAAACAAGAACATATACCCCTCTTCATAACCTAGGTCGCAATAACCATTATCTGGAAATACTTTGCCACTTTAATGGAATTTTCCATTCTAGAAGATTCTAAGGTCAGAATCAAGACTTTCTTTTAACTCAAGTTCAGGTAAATGTGTTTACAGCAATAATGATCTGAATATTTAATTCACACTTGTATAAAAATATTAGCTATGTATTATGTTGTTTACAAAATAAATGTCACTGGTCAGGTACACATTGAACTTGATTTTAGACTAAGTCATGTACAAAATACAGATGTATATAACTTATAGTTATTAAGAGAAGCCAAAAATAGTACAAATTAAATAAAAACAACATTACAAAGACATTTTATGTTGGTAATAAACCAGCATTGCCTTCTTGTGAATGACTTTTAAAAATTATAACACCAATTTAACGAGCTGTGGTGACTTGGTCATTAGATTGATAGACTCATTGCAGAAAGGGTGAGGGTTTTAATCCTTCCATCAGATCAGCCTGGGTCAGCTACCATAGTTTCTCCTTGGGCAAGGCACTTTACTCCCATTGCCTTGACACTTAATAACCTACTTGTGTTGCTGTGCTGTAAAACACCAAGCCAAACCAAGCCAAATGTCTACCATTTCTAATAATATTTATTCTGTTGGCTTTAGCTCATCTGTCTGTAAGGCATAGTGAGCTTATGGTATGGTCCTGTCATGTGTCCATTGCTATTTTCAGCCTCTCAAAAACCACTTGACCAAACTTGGCAGACAGCATCTTGACATTAAGTCCATTTAAGCCTTAGCTCTGTCAGTTATAGACCAGAAGAGCTCATGTAATCAGTTGTTGTCGGTACATTTGTACAAGTTTGTTTTTTATCACATCTTTTCCTGAACTTCTGTGAGGATTGCCTTGAAAAGGTACACAGCATATATGAAAATGGTGTTGCTCGGATATAAGATTTGGCTGCCACAGTGATCGTCTTGAAAACCTTTTTGTTGCTTCTTGGTCTTAATTGACTATCAACTTCATGTGATGTTGATTTGATCCTAACTGTAAAATGTACTAATAAAAACCAATATGGCCATCTTGGTAGCCATTTTAAAAATCGTTTTTGCTACACCTCCATAAACGATGGTCAAAATGATGTGCAGGTTTTGTCAGTACAAATAAATATATGTGATATCTAGTTGGTCCTAAATGAGGTGCCTATCTCACATCCAATATTGCCATTTTGAAAATCTTCCTGCTACGTGTCCTTAATAGGATGATCAAATTAACATGGAGTTTTCATATAAAACTTTAATTTTATGTCTAGTTGGTCCTTAATAAAAAAATAGTGCCTCTCTGACATCCAATAAAGTTACATTCTGGGGATGGGGCGTTTGGAAAATCTTGATATTGCTACTCCTCTTGAATGGATGGTCATATAGACATGGGTCTTTGTTGTGAAATACTTTTTATTCCATCTAGTTGGTAATAAATGAAAATGGTGTTTATCTGACATCTCATATGGTGTCATTTTCAAAATTGTTTTATTTTCTAGTCTTCATGAATGGATGGTCTTATTGCCATGTAGTTTACAGTAAAAAGTCAAACATTCTATAACATCTTCAGAGTCCCAGTTGAGAAGAGAAGTTGTGGTACCTCAGTTGGTAGAGTGTTGAAGTCTTAATCTATGGATCTCGGGTTTGATACCTGCCCAGGTCAGCTGCCTCAGCATGTCTTATGGAAAGGCATTTTGTTTCAATTTCCTCAGCATGATGTAATGATGTGTTATAAGTACTTTAAAAACCAACTATCCAGCCAATCATTTTTTGAATGAAAATGGTGCCCAGTGTTCAAAGAAAATTGTTTTTTGGTCCAGGCTGGCAACTTAAAAAAGCACAAACCATGATTCCAATTTCCATGTGCCCAAAATTAACCCATTTGTTTGGGGGGGGGGGGGTCACACAACATTGCAACTACTTCAAATATGGAGAAAAAAAAGCATATTAAATTGGCTTGTGTATTTATTCAGATCTCAAATATTCCAAGTAATGTTTTTCACCATGTCCTGATGTTTGCCATTGTCCAGTTGTACTATTAATGTCATCCTTACTCATTGGATCAGCAGTGTTGATTTCATTAGCATCTGAAGTGTGTCTTGCTTGACATAGTTTTTCTGAACATTTTTGATGTTCGTAAGTGCCACATGACATGTTTATCCAGTGTTGTGTTACACTACTGTAACCAAGAGCAAAGGGACAGAATTAAAATTTAACTTCAAACATATTGAACAATACAATAGCAATTAAACAAGACCCCCCAAAAAATACTTAAGTGTTTCTGCTGAAATCATTTTTGGTCAGTCTTTCATTTTTATCTTGCCTCTGTCCAAGGACAGCTAATGTTTATTCAAATACTCCAAAGCTTTCATGGACCACATGTTATCCCTTTATTATTTATAATACCTCAAAAGACATCCTGCAATTTCGCCTAAGTTCTCCAGATTTCGACAGTAAGGTATTCAGTCAACAGCTTGTTGTATATACAACCAATAAAAATGTTGGGTTTTTTTTTCTTCAGTTTTTAAATAATCTGTTAATTTTCAAAAGGAGGGGGTTTTAACTATAAAATAGTATTGCTTTAGCTGGTCTTTAAAAAAAAAAACTATTTTATCCTACCACCTGTAGAATCACAATAATGTTAAAGCCAAGTGGGCAGTAATTATAGTTAACCCTGGTAGTGCTTTGTTGTTTTGGGATGACCATGAAACCAGTGCTGATTTGTTTCTGACCGCCCTTTCTGTGTATGCTGAATTGTTTCAGAACAATACAGACATCTTGGGCCAAATCCATATAACAACAACAAAACTAGTATTTATAATCAGATTGCTGTGAAATTGTACACAGTGATGCATATATGCATGCAGATTGCAAACACAAAAAATGTCAGTGAAATTGATGTGTGTTCATGGTTACCATAGCAACCATATAGAGAAAATGGATGGAAAAGTAATTTTTGACCAAAAAAAATGAATATAGTGTATACTTTTCCATCAAATATAGTTATTCTGAATGTGTACATGGACAGTTAATTTGTTTCTACATATTACATATCCTCAGTTCATTACTTTAAGGCCTATGCTAGATAATTAAAACTTTACTTTCAACTTTCAAACATGTCTCTACATTTCAGTATGGTACAATATTTAGATGGTGCAATATTTGTGCAGTTATTATTCACAAATTTCTCCATGTAAAACATAATTCTATTCACTTGTATAGTTCAGTGATAAAGAACAAATACTAATCATACTGATAATGGTAAACAATTATAAATTTACTTTGGTTGTCATAGCAACCAAAAAGTAATGTTAGTTTTTGAAAGGTTTTAAAGACTGTTTAAAATAATATTGTTGGCAGAATCTTTTATCCAACTAAACACAGCATTCATTATTCAAAGAACTCAATGTTATCAATTTATTTTAATTATGAAGGTAAAATAATAATCATAATGTAGAACAATTATATTTGTCATGTTTTAGAGTGAAGACAATAATGTTTATACAGTGAAGTCAAACTAACAGAAAATTAGTTATCTCATTTGAAAATTGTTGAAAGGCAGCTGTCTTACAGATTTTTATGTAAACATCTCTATAAGCAATTACTGTTGGTTGCAAGAATAAATTTGATGAATAACAAGTATCACTACATGTGACAAATGTAATAACTAACACAAAATCCATATGCAGGTTTGTTATCGACTGCAGTGGACTCTGTTATTTCATCACTTCATGTAAATGGAACAAATATAAATTTTTCTTTCAAAATAAAAAATACTGTTAGAAAAGTTACGATTTCACACATGGAATTAATGACTTTTAGTGTTATTTCTAGACTCAGACAACATAAACTTTTCTTTTTGCCAGCTTCATTACTAAACCTTATGTACATCATAACCTTCCTTTACCATCTATTAATATGCAGACTGAATTTGATTTCTTTAATAGCTTTTATAATAATGCATTCTTTAATATATGACAGCAAATATAGTTTTTGAATAACTTGCTTTACAACTCAAGTTGTTTTAAATTCTTATTTTTAATACATCTTATAATGTTTAGCTATTATTGGCGGGGGGCGTCCCTCTTCTGATCTTTTCAGACCATTATAGTTTGGCCCACCTTTCTAACTGTAGTTGTACCCATATGTTTAGTGTATTTGTTCAAGGTGAATGCTATTCGTTAGAGTTTTTATTTTTTGTTTATTTTCTTTCATAAAGTATTTTTTGGGGTAGCTTGTATGGGTTGTGCCTGTGCGCTTTCTCATATTGTATATTTTTGTTTGTTTTCTTTAATTATTTTTGGGGGGTAACTTGTATCGGTTGTGCCTGAGCACTTTCTCATACTGTATTTTTTTCTTCTATTGTATGTTTTGGGTAATTCAGATCCTCTTTTTAAATTTTTTTCTTTTCATTTTCCACAATTGTCAGTGGCCTACCAAATAGATGTATTTAATTCTTTTACAGTCTAGTGTCTACATCTGAATGATTTGAATGCAATATCATCAGATAGAGCAATATTATCACAGCCATTAGTTTGGGTCTTCTCATGACACAATAGAGTAGTGTACCAATTTTCGGTTATATATGGAAATGAAAGAGTCAAAAAATGCCAGTGTGCTACCAGGTTTGCTCTTTGATCTTTACTGCCAGGTGAGGCAGAAATTAACAACAGTATGAACACTGAGATGGAGTTTGAAACACTTGCGAACTCTTGTGTCCAATACACATGTATGATAGTGATATTGGTTATAGTGTCAGAGCACTTTCATATCAGCACGTGGTATATTCCTGCAGAAAATTAATTCTCAAAATTCGGAAAACTCTGCCTATTGCTGTTTATTACTCCACACAAAGCCCTAACAAACTTTATTCTAATTTGGACTATCCCATACATATATACAATAATTGGCGCCAACTGGGTATGGGACAGCTGCGAGACTGCAACTACTTATCAGCCACCTTTACATCAACGTCCACTGTTGACAAGAGACTTTCCTGGGCAAATAAGTCTGAGTATTTGCTTCACTGATGTTCTCTTACAGTGATGCAGAGCCATGATCTTAAGAGACAATTACATATGCTAGCTCCCTGTAATTATTAGCACACAATTAATGATTGGCCTAGATTGGACATCCATAGACGTCACTGACCTGTGCCATAATATTATAGTATCCGTACACAGAGCTAGGTGATGTTTGACCATAAATATATGGTTCCCATCTACACAGCCAGGTGACATTATCCATAAATATATGGCTTCTGCACTACCAGGGTTAAGCCAGGCAATTTGTTCCCGTTCATAGGTCACATGCTTCATTTTGTAAACAAAGTTTATTACTTTGGATAGAAGTATGATAAGTAGACAATCTTGATAAGGGTAAATGGCATATTTAGGGATAAATATTAATAATTTGCTAGTCTTTTAACAACTTGAAAATAGAATAATGCATTTCATAAATTGGTTTGAAGTTTTCATTGGTAAATATATTTTTTTTATAGTCCTCTCAGGCATTTCAGTTAGAATACAAGAAGGTCTTGATCTGAAATCATAGGGCCCCAGGTGTTGGGCTATTAAATACGTTTTTGAGTTCTGGTGCCCATCAGACCAGTAACATGGCCAGTGGGGCAGCCATCATGAAAATTTTGTTACTGTTACTCCTGTTGAGTGGATGGTCATAGTAATATGGAGTTTTCAGTGAAGAACTTGTGATATCTACATGGTCTTAAGGGCTGTTCTTGTAAAACATACTTTGGACCCACAGGAGGCACTTTAAATGTGGAATTAGTCACCCCGTAGATGCAGTTGACAAATTTATTGTTGTTGTGGGTATAAGACCATTTTTCAGCACATGAGAAACTATACATTGTGGCCAGTATATATGGTGAAGGCAGAACCTCAAAAAAACCCGGTCACAACCAGCTACCCATGGAAAGCTACTGGCAAGCTTTCTCATACCCGCAGTGGCTGAGCACTAGATTCGAACCCATGCAGACTGAAGTAAGATGGCAGTGGTCAATAAAAGCAAGTGCTTTAGATCGCTAAGCCACCCAGGGCTCCTGAGAATTATGTAAAAATCTTTTAATTAACTTTCTGAGTTACCAGAGTACAGTAGCATATTTTTTATTTTAAAAAAATGCCTTCCCTGGATACCTTATACAGCCTCGCCATCTTGAAAACATTGTTACAACTACTTCTCCATTATTGTTAACTGTTGTGAAATGGGGTTTTTAATAAAGACTTCTAATGATATATGGCTGGTTTTAAATGAAAATGGTGCTGATCAGACCTGCAATATGGCTTCTGTGGTAGCCATCTTGAAAATATTGTTATAGCTGCCTAAGCACGTTACTTCAGCACATGCTATGATCCTTTATAGACGCATAGTTCTCGCTACAAGACTTCATCACATGCTATGATCCTGTATAGACACATAGTTCTCACTGCAAGACTTCTATTAATAGCTTGTTGGTCCTAAATAAAAATGGTGCTGATCATTGGTTGCCTTCTTGAAAATCTTGATTTTAGTTCAGTTTTTCTAGAGGAGCATGAAAATCACTGATGGGTATGAAATTTAAAGATTAAAACCAAGTAGAAGGTGTGATATTCATTTTAAACCTTGTTGCAGGTGTGATATTCATTTTAGTTGAAGTATAATATTTCATTTTTCCTTGCTATTGCAGCTTAAACATTTTAAGAAGTAGATGCTTGTGAGAGAAATAGTGTATGGTCATTTAAGAAAGAAACACATGACTCTTGGTTTGTACATTTTTAGAGGAAGAAGGGGCAACCTTGATAAGTCTCCATCATCCAGTCGTTCACAGGGCCGGAGATCATCCAGTGCCAGGAGAGCAGGGTCAACTGTCAGAACACGTCAACAAAGCTCCAGTGAAGGACAATCTCAATCACCTAATGCCCCCATTAGGTCACCAGGTGCTTCAGTAAGATCACCTGGCCCTTCTGTTAGATCACCAGGTCCCTCGACTCGATCCCAGGTGCTCTTTGCCACTCGCGCACCAGGTGTCTCTATTCGGTCACCTTCTGCCAATTTGAGGTCACAGCAAAATCAGGATGTTCCTCAAGATGAGCCATCTTCAAGCTTCAGCAGGCAAGATGGAGGGATTTGCAGGCAGGCAAGTTCTACACAAGCAGACTCTTCAGCAGAAAGAAGTAAGCCGTGTCTTCACCATGAAGTCAGGAATCAGCTTGCTGAAAGAGTTGAGAGTGATACAGGGACTGATGATGAAACCCAGGGTGAAGACAGTCAGGATGAGGAGGAGGAAGAAGAAGGAGAGGAAATGGACAGCTGGATGGATGACCTGACAGAGGAGCCATTAGAGAGGTCTTCATTCATCATTGGCAGGTCCAGAATCCCTATCCCGATATCTGGCTCCCATAGGGGTAATCTTGTGAGTATTTTTACCAGTGCTCCAGCAAGGAAATTCATTTTTATGCATAATTTTTTATAAATAAGAAAGAAAAACAAATTAATCTCTGAGTTTTAGCAGACCTGGCTGTAAGGCCGTGTGAGTACCATGGTGCATTGTCTATCATCCAGTCATATTTGCACTTGGACTTTATTGTAAACTACTCAACACAATTTAACCAAATTTGACTCAAAGCATCCTTGCATGAACATCTTCAATTTGTTGAGATGAAGCCAGTCTGCCGTAACCTAAAGCATTAGGATGTATGATCAACCTCCTAAGAACTGTTCAACAGAATGTGACCAGATTCCACAAATCTGGGTGGGTCCATAGGGTCAAAAATTATTGTGGGAACACATTATACATTTTGCTTAAAAGTTTCTATGATCACTTATATTTTCTTAACCCCATTGCCAAATCGCTTCAGGTTTGGAATACACCTCCTATTTCAGTATCACTATTTTACCCTGGGTTTCACTCCATATCATGGCCAGAATTTTACTGGGGATACATTTTGGATGAAATATTTGGTGAGTTTTTTTGCAGTGCTTGTAGCTGATAACTTTTTGCCCTATTTAGTTTCATATTTATAATATAATATCATCGCATGCTCTATTTCTCTCATTGTCATTCCTGGTGCTGGGCAGGGCCATGGGTCATTATAATGGATTTTGGTTAAACTGGACAGGGCCATGGGTCATTGTAATGGGTTTTGGTTACATTGGGTGTGGCCATGTGTCATGATGATGGGTTTTGGTTTCACTGGGTGATGCCATGGCTCATTATAACAGGTTTTGTTTAGAGTTTTCTGTTGAAGTCTTTTCAGTTGCTTATTTGACAATATCCCCCACTACTTAGTTCGCTTCATATTTGGAATATAATATAATCACATACTCCCTATATCTCAGTACTACTTATGTGCCTGGGTTCTGTTAATGGCTGGGGGCACTGGGGTCAATACTTATACTGCAGAAACATTTAGTTTTTTCTGCCTTCACATACTTTTCTGTATCTTCTTTCCCTATTAACATTATCACATACTTGACTTTATCTTCTTACCCTGTTCACATTATCACATAATTTTCGGTACCTGCCAACCTTATTCACATTATCACATACTTTTATGTATCATCCAACCAAATTCACATTATCACATACTTGTCTTTATCATCTTACCCTGTTCACATAATCACATACTTGTCTGTCTTCTGTTCCTATTCACATTATCATATATTTGTCTGTATCTTCCAAACCTATTCACAATATCACATACTTGTCTGTATCTTCTTCCTGTTCACATAATCACATACTTGTCTATTTTCCAACCCTATTCACATTATCACATATTTGTTGATGTCTTCATTTCTTATTCACATTATCATTTCTTATCTGTATCTTTCTACCCTGTTCACATTATGAGTTCTTGTCTGTATCTTCTTACCCAATTCACATTATTATGACTGCTCCCGTGTCCTAGTGGGTAGAGTGTCTGCCTTGGATGCAGGAGGTCGTGGGTTCAAACCCCGGCTGAGTCATACCATAGACTTATAAAAATGATACTAACAGGTGCCATGCTAGGCGCTGAGCATTAAGAGGTTAGAGTTAGGACTGGTCAACCTCGTGTGAGAATAATGAGACTAGGTGGGACATCATGTTACATGTCTGCAGCATGATGCCCCAGTGCTAGACATCACTATAAAGTGCCACACTGCAGACATCTTAGTGATATGACTGATTTTTTTTTAAAGCTACATTAAAAATCAAAATCACACACACAGACTATTACATACTTGTCTATATCTTCTTACCATATTCACATTCTCAGTTCATAATCTGTATCATCTTACCATATTCACATATTAGTTCTTGTCTGTATCATCTTACCCTGTGCATATTATCAGTTCTTGTCTGTATCTTTTTACCTGTTCACATTATTACATACTTGTCTGTATCTTACCATATTCACATTACCAGTTCTTGCCTGTATCTTTCTACCCTGTTCACATTATCAGTTCTTGCCTGTATCTTTCTACCCTGTTCACATTATCAGTTCTTGTCTGTATCTTCAAACCCTATTCACATTATCAGTTCTTGTCTGTATCTTCTTACCTGGTTCATATTATCAGTTCTTGTCTGTATCTTTTAACCTGTTCACATTATCAGTTCTTGTCTGTATCTTTCTGCCCTATTTCACATTATCAGTTCTTGTCTGTCTCTTTCTACCCTGTTCACATTATCATTTCTTGTCTGTATCTTTCTACCCTGTTCACATTATCATTTCTTGTCTGTATCTTCTTACCCTGTTCATATTATCACATACTTGTCTGTATCTTCTTACCGAAATCACATTATTACGACCGCTCATGTGTCCTAGTGGTTAGAGTGTCTGCCTCGGATGCGGGAGGTCATGGGTTCAAACCCCGGCTGAGTCATGCCAAAGACTTATAAAAATGATACTAACAGCTGCCTTGCTATGCGCTCAGCATTAAGAGGTTGGTGTTAGGACTGGTCGGCCTCATGTCAGAATAATGAGACTGGGTGGGACATCATGTTACATGTCTGCAGCATGATGCCCCAGCGCTAGACATCATTATAAACTGCCAGACTGCAGACATCTTAGTGATATGACTGAAAAATTGTTAAAGCTACATTAAAAATCAAAATCACACATGCACACACACTATTACATACTTGTCTATATTTCTTACCATATTCACATTATCAGTTCCTGTTCTGTATCATCTTACCATATTCACATTATCAGTTCTTGTCTGTATCATCTTGTTCATATCATCAGTTCTTGTCTGTATCTTTTTACCTGTTCACATTATTACATACTTGTCTGTATCTTACCATATTCACATTACCAGTTCTTGCCTGTATCTTTCTACCCTGTTCACATTTTCAGTTCTTGTCTGTATCTTTTACCCTGTTCACATTATTATATACCTGTCTGTATCTTCTTACCCTTTTACATTATTACATACTTGTCTGTATCTTCTTACCATATTCACATTATCAGTTCTTGTCTGTATCTTCTTACCCTGTTCATATTATCAGTTCTTGTCTGCATCTTCTTACCCTGTTCACATTATTACATACTTGTCTGTGTCTTCTTACCATATTCACGTTATCAGTTCTTGTATGTATCTTTCTACCCTATTTACATTATCAGTTCTTATCTGTATCTTCTTACCCTGTTCACATTATCACATAACTTGTCTGTATCTTCTTACCCTGTTCACATTGTTACATAACTTGTCTGTATCTTCTTACCCTGTTCACATTATTACATAGTTGTCTCTATCTTCTTACCATATGCATGCACATTATCAGTTCATGTCTGTATCTTTCTACCCTATTCACATTATCAGTTCTTGTCTGTATCTTTCTACCCTATTCACATTATCAGTTCTTGTCTGTATCTTCTTACCCTATTCACATTATTACATAATTTGTCTGTATCTTTTACCCTGTTCACATTATTATATACCTGTCTGTATCTTCTTACCCTTTTACATTATTACATACTTGTCTGTATCTTCTTACCATATTCACATTATCAGTTCTTATCTGTATCTTCTTACCCTGTTCACATTATCCCATAACTTGTCTGTATCTTCTTACCCTGTTCTCATTGTTACATAACTTGTCTGTATCTTCTTACCCTGTTCACATTATTACATAGTTGTCTCTATCTTCTTACAATATGCATGCACATTATCAGTTCTTGTCTGTATCTTTCTACCCTGTTCACATTATCAGTTCTTGTCTGTATCTTTCTACCCTATTCACATTATCATTTCTTGTCTGTGTCTTCTTACCCTGTTCACATTATCAGTTCTTGTCTGTGTCTTCTTACCCGTGTTGCATACTTGCCTGTACAGTTGTACCTGTGTTGCATACTTGCCTGTACAGTTGTACCATTCACATTGGCTGTGTTCTTGGATGAGATTATTGTGATCATAGCTTGTATCACAATAGTTCTTGATCCAGTTTCCATTGTATTTATAATATAAAAATGGCTTAAATTTCCTTTTTCCTAGTAGCATGCCAACTCTTGGGCCAAGTCCCTGTTTGGGGGCCCATGGGGTTTCGCCCATTTATATTGACATCGGTCATCTCTGAGCATACTGTGTTCCTTCAAACATGTTTCTTGTTTCAGATGAAAAGGAAAAGCAACTCCAACAGAGATCACCTTCCTCCTGGAAAACGACTTTGTAAGTCAGGCAGTTACACAAGGTATGCAGACTTTCAGATTGATGAGGCACACATTCTTTCATTAAATTTTCATTTGGGGCTTTTTTTTATGGTCAGTGGTTATTCTGTCCTAATGCAGCATCAATTCCTTTCTTTTACTCGTAAAGTTTCAGAAAAAAAATAATGTAACACATTTTACAATTTCAGCTGTATATAGCAATGTCCTGAATTCATGAAAAGATCATAACATTGTGTACTAATGAAATTACATCACAGGTTTCCCTAGTCGTGTGTCTGACATTACATAAGAGATTGTACAAAAGTCTTTCTGACCAAGACTTGGGTATATTATTATTGATTTTTTTCTATGCAAACTCCCACCAGTTATTTAAAAAAAAATTGATTGCTAATCTTGACTCATGAATAATTCTGATTTTAAATTTGTATGATGATTTAAAAAATCTTTTGAGGCAAAATAAGAATGCTTTTACACAGAATGGCATAATGAACAGTTGTCAGTCCAGTACATGTGAATGGCATAATAAACTGAATAGTGTAAATGGTTGAAATGCAGATAAACAGTTGTCAGTCCAGTACATATGAATGGCATAATAAACTGAATAGCGTAAATGGTTGAAAGGCAGATAAACAGTTCCTTCCAAAAATCTGTGGTGGGAATCAGATGCCCTGTATGAATTGATGTATGTAATTAAGTCTTATTCAGTTAATACTTTAATATCTTTAATTGATGTATGTAATTAAGTCTTATGGAGTTAATACTTTAATATCTTTAATTGATGTATGTAATTAAGTCTTATGGAGTTAATACTTTAATATCTTTAATTGATGTATGTAATTAAGTCTTATTGAGTTGATACTTTAATATCTTTAATTGATGTATGTAATTAAGTCTTATTGAGTTAATACTTTAATATCTTTAATTGATGTATGTAATTAAGTCTTATGGAGTTAATACTTTAATATCTTTAATTGATGTATGTAATTAAATCTTATGGAGTTAATCTCTTTAATTGATGTATGTAATTAAGTCTTATTGAGTTAATACTTTAATATCTTTAATTGATGTATGTAATTAAATCTTATGGAGTTAATACTTTAATATCTTTAATTGATGTATGTAATTAAATCTTCTGGAGTTAATACTTTAATATCTTTAATTGATGTATGTAATTAAGTCTTATTGAGTTAATACTTTAATATCTTTAATTGATGTATGTAATTAAATCTTATGGAGTTAATACTTTAATATCTTTAATTGATGTATGTAATTAAATCTTATGGAGTTAATACTTTAATATCTTTAATTGATGTATGTAATTAAATCTTCTGGAGTTAATACTTTAATATCTTTAATTGATGTATGTAATTAAGTCTTATGGAGTTAATATTTTAATATCTTTAATTGATATATGTAATTAAATCTTATGGAGTTAATACTTTAATATCTTTAATTGATGTATGTAATTAAGTCTTATGGAGTTAATACTTTAATATCTTTAATTGATATATGTAATTAAATCTTATGGAGTTAATACTTTAATATCTTTAATTGATGTATGTAATTAAATCTTATGGAGTTAATCTTTAATTGATGGAGTTAACACTTTAATATCAGTAATATATTGTCCTCTACTGTTGCAATGCTGTCCTTTTCTAGGATGCTAGTCCCCATTCCAAGCTAATTATTCCCACCTCCAGTAAGTATTGGAGGGTCAGAATTGGAAAGAATATGAGCTGAATCTGACTCCTTATTACCAGCAAACATATGGAATAGCATCTATTTTTCCTTGGATGATGTACATGTTACGTGTGTTATATTGCTCATCAAAATTTGCCATGGTTTTCATCTTTTTGTCATTCAGCCACCATTTTGTATCAGTTGAGTGTTTGCCTCCTCAGTCCTATCTTTTGTTGAGTGTTATTTTTGTAAATTTATTGGGTTTATGGTGACTTGCATAACAGATGTCGGCACTTTATTGTTGCACATACAGGGGAGGAAGATGGGTCTCTCCTCCTTGCAGGAGGGATAGTCCTGTCTCCCTATGAAACAGGCTCAAGATGATGATATCAGGCCAGGTGTTTGAGGAGAAGGAAGTTTCTGTTAATGTCCTAAACCTTCTAGCATTGAGGACAAGAAAATTCTGTCTGGTCTGGAGGGGCTCTCTTGGGCTGCCTCTACTTCATGTCTCCAGTCGTCCCCAAACACAGAAGTTTTTTCGGGAACATGAGTTTGCCAGGCATCAAAAGGGGTTGTCTCTCCCCTCATCTACACTTAAGATGCTGGCTCCATTTTAGCTGGCTTCTTAAGCTAAGCCCCCCACCCTCACTTCTCAACGGACATGGCTTGGCTACTTCATGAGTGGGGATATTAGCTGGTGCATGGGTGTGCCTTCAGGTTAGAACCTTTGAGGTCATGGAGCTTATGGTCCATTTTTTTATGCAGATTGCTTCACTTTTCATGCCAATCTCATTTTGGAAGTCTTCTTCATGCTCTTGAAGGAGAAATCATTGTTTTCTATGACAGACCTGCCAACCCTTATGATTTTGTCATAAATCTTATGAAAATGACCCTTAAAATACGGACTTAAGGAATAAAAGCAAAAACTACAGAAAATAAATTGTTGCCAAAAAAATAACCGGACTCCATCTTTCTATTTCTGGATCTTTCAGGTGTTAAAAAAGGGTGGAAAGATTGGGCTGAGCAACCTATCTGCCTTAAACAGATTTCTTCAGGAAGAACGCTTTAAGATATAGACTGTTGTCTCGGTCTGGAATGCAGTAAGACTCTGTGACTGTGTGTTTACGATTTATCTTTAGGATGTGTACCATCACATCCCCATTCACTTGATGCAGGAAATAACTCATGCTTTGTCTTTATCAGGAGGTATTTTGATCGATTCCAGTTTGCCATACCTTAAGCCCCAGAACCTATACCAGGGTAATGGGGATAGTTGTAGCCCACTTAAGGTGTTTGGGATTCATATCCTGCAGTATTTTGATGGCTGGTTGATGTGCAACATCCTAAGAGATTCTCCTATGAAGGACCTAACCCTTTGTTGGTCAATGTTGACCCATCACAATCCTAGCCCAAACCTTGAAAAGCCAGATCTCATCCTTTCTGTGTGAGGATGAATTTTTTCGTCAACCTAGAGAGGAGTCATGTTCCTATGGACAGGATTTACCAAATCTTGCCCTCATAACAGCTCTTCTGTTCAAGACCTCATTGGCTCTCCTTTAGCTGGGCTCTTCGGGGGATTCTGAAATAAGCTGTGGACTTGGTTCCCCTAGGGACACCTTACTTGAGCCCTGTCCAGATCCAGCTTCTAGCAAACTGGAGAGCGCATAAGGAAACTCTATCACAGTCTACATTGATGGCTAAATAGGGGCCAGTTTCTTTCCAGCAACCCAATTCACATCAAATTTATGATGGGGTGCTCATTTGGAGCCAGATGGCATGGTTCTTCAGGGACTTTTGGTCACAACCCTTCATATAAACACCCTGGAAATACAGTCAGTGCTTCTTGCCTTACAGGGTGTGTCAACACCATAACTTTTAGTGCATTTTAGTTGCCATAGACAATATCAGTAGTTGGATACCTCAGGTGTCATGGAGGTACATGTGCTCCTTTTCTCTATGTGGAGGACTGGAACTTTGTCGTGTGGGCAGCCTCAGAGGAAATAACTCTCCAGGTCCACCATATTGCAGACAAGAGGGATATCCTGAAAGACACTTTGTCTAGAGGGGTAGTGTGGTCATCACAGAATTGTCTCAGCAACAGTCTATGGCAGAGTCACTTTTCCAACTGTGGGTGAGTCCTTTGGTGGACTATGAGACTGAACAACAGTTTCCCCTTTTATGTCTCTCCAGTTCCATATTAGAGTGCCTGGGCAGTAGATGTGATCATCTGTATATGTATGACTTACCACCTATCAAAACAATTCTGCATGTGCTTGACCAATCAGGATCTCCTCAGTTTGGCTTTATAGACGTGTGCTGTTATAGCAACTGCTCTATGTGCCGTACCATTTGACGGCAGGTCAGTTGCTTTCTCAGTTTCTGTTAGAATTGGAGGATCATCAAGAGACATGTTGATTTCTCATTGATAGATGACTGTTGATTTCCACTTGGGGCAGTCAGTCCATTGCCTTCTCACTGATAGATGACTGTTGATTTCCACTTGGGGCAGTCAATCCATTGCCTTCTCACTGATAGATGACTGTTGATTTAAGATTTTGTTGAAGTGTTCTGCCCATCTTTGAAGTAATGTTACTATGTTGGTGAACAGTGTGTTGTTGTCAGCAGTCAGGATTGCCAACATTCCAACTGTAGATTGTCATCAAGGCATCTTAGAAATTCTTCATGTCATTCTAGACTTTGTAGGACTTAATCTTACCTACCTTATTGCGTAGCCATAAGTCTTGTAACTCTCGAGATTGCTTCAGACAATCCTTCTGATGTTGAATCATGCCTTCTTAAGTTATGAAGTGCTTTCTTCAAAACAGGCCTTCTGTAGCTGATGTTTCTCATTCTGAAGTCTTTGTATGGCAGCATCATCTGACTAATCTTGATGTTTATTTGTGGTGGGACCAAGATTTTGTATGTAGTAGACAGTTTCTGAAGGATGCACAGTTTATCCTTGACATTCTTGGAGTTTATATTGATTGTATCTAGTCAACTGCACAGTTCTTCAACAAATGCCTGTTTCACATTCTCCTGTTTCAGCTCAGAGACACAGAGCTGTTTTTGGCCCTTTTTTGCCCTCTTTTTGTGCTAGGTTGAATCTGGATATTGGGCTTGGAGACTGTGAGGCTGTAGTCAGTCTATTATTCTGCACTTCTCTTGGTCTTCATCACTTGGACAACATGGCTGTCTCTTCTCCTGATGATGATGTAGTTAGTGAGATGCCAGTGCTTGGAGCATGGGTGCATCCATGACACTTGTGGTTTGGCAGGCGGAAGACTGATGATTAGCAGGTCATGTTCAGTGCATTTCATCAATAGAATGAGTCCATTGTTGTTGCATTTGCCAAAGCCATTTTTGCCAATTACACCTGGCCATCTCTGGTGATCTGTTCTAACTCTAGCATTGAAGTCACCAAGGATGATGAACTTATGTGCCTACCCTAATTCTGTGATAAGAAACACCAGGTCTTCATAAAATTAGTTACCTTATCTCCTCTGGGCTGGTTGTGGCAGATGCATATACACTGATGGGAGTCTTGTTTGCATTAGACTGTTGTTCATGTCCTTGGGCATGCTGATTTCTGAGCATGCTGACTAGCAGCAGTTTGATGGCAACCCATCACCAGCTTGATATTGCTCTTATTGGTCATTGCAGAAAATGTAGCTGGCTTCTACTACAGTTGTATTTCCTCAGCTTGGCAAGTTTCACTCATGGCTGCTATCTGAATGTTGCATCTGTCCAATTCTGTACCAACTAGAGCTGTTCTTTTATCTCTGGTCTATCTGCTGATTTTACTGTCCCTTAGTGTTTCACATTCCAGCTACCATTGGTGAGGTCTGCCACCTGTCTTGTTAAATTTTCAGCCACTAAGGTGGGTTCCTCATCAGCCGCAGTGAGGGTTAAGGCAATGCAGGCAATGATTAAGGCACCCTTTTTAGACCCCTTCCTTATGCTACAGTGGTGAGCTGTGTGATCTTAAAAAAGGCTGTCAGTCACGGAGAGCTGCCAAGTTCCACTGCTGCTTTGGTCCAATGTAAAGCAACCTTATGCCCTGTTCATATTGTGTACAGATCTGCAGATACAGCTTCCACTGTATCTGCAACAGCTTTGCTGCTTACCCATCACCACAAAACTTGAAGATATCTGGTGGTGGTGAGGATGATGACTTGTGCTTGAGTTGGAACTAAGTGAGAGAAAGTTGTGCAGAGTTGCTCTCACTCATATCCAGGCCCTGAGTGGCCAATTAGTCTAAAGTGCTTACCATTATGGATCACTGTTGTTTCATCTCTGTCTGTGTGGGTTCGGGTCCTGGGCTCGGCCAGTGTGGGTACGTGAGAAAGCTTGCCAGTAGCTTCTCGTGGGTCGGTGGTTCTTTCCAGGATTTTTCCCAGGTTCTTCCTCCACCATTTATAGTGGTCGCCATGTATACCCTATCTTGTGCTGAAAAATGGCATTAAACCCTACAACAACAACATTAAATCCAGGCCTGTCAGAATCCAGTGGAATGACACTGTCAAGATGTCAAGAAATTAGTCCAAATGCAGTGAATGGCCATCACTTCCCATTAGTCCAAATGCAGTAAATGGTCATCACTTCCCACTAGTCCAGATGCAGTGAATAGCCATCGCTTACCACTAGTCCAGATGTAGTGGATGACCATCACTTCCCACTAGACCAGATGCAGTGAATGGCCATCACTTCCCACTAGTCCAAATGCAGTGAATAGCCATCACTTACCACTAGTCCAAATGCAGTGAATAGCCATCACTTACCACTAGTCCAAATGCAGTGGATGGCCATCACTTCCCATTAGTCCAAATGCAGTGAATGGTCATCACTTCCACTAGTCCAAATGCAGTGAATGGCCATCACTTCCACTAGTCCAAATGCAGTTAATGGCCATTACTTCCCACTAGTCCAGATGCAGTGAATAGCCATCACTTACCACTAGTCCAAATGCAGTGGATGGCCATCACTTCCCACTAGTCCAGATGCAGTGAATGTCCATCACTTCCCACTAGTCCAGATGCATTGAATAGCCTTCACTTACCACTAGTCCAAATGCAGTGGATGGCCATCACTTCCCACTAGTCCAAATGCAGTGAATGGCCATCACTTCCCACTAGTCCAGATGCAGTGAATAACCCTCACTTACCACTAGTCCAAATGCAGTGGATGGCCATCACTTCCCACTAGTCCAGATGCAGTGAATAGCCATCACTTACCACTAGTCCCAATGTAGTGGATGGCCATCACTTCCCATTAGTCCAAATGCATTAAATGGCCATCACTTCCACTAGTCCAAATGCAGTGAATGGCCATCACTTCCACTAGTCCAAATGCAGTTAATGGCCATTATTTCCCACTAGTCCAAATGCAGTTAATGGCCATCACTTCCCACTAGTCCAAATGCAGTGAATGGCCATCACTTCCACTAGTCCAAATGCAGTTAATGGCCATTACTTCCCACTAGTCCAAATGCAGTTAATGGCCATCACTTCCCACTAGTCCAAATGCAGTGAATGGCCATCACTTCCACTAGTCCAAATGCAGTTAATAGCCATCACTTCCCACTAGTCCAAATGCAGTTAATGGCCATCACTTCCCACTAATCCAAATGCAGTGGATGGCCATCACTTCCCATTAGTCTAAATGCAATGAATGGCCATCACTTCCCACTGTACTTGAGCTGATGTCCTGCACTGTGGACATGACTCTTGCCATATGCCTTCATAGTCAGGGGATGAATATATCTGCACTGTGGACATACCTCTTGCCAAATGCCTTCCTAGTCAGGGGATGAGTATATCTGCTCATCCACCCAATCCACCAGAACCATCTTTACAGATGGAGCCAGATGTAGCTGTCCACCCCTTGTCATCTGTCACAGATAGTACCATCTACTGTTACTTATGGTTCCAGAAATAGCCTGGACAGACATGGAATTATTGATATACATTGCTCCTAGCTGTCCCCCTTTGAGTTTAGTTGCAGGTTATCTTCTGTTCCTGTTTGAAGAAAGAGACTGTTCAGAATCAATCACTGTAAACAGGTCTTGTCATTTCGTTGGAACACGCGTGCATGTGTGTGTGATTTGGATTCTTAATGTAGCTTTAAAAAAATTTCAGTCATCACTATGATTTCTGCAGTGTGTCAGTTTATAGTGATGTCTAGCACTAGGGCATCATGCTGCTGACATGTAGCCTGATGTCCCACCCAGTCATGTTATCCTGACACAAGGTTGACCAGTCCTAACACTAACTTCTTAATGTTGAGTGAGGCAGCTGTTAGTACCATTTTCATAAGTCTCTGTTATGACTCGGCCAGGATTCAAACTCTCCACTGCCTGCATCTGAGGCAGATGCTCTAACTGCTAGTTATCTCACTAATTCCTAGATGGAAATTTTTTTGTGTTTGGTCATTTTCAAAACCAGCTTCCTTCAGCTGTACCCTTATGACTTTTCCTGCTCACCTTAGTGTCGGCAGGAAGGAGCAAGCTTCATTCCATGTCAGTGGAAAACTGTTTTTTACTGTTCAGTGGTAATTATGATTCATTTTCTCTTCTTTGGTAGCATGGGCTTCTGGCTGAGAAGTTCCTTCAGTAGGTCCACTTCCTATTGAGAACCCTAGCCTCGGTATATGTAATGGGGAAGATCAAGATAGATTTCTTTGTCCATGGAGGGCCTTAATTTTTTATTTGGCTTCTTCTAAATTTATGAGGAAGGGTCAGAAGCTACAAACTTCTTTAGTGTTCCACTGATATTTTGGCTACAACTATTTCCAAGTGGATTGCCCCCTGCCAAGAGAGATTATTAGTTCCTCACTGACAGGGCCCTTTCTTTCAATAGAATTAAAGCCCAGGAAGTTAGGAATATAGCCACATTGTGGACCTATTTGAATCACTTTTCTTTTGATGATCTGGTGGTCTGACAGTACCTTCTCCTTTCTCCTCCTCTTATCTTTGGTCTTGTGTGTATCAGATATATGTAAGATGGTCCAGAACATGTGGCCATTTTACAGTAGCGATCACTCATACCATAAGGATTAAGTACAATATTTTTTGTTGAAACCATCAGGGTCCCTCCTGACTTGTAAATTTAACAGTATAATAATATCTGGTAATGTATTACTGCTATTAAAAATGTTTTTATGGGGGAGGTGTAAACTAATTTTACTTCTATCATGCATACCTGCTACTATCACAAAGATTACCTCCTCCCACTCTGATGTCCTGTACCATTGGTCCAGTTCAGAAGAGGATGGTTTTGACTTGGACTGGGATTGTTCTTTTCATTTCTGGCCCTCCAGTACAAATTACAATTAGCTTGCACTGGAAAAGTATTAATACAACCTAAAATGCAGACCTAAAATATGCATGAGTGAAAATTTAGTATAAAATTCTAGGTTATAATCTTGCATTTTCACTGTATCATTTATGTCTTTGTTAACAAATGTTCAGTTATTCCAACTTCGGTTTTATGTCTTAAGTTGATGGGCCTCTTAGCCCGCTGTCAAAATTAAAAGAAAATGATCTGAAAGAATTGGTTAAGTGATCCTGAAGCAGGTATATGACAGCAGATTTTAGCTGCTTTCATAATCTGGTTATTATTATATGACATGATGAATGGAAAGATTTTATTCCGAGTTATTCTAAATTCATTTTTACAGCAGTAGGACGTATGTGACCCCTTACTGATGTCAGTGGTTCAGATTGAATAGATACTGTGTGGTTGTCTCTGCATTCTGATGTTTTATACCTAAAAAGAGGAGGAAGTTAGTAAACACAAATGTTTTATCTGATTCCTTTATGTTTTTAGCCATTCTACTGCATATAGGAACCTCAAGCATTCCTTACCAATTCAACGCCAGAGAATCCCATCCAAAGAAAATCCTCCAACAGGTCTGGCACAATGGCTGCAGACTTTTCAGGTGAGATCAGAGCCTTAAAAAGGACTTCTTAGTTAACATGTGGAAATTTTTAATGCATTTGAGTCTAAACAAGTCAGTTGCACACCATAGCGTCAGCAGAGAATCCCACCCTCTTAAGTCATTTTCTCACCATAGCACCAGCAGAGAATCCCTTTAAGTCAGTTTCACTGTATGAAGTCAACAATTGATCCTTTTAAGTCAGTTTCACTGTATGAAGTCAACGGTGAATCCCTTTAAGTCAGTTTCACTGTATAAAGTCAACAGAGAATCCCTTTAAGTCAATTTCACTGTATGAAGTCAACAGAGAAAACCTTTATTTCAAGTCATTTTCACTACATAGAGCCACTAGAGAATCCTTTCAAGTCAGTTTCATACTATAGTACCTTCAGAGAATTCCTTTATTTCAAGTCACTTTCATAGAATTCCATTATCTTTTAAATTATTTTTTTTATGTTTTGCCCCATCACAAATTCTGTAGGGGTTAAGGGCCATGGAATTACGAAGTGAGACACCTTTTGGTTATTTCTTTCCAGATATTTAAATAAATCATTTTAAAGCCAGAACATCTGAATAATACTGAATCTTGAAAGATATGGCCCTAAATATTTAATGGGGTTCCATTAACTCATTCGGCCCCAGAGGTTTTTGTCGTTTTTGCCTGAAATGTGCGTATGAAAGACATTGGGGGGGTATTTCTGAATACATCGTGATACATCGGCTTTCAGCAGATTTTCCATGAGACTAAAACCTAGTTGTATTAGAAAGATCCTTTTTCATTGAGTATTTTGCTTGCTTAATGGACCCATCATTTTCGTATGGAGACTGCAATTTATTCCAAATGCCCACTTTATCCTAGTTTTTGCAAAGAATCACCTGTCTGTGTGCAGTTAAGACTGGTATGCCTTAGATCTGAGGCCAAATGGTCTAAAATCCAGACACAAAATCGCATTCCGACCTCGATCAAATTTTGGGTGGAAAATAAACGGGTCCAAAAAATGAGGTTTTTCCCTCTGTATTTTGTAGTGCTACTAGAACTTCCAGATTATTTGGTATCATTTATGAGCAATATCTGTCCGCTTTATTTTAATACCACCCACGCTGGTGTATCTTAAATGACCTTGATGCTGCAGAGCTCGAAGTAGGGTACAGCCTCATCACACCTACAGACAGGATCGGGGCCAAATCGGTTAAGACCAGATAATATCAACTTTTCGTCACATTATGAGCCATGTAATTTCTCCCTCGAAATAAGATACCCTGACATTTTCCACGTATACAAATTAATTCAGTGTTGATTGGCGATATCCATGGGTCAACCGATTTCAGTCTAAAGCTGTCACAGAAGATTTGATGATGTCACCATTGTAAACATAAGAAGCTAACACCACACTATGTCAGATTGTCTTCAGTCCAAGTTTACCTTTCATTGGATATTCCAGCACCCCAGCAGATCACCAATATTCACCCGTCTTATTTTTATCTAATGCACGCGTTCTCTTCTCAGATCTGCTTTAAAAAGCAGTTCTGCCTCTCTTCATTCCCTATCAAATCAATTTGTACGCCTTGTACAGATGTTGTTATTAGATAAGTCACGAAAGGAATTTGTCAAATGGATCACATCACTACTTTTTGAGCACTCCCAAAAAAGATCGGCATTGCAAGCAATTTCATGGAATAAATTAAGGGGTGGCACCTCTTAACCCTAAACTGAATATTTGAACATAGTTTAAACCTAACGTCTTGATTTTTTCAGAAAAACGATTTATGTCAAATTGCTTTTTTTAAAAATCATTTCCTTCCTTCCAGACTTTAGGTAAATTGAAAGAATGTTGAAATTTATGATAAACGGCAACACTGTTGCCATAGTTTCAGCATAGTTGGAATATTATGTGATTCCATTCTTCCTTTTCTCCCTGGTAGCCCTCGATAGTTTCGTAATCTCAGTTGCCACCCTGGCCCAGCCTGGATTGGCTGTCCTAGTGTGTCGTTGGTAATGACATTGTTATCTTTCCCCTTGTACAACTGATTATGGATTGAATTATGCGCTTGGATGGGTTAACGAGTAATTTTGTTTGCTTAAAGATTTTTTGCATACAGTTTACACACATCTTTGAATAAAAAGATGACTTAATGATGGACACAGACAACTTATTCATTTCTCACAAAACATAATGGTAATATTTCATATTTTATCATGGTAAAATTGCAATAAACAGCTTGTAATACTTATGGCCTACCATTACATTTTAAGATCATGAAAATTTCATGTTCCTTAGATTGTTTTTTTCTGTGTACTACTACACCGATAGTCTGCATTTAAAAAATTCCCCATTTATTTAAAGTTTGGATTACAGAATTAAGCTGACTGGTTCTTTTCTAGGTCTCATAAATATTCAGTTTTCTTTGACCACACATGTGCTTTCCTTTCTTCTATTGACATTTCATCATTTGGATCATGCCTTTGTTAGAGCAATGAATGAAGGGAGGTGGGGTCATATAGTTATACCCATTAACATAATGACAGTTGTACTGGGGACAGATAATACACTCTTCAGAAGACATTACCCACTCATAATACATTTGGAGAACTACTACTAAAGTAGCAGTAGTAATTCTCTCACTGTATTACGAGTAGGTAATGGGATTTTCTAAAGTGGTGTCCTCAATAACAAATTCACATTTAAGTTTGACATATCGAAGGCTGGGTAATTGGCAGACTCATCTTGCAAGAAGGAACTAATCCAAATGAATTGTCTCTTCTTTCCTCTGTTTTCACTCAATAATGATGGACCTATTGGCAACATGGTGAAATGCCAAAATTCCAACCTTTGTCTCTCTAGTCCTGGATCTAAAAGCCTTGGATAGTCAATGCCCTTTCTGTAGATTGGAATGACCAAATGTGGACAATTCTCCATTGCCTCGGGTTCAGACGATGATACGGGAATCAAAAGAATCTTGAGTGTCTCCTCACTCTGATTACTCCACTCAAATGGGAAATATTGGACCAGCCTCGCCAATCTCTCGAAAGATTTGCCAGGAATCAAGATATTCTCTCATCTGCATTAAGCAACCATGATGGCAGGTGTTTCATTCCAACCTGGAGATAATGAACCTGCACATCTGGTTCTTGTTAATTATGCCCTTTAGAATAAGCAGTTCTCACAACAAGTGTTGAAGAATCCCTCAATTGAAATGGCCATCCACCTTTGAGGTATATGACGGCAATGGAATATAATCTCATTGGAGAATACAAGAGCACTTTATACCAGTGTAGACATCCATACCTCAGTAGCTAACTTTCTATGGCTCTTTAAGAAACAGCACCAATCACAATTAAACCTATCATTCCATGATCTCTGGCACACTGTTATCATGGAAGAGAGGATATCAGACAAACAAAAGACCTGTCCAATCTTCTGTTCATTTAGATGTCACCTGGACAATGACAATGTATCCGTGTCAAAGTGGAATTTATCATGGATATTTACCTGGCTGAACAAGAGACCTTTTTTTTTTCAAAAATTACCCTTAAAATATGGACTTAAGGCATACTAGCAAAAACTACGGAAAAATGATCATTGTCAAAAAAGCCGGATAATGGGCTCATCCAGGTTTCATCTTAGAATTAGTAAAATTAGTCAGGGAACCAGACTGACTTAACAGCAGCACCCCAGACGCTTTAAACTGCACCTGTTTGTTCATGCACAGCATCTGCATGATCAAACTGTTGATTATAAAATTTTTAAAAATGGCATCCAGAAAGCGGTGCTTTATCCGGTGCTTGTATTGGAATTTGTTTAATATTATACCTCCATGTTTAAGACGAAAGGGAAAATAAGCTTCTTGAAAAGTGTTAATAATCAACACAGAAGAATAAAAAGGAGTATTCAGATTCTTGTGGATAAAAGCTGGAAAGGACACAGTTACGTTTATTGAACATCATGGAGATATGATTGCCTTCGTCATGTGAAATGGAAAAGAATTTCCAAGAATAATGTCAAGTTGAGAGCTAGCAACGAGTCATTGAGCTGCATAGGGTTTGGAACTAGAGTTTGTGCAACTGTACTAGTGTTAAATAAAGTCTATGCGTACATTACAAACATTTAATTGAACATAATGTTTATCATCAGTGCTGTCTCGCATACCTTAGGGGACCAGAGATGATTACTCTGGGGGTAAAGGAATATATCTACCTCAACTCTTACCTATTCTCCCAAGATATTATGATTGGGTAACGTATTTGAAGAATGAACCAATTTTTTCTACTAAATAGGTTTCTTCGATAATACTTGCCCATTCATAATACACTCTCCCAGTCTCCCCACAGTTACATCCATAAAGAGAACATGCCTTTCACTCCAGTAGTAACTGACAATTTTGCAAGATTTGGTGCCACTCCAGTATTAAAGGGAGATCATTCTAACTGCCATCTAGGTCGGCAGATAACTTTCAGCTTTCTAGCTTAAACATTTTAACCTGGTAGGGCCGGATTGCCGGTAGTAGTTCTCCTAGGGTATTATGATTGGGTAAGTATTATCAAAGAATTTGTTTTCACTAGAAAAACTGGTTATATAGAACACAGTTGATTATTTTTTAAGTGGCAGATTGGGATGTTTACTCAGCAACCATTACCCCTGTAAAAGAATTAATTAAAAGAAATATATAATCTTCATCCAATGTAAATTCAATGAATGTTTAAATAGTGACAGTGCAGATATTTTCAGAAGTGTGGTTAAGCAGTATTGTTTCAGTTACCTATACACATAAGGACCTATTGTTGGGTGAAGTATAGTGTTTTTAAATAGTATTGTTTCAGTTACCTGTACACATAAATCTTATTGCTGGGGGAACTATAGTGTGGTTAAATACTGTTTCTGATACCTGTACACATATGGACCTATTGTTGGGTGAAGTGTAGTGTGGTTAAATAGTATCGTTTCAGTTACCTGTACACATAAGGCTTATTGTTAGGGGAACTACAGTGTGGTTAAATAGTATCGTTTCAGTTACCTGCACACATACAGACCCATTGTTGGGTGAAGTATAGTGTTGTTTCAGTTACCTGTACACATAAGGGTTATTGTTGGATGAAGTATGGTGTTTTTAAAAAGTATTTCATTTACCTGTACACATAAAGACCCATTGTTGGGTGAAGTATAGTGTGGTTAAATATTATCGTTTCAGTTATCAGTACACATAAGGACCTATTGTTGAGTGAAGTATAGTGTGGTTAAATAGTATTGCTTCAATTCGCTGTACAAATTAGGACCTATTTTTGGCTTAAGTATAGTTACTTAAGTCTAATACTGCTGTCCCCCGTTGCTTATGGCTATTCCAGATGTAATGATGTAGCACTATGGACACCAAAATCAAAATTATAAAAATTATAATTTAAAAAACGAAAATAACTTTTTGATCAGCTGAAACCTTTACATAAAAAACTACTGTACCTAATTTGGACATTACCAGAACATGTTTTACAGACATAGTTCAACTCTAATTAGCAAATTTTGTATTCACGCAAGGTAAAAATATTGTATTTGTAACAGACTATTGTACCCCTGAACTTAACATTGTCTCTGATAAGCCATATTTTGTCATTGGTACATATCAGCTATTGTCCAGTTTGCCTTTAGCACTAAAGCCACTCCAGCAGATCAGTGACTTGATCTCTTAAACACAGCTCACTGATTATACAGAAGACCAGCATGTGGACAATCGTCTATTGACGCATGGACCACAACAGATTGCAGACAAGATTGTTTTGTGAACTTGCCTCTGTTTTGTATTATATGTTGCAGTGCAGTCCAGAAGAGATATTCATTTGCATAATGTAGCTACAGTACCAAAAAATCCATTCAAACAATAAAGTGTCACTTTCCAGTGAAATCGGGTTTAAAAGTGAGTTTAGTGAAGTATTTACAAGTGAATTAAGACATTTAATTTCACAATGGAGATATCCAGGAAAAGGAAAGCTTATTTTGTCAATAGGATTGTGGTTTTAAGCGATTCATGGAGAACGATGTTGAAGAGGCTAAAGCTGTGCTACAGGGATAATTTAACTCATTTGACAGTGTTCAGCGCTGGGTCAGAATTGAATTATTGATGAGGACTGCCCCAGTGTTGAATGTAAGATTGATTCTGACAACATCCCGTTCTTCCTAGGCAACAAACAAGAAAATTTAGATCCCAATCAACAGGAAGTGGGATCTACTATTGACAGCAACCAGGAAGACCTGCCAGAAACCACGTGCTGTTTCTGAAGCCATATTTGCATTCGAGTAAGGACTGATGTGTCTAGTAAGCCATGACATTGAGCCCCTGAAAATTGTGGACATGATTTTTCTCCATTTTAAAGCAACATTCCATTTCTTCCTGATGAGAACAGATTCTCAGTTTAGTCCATTTTTTATATCATCTACAAACCCGTTTTTGAAAATCAGTCTGTCAGATCCCATACCACAACGATCCTTGTAAAAGTATTTGTTCCATATATTATTTAATACATGATCATGGTAAATAGTATTCTGGTTGGTGAAAGTTTTTACTCATCCATTGAATCTTCATGATACAAATGGAAAGAATGAAGCATGCTTGAGTATTTGAGATAGAACAGGACACAAAAAGTTTGGATAATGGTTTGAAACAAAGGAACAAGACTGTCATATCATTATCAACATGGTGTTTCCAGTGAGGGAAGAGACAAGTGAATTTATGCAATTATTTGTTTATAGTTGATGCATTTTATTTGGGTGTTTTTATTTTACAGATTTTTCCTAAAAGAGGAAAGTGTAATATAAAACTTGCTGCAAAAAGGATAAATTATTGTGATTGACTTACTGTGTAAACGCTGAAATGCTCACTTAATAATTCCAGTACTAGTATTATTGGTTGATATGACAATTAACATTGGGAAATTCTTCAGGTGTTGTTGAAAGTGTATTTTTTCAAATGACTTTTTATGGTGAATGAAGTGACAGCTTTGCAATATATATATTATGATAATGTGGTCCATCATGACCAGTTTTGCATGAGCATACAATGCATTTTGGACAAGGGTCTTTGGCCCCCTGGACCCACATATCAAGGGTGCTGCCTTTTGAGACCCATTGGGGCAGGACCACCTAAATGACTTGCATACTTTTTAGGGTTTTTTTTATGGAGGACCAAAACCATGAAATTCTCTGGCTGAAAAATATCAGACTATGCTTAAAAAAACTATTAAAAACCCAAGAATGATCTGGTCCCAGACAACCTAAAATCGCAAAATATTTCTAGTTGGAAATGCACATCATGTGTATATTCTATTTGGATTAGTAATTTTTGTGAACATAATGTTTGTTTTGGACATCACTAGATTTTAAATAGATTACATACATGTAAGTTGTATTTTTTTCTGTTATTCCATGTTCTGGAATTGCTAAAAACACACTGCACATAATGTGACTTCACTCAGTCACTAATCATCACATGTAACTGATATTTTGAACTGAAAACAATATATTTTTTTGATTTAAACAATGACTTGACATTTATCATTGCACTTGTTATAGATGTTCATTAATTTAATTGTACAATAGGTGTTAGAAGTGGTAAATATGTGATTATGAGAGCTTAATTAAAATGGAATGAAGCTATTAACTTCAGGCTGTATTTTCCTTGAGCAATCTGAATTTAATCATTTTTGTTGCAAGTGATTACAACATCTTTAATCACTTTAAACTTATAACTGGCAGGTATATTTATTAAAATGCGGTATTTATATCATTGCTTTTAACGTTGCTCATAATCTGATCAATCTTATGTACGACAGTTCAAGTTGAAAGAAAGCAATCTAAAGCTTGGTATATCTTTTTATTATCACACATAATCAAATGTACAAATACCATGCAGTGACAAACAAAAAAAACAATTTACATAAACTAACAGTATTACTATACATTCGAATGTCATTTTGTGTAGTCTCCACCCAACACACAAGTACATTAAAAATATTTAATCATTTTCGCTATATCGCTGTTTGATACATAACACCAACTTCCACATTATAACAAGGTGAGAAATGTACAAGACAATGTATAGTAGGTTAGAATTGTCTTTGTTATTGTAGATAATTTTATCTTTAAAGAGGTAAACATTTTTCTTGATGTTAATATGCTTTTACTATTTTCCACTAGTTGTCACAAACTAGGACTCTTGTTCTTGATTTTATTTTCTATAAAAAGGAATTAAATTCACTAATATGTATATAAGACACATAAAACTACAAAAACTTTGGGTAGCAGACCTGGATCTAGAATGTTCACATTTTATGGTATGGTTACTGTACCTGTGTGCATGTTTACTTTCAGAGTTGGGGTAACGCAGAGCGTCTAATGGCTGTAGATGAGCTAATCAAACTTTGTGATCCTACGCAGGTGCGTCACATGATGCAGGTCATAGAGCCTCAATTTCAGCGGGACTTTATTTCACTGCTTCCTAAAGAGGTACAATTCTTTACATAGTTTAAGCATTTATTCTGCTGTTTTAGGTGTGTGTTTGTAGGAGAGTGTTTGTGTGTCCTTTTTTCTTTGTTAACTTTACATTTTCAGAATTACACAGTATTTTACGATATTGCACACATGTGCGCAACTCGTGTTCCTAAAGGAACTTTTTTGTAAACAAACCATGTACACTCGTGTAGTAGACTTTAGGTTTCAGTTTATTAGATGTTTGTAGTTGAACTAAAACAGCTGTTTCATCTACTTGAAAGTAGAGATGATAAATTGATGTTGGTGAGTTTACTGAGTCACAAATGAAACTTTCAAAGAAGCAAATGAATGAATGTGATATTCACAATCTCCACAACAAACGTAAGAGACGCAGTATTGAAAATACCATTCTGATCATTTAAACAGTTATTTAGGAGAAATGTTCCTTACATTTCTTTAATGGAATTTTTCATACTATGACCAGTGATCTCGTGGGTATATAACAGTAGCATAGAAAAGCATACCGAGGGAAAGGGCTATCGTATATCTGTCAAATACGTACCATTTTCTGCATGAAAGTACTAAATTTGTGGGGGAAAAAGGAAATGAAGGTCTTGTTAGAAAGTAGGAGCCTTGAAGTCAATAATCCAAGACAACGAAGAATTCTTATTTCCACTTGGTGAATGTATTGTGATACACCAGATGCTTTGCAGTAACTATGTTGATATATTGTTCTGGATTTAGGCTAGTGGTAGACGCCATGATACTGAGTACAGGTCACAACATAACTGGGGAAGCATGCAAGTGACCACACATAAACATATCTTCTTTAGCTGGTAATAAGAATGGCCAAAAATATACTTACATTTTTGCATCTTGAATGTCTTCAAAATGTACTTTTCTTTGTTCTGCAAATCTGAATTACATGAGCTGTGTCATGGGTTCTAAAGCTTGCTTACACTTTTGTCAAATTGTACTGTAATTTTGACTATGTTCCAAGTGAATTCTACTTACTGCACTCAAAAACAAATGAATGTGAAATTCCACAGCGTCGTTTTGATAAGTACAATTGAAAGAATTGAATTAAATCACAGATACATGTATTTTGTGTGGAATTAAACAACTAATAAATCCAGTGGAATTGAGTAGAATCGACAGACAAAAAAATCCATTCATTCCAGACCAACTGGAAAAGATGTTGCAATGCCCATTCATTCACAACATGACTCAGAATTTTAAGTTTAAGTAGACGAAAGATGGCAATTCTTTTTTAAAGTGATGTTGAGTGCACAACTTAATTCAAATTATGATGGGCAGAGTTATATGTACTTAATATTGCTGTTGTGTACCGATGAATCTGTGTTTGTGTATTTATTTTGAAATGCAGCATAAATGTAGTTACTTTGTTTTTTGTAGTTATTTTTGTTTGAATAATTAAGCCTTAGGTAGAATAAGAAAATGAGTATATAATTAAAAAAAATGGGAACATATGAACTCATTTTGTAGGATGGATATACTGCACTCCCAAGTTGATTCTATACCCATCTGAAAAAACTCATTTTCCTATACAAATGCAGTAACATATATATATATATATATGACAACATGTGCAGAAAAGTTTTTCTTTTTGTCCAAAACGTTGTTGTTTTCTCTGCCTATAACAGAAATTAGCAATTGTTGTACTCATTTAGTTCTTGAAAAATATTTTCTAACATTATTTCATATACAGTGTTACAGTGTATACCAGGATTATTGTTAACCAGGAAATTGCAGTGAAAAATTGCACACATGTACACAGTCCGCCTCATAAACATTGCACAAGCTATGCATAAAAGTTTTGCAATATTGATGATGTAAAAACTAATTATTGACATAAAGCAATGCCATGATTAATGTTCCATAAACGTGTATTTAACAAATACAGATGGTGAGAATACATAGCCAAAAAAAGAAACTGATGTCATCTCACATCAGCAGCTATGTGGTCAGAGTTGGTCTTATCTATGTGGTCAGAGTTGGTCTTAACTATGTGGTCAGATTTGGTCTTAACTATGTGGTCAGAGTTGGTCTTAACTATGTGCTCAGAGTTGGTCTTAACTATGTGCTCAGAGTTGGTCTTAACTATATGGTCAGAGTTGGTTTTAACTATGTGGCCAGATAGGACTTTTTGATGAACGGAACATAGTTTTTGAAATGGTCAGTATGTGCTAATGATGAGCTCTAGCATCAAACCATAGAACGATTTTTTTAGCTCACAGTACCTGTTTTCTTATCCCTAGAATTTTTGTTTAGCTCACAGTACCTGTTTTATTATCCGTGGAATGATTTTTTAGCTCATAGTACCTGTTGTATTATCCATAGAATGATTTTTTAACTCATAATACATATATGTTGAATACTGTACATGAAGTTGTGTTAGCTTTTTTGTTGTTAATATCAGGTTCAACTTTGTAATCCATTCAAGCATCTTTTTGCAAAGCCAAAGTAAACCATCATTATATTTAAGTATAAATTTTGTTGCAGCTTGCACTGTATGTTCTGTCATTCTTGGAACCCAAAGACTTGCTCCAGGCTGCACAAACCTGTCGCTATTGGCGTGTACTTGCTGAGGACAACCTTCTGTGGCGTGAAAAATGTCATGATGAGAGTATTGATGAAGCTCTTGTATTTGGTAGTAACCGTTTCCGTCGGCGTCAGGGCTCACCAAGAAGTCCATGGAAATGTTTGTACATGCGACAACATCAGATTGAGCAGAACTGGAGATCAGGCCCGATCAGACCCCCTAAGGTATGACTAGCAGAGGATTTTATATCCCCGTCAGGAATGAAGAAAGCCATATAATATTGCTCTGTCCATCCATCTATATGTATGATCATCTGTCTTTCCATCTGTCAGCATTTATGATCATCTTTTTGTATCCATCCATCTGCATATGTGATCATCTTTCTGTCCATCTGTCTGTAATGTATGATTTGTCTTTCTGTCCATCTGTCTGTATGTATGATGATTTTTTCTGTTCATTTGTCTATAGGTATGATTGTCTTTCTGTCCATCCATCTATATGTATAATCTTTTTCTGTCCATCCATCTCCATCTATGATCATCTATCTGTCCATTGGTTTATATGTATGATCATCTTTTTATATTCATCCATCTACATCTATGATCATCTTTCTGTCCATATATCTTTCTGTCCATCCATCTGTATGTATAATCATCTTTCTGTTCATCCATCTGCAGACCTGCCAACTCTTAAGATTTTGCCGTAAGTCTTACGAAAAAATGACCCTTAAAATACAGACTTATGGAATAACGCAAAAACTACTGAAAAATGATTGTTGCCGAAAAATCCAGATAATTGGTTCATCTGTGTTTGGTTTGGATCCGGCTTTCATGAGAAATAGTGGAATTAGTCAGGGAACCAAACTAACTTTACAGCAGTACCTCAGGTGCTCTAAATTGCACATATTTTTCATGCAAAGCATCTGCATGATGAAATGGTTGATTATAGAATTTTTAAAAATGGCATCCAGCAAGCGATGCATGTTGAAGACGAAACGGAAATTAAGCCTCTTAAAAAGTGTTAATAATCAGCACAGAATAATAAAAAGAAACAATCTAATTCTTGTGAATAAAACAAGAAAGGGACACAGTTACGTTTATTGGATATATCTCATGGTGGGAGATATGATTTCCATCAGCATGTGAAATGGAAAAAACAAAAAACAATACTCAAGTCAAATTGAGAAATAGCAACAAGCCACTGAGCTGCATAGGGTTTGGAACTAACGTTTGTTCAACTGTGCTAGTGGTAAACTAGGTCTTCGTTTACTTTGCAGACATAATGTTTACTGTCGCTGCATATTTCGGATACCGAACTTTTAAATACATTTTCTTGTTTTGCAATAGTAGATTATGATATTTTGTTACACCTTACTGAAAACTGGTCAGACTTATGGGGAAAAAATCGACTGCCTTACTGAGACAGTCTCATCAGGGTTGGCAGGTCTGCATCTGTATACATGATCATCTTTCTGTCCGTCTGTTTGTATCTGTGATCATTTTTCTGTCCATCCATCTGTATATATGATCATCTTTCTGCCCATCCGTCTGTATACATTATCATCTTTCTGGCCATCTGACTATGTACATCTTTCTGTCCATAAATCTGTATGTATGATCATATATGTGTCCATCTGTGTGTATGATCAACATTCAGTCCATCTATCTGTATTTATGATGATCTTTTCTGTTCATCTGTCTGTATGTATGATTATCTTTCTGTCCATCTATCTTTATGTGTGATAATCTTTCTGGCCATCTGTCTGTATGTATGGGGTTGGTATATGTGAACCTACAACAAAGCAGTTCAGGTTCACATTTAATACAATTTCCTTTTGGTCAGGTACCCAGGTAACTGATTGTTAGGATTTACAGGTAATCAGTAGAAATTTCCCAAAAAATGTATATCCCTGTACATAGCTCGCTTTGTCGTTTTGATAATGTTGGGAAACTGATCTTTATAACTGTTATGTACAAGTTTCCAGAGCTCACAGATGTTATCTTTTGGAAAATTCTGTTCCAAAACAGGATTTTTCACTAAAATAAACTTTGTTTAATCAGCGGTTTACTGACAACTCTGGTACATTTCTTAACTGTTCCATAATGCTGTATTAGAGTTCTTAATCCATCATGCCATAGTCTGTTTGTGCAGACAGAGGTATTCAAATAAATATCTTTACTTCTAAAAAAAATTTAACTTTATTTATTCAGTTCATCTTAACTCTGTTATGGATATATGGTTTTGTAGCATATTGTTATGTATATTTGATTTAATTATATCTGATCTAATATATATTTATTTCAGTTTAATTGATTGTTTGTCAGTTTTAATTTTTTTTTTTTATTTTTCATTACATGCTATTGTAATGTAAATTTATTCACTAGAGATGATACCTTTTTTCAGAAAATAATTTGACCTCGACTGTTGCTTTATAAACACCAGGTGTTGATCTAGATCCTGGCCTTGATTCAAAATTAGTAGCAACCATGTAAACAAGTTCTATTTTATTTTAAAATGATTGGTTGTTGTTGAGGTCATGATGGGACTATGTGTTTAAGATGTAAACAATGTTTTTAAAAATTTTATTTCTTAGAGTCAAGCAATTGGTTTCCATCAGGGCCATACTGGGTGTACATGTATTTTAACAAGTAAATAATTTTCACAAGGTTCTGGAACATGATTACGTGACCCCCTTTTTGCATTTTAGAATACGATATAGCCTTTGTTTTGGAGAGATATTCTCAGTAGTAGTTGGGCTCTTACACTGGAAGTTGTATGTTGTGCTGTTTGGAGTTATTTCAAATTACTTGGTATAATTGGATTCAAAAAGGATTAATTCTTTTTTCCTGGGAAATATGTGTGCTCTTGTGAAATTCTTGAACGAAGGCAGCTCTTTAAAAAATTTATTTAGATTTCCAAAACCAGAGTGATATTTGTTGTTTCTACAAGGAACTGTAGACTTCAGCACTACAGATTACAGCATACGTCATCGTCTTCCATCTTGAATTCTTCATCAGGACTCGAACTTGAAATCATTGCAATATTTTATTATTAGGATTCCTAAAATTTTATTCTTGAATTATTTTTGGATTTTATATAGTTCATATTTTTTTTTCATTTTTACAGAATTTTTCCAGGGAAATAAATTATTGTATTTTTCAAAGCTTGTTGTTTTCACTCTTTCTTGTGTTACTGTTTATTTGAGCCTAAACAGGTGACATAAGACATATGATCCACTGAGCTAAATTGATTAAGAAATGAAAATTGCTTTATACATTTAAATTGTCCATATTTTAATTAGGCTCAATGCTCTGCTCTTTCTACATTTAATTTTGAAATACCACTTAAAGTTAGATTGATCATCATGCCGTCTATATTTGACCATCCAACATGTACATCTAACTTGTAATTAACACCATTTTCGGGCTCAAAGTAACTCATTAGTATCTCCATTAACACTTTCCCAGCACCAAAAATCCAATATACTTAATAAGTTCCAAAAATATTGTCATCATCACCGTCATCAGCCAGTATTTGCTGAATGAAATTATAACAGACCACAGAGAGAATCAAACATTTTGGGTTTTCTAGGTAGCCCATATTTTAAGCACACATTTGTTCAACTTCCTTTATGGAAGGTCCAAATAACACCATAATAATGTTTATTCCTGGACACCATGTGCCAATAAAATTTCATTTTACAACTGTTTATGACATGCTTGAAGAGCCTAGATGTGTAAACAGTAGCCTACCTGAAAAACAGATGTTGTGACAAGATCGGTTACATAAAAATTGCATAATTCGCCAAGCACATTTTCATACACGGGGCTTTCAGCTAATCTGCAGGAGTTCTAGTGCATTATTGTTCTACAAGTTCGCAAATCCGTACAAATTTTGCACAGTTCATGCAATCGCACACCCTGACAGCATCTCTGTTTAAGTACCTTACTTATCAATTAATGACTTCAGTGTTCAGTTTCTCAGTTGATTTGCTTAGACTTTCTGTTTGTCACGCAGGGAATAACCTTCATTAATTTCTGATTGGTGGTTATTGTTTAACCTGGACCGTAACAATCAATAACCAGCAGTGAGAATTCATTGTAATATATTTCACTGTGTCACACACTGGTAGGGTAACTTTCAAATCAAGCACAGTAGACATGATACAATTCAATGTAGAAACTTTGCATAAAAAGTGGTTATGAAATGATGGGTCAAGTCCTACATTATACATGTGGAACACTTTTGGAATGTATAGTATATGCTGAATATGGCTGGATTAAGTTAATTAGCATGGAAAGGGGGGTTTGGCAAATTACAAACCATGTGTTAATTTATAGACAGCAAACAATTATTCTCAATAGTCTTCTTCGTTTTTACAAATAAAAATTAGTACATGTGACTGCAGAAACTGTTTCAGATGAATTCTAATTTTAAAGAATCAAAGGGCAAACAAATAATAGTTATTCATGGCTGCTGAAGACTAACATAAATTGCTTATGGTAAGTATCATCTTGTATTGATTCTCCATCTCTTGTACTGATATGTTTATAATTACAGCAAAAGTATTGATGCATTGATATATCGATGAATTGTTTCACCCCTTGCTATTAGTAATATTAGTATTGGCTGATGACCCAGCATAACTGTTTTTCTGTGGCTGTAAATATTAGGATTAGCTGATGACCCAGGGTAGCTTTATTTGTGTGGCAGTGGTGTTAGCATTGGCTGATGGCCCATAAAAAACTTGTTTTTATGTGGCAGTGGTTATTAGGATTGGCTGATGGCCCAGTATAACTATTATATGTGGCAGTGGTTATTAGGATTGGCTGATGGCCCATAAGAACTGTTTTTATTTGGCAGTGATTATTAGGATTGGCTGATGGCCTAGTATAACTATTTTATGTGGCAATGATTATTAGGATTGGCTGATGGCCAGTAAAAACTGTTTTTATGTGGTAGTGATTATTAGAACTGACTGATGGCCCATAAAAACTGTTTATGTGGCAGTGATTATTAAGATTGACTGATGGCCCAGTATAACTGATTCTTTGTGGCTGTAAATATTTGGGTTTTCTGATTGCCCAGTATAACTGATTACTTGTGGCAGTGATTTTTAGGATTTGGCTGATTGCCCAGTGTACCTGTTTCTATGTGACTGTCAATAGTAAGATTGGCAGATGGCCCAGTAAAACGTTTTATGTGGCAGTGATTATTAGGGTAGGCTGATGGCCCAGTATAACTGTTTTGTCTGGCAGTGATTATTAGGATTGACTGAGGGCCCATAAAAACTGTTTTTATGTGGCAGTGATTATTAGGATTGGCAGATGGCCCAGTATAACTGATTTATGTGGCAGTGATTTGTAGGATTTGGCTGATTGCCCAGTGTACCTGTTTCTATGTGACCGTTAATAGTAAGATTGGCAGATGGCCCAGTGTAACTTTTTATGTGGGCAGTGATTATTAGGATAGGCTGATGGCCCAGTATAACTGTTTTATCTGGCAGTGATTATTAGGATTGACTGAGGGCCCATAAAAACTGTTTTTATGTGGCAGTGATTATTAGGATTGGCAGATGGCCCAGTATAACTGATTTATGTGGCAGTGATTTTTAGGATTTGGCTGATTGCCCAGTGTACCTGTTTCTATGTGACCATTAATAGTAAGATTGGCAGATGGCCCATTGTAACTTTGTATGTGGCAGTGATTGTTAGGATAGGCTGATGGACCAGTATAACTGATTATTTGTGACAGCAATTAATAAGATTGGCAGATGGCCCAGTATAACTGCTTTATGTGGCAGTGATTAATAGGGTTGGCTAATGGCACAGTTTAACTGTTTCTTCATCAAAAATAGTTTACCCAATTAGGTTTAGCTGGTGGCCATGGATAACTTTTTCTATGATATATTGACAAAACAGGAGTTTGTTATAATTTCTTTGTGCATTTATTTAAGATCATGCTATTTTACATTAAAGTGTGTCCATCTCTCTGACCTGCCTTAAATTTAACATTTATTTTACTTATTAAATCCATAGTAGACTACAATTTATTACTTATAAGTGTGACTGCACAAGTAATTTCATACTTTGATGGTCATTGTTCTCTTTTCCATCAAGACGTAAAAACACTAAAATAAGATCTACCATCTTCCACATCTGCTTACCAGATCTATTATTTTGGTGTTCTCTACACAAGATCTAAATACCTTTGCTTTTCAGGTGCTTAAAGGTCATGATGATCATGTAATAACATGTTTGGAATTCCATGGAAACCGAGTTGTCAGTGGTTCAGATGACAACACACTTAAAGTGTGGTCAGCATTGACTGGCAAGGTGAGTGGCTCCTGCACCATCAGTATGTTGAGGGGTAAAATCTGTCATGTTAAATTTAATTCATTTAGTAACACTTGCATTATTATGCATTAGTATTTTGAGCTACACAGTTCATAGACCAGAAGGGCTTATGGGATGGCTTGCTGTCCATGCCATGCCATGCATCATCCATTGTCTGTTTGTTAGCATGAGTTTGTTTTTGCTCCTCCTAAACCACTTGCAGGATTGCCATGAAATTTTACACACACATTTATCCCGAGATCTACTTGGTCCCACTTAATAAATGGTGCTACTCAACATCAAGTATGGGCACCATGCTGACCATTTTGAAAATTTTGGATGGATCGTTATAGCAACATTAGGTGTGCACTAAAAGACTTCTTATAATGCGTAATTGGTTCTAATTGAAAATTGTGCCAAATTAGACTAATTTGGATGCCACAGCAGCCATCTTGAAAATCTTGCTATTGCAACTCCTTCTGAACAGAATGTCAAATTGATGAGATTTTTATCAGGAGACATCTTATGTCCAGTTGTTCCTAAATGAAAATGGTGCCTGTCATAGAATCCATCTTGAATCATGTTATCACTACACTACTTGTAAGGACTGTATATCAGTATGGGTTTTTTGCTGAAAGACTTCTTATATTGTCTACTCTGTCATAAATGAACATGGTGCCAATCTGACATCCAATATGGAAATCACAGCAGCCATCTTCACAATTTTTATCTCCCTGCTCTGGAAATGAAAGCCATCAACATGAGACTTTCATCAGAAGATTATGTATATAATGCTTAGTTGGTCTTGAATGAAAATGGTGCTGCTATCTTCAAAATGTTTTTATTGCAACTCCTCTGTAATGGATGGACATATCAGCATAGGATTTTCACCGAAAGACTTCTTATGGTGTTTAGTTGATCCATCATGAAAATGGTGCTGATCTGTCATCCAACGTAACCACCAAAGCAGCTATCTTCAGATTATTTTTATCACTACTTTTGAACTGTCATACCAACATGGGGTTTTCACCAGAAGACTTCTTTTGATGTCTAGTTAAAACACATGCTGATCTGACATCTAGTATCCATGCTACAGCAACCATTTTTAAAATCTTGTTATCGCTATTCCTACATGGAAAGTCAAATGAATATTTGGTCTTCACCAAAAATCTTATGATGCCTTGTTGGTCACAAATAAAAATTGTGCTGATCTGATTTCCTACATGGCCACCTTGAAAATCTTATCATAACTCCAAAATAGAAAGTCATTTTAGTTTATTCTAATTATGAGATCTAGTTTGTCCTGTATGGAAAGGTTCTTGACCTGCTATCATATGTGGCTGCCATATCCAGAATCTTGAAAATGTTCCTTTCACTACTCCACCTAAATGTAAAGTCATATTGACATTGATTTTTCACCAGAAGATTTTGTAGGGTGTGTAGCTGACTCTGAATAACAAATATACCAGTCTGACCTCCATTATGGCCACCTTGATGGCCATCATGAAAATTCTATTATTGCTTCTTCACCAGAATTGATGGTCATAGTGAAGTAGGGTTTTGTACCAAAAAGACTTATTATAATATCTAGTTGGTCCTAAATGCAGATAGTACCAGTGATGTATCAAAAATGGCTGCCATAATAGCCATCTTGAAAATCATGTTATCACTACTTCTTTTAATTGAATGGTCATATTGGAGTTTCCACCAGAAGTCTTCTAATGATGTCTTATTTGTCATGAATGAAAATGGACCTGATCTTAATCCAATATGGCCACCACAGTGACTGGTTTGAAAACCTTATCATTCAGTTTTATCAGAGATGGTTTCAACACTCAGCAGTTAATAGAGGGAAATGGTCTTTTATTGGAAGAGAGTCAGTCCCTTAAGGGGACATCTTGTATTGAATTCCTGGAAGAGTGTCGGTCCCTTCAGGGGGCATCTTTTATTGAATTCCTGGAAGAGTGTCAGTCCCTTAAGGGGGCATCTTGTATTGAATTCCTGGAAGAATGTCAGTCCCTTAAGGGGGCATCTTGTATTAAAGTTATTACAATATGACTTTTATATTTTTTTATTAAGGCATAAGAACAACTACATTCCAACCAATGTGGAGACCATTATATTATGTCCCATTCTTGTCTGGTAACAAAAACAGTTTGTTCGCTACATACTTGTTAAAAGTTTATTGTTTTATGTGAGGCAGCCTAGTTCATAAAAATGGTAATATGACTAATAGAGGACAGATTTTATTAAGTATACCTAGAAGAAGAAAAACATGAATTTTGTAGACAGGTGATTCAAGTCGGAAAATAAAGCTGGAAATTGTTTATGTCATAAATGACAGGCTGTAAGTACAAGCACTTTACAGCACCTCAGCACAGTAGTGACTGTAAGGTGCCAGCTAATGTAAATGTTTGTGAAATGTAAAAATCAATTGCACAAACACTTTGGGAAAATAAACTGTTTCAACAAAAATGTAAATTTTGAAGTAAAAGATAAAGTTTGAACAAAAAATAATAGAGTTCTGTTTAATGTGTATAAAACAAAAACATAACACATGATATATGGATTGCATTTCATCATAAAACCCAGTGTACATGCAAAAGATTATATAGACAATTGCATTTCCTCAAAAGGCACAATGTACATGCAGAAGATTGGAAACCACTAGTAGCACTTCAGTGTTTTTGTTGGTTGAACATTGTTCTTTTCACTTTTGCAGTTAACCAGAAATGCATTTCCTAATCTACACATTCCATAGCTACACATTCCATAGTTACATGTTTCCTTATCTATGCATTCTATATCTACAAGTTACCTTATCTGCACATTCCTATGTAATATCTTTTAGTATGCTTTTAAAGACAGAATGTTATTTAGCAATTTTTTTTTGTTGTTACATGTCTAGGCTGTTACATATGTAACAGAAACGAATGAAGACAACAAACTTTGTAAAATCTTACAAATAATTTATTTCCATAGGAAAACAAGGTAAAAATGAGAAAAAGAACATGGTTTTACAAATCAAATCCAGAATTAATCCAAGAATTAAGAAGTAAAAGTCCTATTATTAAAAAGTTCTAAATGAATCTGAATTTGAATCCTAATGAATACCAAAATAGATGGCAATGATGTCTTTTGCAACCTCCAATTTGAAGGGCCCTGAGTGGTCTAAAGCGCTTTCCATTACAGATCACTACCATCTTACCTCTGTCTGCGTGGGTTCGAGTCTCGGATTCAGCCAATGTGGATATGTGAGAAGGCTTGCCAGTAGCTTCTCAAGGGTCAGTGGTTCTTTCCGGGGATTTCCCGGGTTCTTCCTCCACCATTAATACTGGTTGCCATGTATAGCCTATCGTGTGCTGAAAAATGGCATTAAACCCTACAACAACAACAACAACAACAACAACCTCCAAAGTACTGTTGTGTCAACAGTTCCTTGTTAAATCACAGAACAAAATTAATCCAGTTTTGAATTCTGAATAAATTTCAGTGAATGTCTTTGTTCAATAATTCTGTATGAGCACTTATATATTTACAGGGAAAAGAATCTTTTTTATAAAATAAAATTTCAACTCAAACTGGTCACAAAGAAACACCTTTAAGTGTCAATCATTTAGAACCCAAATGCCCAGATTCTATCCAGAAAACAGTTATACACTAATTTAAGACACAAAACAGATTCCCATATGGTCACATGGTCACCCTTCCAGAACAAAATAGAAGCTTTTTACATGCCTAACATCATTTACTTCCTGTATGGCCTTAACTGAAATCAGTGGTTCTTACTCTGGGAAAGAATAATAAAAATAATAGAAAAAGTTGTTTACCAGAACCCTTACTGGTTCTGAATCAAGGTCAGGAACTAGATACATTGTTTCTATATTAATAACAGTCTGGTCAGACTTAACTGAGTTTCTGAAGAAAACAAAATTCAAATCGAGTAGACAAAGTTACCTTATAATAACGTAATGGAATTTTAAAAGAAATTTAAACTAACAAAAGATAATTAAATTACATATGCATAACAGTTTCACAATATTTTATTCAACAATGCTTTATTTTACAGTATTTTATTTAGCAGTATTTTGTATAGACATGTTTTATAAACTTGTATATTGATATTTTTATTTATCTAGTGCTTGCGAACCCTGGTGGGGCACACAGGAGGGGTGTGGTCCTCCCAGATGCATGGAAACACAATTATCAGTGGATCCACGGATCGTACTCTTAAAGTGTGGAATGCAGACTCCGGACAGTGTATTCATACACTGTATGGACATACATCAACAGTACGCTGTATGCATCTCAATGAGAGCAAGTAAGTGATCCTTAACACAAGTTACATTGTCAGGGGATAAAATCATTTTAACACGAGTTCTAAACAAGAATGGTGCCAGTTGGACATCCAGTATGTCTGCCATGATGGCCATCTTGAAAATGTTATTGATACCTCTCTGTCAATGGCTGGTCTTGTTGACATTTTATCACTGAAAGACTTCATATAATATCTGGTTGGTCTTGAATGAAAATGGTGCCACTTGTCCACCATGGTCCATCTTGAAATCTTTTTTAACTATTCTGACTAAGCAGATTTTGTTATTGACGTGGGTTTTCTCTGCTGAAGAACAACATCCATGGTGAAGCATTTGCTAGCTTGGCAGTCTATATACCAGAAGGAAGCGATCCTACCATCAGATCAGCCCATGTTGGCTGCTATGGTGTGTCCTTGAATTACTTTGGCTCTAAATAACTTGTGAAGCTGTGCTGTAAAACACCAAACCAGACCTGAATGAACATTGTTATGACACCATGGTTTTAAACTAAATAACAGAAAAGAGTAAAAACTAACAGGTTATGTAAAATTCAACCAGAAATAATAATTTTCCTAGAATACAAAGTGAAAGTTTAAAAGAACTTCCAATATTGTGTATTAAATCTTAAACAGTCTTAAAAGTTCTATCATAAGTCCAAAAGTATAGAATATTCCAAATAAGTTCCAGCAGTCTTCCAAATAATTTCCAATTTAATTTTGAATGTGCTGATGTGTCTGTAGCTGCAAATGTGCTAACGTGCCAACTCTCATGATGTGTTACAAAGATATAATCCAAAAATCTCCTTGAATGAATTAACAATAATCCCAAAGTAGTAATTTAGTTCTACAAAGAGCACTTTGTAATTCCATTGAACAATCTAAATAAATAAATAAATCTTAAAAATAAAAACTGAACACAACAATAAGACTGGTTCCATTTTGGATGTTATGATAGGAATGAGCATTTTGAAATAAATGGCATCCATATAAAGATCTAAGACACAATAACAGAGCCAGAATAAAGGATATTTTCCCATCAAATTCGTAAACAGCTTGCTTCTAGAATATTCTTAATTTCTTAAAGAAAAAAAACCATATGTTGAATGTGTGTGTGCCTCCAGTTAATAATTATCTTAATGCATAATGTAAAATCATAGAGAAATATGAGCTATGTATAATATTGTTAACAAAATAACAAGACATTAGTCAGGAAGGCCCTAAACTTAATTAATGACCAAGGCCAGTCACACAATATAGATATAACATAATCATGGAGAAAAACAAACACACAATACAATTTGAATATACATAACGTTATGCTGAACTGTCATTTAGTATGGCAGCCACAGCAGCCATCTTGAAAATCTTTTTCGTAACTAGTCCTCCAGAATTAATGGTTTTATTGGGTTTGAATAAAAGATAAAATGTCTAGTTGATCCTAACTGAAAATTTGTTCCTCAAAAATATAATATGGGCATAATATAGCCATTTTGAAAATACTATCACTACTGCTCCAGAGTGGATGTTCATACCAGTATAGGTTTTCATTTGAACAAAATGTTGGTCCTAAATAAATATCAGCCATCTTCAAAATCTCTTCACCACTGCTCTTCAATAGATGGTCATATCAATTTAGAACTTCTCCAAAACACTTCTCACAGTATGTTGTTGGTTCTAAATGACAATGATGCCAAAGCAACCTCCCAAAATGTGAAAACTCTTGTAATAACAACTTCACATGAGTGAATTGTCATACCAACATTTTAAAAAAAAACTATTTTCTTAAAAATATTTTTTCCTGTATTAAAACAATGCTGATCTAACATCCAAAAGTAACAGCCTTGATGGTCATCCTGAAAATCTCCAAAATGTATCAACTTTTGGTTTTCACTAAAACACTGTCATAACAATAAGCACAATGAATGAAATTGTATTCATCTGATATCCAACATGGCACTACAGTGGCCATCTTGAAAATCTTATCACTGCTTCTCTTGCTTTTAAATTGTTTTCACTGCCTGCAATGTTTAATCAGTTCTGAATAAAAATGATGCAATCTGACCACCAGACCTAATTGACCTTGGAGTCAAATCAAAGGTCTCTGCTTGTATTTTGCACACACTAAGTTTATAAACACAGTGACCTGTACAAGTAAACTATGACCAGACTTTGTAGCTAGCTTTGCATTCCAATAAATGAGGTGATAATCAGTACTCAGACATTTTTTTTATGTCTAAGGTATTATCTGAAGTGTTTAGTTTTGCTGCCTTGTACACCACAAACATGAATGGATTTTATCAACCCAGTTTGTGGATATACAGTCAAACCTGTCCTAACTGTCACCATTGCTCAGCAATCACCTATTCATAATGGCTATACTAATTTCCCCATCTGCCAGAAAATTTCCTATTGTCTTTCTGCAGCTATTAGCCAGGTATTTCCTAACCAAACAGTGGTTTCTCCCTGCCTTAAGTGGTCAGTGGAGCATATCTACACACTGACTGCTCAGTTCCTGCAAACTGATGTTTTGCTTCATGAGGAAGACATTGTTTAGATAGAGGAATATTATGTGAATTAATGTGCGAGCATTTTCTTATCTTGCTTTTACTCATAAATGTCATGTTGACAAGAGTAACTCTCATATGTCCAATTCGACTGCAGAGTTTTTATCATTAGGGTAGAGGATCGAATCATTTTGTTTGCAATATAGTTGGAAAAATAGTTATGCTATCATAGAAGAAATTTGCCAATGTGACATATATAGTTTGATATCTTCATCTATTTGCATGTGAATTAAAGCTATTTCTGAAGAAAAAGTTACTCTTTGAGAATAGATACGCGTTACATCCCTTTTAAGGGTCAGGGTTCATTTAATATTGAAAACTGTTAAGTTAGTCCATGTTACAGTTAATGGGTCACAAATGGATTTCCTTGTCATTAAAAGCTTCTCACATAAGCCAACTTTTGTTTGAACTTAGCATTTTGAGCATCTGGCTTTACCAGATGCTTTTTTAAAGCATAAGCAACTGTTTACAAGTGAAACTAATACAAGCTGGCAGGCTAAAGAGTCTCTTTCATGGTCATACGTAGGCTATAAGTCAGTAGTGAACTTATTGATTTGTCATAATGCTCAAAACAAACTTAGCTTAAGATCACTGGGGTTTTTAAAGTCATTGTTGATTGAATTTATAGGATTAATTAAAGCAAACAGAATACATTAATCTTGTGTGGAACATAAATTTGGGAGATAACAACATATACATGTATTTTATGATTTTTTTAAAACAGTACTCTACTAATAATAATATTAGGTGCATAATATTCATTAAAAAACATCTTTAAAGATTAACCCTGTGTACAACAGCCAGGTTTGCCTTTACCATGGATATCTGCTGTTGCCAGGTTTGCCTTTCCCATGGGTGTCTGTTGTTGCCAGGTTTGCCTTCCCATGGGTGTCTGCTGTTGCCAGGTTTCACTATTGTTGGATGAATACCTTGAATGATGCGTTACGACTCTAGGTCTTAAACTGTGTAATGAAAAAAAAAGCGAAACCAACAACTTTAGTAACTTATTTCGAGAAGTTACAAAGTGAAAATTTAAGAAGTACAGTATTGTGAATTAAACCCCAAATAAACCTAAAAGTCCTATACAAGGCCAAAATTATAGTGTTCCAAATGAAATCCAAAAGTCCTATCACAAGGCCAAAAGTAGGGAATGTTCCAGATGAAATCCAAAAGTCCTATCACAAGGCCAGAAGTAGAGAATGTTCCAGATGAAATCCAAAAGTCCTATCACAAGGCCAGAAGTAGAGAATGTTCCAGATGAAATCCAAAAGTCCTATCATAAGGCCAGAAGTAGAAAATGTTCCAGATGAAATCCGAAAGTCCTATCACAAGGCCAGAAGTAGAGAATGTTCCAGATAAAATCCGAAAGTCCTATCACAAGGCCAGAAATAGAGAATGTTCCAGATGAAATCCAAAAGTCCTATCACAAGGCCAGAAGTAGAGAATGTTCCAGATGAAATCCTAAAGTCCTATCACAAGGCCAAAAGTAGGGAATGTTCCAGATGAAATCCAAAAGTCCTATCACAAGGCCAGAAGTAGAGAATATTCCAGATGAAATCCAAAAGTCCTATCACAAGGCCAAAAGTAGGGAATGTTCCAGATGAAATCCAAAAGTCCTATCACAAGGCCAAAAGTAGGGAATGTTCCAGATGAAATCCAAAAGTCCTATCACAAGGCCAGAAGTAGAGAACGTTCCAGATGAAATCCAAAAGTCCTATCACAAGGCCAGAAGTAGTGAATGTTCCAGATGAAATCCAAAAGTCCTATCACAAGGCCAGAAGTAGGGAATGTTCCAGATGAAATCCAAAAGTCCTATATGTCATGTTGTTCCAGAACAATGCAATCCAGAATGCCTTTGAATTAGTTCTCAGTAATGCCAAAGTAGTGTTTTAGTCTAAAATGTCAATGAGCGCTAGGTATTTTCAATGAATAAATAAATAATTCCTCTCAGATTATATCGGAACACAACTCCAAACTTGAATAAAAAATTTCCAAGGACTGATTTAAAACAGGAACAAATTATTCTTTACCAAGTCTCAATTTACGTATTACGTATTTCACTTAACCAAGTCTGTATCAAATGTTCTGAAAAACTAATCATTTCCATGAAAAAATTCACTTAATGTTGAAGTCAGATTTTAGTAAACATCTTATTTAGTACTAAAAATGATCACAAAAGTCAGGTCAAAAACTCCATTCACAGCCCTCAATCACAAGCATGACAAAAGTCAGGTATGCAAACAGTTTTGATCCACAGTCATCAGTGATGGACAAAAGTCAAGCACACAGTATTAACAGATGTCACTTAATATCTATGGTAGGGTCAAAAACAAATGTTAATTATTAGAGCTGGGTACTGTAAACAATTTTATACTGTGGTATCATGCATGATATTTCTGAACATAGCGCATTATGTACCACGGTATACCACAGTTATATTATGGACTAACAGTTTAATATTTTGAGGCAGGGTCCTGAATTTTTTAAACAAACTTCTGTATCAATAACTGGAAAAATATGTTGTGCTAATTTATAGCAGTATGTTGCCATATGATATCTATTATATTATTTGGAAAAATATAAATATCCTGAGATAAAAGAAAATAAAATATCTTGGGCCAAAGAAATAAATTGCAGCCTTCCCACAAAATTTAAATGGTCAGTTCCATATAGTAATTGAAGCTGTATGCTGATTGTTGAATAGGTTGTTGCCTAAAAAACTAAATTGGGATAATTAAGCATGCAACAGCTGACAACCGGTGAAAGACATTGAACTGAAATTAGTGTTGATAAAAATTAGGAAGTTTTGACAATGAAGCATGCAATTTATTAGCAAACAAGAAAATATTTTGTAGATTTGAGAAATTATGTTAAATTCAAAAGTAAAGGTACCATGGGTGGCCAAGTGGTTTAAGATACCCGACTTTACCAATCGCTGCCATCTCACCTCTCTCCACATAGGTTTGAGTCTTTTGCTCATCATTCATGGGTATGTGCAAAAGCTTGTAGTAACTTCCCATGGGTCAGTGGTTCTCCATGAAGCTTTCACTTTTTATTCCTCCACCCTATATACTTCCTGCCTTGAATCATGTTCTGAAAAAATGTCTTTAAACCCACAACAGGTACAAACAGAAAGCATTTTCTTTCCTGAAAATCTTGTGATGACTCAGTCTTACAAAAGGAATTTGTGTACTTAGCACATTAACATATCCTAATAAATAACTTTTAAAAATGACCTTTTTCTTAAATGTTTTTACCCAAATATCCTTCACAACACCTGATTTAGTCACCATGTTGGTATATGTCACACATGTCAAAGGTGATTAAAGGATCATAATTATATTGATAATATTCAAAATTAATCTGCTACAAATATTTTAGTTTTGTAAAAATAGTAATATTTTTAATACCATATATACTCATGTATAAGCTGAATAATTTAGGAAAAAATAAAGGCCTGGAAGAGGGTGGGTCAGCTCATCTGCAGGCCAAAGTCTAAACTGGAAAGTTTTTAAGATTTTTTTTTTGTTGACTACCATAATGGCTGTAAATCTTGGGACAAAAAATTCAGTGTCCTAATACACCAATTCCCTCGATAACTCGCGCCCTGATAACTTGCAAACCCGCTTATAACATGGTGTCAGACGTGGATCCCATTTTTTAAACCCGAAAATATCGCAAAAATATATCCCTATTTGTTGAATTTAAAGAAAATTGCAATCGAAATTGGTAACGGAAACTTTGATGTATCGTTCGTTATTATTGAAAACGGTAGATAGGACCTGGAGATTTTAATCAACACTCTGAAATATCAAATTTAAAAATAGCTCATACAATTTTTTACATTTTCTTTCCAAACGACATTCCTTGTACACTGCAATTAGCGGTATGTAAGGAAATTTCGGTCAATGAAAATGTCACTTACGCGGAGTGGAGGCAGTACTTTAATAAATAAATACAAATTAAATAATTTTTATCAATTGAAATTTGTGTTCTAGTTCCATCTTTTAGTTCCTTTTAAGTGTAATCATCATAAATGCAATGTGTCCTCTTGTAATTAAACGCAAAAGGCATCAATCTACCGTAACAGCTATGTCCACGAGCGTTTCTCTGAGAACCTTATTAAGTGCCAACCGTGTTTTGATAACTGAATTGTGGAAGTATCTGTTGTATTGTTGCACTGAAATAAAAGCTGGCCTCCTTTGTATTATCACGTTAATTATGTCTTTTGAATTAAAAAAAAGGAGGTGGAATAAAATAAAAGCTAAAAGGCACAAAAATCGGACTAACTTAAAATCTAGCGGCCTCGGACATATGACAGGTGAACTCACTTCATTTTATGAATCGAACACTGTAATAAACGTTATTGTGTATGTAACAGAAACTATCTTAAATTAACTGACTCTTTCATAACTAATCAAAGATGACAAGGCAGCCAAGCGAAATGAATACTTCGTAAAATATTGAGCTTGATTTCACAGATACGGACCATTGTGGGCAAGCGAGGTTCAGAGAATTCTTGAACTGGCATTTAGAGATATCCTCAGGGATGATAAGAAATTTCATTATTACTTCCATTGAAATCACGACATTACCATTGTACTAACTGAACAGTAAAAAAATTGAGTTTTGACATAGACATGTCACGAAATAAATATCGCGTGTTTTTGAAAAAAAGGAATCTTGTTTGGTGGTGTATCAACAGTTAGTCTAGTTCCCAAGTTATGGACTACCAATTTGGCAAGATACTATTAAACACCACTACGGGAACCAGACTCATCAAGAAAACAAAAAGCAGTGATGTAATACACAGGTTTTTCGTGTACACTTAATGGTTGTTCAAACCAGTTGGAACAATCTTTCATATGTTGATATTTTGAGAAAAAAATGTTATGTAAACAGAATAACGAACAACTTCATTAGAAAAAGTGCATTATAAAAAATTATTATCAATGTGATTGTAAAATGAGGATTCAGTCACTAAACAGCCCAGTTCCCTAATGCCACTCCCCCCCCCCATGGTTTTCTCGATGTCAAAGCGATTTTTTTTCTTCAATTTTTGGAGGTCCCTCAGTAACTCTTGCCTCGCTTATAGTGCGGTCTATGTTTCTGGACCCTGTTGTGCACGACTTATCGAGGGAGAGGTGTACGTGTATGCATGTGAAGAAACAAAATACATTCTCTGTGTCCCAACACTTAGTAAACGGTTATATACTACCATGATTGCTTTTGTTATTATTTTGCATGTACATATTTTCTGATTTCTCCAACACAGAATTAAATAAAGGTAAATAAAGACTTTATAATTCACAGGCCGGTTCAAGTTTTCTCAGGAGACCAGACTGTTCAATAATGTAAAGTACTTACACAGTGCAAATCGTTCCCTGTGTTGCTTTAATCCTTGTTTATTCCCAAACATATTAGATGTAGATTTTGTTTTGTTCATTTTTTCAACCAAATTGCATTCTTCCAGATAACACTTAAGCTAGTTGGTAATAGCTGTTTCATTTATGTTGATCCACATGCTCACAAGCTACCGCTCCGGTGGCCTAGTGGTTAGAGCATCCGCCTCAGATGTGGGAGGTCATGGGTTTGATCCCCGGCCGAGTCATACTGAAGACTTACAAAAATGGTACTAACCGCTGCCTCGCTTGGTGCTCAGCATTAAGAGGTTCGTGTCAGGACTGGTCAGCCTAGTGTCAGGATAATGTGACTGGGTGGGACATCATGCTATGTGTCTGCAACATGATGCCCCAGTGCTAGGCATCACTATAAACTGCCACACTGCAGACATTGTAGCGATATGACTGAAAAATTGTTAAAGCTGTGTTAAAACTCCAAATCACACACACACACACAGGTTACTCTTTTTGAATGATATAAGCGATGCTACAAAATGGGGTAATCTTGATGAAAAGATACACATGTTCAGTTGTGCAAGACACAACCAGCTTAACTGTTACATGTTCATGAAAGAATGGTAATAATAAAGGCTAAAATTCTGAATATAGATCAACTAAGATCACCATCAATTTTACTTTTGTGTTTTGGCTGAACAAAATCATAATTTTCCACACTATGGAAAGCTGGATGTTTCAGCATCTCCTTTGTTTATAATTAACAGATTTGTCTTTTGTTTTCTGACAGTAATACAGGCCAGTTAAGCATGAAAATGCTGAAACTGGCTTGGGTTAAGAGGAAATTTTGACTGGCAACTATACCAGTACTTTGATTGTAATTGCCTTTCAATCCATAATAATTTTGTACAACGGGGTATAAGGGCAATTAAATCAGAGCAAACTGCAACTCAGTTTTTATGGTATTTGCATAATTTTTGATGCATTATTTCTGAAACTTCTTTATTGTATTTTGTATTTATCATTAAAGTTTAGTGCAGTTTTGCCCATGATTTGAATCCAAGGAATGTAATTCATTCAGCGGAATGTACTTCATTCAGCACGTGTTCAAACCTACAATGTACATACAGTGGCACCATTATGTAAATATGCTCACTAGCCTAATTGCGAGCATTGAATCAAACCCTATTGTTGTCGTACTGGGATAATATTTTAATGAGTTAGGTATTTACAATTTCAAGGCAAAATAAAAACATAATTACTGGTGCACTGATATAAAAAGTCTAATGCAGTAATGCATAAACAAACAATATTCGAGTCAAATGGGAGAGGTAGTGTTAAAGCAAGCTGCAAATGCTCAATTCTTGTCGTCATCCGATCAAGTTATACAAAAATCTGTATTAGACAAAAAAGACAATAAGAAAACAAAAAATTACATAAATTTCTTGATTTTTCAAACAATTTTATACCATTTCTATGTAATTGTTGTACATGACAACCCAAGAGTTTTACACACTGGCATAACTATCTCACCACGGGCCCCAAAGGAAACTATTTGTACCGGCCACCCCTCTTACTGTCATTTTTTAAAATTGTTTTCCTGGATGGGCACGGCCCCCAACACAGCCGGGCCCCACAGCATGGCTGTACCTGCTACCACGTTAGTTACACCACTGGTTATACAGGTTATTTTTGCTAATGTAAGTTTGCCCAAATAAATGCATTTAGAACTTACCATGTGCATCTTGTGAAGTTGTCTTGGACTTTGGGTCGGCTTATATGTCACTCGTACCCTTTTTGATTTTATACCTTTTGAGTTTTCGGGGGTCAGCTTATATGCAAACGGGTTTATACACGAGTATATATGTTATTTGTCATGAAAAATGAAAATATGCTATTATCATCATTCAGTTCATAGCAAGATTACTCATAAGATTCCTTACTGATAGAAACTTGTGAACATGTTAACTCGCACATGTAAGAATTTTTTTTAAATACCAAATATGGTTTGTTGAAGTTCCTCAAGTACATCATAGAGCATTATTCCTTTAGAGGAAATCTTCAAGTAAAGTTCCAGTAATCTCCATCTGTTACATTAAGACTGTTATATTGTTATATATATTAACTCTGTGTAAAATCCTGTTTTAGTCAACTTGATATTTTATACACCTTTAAAGGTTGCTTCCTTGCTCTGTATAATTCACAGAGCATAAATATCTTGGAGTTCGACATTCTCACACAGTGTCGCACTGCCTTCATCAGTGATTACTGTTTATCTCTTGATCAACAATAGTTGATGATAAAGTCAGTGTCATATTGAGTGAATATTTTGAACTCTTAAGATATTTATGCTCTGAGTAAGGGAAAAATTCTAATAATCTTTATATTGTATGGTCAATAACATGAATGTTTGATGAGAGAGTTAAATAGTTAATCACAGTCTAATTAAATAAACTTTATTGGTATTAAAACTGCAAGTCAAGAACTTGAAGAAGAGGCTTTCAGAAGGAGATATGGGTGGTCTTTGTTTTTAGGTATGATATAAAATAAATAATTATGAAAAGAATATTAAAATATGCATACAACTTTTTAATAAAAGGACAAAACAAAATTAAGCAGGATGAAATTTATGTTTCCAGGGTTGTAAGTGGGTCCAGAGATGCCACTTTGCGTGTGTGGGATGTGGAAACGGGCAGCTGCCTACATGTTCTTCAGGGTCATGTGGCAGCCGTGCGTTGTGTGCAGTATGATGGAAAACGAGTTGTAAGCGGGGCTTATGACTACATGGTAAAGGTTTGGGACCCTGAAACAGAGACCTGCCTGCATACTCTACAAGGACACACAAACAGGGTTTACTCATTACAGGTAAGCTAAACACTAGCAACAGCTTGTTTGTACATGGTCTCCTTAATATAATAAGATGGGGTTTATAAAAATAGTAGAGTTACCCAGAAGAGAGATTTTCATTCAGTTGCAAAAAATAAAATGCAAATTTTTCCATCATATTTTATTATGCCTTGCCTGTTTGCAGCAATGTGATGTTGATTTAATCTAGCCATCCATCTATTTGCCTGACCCAAACAATGCTGGTTATCATTATTTTAGACACATTTCTGTGCACATGTTTGTTTGACCCAAAATGGTTATCATGATTGTGTTCATATTTCTATGCATGTTTGTTTGACCCAAAATGGTTATCATGATTATGTTCATATTTCTATGCATGTTTGTTTGACCCATAATGGTTATCATGATTATGTTCATATTTCTATGCACATGTTTGTTTGACCCAAAATGGTTATCATGATTATGTTCATATTTCTATGCACATGTTTGTTTGACCCAAAATGGTTATCATGATTATGTTCATATTTCTATGCATGTTTGTTTGACCCAAAATGGTTATCATGATTATGTTCATATTTCTATACACATGTTTGTTTGACCCAAAATGGTTATCATGATTATGTTCATATTTCTATGCATGTTTGTTTGACCCAAAATTGTTTTTATCATGATTATCTGCATATTTCTATGCATATTTTAAATTGCCTAATCTTATTTTCAGACCAAAACAGATTGGGTTTTTCAGTTTGTTTTTCCCTATTTAACTATTTGTCATATCAACAAGTGTTTTCACTTTCTAGTTTGTCAAAAATGAAAATTGTACTAATTTGAAATCAAATGTGGCTGCCATTACCACCATCTTGAAAATATTTGTTATTGCTACTCCTGCTTCACAGATAGAAATATTAAAAAAGGGTTTTATGGTGAATTTTGGTACTTTATTGAAGACAGTGACTTGTACATGTACAGGTGAATTTTGGTACTTCATTGAAGACAGTGACTTGTACATGTACAGGTGAATTTTGGTACTTCATTGAAGACAGTGACTTGTACATGTACAGGTGAATTTTGGTACTTCATTGAAGACGTTGACTTGTACATGTACAGGTGAATTTTGGTACTTCATTGAAGACAGTAACTTGTACATGTACAGGTGAATTTTGGTACTTCATTGAACACAGTGACTTGTACATGTACAGGTGAATTTTGGTATTTCATGGAACACAGTGACTTGTACATGTACAGGTGAAGTTTGGTATTTCATTGAACACAGTGACTTGTACATGTACAGGTGAATTTTGGACAGTATTTGTATATAGTTGCAACTTAGTTTCGCTTCTGTTACTGAGGAGTTAAAAAAGAAATGGATATATTGGGAGATTCTTGAAACTTCTTTTTAGCCAGTAGTGTTATTTTCTTTTATGAACTATAGTGTTTATTACTTTTGTTATTGTTTCTCTTATTTCATCTCATTTAGAATAAAACAGAAAGGCGTTACTGAACATGGGTTTTCCATTTTGTTAGCTCTACTGGTTTGAGTCCAGAAGAGCTTATGGGATGGTCTATTGTCCTCCTGAAAGGAAAGCCATTTCGACACAAGGGTTTTCACCAAAAGACATTACACAGTGTCTGATTGGTCCTGAATGGAAAGCCATTTTGACACAAGGGTTTTCACCAAAAGACATTGCACAGTGTCTGCTTGGTCTTAAATGGAAAGTCATCTTGACACAAGGGTTTTCACCAAAAGACATTACACAGTGTCTGCTTGGTCCAAAATGGAAAGCCATTTCGACACAAGGGTTCTCACCAAAAGACATTACACAGTGTCTAATTGGTCCTAAATGGAAAGTCAGCTTGACACAAGGGTTTTCACCAAAAGACATTACACAGTGTCTGCTTGGTCCAAAATGGAAAGTCATCTTGACACAAGGGTTCTCACCAAAAGACATTACACAGTGTCTGTTTGGTCCAAAATGGAAAGCCATTTTGACACAAGGGTTTTCACCAAAAGACATTACACAGTGTCTGTTTGGTCCTAAATGGAAAGTCATCTTGACACAAGGGTTTTCACCAAAAGACATTACACAGTGTCTGCTTGGTCCTAAATGGAAAGTCAGCTTGACACAAGGGTTTTCACCAAAAAACATTACACAGTGTCTGCTTGGTCCTAAATAATAATGTTGTTGATCTGGGGTTTAATATTATTGTCACAGCGGTCAGCTTGAAAAGCTTATCACTGCTTAATGGTTGTATCATCATGGGGTTTTCACTAAAATACTTTTGTAATGTTTTGTTGATCGTAAATTAAGATGGTGCTGATCTGATATCTGATATGAAAATATTGTTTTAGATACTCGCTTTAATGGGAAATAAATTTTGAAATGAAATTTTTATCAGAAGAGTTCCTATGGTGTCTACATGATTCTAAATGAAAATGACTTGCCCTCAATATAGCCAACACTGTGGCTGCCTTGAAGTTATTGTTATCTCTACTACCAAATAGGTGGTTGGCTTTTCACCAATATACTTCTTCTATACCTTGTTGATCCTAAGGTCTCACTGGACAGTTTGTCTGGTGAATTTTCATCCGACAGTGACATATTGTAGAAAAATGAGAATAATTTTATACTGAAGATAGAAACAAAAACTAATGACTTTTGTAGAAAGCATGCTTGTGAGACTTTGAGGCAATCTGGTTAATTCCTTATACAACTGGTGGCTTTTATACTGAACCAACACTGCCACCAACCCCTCTTTTGTACATTCATTTTTGACAACAAAGAGCATTTTGAATAAGTTCCTGTGACAAGGCAGCTAAAGGAATCAGTTTGTGCCTTGTGCATGAATAAAGTTCACTAGTACTATAACAAATCAGCATCACTGTATCCCCCAATAGAATATTGCAGCTTGCACAACATAATATCTCTCTCAAAAACAAAAATAAACCAACAGGAACAATTAACAAACAAATGCATTGTCCATTCAAAGAATAATTTTATTAGTTCGTTTTTGTTTTAGTTTAAAGTCATTCTTTTAAAAGTCTCCTTATAATCTTTTTGTAGCAATATTATAGACCAACACATTACATATAAGCCAATACAGAAAGCTAATTTAATCTTTTTAACCAAATGGCAGTTCATTTACTACCTGTCATAAAAATGTGTACTATTATCGGTTTCATTGTACTTCGTCCTAGAACAAATTTATCCACAATTTAAAAAGGCTAATGAATAATCTTCTTTCTGATAAGTTACACTTGAACTTTAAGATCTTTCTTTTATTGAAGCAAGTTAAAAACCAATAAAATCTGCAATGACCCCCTGACTTTGTAATCCAAATAACGCATTTGTCTCGGCAAGTTTACTGGTTTCTTTGTTGTGAAAGAATGTCTTGGGTGATAATGTGTACTCCAGATATCTTGTAGCGAACAAGGGCATATTTTTTAAAAATTCTTAAACCTTGTCACGAAAGGATTATTCACTTTTGCTTTCTTCGCAATCATGTGTTCAGAAGTCACACTGGTAATCCTGATTGATATTCCATATTCCAGTCAAGGCAATTATTTTCTCCATTTTTCATTAAAGTTAGATCCATGGTTACTTTTTTGTGTTCTGCTTCTTTCACTTTCTTTGCTAATGATTCTTAGTCCAAGCCGTTTTAATCTGGTGATCACTTTCTAGTGCAACAAGCATTGATGTTAAACATCTGGTTGACATCTTGATGAGCTCAGTGGAAAATGATTGAGAGTTCATGAGATATAGGGAAGCTACCCCGTCATAACATTGCCAATGCCAGTCAGGTTCCCCATTTCATATGCTTCCTGTTTTGCGCTCCACTATACGAATAGCGGAGTGCAACACAGGGAGCATACAAAGCAGGGAACCCAACTACGCCTATGCTCAAAGTATACATGATGCTGTGTTGTAAGCCATAATCTAATTAGCTTTGTGATACCATTTGATAGTAAAAGTAATCTGATATTCCACACTGGATTAGAACTGATGCACACGAACAGTTGGTTTATCTTATACATTAACTAGAGTTTATGTTCCATGGGGAAAATACTCTCAGGTCAGTCTTAACTCCCCTTTCTAGCTGTAATGATGTCTTGTATATATTAAATAGTATAGAACATCTTGTGCAGTTATTCTTCAGTAACAAATAACATTACATGGTGGCAGTGGTAAAAAACACAGGATTGAAATTATCAGAGTTGAAAATGGCTCCATTTCAATTTACAAATCCGGACAAATTCGACTTTTCAAGACCCAAAACTTGGGGACAACTTTTTTCATTGCTTTGAATGCTTTCATCAAACATCTGGACTTGGTGAAAAAGAGGAAGATATTCAAGTAAATACCTTGATTTACTTCATGGGAAGTGAGGCTGATGACATTTTGTCTTCGTTCAGCATGCTACAGGATTATCAGAAGAAGTGGAAGCCCATGACAGTTACATTCTTGCAATATTTCATTCCAAAGAGGAATGTAATTTTTGAAAGGGCAAAATTTAATCAAAGAAAACAGGAAGGGGAGAAACAGTGGACACTTTTGTTACAGCTATCTTTATGTTAGCAGATAATTGTAATTTCAGGCCACTACTTGTAATTGGACTGCGAGATTCAAAACTGTTGGGAAAATTGCAGTTAGATGCAGGTCTGATTCTAGAGTCTGCCATTAGTCAAGTTCAACAAAATGAGGCTGTGAAAAAGCAACAATCAACTATACGAGCAACTGGAGAATGAATGACTGCAATGGGTGCAGTAAAATCGTCTTTGCTAAAATATAGGAAACAGAAACATAAAATCCCAAAAGTTCAACAGAATAGTGTCAGCAGAAAAGGATGCATGAGATGCGGGAAGAAAATTGATCATTCTCGAGACCAATGTCCAGCAAAATAAGCAGAATGCTACAAGTGTAAGAAAAGGGGACACTATGCAAAATGCTGTCTGTCAAAAGCGGCAGTTCGCACAGTAGAATCGAGAGCGAAACCTGGATTTCTAGGGACCGTTAGCACAAAGAAGGGTCAGCCATGGATAATGCGTGTGAGATTGAACAACGCTTTACTTTTATTCGAGATCGATACTGGAGCTGATGTGACTGTAATTCCTGAGAGGGGTTTACGAAAAAATCAGAGACCAAAATCTATCAATGTCTGGTCGAAAACTGTATGGACCTGGAAACTGTGAACTTAAAGTGCTGGGAAAATTTACATGTGGACTGGAATCAAACAATGCGTTCAGTGTCCAGGATATATTTGTTGTAAAGGGACTGAATCAGGCACACTTGGGCAGGCACACAATTCAGGCTCTCAAGATTATTGAACAGGTAAATATATCCTCAGTAAAGGCGTCAGATTAAAACTCACAAAATGCAAGAAAAATTCACGATAAATCTATAAATTTAGGCAGGGATTATTGCGAGAAATTGAGACCTGCCAACTCTTATGATTTTGCTGTCAGTCTTACGAAAATTACCTTTGAAATACGGGCTTACCGCATACAAGCAAAAACTATGGAAAAATGATAGTTGTCAAAAAATCCGGATAATCGATTCATCTGTGTTTGATATGGATCTGGGTTTCTTATTATAATTAGTGAAATAAGTCAGGGAACCAAACTAACTTTACTGCAGCACCCCAGACTTTACTGCAGCACTGTATGATCAAACTGTTGATTACAGATTTTTTTTTAAATGGCATCCAGAAAGCGATCCATGTTTAAGACAAAAGTGAAAATAAGCTTCTAAAAATGTGTTAATAATCAACACAGAAGAATCAAAAGGAGTATTCAGATTCTTGTGAATAAAAGCTGGAAATGACACAATTATGTTTATTGGACATCACGTGCCAATTTGAGTATATCTCGCTGCGGGAGATATGATTGTCGTCATCATGTGAAATGGAAAAAGAATTTCCCAGAATTACGTCAAGTTGAGAGATAGCAAGAAGCCATTGAGTTGCATAGGGTTTGGAACTAAAGTTTGTGCAACTGTACTTGTAGTAAATAAGGTCTACATGTACTTTACAAACTTTTCAGTTGATTATGTTTATCATTGCTGCATCGAACTTTAAATTACGTTTTCCAGCTTTACAATAGCAGTTATTGATATTTTTATTACACCTTACTGAAAACTGGTCAATCTTACGGGGAAAAATCAACTTCCTTACTAAGACGGACTTGTCAGGGTTGGCAGGTCTGGAAATTCCAAAATTTGTTTAAAGGTCTTGGGAAAACTAAATGGTTCTTTAACATAACTCTGGACAAAAATGCCAAACCTTATGCCTTATCTACCCCAAGAAAGGTTCCTATCATTTTATTGAATAAAGTTCAAGAGGAGTTGGATAGAAAGGAAAAAATGGGTGTTATTTCAAAAGTAGATGAGCCCGCTGAGTGGTGCGCAGCAGTGGTTGTTGTTCCAAAACCAAATGGTACAGTAGAATTTGCGTGGATCTAACTAAACTGAACGAATCAGTTAAAAGAGAGAACCACCCATTACCATCAGTTGAATCCCTTACAAAACTAGCAGGTGCTAAAGTTTTTAACCAGATTTAATGCAGACTCAGGCTTTTGGCAGATAAACCTGTCGGAGGATTCACTCCACCTTTAAGCTTTCATAACTCCTCTTGGTAGGTTTTATTTTAATCACCTTCCTTTAGGAAATTGTTCCGCGCCTGAAATTTTTCAGTAAAGGATATCAGAAACTCTGGAGCGACATGGTGGAACATTCTATCAATTGGACGGTGTTCTTGTTTTTGGGGAAACGCAGAAACAGCATGACAAAAGACTAGAAATGGTCATGAAATCCTTTCAAAAGGCCAGCATCCCATTCAATGCTGAAAAGTGAATTGTTTAGACCAACCATTAGGTTTCTGGCATGTTGTTGAAAATGCTTGCCGTCCTGATCTGGAAAAGTCAAAGCTATAACTAAAATGGAAACTCTGAAATGCATAACAGAGATACAATTTCTCGGTATGGCAAATCAGCTTGGCAAATTTAGTCCAAATTTGGCAGAAAAATCAGAACCATTACATGAGCTTTCGAAAGGTAAAAACTCTTGGACTTGGGGTCCAGATCAGGAGCAAGCTTTTAGAGATATCAATCAAGAAATTATATCATCACCAGCTTTAGCACATTATGATCCATCTACAGATGCATCTTCATTTGGACTAGGTGCTATGCTACGGCAGAAGCACGGTAGCACTCTGAGACCAGTGGAGTTGGCATTGTGAGGTATGTCAGAAACTGAGCAGCGCTATGCTCAAATAGAAAAATTGGCCCTTGCAATCACTTAAGCTTGTGAACGCTTCAGTAGCTATTTAATGGGTAACAATTCAGACTTCAAACTGACCATAAGCCATTAGTACCACTAACAAGTACAAAAGTGTTGGGAGATTTAGCCCCCTAGAATTCAATGCTTTATAATGCGTTTGATGAGATTCAACTTTTGTATAGTTCATGTTGCTGGCAAAAATCTATTAACTGCTGATGCTCTATCAAGAGCACCTTTAACTTCTCACTCTGAGAGTGACAGAGAATTTCAGACTGAAACTAACGCCTATGTTGATTTCATAGTAATTTGCCTGCATCAAATACTCAACTTGAACAAATAAAGTCTGAATATCAAATTGATTCGATTTGCAAACAACCTGTACAATTCTGTGAAAAGGGGTGGCCAGAGAAATCCGCTATTGATGGAAAACTTCAATCATACTGGGCAGATAGAGGTGAATGTACAATTCAGAATGGTCTTTTAATGAAAGGTACATGCTTGGTTGCACCAGAATCACTTAAAAAAAGAAATCCTAGAGAAAATTCATGATGGTCACCATGGTACAGTTAAATGCCAAGAACTTGCCAAAAAGTCAATTTGGTGGAAAGGACTAAGTACTCAACTAGAACACTTGATAAAGTCTTACCAAAATTGCATCAAAAACTCAAAAGATCAACAATACCAAATGAATTTCCAAGTTGACCTTGGCAAAGAGTCACTTCAGACTTGTTTGAACTAAATGGTCAGATATATCTCTTGGTGACTGATTATTTCTCATGATACATTGAAATAGCGAAATTGCAAGGCACAGGTTCAAAAGCAATTGTCAATCATCTCAAATCAATCGTTGTGCGACACGGTGTACCAGAAGTATTAGTTTCCGATAATGCTCCACAATACACACCTGCAATACTCAAAGAATTTGCGACATGGATTCATGCATATTACAAGTAGTCCAAAATATCCACAGAGCAATGGTCTCGCCGAAAGAGCTGTTCAAACAATTAAAAGAATGCTTAAAAAAGCAAACAATCCTTACATAGCTTTTTTGACATATCATGCAACACCATTACCAAATGGATACACCCTTGCCAAGTTATTGATGGGAAGAAATTACATACTACTTTGACAATGGCACCAAACAACTTAGAGCCAAAATGGCCAGATTTAATGAAACTGAAGAAATCGAAAAACTATCAAAAGCAAACTCAAAAGAGAAATTATGATCATCGACATCGTGCTCAAAATATGACAAACTTCAGGTAGGGAATAAAATATGGTATTGTTAAATCTGAGGCATCTACAGCTTGTTCATACATGGTAGTAACTGACAAGGGAGAGATAAAGTGTAATAGGAGAAATTTCATTCCCATGCCTTCTACATTATTGGACCTATCAGAGTGACTGTTTCAAATGCTGATACTTTGACTGACTCAGATGAAAGCAAAGCAGTGCCAACCAGTCAAAATAGATACTTCAGACATTTGGTAAGATTGTCAAAACCACCTGAGAGACTGAATTTGTAAAAATGAAGCTGATGTTGCTTGTTTAGAAATGCAATCAGATCATGTTTCATTTTAATGTTAACTTTCTCAGGAGGTGAGATGTAGTGTAAACTTTAATCTAATTAGCTTTGTAATATGACTTGACAGTAAAAGTAATCAGATATTCCACACTGGATTAGAACTGATACACACCAACAGTTACTCATCCCTCATCCAAAGCATTGGATATTAAATAAATCCTGATCAGTTTATGTGAGTCCTTTGCATAAAAAAACCACAAGGCAACAAAATGTGTGCATCAATTATCTCCAGTGTACATCCCTGATGCACAAATGTGCGTAAAGGGAAACACCGAACATAGTTTTCGTCACCCCTCAACCATCTCGAGTTTTAGATATTTACCTCTGTAGCAGACATTCATAAATACAGAAGCCAAGTTGGCTGTTCATGCAGCCCAAGTTACGCATTTGATCTGCAATGCTAGTCTAACTGTGACAGGCAGCCACCAAACAAGCCAAGCCATTTCCAAGCCGAACTCGAAGTAAATCAAAACGAAATTACAGATTTAGCATCTGTGAATTTATAAATGCTAGGCTTATGATAATTAGGTTTATGCCTTCTACTTAAAAATTAGGGAGGTGTCAAAATATGAAACTATCCAGTGAGACCATAAGAATTTATATGCCAGTCGGATTAGGGGAAATGCTGCTGTTTCAAAACTTTGGGCAGTTCTGAATAAAATGCAACCTCAACATATGTAAAATTCACAATCGTCTGTTTTCTATGATGTATGGCATTTGTCAATGATTGAGAGCCATGATAAAGGCAACAGCTATGAGACCTTCATACTTTCACTTTATTTTCCACACTTAAACCTGCAGTTTCCTTATAACAAGTCACAGCATACATAAACTGACCAGAACTCTCTCACTGATTTCATGAAGAAGGTAAAATCTGTACTAGAACAGAGAAATCTAAGGTTGACTGTAAGGGAGGCAACTCATCAGGTAACATAAAATGTAAAGACCAATGTTTGTAAACTGAACCACATCATTTGGGAAACTTAATGAAATTCTATACCCAGATTCTTCCCATCTGCTGATAAGGCAATATGTATTGATAATGTATTTTAAGAACACTAAGATCACCTTTGCATCATTTTCACACTGGCAAGCACATATTGTTGCTGAAGCTACTGCTGTTTAGAGAAGTTTTTTTCCTAGTGATTGTCACATGCATAGAATCAAATCTAAAGCAAATAGGAAATCATGCAAAGTACAAAAAGGGGAGGAGAAAAAACAATGTAAAAAGGGACATCCATTTCATATAGCTCACCAAAAACTCCAGTGAAGCTGCTGCAGATCATTTGTTCCTGTGAAAGCTCCACAACAAATGGTGCAGCTGACTCCCAAGGAAATATTTAACGTTGTCCTGGCTAGCAATATCACTTTGGCAGGTGTGCTCCCATACACCTTGAGGTCTACAAGAATATAAAATCCTGAACTTCTTATGTATAGGTCATTATAACTTAAATTTCTGTAAATAAGATGAAATCTATTGAAACATTACATCATGAGTAGATACAGATAGAAAAGCGTTAAATTAAGGCAGTCATCATTAAATTAGGAAAATATACTAAGTATGTACTGAAAATATTGATGAACTGAATAAGTATGTGAAATACTTAAATTAAACCAGCTTGCATGAAACTTATAAGGCTTTTGTTGTTCATTAGAAGAATGGATCAGAAGCAATACCTGGTAACTCTGACATTGTTGAGTTAACTCCCTGCTGCTATGATTAAGTGCTATCAGATCTATAGGAAGTGTATGTTTGGAATGCCTAACTATGTAGATTCAAGACATGGAGGTAATAAATAAATTAATCATATTTGGCATGACTGAAAAAATGACACCGGTTCTTAAGGTCTCACTGGACAGTTTATCTGGTAGATTTTCATCCGACAATAACCAATTGTAGAACAATGAGAATAATTTTGCGCTGGAAATACAAATAAAAGCTAATGATTTTTGTAGAAAGCATGCATGTGAGATTTTGACTAAGGCAATCAGGTTAATTCCTTATGCAGCTGGTTGTATTTATACTGAACTAACACTACTATCAACCCCATTTTTGACAACAAAGTTATTTTGAATGTTTTCATATGACAAGGCGAATAAAAGAATATGTGCCTTATGCATGAACAAAGTTCACTAGTACTATAACAAATTAGCATACTTTTCATTACTCCTCAACTATCTCGATTTTTAGATATTTGCCTCTGTAGCAGACATACGTAAATACGTAAGCCAAGTTGGCTGTTCAGTTGCAGCCCAAGTTATACATTTAATCTATGCATTTGATCTTCAGTGCTAGTCTAACTGTGACAGGCAGTCACCAAACAAGCCAAGCCATTCCCAAGCCGAACTCAAAGTAAATCTAAACGACATTTCAAATTTAGCTTCTATGTGAATTTATAAATGCTAGGTTTATGATAATTAGGTTCATGCCTTCTACTTAAAAATTAGGGAGGTGTCAAAATTAAAAATTTACCAGCGAGACCTTAATAAAAATGGAGCCAGTCATACATCCAATATGGCTACCATGACAGTTGTTGTGAAAATCTTGTCTCTAATCACCCTGATTGGATTATTATTATGCCATGATGTTTTGACCGGAAGACTTGTAATGATGCCTACTTTGTCCTGAATGAAAGTTGTGCCAATCTGACAGCCAATATGTACACCACAACAGCTAATTTGAAAATCTTGTTATTGCTGAAGAATATATATTCTATTTCTGAAAATTCTTTATTGCCCAGTGGAGCATCACTCCCTTCTTCAGACTCTTGTTAAAAATGTTAAAGGGAGAAAACTTTAGATTTTTCATATTTTGTTGGGTTTAAAGTTTGCCTTAATGAAATAGCAGATGCATAAGCTGCAAAAAACACCATGATGAAATATCGTCACAACTGTTATACCTGCCAACCCTTACGATTTGACACAATGTTAATAAAAAGACACTTAAATTACAGATTTACAGAATTTAATAAAAATTAAGAAAATATGTTCATTGTGGTCATATCCAGATACTGGCTTGTCCATGTTTGATGCAGATCTGGGTTTCATATTAGATTAATTGGAGTCTGTCAATGAACCAGATACTGGCTTGTCCATGTTTGATGCAGATCTGGGTTTCATATTAGATTAATTGGAGTCTGTCAATGAACCAGATACTGGCTTGTCCATGTTTGATACAGATCTGGGTTTCATATTAGATTTATTGGAATCTGTCAATGAACCAGATACTGGCTTGTCCATGTTTGAGCCAGATCTGGGTTTCATATTAGATTAATTGGAATCTGTCAATGAACCAGATACATGCTTTAAACAGTCCATATTTTTCACACAAAACATCAGCATGATCATGCTGTTGCTTATTATCATTTACTGACTGCTCTGGTGGCCTAGTGGTTAGAGTGTCTGCCTTCACTGCATCAGTCTCAGATAATAATAACAATGATAAAAATATTAATAATAATGATGATATCTTGATATAAAGAGGGTAACTCAATTATTTAAATACAAGTAATCTACCTTGAGGCCCGCTAAACTCTGAACTCTATTTTAAATGCATGTTTTCCAAGCTGACAATTGTAGCACATCATAAATTGGTCTAACTTATTGAAAAATGTTGACTGTGTTACTGTGAACATCTTGTCAGGGTCATTATTCCTTTTAATTATTATTCCTTTCAATCCAGTGTCTCACCAGTTGTATGCTGATGACACCCAAATATACAAATCTAGCCACCCAACTGAAGTTTATGCTACCATCCAAGGTGTAGAGAGGTGCATTTCTGATGTGAAATCATGGATGACATGTAACAAGCTGCAGATGAATGATGATAAAACTGAGGCCATTCTGATCACAACACAAAGACTTTCTCATTCACATCCTTTACCTCAAACAATAAATATCAGCAACGCCAACATTAAATTCACACAATCAGTACGAAACCTGGGTGTTACTCTGGACAGTACTCTCACATTGCACCAACATGTCTTGAACAAATGCAAGGCTGCCTATCTTGAGCTGAGATGCATCAGCTCCATTTGCAAATATCTTTCAGTTGATGCCACTAAAACACTTGTGTGTTCATTAGTACTTTCAAGACTAGACTATTGTAACTCAATTCTGTCTGGTTCATCTCAATATCTACTCCAGAAACTTCAAAAAGTTCAAAACACAGCTGCTCGGATCATACTTAGAGTACCACGATCAGAGCACACCTCCCCGCTGCTCTGTACCCTGCACTGGGTATCCATTCAATCCAGAATCAAACACAAAATTTGTTCTCTGTGCTACATTTCACTGTCGGACTAGTCCAACATACCTATCCAATTTCACCCATGTGTACACACCAGCAAGATACTTACGCTCCTCTTTGACAGTCGTATACTTATTATTCCCACTATGAAAACAAAGTCATATGGACAGCGTTCTTTTGCATACCAAGGCCCAGCAACGTGGAATGAATTGCCCACTGAACTTAGACACAAAGACACAGTGATCACATTCAAGAGGGCTCTCAAAACTCACTTATTTCGACTGCAAGAACAAACTTAAAGACCTAATAATGTTTCCTACCTGAAATATTCTCAGCATGTTTTTTATTTTTTTAATGTTTTTCTAATTTCATGGTGTTTGTTTTTGTAATATTATTATATGTTTTTTATCTTATAGGTGTTGTCTAATGTTGTAAAGCGCTTAGAGCTTCTAAAGATTAGGCGCTATACAAAGTCCTCATTATTATTATTATTAATTATCTAAGTTGCTTTTTAATATTTAATATTTAATCTTTTTTGTTTTTGTTTTGACAGTTCGATGGTGTTCATATTGTGAGTGGATCACTGGATACATCCATCCGTGTTTGGGATGTGGAGACAGGGAACTGTCTGCACACATTGATTGGTCATCAGTCACTGACTAGTGGTCTTGAACTAAAAGACAACATTCTAGTCTCAGGAAATGCTGACTCTACGGTCAAAGTTTGGGATATTACGACTGGACAGTGTTTACAAACTTTGCAAGGTAAAAGAAAAGTTTCTTGGGATTTAATCAATTAAATCTGATTTTATTATTTGAAACAAATTTTCAGTGGAAGCCAATAGTTTTTTGCCATTTATTTTTTACATTAATTGTTGCCTGCAATTCCAGAATTAAATGAAAAAATCCATTTGAAAAATGTTGTTATTCATGGCTGAATGCAGCTGAAGATGATAAATGAAATGAAGATTGGTATCTTAAATTCTATACAGATCAGTTTAGATTTAAAAGATACTTGCTTTTCTGATTAATCATCACAATATTCACATAATGTTTAAGTCTCCTTATTAGCACGTTTTTGCCACCTTTGAGGGCAATGCAGTTAAGTTTGTATTCTAAAGTCCATTTCCCATGTAATGCCAAGGATTAAAGGATGGCCCTACATCTTTTGAACATCATTCATTATCCACCTGTCAACAATTCTTGTTACCAGTCTGGAGTACAGACAGTCAACAATTGCTTGTTACCACTCTGGAGTCAATACAGTCAACAATTGCTTGTTACCACTTGGGAGTCCATATTTTTTATCTGATTTCAGTTACTGGGAATATGGGCTGCTGTCATCAAGATCTTGGATGGGTTCAATAATGAGCGACATTCATGCATATTAATGAAGTGTTCTTGTATCAAATTGGCTGACATTCTGAGAGGCTATATGTCTGATCCAGTTTTGATAAGACTCAGAATATATGCTTAAATTATAAATATGTGACGGTAAGAGATGCATGCATGCAAATAAGATCTTGCCTGAACATGTTACCAATCCATTAGCCACAGCAGTGGCACAGTGGTTAGCACTTCAGTGTCTAAAGTAAGCGAATGACATTGCATATTATGATCAGGTACACATTGTGAAGATTCTTATTTTACTCAAACAGCTTTGGATTCATCATGTGCTTTGCCATTCCTTTGATTGGTGGAGCTGTTTTTATAATCAGAGACCCTACTTTCAAAACATGGTATCCTCCCATCCACTCATTAGGTTTTAGAGTTGATGAATCTTTTAATAAAAAAGCCAGTATTTCTAACAATTTCTAACAGTTTGCTGCTTTGGCCAAATTATCATAAGATTCAGTACTAATGAAATGACATCTTGGATTTCTTTAGGCTTGGTCACCAAGATGCTTAATTTTGTCTGACATTGCAAAAATGTATCAGAACAATCATCTTTGTGACAGAGACCAGATATTCCACTGCTGTGATCTTCTACACATGATGCATACTTCCATGAATAATATTGACTATCAATTGAATGCTAAATTTGACCAATGAAGAGTTCTGATTCTGAATTGTGAAATAGCAGTGATGATCAGAAAATTAGTTCTGAGACAGAATGAGACCCATGCCTTCATAAGGAATTGCTAAGGATCAAGCATCATTCAAGTCTGCATTTACCACAGTAATGAACCAAATTGCATGAATGGTCACAAAGCATAAACTGAACAATTTCTTTCCAAACTTGTAATAACAAGAATGAAATTAGTATGTATGTAAATCAGTTCAGTCCAGTTGATTTTTAATAAAACTAACTTTTCAATTGATAAAAAGTATTTTACAGAAAATCAAAGGTTTGCATGATATTGTTGCTTAATATAATATTGAACTCACCCATGTTCTTGTGGTCCTTCAGTTTAACCCTTTACCTCATGCAGGCGCCTTTGGACGCCTCTACCTGACTCACATGGAAGCGCCTTTTGACGCTTCTACACCATTCTCTTGGAAGTACCTTTCAACACCTGCTGTAAACATCGGCTATTTTGAGTGGGTTTTCATTGTGCCACCTTCGGGGCAAACCCCCAATTAGATACTACATACATTGGTGTGAATGACCATTATGTGAGATCATGTGGCCACTGTTTATGCTCTGGTCAAAATCTGCTATTTAAAGAAACTGGATCATATTCTACACTCACCAAAATGGATCAGATTTTGTTCAGTACATACTTGAGTTTTCACTTTTAGAATCACAACTATGAAAGCTTCAATAACTTAGATAAAGGCTCTGATATTGATGTAGGCAGCAATTAGTTTTTTTATAAATTATCCAATTCAGATGATTTAGCGATGTTGATGCAGACAAAGAACTTGTAAATTTAGAGTATGAGAAATGGCAGCTATGGTTGGTCACGCAGCTTCACTGACTTGACGGTGAACAAGTTCTCTCAAGCTTTTAAAGCACATGAAAAAATTCTTCTGTGAAAAATAATTATCCAGCTATAATGATCGGGTTTTACTCTTCAGTCTTTCCATACATAATATATGTGCACCAAAAATGTCAAATAGTTAAAATTGCTGTTAAATGTAACATACACTACACTGCTTAACAGTTAACAGGCAGGACTATGTGTATGGAGTCAAATAGGTAACAGATGTTCTATTTATAGCACACTGCCCTGGGTAACTTTGCTACATGTATATCAGTGGGATAAAAAGCCATATGCTCTGTGAGGTAAAGGGTTAAGAACTCAACCCAACTCCAACCCATCCTAGCTATTAGGGTCAACATTATACATTGTAGGACTAGTGTTCTCGGTGATAACATACATCTGTATTAAAAGTAGTAAAGAATATGAATGAATTAATTAAAATTAATAATCATCAACTAACAATAAGATAAGAATGAAAATATTCTCTGCTACATTTTTAAGCCTTTTACTCCAGAGGCACAACTTTTACTGTGAATGAAGTCTCTGGTTGTAATCATTTTGAAAACTCATTTCTTGATTATTTTTTAATTTCATTTAAAGCGAACTCATATAAACATTTCAGATAAATATTGATAAAAGTGTAAATGGCAAATATATGTTTACATGTCAGTAAAATATTTTAAATCCACCAAGTCACAAAATGAACATGCACTGCATCACATATGCCATTGATAGTAAAGTTTTCAACCTGCTTACCCCTGATTTTCCATGCAGATGTTCCAAAATTCCAACCTTAGTTTTCTACCATGCCTATGCTTCTTTTTCAAGTCAGCCTTGATTGTCCATGCAAAATGTTCAGAATTTCCAACTTCAGTTTACCACCTTTTTCAAGTCAGCCATGATTGTCCATGCAAAATATTCAGAATTTCCAACTTCAGTTTACCACCTTTTTCAAGTCAGCCATGATTGTCCATGCAAAATGTTCAGAATTTCCAACTTCAGTTTACCACCTTTTTCAAGTCAGCCATGATTGTCCATGCAAAATGTTCAGAATTTCCAACTTCAGTTTACCACCTTTTTCAAGTCAGCCATGATTGTCCATGCAAAATGTTCAGAATTTCCAACTTCAGTTTACCACCTTTTTCAAGCTGACAGACTGGTCAGCCTACTGGTTATCACAAAAAAGAATCTTAAACACTGCTTGGAATATTGCTTTTATATACTTTCTTATGTACTTATATACTTTCTTAGGTCCAAACAAACATCAGAGCGCTGTAACCTGCCTTCAGTTCAACAAGCGTTTTGTGATAACATCATCAGATGATGGGACTGTCAAAATTTGGGATTTAAAGTCTGGAGAATTTCTGCGGAACTTAGTTGCATTAGAGAGTGGTGGAAGTGGTGGGGTAGTTTGGCGTGTACGGTGTAATAATACAAAATTAGTTTGTGCTGTTGGAAGTCGTAATGGAACAGAAGAGACCAAGTTGCTAGTGTTAGATTTTGATGTTGAAGATAAGAAGACCACGGTGTAGTTCCCACCTGACCCACTGCTGTTTTGATTCATGGAAAATGATGGGATATCTAGCTCTGGTTTCCAAAGAAACACCTAGCTTCTGTGTCGGCCTTTGATCTCTAGGTCCGTATATATTGCTGTCAGTGATCTGCATACAGTTTAGTGTACCATCATCTGCATTTATTTGAGTGTCTACATTAAGACATCACTTATCAACATACCTGATATTCATTTGTATTGACACAATATTTTATTTCTTACTGTTTTATTATTATTGTCACCTATGGTGATTGCCACAACAGTTGGATATTCTTTCTGGCATTGTTGTGATTAGTACTAAGTGTTCATTGTAGTCCATTTTCACAGACTGGTTCTTAGAAACTGGATTTAAAGACAGGTCAAGTTACCAGTCTAACACTTTGAATTTTCAAATTTTATAACAGCAGCTTATGTATACACTGATTGTATCCTTTTGTAAATTAAGATAAATGGCAAATTCTATATCAGCATGTGTGTAGTATGACTTACAAAACCAGGATATGTGTGAAAGGCTTTAGCTTGACAAATTACTCAACTTCAAAATGTACCTAAATTACTCAATTTCAACATGTACCTATTCTTGACAGCACATTGTGCGGAATTTATTAGAGAAGGCCATTTAGAAACTACATTTTGATGAACTTGCATGACTGCACAACTTTATGTTCAGGAGGATAATTTATGAAGTACTCTTTGCATGGAGTGGTTATATTGTTATATTACATTCAGTCATTCCTCAGCGAAGTACAATTATGAACAGAGATATTACATTTTTCAGACACTGTATTTTACAAATAGTTTGGACATTAGAATTAAAAAGATTTCTGTTTCAATTAGGAAGTTTTTAATTGTATACACTTATATTGGTGATTTTCCAAATGTAAAAGTGTCACACCCTAATTTATCCCTAATTTATAAACCCTGTTTCTGGTACATTGAGAAAATGTGTGTGCAGCATGAGAAGATTTACATCATGATATAAAAAGTAGGTCAGTATGACCTATTTTTCATGATGAGATCATTTTGTGGGCTGTTATAGTTTGCATAGTCTTAAAACATGTCATGTGGATACGTCTTTATCCATATGGTGGACATGCCAAAATTTGGACAATGAGGTTGTTGTACACTGTAGTCAATATGCATGTACAGTGCTGCATGTAGAACATACAGTTGTGATGATCTTGCAAAAATTTAAAAGTTTTGAATCTGTTCAGGCATAATCATGTAATAATAAATTGGGTAAAATATTCATGAATTAGGTTTTATTTCCAAGAAATATACAAATTGTCCAGTATTGTTTTTTGTGGACCTCCATTTCACATGGTTGAAGAGCAATGGTAGCCAAGGAATTTGGTATAACTACCTTGAAGAGCAATGGTAGCCAAGGAATTTGGTATAACTACCAGTTAAGTTTGTTTGAAATGAATGTCAGATCATCTTTGGCTGAATATGCCTAGACATATTCGTTTCATGAAAGAAAACGCATCTCTAGTTCAGCTTACTTTGCCATTTGTTGGTATCGTTGCTCTTTACTGAACTAAAATAGCAGTCAAAACACAATCACTGGATTGTGGCTGGATTTTCTCATTAAGATAGAGTTGGTAATATAGTACAAGAAAGCAGTTAGATTCAGTAGAACAGTGTCAGTGTTGTCTGCCAACTAGGAGTTGTTCTTGAAAATTTGGCCTGGTTACGTTATTTTAATGGCAGCAGATAGATTATAACATTTGCTTGTGTTCTTCTTTCACATTGAGTTACGTTTTAATCCCTATAGATGGACACCATCTAAATTGTTCCCTTTTTTCCAAATTTCCCCACCCCAAACGTACCATTTTTCAACTTTAAGAGGGATATTGTCCAGATTTACTTAATCCTAGATGCAGCTTAGCAAGCATCGTAAGATGTACTAAACCATGATATAAAAAGTAGGTCATTGTGACCTTTGCACTCATGTGATTATTTTATATACACCTTTATTGTTTAGGTGAGTTTTTGAACTCTCTTGGTTGTACCAGGGATTTGTCTAGTTTTGAAAATAGGGCCCAAAATCCATGGAATTCGGAATTTTTGTGCATAAAAATGTTATATTGGGACTTTTTTTTATTATTCTATAAACAGAATAGATTCTTGAACATTGAAATAATTATATGGCTGTGGTTAAGTTGACTCGTTACATCCATAGTTATGTTGATCATGGTAATTTATCTTGCAAAGTCAAAATAGTTCAGAACTTATTAAAGCCCAGATATGTATACTGTAGACCTATGCTGTAGGTTCATCACTTGACTAAAAATTTACAGTACATGGGTGAAATAAGTGATCATTTAATGAGAGAGAGATTCAGATTTGAGAGATTGAAAAAAATGTTAATGTGGATGGATGTTACTTTGTCAGAGTGAGAGGGATTTAAGAAAATGTGGATGGAGGTTTGACTGAAGTGACTGAATGTTGCTGCAATATAATGAGATATACTGGTATCAGTGATTATGTGTGTTTAGGAGGGTTAGAGTATGAGGAATTTAAGTTTGTTAGGTCTTGAATAAGGTCTTCTGTTCATGCACTTTTCCCTTGTCAGATTCTTTACAACCTGAAAATCATCCACACAAATTTGAGAGATCAGTAATGTGTTTCTAATTTAGAATTATGATAGTTTTGTCTCTTAGTGCATGAATTGCATGCATGGAACATTGTTAATGAGGTGTCCTTACAATGATACATTTTGATCTTTTATGGAATAGATCAGCAAAATGCTTTAATACTTTAATTGAAATTATGCTACATCTGCCTGAGACTGATCTGCAGGGGATATGAATACTCAATACAGATTTTTTCTATTTTCATTTTTCAGTTAAATTCTTTTAAAAGGTGAATTTTTTATACTAATTGCATTGGATGGGTGTTTTTAAAGTTTTGATTGGGAATTTTTTTGCACAGATTTGGCAAAAAGCAATGTACAGTGTATTTGGTTCCAGAAAATCATCAAAACTACTGAATACTCATATCACCACAAAGGTCACAGTGACCTATATTAGTTCTTAGTTTCCCCACAGGATCACTCATTATTAATAATTCTGGTCATTGACAAATACAGACCTCTTGTGTCTGAATAAATATGTACAGGTTAGCTTTGCTGTCTTCTAGATTCTGTTTTGTATCATTATTCCTAAAACAGGCATGAGTCACAATCAAGTCACATAAAATGGAAGGCAATGTCAGTTGGTCTCAGATTTGTAACTTGCAAAAATAAAATGAACATTGTGATTGTATACCAATAATTAAATGGAAGACAGACTAACTAGAATAGACTGTATATCACTGACATAGTGATGGCATATAAACATGCATCAGATCGTCAAATAAATGGAAACTAAACTTGCAAGAATCAACTGCATATTATTAATGTCGAGAATAGATTGTATATCATTGACATAGTGACATAAGCACTTTTCAGATAAATGGAAACCAGGCTAGTAAGAATAGACTGTATCACATTTTCATCAAGCTAAATAAACTTAGAGGAAATGCATTAAAGGTACCCTCCATGCAAATAATTGTCAAAAGGTCATTTTGTGGACTGTGCTATACTTAAAGTATCAAATGCCTCATCTTTCAGTGATAGGTATGACGTATGTTTGAATGCCATTATTGTTTCATCATAGTTTGTAATATATTCCATTGTCTCATGGTGCATTTCTGTTATTGCATGTTTATGAATTCTGTATTGTAAACTTGTTTGACATAGTCTAAATGTATGAAGTGTAAATGACCTTAATGTAGCAAAGCTTTAGAATGGATGCATGTTGATTGCTGGGGTGTGATAATTGTTTTGTGTCATTTAGCATATTTTCATGTTACAATGAAAATACAATTGTATTATAAAACTGTACATATATTGATGTATAGAAACTAATGGCCAGTTACAACAATTGAATACTGTATGAGATGTTAACAGTATGCACTGAAGAGGGGTCATTGCAAACAGATGTCCACTCAAGATAGTTAAGGAAGGATAACTGCATTTCATGTTTGTGAATTCACAACTTTAAGGTTGTTGATTATTAATCTGTTCTCCTTTATCACATACTACTGTCCCTTCCTTTTCCTTTCATCAACTGTGGCCTTTTCCCCTGCATTATGTGTACATGGCAGGTTAGTAATGACAAACTGATATTGTCGTGCATCACCTAATCATTCATAAAAAGACATGGTATCTTTTGTATAATGGGGGGATATATAAGATTCTTCATGTATGTCCTCAGGTCTGTCACATTATCTTCAGAATGTCTTGATGTTTTGAGTGGGTCACCTTGAAACTTAGTAAATGTAATGGTCATCATGTGAAAAAATCACTGAGTGAAATGATTACATGCAAATGTTATGTAAACAGGTGAGTGATATCAGGCCTATCTTGGCCTCTTGTTAGAGCTCTTGCCCTTTTTGTCATTTGCAGCTGAATAAAGTATACAACAGAATTTTATGTATACAAATAGTTTAAAAATATGGTACACATTATGGTCATCATCTGAGGATAGGCATAGTATAGTCAAATCACCATACTTATGTGATTTTAACTGAAATGACTGCCTGTTTGGCTTGGAGCTGCTTGTATGTGTTTATTGGATCACCATGAAACTTTAGATGAAATATGCATATTGACACAAAAAAATCGTTCTTGCATATTTTTCAGAGTTCTTTCCATTTTTTGACTTGCAGCTGAATGCTATGTATGACAAAAATACAAAATCTTGTGAAAACAACTTGACTTGCAGCTTATTAGGAACCAAAGTGAAGTTTGGTCTCTTAATGTTTATCATCTTGTACTGTGATGGTTAACACCTAGAACTGTCATGGTTATCATCCAAATGTGTATATTGACAAATCACTGTGCATATGTGTATGCATTATTACCCTCGTTGACTCACAGCTGGATACAGTATTTGACTGTTACAAAATCTTGTGAATTCTGGTCATGCATTTCTGGCGTACTTGGTGCAAATATGCTCATTTTCTGAAGATGTGCATATTAATTAATCATTGTTCTCCTACCATTTTTGGGAGTCATTGCCCTTTTTGATTTATAGATATTTTGCAATTTCATGGTACATGTGCCATGAAGATGTGGATTTTTGATCCGTTATTGTTTCCATTATTTTCATGATAACACTTGATTTTCACCTGGATCTAAATAATCTCACTTGTATTCAATTCAGAATCGACTTTAGACCCATCTCCATCATGAGGGTAGGGATTGGATATGAGAGGTGGGGGTATGTATACAGGAGCAAATTGCTCACCATTCCTCCTGTTTTGTTTCATTTTGGTTAAAAATTGGTTTCACTATTAATCCTCTCTTTTTTTAGTAAGAGACTTTTGAGTCAAGGGAAACCAAATACAAGGTTGTAATCTCTAGAAAAATTATCTCCCTTACATCTTTGCATAATTAGTCAGGAAAAGCTAAGTATCACTTTAACAAATAGCCATATTCAGAAAAGTTTATGACATTATACACTACGCATCCCGGCACCACTTATAAATACAAAACAATGCAAGTCACTTTAGAAAATAGTATCAATTTAGCATTACTGTAATTTAAGCTGTCAAAATGTGTTTCCTATGGCAAAATAAACAAAGAAAATAAGTTGCTAATGCAGGATCAGCAAGTTATTGAAGATGAGTGAAAAAACTAATAAAAGTGTAGGAGTGAGGTTAATTCAGGACATGTGTGCAGGTTTAGAGTGAAACTTCATTTCCTAGTATAGATTGTATGCGATTAATTGTTGCTAACCATTCTTAACTTTGACAATCATTTCTTGTATTAATGATGTTAGTAACAGGTTATATTCATTGAGCATTTTGAGAGTAGTAATAGATCTTTTCCCATTATATTGGCCCATGTGCATATTTTTGCAATAAAGTGCGTTTATGAAATAATTTTACAGTACACCAATTAGAATTATTGTCTCAAAAATTTCAGTGTGACAACTCTTTTAGTCTATTCAAAGCCTTCTGATTACAATTCCTGAATGACGTGTGCTCTTTGCAACTTAATTTTATTATGCTTTGGTTCTGCATCAGTTCTTGCATATTTTCCATCCATTGTTTTGTTTTATAAACAAGTTTGAGAAATGCATTCAATACAAATAATTGAAACCCAATGCTCTAGTCATGTTGTGATAGCAGAATCCTAATTTACCTTCAGTTATGTGTATTTACTAATAATCGATGACCATCATCATTGCATTATGAGTCATTTTGTACCCATAGGCAATGCATGTTTGTCAAGCACAATATTGTACCCTTGCACCATGTCTGTGTGTGAAGTGTGATGTCATTGCCATTTTTATCTGATAACAGCCATTTAAAAAATATGCAAGACCAAGCATTTACAAAGTTCACAGCTGGCCACTCATCTTGATTCAGTTTAAATGTTAGAAATATTACTTGTATGTAGCAATTGACGATCTTCTGTCCTTGCATTCATGGGACAGATGTAACACATTTTAGCACTGGTTATACCAAAAAAATGATTTTTCTATTCATGGGAAATTTATTGCTAAATGTCTTTGATATTTCCATGCTTATGAGTGTTTACCATTTCAAGTTTATTTCTAGCAATCAGTGGATTGGGATAAATTTCAAGTATACAAAGTGTCTCACTTGCCAAAGCAGTTCTTGGGATTTTTAGTTTAGTTTAGTTTCAGAACCTAACCTCAAAGTCACCTCCACAAAATAATCTAGTGGGACTCTCATAGAGGTAATATAGTAATTTGTATAATTGTTGCCTATTTGGTGCCAAATTGTGGTATTTGTTTAGTTTCCCATGGTTACATGTACCTTTCTTCACAGGATGAAAAAATTCTAATATATAGATAGCTACTTCCTGATGTTGTTACAGTTGAAACACGTATGTGAAATAAAGTCGATTATTACAAATTTACAGCTGCCATTTTTCTTATTTTATGATATATTATTTAGATAATTTTTTCAAAATGAATAATGAGATTGGCGTAGAACAGAGAGACAATTACTCAGTAAATTACATGATATAGTTTTCAGAACGGCGACAGTTATGAAGTAATTGACATCATATAGTGTTCCATTTATATAGAACAGAGATAGTTATTCATTAAATTGCAGGATATGGCACTCCAATAAAGCACACTGATTTCAGCCAATGTTATCATAGATAAGTCACGTGATATACTTACTATGCTAGTGGACATACCATTGTTAACACAAAGTGATAGCAAATGATATTTTAATAGACATTGATAACACAAAGTGATAGCAAATGATATTTTAATAGACATTGTTAACACAGAGTGATAGCAAATGATATTTTAGTAGACATTGTTAACACAAAGTGATAGCAAATGATATTTTAGTAGACATTGTTAACACAAAGTGATAGCAAATGATATTTTAGTAGACATTGTTAACACAAAGTGATAGCAAATGATATTTTAGTAGACATTGTTAACACAAAGTGATAGCATATGATATTTTAGTTGACATTGTTAACACAAAGTGTATGAATATGAAATGCATGCTTATATAGTAGCTCACTTGTTTGCAATAAGATTGCAAGAAGTCTACCAACCGACAAAACTTGCATACACCATAGTCCTGCATGTAATGGGTTTTCGTAGCTAATTTTGCACTTTGAATAGTCTACATCCCCAAGCTGGTAGAGAGTGCACCAGGAATAGTCTACATCCCCTAGCTGGTAGAGAGTGCAAAAGTACCTTGATGTTGGGCCCTAATAAACTATTCATCTACCCAAAAGTGCCTTGATGTTGGGCCCTAATAAATCACTCATCAATTCAAAAATACGTGGATGCTGAGCCCTAATAAATCATTTATCAATGCAAAAGTACCTTTATGTGAGGCCCTAATAAATTATTTATCAGTCCAAAAGTACCTTGATGTTGGGCCATAATAAATCGCTCATCAATCCAAAAGTGCCTTGATATTGGGCCCTAATAAATCTCTCATCAATCCAAAAGTACCTTGCTGTGAGGCCTAATAAATCACTCATCAATCCAAAAGTACCTTGATGTGAGGCCTAATAAATCACTCATCAATCCTAAAGTGCCTTGATGTTGGGCCCTAATAAATCACTCATCAATCCAAAAGTACCTTGCTGTGAGGCCTAATAAATCACTCATCAATCCTAAAGTGCCTTGATGTTGGGCCCTAATAAATCACTCATCAATCCAAAAGTACCTTGCTGTGAGGCCTAATAAATCACTCATCAATCCTAAAGTGCCTTGATGTTGGGCCCTAATAAATCATTCATCAATCCAAAAGTACCTTGATGTTGGGCCCTAATAAATTATTTATCAGTCCTAATAAATCACTCATCAATCCAAAAGTACATTCATGTTGGACCCTAATAAATCACTCATCAATCCAAAAGTACCTTGATGTGGAGCCATAATAAAGCACTCATCAAACCAAAAGTACCTTGATGTGGGGCCCTAATAGCTCACTCATCAAACCAAAAGTACCTTGATGTGGGGCCCTAAAAAATTACTTACCAATCCAAAAGTACCTTGATGTTGGGCCCTAATAAATTATTTATCAGTCCAAAAGTAGCTTGATGTTGGGCCCTATAAAATCACTCATCAATCCAAGAGTACCTTGATGCTGGGCCCTAACAAATCACTCATCAGTTTAAAAATACATGGATGCTGAGCCCTAATAAATCATTTATCAGTGCAAAAGTACCTTTATGTGAGGCCCTAATAAATTATTTATCAGTCCAAAAGTACCTTGATGTTGGGCCATAATAAATCACTCCTCAATCCAAAAGTGCCTTGATATTGGGCCCTAATAAATCTCTCATCAATCCAAAAGTGCCTTGATATAGGGCCCTAATAAATCTCATCAGTCAAAAAGTGCCTTGATGTAGGGCCCTAATAAATCACTCATCAATCCAAAAGTACCTTGATGTTGGGACCTAATAAATCACTCATCAATCCAAAAGTACCTTGCTGTGAGGCCCTAATAAATCACTCATCAAACCAAACGTACCTTGATGTTGGGCCCTAATAAATCACTCATCAATCCTAAAGTGCCTTGATGTTGGGCCCTAATAAATCACTCATCAATCCAAAAGTACCTTGATGTTGGGCCCTAATAAATCATTTATTAATCTAAAAGTACCTTGATGCTGGGCCCTAATAAATTATTTATCAGTCCTAATAAATCACTCATCAATCCAAAAGTACATTCATGTTGGACCCTAATAAATCACTCATCAATCCAAAAGTGCCTTGATGTTGGGCCCTAATAAATCACTCATCAATCCAAAAGTACCTTGATGTGGAGCCATAATAAAGCACTCATCAAACCAAAAGTACCTTGATGTGGGGCCCTAATAGCTCACTCATCAAACCAAAAGTACCTTGATGTGGGGCCCTAAAAAATCACTTACCAATCCAAAAGTACCTTGATGTTGGGCCCTAATAAATTATTTATCAGTCCAAAAGTAGCTTGATGTTGGGCCCTATAAAATCACTCATCAATCCAAGAGTACCTTGATGCTGGGCCCTAATAAATCACTCATCAATCCAAAAGTACATTGATGTGGAGCCCTAATAAATCACTCATCAAACCAAAAGTACCTTGATGTTGGGCCCTAATCAATCACTCATCAATCCAAAAGTACCTTGATGTGGGGCCCTAAAAAATCACTCATCAATCCAAAAGTACCTTGATGTTGGGCCCTAATAAATCACTCATCAGACCAAAAGTACCTTGATGTTGGGCCCTAATAAATCACTCATCAGTCCAAAAGTACCCTGATGTGAGGCCCTAATAAATAACTCGTCAATCCAAAAGTACCTTGATATGGGGCCCTAATAAATCACTCATCAATCCAAGAGTACCTTGATGTGGAGCCCTAATAAGTCACTCATCAATCCAAAAGTACCTTGATGTGGGGCCCTAATAAACCACTCATCAAACCAAAAGTACCTTGATGTGGGGCCCTAAAAAAATAACTTGTCAATCCAAGAGTACCTTGATGTCAGGCCCTAATAAATCACTCATCAATCCAAGAGTACCTTGATGTGGAGCCCTAATAAGTCACTCATCAATCCAAAAGTACCTTGATGTGGGGCCCTAATAAATCACTCATCAAACCAAAAGTACCTTGATGTTGGGCCCTAATAAAAGACTCCTCATTGCAAAAGTATCTGATGTTGGGCCCTAATAAATCACAGATCAATCCATAAGTACCCTGATGTGAGGCCCTAATAAAAAAATCTCATCAATGCAAAAGTACCTTGATGTTTTGCACTAATATAAATCACTCATCAATGCAAAAGTACCTTGATGTTCCTACAAAAAATAAAAATGCAAGGTCAATAACGAGATTATCTCTAATTGGGTTAGCTCATTTTGTTACTTTGTCTAGAATTGCCTAGCGCCGACTGACCGGCCGACAAGCCGAGTAATAGACGCAGCACTAGCGTTGCATTCTGAAAGTTAAAATAGAACTTCGGCTGATGACCGAAAGTCAATATCATTTTCGGCCGAAACCGAAAGCTAACTTTTTGGCTTCGGCCGAAACAGAAACTACGCCGAAAGAGGCCATTTGCCAACTTTCGGCGCCGAAACAGAATTTCGGTCGGCCTCTATTACAGAGGCTACCAAAGGTCTTCTTCCCATGTTGGAGAAAACCGCTAAAGTAACTGGAAAAATAGCACAAAGAACTATATAAAAGAAAAAGATTCTAAGAGAACTTCAAAGGATCGTATACCAGAACCAGAACCAGAATCAGAACCAAAGCACGTAAGAGTCAGAACTGAAGTGAATGAGAAATTTACCAAAAAGAATATTTCCTTCATAGAAAAAATTAACGCGGTAAGATTACCTTCACTTGCCGTGCAGTTTTAATCGGAGAGAAAAATGTATAAAACTTGAGTACGCTGATGATGTTTCGTATACGCTACGGAAGTGATCGGGTCCAAAGTAATGATCAAAGATATATTGCATTTATTGATGGGATAACACAATTACAACAACAACAATTACAACCACAGCCAGTATTAACAACAGCCACAAAAACGACAACAACTACATCCAGTTTACAACAACCACAAAAACAACAATCAAAGCAACCAGTCCAAACAACAAGTGAGGAAGAAGAAGGATGGCAGGATGCAAGTTTTACCCCCGCGCCACTTGAACTGGTATTGGTTCAGGTACCAGGGGAGTGGTCTTATTTGCTCCATGTCCCAATAATGTCCTTGCCGATGTTGAACGATTAGAAATTCTGATTGGCGGAAGATGAGCCGGTAATAATTCCCCAGAAATTATTAATGCAGCAGCTGATATGTTTCAAAGCTTATTTACAAGTGGTATATCATGGACATTAATGTTTATCGGTCTCTCATTGATGAGATCGTTGATGATTACCACAGTGATTGAGGGTATGCAATTAGATCAGTGATAATAGAATAAGATGATCATACATAACGACCAACGTGGACCGATCATGGTCGGGGTGACAAATTCGCGATTACCTACATATAAAGTTACCTACAGAGATATACTCGGTGATGTTGTTCAGGACCGATTCATAAGGATATCCCCAAAAGCAATACCGATTGATGTTGTTTATGATAAAGGTGTTGGTGATGTTGCTAGTAAAGCATTCTCAGCAATCAAGGATAGACTAGCACGATTAATACGTCGAAAACCTCCGCCATTAAAATTGCCCAGCACTGAGGTTATGCCTGTAAATGTCAGTAAAATAATAAATTAAGCTGCAAATAAAAAAAGTAGTAGAGTTGGCTGGTGTACCACTATCAGAAAAAGAAAAAATTATAACTGCTAATCTAATAGCAGGAAGTGGTCTTCGTGTTAGACGTTAACAATTATAATAAAATGTTTAAACGTGTACCTGATCCAGAATTTGACATAGATGAGTCAGTGCGCGATTATCAGTATTATTCTTATGATGCACGAGAGCCAAATCAGCGTGGACAAATCGAACTGCAAGTTCAGGATACAAGCAGGTTATTGAGGTCTCATTCATTGAAGTAGAAGGTAGACTTTTACAAGCAGATGCTACAAGAATTATAATTGGTGATCGACCCGGCTTTGATAACAATGGTATTATGGCGTTATTTAAAAGTGCCATATACATGATTGACGGAAGACCCAATGAATCATACCTGGAAAACGTTGATATTACCACGACGATACTTGGCCTTGCAAGATACAGCGTTAATTACTCGAGATCAGCTGGTCCATCAATGATGTTTGCAAAGGATACAACTGATCATCTAGAAGACAGAACGTAAATGTAGGTGATGTAAGAAACGCTGCATGGGATGGGGTTGTTAATGAACGATGAATTCAACTTAGGATTTACGACACGTAGATTAATGTTAAACGATTCTTCCTAAGCCAATTTTGATTTACTTGATGCTGATAAAAAATTCAACATCAGAAACTTCAGAGTTGTTTTTATGCATGACCAATTAAGAAAACAACCAAACTGTATTGAAACTGGTATCATTAATCTCGATGGAAGTTCTGGAAAAGGTACTTATTGGGTTGCATATGTGATTTATCCAAGTAGAGTTGTTTATTTTGATTCGTATGGGTTGGCACCACCAAAAGAATTTTTCAAATATGTCAACAGAGTGCAAAGCACTCATCTTCAAAATATTCCTCTCTGGTATTCAACATTACCAACACAGACAATAACCGATCTGCCAATATGTGGCTGTGAAGCACTCGCTGTACTCGTCGCTGTGCCAAGGTCGCTGACACCACCTCATACAGTGAGTATACAAGTAGAAGCAGATTTAAATCTATTATAGAAAAAGAATCTAAAATAGCCATTACTGTTCACGAACCAACATTATCAGCCGCGATAGAAGTAAACTCGCTAGAATACGCCATATATATATGTATATATCAGTCATCGATCAGACGCGTGTTAGGATGGCTAGAAGTGCATGAAGTACATGTACAACCACCAGCAGTGATGCCACAGCCAACATGTGTCGAATTCTCCACAGACAAACAAATATTTTTAAAGTATCCAGAATATCGAAAAAGAGAACCACGAAGGCTTATATAACCATGGAGAGATTCGGATGGTAATATAGTTTCTGGTGCAAAATCTTATTTTATTGCGTCTGATGGTAAAAAACTTTATAAATTAAAAAGAACTGTGCATGATGTTTATTATAAAACCCATAATCCATTTATCAATGAAAAATGTATCACATCATTTTCTGACGACATTAAACCTGAGCACGCACGTGTACTTGGTGACCTATGAAATTTATTTTCAAGTGTCGCACAATACTACAATAACGACATATAACAACAGATCATTGAAATGACACAACATTTAAACCAGGTTGCATCAGACCTAGAGTTTGTCAATCGGATTATTGTCGAAACGGTGATTGCCAATGAAAATTTCGTTGATCTCGGATCCCCCATAACAACACTAAAACAATTATTTCTCGTTATGAAATAACCGAAACAGAATTATCATGATCATGCCAATGAGATTATCTAAAATGAATTGTGTTGCAAAACGAGTAATGGAACGTTTTACAAATGCAACATGTGAAATAAACTAACAGATCTACGACGTGAAAAAATGAACAAATGGGCTGAATCAGTCAAAGATAAAGGAGCTACAATAAATGATGTTGCTAAGGTATAAAAATTACTAAAATTTCCAATAATAGTAAAAACAAAATAACAGGAGAAGTATTATACGAACCAAAATATTTATCGAAAGGAGCTCTGACAAATATCGTTGATCATAATGCGCATGCTTGGACTTCTGCTATAATAATATTTCCAAGAGATAGAACCGTTTGATTTTACAAAGGAGATATATTTGATTTTATTAACGAAATTTGTAAGAATGATCCTGTATCAGTGTGGTTATTTCTGAGTTCTGAGGAAAACTACGACGAATTAATTAAACCTGATTGAAGTATCTGTATCAAAGACAACAAATTTGATCAGTCTGTAAGACCTAATGGTGAGATGTATCGAACAGAATTTCTTCATACAAAAATGAAAGATCTTGCGTCGAAATACACCATTCGCGGATCATTTAACTAGAGAGAAAAGTTCATGGAAACCGACTCGGTTTGATTTTGTCGATGATATAATATCAAGTAGCAGCGGGGGGGTGGGGGCGAACAGACTGTAATTGGTTCACCTGTATTTCGCCAAAATACGACTTCCTGGGGGATCACAAAAATCGTTAAAAAAATGCGATACTCAGCGTAAAACAACTCCGTCGATGACAAATTGGTTTACCTGTTATCGCTGATAGGTTTTTTTTCTTCGATGCAACTTAAGGAAAAATGCGCAATCGTCGGTGACAAGTTGGAGGCGCGCCCTCCCTGCTGCTATAAATTAAAATTTTTATCTAACCCGATTCGATACCGTGTTCGAGGATCGTGTAAAGTAATTGTTACAAATCCGTGCGGGGTTATTTTAGCACGACCAAAGAAATTTTTAAATCTATTCATGTCCATATCACCGCTTCACCAGGTCTGATGAATATTTCGTAACGTGTGAGTATCGATTCCGTTAAACACAGCAAGAATATTATAGTTATCCCTGATCACTTTAGGGATCTGTGTATACCGCTGAGTCACATAAATCATATCAGTGTTTTTGTGTCTGCCTCTGGAAAATATCCTAGCTGGATTTGATTGTTTATCAGCATTGCATCATCGTACACGACTAAATTGTTAATTGACCCGTCAAGATCATCTACAGATGATGCTTCATTAACATCGGTTATAAATTCAACATCATCTCCCTTTTCATGTAACGATTTTGCGCTTTCATTAAAGTCTTTTAACACTTCGTAGCAACGCTGATCGTCTAAAGATGGAGCTACCAGATATAATTTATCCCACTTCATTATTAAATTAAGTAACAACTGCGTCTTACCACTCCCAGATGGACCAATGATAATCATTCGAATAGAATTTGGTAACGCAGCAATATGCTTAACTAGTTCTCGTTTTCTTGTAGCAGAAAATTCAGTGATCTCCATTAAAATAATATAAAATAAATATGGATTTATATTGTGTGAAATGCAGGGCGCGCACGCCAACAAGTGATCTAACAACCATTACAACAAAAAATAATAGATCTGCGGTTACGGGCAAGTGTGAACGATGCGGTACAAAGAAATTTAAATTTATTTCCACTGGCAAGTCAGGTGAAAAACCAAAACCAAAGCCAAAACCAAAGTCAAAGCCAAAACCAAAGTCAATGCCAAAATCAAGTATAAAAAAAAAAACAACACGGGGGTGACATCGCAGCAAAATTAACAAAACTACCTGGGACTCCGTGGGCTAAATACCGAGGAGAAACATCTTCCAGGATATAATTACTGCGGTCCTGGAACTAGACTTGATATCAGACTTGATGACCAAGATCAACCAAAACCAGGTGAGTATCTGATAAACGCTATTGCTAAGGCTTGTCATGCTCATGATGTAGGTTATAAAAGTAAAAATCTACAAGATAGGCATCTGGCGGATGTGAAATTAATTCACGCGCTAAATTCCATCACTGATAAAACTCTCAAGGAAAAATTAGCTAGTTTGTTAATAAAATCCGCATCGAAAGGTAAATTAGCGCTAGGTGCTGGTAATTAATTATAATGGAGTCGATTTATTATTCCCCAAAAGGATATTGGAGGGGTAGCGCAGCAATTAGTAAACTCGCTGAAGCAGCAAAAGTTACTCGCGTTACTGCTAAAAATTGGTTATCAAAACAGGCAATTTGGCAAATTTATCAACCACCGCCTAAACAAATTCACTTTGCACATTTTGATGCTAGTGTTCCTAATGAAGTTCACCAGGCTGATATATTATTTCTGTCACATGATGCCATTAAAATCCGAAGACGTCAAATAACATATAAATACGCGTTAACTTTAGTTGATGTTGCAAGTAGATACAAAGATGCAGAACGTTTAACAACTAAAACAGCAAGTTTAAACGAATTTATCAACGAGGACCTCTACAATGGCCACATCTATTACAAATTGATCCTGGCAAAGAATTTCAGGGTGCAGTATCATCGCTAATGAAGCAACATAAAGTCACCATGAGACGAGGGCATACTGAAATTCACCGTGATCAGGCAATTGTTGAGCGATTTAATCGAACACTTGCTGAGCGGTTATTTGGATATCAGTACGCGAAGGAATTCATTCAGGACAAGAGATCACGCAAATGGGTTGCAAGATTACCAAATGTGATAGCTGCATTAAATAATGAAATTACTCGAACAACCAACATGAAACCTATTAACGCAATTACCAAAAAACATATACCACAACGACGTGATTTTTCAGCACAACCAATACTGGGTGATGTCACTGTGAGATATTTATATGAACCAGGTGAACTTGAAAACGGTAAAAAAAGAGCGACTGATCCTATTTGGAGTATTTACCACACACAAGATATCTAACATAACTAGATCTACTGGTAGACCAGCAATCTACAGGCTGGATTCGACTGCTCCTCAACATGGGTTTACACGTGAACAACTACAAGTAATTCCCGAGGACACACAATTACCGCCCAGATCACTTAACTAGCACTGGTGCCAGCACCTCGACGTCCATTACATTCAAGACATGTCAGCATCACATTTTCGCGTGTATGACCAAGACGATTATCTTTTCTATCTACAGTAAATTGTCTTGGATTATTACTCAAATACTGCTACAACATTACACAATTACAGCTTGCACAATGATTATTCTGCTGTTGCTTCAGTGTCATGATAAATTCAACATCAAGGTCAAATTCTCGATTATTTTTTTTTTGGTCACTTTGTTTATAACCAGCTAATTTTTTTCTTATTATATCGTTGTCAATATCTTCATTATTGATCATTGACTCATCCAAGACAATTCTCCGCATTTGAGATATTCTTCTGACTCTGGACACAGCCAAGTAAACTACGTTTGACCACTCGATACGATCATCAATGATCCAACAACTGTATCAGAGATAGCCAGTCCTTGAGAAGAATGAATCGTCATTGCGTATCCAAGCGTCCACGGGGATTTATCAGCGCGCAGTGCATCTTCAACAACATTGACATCAACTGCGACAATATCATTCAACACAAGATTCTGCTTCCTCCCTGACTGTCCTGGTATATCAACGTCAATATTCTGTAACCGCGAATCAGCTGGTCTATAACACAATGGCACTGGCAGTGTTGGAAATTTTTTCTTGTGTAATTGAAATGACTGTTGTTGAAGTGTGTCTCTATCTTTCTACTTGGCACTATCAAATCGTATGGTCTCCTCGTTTTCCAAAAGTCGTTCAAAGAAGTTTCTGAAATCACCTTGCGCATTATTTCACATTGAATTTTATTCGGTTGTAGTCTGATTAATGTTTTAAATTCCTTTAATTCTGCATCAAGAGATCTGTGATCATCAGTCACTACTTCGTAATAATCAACAAAATTCTTCAACCATTCGTGTGGAGATGGTCCAACAAACGGAGGTGGCTGACCGTGATCGCCGCACATAACCACTGCAGTATTTTTATTAATAACCAATCGAGAAATGTTTTTAATGTTTCTAACGGTACCGTACATATTTCATCCCAAATTATAACTTTTGGAATATATTTCTCTCCCATTTGATCTGAAGTTCACACACCACCGCTGTATTTGAAAAAGCTGTGATAAGTACAAGAATTGACTCCTCGTTGTTTCATCTCCCGCGCGAGTCTGTGTGTAGGTGTTAGCACAATCATATCTGAATTCCGAAATAATTCAATCGCTCGAGTTGTCTTACCAGAACCTCCTAGCCCGTTCAAATAAACCGTTTTGTGTCTGGATACTGTATCATACACAGATGGTACATTCGACATTTCTGATAATTCTGATTTGCAATAACTATCCTTAACCGCAACATCAGCGGATTCACAATAACAATGTAACATTTCTTTTTTTATTCTCCACGAACTCCATGATTCATCATTACTTGTGAAACGAGCCAGTAATTCTGAACATCTTTTATCGATATAAAATGAATCCGTAGCAACTCTAACTGCAGTGTCAGGAAATCTATTTATCATCGATGGCAAATTTATAGAAACATAAGCAAGCATCGAAGATCTTAGATGTGTGTACTGAGGTGATTATCCATTGATGTAACTAACAATTGAGCCCAACCGTGTTCCGTCAGACAAGTAAGCATCTTCCCGATTACAAAGTATATTTATCTCAGTGGCATCATTAATCATAAAATCTAATTCAACATCATCTATAATCAATCGTGAGTGATGCCGTTTATGATCATATGCACCACCTGAGTAAATTTACCGATTATTCTTCTACCGACATCTTTTGTTGTTTTTTCACTGTTATTGAGTTTAATCTTAGGAATATTAGAAGCATCATTAACAGTGACATCCGCGGACATGTCCGGATATTCCTGCGCATATTCTTCGATGACTTCATCGAGACTGATACGCTCCGGTGTTGGTAACCAAACCGAAGTCTGCGGCCGATATGATATAATTGCTTCACTGACAACCAACGATATCAATATTTTACTGTCAAGCATATATCGTAATAACACTATTGGCGTCCAACGTTTCTCCAAGAAGTGTCTGCCAAACCAAACATAACAGCAAGGGTGAAGATTTTCAGCGAATTCAAACGACACTACACGAGCAAATCCTGTCAGGTCAAAATCAGGTAATGGACCATTAATTGATACTCTTACCATCTCATGACAAGGATGACCAAATCTTTTAAAATATTCAGCACACTCGCCCATCCCAAGAAAACTTCCGGGATAACACACGGCCATGTCCACGGAAATCATCTCGCTAATATTATGCTCGGTGTTCCACAAACCGCCATGTCCGTATTCGATACAACTGACCGCTGTTACAGGATACGCTCGAGCTTAATATGGTTTATCAATCCCAGTTAACATTCCTGGTTTGGAATCTTTACTTAACAGAGCGGTTTTTCCATTAGCAAGGACAGGGTCATGTTTGTCACGAATAATCCACGTATCGGAATCCGCCTGCACAATAAACTTTATTCTGAAATGATATTTCTGATTGAGGTAATCGATAATTGTTTTCGCTCGTGCATCACTCATCGTAGCATCAATGACTTCGTTGACACCTTTGGTGTCGCGTATAATTTTGAATGTAGACCACACGTAAGATGCTCCATCATTACGAAATTCTTCTTTGGCATCTCTGATAATATCAAACAGACCAGTCAGGGCTTGCCTCCGCGAATCAGGGGTTAGTCTGTCAAGATCGAATCTAGAAGCTTTCCGGGGTTTGATTGCAGATAATCTCTCAAACTCCTCCATATTATATTTAAGACAAACATTTAAATAAGAAATATTATATATATAATGCCTCAAACCAATCAGTGCAAGTGGTTTAAGGTAAGATCTGTAACTCATTGTAACAAATCCTGCACAAAAGAATTTTGCGGGGAACATTCCCAAAGCATTCGAAAAGGGGGTTCAGGACCAATACCGTGTCTGCGATGTGGTGTTAGGGTCAGGGGTAAAACACAATTATGTGCAAGTTACGGGGGGAAAAGATACCTTGAACTTAAAAGATATTATGATAAAAAAAATAACAATGATGTGCTGAAATGTGAGCGCGATTATATAACTAAGTTTTGAGACAAATATAAATTAGACAAATAACATTATTATATAAAATGAATCAGGAATTTGTCCGACACCCTATAATCAAGAATTACGAAGCGTCTCGTAATGGAATAGTTAGGCATTGCAGCTTGAAGAAACCAGTTGTTGTAGTTGGTAATGCTGGTTATCTCCAATTTACCGTTTGGGTAAGAAAAATTATCTCTGTCATCGTTTTGTGTTTGAGGTTTTTCATGGGGTGATCAAAGACAGTCTTGTGATCGATCATTTTAACGGAGATAAACTAAATAACTCTATTCACAATTTACAAGCCATCACGCAGAGCGAAAATTCTGCACGTGGGAATGTTGGGGGGAGCAGAAGGTCTAAGATGGTTCAATCTTTAAATATAGCAACCGGTGAAGAGAGAATATTTCAGTCAATGGGCGCGGCTGGCTAGTACTTCAGTATTCAGTCGCGTTCGGTTCGATTTGTTACAGATAAAGTGCAAAAATCATCGTTTTCATACAAGTTTAATAGCTGGATCAAATTTTCTTATGTAGATGCAGATAACGGAGATAACTCTACAGCAACTGTGTAAAAGTCAATCATGCAATTATCTCCCCCTTGATTTCATTAAGGTGATTTCATCAAGGAGATTGCGCAGCACATATCATTACCTGTAAAGGTAATATATTATCCAGCGGCGGGCAGAACTGTATACTGTTTTTTTTTTACAGCCAATTATAACCGTCTTATCGTATGCACACTACGCCGCAGTCTATTTTCGCATTAACACTTCCGCGTTTGATAAAATCAAAAATTGTCAGTACAGGTAAATGTTATTTTCACAGTAATGTTTAGAATCTAGTTCAGAACTTAAATTCAGCAGTTTAGAATCCAGTTCAGAAAATCAGCTGCAGACTGTCAATAGTTACCTATATGATAATTTTTAAATCCTATAACATTAGATAAGACCATGGCGCAGTGGTAAATCGGCTGACTTTCGTCCCCGACTTTGTCAATGCCAGTGGATGGAATCTCGTAACGGACATTATGTCGGCGATACCGATTAATATGGTTTTAATTGGGGAGCGGCAGCCGAAGCCGTTCATGTACATATCTCTCCCACGTCAAATCGTGGGGGTGACGTTTTTCACCCCTGGGATTTGATCGGGGGTGGGGGTATGTACATGAATGCAATACACAGACAGCCTTCTGAATACTCTAACATTTCGCTTCACTTTTGTTTAGAGAATTCGCTGGAGGTATGTTTGTAATGCGCTCCCCAAAATAAACAGTAGCCTTGGATGCCTAAAGCTCTACGTCACATGGGTCCCACAAAAATCACGAAGGATGCCGAGAATCTACAAGAAAAGATCTGTAAGACAAAAGTCTCAAAGATAAAATCTCTAGACAAAAGTCTAAAAGGACCTCGTGAAACACATAGGCCAATGATTTTTTTTCTTCTTTTAAATATATAATTATATAAATAAATACGAAAATATCAATGATGTAATTGTTGCTATTAAAAAATTAAAAGAAAACGGAATTAATATATCTGATGAATTAAATCCTAAAAAAATCATGTCTGATTTCGAAACACTACATGAAGCTAAATTGGAAGGTCGGTATATTTTACCTGCTCAGTATAAATTTATGAAGAAAATCCAGAGTTATATATATAGCTACAATAGAAGAACAGCGACTAGATGAATTTGTTCCTCTCTGCCGTGCAATCGAAAAGATTAGATCAGCATTATCTGAAGAATACGAAGCCAGGAAGGTAATTCATACTCGTGCAAGACAGTTGAAAAAAAATTATGTCAGATCGTGAAGGATCGAAGAGTTAGATCCCTTGATTACTGGGAAATGAAGTCAGGTACGTGGAAATGAAATTGAAAGTAGAATGTCAGTCTGGTTGCACCGACAGTAAAAAAAAATATTTCTTACCTGCATCAATCTGATTTTTTTACCTACATCAATCTGATTTTTTTACCTGTATCAATCTGATTTTTTTTGCCTACATCAATCAGATTTTTTTACCTGCATCAATCTGATGAGTTATTTTCACTTCTATCAATCTGACCTGCATCTATGAGTTAAATAATATTTTCTTAAGCCGATCAAATTTAATGCAGGAATGCGCGTAATTTAAAATCTGGTCTCTGTCACATGTGATCATACAAATACGTTTTTGCTGCAGTTCATCTAACTGTCCCTGCGTTAATAAAAAGTCTTCATTACCGAATACATCAATAACTAAATCAACTGTGCTGACCGGGGACTGCATAAAAAACCTCTTTGATGTAGTTTTCAAGTGCTTGTTTGTCGTGTATAAAAACTTTCATATGGTGGTACATTATATAATACTCACTTGATTAATTAGAAATCAAGGTCTGTCAGGAAAAAAATAAATTTCTTTGCAGATTTATTTTTTACTGAATTCGCATGATTTTGACTAGTAAACACCCCATCAGAATTAACAAATCGGTCGATTATTATGATTTTGACTAGCTAAGTACTTTCCGAATTAACAAATCGGACGATTTTTATGATTTTGACTAGCAAATCAGTCGATTTCCATGATTTTGACTAGTTAATTACCCTTTAGAATTGAGAAATTTGACAGTTTTTCAGTAAAAAATAAATTTCTTATAATTCTGAGCGACAGTAAAAAAAATATCCACGCTGACTGTCAGGAGAATTATTTTTTTTAATGAGATTTTTAGGATAGAAATCTTTAGGGTCTTACAAGTAAATTAATATGTAGTGTTTCATGCCTTAAATCCAGAAGGTGGCCAGATTGGTGAGTTAGTTTAAAATTTATTCTTGATAACAGTGGACTATAACACTGCAAATAAACCTTTTGGGGTGAATGAATAAAGAACAAATCCTTGCTGGGCTTGATTTGATACTGTAGTGTCTGTGCTGTAGCTGCCATCAATGACATCACACACAAGATTGACCGCGACCACAGGGGTTATATTTACGATTTCGGGGGATACCTGTCTGCCTGTCCCTTCTGGGTCATTGTTGTGCCGGAGAATAGTTGCCGGCGGCAGTGTTTTTCTCCATTCTGCGAGTATGTCATCAAAAAACTTATCAATGATTTTGGCGGTGGATCTTTTTAGTTCGTCTGCGTTATACCCGGGAAGTTTAAAATTCGGCAGATCGGCTTCTGTTGTTCTGTATTTGGATAAAAATCGTTGTTTAGCGTTGGTTTTATCGTCGTCAACAAGATCGATTATCGCCTGAATTAATCGCTGGTTAAAATATTCCACATCGAATATAATCTGATTTAATATCTCAATTTGTTTAATGATTTCGCTGCGTGAACTTGTTATATCGAAAAGATGCTCCTGAAAACTTTGTTGTAGTCGCTGAAGTTGTGTTTCATGATCTTGATTAGCAACCATAAAGTATCGACTGATCACATTCAGGTTAATATTGGTATATTGTTTTTTTTCCCTGTCGATCGTATTCATAAGCAAAAAACTATTGGAAATCAGAACCGCGAAGTTCAAATATACTACCTAACGTTCCCAGTTGTAAAAAATGTAAAAACCCCTCGTATAATGGTTGAACTCCGTGGTATGATTTATTGTCCGTGACATAATCAGACTTTGTCGGTTCTGGTGGTATCGGTGGTGCTTCAGGTGGAATTTCAGGCCATCCATACACTGTTCTGATCGAACTTTGATGTACATCCACAGCGTAGTCTAGGGTGCTTATTTCGATTGCAGAAGACAGGGTTGGTTCATGAACGGTTATTTTTATCTTGGATTCTTTTCCTGTGATATTTTTTATTTGACGTTGTAATTCCTCATCGATTTCATCAATTTGACCCGGTTGGTGTCCCAATGACGTTCCAGTTGGGTGTACCATCGGGTCGGTTTTTATTTGCAAACACAAACGAATTATTTCCTGGTAATCCACCCGATGATTTTGATCTGATATTGGGCCAACTGTGATATACTCGTAATTGTGCTAGTGCGATTTCTTTCACGGGAATTGCAGTTGGAAATTAATATTAAATTCAGGGTTAGTCGAGCTTACCGTTATCATCGACGTTTTTGGGGGGCTTGTATTTTCGTCTATGTCGAGCAGAGCTCGATGAAGTAATTGTCATTATTTATCTTTGTTGTTTTTAAATGGCGGGTGCAGTCTTCGTATATCTTAACCATTAACGCGAATTCGGAATCTGATATTGTTTCGTCGTTGAGGCTTGATGATATCAACAACGATAATTTTGAGTATGCGGCTGTTACTGTGTTTAGTTGTATGACATAATCGTGCAATTTTGTGCTCGTGCACGAGGATATTTTTTTCGCCATTATATTAAAAACACCTGCGATGGCAGTTGATGAAGAGACGCATATCGTCACTGCGATTGTTACTGGTGTTAGTGCTGATAATACTACTCCGGTGGATGCAACTAACGCGGATACTGAGTATACTAACGCATCCAGGATGACTGCTCGTCGTTTATATTTTTTTACTTTTAGGATGTATTTGTCGATGAGGGTTTTTAACTCTGATTGTCATTCGCGCACTTGATCATATATATATTGTTGCGCATCTAATGTTGTCGTTGATGCTGTCATTCTTAACTCCGTTAACAGCGCCATTTATTATCTTACGCAGTAACCAATTGAGGTGTTTCAGCTACGAATTCCAAACACCACCAGTAAGATGTTGCGTTTAATGTCTTATCGGCTGCTTCCAGTATAAATTCCTCTTCGGTTCCGCTATTTATTATTACAGTCACAACCCCAGAAAACCTGTCGGTGGAATGTCGCCAGGGATATGTTGTAAAAATCTCAAATTTTGCAACTCTGAACACAGAAAACCTGTACACGCCAGTGGCTGTTGCGGTGTATTTGATAGCATTATTTTGTTTAGACCATGTTGCAAACCCAGATGATACCGTGTATACTATGTTGGTAAAATGCCCGGGAGTAACTCCAGGTGGGATTTTAATCAAACTGGTTTTATTAACGATCTCAGGAATCCCACTTACGATATCTTGTTGTGTTTGTTTGATCGTGTCAATGTTGGTTTTGATATCAGAAAGGGCGGATCATCAAAGCATTCTACTACGGTTTCATTATACTTTTGAAAGTTTCTAAGAAGCCTTGAAAACGCGATTACGTGAACGTCGTATTCGTCCCGCAACGTGGATAGTTTATTATCTACGGTGTCAACATATTGTTTGTTTGAGGCATCTTCGGGGATGTTGGATCTCTTAACACTGTTATCTTGTTTCCGTTCATGCTGAGTTCACCTGTCATTATGTCACCAGTATTTTTTAAGCGATTAGCAACGCTTTTTTGCAATTTCATTCCTGATGGTTGTAATCGATTGACTTGAATCCCTAATTTTTCCATTGTCAGTGAACACAGGAATGTTATCCGCGGTAGCTCCAAGAACCCTGAGAACTATGTCATTCAATTTGATATTGCTGGTTTTTAGCTTGCCATGTTTGTCCTGAAAAATAACAACTTCATCTGGGTCTATCCCGGATAACGATAAAAGATTGTCGATTTCATCTTTGGTCGCATATTTTGATAAATCTACATCACTGCGTTTTTTTTTATATCTTTGCTTCGATGAGAGATCTTCCGTAAATATCTACCATTATTCTTTAAGGATTGTTTAAAATGTTAAATCGGCCCGCGGTATACTCGTGCACGACTTTGTGAGGCGGTTTGGTTGATTTTGACATCGCCTCAAGAACATTTAATGCTTCACGACCGCATATTGGTGGATCGGTTAGTGTTTGTGTTGGTAACGTTGAATACCAGACTGGAATGGGTACATTTTGCACGTATTTTAGAAATTCAACTGGCGGTGCTAACCCATACGAATCGAAATAGATAATTCCACGTGGATCGATCGCGTAAGCAACCCAGTCAGTTCCTGGACCATCGCTGTTATCGGGATTAATAATTCCGGTTTCTGGATTGTTCTGTTGTTGTGGTAACTGATCTCGCATAAAAACACCTCTGAAATTTTTTATTTCAAGTTGTTTAGCAGCATCGAGCGAATCAAAATTTGACATCGGTGTGTGCAATACTTCGTATTGTGTTGAAACCGTTTTGGGTACCATGAAGGTGAAGTTCCTGGAAGTCTTAGACCCCGTCCTTTTTTTTTGTATCCTTTTCCAGTTGCTTTCTTTAATGCCATTCTAGCAGCTGTTCCAACAGCTCCTAACGCGGCTGCTTTTGCGACAGCTGGGGCAGCAGCAGCTATTAATGCTAGTATTGCTGCGAGAAGTGGAAATATTCCTCCGGTTTTAACCATATCCTTGATGGCTTTTGGAGCGAAATCAAGTTGAGTTCCAGTTTTTGCTTGCTTTGCTTTAATGAAATGTTTTAGTTGGGTTTTAGTCAACGATAACTTGTTTGGACCACCATTAGCGATTTGATCATTTTTTAGTGTTATCGTTGCCCCACACACACTCGCGTTCTTTGATTGTAATTTCTTTATTTGACCAGAAGTCAAAGTAACATTAACGTGACTGTATGACATTTATTAATTAACTTTTTGATCTAATTGTCTACCATTTTGTTAATACATTTTTGTTACATGTTTAATTTACATATTTTCCACTGGTGCATCAACGAGTCTCATTCGGCCACTGATACCTTCAAGTAACATTGCCTTGTTGCTAAGTATGACCGCGATTGCTTTGTAACTAGTGTCACGAACTAACGGATCAGGATTGATAATTGGTAGGTTACTAATCTGAGCTCGGAAGTACATATCGACGACAGATTGCTTGGATAAATCATGATGCTCCAACGGAAAGTAATAAATCGGATACAGATTTGTAAAATCAAACTCTGATATTTGCGTCCCAGTATCTATATTTGTGTTACGCGCCAGGAACTTCACCCAGCGATGATATGCACGCGCTACATGATTTTGTGTAAAATTTAGTGATATATCTTCAGATGGTTCTTGTTGTCCGTTTATTCTCAACGAAACCTCGGTAATATCAAGATTCTCAAATATTATATGAGATCGTGTCTGGTTATTTCCCCGGCTTTTACCTTGCAGCGCAATAAAAAATATGTCGTGGCGCAGAAATACCTTGTTGTGATGCTATATGCCAAGTAAACAAACCCACGGCAGAACTTTGAATGGAATCTGTGGTCACTGTTAACCACGATAACAATGATTTACCACCCTGATTCATAAAAGAAAGTAATCGCGGTTCTTCCGTGATCGATGGGGTTAATACCGGTATCCACAGTGAAAGTTTTGTTATCTTTACTTTGCCAGCAAGAAGAGCATCAGCAGCAGCAGCAGCAGCATCAACAATACCGGCTCCTCGCCAGATCGCTTCATTATCACTTTCTTTTCTGTTAAGCACAGCTGTGTGTTTAGCTCCAAAGATAACCCTTCTAAAATCTCTGCAAAATCCAAAGATATGAGTTAGTGGAATCGCACACGAAAACATCCTATTGGGCCCTGACAACATTGCTCGGCGTGTTGCAAATCCTAAGTTGTATTTGGGGCTAGCACCTTTTATAATATCAAAAGCAGCAGCTGGTCTGTCTACGTGTTCAAAATCAGCTGATTGTGGATCGCTTGCAGTATTTTGTGGTGTTCGCAACTTGATATATTGAATATGGTCAGCATTATCGGTAATATCTTTAGCAAACATCATTGATGGACCAGCCGATCTTATAAAATCGTCAGAGTATCTTCCTAGACCAATTATTGTTGTAGCAATATCAACATCACTTTGAATCGATTCGATATTTTTCCCATCAATCATGTAAGTGGCGCTACTAAACAATGCCATAGTTCCATTATTGACAAAACCAACTCGGTCATCGGCATTGTAGTTATTATTATTCGCCTTTACAAGTTCACCTTCTACTTCAATAAAAGCCTCATGAGGTAGAAAATATATACTTGTATCATGAACTTGAAGTTCGATACGCCCTCGTTGATTTGGTTCTTTTGCATCATAGGAATAATATTGATAATCACGCACTGAATAATCTTGCTCGACCGTCTCATCTATGTTAAATGCTAGGTCAGATATGCGTTTGAACATTTTATACAATTGCGTATTTTTCCAAATGGTGATTATCGTCGTCGCACACTAAGTCCACTTCCTGCTATCAAATTTGCTGTGATATTTTTTTGTGCGTCAGATTCCTGATTTATTAATGCTGCTAGTTTTTGATTTGCAGCTTCATTTATCACCTTACTGACATCCGCGGGCATAATTTCGGTGCTTGGTAATTTCACCGGTGGTGATTTTCGTCTTATTAATCGCGCTAGTCTTTCTTTGATTGCCGAAAGTGCCTTACTAGCAGCATCAACAATTGCACCAGGAGCTTTTTCGGCAACCACATTAATGGCTTTCATCGATAATTGTTTTGCAAGAGGACCAAATTTTGGTGCTAACTCTGCAAATAATCTTTGAGTCACATCACCAAGTCCGTCTCCGTAAGCTGCTCTATAGATTGGTAATCGTGAGTTTACTGCTCTGATCTGCACAGGTGTATGTCTGTTATATATGACAATGTTATGCTATTTACTATTGTTTAATCTCTGTAATCATCAACGAGTTCATCAACGAGTTCTCGGTAAATACTATCATCCATGACACCACCTTGAAACAATCGCCGACAGATATCAGCGGCTTCATTAATTATTTCCGGTGAGTTGTTTCCAGCTCGTTTTCCTCCTATGAGAACTTCTAACCGCGAAACGTCATTGAAAATACTATCAGGGCAGGGAATAAAACCACCCCCCAATCCTTTGCCGGATGTTTTTCCGTGTGCTAGTCGGCTGTGTTGTTACCGGTGTTGTTTTTAATGGTGTTTTTAACGGCGTTGACAGATCTGCGGTCACAACAGGGCTTGCAACTCTCCTTGCTTCAACATCTTTCTTAAATTGTTCAAACTCACTTTCGTATTTTGCCGTGACCCGCTGAATACCTTTATGTGTAGTAAACACCAACCGTTGCCATTGGTCATACCTTAATGATGGTGAACCCGGCTCCAAGTAGTTTTCGTGATCATTAAATTCACCTACAAGATCAACCGCGCTATCGTAATTTTTCATCCTAATATGTTTTGCCTTATCCTATCCTCCTTGATTTCTGCTTTACCAGGTTTGTATTCCGGCGGAGCTTCGGCTCCAGGTAGCGTTTCTGGCGCATCTACGAAAACTTTTTCGGGTGGTCTTGCTGAAACTTCCCTGATAGCAGTGGCCGCCTTAGCAGCTGCTTCAGCGGATCGTTCAGCTGTGGATGATAGCCGTCTTGTCGCAACATTTTGTTGTTGAGCAGTACGCGATAATGATGTGGTAACAGGCTTATACAATAGTTCAGTTGATTCTGTAAAACCTTCCTTAGCCTCTTGTTGTAATTGTAAAAAAAATTTGAACTCATCTTTTACAGGGATATATTTCTTAAGTGCTTCTTCTCGCTCTCTGGCTAGTCTAGCTATGTAAGATTCCGAGTGTACCATTATTTGGTATAGCAATTTTTAATTCATAGCAGCAGGGATGGCGCGACTCCAACTTGTCACCGACAATCGCGCATTTTTCCTTAAGTTGCATCGAAGAAAAAAAAACCTATCAGCGATAACAGGCAAACCAAATTGTCATCGACGAAGTTGTTTTACGCTGAATATCGCATTTTTTTAAACGATTTTTGTGATCCCTCAGGAAGTCGTATTTTGGCGAAATACAGGTGAACCAATTAGAGTCTGTTCGCCCTCCCTGCTGCTCAAGTTGTGTCGAATACAGGCAGGACGGATTATGGAATACCAGATACTATTATAAGGATGTCATCTCGGTTTATATGTTTGCATATTATCCCTGAAGTTTTCTCGGTATGGGTGAATGTTCTGAATATTTTAAGCGATTTGGATATCCAACACACGAGATGACCAGAGTATCGATAAATAGACCTCTACCAGATTTTGATATAACTGGATTTGCACGAATCATTCAAGTTTGCCGAAGGTCTTCATCCGATCGTCGCTGTTTGGTTGGAAAACATTTTAGCGAACGCGGCTAGGTTCCAATAGTTTTATTACGATATATGCTTGATGTAAAACTATTGATACCGTTGGTTGTAAGTGAAGCAATTATATCATATAGTCCACAAAAACAAGTTTGGTTACCACAACGAAAGAAATATTCTGATGATGAAAATCTTGATATAACTGATTTTGAGAATAAAATAGCAAAAGATCTTGGCAGAAAAACAATTGGCAAATTTACCCAAGGAGGATCATATGATCATAAATGACATTGTACAAGATTAATCATAGATGATGTTGAACTCAATTTTATTATTGCTGATACAGCAGAGAGAGAAACATTTTTAAATCGAAGTAATGTTAACTATCTGACGGAACTAAATAAGGTACAATTGTGAGTTACACCGATGGTGAGTCACCGCGGTTTACTCATTTAAGATCTTCATTTTTCGCGTACATTTCGATAAATTTGTTATCGATGATAAATAGATTTCCTGATGCCGCGGTTAGATTCGCCACAGATTCATTTTATATCAATACAAAAATATAGGATTGCTAGAACATTTACATACCGGCGCTGATGCATCATTTGTAAATGGAGAATAAAACAAGAAAAGATACTTAGTTATTCTGAATCTGCCGACGTTGAAATCAAGGATATTTATTACAAAAACAATCAGATATCAGAATTGTCGATAATATGATGCTGGAAAAACAATCAAATCCAGCTCGGATATTTTCTCGAGGCGGACACAAAAACACGGATGTGATTTATGTTACTCAGCGATATATACAAATACCTATAGTGATCAGAGATAACTCCAATATTTTAGTTGTGTTTGATGGAGTCGATACACATACGCAGCGAAATATTCATCAGACTTGATATTCAGGAGATATGGATATGATTAAGTTCAAAAACTTCTTTTCACGTGCGCAAGCTACCCCACACGGATTTATCACGAGACATTTACATGATCCGCGGTCGCGATATCATATAGGTCTTGATAAAACATCAGCAGGGAGGGTTACGACCACCAATGAGTGTCCGGGTGGGTAAACAAACACCCATACAAATTTGAAAACACAGGCGACAAAGATAAAGTAACAAAATACGCTAACCCAATTAGAGGAAATCTCGGTCGGTTAGTGGTTTCGGTTTGACGTTATTGACCTTGTATTTTCATTTTTCTCTTCGCATAAAGCTTTATTTTCAAAGAAGACTTGCTCAAAAATTGGTAGGTTCACCCTCCCTGCTGCTATTCGTAATGACCATGTAATTGCAAAGGCCATGTAACTGCTGATTATTAACTGCTAATTACCATGCAATTCCTGATTATTAATTGATAAAGACCATGCAACTACAAATGCAATGTATCTACTGATTAGTATCTGCCAATGACCATGTAAGTGCAAAGGCCATGTAGCTACTGATTAATAACAGCAAATTACCATATAATTGCAAATGCCATGTAACTACTTATTATTAACTGCTAATTACCATGCAATTCCTGATTATTAACTGCTAAGGACCATGCAACTGCAAATGCCATGTAACTACTGATTATTAACTGATAATGACCATATAATTGCAAAGGCCATGTAGCTACTGATTATTAACTGCAAATTACCATGTAATTGCATAGGACATGTAATTCCTGATTATTACTGCAAATTACCATGTAATTGCAAAGGCCATGTAACTCCTGATTATTAATTGCAAATTAGCATGTAACTCCTGATTATCAACTGCAAATTACCATGTAATTGCAAAGACCATGCAACTCCTGATTATTAACTGCAAATTAATTTGTAATTGCAAAGGCCATGCAGCTAGTGATTATAAACTGCAAATTACCATGTAATTACAAAGGCCATGTAACTGCAAATGCCATGCAACTGCAAATGCCATGTAACTACTTATTATTAACTGCTAATTACCATGAAACTCCTGATTATTAATTGATAAAGACCATGCAACTGCAAATACCATGTATCTACTGATTAGTATCTGCTAATGACCATGTAATTGCAAAGGCCATGTAGCTACTGATTATTAACTGGTAATAACCATGTAATTGCAAAGGCCATGTAACTACTGATTATTAACTGCTAATTACCATGCAATTCCTGATTATTAATTGATAAGGACCATGCAACTGCATATGCCATGTTATCTACTGATTAGTATCTGCTAATGACCATGTAACTGCAAAGGCCAAGTAACTACTGATTATTAACTGCTAATGACCAAGTAATTGCAAAGGCCAAGTAACTACTGATTATTAACTGCCAATGACCATGTAATTGCAAAGGCATACATACATGCAATTACTTTTGACAATTAAGGAAGATTACTTCCATTATCTGCCGTTCATCCCTTAAAGTCTGAAAACAGTGGTCAAGTCTAAATCATCTGAACCATTTAGGTATTACTCAAGGGATGGCAGGCAATCCTTTAAAAAACCAAGTTTATTTTAGAAATGAAACAGACCAAACCAAGTTTATTTTAGAAATGAAACAGACCAAGTTTCTAATTAAATATTTTAAGTGCCTGACCACCATGAGGAATTTGTTGAAATCTTGATGCAAGCGTGTCATGCTTTACAAAGAAATCTTAATCCAGAAAGGAAAAAAACAATTTGCATCAAAATTTACATTTGACTTTATTTTTATTCTTGATAATAAAATTGATTCTCTACTGATAATCATTCTGTAGCTCTAGATAAAAAAAGAAAACTGCTCAGGTAGCTACCTATTTTGATGTTCATACCTTCCCACTTAAACCCATAGGTAGCAAATAAGTACAACAAAGATAACTTCAGGTCTTTTTTTCATTTTTATCTGATCATTCTGCCAAATGTAGTAGATTTATTTTAAGGTCTTTTTATAATGTATATGTTCAAACTGGAAGGAAAAATGAAATGAAATGTAGATGATGTAAATGTAGCAATATTATATAAACAATGCTAACTGGTTTATAAATATGTCAAACCTTCACCTGAGAAAAAAAAGTAAGTGACTAAATGCAGTCAGATATTACTTCAGAAATTTTATCTATTCACATTTATGGAATGGAAATTGTATCTATTCATATTTATGGAATGGAAATTTTATCTATTCATATTTATGGAATGGAAATTTTATCTATTCACATTTATGGAATGGAAATTTTATCTATTCATATTTATGGAATGGAAATTGTATCTATTCATATTTTTGGAATGGAAATTGTATCTATTCATATTTATGGAATGGAAATTTTATCTATTCATATTTATGGAATGGAAATTTTATCTATTCACATTTATGGAATGGAAATTGTATCAATTCATATTTATGGAATGGAAATTTTATCTATTCACATTTATGGAATGGAAATTTTATCTATTCACATTTATGGAATGGAAATTTTATCTATTCATATTTATGGAATGGAAATTTTATCAATTCATATTTATGGAAAGGAAAAATGTCTAAACATTCTTCATAGCACAGTTATTTTGCTTGGAGCATAATAATCATTTAAAGGCAAAAGTTATTCATTGAAATATTGATGATGCTCACATTTTTTATCAAACAAATATTTTGCCCCTCTGCAAATGAGACATTATTTGGCATTTTCAATGTGGAGTCATAAGAATAACAGGCATTTCTGCAGCCCAAATCAACAGACAACCCACAAGCCCCAATCAACAGGCAACCCTGTAGCCCAAATCAACAGGCAATCCTGTAGCCCAAATCAATGGGTAATCCAGCAGCCCAAATCAACAGACAACCCACAAGCCCAAATCAACAGGCAACCCTGTAGCCCAAATCAACAGACAAACCAATAACCCAAATCAATACTTATTAATAAATGCATGTATAGCATTATTTGTATTAAAAAAATTACCAATCACACCTTTTTATATATTCAGAAATGACTCATTGGCAATTCTTGCCTACAGTAGACCTTTATGGGCCAATGCCATTCATGCCTACAGTAAAACTTTACTGGTCAATGCCATTCTTGACTACAGCAAAACCTTACTGGTCAATGCCATTCTTGCCTACAGTAGAATCTTATTGGTCAATGCCATTCTTGCCTACAGTAGAACCTTATAGGTCAATGCCACTCTTGCCTACAGTAGAACCTTATTGGTTAATGCCATTCTTGCCTACAGTAGAACCTTATTGGTCAATGCCATTCTTGCCTACAGTAGAACCTTACAGGTCAATGCCATTCTTGTCTACAGTAGAACCTTATTGGTCAATGCCATTCTTGCCTGCAGTAAAACCTTATTGGTCAATGCCATTCTTTCCTACAGTAGAAACCTTACTGGTCAATGCCATTCTTGCCTACAGTAGAAACCTTACAGGTCAATGCCATTCTTGTCTACAGTAGAACCTTATTGGTCAATGCCATTCTTGCCTGCAGTAAAACCTTATTGGTCAATGCCATTCTTTCATACAGTAGAAACCTTACTGGTCAATGCCATTCTTTCCTACAGTAGAAACCTTACTGGTCAATGCCATTCTTGCCTACAGTAGAACCTTATTGGTCAATGCCATTCTTGTCTATGGTAGAACCTTACAGGTCAATGCCATTCTTGTCTACAGTAGAACCTTATTGGTCAATGCCATTCTTGCCTGCAGTAAAACCTTATTGGTCAATGCCATTCTCTCCTACAGTAGTAACCTTACTGGTCAATGCCATTCTTTCCTACAGTAGAAACCTTACTGGTCAATGCCATTCTTGTCTACAGTCAAACCTTATTGGTCAATGCCATTCTTGCCTATGGTAGAACCTTACTGGTCAATGCCATTCTTGTCTACAGTAGAACCTTACAAGTCAATGCCATTAGTGCCTACAGTTGAACCTTATTGGTCAATACCATTCTTGCCAACAGTAGAACCTTATTGGTCAATGCCATTCTTGTCTACAGTAGAACCTTATTAGTCAATGACATTTTTGCCTATGGTAGAACCTTATTGGTCAATACCATTCTTGCCAACAGTAGAACCTTATTGGTCAATGCCATTCTTGTCTACAGTAGAACCTTATTAGTCAATGACATTTGTGCCTATGGTAGAACCTTATTGGTCAATACCATTCTTGCCAACAGTAGAACCTTATTGGTCAATGCCATTCTTGCCAACAGTAGAACCTTATTGGTTAATGCCATTCTTGTCTACAGGCAAACCTTATTGGTCAATGCCATTCTTGCCTATGGTAGAACCTTATTGGTCAATACCATTCTTGCCAACAGTAGAACCTTACTGGTCAATGCCATTCTTGCCTACAGTAGAACCTTACTGGTCAATGCCATTCTTGTCTACAGTAGAACCTTACTGGTCAATGCCATTCTTGTCTACATTCAAACCTTATTGGTCAATGCCATTCTTGCCTATGGTAGAACCTTATTGGTCAATACCATTCTTGCCAACAGTAGAACCTTACTGGTCAATGCCATTCTTGTCTACAGTCAAACCTTATTGGTCAATGCCATTCTTTCCTACAGTAGAAACCTTACTGGTCAATGCCATTCCTGTCTACAGTAGAACCTTATTGGTCAATGCCATTCTTGCCTATGGTAGAACCTTATTGGTCAATACCATTCTTGCCAACAGTAGAACCTTACTGGTCAATGCCATTCTTGCCTACAGTAGAACCTTACTGGTCAATGCCATTCTTGTCTACAGTCAAACCTTATTGGTCAATGCCATTCTTGCCTGTGGTAGAACCTTATTGGTCAATGTCATTCTTGTCTACAGTAGAACCTTACAAGTCAATGCCATTAGTGCCTACAGTTGAACCTTATTGGTCAATACCATTCTTGCCAACAGTAGAACCTTATTGGTCAATGCCATTCTTGTCTACAGTAGAACCTTACAAGTCAATGCCATTAGTGCCTACAGTTGAACCTTATTGGTCAATGCCATTTTTGCCTACAGTTGAACCTTATTGGTTAATGCCATTCTTGCCTACAGTAGAACCTTATTGGTCAATGCCATTCTTGTCTACAGTAAAACCTTATTAGTCAATGCCATTCTTTCATACAGTAGAACCTTACAGGTCAATGCCATTCTTGTCTACAGTAGAAACCTTACTGGTCAAAGCCATTCTTCCCTACAGTAGAAACCTTACAAGTTAATGGCATTCTTACCAACAGTAAAACCTTACAGGTTAATGCCATTTCTGCCAACAGTAGAACCTTATTAGTCAATGACATTTTTGCCTACAGTAGAACCTTACTGGTCAATGCCATTCTTGCCTACAGTAGAACCTTACTGGTCAATACCATTCTTGCCTACAGTAGAACCTTACTGGTCAATGCCATTCTTGCCTACAGTAGAACCTTATTGGTCAATGCCATTCTTGTCTACAGTAAAACCTTATTAGTCAATGCCATTCTTTCATACAGTAGAACCTTACAGGTCAATGCCATTCTTGTCTACAGTAGAAACCTTACTGGTCAAAGCCATTCTTCCCTACAGTAGAAACCTTACAAGTTAATGGCATTCTTACCAACAGTAAAACCTTACAGGTTAATGCCATTTCTGCCAACAGTAGAACCTTATTAGTCAATGACATTTTTGCCTACAGTAGAACCTTACTGGTCAATGCCATTCTTGCCTACAGTAGAACCTTACTGGTCAATACCATTCTTGCCTACAGTAGAACCTTACTGGTCAATGCCATTCTTGCCTACAGTAGAACCTTACTAGTCAATGCCATTCTTTCCTACAGTAGAAACCTGTTGGCTAATGCCATTTTTGCCAACAGCATAAATGTATCAGTTAATGCCATTCATTCCTACAGCATACACTTACTGGTTAATGCAGTTCATTCCTATGGTAGAACTTTACTGGTTAATATCATTTTTGAAAGAAGCTGTATAAAAGAACTCTGATCAGCCAAGCAAATTATCAAAAGATGGCAGCATATCAGTTTCTCTCTTGAATGTCCCCTGACCAAAACCACCAACCGAATCGTGCCAGAATCCCTTGACACATATGAATTTGTGTTAAAATTAATGCTATATGAGAGCTAGCCATCTAACAAGGCCAGTAGCCTGTGCAAATGGTGTGAAATTTACCTGTCATGAGTAGTCACATAATAAAGTTTATAAACAGATATCTCATAAATATTTCTTGATTTCTAAATTCCAAAAACTGACATTTTGTTCCAACATGTTGATGAAGTACCTAAAATTTATCCATACAAAGAAGTAATCTGGTTGTTATTACTACTGTGTTCCCTTAGATCATAGGTTTTGTCACCTTGATAATTACTGTGTATTCCCTTAGATCATAGGTTTTGCCACCTTGATAATTATTGTGCATTCCATTAGATAGTAGGTTTTGTCACCTTGATAATTATTGTGTATTCCCTTAGATGATAGGTTTTGTCACCTTGATAATTACTGTGTTCCCTTAGATGATAGGTTTTGTCACCTTGATAATTACTGTGTGTTCTCTTAGATCATAGGTTTTGCCACCTTGATAATTATTGTGCATTCCATTAGATAGTAGGTTTTGTCACCTTGATAATTATTGTGTATTCCCTTACATGATAGGTTTTGTCACCTTGATAATTACTGTGTTCCCTTAGATGATAGGTTTTACTGTGTGTTCTCTTAGATCATAGGTTTTGCCACCTTGATAATTACTGTGCATTCCATTAGATAGTAGGTTTTGTCACCTTGATTATTATTGTATTCTCTTACATGATAGGTTTGTCACCTTGATAATTATTGTGTTCCCTTAGATTATAGGTTGTTACCTTCATAATTACTGTGTTCTCTTAGATCATAGGTTTTGCCACCTTGATAATTACTGTGCATTCAATTAGAGAGTAGGTTTTGTCACCTTGATAATTATTGTGTATTCCCTTAGATGATAGGTTTTGTCACCTTGATAATTACTGTGCATTCCATTAGATAGTAGGTTTTGTCACCTTGATAATTACTGTGCATTCCATTAGATAGTAAATTTTTTCACCTTGATAATTATTGTGTATTCCCTTAGATGATAGGTTTTGTCACCTTGATAATTACTGTGCATTCCATTAGATAGTAGGTTTTGTCACCTTGATGGGGCCCTGAGTGGCCGTGTGGTCTAAAGCGCTCTCCATTATGGATCACTGCCATCTCACCTCTGTCTGTGTGGGTTCGAGTCTCGGATTCGGCCAATGTGGATATGTGAGAAAGCTTGCCAGTAGCTTCTCGAGGGTCAGTGGTTCTTTCTGGGGATTTCCCGGTTTCTTCCTCCACCATTAATACTGGCCGCCATGTATAGCCTATCGCGTGCTGAAAAATGGCGTTAAGCCCTACAACAACAACAACAACAATTGTCACCTTGATAATTATTGTGTAATTCCCTTAGATGATGTTTTGTCACCTTGATAATTACTGTGCATTCCATTAAATAGTAGGTTTTGTCACCTTGATAATAATGTTTCCTTTGATTGTAGGTTTTCTCACCTTGATAATTACTGTGCTCCCTTAGATCATAGGTATTGTCACCTTGATAATTACTGTTTGTTCTCTTAGATCGTAGGTTTTGTCAAATTGATACTTACTGTGTTCCCTTAGATCATAGTTTTTGTCACTTTGATAATTACTGTGTTCCCTTAGATCATATGTTTTGTGACCTTGATAACTGCTGTGTGTTCTCTTACATCATAGGTTTTGTCACCTTGATTATTACTGTGTTCCCTTAGATCATAGGTTTTGACACCTTGATAATTACTGTGTATTCCCTTAGTTCATAGGTTTTGTCACCCTAATAATTACTGTGTTCCCTTAGATCATAGTTCTTGTCACCTTGATAATTACTGCATTCCCTTAGATCATAGGTTTTGACACCTTGATAATTACTGTGTGTTCTCTTAGATCATAGGTTTTGTCACCTTGATAATTACTGGTTATTATTAGCATCATTATCATGGTGACAAAAGCTAACGGCTGAGAAGCGCATGACTGTTCATATTAGTGTGACTTTCAGTTTCCATAAAGTAAAATGATAAGTTGATATTCTTGACTTTTTCTCCTTGATAACACAATGTACTTAAGAGGTACCAGACAAATGGCTTTTTCTCCTAGATTAAATATTGTACCTGAAAGGTACCATTACATAATGTACTTGAAAGGTACCATTACATAATGCACTTGAAAAGGTATAATTATACCTGAGAGGTACCATTACATAATGTACTTGAAAGGTACCATTAAATATTGCACTTGAAAGGTATAATTATACCTGAAAGGTACCATTACATATTGTACTTGAAAGGTACCATTAAATATTGTACCTGAAAAGTACCATTACATAATGTACTTGAAAGGTACCATTAAATATTGTACTTGAAAGGTATAACTATACCTGAAAGGTACCATTACATATTGTACTTGAAAGGTACCATTAAATATTGTACCTGAAAGGTACCATTACATAATGGTGGTGCTCTACAGTTTCGTATTTTGCACAGGGTTAGGATTTTAAAGAAAAAGACTTTCCCCAGTTTTCCTCACTGGTTATACTGGCTTTTTAAAAAAGACCTTGTATATCTTAGGTATAATTCAAAGAACCTTTAATTCCCTTTATTTTGGTGTATGATTGATGGGTATAATATGGACTATAGAGTATACAACTTGGCCTTACTCCAGATGAGCATTTTTCAAAAAAGTGCTAGCTCCACTTGGTCATTTTCACTTCTTGAACTTCATAGGTAAATTGTATAAAAAAGAGCTGATAACTCTTTTTTACGTTTTATATATTTGGTAATTCATTCATTGCACTTTCAGAAGCTGGTATTGTCTAGTCTGGCAAAATTCATTTTCTATATTTTAATAGCTACTATGGATAGTGTACTTTAGACTAATTCAGGCTGAATCTTTAGCACAAGGGAGCGGTCATTTTAGTTAGAAGTGTGCTTAGATCATGTACAATTTCCAAAAGTACAATATCCAAAGAAATATCATCCACATTACATTAATGTAGCATAGAGGTATGCCAACATTCTCTCCATTGTGCATGTTTTAAATGCAAACAGCTTCACCTTACATACATTACTCTTTCAAAAGTACATAATAACTGGTCAGCACCCACTAAGAACAAATTGCCCATGAAGGAATAGACTGTTGTGTAAGTACAAACTTCCCATCAAGGAATAGACTAATGTGGAAGTACAAATAGCCCATGAAGGAATAGACGGTTGTGTTAGTACAAACTGTCTGTGTAGGAATAGATTGTTGTGTAAGTACAAATGCCCATGAAAGAATAGACTGATGGGTAAGGTCAAACTGTCCATATAGAAATAGACTGTTGTGTTAGTACAAACTGTCCATGAAGGAATAGACTGTTGTGTTAGTACAAATGCCCATGAAAGAATTGACTGTTGTGTAAGTACAAATGCCCATGAAAGAATTGACTGTTGTGTAAGTACAAATGCCCATGAAAGAATTGACTGTTGTGTAAGTACAAATGCCCATGAAAGAATTGACTGATGGGTAAGGTCAAACTGTCCATATAGAAATAGACTGTTGTGTTAGTACAAACTGTCCATGAAGGAATAGACTGTTGTGTTAGTACAAACTGTCCATGAAGGAATTGACTGTTGTGTTAGTACAAACTGTCCATGAAGGAATTGACTGTTGTGTAAGTACAAATGCCCATGAAAGAATTGACTGATGGGTAAGGACAAACTGTCCATATAGGAATAGACGGTTGTGTTTAGTACAAACTGTCCATGTAGGAAAAGATTGTTGTGTAAGTACAAATGCCCATGAAAGAATTGACTGTTGTGTAAGTACAAATGCCCATGAAAGAATTGACTGATGGGTAAGGACAAACTGTCCATATAGGAATAGACGGTTGTGTTTAGTACAAACTGTCCATGTAGGAAAAGATTGTTGTGTAAGTACAAATGCCCATGAAAGAATTGACTGATGGGTAAGGACAAACTGTCCATGAAGGAATAGACTGTTATATTAGTAGAAACTGTCCATGAAGGAATAGATTGTTGTGTAATTTCAAAGTTCCCATGAAGGAATAGACTATTGTGTAATTTCAAAGTTCCCATGAAGGAATAGACTGTTGTTCATGTACAAACTGCCAATAAAGGAATCGATTGCTGTGCTAGTACAAATTGCCCCTAAAGGAATAGACTGTTGTGTAAGTACACACTGCCCATAAAGGAATAGACTGTTGTGAAAGTACAAATAGCCCATCAAAGTATAGACTAATCTGTAAGTACAAATAGCCTATGAAGGAATAGACGGTTGTGTTAGTACAAATAGCCTATGAAGGAATAGACGGTTGTGTTAGTACAAATAGCCTATGAAGGAATAGATGGTTGTGTTAGTACAAATAGCCTATGAAGGAATAGACGGTTGTGTTAGTACAAATAGCCTATGAAGGAATAGACGGTTGTGTTAGTACAAATAGCCTATTAAGGAATAGACAGTTGTGTTAGTATAAATAGCCTATGAAGGAATAGACGGTTGTGTTAGTACAAATAGCCTATGAAGGAATAGACGGTTGTGTTAGTACAAATAGCCTATGAAGGAATAGACGGTTGTGTTAGTACAAATAGCCTATGAAGGGATAGACGGTTGTGTTAGTACAAATAGCCTATGAAGGAATAGACTCTTGTGTCAGTACAAATTGCCTATGAAGGAATAGACTCGTGTCAGTACAAATAGCCTATGAAGGAATAGACTCTTGTGTCAGTACAAATTGCCTACGAAGGAATAGACTCTTGTGTCAGTACAAATTGCTCATAAAGGTATAGACTGTGGTGTTAGTGCACACTGTCCATGAAGGAATAGACTCTTGTGTCAGTACAAATTGCTCATAAAGGTATAGACTGTGGTGTTAGTGCACACTGTCCATGAAGGAATAGACTGTTGTGTAAGTACAAATTTGCCATGAAGAAATAGACAATTGTGTAAATACAAATTTGCCATGAAGGAATAGACAATTGTTTAAGTACAAACTGTCAATGAAGGAACAGACTGTTGTGTAAGTACAAACTGTCCATTAAGGAATAGCATGTTGTGTAGGTGCAAAGAGTCCAAGAAGGAATAAGTTGTTGTGTAAGTACATACTTCCCACGAAGGAATAGACTGTTTTGTAAGTACAAACTGTCCATAAAGGAATAGACTGTTTTGTCAGTACCAACAGCCCATGAAGGAATAGATTGTTGTGTTAGTACACACTGTCCATGAAGGAATAGAATGTTGTGTAAGTAAAAACTGCCCATAAAGGAATAGATTGTTGTTGTAAGTACTACTTCCCATGAAAGAATAGACTGTTGTGTAAGTACAAATTTCCCATGAAGGAATAGACAATTGTGTAAGTACAAACTGTCAATGAAGGAACAGACTGTTGTGTAAGAACAAAACTGCCTATAATGGAATAGATTGTTGTGTACGTACAAACTGCCCTTAAAGGATTAGCCTGTTGTGTAAGTACAAACTGCCCACAAAGGAATAGACTGTTGTGTTAGTGCAAAGTGTCTATGAAGGAAAAGACTGTTGTGTAAGTACAAATTGCATATAAAGGAATAGACTATTGTGTAAGTATAAATTGTCCATGAAGGAATAGACTGTTGTGCAAGTACAAATTGTCCATAAAGGGATAGACTGTTGTGTTGGTGCAAACTGTCCATGATGGAATAGACTGTCATGTAAGTACAAACTGCCCATGAAGGAATAGATTGTTGTGTATGTAGGAATCACTTTTGAAGGAATACGTTGTTATGAAAGGTGCAAAATGTTATCAGACATTATTATTTGTGAAGGAAAAGTGAAAGCAATTAATCTCAATGAAAAAGGGAGATTGTTTTTGATCATTGCTGTGAAATAAACATCATCAGCATTTTTGATCATTGCTGTGAAATAAACATCATCAGCGTTTTTGATCACTGCTGTGAATTAACCATCATCAGCGTTTTTGATCATTGCTGTGAAATAAACATCATCAGCGTTTTTGATCATTGCTGTGAAATAAACATCATCAGCTATACATTCTACAGGAAAAGGAATAAATGAATGAGGATTCTTACTGTTAGAATTTGGTATCTAATTTTTATTGACAAGGTGATTTTGCAGCATGATTGTTGATTATTCATAATTATTTATAATAACATTAATATAAGTTTTAACACTCTGATTCTATAACATGCCTGTGGTTTTTCAATGAAAAATTTATATATTAAAATTACATCTTTCATATTTTATATGTCAATATGTCTTTCACATTTTGTATGTAATTATTGCTACCATCTGTGTAATCCTCTCAAGAAAGGCCACTCCTATTGTAAGGACACTTTCCTGCTACAGAAAGGGTGGCCCTAAAAGAGAGGAACCACTATATTCAAAATTTTTCATTGAGGCCTTTGTCCATGTCCGTAAATTTGTAAGCATAACAAACTGCGTAGAATAATGGTGATGAAGATATTGTTATGCTTTTTGAAACACACAAAGCTTCAGGTACAAACCACTAAACTAGCATTAATACAAACATACAAACTAAACTGATTCTTGTTTCTGTGTATGTTAACCCAAGATGAATTCATCACATATTGCTTTTTCCACTGTGGCATCATGTGCTGGTATTCTTTCTTCTATTCTAGTTTAATTATGTAAAACATACAATCTGATTTCTAATCAGTCTATCATTTCTTTTCTTCTCTCTTTGACTTCTGAAATTTGTTTGCTTTATTATCTGCATTCTGTGTTTCCAACTCCTCAAATTCTTTCTGTTGCCTCTCCAGGTCTTTCTTTCTCTCCACTTCCTGCCTATCCAGTTCTGCCTGAAGTTCTTTTCTCCACTGTAAGAAATAATAACAAATAATATCTTTACAATTTTCCCAATAAATCCAGATTGACAGATTTACATGAGTAGTTTCATGTTCGATACCTTATTTGGTCATAAGCAAGTGATTACCCATACAAGGTCAGTGATTCTGTCCAGATTCTAGAGTTTCTGCCTTCTGGAAGACTACATTCAAAGTCAGTGATTTTGTCCATGCCCTACGCCATTCCTGTCTGCAGAAAGACCACATAATGCCAAAAATGGGTCAGTGAGAGGGCAGTGTTAGACTTATTAGAACATCAACATAAAACAGTCAAATCTTGTATAGTGACCATCCAGATGACCTGCAGACACAGTAAAATCTTGTAAAGGAACTATTTTGGGGAAATGTAAATATGAATCTTGTAAGTCACCAATCAGGGGACCTGCAAATACAGCCAAACCTTGTAAAGGAACCATTCAGGGGATGTGCAAATACAGCCAAACCTTGTAAAGGGACCATTCAGGGGACCTGCAAATACAGCTAAAACTTGTAGATTGACCATTCAGGGGACCTGAAGAAGGCAGTCTTTATGATCAGGTGGTCTTTACTTGTGGATAAATAAGTACTAACAGACAAATGTATAAATCATACCTGTTAAATTTGCAGTTATAAATGCATAGCCTTTATATACATATGGATGCTACAAGTGGCAAATATGCTAAACTTTTTTTAAAATCTGGTTTGCCTGCAGCTGTAATTTACTGATTTCTTTCTTTTCCTATATGGTATGACTAGGAAATATTTTGACTGCTGATGACATATAGCCAGGACTGTAACTATAGTTGACCATATTCTTCCACTTGTGTATATTGGAAAGTTCTTGGCTGAAAGGTATTGCAGGTATATCTGGATCTTAAGTTTAGTGCTGTTGTGCATATCTATTAGTTTTTGTAAACTTTATTTGTGATTCTTGTTTTGTATATTTAATTTGTATTATTTGTTGGCTTACTTAATGCTTATTTGTTATATACATTTGTATTTTGTACTGACCTTGTCCAAAATCAAGTTCTGTTTACCTTACCAGGGACATTTATTTTTGTAAACAACATAATACATAGCTAATATTTCTCTCTGAGTATTGATTAAATATTAGAATCATTATCATTGTCATAAATATGTTTATCTTAATCTGATTCTATGACATTGATATTCCCCCACTGAAATACCTCTTGCCTCTAATGTTTGCCATGTTCATTATTATAATATTATTAATAGACCTTATCTTGTTGACAGCTCAGAATGTTCTAGATATCAACTTGTGACCCTCATCCTTGTTCTATATTTGTGTCTTAGCATTTTCTATAATGTTACTTAGTTATCTTGCCATAATATCTTAAAGCAAAATCAGTTTTAAATTTGTGTCCAGTTTTTAATTTGGGTAGAATTTGTTATTCGAGTTAATATTCACTGTAAATAAAAAGTGTTCATCAGTAATATTTATGGCCAGTAATATTAATTTGGAATTATAGTGAATTCAGAGGAGGACATTTTGGGACTATATTATTGTGATATATCAAAAGACTGTCAGTACCTCATAACACTTCAGGCTACTGGCACATTATCATATTCAAGACTACAGGTACATCAACACATTCAATATTGGAACTTATCTGGAATACTACTGGAATTCAATTGGAACTTCATAAATTTGGACTTGTGAAAGAGCTGTTATGACTATTTGGGATTTAATTCACAATGCTGTAAGTTCTTTTTAAATTTTCACTTTATATTCAAGGAAAATAAAGTATTTGTTGAATGTTACACAACTTGTTGGTTTTTGCACTTTTCTGTTGCTTAGTTTAAGACCATAGGGTCATAGCAGAAAATTGGGTGCCTGTCCAAAAGATATAAAGTTCTTTAAAATATGTCAGAAAATTTCATGTTTGAAATTTAAATTCACATTGTTTAACAATTTTCTAAGTCCCAGGTATTTTTATTTGATATATTTGAGAACTCTATACATGTAGTGAACCCAACAAGCTTTCACTATGTTATCTAAGGCAGAGAACTTTAAATCCTACAAAGGAAAGATTACAATACTTAAAAAGGATAAACTACTCCAGGTTGACAATATGATCTCTCTAAGGCAAAAGTTTCTTTAATGAAGCAAGAAATAATAAGTATTTGGTCAAATATCTGGTGGAAAATAAGTTTTTAGATAAAAGTGTTTTGTTTGATTAGTACGTCTCTACCTGGCTCTGAGATGAAAGTAATAGAATTAAAATTAAAACACAAGATGGAAATGAAGTTAAGAAAACTTCAATTTCAGAAAGAAAGAGAAGAGATAAATGCAGTTGGAAAAAGTGGAAAGAGAGACAAATGCAGTTGCAGAAAGAGGAAACAGAGAAAGACAAATCCAGCTACAAAAAGAAGAAAGAATTACAATTACAGAAAGAGGAAAGAGAGAGAAAAAGCAAAAGAGAAGATAGGCTAATACAAATGCATAGAGAAAAAAAGATAAGGAAAATACAGATGAAAGAGAAAATGAAATAAAGAAAGGGAATTTCAATTTAGATTAAAAGAATTAGAGCTTGCAGGTGGAAAACACTCCACCCACCTTTACACACAAGTTCAGTTTTTGATGTTGCCAAAAGCATCAGTTAGTACTCCCTTTTAAAGAAAAAGAAGTAGATAAATAATTTCCTCATTTTGATAAAATTGCTGAAAATTTGAAATAGCTAAGAGGGCATTGGAATCTATTATTATAATGTGTACTTTTTGGCAAAGCTCACGAAACCAACACTTCTGTGTCAGTACAACAAAGTGCTGATTATGATGTAGTTAATGAATGTATTTTGAAGGGTTATGAGTTGGTATCTGAGGCATATCAACAAATGTTTAGGAACTGTAAAAAAAGAAACTGGACAGACCATATCGAATTTGCAAGAGAAAAAACATCAATAGGTGGTGCTCAGTCAAGATGTTTGGTCAAGACTACAATAACCTCAGACAACTAATATTACTTGAAGAGCTCGTACAGCTGATGATTATTACTTGACTCACAAAGTATTTTTTTTAGTTAATCTTCCACTCAGCAGTGTATTGGTAAAAAGCCATTTCAGTTTCATATAAGCACTTCCAAATCTCAATCTGGCAAAAAATTTAGGAATCAAGATTTTCATTTAGACTGATCAGAAATCCTTCTCTCTTCCTGAGATCTCCTGCTATTTCAGAGGGCTATTAGCGAAACTGAAGCCAAAGAAGTGTCTACTAGTTATATTGGTAAAAATGGAGTCTTTATGAGAAAATGGAAACCACCCGAGGTACCTGTTGGTAATGAGTGGTCAGTGAGCTATCAAATTGTTGTTCTTAAGTTGCATAGACAGGAAATTCTTAGTCTAGCCCTTGAAACTCCTTAGACTGGTCATTTAGGGGTCAATAAGACTTATTACAAGATCCTGAATCATTTTTACTTGCTAAAAATTAAAAGTAATGTTTGAAAATACTGTAAGTCTTGTCACACTTTCAAACAGTAGAAAAACACAGAAGAGAACTAAGGCTCTCTGTAACATATTCCTGCATTTGATGAACCATTTAGCAGAATAATGGTATACTGTGTCAGTCCCTTACCTAAGACCAAGTCAGGTAACCAATACTTGTTGACAGTAATGTGTGTCTCCACAAGATTTATAGAGGCAATGCCTTTGAGGAATATTAAAACTAAAACCAGATTTGAGAAATTTTTTTACACAATTTGTCCTCCCCAAATCTGTCAAATTTATTGGTGGTCAGATTTTATATCTGGAATTTTCCAGCAAGATATGCATGAATTAAGCATTCTGCAATTTAAGTCTTCTGCCTATCACCATGAAGTCAAGGGGCTTTAGAAAGATTTCATTAAACTTTGAAAATTATGATTCAGTCATGTTATTTTGATACCAGAAAAGACTGGGATGAAGGTGTTCATTTACTGTAGCTTGCTGTTAGGGAATCAGTTCAAGAATCTTTAGGATTGAAGTTGTTAAGAGAGAAACGTCTTTCTAATGAAGATACAGAAATTAGTCTTCTTGACTATGATTCCAATTTTAAGTATAAGCTGTCAAAAGCTTGTGAGGTTGGTAGAACTAATCTTTACTCAGTCAAAAATGAAAATTTATATGTAACTTTAGCCTGATTTCAAGTGCTACATATAATTTTAGCCTGTTTGCTTGTGCTATGTAAACTTTAGCCTGTTTTCATGTACTAGGTGTAACTGTAGTCTGTTTTTACGTGCTAGGTATAACATTAGTCTGTTTTCATGTGAGTGGTAAAACATTAGTCTGTTTTCATGTGAGTGGTAAAACATTAGTCTGTTTTCATGTGAATGGTAAAACATTAGTCTGTTTTCATGTGAGTGGTATAACATTAGACTGTTTTCATCTGAATGGTAAAACATTAGTCTGTTTTCATGTGAGTGGTTAACATGTCTGTTTTCATGTGAGTGCTAAAACATTAGTCTGTTTTCATGTGAGTGGTAAAACATTAGTCTGTTTACATGTGAGTGGTATAACATGTCTGTTTTCATGTGAGTGGTAAAACATGTCTGTTTTCATGTGAGTGGTATAACATGTCTGTTTTCATGTGAGTGGTAAAACATTAGTCTGTTTTCATGTGAGTGGTAAAACATTAGTCTGTTTACATGTGAGTGGTAAAACATGCCTGTTTTCATGTGAGTGGTAAAACATTAGTCTGTTTACATGTGAGTGGTATAACACGTCTGTTTTCATGTGAGTGGTAAAACATTAGTCTGTTTTCATGTGAGTGGTAAAACATTAGTCTGTTTACACGTGAGTGGTATAACATGTCTGTTTTCATGTGAGTGGTAAAACATGTCTGTTTTCATGAGAGTGATATAACATGTCTGTTTTCATGTGAGGGGTAAAACATTAGTCTTTTTTCATGTCCTTGGTGTATCCTGTAAAGAAATTTCATCCAAGGTACATGAAAGTAGTATAGACATATGTCCCAAATGCAAACAATGTCAACATACACCTGTCATTTTCTCAGAAGTACATAATATCTCACCAAAGCAGTTTTAAACCTACAGTCACATGACCATTTTGTATACCATATGACCTTGCTGAAGATCATGTCCATGGTGACTTACCTGGTCCTCCACAATTCTGTGTAGATCAAAGCTCATACGAGTGTTGTAGCTGACAGGTGGCTCATAAAGGGCTGTGGCCAGTTGAATTTCCTCCCTGGAAAATAACACAAACAAAATTATGCAGCACTTAAATCAACCATTTTTCTTTCTTTTCTTCACATAATACAGTTCATAGGTCGGAAATAAAGGTCTGAATCATCCTGATGATCACTTGTATAAACTGACATTATACAGTTCATAATGATCCTAAAAATCACTTGTATAAACTGACATTATACAAATCATAATGATCCTAACAATCACTTGTATAAACTGCCATTATACAAATCATAATGATCCCAAAAATCACTTGTATAAACTAACATTATACAGTTCATAATGATCCTAGCAATCACTGGTATAAACTAACATTATAAGTTCATAATGATCCTAACAATCACTTGTATAAACTGACATTATCAGTTCATAATGATCCTAGCAATCACTTGTATAAACTGACTTTATACAGTTCATAATGATCCTAGCAATCACTAGTATAAACTGACATTATCAGTTCATAATGATCCTAAAAATCACTTGTATAAACTGACTTTATACAGTTCATAATGATCCTAGCAATCACTTGTATAAACTGACATTATCAGTTCATAATGATCCTAAAAATCACTTGTATAAACTGACTTTATACAGTTCATAATGATCCTAACAATCACTTGTATAAACTGACATTATCAGTTCATAATGATCCTAAAAATCACTAGTATAAACTAACATTATCAGTTCATAATAATCCTAAAAATCACTAGTATAAACTGACATTATACAGTTCATAATGATCCTAGCAATCACTAGTATAAACTAACATTATAAGTTCATCATCATCCTAGCAATCATTAGTATAAACTGACATTATAGTTCATAATCATCATTACTCAATCTGGAATAACTGCTGTCCCTACACGGAAACACAATATAGCAACCACAGACATATAGCACATACACATAGCAAACACAGGACATAGGCGACCCTAGCAAGGTCGACAAATAAAAAGGGAAGGAATTCCAAAAGGGTAATAGAAACCACTTTCAGATTAACAACCTTGTAGATACACTAAGGAACTTAGAAATACCCCAATCAAAATTTCTAACGAAGCAACTTTCCAAAATTTCAAAAAATAACAACACAAACAACACACCTTTGGGGGTAACAAATACACATAAACCTTTTATAATGCTTTGGCTAAGTAGGAGGGGAAGCATCTGTCTGGTGCCCCAAAAAAATAAAAAATCATCCTGATGGTCAGAAGTATAAACTGACATTATATGGTTCATAAATTATATTCTGGTCAGAATCTCCTGTCAATCACTAGTAAAAACTGAAGTGAACATAGGTTTCTTCTTCTTGGTGTATGCTAGTTTTTGGGTCTTATTTCTTTTGATGTGTTTTTTTTTTCATAAACATTTCATACTAATAAGTAATACATTTCATACTAATTTCATACTAATGGTTTGAAAAAAAATAAGAAGGTCCTGGAACTCATTAAGGTACTTTCTAAAGAAAGATCTACTGATCACAAAAAATACTGACACTCATTTATGTTAAGGCACATTTCTAAAGGAAGACCTATTGACCACAAAAAACACTAACACTCATTTATGTTAAGGTACATTTCTAAAGGAAGACCTATTGACCACAAAAAATACTGACACTCATGTATGTTAAGGTACATTTCTAAAGGAAGATCTATTGACCACAAAAAATACTGACACTCATTTATTTTAAGGTACATTGCTAAAGGAAGACCTATTGACCCCAAAAAATACTGACACTCATGTATGTTAAGGTACATTGCTAAAGGAAGACCTATTGACCACAAAAAATACTGACACTCATTTATGTTAAGGTACATTGCTAAAGGAAGACCTATTGACCACAAAAAATACTGACACTCATTTATTTTAAGGTACATTGCTAAAGGAAGGCCTATTGACCACAAAAATATTGACACTCAAACCTAGGGGCTTTCATCAATACAATGCAGCAAATTATGCTTGAAATAAAAACATGATTAAGATATTTATTGTGCTATGTAGGTCAAACAACACAGAATGCTAAAGATTCAATCTGTCAAACAACCTTCTAAATTACACAGAATGCTAAAGATTCAATCTGTCAAACAACCTTCTAAATTACACAGAATGCTAAAGATTCAATCTGTCAAACAACCTTCTAAATTACACAGAATGCTAAAGATTCAATCTGTCAAGCAAACTTCTAAATGACATGGAAAGCTGATGATTGTTCCAATCTATCAAACAACCTTTCAAATGACACAGAATGCTGATCCAATCTGTCAAACAAACTTCTGAATGATACAGAAAGATGATCCAATCTGTCAAACAACCTCCTAAATGACAGAGAAAACTGAAGATCCAATCTTGATACAGAAAGCTGATGATCCAATCTGTCAAACAACCTTTCAAATGATACAGAAAGATGATCCAATCTGTCAAACAACCTTCTAAATGACAGAAAACTGATAATCAAATCTGTCAAACTTCACAATGATACAGAAAGCTAATAATCCAGTCTACTTAAGTTATATTAAAAAAAGAACTGCAGAGAAAATGTTCTTGAAATCGAACAATGATTAAAGGAATTATTGCATGGAAACAAAAGAGGGTGGGTCTAAAAATCAAGGGGACATAACTCCATTAAAATGATGATGCAAACTGAAAGCTGAAAAATCAAACTCAGGCAAGGTGTCATTCGCCTCCAGCTGCATTACAAATCAGACTGAATGACAACAAGAATCAATGGAGCTATTGTGTAGGAAAGAAAGTTTGCAAGTTGGACAATCAGAGAGCAAGTCTGAACATGTAACTGAGCAATACTGACAATTAGACTCAGACAAGATCTTATCAAATATCAAGCTGTCAAATAAATTTTTTTATAAATCTAATAAGGGATATTCTTTGCATGATAAAAGTGGGGTTGTCTGACCATTAAGGTCATACTTTGCAAAATGAAAGAGTTACTGTGTAAAAATGAAAGTAAATGGATCTGATAACCAGGGACTATAGCTCTACTAAATAATGATGTAGACCGTTGATAATCAAAACAATATCAAGCTGCTACCAATTATAAGTAAATAGTTCTTTGTGGCAATGAAAGTAGGTGTCCAACAATCTGTGGCTATAACTCTGCTAAATAATGATTTAAAACACTGACAATTAAACTCTGGTGAGGCCTCAACAATATCAAACTGCCTGTACAAGATTTGGTTCAAATCCAATTTAAACCGAGTTCTTGCACACAAATAAAAATAAAGCAAGTGAACATGACAATCAGGAGCTATAACTCCACTAAATGATAACACAGAATGCGGACAACCAACTCATATAAAGTCTCCTCAAACTACATACCAAATATGATTGAAAAGGAATATTAATTATTGCAGGAAACAAAAGTAGGTGGATAATCAAGGGCTATAACTCTGCTAAGCAATGCAGCTATGGTGGCGCTCACCAGATAATATGTACTTTTGAGAGAGTGACGTATGTAAGGTGAAGTAGTTCGCATTTAAAACATGCACAGTGGAGAGAATGTTTGCATACCTCTATGCTACATTAATGTAATGTGGATGATATTTCTTTTGGATATTGTACTTTTGGAAATTTTACATGATTTAAGCACACTGCTAACTAAAATGACTGCTCCCTTGTGTTAAAAAATCAGTCTGAATTAGTCTAAAGTACACTATACATAGCAGCTATTAAAATAGGGAAAATGAATTTTGCCAGACTAGACAATACCAGCTTCTGAAAGTGCAATGAATGAATTACCAAATAAACAAAATGTAAAAAATGTTATCGGCTCTTTTTTATACAATTTACCTCTGAAGTTCAGGAAGTGAAAATGACCAAGTAGAGCTAGCACTTTTTTGAAAGGTGCACATTTGAAGTAAGGCCAAGCTGTATACTCTATAACCCATAGTACACCCATCAATCATACACCAAAATAAAGGGAATTAAAGGTTCTTTGCATTATACCTAAGATATACAAGGTCTTTTTTAAATAGCCAGTATAACCAGTGAGGAAAGCCAGGGACATTCTTTTTCTTTAAATTCCTAAGCCTATGCAAAATGCGAAACTGTATAGCGCCACCTAAGGTTTAATGATCTAATAGTTAAGGGCTATAACTCTGCAAAGCAATGCAGCTAAGGTTTTGTCATCTGAAAATCAAGGGCTATAACTCTGCAAACCAATGCAGCAAAGGTTTTATGATCTAAAATTCAAGGGCTATAACTCTGCAAAGCAATGCAGCCAAGGTTTCATGATCTGACAATTAAGGACTATAACTCTGCAAACCAATGCAGCAAAGGTTTTATGATCTAAAATTCAAGGGCTATAACTCTGCAAAGCAATGCAGCCAAGGTTTCATGATCTGACAATTAAGGACTATAACTCTGCTAAGCAATGCAGCTAAGGTTTCATCAATATTAAGCTTCACACTAAACTGATTTCAATCAAATATTAATTAGGTTAGTTTCTGTACAGAAATGAAAATGGATGGGTCTGACAATCAGGGGCCATAAATCTGTTAAATGATGATACAGAATGTTGATTCATATTCAGCCAAGGTCTCAGCAACATCAAGACTTTAATCAAATATGTTTTGGAATGCAAAACTAATCAAGGGATAACTGTGGCAAAACAAATGTGGGATGGATGGACAGATGGATGAAAGGATGAAAAGACGGAAGAGCAGAAAGACAAAAGAATGAACTGCCCAATTGTATATACTACCATTTTCTACAAAAAGCATGAGGCAGTAAAGACTTTAAAGACATGAATTTTTTGTGGCCAGATTGGTTCTAGACATTTGTTCTGCATACAAAGTTCTATTCTTGGCAAAAAATTGAACTTTTTATATTTCAAAAGTTGATAAATACTTCACTTCTCCACCTTGCTCCATACAATTATAATTCAACCACTTACACAGCTTTAATTCTTACTGCTGACAATGGTGCTTTTAGTAAAATATTAATAAATACATTTTATAATTTTAAGATTTTATTACATAAGGAATAAATTTAGAAAAAGGTGTCATAGATAAATATTCTAAAAAAATGACTCAGCTTGAGACAAGGGAATTTAATACACTTACTCAACTGGAGGCAGGGGAATTAAATACACTGACTCAACTTGAACCAAGTCAGTTTAATACAATGACTCAGCTTGAGTCAAGGGAATAAATACTAACTCCACTTGAGACCAGGGAATTAATACTGACTCCACTTGAGACCATTTAATACACTGACTCAACTTGAGAGAAGAGAACTTAATAAATGAGATGTTTTCAATTAGCTAGACTGTGTCAACCTACTTTAGGCTGGTCCGTAAAGGCTTTTTTCCTGGTTCCTGAGGTTGCTCTCTGTGGGTAGGCTGAACTTTTCTGGGGGTCTTCTTCCTTGGGGGAGATACATTGTACTCCACAGGAGGGGGTAAAGGGGGCAGGTAGATTGCAGAGAGACCCTCTGCAATTTTGGCCCCTATTGTGTGCAATGGGGTTTCTATCTCCTTGTTTAGAATACTTTTGATATCTGTGTGGACCTGCAACAACAAAAGTAAAGAAAATAATCAGATTCGAAAACATGTATTGCCCAGCAACCCATAAAAGCTACATATTTTCATCAAACAAGAGTAAAATTCAGTGAGTTAAAATTTTAAATTTTAAATGAAGATTACAAATTTCACACTTTTTTGTGCAGAATTTGAAAACAAAAAACACTAAGCACCAAGGAAAGAAATAATCCTAGCATGTTTAACCTGTAAATATAGTATAGGGAATGCGTATATTCATCCAAGTGCTTATTTTGACAGTCTTTATCCAAATTGTTGGGACATTAAAGTCAATGTTACAGCCCCAACCAGCAACCTGCAATCACTCATACTGTATAAAATGAGTATAATCTTTTTATTTTGACCCTCTCAATTAGAAAATAAGGTCATTTTGAAAAAAGTGACTTCGATACCGTCTTTTAAGTCCTCAGCTTGATGAATGAACTAACCATGGCATATAGACTCAGTAAATAAGTTCATTAAGACTTATTGGTCATCTTTTGCTTCAATGGACCCCCAGTTAGGGTTAGGTTCATTGATACTTATTGGTCATCTTTTGATTAGATGGACCCCCAAATAGGGTTAGGTTCATTGAGAATTATTGGTCATCTTTTGATTAGATGGACCCCCAAATAGGGTTAGGTTCATTAAGAATTATTGGTCATCTTTTGCTTCGACAGACCCCCAGTTAGGGTTAGGTTCATTGAGAATTACTGGTCATCTTTTGATTAGATGGACCCCCAAACGGGGTTAGGTTCAATGAGAATTACTGGTCATCTTTTGCTTTGATGGACCCCCAGTTAGGGTTAGGTTCATTGAGACTTACTGGTCATCTTTTGATTAGATGGACCCCCAAATAGGGTTAGGTTCATTGAGAATTATTGGTCATCTTTTGATTAGATGGACCCCCAAATAGGGTTAGGTTCATTGAGAATTATTGGTCATCTTTTGATTAGATGGACCCCCAAATAGGGTTAGGTTCATTGAGAATTATTGGTCATCTTTTGATTAGATGGACCTCCAATAATGGTTTCATTTACCCACCGTGTCCTTAAAATGTTTGTATCTTACTGGTGGGTCAAATTATTTCTGTCATCAATCTAATGCATGAGATATACAGGTTACCATGATCTGTTTCTAACATTGATAAAAACTGTACATGTACAAATTGGTAAATTTACATGTAGATATTGGTAAATGTACATGTAGATATTGGTAAATGTACATGCAAATATTGGTAAAAGTACAAGCCAACTGTTTCATAGCAGAGTAAATTAACAGAAATATATCTTTCACTTTGGTGTTGCAAGGTGGTCAACAGTCTATAGAATATGTTCATTTTTACCTGGCCAACTTTCAGTGCCTCTAGAACTCTATCATCTTTCTCTACAGAGTGAGCTTTAAGAAGCACATTCCATGCAGCCGTCTGGATTCCCTCACGGCTTTTGTCATTTGCCAGACAGCGACATATCTGAACCATGGCCTGAATGGCACCAAATCGTATCCTCCAGCTCCAATCATTACGACCTGAAGGGCAAAATTTATAACCTATTAATAAACAACTGAAAATAAATACTGGTCATACAGGTCTTGTATTTTTTTCACTAGCCCACAGGAAAACCAAAATAAGATTTTTATTTATCCTGCCCAAATTACACTGATCCTGTGAAAATTAATCTGAAGTGAATTCAGTTTCTAATTCAACATTTATCATTCAATAATTTCATTTGAACAATAACAATTGTATTTATTTCATCATCAGATCTAAAAACAAGATCATCTATTTCTCTGAATAATAAGTGCAGACCATGCTCTTTGTATGCATTTTTACAGCATTTTTGGTTTATCTTACTCTCTTCTCCTGTTCAAATATACAATCTCTTGTCATCATCTAAGTTCTTATTTTTCAGTTAAATTTGATAACCTTGCGAAAACTTCCATATTGTTTTTGGAGCTTTACCTGTAGCATGTACCATATAGCCAATACTGTGCTTATGTGCCATAAAAGGAACATACATACATACATACATACATAGTTACATACATACACTTTCCATGTGTCACTGCACAATACACTGAATGTTTCTCAACATATATATATATATATATATATATATATATATATATATATATATATATATATATATATATATAAAACTGCTATTAGCGACCTGTGCTATGAGGGACCACCATTCATTTCTGACCACAATCGTAATGCACAGATCAATTTTATTACATAAACACTCTGTTATGAGCGACCACCTGCCAAATGTGACCAGTGACCATGATGTCTTGGCAAAATATGCATTTTGACACTGCTATGAATGACTGCATCGCAGAAATGAGGATAAACTCCACCGACCTTTATTTAATCCCTGTAAAAACGACCGCTCATACCATTCTAAATCAAAATTTTAAAAAAAAAAGTCTGGCTAGCAATGACTGAATTAGCTATACCTAAAGTGCTTTATAGTTTATGTCATAAACCAGACTAAAGTATATGTAGATTATTCCCTAGTCTGGTTCCCTGCTTGCAATGCTCCCTGCATTGTTCTCCGCTATTCGTATAGGGGTGAGCAATGCAGGGAACATACAAAGCAGGGAACCAAACTAATTATTCCCGCACTTAGCCTGCTTCCCCACCTTTTCGTAGGACCTGGCATCCCTAAGAACGACCACGTTGTGAGAACAGACAGACACCACTGAGGTAATCAATTGTTAGAACTGCTCGATTAGTAACCATTGTTATGATCAAAAACAAACTTAAAAGGAATATCTATAAAAAAAATGAATTGTTGCTACCGGTGATAGATGCTACAGTCCATAAACCAGGCTAATGTACATGTCACGAATTGCCGTTGTCGTGACAAAGTTGACGTAGTGGTTGTATATATTGTTTGTCTTGAGAGTTAACCCATATTGCCTGGGGTGAATAAAGTCATTGTCTATTAAGCCAGCAAGAGAGAATCATTTGTGGGATTCAACTGATAGTGTTCAAGACTTGTGATGTTTGTTGTCCCCCCCCCCCCGATGTTAAGTGATTATATCCCAATCACAAAGCTGTCATCTATTCAAGTTGGTGTGACCGGGTTACACACTTTGCTTATAGAGTTAATCCCTGTATGTCATCTTTGAATGAAGCTGTTGACTTTCGTCTCTGAGTAAATGGTTCTGTTTCTGGATGAGATAATTGTTTCTTTTTATTCATTAATTGTTACATATGCAATGGACATGTATATATTTTTCATATTTTCCCACAACCCAGTCAAAAACGTTTTTAAGTTTGATATTACAACTGAGCACTAATAATTTTAATGCCTAGAACTTTAATAATAATGGACAAACCTCCAACTAAAAAGAGACAAATTTTAATGCTGGAGAAAATAATTATTTAACTGAAAGAAGTGAAAAAGACCAAACCACTTGCAAAAGAGTGGTTTAAACATTGGTAAAACATATTTAGGTTATTATAAAGGAAAAGGAGTAATTCAGAAACAATTTCCTATGCTAAACTATGTGATCTTTAAACATAAATGTGATTTCATGTTTAATGATAGAAGTATATCTTTAATGCTATATAATTTTGTTTTTAGATAAATGCATACAATATTTTAGCAAGAACTATTAATAAAGAATAGAATATATGTACAGTGATTGTGGTTATTTTTCTTGAAACTGTTCTGAACTGGACCTTGGAAGCTGGTCTTTTTGTACAAACCTGCTACGAGAGACCACTTTTTATTGGCAGAAGGGGTGGTCTCTAATAACAGGTTTTGCTGTATATATATATATATATATATATATATATATATATAATAAACCATATATACATTAAAACATATTATTTATTCTGGATTATTTGTTGAGTCATCCAATGTGACTTTTCCAAATGACCAATACTAGCCTGACATCTCACAGCTTTTTTATATCTGATTTTTTATATCAGATTAAAATCAGGGGGCTCCGAGTGGCCGAGTGGTCTAAAGTGCTCACCATTACGGATCACTGACACCTCACCTCTCTCTGTATTGGTCTGAGTCCCAGGCTCACCTAACATGGGTACATGAGATAGCTTGCCAGTAGCTTCTTGTGGATCGGTGGTTCTTCCCTGGATTTTCCAGGGTTCCTACTCCTCCACCAGTTATACTGGCCACCGTGTATAGCCTATCTTGTGCTGAAAAAATGCATTAAATCCTACAACAACAACAACTTAAATCACTGTTTGGGGCCTGACATCCCACAGCTTTTCAAATCATCTGTACTGAAATCAGTGTTTGGGGCCAGTATATTAGGCTGGTTCCATGTGCATAAAGACTATTTTGACAATAATCACCCTAATTTACTTGATATATGGAATAACAATTCTTCATTTGTAGCAACTCAACTGAAGTTGATGCTACCATCCAAGGTGTAGAGAGCTGCATTTCTGATGTGAAATCATGGATGACATGTAACAAGCTGCAGATGAATGATGATAAAACTGAGGCCATTCTGATTACAACACAAAGACTTTCATTCACATTCTTTACCTCAAACAATAAATATCAGCAACACCAACATTAAATTCACACAATCAGTACGAAACCTAGGTGTTACTCTGGACAGTACTCTCACATTGCACCAACATGTCATGAACATATGCATGGCTGCATATCTTGAGCTGAGACGCATCAGCTCCATTCACAAATATCTTTCAGTTGATGCCACTAAAACACTTGTGTGTTCATTAGTACTTTCAAGACTGGACTATTGTAACTCAATTCTGTCTGGTTCATCTCAATATCTACTCTAAAAACTTCATAAAGTTCAAAACACAGCTGCTCGGATCATACTTAGAATACCACAATCAGAGCACACCTCCCCGCTGTTCTGTACCCTACACTGGCTATCCATTCAATCCAGAATCAAACACAAAATTTGTTCTCTGTGATATGTTTCACTGACAGACTCTAATCCAACATACCTATCCGACCTCACCAATGTGTACACACCAGCAAGATACTTACGCTCCTCTTCTGATAATCGTATACTCATTATTCCCACTAAGAAAACAAAGTCATATGGACAGCGTTCTTTTGCATACCAGGGACCAGCAACGTGGAATGAATTGCCCACTGAACTTAGACACAGTGATCACATTTAAGAGTGCTCTCAAAACTCACTTATTTCAACTGCAAGAACAAACTTAAAGACCTAATAATGTTTCCTACCTTAAATATTCTTTTTATGTTTTCTAATTTCATGGTGTTTGTGTTTGTAATCATATCATTATATATGTTTTTTATCTTATAGGTGTTGTCTAATGTTGTAAAGCACCTAGAGCTTCTAAAGATTAGGCACTATACAAAGTCGTCATTATTATTATTATTATTATTTCCACCATGGATTTATTCCACTTTGTTATGTGCTGGATACTGGCAGGTATTCAATTAACATAATAAAGATACAAATTAACCACAAATGAGTATGGCATCTCACATTTCAATTGACGCGTCCAAAACAAGACCACTTATTAATTGTAATGATAGCAACCAGTATAAATTTTTACTGCTCTAACGGATTAGTGACAGCTGAGGTTGCAGTGACCCATTGGCAAAATCACTGACCCTGGATTAGTGACAGCTAAGGTTGCAGTGACCCAATGGCAAAATCACTGACCATGCATTAGTGACAGCTGAGGTTGTAGTGACCCATTGGCAAAATCACTGACCCTGGATTAGTGACAGCTTAGATTGCAGTGACCCATTGGCAAAATCACTGACCCTGGATTAGTGACAGCTGGGGTTGTAATGACCCATTGGCAAAATCATTGACCCTGGATTAGTGACAGCTGGGGTTGAAGTGACCCATTGGCAAAATCACTGACCCTGGATTAGTGACAGCTGGGGTTGTAGTGACCCATTGGCAAAATCACTGACCCTGGATTAGTGACAGGTGGGGTTGTAGTGACAAATTGGCAAAATCACTGACCTTGGATTAGTGACAGCTAGGGTTGTAGTGACCCATTGGCAAAATCACTGACCCTGGATTAGTGACAGCTGGGGTTGAAGTGACCCATTGGCAAAATCACTGACCCTGGATTAGTGACAGCTGGGGTTGAAGTGACCCATTGGCAAAATCACTGACCCTGGATTAGTAGATTTACATTAGTCTTGAGCCCTATCATGGCTTACAGCAAGTCAAGTGTTGTAATATGACAAAGTTATTATTGTAAAATTCTAATTCAATTAAAGGTGAAAACACAAAAGTGGTGTACTGACTGGTTTAAACAAAAGCACTACATATTGGAGATATTAAATTTATACATTTGTATGAGATTAATAATACTATTGTTATATTTCAAGGTGCCAATTTTCTTGGTGTATTATGTATGGTCTTTAATACTTTTCAGTCTTAGGTATACTGCATGTACAGTCCTTATTACTGTTCATTCCTGGTGTATTGCATGTACAATCCCTAATACTGTTCAGTCTAGGTGAACCGCTCTGGTGGCCTAGTGATTAGAGCATCTGCCTCGGATGTGGGAGGTCATGGGTTTGATCACCAGCCGAGTCCAATCAAAGACTTACAAAAATGGTACTAAAAGCTGCCTTGCTTAGCGCTCAGCATTAAGAGGTTAGTGTTAGGTTGTTGTTTTTGTTGTTGTTGTTGTGGGGTTTAATGCCATTTTTCAGAACATGATAGGCTATACATGGCGGCCAGTATTAATGGTGGAGGAAGAACCCGGGAAAACCCCGGAAAGAACCACCAACCCACGACAAGTTAGTGTTAGGACTGGTCGACCTGGTGTGAGGATAATGTGACTGGGTGGGACATCATGCTACATGTCTGCAGCATGGTGCCCCACTGCTAGACATCACTATAAACTGCCACACTGCAGACATCATAGTGATATGACTGAACAATTGTTAGAGCTATGTTCAAAATCGAAATCTCGAAATCTCAGTCTATGTGTATTGCATGTACAGTCCTTAATACTGTTCAGTCTAGGTGTATTGTATGTACAGTCCTTAATAATGTTAAAAGCAGTGGATGGGTTTTGATCCCTTAAACTCCATAATCACAGTTTCAATGATAGTGAATAATTAAGAGCTTACAGAATATATATATATATATATATATATATATATATATATATATATATATATATATATATATATATGGTAATATCTTACCATCTGTATATCTTTGAGAATAGCTTACAGTCTATGTAGTTATGTATATTTTTCTGGTTTGATCACAATATAATAAGACAGCCATGTTGATGGCTCTGTTTACTGATGTCCAAAGCATTTTTGGTACATTGTATTTTACATATAATGCCATTTTTATGCTTTATACCTATTTTTTTTATCTGTTCTTAGTATGTTGTACTTAATTAAATTAGTTTTATATATATATATATATGTTATAAAGTTCATTTGGAAAAATCACATCAACACATTAATACAAACCAACCCTACAGAATAAACTCAAGAATCAAACAGTTCATATTAAAATTATCTGATTCACTTAACCTTCTAAGATAAGTTGTGCTAAACTGTTAAAATAGCATACTAACACTGCATAAAAAGGACAACTCTGTCTAATGTACAACATTAAGATACATTAAAAAGGATAACTCTGTCTAACGTACCATTTTAACACATATAAAAAAGGACTGTTTAATGTACAGTATTAACATTGCATAAAAAAGATAGCTCTGTTTAATGTACACTATTAATACATATAAAAAAGGATAACTGTCTAATGTACAATATTAGCATTGCATAAAAAGAATAACTCTCTCTAACATACAATATTAACACATATAAAAAAAGGATTGTCTAACATACAAAATTAACACTGCATAAAAAGGATAACTCCTTCTAAATTAAAAATGTACAATATTAAAATGGAATAAAAAGGATAACTCAGTCTGATGTACAATGTTAACATGGCATAAATAGGATAACTCAGTCGTATGTACAATGTTAACATGTCATAAATAGGATAACTCAGTCTAATGTACAATGTTAACATGGCATAAATAGGATAACTTCAAATAATATACATAAAATTGATGATTTAGAATAGAACAACTAGAATTGAACAATTAGAATAGAACTATTAAGTATATTAAGAACAGAATAGAGCTGTATCATCTTTGCATGATGTACATCACACTATAATAACTTACCCCCATCGCTTGCCTCGTTGATGGGCTTAAAAAAGGCCAAGTCCAAGAGTCCTGCACTCTGGAGGGGTACAGAAGGGTAAACTCTCTTAAAAGGGTCTGACAGGTCCCTATTGCTCCCCATCAGGGCCCGCTTCTGGATATGGGAACTGTTGCCATGGAGACAGATATCAGCCAGGATGTTGGTGTATGTTATTGCCACCTCCCAGTGCCAACCACTGATCCCTGGAATTCCTGAAACCTGGAACAGAGTAAAAGGAGATAATTCTGCATTCCTATGAGAAATTAATTATAGGACTAGACAGTACCAAAGAATGAGGACCAGTCACATAATAACTGACCAAGCAACCCCTGCAAGCAAGTTAAACCACATGATCAAATATTATAACTTATCATATAATGTGTACATACTTTAGCAACATAATAATATCACAACACGAATACTGCATGTTACATTGTTACTTAGCAATTTAAAATAACAATGTCACAAATGTAAACTCTTTAGTCAGTGCTAAGTATCTTTACAATGATGACTAATGTATATATGGCTACATTAATGTTGACAATTGTACACTTCTGGACTTACTATTTTATTGATGACTACTGTACACTTACGGATTAATTGAACCTTATGGACTCATGATATTACTGATAACTGATAACTAATGTACACTTATTGACTAACTGAAACTTATGGACAACTATTTTACTGATGACTAGTGTACAATTCTGGAAACACTATTTTATTGATGACTACTGTACACTTATGAACTCACTATTTTATTGATTACTCTTGTACACTTATGGACTAATTGAAACTTATGGACTAAATGAACCTTATGGACTCACAATTTTACTGATGACTAATGTACACTTATGGACACACTACTGATGACGAATGTATACTTACGGACTAACTGAAACTTACGGACTAACTGAAACTTATGGACAACTATTTTACTGATGACTAATGTACACTTATGAACTCACTATTTTATTGATAATTTTGTACACTTATGGACTAACTGAAACTTATGGACACACTACTTTGTTGCTGACTAATGTACACTTATGGACACACTACTGATGACTATTTTACATTTATGGTCACACTACTTTGTTGATGACTACACACACATATGGATACACTACTTTGTTGATGACCAATGTACACTTATGGGACATGACACTTTATTGATGACTAATGTACACTTATGGGACACACTATTGATAATTATTGTACACTTATGGACACACTATGGATGACTACTGTACACTTTTAAACACAGTACTTATTGATGACTGATGTACACTTATGGACACAATACTTTATCAATGACTAATGTACAATTATGGAGACACTACTTTGCTGATGAATAATTTACACTTATGAACACACTACTGATGACTACTGTATACTTATAGACACACTACTGATGACTACTGTATACTTATAGACACACTATTTTTATTGAATAATGTACACTTATAGACACTTTTTTTATTGAATAATGTACACTTATATGACACACTACTTTATTGATGACTAATGTTACATATGAAACACTACTTTATTGATGACTAATGTATATTTACAGGACACACTACTTTATTGATGACTAATGTATACTTACAGGACACATACTTTATTGACGACTAATGTACACATATGGACACACTACTTAACTGATGACTAATGTACACTTATGGGACACACTACTTAACTGATGACTAATGTACACTTATGGGTCACACTACTTAACTGATGACTAATGTACACTTATGGGACACACTACTTTATTGATAACTATTGTACACTTATCAACACACTATGGATGACTACTGTACACTTCTGAACACACTACTTATTGATGACTAATATACATTTATGGGATACACTACTTTACTGGTTTCAAAAAGTACACACAATCAAACGTTTCTGGCAAAAATATATACTTCCCCATCCTCCTGACTGGAGAATCTAACTACCCTGTTCAAACCATTATCATTACAGAAAAAAAACTGACTTTTCCCATATACCCTGTTCAAAAAAATTCCCATTACCAGAAAACAAACATCTAATCTCATATACCCTTTTTAAACCATTACCACTGCAGGACAACAAACATCTAATCCCATATACCCTGTTGAAACCATTACCATTACAGAAATAAAAACAGTCTAATCTCATTTACCATGTCTGATTTCATCAGCCTGCTTCATGTGTTCAATACTGAATGACTTTCAATAAAACATCCCCCCAATAATAATATAACAGTATACTAGACTAGCCAGATAAAAAACTGCAGGCAGAATAATATATATTTTATTTTCCAGCAGTCTAATGTATGTTATTTTCTACTCCAGATTCTGTACTTACAGGATTATTAGTGTAAGACTCTACAGACGTGGCCTCAGAGGCCCGACCCCCATGTAGTTCTGTCCCTGCCTCTGCCCTCCAACCAGTGCCAGGTGGACCACTTTCCCTGCTCATTAGGCTCTGTTTGGAATCCTGTGTTTTCATTCGGACTCTGAAGAAACATTCACAGTAAACAGTGAAACACACTGACATTGGAGAAATCAAGATACTAAATTAAATCTAAATGATTATATTAGACCTGTGTTCATTTGTTTATTGCTTAATACAAAATTATGTAAAGAAACAAATCTGACAGGTCCTTTCTGTTTCTAATAGACAGGTCTGATTGGATTTACTGTACTGTGTGCTTGATTTGGAACCAAAGAGTCTATAATTTTTAGTGTCTTATAAATGTCAGCGGCCTAGACCCAATGTTTGGGGAAAAATATGTTGGCTGACTTTAAATAAAATTTTGATTAGCAATCAAAACTGTTACTACGACTCTTTTGTCTTACACTAAGTAATAGAAAAGAGAGATAAAAGCAAGAAGTTTTGTGAAATTCAACAAATAATTCATTTTCCTTGAATACAAATTGAAAATTTATAAAGAACTTACAGTAATGTGAATTAAATCCTAAATAGTCCTAAAAGTTCTATCACTTAGTCCTAATGAATACAATTCTAATTAAATTCTAGTGGTCTCAAAATAAGATCCAACACTGAATGTGTTGATGTGCCTTTAGTAGCCTGAGATGTGTTGATGTGCCTTTAGTAGCCTGAGATGTAGACATCTACTAACAGCCTTTTGATGAATCACAATTATATAACCCAAGATGTCCTTGTCTGAATGCACTATCAATTTCAAATTAATGTTCCAGTCAAAGAATATTATAGATGTGCACTTGGTATTTCCAGTGAGTAATAATTTTAATAAATAACTCCACCCAAATGAAATACTGAACACAACAATAAGACTGATTCTGCTATAAAATGTTAAAAAATGCAAGAATGAGTAATTTCTCAAGTAAACAAGATTATAAACTCCTCTACCTGATCTAGTTTGTAATTACCATTATCTTGAAATACTCTGTCACTTAATGAAATTTTCCATTCTAGAATATTTTTAGTTGTTAACAAGATAAAATCTGTTATTAAAATTATAATAAAGAACAACAGGCTCTTCATGGAGGAATTTCAATAACTTTGACCCAGACCCAAATAAACATGTTTACCTCTTTATAATGATCCTAATATTTAACTTACTCTCATAGAGAAATATTAACTATGTGTTATTTGCTTATCAAAAGCAAACCAACATCAATGTCGCTAGTGAACTTGGACAACATAAAGTCATGGAGAAAAAAGAAAAAATACAATACAGTGTGACTCCGCTATAGCACACTCAGTTATAACATGAATCTGGATATAACACGGTCGTGGTGTGGCTCCCAAAATTTCACATACATGTATTTTTCTCGTACATGAAAAAAAAATCTTTCTTAAAAGTACCCCCAAAAACGTAAAAAGTTTATTATCATTTTGGGGAAGAGATCGCATATGAATAATACAAGATGACTGTGGTGTGGCTCCTGAAATTTCCTATGTATTTTTCTCATACACGAAAAATTATTTTTTCTTCTTAAAAGTACAACAAATAACGTGTAAAAAGTTTATTCTGGGATTGCATAGGGTTTTGCCAATGTTGCAAACTTTTATTTTTTTCCTTATTGGCAGCAAAATATGCCATGTGGCAATTTATTTTATTGGCAACATTGTTGGCTGTTTAAACTTGTAGATACAACCAGTGGTTTGGAGCGGAGAAATTCAAGGCCCCATGAAAGGAAGCAGCAAACTTAATATAAAATGCACTGAAATTTATCTATTGTTACATAAACAAATTCTTTGTCCATACTGATAAACCATCTAAGCAATGCATTGTTATAACATAATCCGCTTATGTTGACATCTAGCATGAGTACTATATGTTGTGAGACAATAATAATAATAATAATAATAACTGTGCTGTTACCATTGGAACAGTCACAGTAGCTTTTTAGATTTGTCTCCCTTTGTAATTCTTCTTCACAAATATCAGTTTCCTATTTTCGTTTGTAATACGTCCAGGCAGGAATGTGAACGTGCCTTCACAGCTCTTTTCACTGAATCTGAAGCCCACCACAGTGTGAGTAAATTTGTGAATTATTGTTAATGACTCGTAAATTTAATTTCCGATATGGATGTTAATTGAAAATGACAATCAGTTCCGACATAGGAATGGATAACAATATGCAATGCCACGTGGCTTGCAAGTGCATATGATACCCTTTATTTTTGTCAGATTCATCACAAACATTCCTTTTATGTCATCATTTAAACCCTCTTAGTAACAATCTTCATGGGGCCCCGAGTGGCCGAGTGGTCTAAAGCGCTCTTCGTTACGGATCACTGCCATCTCACCTCTGTCTGCGGCGGTTCGAGTCTAAGATTCAGCCAATGTGGGCATGTGAGAAAGCCTGCCAGTAGCTTCTCGTGGGTCGGTGGTTCTTTCCGGGGTTTTCCGGGTTCTTCCTCCACCATTAATACTGGCCGCCATGTATAGCCTATCGTGCTGAAAAATGGCGTTAAACCCAACAACAACAACAACAACAACAATCTTCATTAAGCCATGGTAGAGATGTTAACGGAAACATACCTTATAGTGAATTTCAAAGTATGGAACCATATAACGGACATTATTTCATTAGTAAATTTAAAAGGATGGAAAGACAAAAGGAACCTTTTACTTTCAATATATGTTGATTGTTTCAGTACTACAGATACTTTTCTTTAATTTAATGTTGATGTAGTAATTTCATATTTTGTAATGGTTGTATTTCCATTTATTACAGCTTTTTACCCTAATTTGAAGAGAGTTCTCGCATACGAATTAAAACAGTATTTAAACACATTGTGATGTTTTGTGTCTTGGATACTAAACAGCTCAAGGGTTATGCTAACTGTAATTCCTCCAGAGGAAAGGCAGTATAATAATGACCATATTTAAAGACGGTAAACAATTAGCTAAGAACTACTCTACCATGAGGCCCTCATACAAAGGAACTTATTTAGTTTAGCTGCATCTCTGAAGCCACTGGATATATTGGGTTTGGAAGAAGGAAACTGAGTGGGCATTTCTAATCTCAACTGGAATACTATTCCAGAACAGAGTTCAGAGTATTGGAAACTTTTTTTAAATAACTCTTTATTTGGTTTGGGAATTTTATACTGTTTGGTAGACATGGATCGCAGGTGAGGAGTATTACCAGGTAGCCCATACTGGAATAGTGATTGTAAATATTAAGGAGCACTATTATGGGATATCCTGTACATTAATTTGGCTTTCCTCAAACAGATTCGGTCTTTAATAGCTAATATTTTTAACTTACCAGCTAAATTTTCCATGCTTTCTTTCTGGACTGATATTAGCCCTAATGCTCTTTTTTGAAGATGTGCCAGCTTTGCTATGTTTTTATCATTTGAATTACCCCATACTGTATTACAGTAGTCTAAATAGGGTTGTATGTAACTGTTATAAAATAGTTTTCTGTGCCTTTCAGGGAGAAAATGTCTTATCCTACTGTGAAGCCATAAACTTGAATTGACTTTTTTTACTGATATGTTTATGTTTGATATGTTCAGTCCATGATCTACCTGAACACCAAGTAGTCTATCATGACAGACCATTTGCAAATTTTTATCCTTCCATGTCAGACATAGTTCATCACTATCAAGATATCTCCTTTTCTGCCATGTTGAGATAAGTAATATTTTAGTTTTACCAGTATTTACCACTATGCCATTGCATGTGCACCAGTTTTCCAGCTTGTTTAGGGCATTCTGTAAAGACATTTTGAGCTCATGCTTTGTGTTTTGGATGTCTGACAATGCTGTGTCATCTGCATAGAGATCTGTAGATGATATTGAGTCTCTTAGTAAAAGTGGATAGTCATTAATAAATAAAATAAATAGTAATGGACCTAGAATTGAGCCTTGTGGTACTCCATATCTAATTGTTCCAGGTTCAGAAGGAACATTCTTTATGTGAACATGTTGTGTTCTCTCACTTAAGTATGAAGTAAACCATCTAATTGTTCTTTCATCACAATGGTAGATATTTTCAGTTTCTTCAAAAGGATTTCATGATCCACTATGTCAAAAGCTTTCCTGAAATCTACAAATACAGATCCTATTATTTTACCTTGGTCAAGTGCTTGAAGCCATTTATCAGTTAGGGAGATCAAGGCCGTCTCACATGAATGTTTCTGTCTAAAGCCTGATTGATTAGGGTGTAACAGCAAGTGTTTGGTTAAATATGACATGAACGATTCATGGACATGTTTTTCAATCAAATTTGACAAGTTTGGTAGTATTGAGATTGGTCGGTAGTTATCAGCATCAACCTTAGAACCAGATTTGTGAATAGGAGTTACTTTTGCAGTTTTCCATATTTTGGGGACAGATGAGGTAGCAATACTTAAAAAGTTTATGAATGTGATGCTATCTACAAGATTTAATGAGTCTTGGACCAATCTGATCAAGTCCTATAGCTTTCTTGGTATCTAGTTCAGTGAGACATCTTTTAACAAAGTTTTTTTATACTGGTGGGATAGAGAAACATACCTCCTTAGAGATTTTGCTGCTGCAGAACTTTTTCAGTTCATTAAGTTGTTTTCTATCACTGGTACTTTTAACTTTGTGGTAATGTTGATGAAAAAAATCACTGAAAACATTTGCAATGTCAGTGTCATCAGTGACTATGGTGTCATTTACCAGAAGTGAGTGAATTTTATTTGTCTGATCTTTTTGTGTTCCTCCAGTGAGTTCATTGAAGACTTTCCAAATGGAGTTTGTGTTGCTCTTTTTCAGTAGTAAGCCAATTAGGTTGAATTTCAGTCTTTACTCAATGTACTTTCAGTGGTGCATGCTTAGAGACTACATCCATGAATAAGTCAGTCCACACCCTCTGAGCTTCATCTATGTCATTCAAATGTTGGATCATATTCCATGGAACTTTATACAGGTCATTGAGAAATTGTTCTTCATTAAAAATTTTGAACAATCTGTAAGTGATCATTTTGTGTGTATTTTTCTTATTTTTTTTGCATTTAACCTTTCTTGTCAAAAAAGGAGGATAGTGGTCACTAAGACCAACATTCGGTACATTAACACAAGCCACATTATCTGGAGGGTTGGTATAAATGTGATCAGTAAGAGTGCTTGATTTTTCTGTTACCCTTGTGGGCTCATTTACCAGCTGGTCTAGGCCTAATGATTCAATAAATTCCATCCAATTGTTCCTTATTTGAATATTGAGAAGGTCCTTATTTATATTGCCAAGTACATATGTTTCTTTCTCTTGTGCAAGAACATTTTCCATTTGTTTCAAAAAGTTATCATTCCAAATTGCTTTGGAGGAAGGTGGCCTATAAATGAAACCAACTAGGAATGATTTTGCATTATTTTGAGAAATTTCCACCCAGATACTCTCAATTTCATGTGACTCCAAGTCAAGTTGCCTTTCTGCATTTACATCTTCCCTAATGTATACAACAAGACTTCCCCCTGCTGTCTCTCTGTCCCTACATAATGGTTTATTGTAGCCTTGACAGTGAAATAGATCATCATTGTGGTTAGCATTTAATTTGGTTTCAGTGAGTCCTAAAACATGTATATTATTTTCCTTGGAAGACAACATTAACTTAATCTGGTCTATTTTTCCCACAATACCTTGTACATTTCAGTGACCTATGTTAAAACCTTTTGTATTTAGTTTCATATCAATTATATGCATGTCATCATGCAATGGGGTACTCACTGAGATTATCTCCATGCTACTTTTATCATTCTGACATCCTATTTCTATATTTAAATGTTCATATATATTAGCGTCTTCAAAGTCACATACACACCCTGAAAATCATTAACTCTTGCAGTCTCCTCAAAATCCAACCTGGATACAATTTTTAAATTCTTTCTCAAGTGGTTAGACTCCTTACAATCTGATATTGATGCTATTAAATTGCTCCAGCAGTGGTCCGACTCCTTAAAAAACAACCTGGATTCCATTATATTATTCTAGTAGAGAATGAAGACAGCATTATACCTAATTGTACACCTTATAAAACAACACAGTTACTATTGTTTCAGAAGAAGAGAAGGAATGCAGCATTATGCCTGGTCAGACTCCATACAAAACAACCCAGGTACTATTAAATTGTTCCAAAACTGGAGAATGTAAACAACATTCTACCTGGTCAGAGTCCTTACAAGCCAACCAAGATACTATCAGATTTCATTTTTATGAGGTACAATAGTGATTACTATAAGAGTTGAAGTAACAGTCACTATCATTCATAAGCATGGAGATACTGTCTGATGTTAATAATAATGTAAATGATGACAATGATAATACGATGTGACCCCACTATAGCGTGCTCCATTATAACACAAATTTGGATATAAGCATGAAGATATTGTCTGATGTTAATTATAATAATGTAAATGATGACAATGATAATACAGTGTGACCCCGCTATAGCACATTCCATTATAATACAAATTCGGATATAAGCATGGAGAGACTGTCTGACGTTAATTATAAAAATGTAAATGATGACAATTATAATAATTATATTAAGGTAACAAAGCCAACCTGTCTGAATCATGAGTCAGTCTGCTCTGTTCTGCTTGCTCTGCATAAACTTGAGCTGCCACATCAAAAGACACCTCCCTTATCTCAGCTCGCAGTCCCCCCATGCTGGATTCCTTCAAGGCAGGTCTGGGTTGCCCTTTTGCTAATTCCTGCTCACCCTGCCCCCCATTAGGTATTCTTAACTCAATGTCAGGACTCTCTTCCAGTGCACCTGGGGATGCTTCCGGGGATGTGTCATGCTTTATTTCCCTGCTGGTTGTCACCATATCCTTAGAGGATTTGGCCCTCCTGGATGACTCTCCCTCCTCACTTCTCTCATAGATGTCACTAAGCGTCGGTTTGGAGTTCATGAAGCTTGTTTGTGACTCTCCGCCCTGTGCAGACTCCTCTTCACCGAATAGGCTGTAAGTTTCTTTGGGAAGGAAGATAACGAACATTTCGTAAAATAACATAAGTTCTGAAATAAGGTCATTCATCGGGCTACAATTGGAGTCTTACATCCTTGCCATCATCATAGTGTCAGAGAATTATTTCACCATATGAATTGTGGCATAATGTAAATTCATTTATTTTCAGAGGCATCAATTTTTATGGCTTTGCATAAAATAATTTGTTTCTTGATGTTCAAAATCATGAGTGGAAAAGAAGGCTCTATCATTGTTAATTGCATATCTGAATTCCTGAATTGCATGACTAAAAGTAAATATACAGTAATATTGTTGTATAACAGATACTGGAACATTATCTGTATTTTATTACTGCCATTTCACACAAAAAAATTGTGTGCAAAACGGTCTAATTTAGTGTGCTGTGGGATTTACAAACTAGTTCTCCATTTCAGAAGGATTTGATCATGAGAAAAATTTCTTAATCAGGAATAAGATTGATAGTAAACAAACAAACATCATCAAACAGCCACCAAGAAAATGTTGTGAACAGTACCAATATCTGCCGAGACTGTTTAACCCAGGATCAACTTTGTTTTTAGTTGTCATTTCAGTCTTTTTCTTCTTGACACGATAATACAACAGCTGTAGATCGACTGGCTCAAGACTTATAGTATCTAAAATTTCTGTTAATCCAAGCAAATTCCTCAAAAACTGGATAAAAACAAGAACTGGTGTTTGTGCAAGAATGTTGCAGATATAAAATTGTGGTGGCAGTGGTAATGGATAGTTGTACAAGTGATAATGGTTAATACCTGATGCTAATGACTAAGTGTACAAGTGATAATGGTTATACCTGATGTTAATGATTAAGTGTACAAGTGACAATGGTAATACCTGATGCTAATGACTAAGCGTACAAGTGATAATGGTAATACCGGATGTTAATGACCAAGCGTACAAGTGATGATGGTAATACCTGATGCTAATGACCAAGCGTACAAGTGATAATGGAAATACCTGATGCTAATGACTAAGTGTACAAGTGATAATGGTAATACCTGATGTTAATGACCAAGCGTACGAGTGATAATGGTAATACCTGATGCTAATGACCAAGCGTACAAGTGATAATGGTAATACCTGATGCTAATGACTAAGTGTACAAGTGATGATGGTAGTGTGACAATAGCGATTAGGTGAACAAGTGATTGTGGCAATATGTGCTGGTAAAGAGCTAGGTTAAGAAAGGATGATGGTAATATATGATTGTAAAAATTAAATGAACAAGTGATGGTGGTAATATGTGATGGTGATGATTAAGTGCATAAGTGATGATGGTAACATGTGATGTTAATGAACAGGAAAACAAGTAATGATGGTAACATGTGATGTTAATGAACAGGAAAACAAGTAATGATGGTAATATCTGATGGTGATGATTATTTGAACAAGTGAATGAACTAAACATTTAGAAAACAAAGATCTGATCAGAGTTACACCATGATTGACAAAATGTTCAGGGAAACAAATATAATGAACAATACATCTGTCAGTAAATATTTAATATCTTATCAGGTGAATTGTATCCTGTCAACATTTTTCCCATCATCTCTCCCTCTTTACCTCCCTGCCACCTTTAGAAAATTAATTTCCTTGTATTTTGATGAAAATGTTATTAAAATATCTCCTTAGTGTAGTTGCTATCACTTGCTATATTGTTCTTGGTAAATTTAACAGTTACTTGTGCTACTATGAATACTACTACTACCCAACAGTCATGCATCTGTTGCCTATGGGTACATGTAATCTATAGCATATCATTATTAAATATGCACTACTCATGACATGCAGTTCCATCAGTCTTATAGCTGTCTGCGATGAAATATTAATCAAAAACTTAGCTGATGACACCTATGTGAACAGACCCCCAAAGGAACCCCTATTAGCACATTAGTGACTGTATCAAGTAAGAGATATACACCAAGAATAAACACTACTTGACAAGTATAGAAAAAACATGGTATGGCTTTAGCATGATATTTCTTGTGCCAACCTTCACAACAATTGGACTGTGATGGACGTGTGTATACACAAAGCAGGCTTCATTTTATAGCTGAACACCCTATATATGTGCCATGCATTCAGACAGACAGACAAACAAATACAAGATTTCATTTTCCGTTCCCTAAACATATTTGTAACAAGCAAAATAAGTCTAAGCAGGAAATCAGAAACCATCATTACCACAGTGAAATCTGTATGCTGTACAAAAGAAAAAACAAAAAATTCTGAACTAAAATTTTTGATATGACAAGATTTTAAAACTCAAATATTTTCTAAATATATGATCTAATTAATATTAATTACTACTTTGAAAAATGATACTATAAGGAACACAAACTTGGAAATGTAACTTTTTATTCTGAAATTATTTCATGTACACTAAGCAGGTGATTTCAAGAAGTTAATTTGGCTTCTGATTCCAGTAAATAAAAATTCCACACCTAGAAATTTCATACCATCTCTCGTGGCTTTTTGTTCTAAAAATGTGAAAAAATGTGTATACTATTTCACTGTAAAACTTGCAGTAATTTGAGTACAAGTAGTAATTAGGATACAAGTAATTAGGGTACAAATAGTAATTAGGGTACAAATAGTAATTAGGGTACAAGTAGTAATTAGAGTACAAGTAGTAATTAGAGTACAAATAGTAATTAGGGTACAAATAGTAATTAGGGTACAAGTAGTAATTAGGGTACAAATAGTAATTAGGGTGCAAGCAATAATTGGGGTACGTGCAGTAATTGGTAGCACATTTAAGAATAATGCACTGACAGGTTTAGATTTTCATTAACAGACCAGACACAAGCTAGTATTTGGGATACACTGCTTGAGTACAGTGTTTGGGACACACACTGCCTGAATACAGTGTATGGGACACAATGCCTGAGTACAGCATTTGGGACACACAGTCTGAGTACAGTGTCCATGATACTGTCTGAGTACAGTGGGACACACTGCTTGATTACAGGGTATGGGACACACTACCTGCAATACACACTGCTTGAGTACAGTGTCTAGACACACAGTGGCTTATTACAGTGTCTTTAAATTAATATTTCTTTATACATCACATTCAGCTTTCAGGATAAGCAAGTGTATAATCAGATGGCTGATACATACATGGAATGATTAGAGATTATTAAGTTACCTGAATAAATAAGTAATAAATAAATAAATATGAAGAACTCAATCAAGTAATCAACTGATAAATAAATTCATGAGAAAAGAAAATGCAGTACAAACTGAGATAAACAAGTCGATTCAAACGATCATGAGCTTTTCATAGTTTTGAATTAACAGGGAAAACATGATTAGTGAGTACAGTAATTTTTCACATTGCATCTGATCAATTAGGTGATTAACATTATTAACTACATGTATTGCTTGAAATAGTCCATTAAGTGATTCCCATTTTTAACTACATGTATTGCCTGAAATAGTCCATTAAGTAATTAACATTATTAAATACATGTATTGCTTGAAATAGTCCAGCAAGTGATTCCCATTTTTAACTACATGTATTGCTTGAAATAGTCCATTAAGTGATTCCCATTTTTAACTACATGTATTGCTTGAAATAGTCCATTAAGTGATTAACATTATTAAATACATGTATTGCTTGAAATAGTCCATTAAGTGATTCCCATTTTTAACTACATGTATTGCTTGAAATAGTCCATTAAGTGATTAACATTATTAAATACATGTATTGCTTGAAATAGTCCATTAAGTGATTAACATTTTTAACTACATGTATTGCTTAAAATAAATTATATAACTCATACTGTGAATGACTTGGAAGTGACTAATATTTATCTGGAAGAAAAAAAAAGATTAAAACCCTAGCTAGATTTGAAATTAAGACAGCAAATCATCTATGTTTCATCAATCTACCCAAATATCTACTAAATTTTGTTTTAAAAAACAGGTAAAGAAAAAACAAAACGATGAAAAAAGATTATTAATTTTTTAAACAAGAAGTATAAACAACAAATTTTAATTCTGAGGCAATGACTTTAATATAAAACTAGAGCTGATTTAATTTACAAAATGGCATCCCATGCAAACCTAGGATTTGTTATTCAAGTGTTCCAGTTGAGAAGAGAGTTATTTGCTTTGTCTAAAATGGCCAATTTTGCAACAAGTTCTGATCAGTGAAAAGTCTATCATTCTGATCTGAAAAAAGCAGTAGAGTTGACTGCTTGATAAAGTCTATATTAAATATACATCAAGAGAATCTTGCACTATAAAATTTTAGGATGATCATAAATAATGTTAGGAAATAGCTACATCTGATTAGCAAGCACTTGATTTAGTTGGGGGATGATCCATCCAACTTGCAAGTCCTTGATTTGGTTGGAGGATGATCCATCAAATTAGCAAGTCCTTGATTTGGTTGGAGGATGATCCATCCAATTAGCAAGTCCTTGATTTGGTTGGAGGATGATCCATCCAATTAGCAAGTCCTTGATTTGGTTGGAGGATGATCCATCCAACTTGCAAGTCCTTGATTTGGTTGGAGGATGATCCGTTCAATTAGCAAGTCCTTGATTTGGTTGGAGGATGATCCATCCAACTTGAAAGTCCTTGATTTGGTTGGGGGATGATCCATTCAATTAGCAAGTCCTTGATTTGGTTGGAGGATGATCCATCCAACTTGCAAGTCCTTGATTTGGTTGGGGGATGATCCATTCAATTAGCAAGTCCTTGATTTGGTTGGAGGATGATCCATCCAATTAGCAAGTCCTTGATTTGGTTGGAGGATGATCAATCCAACTTGCAAGTCCTTGATTTGGTTGGAGGATGATCCGTTCAATTAGCAAGTCCTTGATTTGGTTGGAGGATGATCCATCCAACTTGCAAGTCCTTGATTTGGTTGGGGGATGATCCATTCAATTAGCAAGTCCTTGATTTGGTTGGAGGATGATCCATCCAACTTGCAAGTCCTTGATTTGGTTGGAGGATGATCCATCCAATTAGCAAGTCCTTGATTTGGTTGGAGGATGATCCATCCAATTAGCAAGTCCTTGATTTGTTTGGAGGATGATCTATCCAACTTGCAAGTCCTTGATTTGGTTGGAGGATGATCCATCCAATTACCAAGTCCTTGATTTGGTTGGGAGATGATCCATCCAACCAGCAAGTGCTTGATTTAGTTGGGGGATGATCCATCCAACTGGCAAGTCCTTGATTTGGTTAGAATATGACTGAGTAATTTTGGCTCAAATTCCCTTGGCCTTGTCATCCATATAACTTAATCTGCTAGGAAGACTGAGAATGTATCAAGTTCAAATTCCCCTGGAGTTGTCATCCATATAACTTAATCTGCTAGGAAGACTGAGAATTTATCAAGTTCAAATTCCCTTGGAGTTGTCATCCATACAACTTAATCTGCTAGGAAGACTGAGAATGTATCAAGTTCAAATTCCCTTGGAGTTGTCATCCATATAACTTAATCTGCTAGGAAGACTGAGAATTTATCAAGCTGCTTCACAAGTATGAGTGTTTAGAATGTTGATGAACATGATTGTAAATTTGTAAATGGAGGAATCTGTCTAAACTGACTAGTGTATCCAAGATTCCAACTTACTCTGACTGAAATCCATCTTACCCGCTTAGTATTATACTTAACACTAAATATATAAGGTCTGTGTTCTTTCTGGCCTCAAGTTTTATTTAATTGTTATAATTAACAGGTTCTATCTGGCCTCAAGTTTTAGTACATATAATTGTTGTAATATATGAAATATAAAGGATCCAGTCTATCTGTAAAAGCATGCTGACTTAAAATATGTAAGGGAAATCTGCTAGGAATGTTTATGGAAAATCTATAACTGTGAAACAAATACTGGTCCAGTCTGTGAGTTACCTGAACTTTGTGGATTGCTGCTGATGGGTGGTGTCTGCCTGTCTGTTCTTGGTCGTACCCCTCGTGCCATGTCCTGGAGTACCTTCAGTGCAGCCAGATTTGTTTTGGCTGCCTCTGACAGTATCTGTAAAGCTATCATTATATCCACCCTGTGGAATTGAGTAAAAAATGCATACAATTCTACGTGCATTCAGTATTAAAAAGACTGCTCACAAATGGGTGAAGTATGCTTACAAAAAACTGAGGAAAATAATTTTTTTTTAAAAATATACAGCAACTATGATTCCAACCTCAGCTCTGATACAAAATAATTGTTATTCCAACCTCACCTCTGATGCAAAGTAGTTATGATTCCAACCTCAGTTCTGATACAAACTAATTACTATTCTGACCTAAGTTTGTCAGTAATCTGCTTAGGTGACACAGTGATTGGACTGGTTTAAAGTAACACAATCAATGCACTAGTTTAAAGTAACACCAAATAAGGATCACTTTAATGTAATAAAATAGCATGACTTGTTTAAAGTAACACAATACTGGGACTGGTTTAATGTAACACAATGATGGGACTTGTTAAATGTGACACAATAATAGGACAGACTTAATATGACACAAAAATGGGACTGGTTTAACATGAGACAATACCAGGACAGGTTTAATGTAAAACAATAATGGGGCTGTTTTCATGTAAAATAATAATGGGACTAGTTTAATGTAACACAATGATGGGGCTGATTAAATGCAACACAATGATGAGATTGGTTTAATGTAAAAATACCGGGACTGGTTTAGTGTAACATTATGAGTATAATCTAGATAATTAATTGTTCTGGTACTGATATACAGGTGAACTGACGTAGTTTATGAATTGTACTGGTACATACAACTATAATCTCCCATTACATTAATTGAGTTGGTACTGATATTCAGATATAATCTCCTAGTTCATTAATTGTACTGGTACTGATATACAGGTGAAATTTCCTAGTTCACTGACTGTTCTGGTAATGATATACAGGTGAAATTTCCTAGTTCATTGATTGTTCTGGTCCTGACATACAGGTGAAATCTCCTAGTTCATTAATTGTACTTGTACTGACATACAGGTGAAATCTCCTAGTTCATTAATTGTACTGGTACTGACATACAGGTGAAATCTCCTAGTTCATTAATTGTACTGGTACTGACATACAGGTGAAATCTCCTAGTTCATTAATTTTACTGGTACTGGCATACATGTGAAATCTCCTATTTCATTAATTGTACTGGTACTGATATTCAGGTGAAATTTCCTAGTTCATTGATTACTCTGTTACTGATATTCAGGTATAATCTCCTAGTTCATTAATTGTACTGGTGCTGATATTCAGGTGAAATTTCCTAGTTCATTAATTGTTCTGGTACTGACATACAGGTGAAATCTCCAAGGTCATTCATTATTTTGGTACTGACATACAGGTGAAATCTCCTATTTCATTAATTGTACTTTTACTGATATACAGGTGAAATCTCCTAGTTCATTAACCATTCTGGTACAGACATACAGGTGAGATCTCCTAGTTCATTAACTGCTCAGGTATTTATATACAAGTGAAATCTCCTAGTTCATTAATTGTTCTGGTACTGACAGCTTAATGATAAAAGGGAGAATCTTTCTTGATACAAGGTGTGTTTAGTCCCAATCGGCAAAATGAGATCAAAATTTTAAAGCAAAGATCTTAATTCCAACAGACCTGTAAAATATCTGTCAAATTTAAAAAGAACTGGATGAAATAAAATTAAGTGTGCAAAGCGTATGGCAAAAAGTTATTGCAAATATAAAAAGTTTCATGTTTAAAACATAGATGCAAATGATTTCTCAAGGTAGCTATGTTTGTGAATATATGCAATATATTTATATAATACATATTGCAAAATATATTTATATAATATATATATTGCAGACATATTTATATAATATACATATTGCAAAATATATTTATATAATATATATATTGCAGACATATTTATATAATATACATACTGCCAACATATATATATATATATATATATATATATATATATATATATATATATATATATATATATATATATATATATATATATATATATATGTGTGTGTGTGAGTGTGTGTGTGTGTGTGTGTGTGTGTGTCAAATTTTTTCCATGACTAGATTGTAATCATTATTTATAAACAATATATTATATAACTAATTTGGTCCATGAGTGTACAATCTATTTAAGATAATGAGCTAAAAATAGGTTTCTTGGGGGGCTAGAGTTAAAACAAATGAACCTGTGTACAATAAAGTAATTTTCTGATTGGATGGTTCAAGTGTTGTGCATTATCAGGTGGGGATGTATTCTAACATATGTCACATGAGGATCTACTGCAACACGTCACATGGGTACACACTGCGACATCGAGTCATGGAGATGTATATAAGGTGAGAAGTGAACAACTGTTCAGGCCTATTTTTATTACTGTTCTTCTTTAGTTTTCAGTCTGCAGAAGTATTTGATGTTGTTTTTAGATTTAATCTGAGAAGAATCATTTATTTTTATTATTTATTGGAATTACAAAGTGCTCATGTGACAGCTTGGGCTAAATACTATTTTGGGATTACTGTAAATTCATTCAAGAGTTCTGGACAATCTTCATTTGATTCTAGGATATTGTTACATCAGCACATTCAAGACCTGGAATTCATTCAGAACATTCTCTTCTTTTGGACATGTCATAGAACTTTTATGATTATTTTGGATTTAATTCACAATACTGTAACTTCCTCTTAAATTTTCATTTTAGAACTTTATTAAATTATTTAAGTGTTACCAAACTTGTTGGCTTGCTTCTTTCTCTTACTGAGTTTAACACTATAGAGTCATAACAATATAATATACATATTGCCAACATATTTATATAATATACATATAGCCAATATATTCATATAATATACATATTGCCAACATATTTATATAATATACATATTGCCAACATATTCATATAATATACATATTGCCAACATATTCACATAATATACATATTGCCAACATATTCATATAATATACATATAGCCAACATATTCATATAATATACATAAGGCCAACATATTCATATAATATACATATTGCCAACATATTCATATAATATACATATTGCCAACATATTCATATAATATACATATTGCCAACATATTCATATAATATACATATTGCCAACATATTCATATAATATACATATTGCCAACATATTCATATAATATACATATTGCCAACATATTCATATAATATACATATTGCCAACATTTTATATAATATACATATTTCCAAGGAGGATATCATTAAAATTTTGTGTGGCTAATATGCTGAATATACTGAATTTGTTAAAATGTTGTTACCCTAAAATAATGATTTATAGAATGTGTTTACCAGTTCTCATTGACGATCCCCATGCCACAGTGAGTGAGGGCCTGTAACGCCTGATTTAATCCCCCTCCTAGCTGATTTGTACACCGCCAAACATCAAGTGCATGCCACAGTGTTGGACTCAGATCATGCACACTGCTACTGATGGCACCACTGTGTGTGGTGAGTGCATCATCATGGTGACTGCTACGCTTTATGTCTGATTCTTGACTCACCTGTAAATGTGAAACATCAGTTAAGCAAATCTATTTTTAAAAATATTTCTCAAATAGTGAAAGCTTTCAGCAGTACAGAGGTTAGAGATTTGTATTACATATGTGCAGTAGAAAATAATTTGGAACATCAATCCTTCTGCTAAAAATGACAGGTGTTCTCTCATGACAAGTCACAACACTAATAATAAATCTGTACATTGAGAACCTGGTCTCACAAGACAGGTGGTTTACTGTATGTATGTAAAACCTTACTAAGACCTTTTTGATCTCTTTAATCTGTATATATATGTAGCATGAGAAAAACATTTAACCATTACTGAAATTCTTCTAATATTGCATTTTATCAGCAATAAACTTATAGAAAAATCACAATTTCTTAAAATCTGTGTTCATAGATTATTCTCACAGTACTTCATGATTACAGGACTAAGATTGCTGGTAGAACTGCTCAGCCATAAAAATGACTACAGGACTACGATTTGCTGGTAGAACATTTTCAGCCATAACAATGACTATAGGACTAAGTTTTGCTGGTAGAACTGATCAGCCATAACAATGACTACAGGACTAAGATTTGCTGGTAGAACATTTTCAGCCACAACAATGACCACAGGACTAAGATTTGCTGGTAGAACTGCTCAGCCATAACAATGACTACAGGACTAAGATTTGCTGGTAGAAGTGATCAGCCATAACAATGACTACAGGACTAAGATTTGCTGGTAGAACATTTTCAGCCACAACAATGACCACAGGACTAAGATTTGCTGGTAGAACTGCTCAGCCATAACAATGACTACAGGACTAAGATTTGCTGGTAGAAGTGATCAGCCATAACAATGACTACAGGACTAAGATTTGCTGGTAGAACATTTTCAGCCACAACAATGACCACAGGACTAAGATTTGCTGGTAGAACTGATCAGCCATAACAATGAATACAGGACTAAGATTTGCTGGTAGATCTACTTAGCCATATCCAAATTCAAACTTGCCAGCACGTTTATATTTTTACAGTATCAATTACTTACAACACTGGGCCTGCTATAAGAACTTTTTGGACTCTTTGGGTGTGGAACATTATCCCCCTCTTTCACCTCTCCTGGTTCAACCTGTGTGTCCGCCATGACAATTTTACCAACAGTGATAATAAAACGCATGGACAGAAGTGCATTGGGGTAAGGACTGTAGGCTTCCTGGCAGTCTGATAAACCTATGAAAATTCAACATTTCATTACATCTTTGCAGAAAATTATGGCATAAAATTAAAAATTGCAAACTAACAAATAATTACAAATAATAATTTACTGTCCTGCCCCTGACAAATGTCTCACAGGAATGGCTGCCATGTGACCTTGACCTCATATTTAATATCACATAATTTGTGCCAGATCATGTAATTCTTTCATTAATCTTACTGTCACATGGTTCATAGGATATCCTGTACATTATCTCATTAATCTTTATGTCACATAATTCACAGGATACCCTGTACATTATCTCACTAACCTTTATGTCACATAATTCACAGGATATCCTGTACATTATCTCACTAACCTTTATGTCACATAATTCACAGGATATCCTGTACATTATCTCATTAATCTTTATGTCACATAATTCACAGGATATCCTGTACATTATCTCACTAACCTTTATGTCACATAATTCACAGGATATCCTGTACATTATCTCACTAACCTTTATGTCACATAATTCACATGATATCCTGTACATTATCTCATTAATCTTTATATCACATAATTCACAGGAGATCCTGTGCATTGTCTCAAAAATCTTTATGTTACATGATTTACAGGATATCCTGTACATTATCTCATTAATCTTTATGTCCCATAATTCACAGGATATCCTGTGCATTATCTCATTAATCCTTGTGAAATCATTTAGGTGGCACTTTACAGTTTCATATTTTGCATAGGGTTAGAATTTTTAAGAAAAAGAATTTTCCCAGATTTCCTCAGTGGTTATACTGGCTTTTTAAAAAAAGACCTTGTATATCTTAGGTATAATTCAAAGAACCTTTAATTCCCTTTATTTTGGTGTATGATTGATGGGTGTAATATGGGTTATACAGTATACAGCTTGGTCTTACTCCAGATGTGCACCTTTCAAAAAAGTGCTAGCTCCACTTGGTCATTTTCACTTCCTGAACTTCTGAAGTAAATTGTATAAAAAAAGAGCCGATAACTTTTTTTTTACATTTTATATATTTGGTAATTCATTCATTGCACTTTCAGAAGCTGGTATTGTTTAGTCTGGCAAAATTCATTTTCTCTATTTTAATAGCTGCTATGGATAGTGTACTTTAGACTAATTCAGGCTGAATTTTTAGCACAAGGGAGCAGTCATTTTAGTTAGAAGTGTGCTTAGATCATGTACAATTTCCAAAAGTACAATATCCAAAGAAATATCATGCACATTACATTAATGTGGCATAGAGGTATGCCAACATTTTCTCCAATGTGCATTTTTTAAATGCAAACAACTTCACCTTACATATGTCACTTTCTCAAAAGTACATAATACCTGGTGATTGCCCCCTTATGTAAGATCCTATCACTGATCTTTATAACATGATTCATGTGAGAGCTTTTATGTCCTCTTATCAATCCTTGTCAAAAGGTTTAAGTCAGATCTTATGTCCTCATTATTCTTCAAGCTACAGCACTCATGTGATATGTATGTCCTCATTACTATTCATGCCACATGATTCATGTGATATGTATGTCCTCATTACTATTCATGCCACATGATTCATGTGATATGTATGTCCTCATTACTATTCATGCCACATGATTCATGTGATATGTATGTCTTCATTACTATTCATGCCACATGACTCATGTGATATGTATGTCCTCATTACTATTCATGCCACATGATTCATGTGCTATGTATGTCCTTGTTACTCTTCATGCCACATGATTCATGTGATATGTATGTCCTCATTACTCTTCATGCCACATGACTCATGTGATATGTATGTCCTCATTATTCTTCATGTCCCATTATTCATGTCAGATGCATGTCCTCATTAATCTTGATGTCATATTATTCATGTGATATGTATGTCCTTGTTAATCTTCATGTAATTTTATTCATGTGAAATGTGTGTCCTCATTAATTTTCATGTCACATTATTCATGTGAGATGTTTTATGTCCTTATTATTCTTGATGTGATTTTATTCATGTGAGATGTATGTCCTAATTAATCTTCATGTCCCATTATTCATGTGAGATGTATGTCCTCGTTATTCTTGATGTGATTTTATTCATGTGAGATACTGTATGTCCTCATTATTTTCATGTCACATTATTCATATAAGACTTTGTACATCCACTTATCAATCTTTATGTCACATGACTATCCAGTATGTCATCTCATGATTCATATAAAATCTTGTAGTCCTCTAAGTATATATATAGGAAGACTGCAGAATGTGGGATCTATTCATTCTGTATACTGGAGTAAGACTATAAAATGTGGGATCTATTTATTCTATATATATATGGAGACTACAAAATGTGGGATCTACTTATTCTATATACAGCAAGATTACAAAATGTGGGATCATCTTATAGATTTGAAAAGCAACATTAGTTCAAGGAATAAAGAAGAAAGAACTGAACAGAACAGAACAATAGAAGAAAGATGAAATGATGAATAGGAAGATGAGCAGACATAGTGACTCACACATGATTTTTAAATCTTTCATTTTACCAATGTGTCATATCAATAATGGACAGTATTAATATGTTGCTTTTTTTAAAATATAGTCAAACCTGTCTTAATGGTCATCTTTTCTCGGCAGTCACCTGTTCACAATGGCCATTCTACCCCTTCCCAGCAACTTAACTATTTAAATATCATGTATGTAATGGTCACCTGCCTTACACTATCTGCAGACAGGTGTTTCCTAATCCAACAGTGGTTTTTGCATGCCTTAGTCAGTCATTACAGAATATCTACAGTGACCTCTCAGTTTATGCAAACTGAATTTGTTACTCATGAAGAAGGCATTATTAGATAAAGGGGGAAGATCATGGAAATTGAAATGCAAACATCTGGCTTATACTCATACTATTCCAGTCATATTAACTATATCACTCAAGGGTGTCAATATGTCAGATTCAAAAGTAACTCAATGTTGTCAATATGTCAGATTCAAAAGTAACTCAATGTTGTCAATATGTCAGATTCAAAAGTACCTCAATGTTGTCATTATGTCAGATTCAAAAGTAACTCAAGGGTGTCAATATGTCAGATTCAAAAGTTACTCAAGGATGTCAATATGTCAGATTCAGAGGCAACTCGATGGTGTCAATATGTCAGATTCAAAAGTAACTCAAGGGTGTCAATATGTCAGATTCAAAAGTAACTCAAGTTTGTCAATATGTCAGATTCAAATATAATTCAAGGGTGTCAATATGTCAGATTCAAAAGTAACTCAAGGGTGTCAATATGTCAGATTCAAAAGTAACGCAGGGGTGTCAATATGTCAGATTCAGAAGTAACTCAAGGGTGTCAATATGTCAGATTCAAATGTAATTCAAGGGTGACAATATGTCAGATTCAAAAGTAACTCAAGTTTGTCAATATGTCAGATTCAAATGTAACTCAAGTTTGTCAATATGTCAGATTCAAAAGTAACTCAAGGGTGTCAATATGTCAGATTTAAAAGTAACTCAAGTTTGTAAATATGTCAGATTCAAAAGTTACTCAGGGGTGTCAATATGTCAGATTCAGAAGGAACTCGATGGTGTCAATATGTCAGATTCAAATGTAATTCAAGGGTGTCAATATGTCAGATTCAAAAGTAACTCAAGGGTGTCGATATGTCAGATTCCAAAGTCACTCAATGGTGTCAATACGTCAGATTCAAAAGTAACTCAAGTTTGTCAATATGTCAGATTCAAAAGTAACTCAAGGGTGTCAATATGTCAGATTCAAAAGTGAGGCAGTTTTTATCATTAGGGTAGTTAGTTGATGGTGGGAAAAGCAGTTGTGCTGTCACATTAGAAATGTGACTGTGTTACAAGTATAGTGTGATATCTTCATCATTCTGTCGCAGTAGAAATGTGCCTGTGTTACAAGTATAGTGATATCTTCATCATGCTGTCACATTAGAAATGTGCCTGTGTTACAAATATAGTGATATCTTCATCATGCTGTCACAGTAGAAATGTGCCTGTGTTACAAGTATAGTGATATCTTCATCATGCTGTCACAGTAGAAATGTGCCTGTGTTACAAGTATAGTGATATCTTCATCATGCTGTCACAGTAGAAATGTGCCTGTGTTACAAGTATAGTGTGATGTCTTCATCATGCTGTCACAGTAGAAATGTGCCTGTGTTACAAGTATAGTGTGATATCTTCATCTATTGGATGTGCATAAAAGCTATATCTGAAGAAAAAGTTCCTCTTGGAGAAGCTATACAGGATAAATCCCTTTTCATTAGGGCCAGGGGTCGATTAGTATTTATATATTGTCAATAAAATCAGAATTTTGTCTTTTCACATGGGTGGCTGCTGTTGACAGGTTTGACTTTAAAAACAATATGCATATCAAGCCGTTTCAAAAACATAATGTTAGACAAAATCTCACCATCCAAGTAAGTAAAGAGTCGATTTTTGAACTCCTGTTGTCCTTGCAGTTGTCCAGCCATATGGTGATAGAACAATCTTGTGAACACAAGCTGACCCATCTGCAAAAATGAATAAGATGGTGATATTTAAGTCATGTGAACACCATCTGACCTATCTAAAGGAAAAAACATTAAAATAGAACAGTACTATGAACACAAGCTGATCCATCCATAAAACAATAATAATGTCATAGAAGTCCTGTGAACAAAAGCTGACAAATCCACACAACAAAAGAATGTCATAAAAATCATGTAAACACAAGCTGACCCATCCACACAACAAAAGATTTCATAGAAGTCATGTGAACACAAGATGACCTATCCACACAACAAAAGAATGTCACAGAAGTCATGTCAACACAAGCTGACCCATCCACACAACAAAAGAATGTCACAGAAGTTATGTGAACATAAGCTGACAAATCCACACAACAAAAGAATGTCACAGAAGTCATATGAACACAAGCTGACCCATCCACACAACAAAAGAATGTCACAGAAGTTATGTGAACATAAGCTGCCCCATCCACACAACAAAAGAATGTCATATAAGTCATGAACACAAGTCATGTGAACACAAGATGACCCATCCACACAACAAAAGAATGTCATAGAAGTCATGTGAACACAAGCTGACCCATCCACACAACAGAAGAATGTCATACAAGTCATGTGAACACAAGCTGACCCGTCCACAGAACAAAAGAATGTCATAGAAGTCATGTGAACACAAGATGACATATCCATAAAACAATAATAATGCCATAGAAGTCATGTGAACACAAGATGACCCATCCACACAACAAAAAAGAATGTCACAGAAGTTATGCGAACACAGGATGACCCATCCACACAACAAAAGAATGTCATAGAAGTCATGTGAACACAAGCTGATCCATCCACACAACAAAAGAATGTCATAGAAGTCATGTGAACACAAGATGACCCATCCACACAACAAAAGAATGTCACAGAAGTTATGTGAACACAAGATCACCCATCCACGCAACAAAAGAATGTCACAGAAGTTATGTGAACACAAGATGACCCATCCACACAACAAAAGAATGTCATAGAAGTCATGTGAACACAAGCTGGCCCATCCACACAACAAAAGAATGTCACAGAAGTCATGTGAACACAAGCTGACCCATCCACACAACAAAAGAATGTCACAGAAGTCATGTGAACACAAGCTGGCCCATCCACACAACAAAAGAATGTCACAGAAGTCATGTGAACACAAGCTGACCCATCCACACAACAAAAGAATGTCACAGAAGTCATGTGAACACAAGCTGGCCCATCCACACAACAAAAGAATGTACCAAAAGTTATGAGAACACAAGCTGATTCATCCACACAACAAAAGAATGTCACAAAAGTCATGTGAACACAAGGTGACCCATCCACACAACACAATAATTTGGTAATAAAACAGTCATGTGAAGACCTAACAAAATAATATGACAGAACAGTTTTATGAACACAGGCTGACTCATCAGAAGAACAAATATAGTTACAAATGTACATAAAACCCTCACTATAATGAACCTCACTATTATGAATTCCTTTATTAATAAACACCTATACTGGACCCCAGACAGCACTTACACATAACTAGAAATGAATAGCTCATTGTAATAATTGATTCATGTGAAACCCTAATTATTGATTATTCCGTCAGATCTCAAATCATTCATTATTCAAAGGGATTGTGTTAATGTAGAGACAGTGACATCCATGTAACTTAATGACAAGGTATATTACTGTCTTGAAATTTGAATGTAAATTCTATGATACATCTATATTAGTATGTAAACTCTATGATACATCTATATTTGTATGTAAATTATATGAAACATCTATAGTTTTAATTAAATTTTATGATACATCTAGATTTGTAATTAAATTTCATGGTACATCTATATTTGTATGCAAATTATATGATACATCTATGTATGTATGTAAATTCTATGATACATCTATATTTGTATGCAAATTCTATGTGTGTGTGTGTGTGGTTTGGATTTGTAATGTAGCTTTAAAAAATATTCAGTCATATCACTATGATGTCTGCAGTGTGACAGTTTTTAGTGATCTCTAGCACTGGGGCATCATGCTGCAGATGCTCTAACAACTAGGCCACCAGAGCAGTCATGTAAATTCTATGATACATCTATATTTTTATGTAAATTCTATGATACATCTATATTTATATGTAAATTCTATGACACATCTATATTTATGTGTAAATTCTATGATACATCTATCTTTGCATGTAAATTATATGGTACATTTATATTTATATGTAAATTCTATGGTACATCTATCTGTATATGTAAATTCTATGATATATCTATATTTATATGTAAATTCTATGATACATCTACATTTATATGTAAATTCTATGACACATCTATATTTATGTATAAATTCTATGATACATCTATCTTTGCATGTAAATTATATGGTACATCTATATTTATATGTAAATTCTATGATACATCTACATTTATATGTAAATTCTATGGTACATTTATATTTATACATAAATTCTATGGTACATCTATCTTTGTATGTAAATTATATGATACATCTATATTTATGTGTAAATTCCATGATACATCTATTGTTATTTGTAAATTATATGATACATCTATTGTTATTTGTAAATTCTATGAAACATCTATTGTTATTTGTAAATTCTATGATACATCTATTGTTATTTGTAAATTCTATGATATATCTATATTTGTATGTAAATTCTATGATACATCTATATTTATGTGTAAATTCTATGATACATCTATATTTATGTGTAAATTCTATGATACATCTATCTTTGCATGTAAATTCTATGATACATCTATATTTATACACAAATTCAATGGTACATCTATATTTGTATGTAAATTCTATGATACATCTATATTAGTAAGTAAATTCTATGATACATCTGTATTTATTTGTAAATTCTATGGTACATCTATATTTGTATGTAAATTCTATGATATATCTATATTTGTATGTAAATTCTATGATATATCTATATTTGTATGTAAATTCTATGATAGATCTATATTTGTATATAAATTCTATGATACATCTATATTTATATGTAAGTTGTATGTAAATTCCATGATACATCTATATTTATATGTAAATTCTATGATACATCTATATTTGTATGTAAATTATATGATACATCTATCTTTGTGTGTAAAGCCTATGATATATCTATATTAGTACGTACATTATATGATATATCAATATTTGAGTGTAAATTTTATGGTACATTTATATTTGTATGTACAATTCTATGATACATTGATATTTGTATATAAATTATATGGTACATATATATTTGTATGTAAATTCTATGATACATCTATATTTGTATGTAAATTCTATGATACATCTATATTTATATGTACCTCTATGGTACATTGATATTTTTATCAAAATTACTGTAACCGTTAAGCTGTTTGAACCATTAATGGTAAAGAATTTCATGGCACTAGAACACTGGAAACATCCTGATGATTTCAGTCTGATCAGTTTAATCTCTGCTGTCCTGAGATAGGGCTGATGTGTATGTATACAAATTTTAGATGATCTCACCTGGTGAAGTTTTATCTCTCCTGCCCTGAGAAAGGGCTGATGAACAAGTATGTTTTATACTATCTCATCTTAAGAAGTTTGATTTCTCCAATCCCAATATTGGACTGATAGACATGTATGCCTATATCATGTGATCTCACCTTAACAATTTTTATCTCTCCTGTCCTGAGAGAGATCTATTTAATGAGAATGGATACAAAGTCTGTCATGGTTATGGATTGGGCCTGGTTCATCTGTTACACTGTGAGACACATACAACTAGACTGAAAAGTCCAGACCATGCACAACCAGGCTGGTAACACACACACACACACACACACACACACACCACCACCACCACCACCACCACAACCACCATCACCAAACACACTTTGCATTGACATTCATGCCAAAATGTCACCATGATTCATATCTCTCTCTTTCTCTCTCTCTCTCTCTCTCTCTCTCTCTCTCTCTTTTGTAGTCTGGTGCACATCATTAGCACTAAAATGTCTGGACTGTCTAGGCTTATTAGTAAGTGGTTTTGTATACCTCATCCACTGCACTAGTGATGTTTTATGATCTCACCTTAAGAAGTTTAATCTCTCCTGTTCTGAGATAGGGCTGATGAACAGCATCAGTTCGAAGCCAGTACAACATTGTCTCTGCCAGGAAAAACAGAGCAGGAATGTGGTACTTCTCCATGGGAGACTGATCAAGGGAAGTAATTAACACATCCAGGCATTCTGAAAATGATATACCAGTAAGCATAAAAGTTGACAAGCATTTTCTTTCAAATATATATTAGAATTCAGTTTTAACAAGCAATATTAAGTCAATGTTGGTAGCTTTTCTTGCAAACATCAACAAAGATGCTGAAACAAACAAACAAACTGAGGCATACAAAGCTCAGATATACATTATGCAGAACTATTTTTAGTGTTATGTATATCTATATTATGTATAGTATTTTCATAATAATAGTTTTTATCAGGGTCATTCAGTTAATGACATTTTTAATGCTAAAATCCTATGATCATAGTTTGGACTGTAAGATGAGTCATGCATCAAATGCAAAGATTTCATTCATAAAGTTCTAATGTTGAGATGTGAGTGTGTGTGTGATTTGGATTTTTAATGTAGCTATAAAATATTTTCAGTCATATCGCCACAATGTCTGCAGTGTGACAGTTTATTGTGATGTCTAGCACTGGGGCAACATACTGCAGACATACAGCATGATGTCCCACCCAGTCACATTATCCTGATACCAGGCTGATCAGTCCTGTCACTAACCTCTTAATGCTGAGCACCTAGCGAGGCAGCTGTTAGTACCATTTTTATAGGTCTTTGGCATCACTTGGCCAGGGTTTGAACCCATCACCTCCCACATCTGAGGTGGATATTACAACCACTAGGCCACCAGGGCAGCCCATGGCTGAGATATACTATAGTTCAGACAAACATCACATGCTTCAACAAGGACACGAGTTCTTGAGAATGGAAGTCACGTTCTTATTTAAATGTTCCCAACCAATTTCCTGATTAGTCAGTGTGAATCAGCTGATATGATTACTGATAAATTATTCTGAAATACCAAGAATGATTCATTCAAAGCCTTGTATTGTAATTTTCCCAAATGCGTATTACCTTTTCATATAAGTAAATTATTAATGGAATTAAACATCCTTAATAGCACTATTGGTCTTGGAAGTCTTTTTACAAAAGTAAATTATTCATGGAATTAAACATTCTTAATAGCACTATTGGTCTTGGAAGTCTTTTTACAGAAGTAAATTATTAATGGAATTAAACATTCTTAATAGCACTATTGGTCTTGGAAGTCTTTTTACAGAAGTAAATTATTAATGGAATTAAACATTCTTAATAGCACTAGTGGTCTTGGAAATCTTTTTATAGAAGTAAATTATTAATGGAATTAAACATTTTTAGCAGTACTATTGGTCTTGGAAATCTTTTTATAGAAGTAAATTATTAATGGAATTAAACATTTTTAGCAGTACTATTGGTCTTGGAAGTCTTTTTATAGAAGGAAATTATTAATGGAATTATACATTCTTAACAGCACTACTGGTCTTGGAAGAGTTACATGAGATGATTGCTTCATTTATTTAAAATAATCATTCATTGAAATTGCAATACTTTAACATTTATTTCAAGACTATGTTGATGTATAATAGTGTATGGAATTACTGTGAAACATTCTAAGACTATGGATATATAGCTATATTGGAATTACCATGAATTCATTGAAAGGCATATTGGGATCATATCATTGGGATTTCTTCTGTTCTATTGACACATCATTACAGTAGTGACATCATTTAAAATACCTTTGGAACTTATCTGGACTACTCAGAAATATTGGAATTGATAGAACTTTTTGAATTTTAGGAATTCATACACCATTATGTAAGTTACTTTTAATTGTTTCACTTTGTTATCTAGTGAAATAAATTATATTTGTTAATTATATAAAACTTGTTGATTTTGCTCTTTCTTGTTATGCAGGTGTAATACTAGTTAAAGACCACATAGGTGTAATACTAGTTAAAGACCACATTGGTGTAATACTAGTTAAAGACCACAAAGGTGTAATACTAATTTAAGACCACATAGGTGTAATACTAAAGACCACATAGGTGTAATACTAGTTAAAGACCACATAGGTGTAATACTAGTTAAACACCACATAGGTGTAATACTAGTTAAACACCACATAGGTGTAATACTAGTTAAAGACCACATAGGTGTAATACTAATTAAAGACCATATAGGTGTAATTCTAGTTAAAACTGAAGAAAAACCTGAAAATTATGCTGGAAAATCAAACTGTCTGAAAGCCCATAATAAATATAATTGGCAGAGAGAAAACCATTTTTTTCTTCTCCCTTTGCCATAATATTTTGTACATAATACATAAGAAATTATGATAAAAGCAGGAAAATATAAGGATAACAGAAAGATATAAAAAAGGACAAACAACAAAATACAAATCCCTCTCACCTTCCTGAATTTTCCCTTTGCACTGGGCCAGTTGAGCAAGCTCTGTCCAAGCCATTGGCAGATTGGCATGCTTTGCCTCTCCCCCTTCTCGTAGACCAGCCCTTCTCTATAAAACGAGTTGACAGTAACAAAAGTAATGCAGACTGACATACACTACCTGTACTCAGCTACTGAAATATCTTTTGCAGTTTCTAGAAAAACAACCTGCAGCTTTTATGGGGAAAAAACTAAGAAGAACTTAAAAACTAGCCACTTCAATAACTACTGCATAAAATTAACTCCAAATGAAAATAATTAACACTTATATACACATAAACATGTAATAATAATTGGTCATAGATTTGCTATCTAAGCAAAAACTATTAATCTGTACTTACATCGGATTTTAAGCTACTGTCCTTGATGTTTGCTAAAATGACACATAAATTCAAGATTTGAAAAAAGCTTTAAAGAGCCTACAATATTTAAAAAAAAGAAAACTAATAATACTTACGGAAATAATAATAATATTATATTAAAAACTATATCCAATATCGATCTTATAGCAAGCATGTCTACTGATGCTGAAGGACCAATGTGAATGTGACCAGAATTCTTTCTGCATATCACTACCCCTCCTATCATGTTGTTAGAGTCATCAATCTCATTCAATTGGGCAAAGTACGCTACAGATATCAGTCAGCCACATCATAAATCCCCTCAGTATATCACTACCCCTCCTTTCATGTTGTTAGGGTCATCAATCTCATTCAGTTGGGCAAAGTATGTTACAGATATCAGTCAGGCTCATTATAAATCCCCTCAGTATATCACTACCCCTCATATCATGTTGTTAGGATCATCAATCTCATTCAATTGGGCAAAGTATGCTACAGATATCAGTCAGCCTCATTATAAATCACCTCAGTATATCATGATCCCTCCTACAATAGTGTTTGGGTCAGAAAGCTTATCAAGTTGGATAAATTATACTACAGCTGACTAAGTGCAGACCTTGCAATGTTCCACTGGAGATACAATCATACTAAGTACAGACCTTGCAGTGTTCCAGTGGAGATGCAGTATTACTAAGTACAGACCTTGCAGAGTTCCATGTAGAGATACTTTCATACTATCAACATACCTTGTAGCATTCCAGTGGAGATACAATCATACTATCAACAGACCTTGCAGTGTTCCAGTGGAGATACAACCATACTATTAACAGACCTTGCAGCATTCCAGTGGAGATACAATCATACTAAGTACAGACCTTGCAGTGTTCCAGTGGAGATACAATATTACTAAGCACATATCTTGCAGTGTTCCAGTGCAGATACAATATTACTAAGTACAGACCTTGCAGTGTTCCAGTGGAGATACAACCATACTATCAACAGACCTTGCAGCATTCCAGTGGAGATATAATCATACTATCAACAGGCCTTGCAACATTCCAGAGGAGATGAAATCATACTAAGTACAGACCTTGCAGTGTTCCAGTGGAGATACAATATTACTAAGTACAGACCTTGCAGTGTTCCAGTGGAAATACAATGATACTATCAACAGACATTACAGTGTTCCAGTGGAGATACAAACATACTAAGTACAGACCTTGCAGCATTCCAGTGGAAATACAATCACACTAAGTACACATCTTGCAGTATTCCAGTGGAGATACAATCATACGAAGTACAGATCTTGCAGTGTTCCAGTGGAGATACAATCATACTAAGTACACACCTTGCAGTGTTCCAGTGTTGATACAATCATACTAAGTACACACCTTGCAGTGTTCCAGTGGAGATACAGTCATACTAAGTACAGGCCTTGCAGTGTTCCAATGGAGATACAATCATACTAAGTACACACCTTGCAGTGTTCCAGTGGAGATACAATCATACTAAGTACACACCTTGCAGTGTTCCAGTGGAGATACAGTATTACTAAGTACAGACCTTGCAGTGTTCCAGTGGAGATACAATCATACTAAGTACACACCTTGCAGTGTTCCAGTGGAGATACAATCATACTAAGTACAGACCTTGCAGTGTTACAGTGGAGATACAATCATACTAAGTACAGACCTTGTAGTGTTCCAGTGGAGATACAATCATACTATGTACAGGCCTTGCAGTGTTCCAGTGGAGATACAATCATACTATGTACAGACCTTGCAGTGTTCCAGTGGAGATACAATCATACTATGTACCAACCTTGCAGTGTTCCAGTGGAGATACAATCATTCTATGTACAGACATTACAGTGTTCCAGTGGAGATACAATCATACTAAGTACAGACCTTGCAGTGTTCCAGTGGAGATACAATCATACTAAGTACAGACCTTGAAGTGTTCCAGTGGAGATGTAGTCATACTAAGTACACACCTTGCAGTGTTCCAGTGGAGATACAATCATACTATGCAAAGACATTGCAGTGTTCTAGTGGAGATACAATACTACTAAGTAAATGTAGTGTTACAGCGGATATAATATCTCACTTTGTACAGAACCTACATTGTTCAAATGGAGAAAATCAAACCATGTACAGACATTGCAGTGTTCAAGTAGAGGTAAAAATATTTGTACAGACATTGCAATGTTCAAGTAGAGGCAAAATATTTGTACAGACCTTGCAGCGTTCCAGCATTGTATGAGCTGCCTCTTCATATTTTTCTCTCTCATCCAGACTCTTGCCATTGTTATACTGATATACAAACTCTTCCGTCACTTCAAATGGATTCCTGATAATATGTGCATAAGTACCTTATTGATTGCAAACACGACAATGTAAAGTTTTACTAATTATTTACACATACAAGCATATTGCTTACATTTGATTTATTAAAGATAAGAAATAAAAAAGCAGAATGAGAATAAAGTAAACAATAAGTAAATAGTTCATCAACACAAAGTATAAGTCATTAACTAGTTTTTATTTACTGACATTTCTGTGTCTGCTTGTTTTTTAGATTTACTTCAATTCATATACTGACATTTCTGTGTGTGCTTGTTTTTTAGATTCAAATTATTTCATATACATGTTTATTATCTACATTTTACGGTGTTACAAAAACTGCACAAGACTAAGTTAATCTTGCATCTCTATTCAATTAAACGGGTATTCCTAAATTCGACAGAACACAGAAATAATCTTTGAATGGCTCTATAATTCTGACTGAAGCAACCGTAAGCCTAAATATATGAAAAACAATAAAAGCCCAGGATCAGATGGGTTTTCAGTCAAGTTTTTTCAGATTGTTTGGATAGATATTGGTCCATATTATGTAAGGGCAATTAATGTTTCATATACATCTGGGGAGCTATCACCAACTTAAAAAGAAGGCATAATAACTTGCCTTCCAAATGGGGACAAACCAAAACAGTATCTGAAGAATTGGAGACCCATCTCTTTAAAATGCATCAGCATGTATCGTAAACAGACTAAAGCAGGTTCATTCAACAATTATAAATAACGACCAAACTGGTTTTATCAAGGGAAGATATATATAGGGGAAAATTTTACATTCCATATTTCACCTTATGTCCTCTACAAAAAAAATATATGTGGACTCCTTCAATTAACTGACTTTGAAACAGCTTTTGATTCTGTCACATGGTCTTTAATTGATAAAGTGTTAGACTTTATAAAGTTTGGAAGAAACTTCAAAAATTGGATAAAGTAGTTTTATAAAAATATTAAAACTACATTATTGTGCAGTGTTCATTGTCGTTTTTACATTAGAAGGGGCTGCAGACAAGATGATCCCGTCTTCCATATATTTTTCTTCTTTGTGCAAAGATATGAACCCACGTGATCAGGAAAAAGCCAAAATTAAAGGAACGCAAATTAATCCTATAGTATATCTTATCTCACAGTATGTAGATGACACAGCACTCACTCTTGATGGCTCTGAAAAGTCACTGAAATCAGCATTGGATCTCACTCATCTATACTCTACATTTTCAGGCCTTATCATAACTATCAAAAAATGAAAAAGTCTGGACTGGAAGCAGAACGTGTGGTATTACCAGTATTAAATATTGCTCAAAACACCATTTAGACTGGGATTCATCTGAATTTATTTACCTAAGTTGGCAAATTGGGAGGTTCTATTAATAAGTCAGAGACTGTACCCAGTAACTTAACAGATCCCTGGTTTCCGACACAAATCCATGGGTAAGAGTCAGTTAACTTTATTTATCCTCTTCATCCAGCTGACAGGAGCTGGTGCCTGATATGAGGCAATAAATGTTGTTTCTATCTTGAACTAATTGGAGGCAATGACAATAAATAAGGCATGTTTATCTAGTGCACTCTGAGCAGGAGAATGACTCGGAATCACTCTGTCCTTCAGTTGTAGTGACATAGGAGCACTCTCCAACATTTCTCATATCTCATCATGATGAGTAGGGGCTCTACGTGTGCTAGACATTCATTCCAGACTTCCTGGTGGATGCCAAATGAATAGGAGGTGATGGTGGAACAAAAGCCATGGCATCACCTTTACTCTGAATCGAATGGTCCAGCACCCCAAAGGGACATAAGGAAACAACTACCCTGAGATGGAGGGCACTACATCCTGGAAAACTGGAAAGATTCATTGGGATAATAGGAAAGAGGGGGATACCAATCTCATCCCCTTTCCTAGTCTGGACCTGATGAGCAGATTCCAAATCCTGTACAGGGTGTGATGGCAAAGTGGGGATAGGGTAAACTTGGTCCAATCCATATCCTTGTACCATGAAACCTCTCAGTAACAACCGGTGGAAGATCGGCATGACTGGCACAATAACCATACATTGACTGGTCATTTGGATGAACTCATAGGTGACTGGACCAATCATCTGTCAAGGACTGGTTACCAAACACGTCATAACCTAGTTTGTCTTCATCACTCAAGGTGTGGTGTTACTTCTTCCATTCAGGAGGGTGTGACATGCTGCCTTGGAAGTGTTGAATATGGTGCAGCTCCTTACTCACAGAAGATTAAAACATGCCACCAAGGGGGTGAGACAAGGAGCACTTCCTTCCTCACAGAAGGCAGCAATATGCCATTGTGAACACGAGGAGTGTTTGACATCTCCTCCCTTTTGGGGGGAGTCAATGTACTCTTTGGATGTTCACTCTCTCCTAATGGGTGGGCCTTACCTGTCTCCAAAGAGACTGGTCACATAAGCTCCTTGAACCCAGGGTTGTTCTTCCAAGCTGAAGAACTAGTTATCTATGGTGGGCTCCCTGGGGCTGGGTAAGAGAAAAACTTAAAAATTGAGACAATTAAGGGGGCTTTTATTTCTCCTGCCCTCTATAAGTATTTCTGACATCAGCTAGATTCTAGATTTCTTTAGTATTGTGCAAAAAGATCAACAATTCTTACATGCAATTTGAACATGTGAGGCAATACAGGTGAGTGTCCCTTCTTGTGGCCACACCTTCCCACAGACTGTCCAGACATTATTCTTAGAAATAAAAAATTGTCTGAAGGAGAACAATAATAATGACAATATGTACATACACATATGAAGCACTTCTACTTGTACATTGTGTGTGCTATACACCACTCCCTCGATAACACGCGCCCGGATAACTTGCGATCCCACTTATAATGCAGTGTCCGGCATGGCTCCCGATTTTTTCCAAAGAAAATATATTTTAAATATCTTTAAAATATGCTGAACGTGAAAAAATTACAATAAGAATTGGTAAATGAAACCTTGATACATTACTCGTTTTATCATCGAAAATGGTGATTAATGCCTGTAAAGATAGAATCCATATTATGAAATCATCAAGTTCTAAATAAGATATCATATATTATGTAAGTTTTTTTTATGATAAATAGTTGTCAATATGCTGTAAATAAGCAGTCTGGTGAAATAGCGATCAATGAAAACTTCTAGCAAATGCTATCAGGTGACAACAGAGAATGAAATAAACACCAATTAAATGTCTTGCTATGTGAAAGTCAAGTTCTAATCCTTCAATTCCGTTTCAGTGTAAACATTATAATTACAACATATTCTGTTCTATGAAAACATGAAAAGAGTCAATCGACCATCACATCGAAACCCATAAGAACTTCTGTGAGAACCTAATTACATGCCGGCTTTGTTTTGATCAACAACTTGGGGAAGTGTTTTTTGCATTAAAAATCAACTAAACGAGACCTGTGTTGTTTTATCACTTTGAATATGTCTTTTGTATCAAATCAAGCAAGGGAGGTACAAAGAAAAAATTCAAAGGCATTCTAATGTAAGCATTAGTTCTTGTGATCACTACCGTTATCAAAATTCATTTTATTTGACCAACTGAAAATGGTTTTCCATTTTTATACGGTGGCTGGAAACAAAATGTTGACTATGTAAAGATCATACAGTTGAGTAATCTGCAGGATTTTTTTCAGCGGCAGAGAAATCAAGGAGTAACACAAAAATATTAACTGATGTTTTTTCAACATGTGAAGTTACCACCATGTCGGCTAATTCTGCGCATCGGCTAATTCTGCACAACGATACGTCATTTCTGTAAACACTGAATCACGTGTTATATTTTTTTAAAAATCCATTTTGTATCAAGAAAGAACAATCATGCTTTAATTAAGGAAAGTGATATTCATAAAGTGTACAAAAATATCCCACATTTCGACTTGAAATGCTTATGAAAATTTGATTTCTAAATGTCAACATGAAGACCCACTCCATGACCTTCTTGAACCGGTAACCCAGAAAATCTGATTTACTATGTATCTTTTAGAATCATACAAATAAATACATTATATAAAAGAGGGAAATGTATACTTTAAAACAATACTGCATTTTAATCCAAGTTTCCAATTTTGCAAGTTGTCACACGCATGCAAAATCGTCTGCTACCCAACGTGTCAACTCGTCGCTAGAACATAAATTCTCAAGAAATTCCCCGGCGTATAGTCTGTTTCTAAATTCTTTAGTAATTTTTTCACCATCAATAAAACATTGTAAACACATTACATCCTATTCAATGTTGTTTCCCTTCTACATAATAGCTTATTTTTTATAAAACGTTGAACTTTACTAACTTTTTTGCAAGATTGATTTAGTTTGCTTAATATCTTTTGCCATTTATTAGCATTTTTACCTTGAATTTTGTAAAACTAGCTATAAACCTAACCTAATTACTCAAATGAACTGCTGACAGAAACAATGATTCACAGGTGAAGAATCACCTGTCTTTTCTTAATAAAGAAGGTGTTTAATTGTTAACCTGTATTATTCTCTAGGATTAATACAGACACACACAATAATAATGTGATGTGAGTCAAGCAAACTGTTATTATTATACAATGGTGAAATGCAAAAAACACTGAAATGATGTTTAATCAATTATTTAAAATAAAAGAATACAAAATCATTAAATCGAGGTTATGCTGCATTATTGCTTAACAGACAAGACTTTTTGAAATGGGGTGGTTGTTACTGGCAAATAAACAGAAGATAAGAGGGATGAAAAGTAACACTAGATAGAATATTGTTGAATAGAAAACTGCAATATGGTTTTAAACTCATCACAAGTAATATTTCACTGATCAAGTTAGACATAACCTTTTAAAATGTCATCCTTGAGAAGCTGACTGTTTTGTGTATGGGCAACGAGGTGCATGAGTGGACCATGTCTTATTGACAATTCTCCACTCCGTGGGATGATGTATTCATATCAAACAGACAAGGTTTTTCAAAACTAAAATGTTAAAGCTATGCAATAGAGATGGTTAAGTTTTCACAGGTATTAAATCTAGGATTAAGAGTAAAAAATTACTAGAAATGTAAAAGATAATCTACAACTTGATATAGAATATATTTTAACTAAATTTGAATAAATAATGATAAAGTCAGGGATACATACACACAGTGACATACTGCTAAACTTAGTAAATTGTGGTAAAGCCATGTACACATGCACACACTGTGATGTACTGCTACACTTAATAAACTGTGATAAACCCATGCATACATACACACACTGTGATGTACTGCTAAACTTAATAAACTGTGATAAAGCCATGCATGCATACACACACTGTGATGTACTGCTAAACTTAATAAACTGTGATGTTGTTGTTGTTGTGGGGTTTAACGCCATTTTTCAGCACACGATAGGCTATACATGGCGGCCAGTATTAATGGTGGAGGAAGAACCTGGAAAACCCCAGAAAGAACCACCGACCCACGAGAAGCTACTGGCAAGCTTTCTCACATGCCCACATTGGCTGAATCTTAGACTTGAACCACTGCAGACAGAGGTGAGATGGCAGTGATCCGTAACAAAGAGCGCTTTAGACCACTCGGCCACTCGGGGCCCCAATAAACTGTGATAAAGCCATGCATACATACACACACTGTGATGTAATGTTAAACTTAATACAATGCGATAAAGCCATCTATGCATAAACATACTGCGCTGTAATGCTAAACTTAATACAATGTGGGCCTAACATGCATACACACTGTGATGTAATGCTAAACTTAATACAATGTTATAAAGCCTAACATGCATATATACACTATGATGTAATGCTAAACTTAATACAATGTGATAAAGTCATGCATACATACACACATTGTGATGTAATGTTAAACTTAATACAATTAAATAAAGCCTAACATGCATATATACACTGTCATGTAATGCTAAACTTAATACAATGTGAGTCTAACATGCATATATACACTATGATGTAATGCTAAACTTAATGCATACATACACACATTGTGATGTAATGTTAAACTTAATACAATTAAATAAAGCCTAACATGCATATATACACTGCAATGTAATGTTAAACTTGATACAATGTGATAGAACCTAACATGCATACACACACTGTGATGTAATGCTAAACTTGATACAATGTGATAGAACCTAACATGCATAAACACACTGTGATGTAATGCTAAACTTAATACAATGTGATAAAGCCATGCATGCATACACACACTGTAATGTAATGCTAAACTTAATACAATGTGATAAAGCCTAACATGCATACACACACTGTGATGTAATGCTAAACTTAATACAATGTGATAAAGCCATGCATGCATACACACACTGTGATGTAATGCTAAACTTAATACAATGTGATAAAGCCATGCATGCATACAAACACTGTGATGTAATGCTAAACTTAATATAATGTGATAAAGCCATGCATGCATACACACACTGTGATGTAATGCTAAACTTAATACAATGTGATAAAGTCATGCATGCATACACACACTGTGATGTAATGCTAAACTTAATACAATGTGATAAAGCCATGCATGCATACACACACTGTGATGTAATGCTAAACTTAATATGTGATAAAGTCATGCATGCATACACACGCTGTGATGTAATGCTAAACGTAATACAATGTGATAAAGCCATGCATGTATACACACACTGTAATGTAATGCTTAACATAATACAACATGATAAAGCCTAACATGCATATACACACTGTGATGCAATGCTTAACATAATACAATGTGATAAAGCCGTGCATGAATACATATATACAACGTAATGCTAAACTTCATATAATGTGATAAAGCCTAACATACATACACACACTGTGATGTAATGCTAAACTTAATATAATGTGATAAAGCCATGCATGCATACATACACTGTGCTGTAATGCTAAACTTAATACAATGTGATAAAGCCATGCATGCATACACACACTGTGATGTAATGTTAAACTTAATATGTGATAAAGTCATGCATGCATACACACACTGTGATGTAAAGCTAAACTTAATATAATGTGATAAAGCCATGCATGCATATACACACTGTGATGCAACGCTTAACACAATATGATAAAGCCTAACATGTATATACACACTGTGATACAATGCTTAACATAATACAATGTGATAAAGCCATGCATGAATACATACATGCAACATAATGCTAAACTTAATATAATGTGATAAAGCCATGCATGCATACACACACTGTGATGTAATTCTAAACTTAATATAATGTGATAAAGCTATGCATGCATAAACACACTGTGATGCAATGCTAAACTTAATACAGTGTGATAAAGCCATGCATGCATAAACACACTGTGATGCAATGCTAAACTTAATATAATGTGATAAAGCCATGCATGCATACATACACTGTGCTGTAATGCTAAACTTAATACAATGTGATAAAGTCATGCATGCATACACACACTGTGATGTAATGCTAAACTTAATACAATGTGATAAAGCCATGCATGCATACACACACTGTGATGTAATGCTAAACTTAATATGTGATAAAGTCATGCATGCATACACACACTGTGATGCAATGCTAAACTTAATACAATGTGATAAAGCCTAACATACATACACACACTGTGATGCAATGCTTAACATAATACAATGTGATAAAGCCATGCATGAATACGTACATGCAACGTAATGCTAAACATAATACAATATGATAAAGCCTAACATGTATATACACACTGTGATGTAATGCTAAACATAATACAATGTGATAAAGCCGTGCATAAACACATACATGCAACGTAATGCTAAAACCTAATATAATGTGATAAAGCCTAACATGCATACACATACTGTGATGCAATGCTAAACTTAATACAATATGATAAAGCCATGCATGCATATATACACTGTGATGTAATGCTAAACTTAATACAATGTGATAAAGCCATGCATGCATATACACACTGTGATGTAATGCTAAACTTAATATGTGATAAAGTCATGCATGTATACACACACTGTGATGTAATGCTAAACTTAATGCAATGTGATAAAGCCATGCATGCATACACACACTGTGATGTATTGCTAAACTTAATATAATGTGATAAAGCCATGCATGCATACACACACTGTGATGTAATGTTAAACTTAATATAATGTGATACATGTAAAGTCATACATGCGTATACACACTGTTATGTAATGCTAATATTATGTATATTTATTCTGTATTATTTGTTGGCTTTTCTTACTGACTGTATGTTATATACAATTGCATCTTGTACTTGAACATGAATGTGGTAAAAAGTGTGACAAATATTAACTGTCTCCCTTGGAGCATTAACATGGCATTATGAGAAATCAGCTGTGATTGACTGAGGCTTTACCTACTTTGTATCAGCTAGGTAGGTAGATGCTAAGCTAGTTGTTAAGGAAGCAAGATGGATACTTACCTAGTTGGGACTACAACTCTCTGACTCTTGAGGCTCTGGAAGTAGGACTGTTTGAGAAGCCGTTCCTGAAGCTCCTGACGCTGAGAGTGGGAGATGATGCCAAACTTGTGGATGACTGGGATCTTTGTAATGGGCATGGTTATATTCTATAGAAGCTTAGTCTAGTTTACTGTAATTGATGAGGTTCATGAAGTTTCTATGTTAATGACATCCATAGATCCATTATTCTGAAGTGATACATTTTCAGAGTGCATAATTACTAAAATTATGTATTTTGTAATAAAATTATTAAATTTGTATATATATTTATAGTTAATGATTTAAATCCTCCTGAAATACCTATAATTTTATAACAAACACAATTCAAGGTACTACCCATTCAGAAGTCTTTGTGAATCCATGTATTACCCAATAAGAAGTCTTCATGAATCCTGGCATTAACCAATCAGATGTCTTCACAAATCCTTGTATTGCCTAATCATAAGTCTTTGTGATTCCTGATATTACAAAAACCTGAAGACTTACCCAATCAGAAGTCTTCAAGATTCCTTGTATTACCCAATCAGAAGTCTTTATGAATCCTTGTATTACCCAAACAGAAGTCTTCAAGATTCTTGTAGTACCCAATCAGAAGTCTACAAGATTCACTGTATTACCCAATCAGAAGTCTTCATGAATCCTTGTATTAACCAATCAGAAGTCTTCAAGATTCCTTGTATTACCCAATCAGAAGTCTTCATGATTTCTGGTATTACCCAATCAGAAGTCTTCATGATTCCTGGTATTACCCAATCAGAAGTCTATATGATTCCTGGTATTACCCAATCAGAAGTCTTCAAGATTCCTTGTATTACCCAATCAGAAGTCTTCATGATTTCTGGTATTACCCAATCAGAAGTCTTCATGATTCCTTGTATTACCCACTCAGAACTCTTCATGATTCAAGATAAGACCCAGTCTGAAGTCTTCGTAATCCCTGGTATTACCTACTTAAAAGTCTTCATGATTACTTGGTATTACCCAATCAGAGGACTTTGTGATCCCTGATATTACCCCAAAAAAAAGACTAGTTGATTGCTTGTATTAATCAAGCAAATGTTGATATTATTCTTGGTATCACCCTGTCAGAAGTCAAAATGTTCTTGGTATCACCCAGTCTGCTGTCTATATGATTTTTGGTATCACCCTGTCAGAAGTCTATATGATTCTTGGTATTAACCAATCAGAAACTGATATCTTTTCTTTGGAAAATCTGATTAACTCAATAGCAATCATTACACTAACTTCTTCATCTTCAATTATAAATATACTCCTGAAATACTGTCTTTATCTAAATTTTTCATCCACCTTTAAATTTGTTCTCTGTACAATTTATTAATGCAATATAAAATTTCAAACAGGCATGGCTGATAATTTTATTTTTGACTTTGATTTTTTGACAATGAGCTATCTTCAAATTTATCTTATATATAGTCATTATTTGCAAGTTAACATTAATCAATAAACAGCATACAATATAAATTTGTATTGGACTAGGTAAAAAGTTCTAATTTTAGATCATCAGTTTTCCCTGACTAGTTTATAAAACTTGCTAAAAAGATAGAGTAAACAATGATAACGTGGATAATACTTTTAAATGGATATGCATAAACTGTAATTCCTAACACTTTAAAATGGATATGCATAAACTGTAATTCCTAACACTTTTAAAATGGGTATGCATAAACTGTAATTCCTAACACTTTTAAAATGGGTATGCATAAACTGTAATTCCTAACACTTTTAAAATGGATATGCATAAACTGTAATTCCTAACACTTTTAAAATGGATATACATGAATTATAATTCCAAATACAGTACTTTTAAAATGAATATGCATAAACTGTAATTCCGAAAACTTTTTAAATGGGTATGAATGAATTGTAATTCCAAATACAGTATTTTTAAAATTGATATGCATAAATTGTAATTCCTAACACTTTTAAAATGGATATGCATGAATTGTAATTCCAAATACAGTACTTTTAAAATAGGTATGCATAAACTGTAATTGCTAACATTTTTAAAATGGATATGCATGAATTGTAATTCCAAATACAGTACTTTAGAAATTCATAAACTGTAATTCCTAACACTTTTAAAATGGATATGCATAAACTGTAATTTCTAATACAGTACCTTTAAAATGGATATGCATAAACTGTAAATCCTAATACAGTACTTTTAAGCTGGGTATGCATAAACTGTAATTCCTAACACTTTTAAAATTGGCATATATAAACTGTAAATCCTAATACAGTACTTTTAAAATGGGTAAGCATAAATTGTAATTCCTAATACCTTAAAAATGGATATGCATGAATTATAATTCCTAACACTTTTAAAATGGATACACATAAATTATAATTCCTAACACTTTTAAAATTGTTATGCATAAATTGTACATCCTAACACTTTTAAAATTTATATGCATGAATTGTAATTCCAAATACAGTACTTTTAAAATGGATATGCATAAATTGTAATTCCTAACACTTTAAAAATGGGTATGCATAAACTGTAATTCCTAACACTTTCAAAATGGGTATGCATAATTTGTTATTCCTAACACTTTAAAAATGGATATGCATAAACTAATTCCAAATACCATTTAATGTAATCTTTAACATCTTTAGAGTCTGTCCTATGTAAGCATTTTTCACAACTCTTTATGATGGTTAGTCTCTCATAACTCTTACTGTCATTGCCCTATCTAAATCACAAAATGCCCTTTTGCATGATGAACTTCATATAATTTATATGAAACTAAATAACAAAAGTTTCAATAGGTCACTCAAAATGTGCAAGATCTAGTTGAAAAAATGGACTATATTAAGTTAATGTTGACTTCCAAGGACATAAAATAATATGTTTAGGAACTCAATGAAACCAATTAAATAACCACAATAATAATTTTTCAAGATTATACAAGGACAGAGAAACAGCAGGGGTAGGTCTTGTATAAATTATAGAAAATGTAAATGCAGACAGGTGAACTGACTTTGAGTCACCAGAAATTGAGATTACTTGGATAGAAATTTCTCAAAATAACACAAAATCATTCTTAGTTGCTTTCATTTACTGGCCAACTTCCTCGAGGGCAATTTGGAATGATAACTTTTTAAACAAGCACAAAGTGTTCTTACTCAGATGAAGAAAGATAACAAGGTGATGTAAATAAGGACTTCCTCAATACTCAGTAAGGAACTTATTGACTCATTCAACCTTGTCCTGCTTGTAAATTAACCCACAACAGTAACATAAATATCAAGCTCTTTAATTGACCCATTCATACCATCCTATCAGACAATTTGGCAAATGTTAATGTACCGAATATTGATCCTAGTAACCACTGCCCTACTTTTCTCACAAGTAAGATAACATGTAAAACTGTTTTATGTATATTAAATTTAATTGTTTGTCTGTTAGTTTTAATTTATTTTATTCCATTACATGCTATTGTAATGTAACATTGCTTACTGGATTTGACGTCCAGAATTGATTTTTTTAACATTATTTTATCTTTTTTGTTTTCATTACTTGCTATGATACCTTATTATCAATCAATGCTTGAAAACAAAAAGAACTCAAATTCTATTTAGAACATTTTCAACTGACTCACGGGGAGGGGGACAAAAAAATCAGATGAGTAAAATTAGCTCACTTATGATAAATTACACCACTATTACCATAAAATTAAAGAAATCAGTGATAGAAAACAAACACCACTATCAACATAAAATTAAAGGAACCAGTGACAGAAAACAACTTTGAAGAATTAAAAAAGTTCTACACCAGCACAATCACCAGGGAGATATGATTCTCTATCCCATCAGTGTCAAGGAACTTTTAAAAAATTCTGTTTCACTGAACTTGATGCTATTAAGCTATGGGACTAGATCAGACTGGTCCATGACTCATAAAAACATATGCCTCAGCCATTTCAGAAAGCATAACATTTATAGGCAACCTAACTATTGTATCCCCATCTGTCACCAAATATGGAAAACTGCAAAAGTTATGTCTATTCACAAATCAGGTTCAAAACATGTCATAATTGATTCAAAATATGTCCATGACTCATTCATTTTATATTTAAACATTCACTTTTGAGCCTTAACTAAACAAGTTTTAGACAGTCTCATTGATGTGTAACTGTCGTGATCTCCCTAATTGATAAATTGCTTTAAACACTTCATCAAGGTAGGATAATAATAATAATAATAATAATAATAATAATATTAATAATAATATTAATAATAATAATAATAATAACAATGCACAATTCTTACAAGATGATGTGTCTTTAGACAAATGCTATTAAAAACAAGACAACTGACCTCCTGCTACAGTAAAATATGCACAAGACTTTATAAATGAGTACATAGAGGATTCATAGAAAACAGCAGTTGCAAACATGTGTAAAACATTATGGTTAAGTATAGGGCAACAATATTATTATAAAAAAGTAGTACTGAATTAAACAAAATCATGCACATTATTGTTTCTGTAGATGTTGACTAAGAACCTTTTTGAAAGCTTCACACGAGTCAGCTTGATATGAGGTGGTATGGCTTTTCCATAGTTTGGCTCCAGAAAAAGCAAAACTCTTTTTTATAAAACTCTGAATTTGGTTAAGGTAAATATAAGTTGTTGTCTGAGATGGATCTTTGTTCATACATATGTAAAGCTTTAACAAATTTAAAGTTTTATATATATATATATATATATATATATATATATATATATATATATATATATATATATATATATAGTAAACACTTTTGAAACCGAGTTCTCTGCTGAAATGGAAGCCACTTTAGGGTTTTAAACAGATGTTCCTGGCCAGGCTTGTAAATAATGACCTTCCAAAGGAATACAGATGAATGACAATCAAAATAACGTGAATAATTGCCATTTAAAGGTATGTAGAATCAATTTTTTAAAATACTGGAATAATATGTGTTGAACGCGTAGATGACAATATGATTTTTACTATAACCATGTATGGTTACAGTTACAGAAACGTGTTCAAGTGCGTCAAAACTGATGTCTCCATGTAACACATTCGTTTCTTGCGATACATATTACGAAATAAGCCATTCGAAATAATTACATAAATAAATGCAAAATAAAACAGAACAATCATTTGGATGAATTAGTGAAACCTTGGCCAGTTTATCAGTATCATTGTCTTTTGCGGGAAAATGGCTCCACCAAAAGGCACCATTAAACTTGTGATAAACGTTTTATCGACAAGTAAAATAAATTAATTTTATCTGCAATTTTGTGATAATAATGTGTTGAAATATACTGAATAAGAAACAGTAAATATACCCTTTTTTAAAATTAAAATTCAATTAAAACACTTTTGCTCATCGCGGAATTAGATAACTCTAAGTGTCGACTGTTTCCATAGAACTCATCAACTACGCATGCGTATTGAGACGGAAGTTGGTAAGTCACCAAGGTCCTGTATAGGGTAATACGCTGATTCGGATCATGGCCGATTTGGACCTGGCTTATTTGGCCCAAATTACCGGCTGATTCGACCCAGATTATGGGTTGATTTGGACCATGTAAAATACACTTCATTATATATAACATTTCTAAGTATTCCATGGTACATTTTGCAGTTTAAATATGCTTTTAAGGAAACGAAACACTGATTGTACGCGTGATAATGGCATTGTTATATATAATGAAATGAAATTATGTAAGATTGTTTATCTTATAACCTGCAGTTATAAAGTGAAATATTTTTGAAAGCAGCTCATTCGCCTTTGTGAAATTTTTTAAATAGTTTATTTTATTGAGAAATAAAATTACTAACACCGAAATAAAAATCATTAAATCAGGGTTCACGCAGTAAAATTGTTTGTATTTATATAATGATCTGAGTATGTTAATGCTTCTGTTAGATTTATTTATAATTAATGTTTAACCTGTACATTGTATAATAATCTAAATAATACATATACACTAAAAAATAAAACCAGGTCCTGTCAAATTTAAAATTAATTCAACACATTATCACAAGTCTATATCCTGATCATTTTGTGAATATCATAATAATTAAAATGAAAGGAATGGTAACCTGTCAAAAATGGTATTATTATTATTATTATTATTATTATTATCATTATTTAAAGCCTTCTATAACCCATGATTTATTTTTTAGCACGATTGTCACACACGAATATATCCGAAGTGGGATATTAAAAGATAAATCTAAGGCTAGCGTAAAGCCATGTAACTGTTATTTATTGTTTCTAAATACAATTATTATTTTTGGAAATATAATAACTACGACAACGGCGACACGTCAAAACGCTGCCACCTCAAATGCAGACGATCACGTCTTAATATATCCGGTGTCATTATTATCGCCGTTTACATTTCTAACGGGGATACTTTTTACAAACACAGTGGATAATATTCCCTCGCGTTAATGATTTTTATGCAGAAATATAAATACCATATGTAATATAAGTAATTAAAATTTAACATTTTATATTATGTATTATTATGTCCTCCGTATAGGAAGTATTTATTTATTTATTTATTTATTTATTTATTTATTTATTGTATCATCAAAATTAAGATTATAATGCAATGATAGCGATTTTATTTTCACACAGCGGAAACGTCGTTTCTCGTAAAGCGAGATATTTCTTTATTCTTTATCTCGTTTAGGTCCTTACTTAGATCATTCGTCCAGTGCAGGATTACCAGATAGGCAGAGTAGGCACCGGCTTGGGGTCCCCGCGACAACGGATCAAAATAATATTGATAAAACGTATTAGGAGATCATTTGCGAGGAGGGGCCCCAAGATTTAGACTGCCTAAGGGCCTCCACAGGGTTTACTCTGGCACTGCTCCCATCAGGACATACGGCGAGTAGGGAGGCCAATGCGCCTGGGCGACACCATCCTGAAGGAATGACCATATGGTCCCTCCTCTTACAGAGGCCCTTCTTCGATCACCTCAGCTATTAAGACTCTTAGATTTTGTTATTTAATTATAGACCAAAACATGAAATATATTTATTATAGTGTTATGTATATTTAATTTCCATTGTTGATTAGTTAGCTTTTTTATTTCATTATATTTCATTATATGACATTGTAATGTAACATTGTCTGTTGGACTTAACCTTGTCCAAAATCAAGTTAATTTTCTAAGTGACCTAAATTGGGGGGAGGGGCATTCTGTGAACAACTAATACATAGCTAAAATATTCTCTATGTATATGGGTTATTATTAGGATCATTATTAAAAGAGGTAAACATGTTTATTTGGGTCTGGGTCTAGGTTATTGGGATTTACCTGGCGTACTCGACATAGTCCAGGTTTATAATTTTAGTAACAGACCTTCTAATTCTAACTAACATTTTATCTTGTAAACATTTACAACCTTCCAGATATAAAGTTTCCATTCGGTATTGGTTTTATTAGAAAATGCTAATTGTGTCCTGAGGTCAAGCAGAGCACTATATTATCTTGTCACTGAAAAAAAATTATTCAGTCATGCTTTAAAATCTAGAAGAATCAATTGTATTATTGTTGTGTCCAAAAGTTAATTTGGGCTGAAGTTATTCAGGTGATTTTCCTCTGGAAATACAGAGTGCTCATGACAAATATTATTATTGTACAGGGATATTCACTGTGATTTATAGTGAATTCAAACCTGGAATTATATTACTGTGTTTCAATAAATGACTGTTGATAATACAACACGATAAAGGCCTCCATAGGCAAATCAGCACCTTCATGATAGGACTTGATTTGGATTTCCACATTAGTTTCTTCAGAACTTCTATTATTAGGAATTGTGTCTAATTCTAGGATTAACTGGGGACTTAATTCGCAATTAGGTAAGTTCTTTTTCTCATTTTCATTTTGTGTTCCAGAGAAATAAATAATTAGATGTCGAATTTTACAAAGCTTGATGCTTTTCACAAGTTTTTTACCTTTTAAAAGCATAGACTCGTAACAATATTATTGTCATAAAAGTTACTTAACAACTTAAGTTTTGCTGTGTTTTATTGACATGTATATGTATATAGTTATATTTAAAATTGTTATTTATCTCCTCTTTTCTATATAAAGCCCTACCCCTGTTATACAAATCTCCGAATTTTCCCGCCAGTATTTTAGTACCCTCTTCGTCCCCTTTTTGTAACTTTTTATAGTCACTATTAAGAAGGTAATTCATTTATTCTTTGATGTTGTTGCTTCCTACTGTTTAGATCAATTCCATTTTTCTTTTCCTTGCCTACAATAAGTCTTATTCCATTTTGTATATGTATTCTTCAAAATCTCCCATTATTTGATTATATCCTATGTGGCGTGTCCGTAAAGTCATGAATCAATTTTCCATTATGGTATTGTATTGTAACAAATTTAGGGTATGTGCCATGTGTATTTACGTCTTAATTTTATAGATTCATTAGATTTTTAGTGAATAGTGATTTTAGTGATTATTTGTTTGATTATAGGAAGTCAGTCTTGCGGAAATATTCCTCAGTCCGAGTAATTAGCCAATATCATGGGGTAAAGGTCACATAGTGCAGTGTTGGTGAGATTTCATGATGCATGGTTTAGTTTCTTAGTGAGTTCAGGTCAGATCTGGATAAATGAGCATGAGCCAGATAGTTCCTATGTAAATCTAAGGTGTTGACTGATTCTGTATCTCCACATGATATATATTTTACAATAGGGAACAATTGATTAATGGATTAGAAGGGATTAGTTATAGTAGTGACGCGTTATTAGAAGACAATGGTTGTTGTCACGAAGTCCTTTGAAATAAGCTGAAAACAAGTTACTTCTATCAGAATTCACGCGAGTGTTGAATTTTCTCGGTAAAGAGCCCTCTTTGCAGATTACAGTATTCTTTTTCACAAAGTATTTTATTGTTAAGCTTTCATAGTCGTTTTCCCATTTATCATTCAGTTTTGTTTTAAAAGCAGTCTGATTAACCTCAGATCTCCACTGTTCTACATGAAGATCTGACAGCGACTGCTTAGGGGGTAATGTTCTGGCAACCTGTATTATTACCATAATCGCTCATTTTAACATCCAGTCAGATGAAGTTTTCTGTCTTCGAGTTTGGAGACTGAGCAGTGTGGATGAAGAGTATGAATGTATACCGAACTATTTCATTCACTTTCAGATTTTCGAAAGGTGCATTTCCATTGGCTAATTTAAAGGTCACCAGAACATGACCCCTAAAAGGTCGTCGTCAGATCTTCACATAGGACAGCGGAGATGTGATTTTAATCATAATGGTTTTAATATCTAGTGATATGGCAAATTTATCCGATATCGTAAAGTTCAGATTGTGACAATCATGTGTGCTATGGGATCCTATTTTAGAAACCTAAATTACATCTTTTTATACCAGTCACATTCAGGGTAATCATTCGGAGGTTTAGTTCCTCAATGGTTTCCTGTTGTGACTGTACGAAATCTTTCTAGTAATTAGGTGTATTTTATTGTAATGTTATATCATCATCTTAGGGTCAGTCTGACTCCTGGTCAGATTAAAAAGCTACAATCAGTATAAAAAAGAAACAGTGGAATAAAAATATCACTAAAAAAAGATCAGATCACTGGTGGTCAAAACAAACTATCATTGTAAGAACGTCAACTCAGGCACTTCATTGACGCCAAACAATCGAAAACCGGTGTTAGAATTAATCTTTCTGCTGGTGTCGTTAAAGACACATTTAAAACGGGTTGTATATTTTCGCTTCTTTCAGCTATACCAGCGTTGATAGCCGCTGAAGCTCCACCTGTTGCAAAAGCAACTGCACTTGGTGCTGATGGAACTGTTGATGGAATGGCATTAAAAAAAGCAACAAGACAGAGATTAAAAACTTCTGAAAAATGGGAAGGTGTCTAAGATTGCCAGGAATCCCTCATTGGTACGGAAAAGATCTGAGGCTTCCAGGAACACTTTGCTAATTCATCCTATGTCAAATTTTGATTTACTCGATGCTGCAAAAAATTAAACATAAAAAACTTCAGAGGTGTTTTTTATGCGTGATCAATTACCAAAACAACCAAATAATATTGAAAAGGGCATCATTAATCTCGATGGAAGTTCTGGTCCAGGTACACATTGGGTTGCATACGCCATTAATCCACGTGGAATTGTTTATTTTAATTCGTATGGGTTGGTGCTAACCAAAATAATTTTTAAAATATGTCGGCACAGTACGAAGTACTGATCTTCAAAACACTCCCGTCTGGGATTCAACATTACCATCACAAACAATAACCGATCCGCCAATAACCGATCCACCCTGAAGTACTCGACGCTGTGTCATCATCAACAATACCACCTCATAAAGTCGTGCACGAGTATACAAGTAGATGGTACAACCATCAACCGTTGTTTTAAACAGATCTTAAAATATAATGGTTGATATTTACGGTAGATCTTCTTCCAAACAAAAACAAAAATCTGACGGAATAACTCATGAGAAATGTGAGTAAACAGATTAGTGATGAAATATCCGAATTATTAAATCTTGCAAATGTAGATCCAAATGAAGTTCTTGTATTTCAAGATAAACACGGAAAATTAAAAACGAGTAACGTTTCGTTGCAAGATATTATCGTTAGATGTAACCGAGTAGTTGAAAATACCGTAGCTGTGTTTGATAGTAATGGTAAAATTAAACCTGGTGTTACTATGTCAACGATATCAGATAATATTCGTGGTCGAGTACTTAAAATCGGCGATACAATGGTTCGTTCTCTCAATATGTCTAATAATACAATTACTGATCTTGGAGAACCAGAATCAGACAATGGTGTGGCAACGAAGAAATATATCGATAATAAAAACCTTCCAATGATGAACTCGTTAGTTTCAGTTAATAATGAAATTGCCTCATTTAAAACTGATTATACTAATACTGTACAATTGTTTATGAATTTCCTTAGAAACATAAATAGATCCATTAACGAAATTTTGGGAACTCCGCCAGTCTTTGATATTAAACTCGTTGACATAAAATTTTTTACCGACAGTTCAGTATACAAAGTAGCGTCTGGACAAGCATTATGGTCACCACTTAATGAATCTATCAAACATCGCGCTGACGTTACCGGTATATGCAGGTTTTCAGTACTTGGCGTTACAACAATTAAAATATCTACCACAATATTACGGCGTTATCCACTAACTGGATCCTCAGGAGATATGTTAGTGATGTTGGAGAAAACGACTAGCAAACATTCATGGTGGAACTAGAAGAAGAAGAAAAATCGGCTTGATTTACTTCTGGTATCTTGAATTAGTAGCTAAATTCCCACCTATTTAAAATATAATCAGCATTCAAATCAACGTTTAACGTTTTAGAGACAATCAAGCACGTGAATGGCAAATAAAACTAAACAAATATCTTGACGAGCATACAGAAAAAGCGAGAGAAAAAAATATCGCAGAAATATAGTTGTTGATAAAATTGTGTATTCGGTGTCTGCTCTTATCACTGAAGCCGGCGTATTGCTATCAACAATAACATTGACATCACCAGCAGTTGTAATAATTTGTGTTTCAGTTGCAGCTACACTTGCCGGTATTCATTGCAAAAACAATATGTACATGTACAAGCACGAAATTGCATGAGTATATAATAAAATTAAACGCATCGACGCTAACATATGCGAGATGCCCCAGTGCTAGACATCACTATAAACTGCCCCACTGCAGACATCGTAGCGATATGACTGAAAAATTGTTAAAAGCTACTTTACAAATCCTAATCTCAGACAAACACACACACACACACGCACACATGACATAGTTATCTCCCTTCAACAATAATAAAATATTTTTTGTTTATATTTCTTCGAAAAAGTCGATTTGGTTATATTAGTTGCGTTATATTGCACCGAACGCGGGTGAATAACAATATATTTGCCAGCTGCATTAATCGATAAAAATATTATTTCTTCTCCAGTCGGAGATTCAACAACTTCTGCAATGTTTTAGTGTTCATACCAGTATCATCACGTACTCTGCGTAATAGCCTGTACATTAATCAAATAATTATTTTTTTAATTTGAATTAATATGATCGATCACAAGACCGTTGGTCCGTTTAAACACTCGAACACGAACCTGTGACAAAAATAATGTTTCTATCCCTAACAAAAAATTGGAGTTAACCATTATTATTAATACTGCCTATTTTTCATTTTAGTTGACAGTGTCTGATGATACAGTTACTTCATGCCTCGTAATTCTTCACCATGGGTTGTTTCGCAAACTCATTTTGCTCCATTTTATATAATAATATTATATAAATATTTACTTTGAAAATCTGGACAGAAAATCTTTAGCGTTTCTTATGACCTTGTCATTATTGTCGGTGTTATTTTTTTATCATAATATCTTTTGAGCTTTATGTATTTTTTACCACCACATTGCACACACGACTGCCTTTTTTCTCTTACCCCAACATCACATTTCAAGCACGGTTTTGGTCCATAACTCCCTCTTCGTACTCTTTGTAACTGAAGTCCACATAATTCGTTTACGCAAGTTTGTTAAAAGGAGTTGTGGAACCTATCATAAGCCATTTGCATTTATTCTTTGCTTGAATCATTATATATATATATATATATATATATATATATATATATATATATATATATATATATATATATATATATATATATATATATATATATATATATATATATATATATATATATATATATATATATATATATATATATATATATATATATATAATTATATTTCAATTTAAATCTATATTTGCGTTAATTATAATATGGAGTTTGCGAGATTATCTGCAATTGAACCCTCTAAATCTATATTTGATCTTGATAGAAGAACCATCGATCCACGAAGATGAGCTCTGGTTGATCCGACGGAAACTCTGATTAAAAGTATTCGTGACGCCAAGTAAGAATTTTGCAAAGATGACGCATCTCATGTGTGGTAAACATTCATAATTATTAACAATAAAAGTGTTTTTGATGCTACAATGAACGACCAACAATCAGCGACGATTATTTATTATCTCGATATCCAAAGATATTTTTTCAGAGTAATCTGTATTGTGGGATTAGACGATACTTGGATTATTTGTTACAAACATGACCATATCCTTCATCACACTGGAAATATTGTTACGTTGACAAAAATTCAAAACCAGGAATGTTGACTGGTATTGACAAGCCGTATTATGAAAGAGCGTATCCTGTGACCGCAGTTATTTATGCAATATATCCGCTGAATGATAAACCCAGCGTTCATATCTCAAACCAATGACATTTTTGAAAATAAATTGTCTATCCGAACGAGTAATGCAACATTTTACAAGCGCGATACGTGGAAATAAACTAATATATATACAACCTGAAAATATAAATAAACAAATGGCCTGAATCAGTTAATGATAAATGAGCTACAATAAATGATGTTCCTGAATTAGGAAAGAAATTAAAATTACCAACAAAAATTAAAACAATAACAGGAGAGATTTTGTACGAATCGAAATATAAATCGAAAGGAGATCCGATAAATATTATTGATCATAATGATCATGCGTGGACATCTGCAGTAACGATATTTCCACGAGATCGAACTGTTAAATTTTACCAAGGAGATATATTTAATCTTATTAATGAAATCACAACGAATTAATAAAACCTATGAAAGTATCTTCATCGAAGAAAATAAGTTTGATCAGTTTGTAAGACCTAATGGTGATATTTTTCGAACAGAATCTCTCCACGAAGAAATATACAAACGATCGTGAAAAGTTGCTCAGTAATTGCTTTACGATCTCATCAATCATTTTGCTAGAGAGAAGACTCAGTGGAAGCCTACGAGGTTTTATTTTCTCCATGATATAATATCGAGATGTGTCGAATACGGACACGGTGGATTATGGAATACCAGACAAGATTATAAAAATGTTATTTCGGTTGATGTGGTCGCATGTTATCCCGGAAGTTTTCTTGGAATGGAAGAGTGTTCTAAGTATTTTGATCGATTTGGATCTCCAACACACGAGATGACCACAGTATCGATAAACGGACCATTACCAGATTTTGACCTGACTGGATTCGCTTGTATCGAGTCATTTAATTTGCCGAAGATCCTCATCCGATTTGTTATGTCTGGTTTGGCAAACATTTTTCCAAAAAAAATGTGGGCACCAACAGTATTATTACGGTATATGCTTGATGTGAAAATACTATTATTGTTAATAGTAAGTGAAGCAATTATATCATATAGTCCGCAAAAACAAGTGTGGTTACCACAGCAAAAGAAATATTTTGATGATGAAAATCCTGATGTAACCGATTTTGAAAATAAAATCACAAAAGATCTTGGCAGAAACATAATTGGTAAATTTACCCAAGGAGGATCATATGATCATAAACTATATTTTTTAATTACTAATACAAAGAAGAGAAGCATATTTATAAGTCAAGAAACAGTTTCCTTACCAAATGGAACTAAATTAGGTACAATTGTGAGTTATATTGATGGTGAGTCACCGCAGTTTATTTATTTAAGATTTTCAACGCTCGCGTATGTTTCGATAAAGTTATTATCGATGGTAAACAGTTTTTCTTAATTTGCCGCTAGAGTCGCCACGGATTCATGTTATACCAATAAAAACATGCATAATTGTTAGAACAATTACATACAGGCGCTTATGCATCATGGGGCGAATGGAGAATGAAACAAGAAAAACTACTTAGTTATTCTGAATCTGCCGACGTTGAAATAAAAAATATTTATTACCAAAATAATAAAATATCAATATTATAATCAGCACCATCGGTATATGATCCTGTCGCCAGACATAAGACTGTTTCTCTTTTGGATGGAGAAGTTCATGTAAAACAACAAGTGTGATTGAGTTCTTTCGTCAGAGTTCTTCGAACTATGTTGATATGTTTGTTTTAACATCTACACACAGACTCGCCAGAGAAATAAACGAACGAGGAGTAAAATCTCATACTTATAGCTTCTTTCATGGACTCCTGAACGAATGGGTGAAAGACATATTTCAAGGATTATTATTTGGGATGAAATATGTACTGTGCCGCTAGAAACACTAAAAATATGTTTTTTATTGGTTGTTTACAAAAATACTGCTGTAATAATTCGTTCAAAAGCAGATACAACTTCAGCTGTTGTTTTAGTTGATAGTGGTTCTACTTCTTTATATTTACTTACAACGTACTATTCGCTGCTCTATCCCTCCAACATCATCTTGGGCTATAATAAATCGATTTCATTATTATGATAATAATAATAATCGGTTAATTACCGGCCCCTAATACTAGTTTACCTTTCATCGCAGATCATATCAATGGAATTTAACGAGTGAATCAACGTCAAATCTGCAATATGTCGTTGTTGTAAATTCTTTTTTTATGCTACATCATGAACGTGGCACCCTTGATCAATCGCATTTACTCGATACTCTCCAGTTCTTGGTTGATCTCGCTCGTCAAGTCGAATATCAAGTCGAGTTCCATGACCGCGATAATTATATCCAGGAAGACGTTTTTCTCCTGGGTATTTAGTCCATGGAGCTCCTGGTAATTTTCCTAATGAAGTAGCGATATCACCACCGATTTTATTATTAGAAATACATTTATATTTTTGTGCCACATTTTACACCTTTTCTTGTAAGTCAATTTTGTTAAATACTTTTTTTATTATTGTTGTTAATCCACTTGAGGGGGTGGATGCTCTACATCGAGTACAACATAAATCCATATTATTTATTATACTAGTATAACATGGATGTCATTGATTTCTCAGCGACACGAAAGCAAGAGCCAGTAAAACATCATCCAGCGCTAACAAATTATATCAGAGCATATATCATAGGTCCATATGGGTTTGGTGAGACGCAGTTATTACTTAATCTGATAATGAAATGGCTCAAGTGGGATAAAATTATATTTAGTAGCTCCATCAGTTGATGATCAGAGATGCTACCATGTGCTTAGATTTTTATGAAAATGCAAAATTATTGTACGAGGATGGCAATTATGTTATTAATTTTGTCACCGATAAATAATGAAGCCCCACCTGTGGATGACCTCGAGGGATTTATTAATAATTTAGTAGTATACGATGATGTGATGCTGGACAAACAATCAAATCCAGCTAGAATATGTTCCAGAGCAGACAAAAGTACTGATGCGATATATGTTACTCAGCGATATGCACAAATACCTAAGGTGATCAGAGATAATTGTAATAATTTAGTTGTGTTTAATGGAGTCGATACACATATTCTGCGAAACATTCATCAGATTTGGTGTAGTTGGGAAATGGACATGATTATATTTAGAAATTTCTTTTCAAAAGCACAATCTACTCCAGACGGATTAATAACAATAAATTTACATGATCCTCGATCACGAAATCCTATAGGTCTTGATAACATAATTGGTTGAGAGACTGATATAATAATGATTTAATTACTCCACACCCACAAAGCAGCAGAAAGGGTGCGACCACAAATGAGTGTCACGGTTGGTAAACAAAACATATACAAATATACAAAGACACGAACGACAAAGATAGAGTAACAAAATAAACTTATCCAATAAGAGAAACTTTTTGGTTAGAGGCTTCGGATTGACGTTATTGACATTATATTTTTCATTTTTTTCGAATCAGGTTTTATTTTTCGTGAATGGATTTTAAAGCAAGTGGTCTGTTCAGCCTCTCTGCTGATGCTTAGCTGTTCTTTTTTTTCTATCGTCTTCGCAGTAGTTATTGCCTGCGACTGTAGTACCATCTTCCATCGTTACTACCAGCGAATGATTAAGAAAGAGACAGACGGAGTCTTTTGTAGCATCAGAAAGAAGCATAAGTAGTTATTCAACAATAAGGAGAGGTATGAAGAAAATGAGAAGAGGAAAACACTGTAATGTGAAGGACAGAAGAAAATATGTGCAAATAAAATGATGTGTCATTTTGGTGGAGTTAAAGTATCTAAGCCAAATGTACGGTTCTTCTTTTACTAAATCCAAGAGAAAGAGACTTTCATGTGCCAAGATTTCTAAGCCTTCTGTCATTTCATCCACTCTCGTTACTACTGACATGCAATCAACATCAGCAACAGTTACTACTACTACCATTACCAAAGCGGCTCTTTGCTGGGCCAATCGTATCTCTTAAAAAAAATATACTACTAAGTGACACAAACAAACATGTACGTTTTCTTTGGTATATTCTCTCATTTAGGAATCACATTGAAAATTTCATAACACATCACAAATGACATTTTCTTCCTTAAATTCTTTCACTGTCTCTTTTTTTAATTAAATTTCTTCACTGGCATGGGTTCTTCTTCTTCACAGTCTTCTATTTATTTTGTCGCATCTTGACGGGTATGGGTTCTTGATCTGAAAAAAGAATTCTCCTCGTCTCTCTTCTCCTCCTGTTTGTTCTCTTTTTCTTATGACACTCTAAATGTCCTTTTCACTGACAATAATAATAGATATCTTTATTTTTGTATTTCTTTTATTATGTCTTTCCTTTGCATTGAGCTGCGAGCATCCTGGTACCCAATTTCCTTTCTCTCGACGTGGGTCTTGACTTAAATCTCGAGAGGAGTGGCCCATAGTCTTATTCAAATTATTTTCTGTCCATTTCTGACCAGAAGGACGATATATTTTCACTCTTCCATCTTTACAATCTGTTTATGAAATTAATGGAAATGATTGTGTTAATAGTGATGTTTTCCAAGATATTTATGTTAACATAGAATTATATGATCTTTCTGATGTTCCTCGCGAGATTCCTTTTCATGATTCTGCCAACAAAAAGATGATTGGCAAGTTCAAGGATGAGTTTAGCTTCGGAATCGTTTATGAATTTGTTGGTCTGCCTAGTAAAATGCATGCAATATTGACTGATGATGGAAATTATAAAACAAAGAAAGCGAAAGGATTAAATGACGATTATGTCAAAAACAAAATACGATTTGCGCACTATAAACAAGCGCTATATAGGAAATCGGGTGAAAAAATTGATTCTATAACCACAAGAGGTTTTAGATCATTTAAGCATGTTATTGTAACAGATAATTACCAAAAATGGTTTAAATATTTCTGATGATAAGCGTTATTGCGTTGATGGTATCAACACTCTTGCACTGGGCCATTATTCAATAAGATAAAATATTAATAATTTCCATCCCCATTTCCATATAACGCGCGTCTAAGTGCTTCTGCATATACATGAACTTGTTCTTCCATTAAAGCTTTCTTTTCAGCTTCGTCGCACCTAACTTGAATTACTTTTCCCTTAAATTTTTCGCGAGTCCCAACGAATTTTATAGTGTATCTATACGATTTTGATGTTTGTCAGCTTGAGTAACCGTGCCGCTGGTTTTTGCTGAATTAGTTTAAGTATTTCCAGGATATATTCTTGACATATTTCTTTTAGGCTTTTTTGAAGACATTTTTATAATCCTAGTATTAGGTACAATTCAAATTTGACAAATACGGAAAATAAAACAAAATAAATCAATTAAAAAAATTGGTTGCTTGAGTCCTCTTAATATCTCACGAAAGCTTTATTTGTTGATGAAACAATAACTTATCTGAGGCCTTCTATATTATTTATTTCCACCACAATTGCGTTCTATCGCACGTTTTATGTAAATACATTTCATTTGAACAAATATTTTACGTATCTGTTGTCCCTTTTTATCTGTGCTGGATACCGTTTTGTATCTCATATTTGTTGATAAAACAAAAGCCTCTTCAGGCGCGTTAGTATCCTAAAATGATAATTTTTTCCCAAATCCAAATACTACATAACCAGTGAGGAAAACCTAAAAATTTAAACCCAATTCAATTCGACAATCAGTGGAGCGCTTTTAATTTTTCGTGTTTTTTTTTTTCTGCAGCTTTCTAATAAAAAAAAAAAAACAAAAAAAAAACGAAGCAATCGTTTGGTTTCAATAGCCTTACACTGCTGTAGGGTTGCCATGCATTGTCTTTTTCCCGAACATGACATCATTTTCTGTCCTTAAATCTCTGTACAGATACAGATACACCCACCCTCTTTTTTTTAAAGTGCCCAACAAGATTGATCACGTTGCTGTTAGTGAATTACATCATGTAGTCATTGTGAACCAGCATTATTGCCAACCCCTCATTTTTCCACTCGTTTTTTTTTTTTTTTTTACAGTAAAGATATCTTATCAATAGTCTGATGTTACTATGTTGCTCATACAATCATTATGGACCTTGCGCATATTTAAAATTTACTGGTATTATAATAAACTGGCATGCTTATAATCACCCCATAACCATCTCGATTTCTACCTGTGTACCTCGATACCTAAACCGAGGTAGCTGTTCATTTTCAGCAAAAGTTACGCATTTATCTCCAGTGCTAGTTTAGCCGTAAGTCACCAAACAAACCATCCCATTATCAAGCCTAACTCTTAGAAAATGAAAACCAATTGCAGATTTAGTTTATATATTACTTATAAACATACATTTCTTACTTTTAACGACCATGCTCTCCATTTTCAAAGTGGGGGGGGGGGGTAAAAAAAATTCGAAACAATCCTGGTTGTTATTTTGTTTTCAAACATTTGATGGAAAAAGCCGATGATATTCCGATTGCGTTAATGCTATATTCGGCTCAACTTAGTTCTTGCAGGGACATATGAATGTCGTCCGCTAGTCGATCGAAGGTTTTATCTATATTTGCCTAGCTTTCATTTCGTGATCTTTTAGAATATCAATGCGCATAGACCTAGTGAATATCTTTGTATGCTAAAAAGACTGATAAGTAAAGATCAATATATTGTTAAAGACTGCACCTGTTCCAATAGTTTAGAAATTGTTGGAACGTGGATGAGGCACACACATTTGGAAAAGGATCACTTTTGGGAGATGTACTCGAATTCGTCGCGACATCATTTTCGATGACAAGCGAAAAATACGAGACATAAGGATACTAACGAAACAAAAAGGTCATTTTGCGAATTGCACACAAAATTACTTGAATTGTAGTTTCAAAATGTGCAAGGTGTTTCTCCAAGCTGCACTATTCGGTATCTATGACGATTAGTTACAAACTCTGGAATAGTCTAAACTTTGTTTCACATTTTGGAAATGTGAATGTCAGTATATTATAGTAGTTGCAAACTCAAAGCATGGTCGCCATTTTCACATGCATTCTGTGATGTCCTGTTGATAACATCACCGGAGGAATCTTTCAAGTTATGCAAAGAAAGAGATCATGCAGATGAAACGGTGTGTTGTCCAGTTTAATGGACACCCTTCCTTTATGTATCAGGTCTTATATAAGAATTTGATTTGATGTGCTTGACAAAGCTCACTGTTTTTACCAGCACAAATTGATAGACAGTTTTCCATGACATATATCTCTATCAGATGTTGTTGTAGTGGGATTTAACGCCATTTTTCAGCACACAATAGGCTATGCATGGCAGCCATTATTAATGGTGGAGGAATTACCTGGGAAGAACCACCAGACCATGAGAAGCTACTGGCAAGCTTTCTCACATACCCACATTGGCCGAATCCTAGACTCGAACCCACGCAGACAGGTGAGATGGCAGTGATCTGAGAGCACTTTAGACCACTCGGCCTCTCGGTGCCCCTCTATCAGATGTAAAGTTACATGAAGTTGAATATGCATATAGTACATGTATACAAATGGTCACTGATATCTGATGGAATATGCATAGGGGTATCATACATTTATGCATAAAGGGACATCTGACAAAATACGCATGGAAGGGTATAAGACATTTATAAAGAATATTTATGGGAGGAATAACATGTATATATACAGCCACACAACAAATTTATATATATATATATATATATATATATATATATATATATATAGAAAAACCCATGGACAACAATTTTCGTTTCATGTAAGCTATTTTCATTTCACTTAAGTTTGTGTTTGATTTTAGTTTTGGGTCACGTGATTCGCTTGGGTATATATATGTGGCTGCAATGGTGGGGTGTTTTGAAGTGGTATAGTTTGAAGATGCACCCTTGCAAGTGAAGCAGTATAACCACCTGCTGGAGCAAGCACATTTAGTCATAGTTCACTGGACAGAAATGGGCCAGGTCGGGCAATTTAAAAGGTGTAGGGACAAGGTCTTTCATTGACCAGGATACAAGCATAACAAGGTTCGCCCAAGAAATGCATAAATCTTGTGACAATACACATTTTACTAAAGGTCTATCTTCTCATTTTGCTTTATAATGTATGTCGTTCTATTGATCTTGAGTGTTTAATGATATGCGACCACAACACAGTCTGCAACACAGTCAACGACTGCAACCAAGTTGGCGAGCAGAGGAAGACCCACTCAATGGCTCTGTGACCAAGTCAGTGACACAGTCATGCAAAATCATCAGTGACCCAGTCAATGACTCTGTGACCACAGTCGATGACTCAGCAACCCAGTTGGCAATTCTGCGACACAGTTGGTGACTCAGGGACCCAGACAGTAACCCAGTTGACAGCACTGTCGGCAACCACAGGACAGCCAGTGGGTGACATAGCCACCCAGCAACTCAGTCGGCAACAAGAAACCAGGAATAAGATGGTATCTCTCTGGGGTAGAAATCTTCGCACTCTGGAGCTACAGTACTCAGATAGATTCAGTGGGGTATCACTCCAAATACAAAGAAGTATCCTAAAGAACCCTAGATAGTGAGACTCGGGGTAGTATAAGCGAGAGAGTTTCCCTCTATGGTGTATATGTGTGTGTGGGCATGTATATATATATATATATATATATATACATTCACTGGCTCAGTAAAGAAAATATGCATTGGAAGTATCAGACACTTATACATAAAACTACATCACAGAATGTGAAACTTATTGGGCATTTATAGATAGTCACAGAAGGGAGGTATATGTAGTTTTCAACAAATAGACATAGGGTTGTGAAAGGTAAGCAAACATAAGGTAATATTGAATAAATGCATTACAGTTTGTTTCTTTAGATTTTTAAAATTATCAGGATATATTTTCACGGTTAATTATATTTAACTTTTAAAACAAAATTGTTACTTGCAGGTACTAGCTTGTTTTAGGAAGCTTCATCGAACCAGTGAAAGAGTTTTTAAAGATGATCTCATAACAGTACAAGGTATACATTTTGTGGGTGTGATAGCTGATTATGTCTACAGTAATTTACATAGATTATATTTAAATGTGATTTATAGGTCTCAGGCGCTTAAATTATTAGATATTAATTTATTGCAACTTCTCAGAAATAAATAGAAATGAGTCATTGAAATACTGTCACGAAATATTAGTTCATATACCATAAGGCATCACAAAAAATATTACATGATTACAGTGTTGCTTGGCTAATTTAATATCAGCAGTTCAAAGCCTGTTGCTGTTTGATAGCTAACATTTCTCAGATGGATATTACCCTCTCCCAATGATGAGAATACATTGCGCCATACAGTGACATGAGAATTTTTCTTCCCATAAACTGACTTTCTGGAAGATTCCAGAAGTCTGTTCTATTAACTGGCACATGCCCAGTCATTATCGTTTTTTCCAGACAATGCCATCTTTATGGTTTGAAAAACATACACTCTGAAAAAAGTTATATTTCACTTTGCATCTATTAGATAAGACATAAACTGGTCATTTTTATTATGTGTATCATAATTATTAGGTGTTTATTTACCACAGTCCAAGTTTTTTTCGTTGTTGGAATTAAGCTGTCTTGAGAGTTTTTGCCATTAGGTTACCTCCCTCTTCCACACCCAATACATAGGGCATTAGGGTAACTTTATACATGTATTTTGTGTTATTTTTATTCCAGTTAAGTTCATTTGACTTGTTTTCTTTTGTCTTTGTGTAGGTATTAGTCACTCTGTCATTGCTGGTTTTTACCATACTTTACATTAATTTTGTTGAGATATTCATGTCCAAACTGTTACATTATTTTTTTCTACATTTTTGAAAAGTTCTTATTTAAGGCATGGGGTCTAACACCAGCTTGTATATGCTGTTGTGTGTCATTGGCTAAGAGTTTCTCTGTTTAGCAGAAGATCTGGAGTACGGTGAACCTCATCACATAACTACTTATGTGAAGCAAGGGCACTGTCCCTTGTGGCCAATTCCAAAAGTAGGCAAGAGCACACATTGATCCTCCTGGGTCATTTGTAAGAAAACGGTCTGCCCTGCTCCATCTGTTAAATCTGCATTGTGCGCGAGGTGTTATGTATATTTAATTTGTATTGTTTGTTGGCTTTTCTTACCTCTGAGCCAAACCGTCTTGTGTCACAGCAGCAAATTCAACATGATGATTTTTTGTCAGTCCTCATGGACTCTAATGAGTTAGGCTTAAAACAGGCTGAGATGGCACCCCCTCCCTTCTGGTACCCTTCCTCCTAACCATCATCTCAAGTTTTGGAGGAGGAAGAGAACTGGTCTTTTCACGGAGTAGTTAATGATGTTTACGATCTCTTTCCTACTGGAATGTAGGACACAAAAAGTTCTCTCCTGTTTGGAGAAACTCTCCATGTTGCCTCCACTTCATCCCTCATTCTGTCAACACTGAGGGGCTATTTTAAAGGTTGTGTAGTGGAAAGGAGTTCAAAGGTAGCATAGAGGATGGTCTGTCCTCTCATTTACATTGAAACCTCTGGTATTAGCTTGTAGCTATAATGTTCATAATTGTGCTTGAACCTTTAAAGCGCCTCAAAAAATATGTTTCCTATTGCGCTGGTTTAAATTGTTTTTAATATTACAGGAGGCAGGTGGGTTTTTTTGTTTTGTTTTTAAACATTATATATATTTAATTTGATTTTTTGTGATTTTTCTTTTTACTTTACAGGTGGGAAATATCTTGGGGGACCAGTGCTGCTTCCCAGTCAAGACACTGGAGACATAAAGTTAAAGCTAGGGCACTGGTGACCATAGTCCCATGGGCCCAAGTTGGCAAAGTGGTCTAAAGTGTTTGCTTTTACTGATCACTGCCATCTCACTGCTGTCCACGTGGGCTTGAGTCTTGGTCTTGGTTAATGTGGGTATGTGAGAAAGCTGCTATTAGCTTCCTGTAGGTCATTGGTTCTTACCAGGGTTTTTCCCAGTTCTTCTTCCACCAGTTATACTGGCTGCCATATATAACCTATCTTGTGCTGAGAAATGGAATTAAACCCAATGAAGTAACAACCGTAACTCCACTTGCCAATTTTGTTCTGCTGCCTCCTTCACTCTCCAGAAGTCCAGCAGGACAGAGTGGACAAGATCCAGAGAGGATTAGTTCAGCATTGCAGAGAGGATTAGTCCAGCATTGCAGAGAGGATTAGTCCAGCATTACAGAGTGGACAAGATCCAGAGAGGATTAGTCCAGCATTGCAGAGAGGATTAGTCCAGCATTGCAGAGTGGACAAGATCCATAGAGGATTAGTCCAGCATTACAGAGTGGACAAGATCCAGAGAGGATTAGTCCAGCAGGACAGAGTAGACAAGATCCAGAGAGGATTAGTCCAGCAGGACAGAGTGGACAAGATCCAGAGAGGATTAGTCTAGCAGGACAGAGTGGACAAGATCCAGAGAGGATTAGTCTAGCAGGACAGAGTGGACAAGATCCAGAGAGAATTAGTCCAGCAGGACAGAGTGGACAAGATCCAGACATTGATGCTGAGAGCCAAGGCCACATTTATTTCTATTATTTGAACCTTGAACTCCACAACAGACTTGGCTTCTTGACAGACTGCACTTTTGGCTTCTCCAGTTTCTCTTCAGGCAAACTGGAAACCACACGGTAATCCTCTGAATGCTCAAAGTTTTCTAGGTCATAATTTTCACTCTCATCTCTTTTGGTTGATGAATCAAAGCAAGTTTCTGACCAGATTACCCTTACATGCCCACATACACTACTTCTGTTTTGGTGGATGAATCAAAACAAGTTTCTGACCAGGTTACCCTTACATGCCCACATACACTACTTCTGTTTTGGTGGATGAATCAAAACAAGTTTCTGACCAGATCGCCCTTACATGTCCACATACACCACTTCTGTTTTGGTGGATGAATCAAAACAAGTTTCTGACCAGATTGCCCTTACATGCCCACATACACCACTTCTGTTTTGGTGGATGAATCAAAACAAGTTTCTGACCAGGTTACCCTTACATGCCCACATACACCACTTCTGTTTTGGTGGATGAATCAAAACAAGTTTCTGACCAGATCGCCCTTACATGCCCACATACACTACTCCTGTTTTGGTGGATGAATCAAAACAAGTTTCTGACCAGGTTACCCTTACATGCCCACATACACCACTTCTGTTTTGGTGGATGAATCAAAACAAGTTTCTGACCAGATTGCCCTTACATGCCCACATACACCACTTCTGTTTGTTCACAGATTCATCAGATTCAGAATGGGGCACTTATCTAGAACCAGAAGGGCAGATTCTTCAGGGTACAGGGAAGAATCTGTCCCTCAGATCAACAATACTCAAATTAGGTTGTTTGTTTTAGCCCTTCAGAGATGCGTCAATAAAATAAGAGGTCACTGCATGGGGTCTTTTCCAACAATATGTCCGTGGTAATGCATCTCAGGAGACAAGGATGCACACTTGGACCTTCTTTCAGCATTGAGTTTTGGAACCTCCTTCATTGATGACCCCAGAAGGGATTACCCACCGAGTTTGTCACATTCCTGGCAGAAGAGAATATTTTGGTAGTCTGTTGATGAAGGGGGAGGTATTCCTCACTTAATGGTCTCTGCACCAGTCCATAGCCAATTCCCTGTTCAGACCTTGGTGGGACACCGTTGGTGGACTTGTTTGTGACAAGTTCAGATAACAAGCTCTCATTTAACATTTTAATTCCCCCACCAGAGAGCCTGGACAGTGGACATATTCAAGCTGAAGTGAGATCATCTGTTTGCTTACACCTTCCCACCCTTCAGGATGATCCCACAAGTATTTGAAAATGTAAGGACCTCAAATGTTCAGTTATCATCTTCTTGGCCTGCTGGTGGACCAGCCTAAGAGATTACCTCACAGGAGGATCCTCCTGTCACAGCATAGGGCATCTCACATACACAACAGCAAACAAATTCTCCACCTCATGCTGGACTCATCTGAAATGATCTCTCTGCTAAAAAAGAGTTTTGAGCAAAGTTACAGAGTGTAGACACATTCATCTTCCATTGGTGCGGTAAGTCTGCTTCCAATACAGATCCTCAATCTCAGCCATATCCTCCATGTTAAGATTTCAGCTTGTATTTCAGCTTCCTCTATTTTGAGGTGGATTATCACAACAATCAAGAGAGCTTATCAGTGCTTTACCCAGAGAGACATTTCATTCACGCAGATAAAAGCCAAATGACATCGTCACTTCATGAGCCTATCTAACTCATTTGTCCTTTGAGATGTTATGAAAGCTGCATTTTGACAATCTCACACTACACACTACCTTCTCCTTTTACCTTCGTTCCTTGGCATACCAAAGTGAAAATATTTTTCCTCTAGGGCCCATTGGCATGACACAAAAGAATGGCCCAAGTGTATACCATCTTACAGTTATGGACTACCATAAAGTATTTCCTTTTTTTCCTTTCCAGTTTTGGAGGGGTCATAAGCCTTCCAAGAAAACATACTCAGTGCTATTGCCAGATTCCCTCCTTGCCCACCACACTGCCAGATTCCTTCCTCCATCCCCACACTGTTCCACAAATAATCTTTGTCCTTAAAAGAGATGATGACTACTGGGCATGTTCCAGATATCCAGTAGGATTCTGGAATCTTCCAAAAAGTTACCCTGTGGGAGGATGAATTCTTATCAAATGGTCAGGGGTAATTTCGATCTCAGAAAGGTTATCTACACAATAGCAACAGGTAAGTATTGCATCGTTAAACTTAGTTCTCTCCCCACTACATTTTAATGCAACTAAAATATTGCAATTTGTGATCAGTTTACAGTACAGTAAAGTAGATTTAACTGAAAAAGTACTAGCAAATCTTACAGTCAAATTTTCCTGAGTGATACCAGCTTGCCTAGTACCTTAAATGAAATGCAAGAATACTTATTAAGCTGAGGGAAGCAGTTATTATAATCTGGCAGAGGTAATGAAATTAATCAGCTTATCAACTTCTTAGACTGTAGTAAATGTTGTTTCTATGAACAAATTTTATGGTTTTTTAAATTTTTGGCATACTTACATGTGAATTTTTTGGCCCTCTTTCTGTTTGTGTAGATCATTATCAGACCTGTGAAATTTAATTTTGGTTTCAGCTGCCAGGGACAAGATAAACTCAGAGTTCAGAAAACACAAGGATATCACTGATGTGGCCAAGATAGAAGAGGTGAGAATTTTATGTGGGTGGAATTTAGCCAATTCATTGTTAGCACCGTTTGCCAAAGACCTAAAGATCTTGTGTAATGGCTTGTCATCCTTTTGCCGTCTAGCTAGCATCTGTTTGTTAGCACAGAATTGCTATTGCTTCAGCTCCTAAATCAGTGGGCCCAGTTGTTCCTTAATGAAAATGGTGCCACTCAGTTATGCAGTATGGTCACCATGGTGACCCTCTTCAAAATCTTGTTATCATTATTCATCCTGAACAGATGGTCATATCAGCATGGTGTTTTATGAAAAATACTTGTAATGGTACCTGATTTGCCCTGAATGAAAATACTGCAGCTCTGAAATCCAACATGACCAACATGATAGCTAGGTTGAAAATCTGATGAATGGATGTTTGTATCAACATGGATTTTTCTGTTGGAGATCTCTAAATCAAAATTCTGCCATGAGACCTCCAGTATGTCTGCCAGAGGATTATTACTACTTTTCCAGAATGGACGGTCATTGCAGCATGCAGAGGTGCTAACCATTCCCAGATTTTGCAGAATTATTATGTGCTGAAGGTGTAGATAGGGTTAACATCTTAGAGTTAATATATCTGAACCTTGGATAGCAAAGATGGGGATTTAACCTACATGGAGTCTATATGGGTATAAATATTATAAATATTTAAACTTTGAAACTGAGGGAGTATGATATGTATATTAATAGTTTCCATTTACTATTTAATTTATTACTGTTTTCTCTCTTTGACAGAAGCTTCAGATGGCTTAAATTTCTCTCATATTGGAGCATATTTTGTTTTGATCACCACGAAGTAGAATGCAATGGAATACATATGCCTCTCTCTTCTCTTGGATGCGAGAGGTCATGGGTTCGATCCCTAGCTGAGTCATACCAAAGACTCACAAAAATGGTACTAACAGCTGCCTTGCTTGGCGCTCAGCATTAAGAGGTTAGTGTTTGGACTGATCAGCCTGGTGTCAGGATAATTTAACTGGGTGGGACATCATGCTGCATATCTGTGGCATGATGCCCCAGTGCAAGACATCACTATAAACTGTCACACTGCAGTCACAGTAGCGATATGACTGAAAAATTGTTAAAGCTACATTAAAAATCCAAAGCACACATGCACAGTTTCAAGTACTTCATTTGAAATATTTTTCAATTAGCTTGTACAGTGTAAATGTTTTTTTAAAATATTTTCAAAAATCCATATTTTTAGAATTCAATGGCTCATGGTCCTACCTCTTGCTGAAATAATGACTGTAAACATGAGCAGTGAATAATATAATTATTTTATTTTGAATGTATAGCCTCATTCCAAAGTTTTCATTCTGCTGTAATCTCCCAGTTCTGATGAAGTCTTGACGACTAACTGGACTGGCATATTCCCAAATATATTATCAAAATCTTTCAATGGTAATATTCATTTCAATGGCAATAACACCAGGATGTCATCCTAATTGGGTTTGTCATGAAAGGCTTCAGAAGGTGTCATTGTGCAGTAAGGGGTTGGTGTCTATGCAGTAACAGATAAAAGATGTTAATGACAAAAAAATTATTAGTGACTTCTCATGGATAAAATTACTAAATGTTTATGAATCAAGAGGGATAGAAAATATACATTTGACTTATCAAGATAGAAAATACATAATGGATATGACTTATTAGAGTTAGAAAATACCACAAAAAGATGTAATTTCTACCTGTCTATGGTCCATAATTGCTTTTTGAAATGGGAATAAAGTCTCAGTTTATTTTATTGTACTTGTTTCTGATAATTGTTTTAAAATTATCCACAAAACTAATAACCAAGTTAATCAGCTTTATATGACAGCCTGTATGATGTCCCTAAATGTTATGGGTTTCAAGCTTTACATGACAGCCTGTAGGAAGTCATTAAACCTTATAGGTGTTCAGCTTTAAATGACAGCCTGTAGAATGTGCTTGAACCTTAGGAGTGTTCAGAATAATGCTGGAAGGAAAATGACTTGGAATTTGACTCCATCCCTTTGTATACATCATAGTCTCTGAAAGATAGCAGATTAACAAATTAGGCAAACATCTCATTTGCTCATGGTCAAATAAAATAATACGTATGAAGACATAAAAGGAAAAGTCAGTATGGCCGGACTAGTGTACTTTTAGAATTATCTACTTTACCTTCTGGGTAACATTTTATCTGTTCTATTCCAGCTATTAAAGGTGGCTTTTGAGGCGGACCAGACACTTAGAGAGACCATAATTCAGGCAAAGCTGACAGACCATGGATCTTATGGTAATGCAGTCAACCCAGCTGATCTAAACTACCTCAGTTAAAAGACCACTTGCCTTAAGAAACTACTAAATATTACCTGATATCTAGCAGTATTTAATGTTTAAAACAAAGATCCATCAACCATTTAATTTGTTTGCTTGGTTATTTGGTTGCTAATGGCACTTTATTAGCTGTATCATGCTGAAGAATTTGGAGCTGGTGCCTGTCCATAGTGCAAGGATATACAAGCTAACCTTGGCAGGTATTGACCCAGTGATGCTTTCCAGTTTTGTTAACATTGGATTTTCAGAAGTTCCACTCCAGACAAGACTATATTTCCAGTTTTGTTAACATTGGGTTTTCAGAAGTTCCACTCCAGACAAGACTATATTTCCAGTTTTGTTAACATTGGGTTTTCAGAAGTTCCACTCCAGACAAGACTATATTTCCAGTTTTGTTAACATTGGGTTTTCAGAAGTTCCACTCCAGACAAGACTATATTTCCAGTTTTGTTAACATTGGGTTTTCAGAAGTTCCACTCCAGACAAGACTATATTTCTAGTTTTGTTAACATTGGGTTTTCAGAAGTTCCACTCCAGACAAGACTATATTTCTAGTTTTGTTAACATTGGGTTTTCTGAAGCTCCTCTCTAGACAGGACTCTATTTCCAACCCATGTACATTGTAAATATGGTAATAATAAACTGTAAGATAAGAATATACATATCATCAGCTCAGTATTGTTAGTCTACACCTATACATGTGTGATAAGCATAATCCTAACATAGTACTCATTAGAAAATCATAGAACTTGTTCAGTAACAGAATGTGCCAAAAACAGATTATAGCATATTATATTTGTTCAGCCCGTTTCATATATAGAGGCTTATTTAGTAGATGTAAGGAAATATTTTACAAAATAAAGTGGAGGAAGTTTGTAATTTATTCGTGAAATATTTTCATGTATCTACTACAAAAAACAACAGATTTTCATAATATTATATACTTTTTAAAGGCAAAAATGGTTGACTTGCTTGTATTTTCTGTTATGTACCAATGCAGTTAACAGGCCAAGTTACTACGGCTTTAAAAAGAAGTTCTCAAATTTTGCAATTAAATTAAGATCCTTACTTTGCAGTTAATTAAGATACAAACTTTTGCAATCAGTTAACTCATTAACCATGGGAGATTTTTGTCATTTATGTAGCATGATGCCTAGTTGTGTTAGAACTGTCATTTTTTGTGTTAGAACTGTCATTTTTCATTGGCTATATTTGGCTCATGCATGTGCAGAAGGGTAAAAGCTGGAGTTCTTTTTATATAATGTTTTTTTTTTTTGTTTTTTTTTTTTTTTTTTTTTTTTTGCTTATTTGATACAAACTTTTGCAATCAGTTAACTCATTAACCATGGGAGATTTTTGTCATTTATGTAGCATGATGCCTAGTTGTGTTAGAACTGTCATTTTTTGTGTTAGAACTGTCATTTTTCATTGGCTATATTTGGCTCATGCATGTGCAGAAGGGTAAAAGCTGGAGTTCTTTTTATATAATGTTTTTTTTTTTTGTTTTTTTTTTTTTTTTTTTTTTTTGCTTATTTGATGCATCATTTTTGTGTCCTGGCCACTTTTTATTCCAAATCCACAAATTTATCATACTTTTTTAAATTTTCACCTGACTGTGTGCAGTTCACACTGACCTGCCTTAGTTCTCAGGCCAAAAAGTCACAAATCCGGGACATAATCCAATTCCAACAAGGGACAAGTTTTGGGTGTAAAAAATATCTCGTCTCAAAAATGTTTTTCCTCGTTATTTTGTAATGTGAGTAGAAAAAGTCCAGGTTATTTGTTATCATTGTAGAGCTACATTTGTCTTCTTTTCTGTAATACCACCCACTTTGGTGTATCTTAAATGACCTTGATGCCACAGAGCTCAGAAATAGGGTACTACCTCCCGTCACATAAACTTGGCACCAGGGGTTAATGAGTCAAAATATTGACTTTTTGCAGTTAAGATCCTTACTTTTGAGATTAATTCAGATCCTTACTTTAGCAATTTTTTAAATTAATTAAGTTACAGACTTTTTGCAATTAAAATACAAACTTTCTGCAATTAATTAAGATACAAACCTTTGCAATTAATTAAATCTTTTTGTAGATTTCTCTCCTACATATAATACTTCAGACTGTATTTTGTCACATTAATACCTGGCTTCAAACTGTATCATTTCGTGTTAAGGGCTAGTTTCAAAGTGTATATTTGGTCATGTTAATGACTGTCTTCATATTATGTATTTTGTCACATTAATGATTAATTTCAGGCTGTGTAATTTGTCACAGTTATGACAAAAAGAAGACTTTTTTTCATGAACACATTTCTTGCATGGATTGATGCGGTGAACATTGTTTAGGTTGGGGCAGAATCATTACAAAGTAGTCAGCTTTAATAGACTTGCGAGTATAACATATTTAGGCTAAAGATTTTCAAGATTGTGAATTTACCTGGTATGAATTTGATTCTCTTTTTATTATTTTTGTATTCAAACAGGAATTAATTGGCAAGTTTATTCTAGTTTGGTAATGGACACTGCACCCTAATTTAAATAGTCACTTCATAGACACTTAAATTGATGGCCAAGGGAAGGGAACCCTGTTTCCACAGAAGAAACATGGTTCTTTGGGTCTTTATATTTGAGGTTGGTAGCAACCAAGAAGTCCACAAAAATTGGTACCCAACAATAAAAATAAATTGACAGTACATGGTCACTTTCCAAAGTCCTGTGGGCTTTTAAATATATTTACTTAAATAATTATCTTTTTTTTCAGAACTTAAAATAACACCTGACACAAAGCTGGAAGACAATTTTTTGTTTAAGCCTGGCAGTGAGATTCCTGTGGGCAGGAAGAAAACAAAAAAATGTGATGACCCTCCATCCTGAAAATGGCTTGCTGTGATTTCAAAACATAATTAGAAATTGTTTCATTTTCAAAGCTATATTTCAATAGAGCTAGCTCCTCAGTATTGAATAAACTCCAAATGAAAGTTTAATCCACGTTTGCCCATGAGGACTGAATGAAATGCAGGCCTGAAAATTGACATGTGCACAAAGAGTTCTTTGCCAAAACCTGGTTGAATGAAAGAAAATATTTTGTGTAAATGATTGCCGTTGATCTGCTGTCAGTGTTTCTTCAAGACATGAGAGAAAAAATGAGGAGAGAAAGATTTGAATCCAACTTTGTAACATGAGCATGTTAATAAATAAATAATTCTGTATAGTATTTATTGTTTAATGCATTATGACCCATTTATGTTATAATGGGGTGGGGTCAGACATATTTTTATGTGTTTTTGGGCATGGCTTCTTGACAACGCTTTAAGTTTAAATTTTCATTTGTATTGTTGTTTGGTTTAACGCCATTTCTCAATGTAAGATATGTTGGTCAGTATAACTGGTGGAAGAAGAACCTGGTAAAAACCACTGACCCATGAGAAGCCACTGTCCACTTTTTCACACACCCACATGGCTGATCCAGAGACTCGAACCCGTGCAGACATAGGTGAGATGGCAATGATTGACAAAGGCAAGCACTCTAGACCACTTGGCGACCTGGGGCCCCTCATTTGTATTATACAAACCAGTTGTACAGCACAGTAGTAATGCACCCTGTGTTGGGTCCATTGGTTCTTGCTAATGAAAGGGTAACTATCACCCATCCAAGTGTTTATTAAGTGAATAATTTTGCAATGTATTATTAACTGGGTATATTCATCAAACACACTAGTGTGGGAGTCACGGCACCAATTCAACTCCCATAGCAAACATATGGAAACACCATCATATTAAAAATTCCATAACTTAACATTTCTGGGTGCTGATGATCAGACTTATATTTCTCCATGCACAACTATCCTTGGTGCAAGCTTCTGTGTGGAGAACACCATATGACCTGCGGCATTTTTTTAATCTACATGTGCATGAAACACATGTTATTGATTCTGCACCAAATGAATTATTGAGTACTCCTAAGTCAAACCTGTAAAAATACTAAAATTGCATCAGTAGAATTTTGTCTGTTTTTTTTTTAAATTACAGATAAGAAAAGCTCTCGAAAGATTTTTAATAAAATTTTAATTTTCATTATTAACCAATTATGGACCACCAAACCCATATATACTCTATTATTTGTTCACCCATTTCTAGACTGGTTCACAGTTCTTCCATATAATTAGTACTGTGTGTCCTGTATCATGCAGTTTTCATTTTTTACCATTCAGTCTAATACAGTATATAATTACATAAAAGTCCTTTTTTTTCAAACATATTAAAATCATGCAGATAGAGTTTGACCTAAAACCCAAACATACAGAAAATCTCTTCAAAACAATGCTGCTTTATACATCAATGAAGTTAGCGTATCTGAGAATTATTTGTGCTGTTACTTATCAGATCAAAGTAAAATTTAAAGCGTGGGTGTCAACTTAAAGGCCATTTGATATATTAATTGCCTTTTAGCTCTAGCAGTCATATACCTAGGTTCAAATCTCCATAGAGTACGAATTAAAAATTCTTGAACCTGTATGATAGTATTGTTTCTATTAAATATTAATTCTTCCTACTATTATCAAGCATTCTTCTATAGAATCAGGGATAGAATTTTCCATTCTGTCTGGTGTATATTTATAATTCTCTCTCTCTCTCTCTCTCTCTCTCTCTCTCTCTCTATATATATATATATATATATATATATATATATATATATATATATATATATATATTGTGTGAAGAAAAAATGTAAAGGCATGATAAACAATTATCATTGTGTGAAAACAAATTAAAGGCATGTCAAACAATAATCATTGTGTGGAAAAAAATTTAAAGGCATGATAAACAATAATCATTGTGTGAAAAAAATTAAAGGCATGATAAACAATTATCATTGTGTGAAAAAAAATTTAACAATAAACAATTATCATTGTGTGAAGAAAAAATAAAGGCATGATAATAATTGTGTGAAAAAAAATTAAAGCCATGATAAACAATAATCATTGTGTGAAAAAAAAATTAAAGGCTTGATAAACAATAATGATTGTATCAAAAACAAATTAAAGGCATGATAAACAATAATCATTGTGTGGAGAAAAATTTTTTAAAGGCATGATAAACATTAATCATTGTGTGAAAAAAATTAAAGGCATGATAAACAATTATCATTGTGTGAAGAAAAAATAAAGGCATGATAAACAATAATTGTGTGAAAAAAATTTAAAGCCATGATAAAACAATAATCATTGTGTAAAAACATTAGGACCACTTTCCTGATTTAGGAATTTAAGTCCCAACAAAAGTATTTTTTGCAAAACAATGAAAACTGATGCCCAGGAAAATAAATGAATCTACAGTAATAAACAAGAATGAAAGAAAATGTGTGGATGAATGTATCTACAATAATAAACAAAAATTAGATTTGGTGCTGTACTAAGCCTACATTATTATTATTATTATTATTATTTAAAATTAAAAAAGTAATTACACTAAAGTAATTTTCCTTGTTACATTAAAAATTTTTTATATCAAAATAATATATGAATATAACAATAGAGCATTTATTTTTTTCATGACTGAGTTTGTTCTAATGTAATATATTTTATTGACTTTGTTGTTTCTGAACAAAAACATTAAGATAGCCCTAAACAGTTTTGTTTGATTTTCCATGAGGTAAATTTGGGATGGAAGACAGATCCATACTTTTACTCTTTCTTTTACATTAATTAGAGTAATGTCAATAATGCATGTTTTCATGTTCTATGCAAAGGGGAAAACTCCAATGTTCTATGCACACGGGGACAATTACAATCTTCTATGCACAAGGGGACAATTCCAATGTTCTGTGCACAAGGTGACAATTCCAATGTTCTATGCACAAGGTGACAATTCCAATATTTTGTGCACAAAGGAACAATTCCAATGTTCTATGCACAAGGGAAAAATTCCAATGTTCTGTGCACATGGGGACAATTCCAATGTTCTATGCACATGAGGACAATTCCAATGTTCTATGCACAAGGGGACAATTCCAATGTTATATGCACAAGGGGACAATTCCAATATTCTATGCACAAAAGAACATCTCCAATGTACTATGCACTAGGAGACAATTCCTATGTTCTATGCACAAGGGGACAATTCCAATGTTCTTTGGACATGGGGACAATTCCAATGTTCTATGCACAAGGGGACGATTCTAATGTTCTTTGCACAAGGGAATGATTCCAATGTTCTATGCACAAGGGGACAATTCCTATGTTCTATGCACAAGGGGACAATATCAATGTTCTATGCACAAGGAGACAATTCCATTTCCAATGTTTTTTGCACAAAGGGACAATTCCAATGTTCTATGTACAAGGGGGCGATTCAAATGTTCTATGCACAAGGGGACGATTCCAATGTTCTATGCACAAGGGGACAAGTCCAAAGTTCTATGCACAAGGGGACAATTCCAATGTTCTACACACAAGGGAACAATTCCAATGTTCTATGCACAAGGGGACAGTGCCTATGTTCTATGAACAAAGGGACAATATCAATGTTCTGTGCACAAGGGGACAATTCCAATTGTAATGTTCTATGCACAAGGGACATTTTCAATGTTCTATGCACAAGGGGATGATTCCAATGTTCTATGTACAAGGGAATGATTCCAATGTTCTACACACAAGGGAATGATTCAATGTTCTATGTACAAGGGGACAGTTGCAATGTTCTTCACACAAGGGAATGATTCCAATGTTCTACACACAAAGGAATGATTCCAATGTTCTATGTACAAGGTGACATTTCCAATGGTCTATGCACATTGGGATGATTTTAATGTTTTATGCACAAGGGGACAATTCCAATGTTCTATGCACAAGGGAATGATTCCAATGTTGTATGCACAAGGGGACAATTCCAATGTTCTATGCACAAGGGAATGATTCCAAGATTCTATGCACAAGGTGACAATTCCAATATTCTCTGCACAAGGGGACAATTACAATGTTCTATGCACAAGGGGATGTTTCCAATGTTTTATGCGCAAGGAGATGATTTCAATGTTCTATACACTAGGGAATGATTCCAATGTTTTATGCACAGGGGGATAATTCCGGTTTTCTATACACAAGGGAATGATTCCAATGTTCTATACTCATGTGGACAATTCCAATGTTCTATGCACAAAGGGACACTTCTAATGTTCTATGCACAAGGCTACCCATTTTCTCCTACAATGTGCGTTACAGGCTGCCCATTTTCTCATAATTTCATTTATGTTGTTTTACTGTGATTTTGTGGAAAATTGGTCTATCTATGGTCAGTAATATTTGGGATGCACTTGTTACCATCTTATATATACATAAAAAAGTATCAGCTTTGCTGATTATATTTAATTTCCCCAATTTTTTTATATTTAGTTCTCCATTCTCTGACAAATTTGAAAATCTACACATTTTGATGATTATTGAGTTTTATTTTGATAGGTGACTTAAAAATGATTAGATATGTCCTTGACCCCAGGTGCAGCCAAAACTGTGTTGTGACACCTAAGTAAAAAGTGGATAAATTAAATTGACCTGATAATTTTCAAGTATTTTTAAAAAGAGGTTTTGTTGTCTTATGCTTTATATTGTTTAAAAGAGGAAAAAACTTTTATGAAACTAACAAATTCAGACTATATGAGAAGTATAAAAATCCAAAATGTATTTAAAGGAGAAAATATTATTTTAAGTTCCTCAAATATTTTGAATATGTAATACTTGTACTTTTGAACTTTAAATTTATTGGAGAAGTTTTAATTTTAACAGGAAACATTGATGACATGAACATACTGTATTTGCAGTAGTATTGGGCCAGGAAGAAATGGCATTTAAAAGTTAGTCATCTCAATATGAAGTTGTTACATTTCATTTTTGTTCTTTATGTTCAGAGACAGAGAGCTCCAAAGCAACTAGCCAGAATTACAGGAGGTAACTCTTGAAGAAATAATTTCATCCTATAGGGGAGGGAACTGTGTCTTCCTTTCTATGCAAATATTCAATATTCCATAGGATATTTAAAGAAAGTTGCTTATGTATATCTATATTTTTTGTAACTCCAGGTACATGATTTGTATCTACTTTTTGTAATTTTTATTCTTGGTTGTAAGTTGTACAGGTTATTTTAAGTTGGATTTTTTTAACATGACTAGGGTCTGTTTTAGGATTATTAAGAGCATAAAATTACAAAGGATCTATAAATAAATGCTAATATATGTGTTGACAATTACTATCAATAATCTTAATAATAATGACTTCATGATGACTTTGGGTTAATTTCTCATTGGCTGATGGTTTTTGGACTGTTCTAGAATAATTCAGTAACTTCCCATAGGTTCGGCTAGGTCACATGAATTGGTAATTTCAAGGCAAAATTGAGTAGTAAGATCTGTCGGGATATGTTTTGAAATATAGTCATAATAAAAGGTGACTATAAGGAGAGAACTAAGCAATCATATTCATTCCTATCTTGGCATAATGCTTATTTCATGTGTCCCTGTTGTTAATCTACAGAACATGTTTTATATTGTACTTGGATATTATCTGAGGAAAAACATTTGTTTGGACTGTTCATTGGACATCGAAAATGCTCATTAATTGGACTATAATATTATTCTGGAACAATTATAAATTATTTGAAGAAATTCTGGACAGCACCATCTTGACCAACATCACAATTCTTGACAGACCAGTAAATTTCTTGAAATTTATACATGACTTTTCATTCTTTATGATTTTCATAGAACTTTATTAGGATTAATTTGGATTCATAATACTTTAAGTTTCTCTCACATTTTCATTATGACACTGATAATTAAATTGTTTGTTAAGTTTTAAAAACCTTGTTTGTTTTGCTTCCTTCTGTTACTTTGTGACCATATATATTTAACACTTATGGCTTTCTAGTCTTTAACTATCAGAATGTGTGTGTGTGACTTGGAAGTTTAACATAGCTTTAAAGAATTTCAGTCAACGCTACAATGTCTGCAGTTTGGTAGTTTATAGTGATGTCTAGCACTGGGGCATCATGTCACAGACATGTAGCATGAAGTCCCACCCAGTCACGTTACCCTGGCACCAGGCCGATCAGTCCTAATACTAATCTCTTAATGCTGAGTGCCAAGTGAGGCAGCTGTTCGTACCATTTTTATAAGTCTTTGGGATGATTGGGCTGGGGCTCAAACCCACGACGTCCCACATCCGAGGTAGATGCTGTAACCACTAGGCCACCGGAGTGGTCCTAAGTAACTGAAAGAAGCAAAACCAAGAAGTTTTGTAAAACTTAGCAAATGATTTACTTCTCTAAGCTATAAAGTGAAAACTTAAGAGGAACTTAAAGTATTGTGAACTAAATCCAAAGTAATATTAAAAGTTGTATCACTAGCCCAAAAGAATGTTCCAAATGAATTTTAGGTCACAATTGTGCTACTGTATCTTTGAATATGCTAAAGTGCCAACAGTCTTGATGTATCACATGGCATTGTCCAAAACTCCTTTGAATGAATTCACGATTATCCTGAAATGTTGCTTTAGTATAGGTGTATGAGCACTTTGTAACTCCAGTAAATAATGTTAATAAATGTTTCCACTCCAATTAAATCTAAGCACAAAATTAAACACATATGGAAACTGATATCAAAGCAACAACATATGAATGAATTCATTCTCCACTTCTTTGATCTTATATACACCTTATGACTCTACATCACAATATCTTCCTACTTAATCTATCTTGTAATACCTTCCATGTGACATATTTCACAATACATCCCCACATCACAACCAAAACCGACCTGACTTAAATCATCCAATGGGAAATTACCCTAAACTTACAAACAGATTACTTTTAAAACTTGTAAACACCTATTTATAGCTCATTGCAATCTACAGGCATGCACCAAAAGTAAAAACACAATATAGACATACATACAACTTATACTTTTAATAGTTTCGGACAGTAAATTATATAGATCTGAACAAATCTACAGCAAATAATGCAACACAAGACTTTATTTAGTATCAATGCCAACACACCATGATGCAGATGATAAGAATTATAGTTCTATACGTATTCAATATATACATATCATTTAATGAGAAAAATTTCCATAACATTTATGTAAGATATAAAGACCAACATTACAACTGATTCAAAAAGTTTTAGAAAGCAGCTTCATCATTAATTACTTATAATGGGTTATGGCAAGCGCCATAGTTCAAAGGATATTTATAAACATCACTAGCCTTTGCAAAGAAAGATAGTGTACTCATTTAGAAGTAGTAATAACAAATTCTTAAAAGAAGTATGTCACTTTGTATTAATTAATCAATAATTTGTCATTGGATCAAACTGTTGTATTAATAATGTTATTGTCACTTTTGTGGCATATCTTGTGTTAAATTGCTGGTTTAATTGTCTTTGGACTTATGCCTGAAATATTTTTTAAATATTATCAACTGTATGCTAACATTCTAATTTCCCAATATATTTCACTAACCCTAACCCAGTATATAATTTCACTATATATTTCACTAACCCTAACCCAATATATAATTTCACTATACTGTCATGCATGCTCATGAAGGAGGATCCAGTGATAGCACTTTCCACTCTGTCTAGTGTGTATTTGTACAAGTCTATATTTTAAATTATATATGCCTTGATTTCTGTCAGAAGAATCTGAAGTGACTGTATTACTTGAGAATTCATTACTTGTTCGTCATGATGGTGTGTTTGCTATGCACAAATGCTGTTACAAGTGACTATTTTACATTTGATATTTGGGGATGTGTGGGCATGGTCGAGGGAGTGTGAGGTTGGTGCTTGCAGCCAACCCACTTACTGCCATAACATGTTGTATATACGAACTCAAGGCCAAATTTACTCCTAATAAGCCACAGCCTAACACTGTTAAGTATATTTAATTCGTATTGTTTGTTTGTTAATTCTTTTATTTAAAAACAAAAATAATTCATTATTTGCTATTGAGAATGTAATTATGCTAGAATGACCTTGTCCAACATCTGTGTCAATTTTGTAAACGTTTTTTCCCTGAGTGAGGATCATTATCACAAGCTGAATCAAGGGTATTGCATTTTGTAAAGCTAGGCTACGTGATGATTTTCATATATTTTATTGTGGACTTTCTAAATATAACTGAGATCCTTGTAAAATAAAGTACTTTTGACCTTTATCCAGGGACTCTTTTTATGTCTAAGTTGAAAATTGGTCATTTGTGCTTTAAGATCTTAAAAGTATTGATTGTATTATTGTTGTGACCAGAAATTAATTTGGGATGGAATTTTTTATTTAAATTATTTAATTCGAGTGATTCTTCTTTGGAAATAAAAGTGCTGTACATAAATAACATTCTTGGAAATAAAAACTTGAATTTATAGTGAGATTTCAATTAAGTATTTAATTCTTGGATTGTATTATTGTGATCCAACAAAAACTACCGCCACATCAGCATTATACGGGCCACCACAGACACGTTAACACCTTCAGCGTTGGATTTAATTTTGATTTCCACTAAAGTTTATTAAGAACTTTCCTTATTAAGACTTGTGTCTGTAATTAAATTCTATGATTATTTGTGATTTAATTCTCAATACCGTAAGTTGCTTTTTTAAATTTTCATTTTTGTATTCATGGAAAATAAAATAAAAAATCCATTTTACAAAGCTTGTTGCTTCTCTCTTTTCTATTACTTGTTTTAAGACGATATAGTCATAATAACACATATAAGCAACTTGTCCCTCTTTCACCCACTCCGTTTGATAAAACTAGGATTTAAATAGGACAGTTCAATATCGAGTCATATAACGCAATCAGCAATGACAGCTAATCTGCTTGTCAAATTCCAGTAATGAGCGACCAGTCGGAATGTGAAGTACGTCATACAATCTACCCGATACTTCCCTGCCTATTGTTGCCTCTAGTTTTATAAATGATAACCAAGGGTCTTGCCAGTAACACTTAAATACCGTGCTTACCCATCCATAAATCGTAAGCGATTTATCGACCCACACCTTGCCAACCATTCCATCTATATATTATACACATGAATTTTTTTTATTTAGATGCACATATAAACCGTTTATCCAAATGCATTTCTCATACAATCCCTTCCCTCCAGTAGTACGTTTTCTTTTATATTTAAAAGTACATAGGACCTATCTTCAAAATGCATTTCTCATACAGTCCCTTGCTTCCAGTAGTACGGTATCTTTTGTAGTTAAATGTACATAGGACCTATTTCAAAATGCATTTCTCATACAATCCCTTCCCTCCAGTAGTACGGTCTCTTTTGTATTTAAATGTGCATAGGACATATTTTCAAAATGCATTACTCGTATAATCCCTTCCCTCCAGTACTACTGGTTGCTTGTATATTGCAAAGATTTTTGAGGGTGTGGGCGAATAAGTGAATCAATTTCGAACATATAATAAAACATCAGTATAATCCAGTCAACATTCAGGATGTCGAATATAATAGAACGGTGCTTTTCTTATGAAATAGATGCGGCCTCAATACACGATTTGATAGATCGATTGAGCTATTACAAATGTTTATACGTGTGAGTTATAATAACTTTACAATACGCAGGTGGCTGTGTCATTTTAAACTGAATTGAACAGGACAATTATTTAGTTAGTTTTATTCACCAAATCAATAATATACGCGCCTTTAACTACAAAATGTGCGTATACTCGCTATATCAGCCTGTATACGCTCCTTTAACAACATAATGTGCGTATACTCGCTATATCAACATGTATACGCTCCTTTAACAACAAAATGTGGGTATACGCGCTATATCAACATGTATACGCGCCTTTAACAACATAATGTGCGTATACTCGCTATATCAACATGTATACGCTCCTTTAACAACATAATGTGCGTATACTCGCTATATCAACATGTATAAACCCCTTGAACTACAAAATGTGGGTATACACGCTATATCAACATGTATACGCTCCTTAACTACAAAATGTGCGTATACTCGCTATATCAACATGTATACGCTCCTTGAACTACATAATGTGTGTATACACGCTATATCAACATGTATACGCTCCTTTAACAACATAATGTGCGTATACTCGCTATATCAACATGTATACGCTCCTTTAACAACAAAATGTGGGTATACGCGCTATATCAACATGTATACGCTCCTTGAACTACATAATGTGCGTATACTCGCTATATCAACATGTATACGCTCCTTTAACAACATAATGTGCGTATACTCGCTATATCAACATGTATACACCCCTTGAACTACAAAATGTGGGTATACACGCTATATCAACATGTATACGCTCCTTAACTACAAAATGTGCGTATACTCGCTATATCAACATGTATACGCTCCTTGAACTACATAATGTGCGTATACACGCTATATCAACATGTATACGCTCCTTTAACAACATAATGTGCGTATACTCGCTATATCAACATGTATACGTTCCTTTAACAACATAATGTGCGTATACTCGCTATATCAACATGTATACGCTCCTTTAACAACATAATGTGCGTATACTCGCTATATCAACATGTATACGCTCCTTGAACTACATAATGTGCGTATACACGCTATATCAACATGTATACGCTCCTTTAACAACATAATGTGCGTATACTCGCTATATCAACATGTATACGCTCCTTTAACAACATAATGTGCGTATACTCGCTATATCAACATGTATACGCTCCTTTAACAACATAATGTGCGTATACACGCTATATCAACATGTATACGCTCCTTTAACAACATAATGTGCGTATACTCGCTATATCAACATGTATACACTCCTTGAACTACATAATGTGCGTATACTCGCTATATCAACATGTATACGCTCCTTTAACAACATAATGTGCGTATACTCGCTATATCAACATGTATACGCTCCTTTAACAACATAATGTGCGTATATTCGCTATATCAACATGTATACGCTCCTTTAACAACATAATGTGCGTATACTCGCTATATCAACATGTATACGCTCCTTTAACAACAAAATGTGGGTATACGCGCTATATCAACATGTATACGCTCCTTCACTACAAAATGTGCGTATACTCGCTATATCAACATGTATACACTCCTTGAACTACAAAATGTGCGTATACTCGCTATATCAACATGTATACGTTCCTTTAACAACATAATGTGCGTATACTCGCTATATCAACATGTATACGCTCCTTTAACAACATAATGTGCGTATACTCGCTATATCAACATGTATACACTCCTTGAACTACAAAATGTGTGTATACTCGCTATATCAACATGCATACACTCCTTTAACAACATAATGTGTGTATACTCGCTATATCAACATGTATACGTTCCTTTAACAACATAATGTGCGTATACTCGCTATATCAACATGTATACACTCCTTTAACTACAAAATGTGCGTATACTCGCTATATCAACATGTATACGCTCCTTTAACAACATAATGTGCGTATACTCGCTATATCAACATGTATACGCTCCTTTAATAACATAATGTGCGTATACTCGCTATATCAACATGTATACACCCCTTGAACTACAAAATGTGCGTATACACGCTATATCAACATGTATACGCTCCTTTACAAAATGTGCGCATAATCGCTATATCAACATGTATACACTCCTTGAACAACAAAATGTGCGTATACACGCTATATCAACATGTATACGCTCCTTTACTACAAAATGTGCGCTTCCTTTAACTTCAAAATGTACGTATTCTCGCTATATCAACATGTATACGCTCCTTTACAAAATGTGCGTATAATCGCTATATCGACATGTATACGCTCCTTTAACAACAAAATGTGCGTATACTCGCTATATCAACATGTATACGCTCCTTGAACTACAAAATGTGCGCATAATCGCTATATCAACATGTATACGCGCCTTTAACTACAAAATGTGCGTATACTCGCTATATCAACATGTATACACCCCTTTAACAACAAAATGTGCGCATAATCGCTATATCAACATGTATACGCTCCTTTAACAACAAAATGTGCGTATACTCGCTATATCAACATGTATACGCTCCTTGAACTACATAATGTACGTATACACGCTATATCAACATGTATACGCGCCTTTAACTACAAAATGTGCGTATACTCGCTATATCAACATGTATACACTCCTTTAACAACAAAATGTGCGCATAATCGCTATATCAACATGTATACGCTCCTTTAACAACATAATGTGCGTATACTCGCTATATCAACATGTATACGCTCCTTTAACAACAAAATGTGCGCATAATTGCTACATCAACATGTATACGCTCCTTTAACTACAAAATGTGCGTATACTCGCTATATCAACATGTATACACTCCTTTAACAACATAATGTGCGTATACTCGCTATATCAACATGTATACGCTCCTTTAGCTACAAAATGTGCGTATACTCGCTATATCAACATGTATACACTCCTTTAACTACAAAATGTGCGTATACTCGCTATATCAACATGTATACGCTCCTTTAGCTACAAAATGTGCGTATACTCGCTATATCAACATGTATACACTCCTTTAACTACAAAATGTGCGTATACTCGCTATATCAACATGTATACGCTCCTTTAGCTACAAAATGTGCGTATACTCGCTATATCAACATGCATACACTCCTTTAACAACAAAATGTGCGTATACTCGCTATATCAACAGGTATACACCCCTTTAACAACAAAATGTGCGCATAATCGCTATATCAACATGTATACGCGCCTTTAACTACAAAATGTGCGTGTACTCGCTATATCAACATGTATACACACCTTTAAATACATAATTGTTTTCTAGTAATATATCAATAGGCGGATAGCAGCATACGATTGTAAACATAATTCTACAAACCCGCCTTATTCGCATTACAAATGGCCTGGTGTTAGCGGCATTCAACATAAATGAATGTAGAAATGTAGGAAAATAGGCATCAAAGAACATTGTGGACACAGGATATAAAATGTATATATTTGACTTGCTTCTGCTCTATACAGGAACACCTTCCTTCTCTCTCTCTCTCTCTCTCTCTCTCTCTGCGTTCAGTCGCGAAAATCTCTTGCGCCACGTTCTCATTCCTGTCTTTGTGACCTTTTGGTATCTCGCTTTGCAATTCATAAACATATTCCTGTCTTTGTTAGTGTCTCACTATGTCGCTTGGCAATTTATAAACAGATTCTTGTCAATGAGTTTCTCAGTATGTCGCTTTGTAATTCATAAACGTATTCCTGTCTGTGAGTTTTTCTCTAAGTCGCTTTGTTTGTAATTCATTAACAGATTCCTGTCTTTGTGAGTTTCTCTCTATATCGCTTTGTAATTCATAAACAAGTCCTGTCTTTCAAAGTTTCCCTTTATGTCAGTTTGTAATTCATAAACAGATATTGTATTTGTAAGTTTCCCATTTAGTCACTTTGTAAAATTCATAAAGATTCCTGAATTTGTAAGTTTTTCATTGTGTTGCTTTGTAATTCATAAACAGATTCTGCGCGAGGATTATGTGGTGGTGGGGTTGGGGTTGGTTGTCGATGCCTAGAAGATAATAGACCACGGTGTTATACCCCAGATCGAACGAAAATTAAAATATGAAGTTAGTGGATGGAATAAATCGAGATCTGAGCAGATATATAAAATAGAACAAGACGAGCCTCCATCCCCATATGCAGAATAACAAATTAATTAAATAAGCAAAATAAAATACTACAAGATCAACTGTAGGATGCGGCTCTATCAGAAAATAAATTATCTCAAGAGTTCTAATTAGCAGTTTTGTTTACATAGATACGGCAAGTTTCGTCACCAAATTGAGTGAGCGTTTCGAACTTTAATTGTCTGGCATGTTTGCATAAACTGATAGCTGGTTGCTGGTCACTGTTCAGAATCGAACTAGCTAGTCGGCTGTGGTCGTCTTGTTCCCTCCGGCCTACTCTTGGGTCACCCACGTTAGAGGCCAGTCTATTATGCTGGTCGTCCGCTCTCATGTTTATATCAGTCGTGGCAGCAGTTTGCCATTTAAAAATAAGATAACTGAAGCCCAAATATATGTTCATTGTGTCAAACCCTGAGCTGAATATACACTCCCCTCTATTTCAGAACCGACCGCTACTGCTAATTGGTTTCAGGTCATAATATTGCATTCAACACAACCATCCGTATCTGTCTTCATATATATTTCTCTTTTTCCGTGGACAATTATCATAGTACAGACAAATTAATGTAGTACTCCAACAGAACTAGTTACTATTACTATTGTGATCGATAGCATAGTTTGCTCTCGCTTAATGACACTTAAGCCACTACAGTGGGAACTATTAATAATTATTTGAACAAAATGTCAGACACGTGCACACACATACGGCTGACGATGAGTGACTGTATAGCCCACATTGCTGCTCCAGTGTTAATACAACCCATTCATAGGTTCAAAGAATTCACATCAGAGTTAAACAATTAGATCATACAAAACTGATCTCTTAGCTTAACTACAATATTACTAACTAACAATTCATTGGCATAAAGAACCGCAAAACCTAATAATCAATATTTAGCATACATGATTAACATATCATTTAAGACCTATCAAATTAAACTCCTATCTTAAGAATCATATCAAGAATAAAATTATGCATGAAATTGAGATCCGGTACCTTGATTTAATGCTCGCTCTTTCCCCTTTAAGAGAACGGTACCAGAGTAATGGATTTTTTTTTTTTTTTAAATTGCCCTGTTCTTGGGTTTTGGTGCTTGAAGGTTTCCATGTGATATTGATCTCTAATGGTACTGTGTTGAAATAGGCCTGAATAAATCCTGAAGATACCTTGGTGTAGACATTTATATACAAGAACTATCCTTTCATATATTTTTAACCATTTGAGTTCCGTAAAAATTCTTTTGATCGATGATCAAAACCTGAATCTAAAATATTGCGCGCTGCCCGTTTCTGAAGTTTATGAATCCCGTCAAGCTGAGATTTGGTACAAGAACAGGGCAATTATAAAAAAAAAAAAAACTTCCAGTACTCTGGTACAGTTCTGTAGAACAAACTTTCACTACATGTAAAATCTGCGGAAAATATTACAGTCTTTAAGAGTAGCTATCATGAATATGTATGTGTTTCTAATACATGATGGAATTTAGTATTTTAATACTGAACGCATTAAAAGGAACAGTAATTACTGTTATCTTTCATATAATGCACATTGTTATACTCTCCTTAAGAGGGCCTCAAAGGAGAATAATCCTTGACTAAATGTGTCACCCTATGGAAGTAAATTATTATTATTATTATTATTATTATTCCTAAGGCATAATTATAAAAGAAAAATACTACCAGAAACAAAGTAATTGAATTTATGCAATACACAATAACAATATTAATGCGCACGTAGCACCACCCAGCGACCTTTGAACTTAGTTGGGCGCTCGACATTAGTTTAAAAAAATTGTCGTTTTGTTCTGCATAAAATTTAAATTTAGAGTCATATTGTGAATGAATGCGCATTGCAGCAGCTTTTCTAGTTAGTATGGAATGAAGTGATTTGGGGGTTTTGTGATGCTCTTTTTCTTTGTTTGTTTTTGTTTTGTTTTTTATTTGATTTTTTTATCGATTAGACTCATTTCCGCTGATTATGGACTGGATTTATTAGCTGTGTAAGTTCCACACAAAATGCATATGTATGTGTTTTGAGCAGAGAGGGATGCCTCTTGACTCAGCTTCGTGTGTTTCTGTTTCTGCCAATGAATGTTTGAAATCATAATGTGGGAAAAATATGAACTCTTTCAGTTGTAATTATCAAAAAGGCGCTATGTAATATCATGTTCATTTCAGTTTAAGTGCGGTAAGGAAAATGTTATGGCAATTGGAAATGTAGTCCAAATTACAGTACAATTTTGCAGTGTGTAATCAAGTTTTAGAAACCATGAGATAGTTCATGTAATTCGGATTTGAAGTACTAAGAAAGTACATTTTGAGAAAATTCAAGATGCAAAAATGAAAGTATATTTTTTGCCCTTCTTATTACCAGCTAAAGAAGACATGCTATGTCTTGTCATTTGCATGTTCTTTGTAGGGGCCCCAGCTATGTTTTGATATGTACGACGTCTATCGCTAGCCTATATCTGAAACATTGTATCAACAAAGTTAACGCGGAAAATTGCAAAGCAGCTGGTGTGTAACAGTCCATTCAGCCAGCAGAATTAAGAATACTACTTTGTCTTGGTTTACTGGCTCTGGAGCCCTTACTTTTTTACCAAAACCTTCAGTTGCTATTTTTCCCCACGAATTTAGTACATTGGCTTATAAAATGGTACGTCTCTAATATATATGCGATAGCCATTGCCAAAGATTAACGATTCTGGAATACATATGTTGCAAGCTCGATGTACGATGCATAATTTGGTTTTGTGATTGCCTGAGTCGACTCATGAACATTCAAAGTGAACAACACTGATGTGTGTGTGTGTGTGTGTGTGTGTGTGTGTGTGTGTGTTCTTGTGGTCGCCTCACTCGCCTCACTCTCGATTTCTTCGCTGACGTATTACTGAATGAAATACAAGTGATCGGAACCAAGGAAATGGTGACAAATATGACCTTATCATTGTGCTGGATAAATATGTGAGTATTCCAATTGGTTAGAAGTTAAATTCCCTCAGATGGCCATATTTTCATTCTTAATGTTAAATTCACAAGTTGGACCGACGATTTAAACCTTTGGAGCAACGGGAAACAATGATTTTCTTTCGAACCAGTATTAAAAAATACATGTCAGTATTCTTTTACCTCTGCTAATTTATGGACATAATGGTCTCTCATCTTCTATAAATCAGAAAAAGCTGTTTCAGGACAAGAAATTTCCTTCTTTAAAAAGTCCCCTCCCCCTCCCGAGGCGCATCACCATCACCTGAACATTAAATCGTTAAATAGTCAGACTATAACGGCCCGGTAACGCCAGCAGTTGATCCCCTATAGGGGATCATAAATGCCCAGAAATTGTTAAATCCCCATACAACAGCAGAGTAAGGTTATCTTCTAGTGTCACCAATAATGTAAAATTCGCATAAGTGACCATACCAATCCAAAATTTTCTTGTAATGTCAAATTGGAGGAGACTCCATTTCGTCAGGGATAAATAAAAACTGTACTGTGGATCGACATGTAGTGGAGACGCTTACTTTTCGGCGTTGGTGCAGAAACGTTCAAGTTCATTTAATTGGGTGTGTGTGTGTGTGTGTGTGCGCGCGCGCGCGCGATTTGGATTTCTAACGTAGCTTTAAAAGAATTTCATATATATGTTGCAAGTTTTTATGTATTTTCTCTTTAATCTTATCGCTTGATTTTCCATATGTGTTAAAATTTCATCAAAGTGTTTGCATTAATCGGACTCCTGAATATTCTCAGGGTCAAAGAACAAAGATCTCTCTCTCTCTCTCTCTCTCAGTACTATGAAACGCAAAAATAATTGAGATTAGACACACATCTCTGCAGAAGTTAGTCTGGATGTTTAAATCAATAAAAAAATCATATTAATTTAAGCCACCATTTAAATTGACTCTAATATTCAAAATAAAACAATTTATATTATATCGGGAAATTATTCACACCAAGAATAATCTATCTGTGACACATTGCACATTTAAATTGATATATGTGATTTGGCATGGAATTAAAGCCGTGGCATGTTTAAGAATGTTAATATTTGAATACATCCTTTAGGGACTTGACTGATTCTTAATGATGTTCCGTTAAATAACTATGTTTTGCGAAACTTTGTTTATCGAAATGACAATGGTTGAAATGTTATGTAAACAGCTTTGTACTTGTTGAAATATTTGTCAAAAGTTTAAATTTTGCAGAGATCGGTATATTTAACGGAAGCGGGCAAAATGTTAAATTCTCCAACCCTGGAGTGGCGCGTGTTAATAATGGCGGTTAGATAAACATGAATTTTGATTGGGGAAATTAACGGTTTCGGAGGAGTTTTCGAGGCGAAGTTTCGTGTTTTTATAAATGTCTTACATCCAAAATTAGGCAATCGACGTTTTACGCGAGGCAAAAGGTCTTGAGTCAGGGGGAAGGCGAAAGCCTATGTAAAGATTATCCAAAGAACGAGTAGTTATGACTCTATGAGAGACACATAACCGGGAGTGTAAGGAGACGGTTCTGCTAAAGGGGAAAGAGCGAGCATTAAATCAACGTACCGGATCTCAATTTCATGCATAATTTTATTCTTGATATGATTCTTAAGATAGGAGTTTAATCTGATAGGTCTTAAATGATATATTAATCATGTATGCTAAATATTGATTATTAGGTTTTGCGGTTCTTTATGCCAATGAATTGTTAGTTAGTAATATTGTAGTTAAGCTAAGAGATCAATTTTGTATGATCTAATTGTTTAACTCTGATGTGAATTCTTTGAACCTATGAATGGGTTGTATTAACACTGGAGCAGCAATGTGGGCTATACAGTCACTCATCGTCAGCCGTATGTGTGTGCACGTGTCTGACATTTTGTTCAAATAATTATTAATAGTTCCCACTGTAGTGGCTTAAGTGTCATTAAGCGAGAGCAAACTATGCTATCGATCACAATAGTAATAGTAACTAGTTCTGTTGGAGTACTACATTAATTTGTCTGTACTATGATAATTGTCCACGGAAAAAGAGAAATATACATATGAAGACAGATACGGATGGTTGTGTTGAATGCAATATTATGACCTGAAACCAATTAGCAGTAGCGGTCGGTTCTGAAATAGAGGGGAGTGTATATTCAGCTCAGGGTTTGACACAATGAACATATATTTGGGCTTCAGTTATCTTATTTTTAAATGGCAAACTGCTGCCACGACTGATATAAACATGAGAGCGGACGACCAGCATAATAGACTGGCCTCTAACGTGGGTGACCCAAGAGTAGGCCGGAGGGAACAAGACGACCACAGCCGACTAGCTAGTTCGATTCTGAACAGTGACCAGCAACCAGCTATCAGTTTATGCAAACATGCCAGACAATTAAAGTTCGAAACGCTCACTCAATCTGGTGACGAAACTTGCCGTATCTATGTAAACAAAACTGCTAATTAGAACTCTTGAGATAATTTATTTTCTGATAGAGCCGCATCCTACAATTGATTTTGTAGTATTCTATTTTGCTTATTTAATTAATTTGTTATTCTGCATATGGGGATGGAGGCTCGTCTTGTTCTATTTTATATATCTGCTCAGATCTCGATTTATTCCATCCACTAACTTCATATTTTAATTTTCGTTCGATCTGGGGTATAACACCGTGGTCTATCATCTTCTAGGCATCGACAACCAACCCCAACCCCACAATCACATTATCCTTGTGCAGAATCTGTTTATCAATTACAAAGCAACAAAATGAAAAACTTACAAATTCAGGAATCTTTATGAATTTTACAAAGTGACAAAATAGGAAACTCACAAATACAATTATCTGTTTATGAATTACAAAGCGACATAAGGGGAAACTTAAAAACACGAATTGTTTATGAATTACAAAGCGATATAGAGAGAAACTCACAAAGATAGGAATACGTTTATGAATTACAAAGCGACATAATGAGAAACTCAGAGACAATAATCTGTTCTTGAATTGCCAAGGGACATAGTGAGATATTATCAAAGACATGACTCTGTTTATGAATTGCAGACGTGGTGCAGGAGATTTTTGCGACATAACGCAGGGAGAGAGAGAGAGAGAGAGAGAGAGAGAGAGAGAGAGAGAAGGAAGGTGTTCATGTATAGAGCAGTAGTAAGTCAAATATATACATTTTATATCCTGTGGTCCACAATGTTCTTTGATGCCTATTTTCCTACATTTCTACATTCATTTATGTTGAATGCCAATAACAACAGGTCATTTATAATGCGAATAAGGCGGGTTTGTTGAAGTATGTTTACAGTCGTATGCTACTATCCGCCTATCCGCAGATATAACATCGATATTGCAGCCTTGAGTGAAACCCGCCTTGCAGGAGAAGGCGAACGTTGTGAAAGGAGCGCTGGCTACACCTTCTTTTGATACGGAAGAGTAATTGAGGAGCGACGTAAGGTTGGAGGAGGCTTTGCAGTGAAGACAGATTTTGTTAACAAACTAGCTGAGCTTCTAAAGGGTGTGAATGACAGGCTTATGACCATGAAACTCTCACTGTCGAATGGAAGAAAGCATGTCACGATCATCAGTGCCTACGCTCCAACCTTGGCCAATCAAGATGAAACAAAGGACAAATTTTATGAAGAACTCCACTCTGTCATAACCTCTGTTCCCAAATCTGACAAGCTCATCATCCTTGGTGACCTCAGTGCAGCAGTCGGATCTGACAACATCTCTTTGGAAGTAGTCATGGCAAAGTATGGTGTCGGCCGCTGAAACAGTAATGGTCTTCGATTTCTTCAGACCTGCGCAGAGCATGAACTGCTCATCACCAACACAGTATTCCGCTTCGCTACCCGCAACAGAACGACATGGATGCATCCCCGATCTACGCACTGGCATCTCACTGACTACGTGATAGTCAGAAAGAGGGATAGGCAGGATGTACGGGTGATCAAGTCCATGTGTGGTGCAGAATGCTGGACTGACCAGCGTCTTGTAGTCTCCAAGCTAATTATCTGTATCCAACCTAAAAGTCGCACGCAAGGCAAGAAGGTTCAAAAACGGCTGAACATCGCCAAGCTGAAGAACTCGAAATCCTAATCGAACTTTGTCAGCACTATAGAAAACCGTCTTCAGTCCACCCCTCTGGACACCCAGAATGTGGAGGCAGCTTGGGGGACCCTTAGAGAGCTGGTACACAACACCGCCACAGAGATCTTAGGGTCTTCTTCCAGAAAGCACAAGGACTGGTTTGATGAGATTGCGAAAACATCAGGTATCTGTTGAAAGAAAACATCGCTTCCACAAACCGTACATAAATGTTCACTTCAAAGAAAGATGCCTTAGATTACATCCGCATGACTGTTCAACAGAAACTGTGGCAGATGCATGACTCCTGGCTGAGTAACAAAACTGATGAGATCCAAAGCCATGCTATCAAGCATATCATATGATGATGTTTTATGATGCACTGAATGAAATCTATGGCCCATTATCATCAGGATCATCCCCTCTCCTTGGTGCGGATGGGAAAACACTGATCACAGACAAAGAGAAGATCATCGAAATGATAAAACATTGATCGACTGCCCCAAGTGGCAGTCAATGAATCACTGGATGACCCACCAACCATGTCGAAGACCCAGAAAGCAATACGTCTGCTTTCTAGTGGCAAGGCTGATGGTCCAGACTCAATCCCAGCAGAGATATACAAAAAAGTCGGTGCATCTCTGACTGGAAAGCTCCATCAGTTGTTTCATCTCAAGTGGCATAAAGAGATGATCCCACAGGAACTCAAGGATGCTACTATTATACACCTGTATAAGCGCAAAGAAAATCTTCAGGCTTGTGACAACTACCGAGGTATATATTTGCTCTCCATCGCAGGCCTGACCAAGGCCTTTGAGACTGTTAGCAGAGAGGGCTTGTAAAAGATCATGACCAAGTACGGATGACCAAGGAAATTTATCACCATGGTGTAGCAATTCCTTGATGGTATGGAAGCTAGAGTTCCGAACAATGGTGAGACATCAGATCCTTTTCCTGTCTCAAACGGAATGAAGCAGGGCTGTGTACTGGCGCCAAAACTTTTCAGTCTCATGTTTTCAGTCATGCCCACTGATCCTTCAGAGATGGTGACGTGGCAATCAGCATCAGATACCGAACTGATGGCAAACTGTTCAACCTCAGGATGCTCCCAGCAAAAACTAAGGTCACAACAGACATCATCGGAAACCTTCTATTTGCTGATGACTGTGCCCACAACGCTGGCTCTGAAGCTGCCATGCAAAGCAGCGTCAACAAGTTCTCTGACGCTTGCAAAAATGTCGGCCTTACGATCAACACAAAGAAGACTGAAATAATGTATCAGCCAGACCCAGGAAAACCGTATGCTGAGCCGAAAATCACAGTAAACGGTTACAAACTGAGCGCAGTGAAACGGTTCACCTATCTTGGCAGCACTCTGTCCCATAATATCGTAATAGATGACGAAGTTAATTCCAGCGCAGCATTCGGCAGACTATACGCCAATGTCTGGAACAAAAGATGCATTAGTCTTCAGACAAAGTTGAAGGTGTACAAAGCGATAGCACTCCCTGTGTCATTATAAGCCTGCGAAGCCTGGACAGTGTACCAGCGCCATGCAAAGAAGTTGAACCACTTCCACACTACCTGCCTCAGAAGACTCCTAAACATCAAGTGGCAAGACAGGATCCCGGATACTGAGGTCCTTGCCCACCAAGCCTTCCCAGTATCTACACCACCTTGATGCAACCACAGTTGTGATCGGTAGACTATATAGCTCGCATGCCAGACCACCGGCTTCCCAAACAAAATTTTTTTATGGCGAGCTTGAACAAGGAAAACGCAACAAAGGAGGCCAGAGAAAACGTTATAAGGACACCCTGAACACGTCATTGAAGAACTTTGGCATTAGCTATGACCCATGGGAGCACACTGCCCAGGACAGGGTCGTGTGGCGCTCTTCCATCACTAAAGGTGCTGAAGCTTGAGAGGCCAACAGGACAGCCGCGGTAGAACAACGGAGGCAGGCCGGGAAATCCCGAGCCAGTAACCCCACGTTCAGCGTTGCTACCATCCCATGTCCACAATGCCACAGAACATTCAGGGCACAAATCGGCCTCATTTGCCACCTACGCACTCACAGACCATTTGTTCCCCATAAAGCACTGGATGAATAAAGTGGTCCTCATCGACTTGATGTAGGATATATATATATATATATATATATATATATATATATATATATATATATATCCGTCTATTGATCCACTACTCCAAAACAATTATGTGTTTAAAGGGGTGTATACATGTTGATATAGCGGGTATACTCGCATTTTGTAGTTAAGTATATTACTGATCTGGTCAATAAGATTAAGTAAATAGTTGTCCTGTTCAATTCAGGTTAAAATTACATAGCACCTGCGTATTGTAAAGTTATTATAATCCACACGTATAAACATTTGTACAGCTCAATCGATCTATCAAATCGTGTATTGAGGTCGTATATGTTTCATAAGAAAAGTACCGATCTATTATATTCGACACCCTGAATGTTGACTCCATTATGTTAATGTTGTATTATCTGTTCGAAATTGATGCACTTATTCCCCCACCCCACAAAAATCTTTGCAATATACAAACAACCAGTAGTACTGGAGGGAAGGGATTATACGAGTAATGCATTTTGAAAATATGTCCTATATACACTTAAATACAAAAGAAACCGTACTACTGGAAGCAAGGGACTGTATGATAAATGCATTTTGAAGATAGGTCCTATGTACTTTTAAATATAAAAGAAAACGTACTACTGGAGGGAAGGGATTGTATGAGAAATGCATTTGGATAAACGGTTTATATGTGCATCTAAATAAAAAAATCCTTGTGTATAATATATAGATGGAATGGTTGGCAAGGTGTGGATCGATAAATTGGTTACGATTTATAGATAGGTAAGCACGGTATTTATGTGTTATTGGCGAGGCCCTTGGTTATCATTTATAAAACTATAGGCAACAATAGTCAGGGAAGTATCGGGTAGATTGCATGACGTACTTCACATTCCGACTGGTCGCTCATTACTGGAATTTGACAAGCAGATTAGCTGTCATTGCTGATTGCGTTATATGACTCGATATTGAACTGTCCTATTTAAATCCCAATTTTATCAAAATGGAGTTGGTGAAAGAGGGACAAGTTGCTTATATGTGTTGTTATGACTGTATCGTCTTAAAACAAGTAATAGAAAAGAGACAGAAGCAACAAGCTTTGTAAAATGAAAAAATTATTTTACTAGAGTACAAAATGAAAAGTTAAAAAAGAAACTTACGGTATTGAAAATCAAATCACAAATAATCATAGAATTTAATTACAGACATAAGTCTTAATAATTAAAGTTCTGAATAAACTTTAGTGGAAATCAAAATTAAATCCAACGCTGAAGGTGTTAATGTGTCTGTGGTGGCCAGTTTAATGCTGATGTGCCGGTAGTCTTTTGTTGGATCACAATAATACATACAATCCAAGATTGAAATACTTATTTGAAATTTCAATATAAATTCAAGTCTGTATTCCAAGAACGTTGTTTATGTAGAGCACTGTTATTTCCAAAAAAGAATCACTCAAATTCAATAATTTAAATAAAAAATTCCATCCCAAATGAATTTCTGGCCACAACATTAATAAAATCGATCCTGTTAAGATCTTAAAGCACAAATGACCAATTTTCAACTTAGACATAAAAAGAGACCCTGGATAAGGGTCAAAAGTACATTATATTAGAAAGATCTCAGTTATATTTACAAAGTCCACAATAAATCACACGTAGCCTAGTTATACAAAAAATGCAATACCCTTGACTTAGCTTGGGCTAATGATCCTCACTCAGGGAAGAAATGTTGTTTACAAAATTGATACAGATTTTGGACAAGGTCATTCCAGCATAGTTACATTCTCAATATCATATAAGGAAATTAATTTTTTTTTTTTTACAATAAAAGAATTAACAAACAAACAATACAAATTAAATATACATAACTGTGTTAGGCTGTGGCTTATGAGGAGTAAATTTGGCCTTGAGTTCGTATATACAACATGTTATGGCAGTAAGTGCCTTGGCTGCAAGCACCAACCTCACACTCCCTCGACCATGCCCACACATCCCCAAATATCAAATGTAAAATAGTCACTTGTAACAGCATTTGTGCATAGCAAACACACCATCATGACGAACAAGTAATGAATTCTCAAGTAATACATACAGTCACTTCAGATTATTCTGACAGAAATCAAGGCATATATAATTTTAAATGTAGACATGTACAAATATACACTAGACAGAGTGGAAAGTGCTATCACTGGATCCCCCTTCATGAGCATGCATGACAGTATAGTGAAATTATATACTGGGTTAGGGTTAGTGAAATATATAGTGAAATTATATACTGGGTTAGGGTTAGTGAAATATATTGGGAAAGTAGAATCTTATCATACAGTTGATAATATTTTAAATATATTTCAGGCATAAGTCCAAAGACAATTAAACCAGCAATTTAACACAAGATATGCCACAAAAGTGACAATAACATTATTAATACAACAATTTGCTCCAGTGACAAATTATTGATTAATTAAGACAAAGTGACATACTTCTTTTAAGAATTTGTTATTACTACTTCTAAATGAGTACACTATCTTTCTTTGCAAAGGCTAGAGATGTTTATAAATATCCTTTGAACTATGGCACTTGCCATAACCCATTATAAGTAATTAATGATGAAGCTGCATTCTAAACTGCACTTGTAATTTTGGTCTTTATATCTTACATAAATGTAATGGAAATTTTTCTCATTAAATGATATGTATATATTGAATACGTAAGAACTATGATTATTATCATCTGCATCATGGTGTGTTGGCATTGATACTAAATAAAGTCTTGTGTTGCATTATTTGCCGTAGATTTATTCGGATCTATATAATTCGCTGTCCGAAACTATTAAAAGTATAAGTTGTATGTATGTCTATATTGTGTTTTTACGTTTGGTGCATGCCTGTAGATTGCAATGAGCTATAAATAGGTGTTTACAAGTTTTAAAAGCAATATGTTTATAAGTTTAGGCTAATTTCCCATTGGATGATTTAAGTCAGGTGGGTTTTGGTTGTGACGTGGGGATGCATTGTGAAATACGTCACATGGAAGGTATTACAACATAGATTAAGTAGGAAGATATTGTGATGTAGAGCCATAAGGTGTGTATAAGGTCAAAGAAGTGGATAATTAATTCATTCATATGTTGTTGCTTTGATATCAGTTTCCATACGTGTTTAATGTTGTGCTTAGATTTAATTGGAGTGGAAACATTTATTAGCATTATTTACTGGAGTTGCAAAGTGCTCATACGCCTGTACTAGAGCAACATTTCAGGATAATCGTGAATTCATTCAAAGGAGTTTTGGACAATGCCATGTGATACATCAAGGCTGTGGGATTTTGGGGGATTTTGTTTATTTCATTACTTGATATTGTAATACAATGGTACATGGGAATTAACTTTGTCCAAAATCATGTTTATATCTGCTTGAAAGAATTACTGATTTCAAATATTCCCTATGCATATAGGTTTAATGTCAGGATCATTATTAATAGAAGTAAACGTGGTTATTTGGGTCTGGGGCTCGGCTATTGGAATTCCCCTACAAAATATCTGGTGTAATTGACATAGTCAAAGTTATATATTATAATTTTAGCAGCAGACTTTCTAATAATAACAAACATTTATTTTGTAAACATTAAGAAGTTTATAGAAGTTTATTTTCCATGAGGTAATTTATTTTTAGGAAATGTTAATTGAGTATCTGAGGTCAAGTCAAAGACTATAAAAAATTTTACTTAAAAGATCATTCATTCGTGCATTCACTCATTCATTCAACGTTATTTTTTTTTTCGAACCCGGTAACTGAAGGAAGCCTCTACCATCGCTAAAGCTTGCGAATTGTTGTAAACCGAAAGAAGCTGATGCCCGAGAATATAATACGTTATCCTGTCCAAGAAATGATTAAGTGATATGCGAGCTTGACCACAGAAGACGTGTATGAAAGAACCTAATGGTGGCAATGCTGAAGCACGAATTACGACGTACGTTTAAAACTAGACATATAATTTCGACACGAGACTGCAGACCACACCGTTGTAGATATCAAACTTTTGCATCACTGCGACAGTTCGTTTGGATTGCATAACAATGGTACAAGCCTACTGTACAATGTACAGTGATACAAACTTACTGTACATGGTACGTGAATCTCAAGGAGAACCTATAAGGTATATCCACGTATATTTATTGTACCCTTTCGTCTGTAAATAACTTCGATTTCCAACCATTCACCCTAAAATTGTGACATAACACATCGATGTCAAACATACTTGTCAGTATTGCGGACTGATTGAATGTCAAATTCGTCCTCCTACGAACGTATACCATACAGCGTTGCATCACTGCAACTTGAAAATTGATGCTTGTTGTTGCACAAGTGCTGAAACTTGTAATCATTACCAACCATGCACGACGACGAAGAGAGGATATTGACAGGTACGTGTGTGAGTTTAAAATCATTTCATGATCTTGATCGTTGATACCAATTATTATGTACAATGTACTAAATCTGTCACATTCATACCACAAAACATTACCAACGTTTTGTGACTGTCTATTTGGTACTGATTAGTTTAGAGTTTCGAGGGTTGTCCAGGTGCAACGAGAGCGATGCGTTTTGTGACTGTCTGCTTGGTACTGATTTGTTTAGATTTTCGAGGGTTGTCCAGGTGCAACGAGAGCGATGCGTTTTGTGACTGTCTGTTTGGTACTGATTTGTTTAGATTTTCGAGGGTTGTCCAGGTGCAACGAGAGCGATGCGTTTTGTGACTGTTTGGTACTGATTAGTTTAGAGTTTCGAGGGTTGTCCAGGTGCATGTGTCAGCATGTGCATGAGCAATTCGTCGTCCTCTTGGTTTTCGAGGTCCATCTAAAAGAATAAGACTTACATTCACTCACTCCATCCATGTCATTTTTTAATCGGAACTTTTTTAAATCGCATGATACGAAAAAAATTTACACGTGCGCCACTCCGAGTATCAGATATGCGTTGCCTTGGCTTACTTTGACTGGCATGTCAATGTTTGTATTGACTCATTTATGTTCCTCATCAAACACTACGTTGTCTTGAAAAGTGTAACTGTCAGATTAAATAACCGATACGCAGACCAAGAAACATATCTTGACACCCGGCAGAAATGGATTTCTTGGAGTGATTATTCGATAGCGTCTAGATGGGATCGCAATACAACATTCACGACTATAATAATAATAATAATAATAATAAAGCAAATACAAAGAGGGAGACAAAGAAGAGAGCTACTGCAGTTACACAAAAATCGTTTCAAAAGAAAGCCTTACAAGATAATGAAAACTACGACCACTACTCCAAGAAAGATAATCACTGTTGCTAGAACGCGCACATACCCACGGCAACCTAGACACGCATTAATGATGGAATCAGCAGTCTCATCACCCCCATTACTGATGATTCAAGCGAAGCCTGGTAAAGCAAAGTGAATCCCAGTCTGTTGAAGACGCCTTCCATTGGACATACGCTTCTAAAGCTGCCTCTCATCTTCCACCGTACTCTTTATCGCTTTATCTGTTATCGATGTGGCTTCTGCAAAACTAGTAACACAAACTACGAGTAGAGTAAAAGGCAGAACAAGTACTATAAAGTTGAAGCTCTCTGTCAAAGCAAGAACTCACACGAGTGAAAACTCCATCGTTTTCTCTGTGTTCAGTATTCAAAGTACAGCTCGGCTGGCTCCAACAACAAGCTGATACAAATCCCTGCATGAAAAGACTTTTTGACATATGTTCAAAAGTAAACTCACAGTATGTCCTTCCCTATCTCATGGCATCATTATCATCATCTTCATCTTTGTCGTTAAACGAGTACTAAAAAAGTTAAGAGTCAATCCACTTCCCCTCGTTTAGCCACACATTGGAGTGTTTTATCGAGGGTAGTCAAAGCAAATATACCGCCAAAAACAGATAATTCAAAAAGCTCCTTAAGAAATGTTGTTTGAACGTGTTGACATAAAATAAAATGCCCTTCAAGAAGACACATATTCAGAAATTAAGACTACATATGTTGGAAAAGAAAATCCAGTTGCCCTGAAAGAAGTAAAAAAAAGTTCATCCAAATGTAGGTTCTTTCCACTGCTGATAGCTCCGCTGTCATCTAAATTCGTTGCTCCCATCTTAGGAGATGCAACATCTTGTGGAAGAGAGGAACTTTGTCATCTAATAAAAAGAACTGTGCATTCGCGAATGACATAAAAACTGCACCCGTGACTTTTTGGAAGGACGAACATTAATGCTGGATCGACCTGTACTGGTGCTACGGGCAGTGAATACCCCACTTTCAACCAAAATCGTGACGTCATTGAGACACCTCGCATAAGAGTTACAATCTTTGATGGATCTATTACAATTGCCAGAAACATATATATTGCTACGGTACAGACACGTAGTGCATTGTCTTCAAACGTTTCACCTGATGCGTTTGGATGAGACACCAAACCAGCTCAGTGCCCACATGAGTGTGATGACCGGATTGACAAAAAAAAAAACAAAAAAAAACAACACCAGCCATGAAAGTGAAAAGAGAAAACTCCAGACATAAACAATTGGCAGATTTTCCAAACACCATCACTAAAAACACCCATGACCAAAAGTCCTTCCAGTAATGTAGACACCTGCACCATTTCGACTCTGCTTCAGAACTGGACAGAGATATGAAGGAAGTGGTTTTTAAGAAAAGAACCAATCACGTCCGTTGTTGCTAAGTCGTCCACTCCAGTTGTTCGTCGGAAACATATAGTGTTATGTACATCTATAATATGTGTGATAATTTTCATGATTATAGATTGCAAGGATCATTTAGTAAATAACATATTAATAAAAATTGTCTTTATTTATTGGGTTTGTACTTTAAGATGGGGCATTTTAGTAAACACGTTACATAGTTTTTATGTCATTCGCGAATGCACAGTTCTTTTTATTAGATGACAAAGTTCCTCTCTTCCACAAGATGTTGCATCTCCTAAGATGGGAGCAACGAATTTAGATGACAGCGGAGCTATCAGCATTGGAAAGAACCTACATTTGGATGAACTTTTGATGTTGATGATATATGTATCCATATCATGTGGTTTTATAGAAAAATCAGGCTGACCTAATTCCTGATTGGCTGCTACAATATTTGATTTTATCGACAAGTTAGAGTGATTTCAAAATTGTTAGTTAACCCTAATTCTGCTTTCTATATTACATTTTAGTTTAGTGTATATAATGGATGATTTGCTGAAAATTAGTTATTCTTAGCACAAACATTAGTCTTAGAGGTGTGAAATAGTTGTGTTTAATTCAGTTGTGTTGATTTAGTTTATTTATTTATATTATTTATTGGGATTACAAAGAGCTCATAATTTAGGATTTAGTAGCTGCTGTGAAATTAATGTGAATTCGTTTAAAGACATTTTGGATTATATCACTGTTGTAATCAAGATTATGGGCGCATAAGCACAATAGATTAGACGTCATTCAGAACATCACTGTAACTCATTTAAGAATACTTATCCTTTCGGACTTATGATTGAACTTGTAGTGCTATTTAGGATTTCATTCACAGTACTGTAAGATATTTTTTTATTTTTCACTGTATTTTCGAGAAATAAATTAGTTGTTCAAACCTTGTTGGTTTTCACTCTTTTCTGTTATTCAGTTTAAGACCATATAGTGATAGCAACATCAACAATGCAAATAAAAACAAAAACAACAACACCATCTCAGCAACCAAACAGCATCGAAAACTGGTGAGCATATTAAGAAGGGACAGTTTTTAATAGCCTTTATTAGACACTCTCCTGGATAAGGTGGGATCCTTGTGCTGCAAAAGCCAAAGTCCAAAGTGTACGTTTCCACGACATATGCCGATGGTTGAATCCAAAGTGTACGTTTCCACGACATATGACGATGGTTGAATCCAAAGTGTACGTTTCCACGACATATGCCGATGGTTGAATCCAAAATGTACGTTTCCACGACATATGACGATGGTTGAATCCAAAATGTACGTTTCCACGACATATGACGATGGTTGCGAGACCAATCAACGTTCGCGTTACACAAACCCATTCAGCGCAAATTTTCAGAATTCAAGCAATGGTATCATGGATTGATTAAAAGTGACAAATACTTTTGGCTGATCTCACCTGGTTTCTTAAAATAAACGTTACATGTGTTTGTATTTTGTCATCGATGTGTTTCAAAATATGTTTGAATTAAAGTTTTGATATCCAAAGCCGGTTCTCAGTTAGTGCGAGCTTTAAAAATAGTGTTGAAACAAACTGATGGACGCTCATGGCAAATTGTTAAAGGCACATAATTTCTCACTCGATAGTTTTAAGAGCAATTGACGAAAAGACACATTAATTTATTTGTGACCTACAATCCTGAAATACAATGGAATTCGATGGGGTTACATGGATGAATACCGGCGAACTTCATTACCTTCTCACGCCGTTGGCACATGTCACCTTGGAATCCATTCGCCTACGCCATAGATGAATGCCCTCATCAAATGCCCAAAGTCGTTAACATCATTTCTCTATAAACTAAGGAAATCTAGAATTGTGAATTCTTAAGTGCTGCCAAAAGAGAACAGCAAACTCCGTGAGATATTATACTAACAACCGGAAAGATTCATACTTGGCGCAGTACTACGCAGTCTAAATTCGAAATTGCTTTGCATCGCTTTCAGATGACGGGGGGACAATTCTGCGAGTGTTTCGGAGATGCAATGAACGAAACTACCAAATTACATCTCGGTCAAAAAAGTGTGTAAACAAGACTGTAATTTAAACAAAACACAGGAAATCATGAAGTCTAGAAGAGCTACCAGACTCAGCGGCGATTTTACAGCCTACTGCAATCTCGGCAACATCTATAAGAAACAGTTACTAATCGATCAATAGAAGTGGGGCCATAGCTAAGCTACTGAGCCAGAGGAGGCCTTGGCTAGAGGCTGCATCATGGATGCATTCGCTATTTTCAGGAACTTATGCAGACCGTTTTCTGCATCATCATCCAACCTTATTGAAGATCTGGCGAGTAAGATTCTATGTTATATTTCAAGTGTGTCCATATTGCCTCAAACGTTAATGTCTAGTTCCTATAGCTCCCCCCGCAAACATACCGGTCCAAATTTGCCACAATGTTAAATTCCATTAACCGCCATACCGTCCCCTGTAACTGCTTACCTGTACACTTTGTTCTTGATTTTGTGCATATTCTTCTGGAAATGAATTCCCCTTAGTTATTGGACCTGTTACAAGGTGATACAAGTATTTACTTCTACTTCTTACGCATCACAAAAAAAAAAACACAACATAAATGTGGAAGACATATACATGCAGATAATACTGGACATGGTGTAGATCATTCACCATTTAATACAAGATCATGCCGAATCTCAATGACACCGTTTATTGACAATGTGTGTCTCATGTTGCATTTGCATAATAAAGCCTCAGTACTTTTTGCATAAAATGCAGCATTAGCGAAAGCCTAAAATCTCTCCAAAATAGAAAGTTCTTGTTATTTTCTTACTCCCTTCTACATTGAAAGCCATGCAAAATCTTCAACCTCACAACCCGTTAACAACCATATTATAGAAACGTGATGGGGTCATACAGACTGGCACAATAGTATGTAATGTTGATTACCTAGTCACATTGGCATAAAAGGTAAGGAAAGAGAAAATAAAGCAGCCAAAGCTGCCCTGCAGTCACCCGTTTTCGAATAGATCATTCCATATTGTGACCTCAATTTTTCTTGTATAAATCAGCACTTTCGTCATTCTTAGTAATATATGTGGAATTAAAACACCACAAACGTGTCTATTGATATTGTACTGGTTGTGTATCGGGCATATCTATTTTATTCGTATATAGCTATTGGTGCTGTGAAAGTTGTGTATCGGGCATATCTACCTGATTCATACATGTCTATTGGTATTGTGCCGGTTGTGTATCGGGCATACATGACTCATACATGTATATCGGTATTGTACTGGTTGTGTATCGGGCATATCTACTTGACTCGTATATAACTATTGGTACTGTGAACGTTGTGTATCGGGCATATATATCTGACTCATACATGTATATCGGTATTGTACTGGTTGTGTATTGGACATTTATCTGACTCGTATATACCTACTGAACAAAGAACATCGACTGGAATGCATACCATACCAGTCTTTCACCAGGGGTATAGTGCTTTGGGAACAAGTGGTAACAGAGTTCCAATTCTTTCTCTCTCTTTTTGCGCTTTCCCTTATTCACCATCGCCCCCCCCCCCCCCTTCGTGCCCGCATTTGAGTAACATGCGTTCCCTCACTTATTTAATGCGTTGTCTCACTTCTTTATTTAGCACGATACCACTAATGTCCACTGACAGTTGAAATAATTCTTGTAATGTGTGTTTATTTCCACCTCGTTAGACAGAAATGTTTGGGCCTGAACTGTACGAAGAAAGTGTATGGGGATGGACCACCCGAGAAACGTTTGGACTTTTTAAAGGATTGCGGTCTGTAACAGCAAACTGTATATTAAGGAGTTTACATGTGTTAACCTATATCTGTCGTTTTTTCAACGGAAGAAATAAAGATATCAATCAATTAATCTCGCACATCACACACCGCTGGTGGCGTACGTCACAGTCAAGTGCTAACGTCACTTATCACGTGTTATTTCCTCTGAAACCCATCTGTGTCATTACTTTGGAAATCATTAATGATGTTTGTTTACTTTTATTGAATCAGTTATACAAACATAAATCAGAAATATTTGCGAGCAATAAGTCTGTAGGTAAGGTTCAACCGAAACTTATATAATTTGCGAGGCAAGTAAGATATATAACAAATATTGTTGATATTTAAGTCTATCAAATAAATTCTATGCTTTATTTTTTAGTAGTCACTGACACACATGTACGAGTATATCCTACTGACCTACATACATGCATACACAAATACACTACCTACATACAAACGTACACACATTCATACACAAATACACTACCTACATACAAACCTACATACATACATACATACATACATACATGCGGAGAGACGAAAAATAGGAAAACAGACAAGAATACTTCAACATATTTAGTATTGTGAATGAGGTGTTGAGCAAGGTTGGCAAGGTTAGAACATTTTTAGTGCTGTGAATGAGGTGTTGAGCAAGGTTGGCAAGGTTTTAGCATTTTTACTGTTGTGAATGTGATGTTGAGCAAGGTTGGCAAGGTTAGAACATTTGTACTGGTTTGAATGACGTGTTGAGCAAGGTTGGCAAGATTATAACATTTTTAGTGCTGCGAATGATGAGTTGAGCAAGGTTGGCAAGGTTAGAACATTTTTACTGGTTTGAATGACGTGTTGAGCAAGGTTGGCAAGGTTACAAAATTTGGCAAGCTAACTTCAGTAATATCGATCTAGGAAATGCATAAATATATAATTTAAAACAAAAATACAATGCATCGTTTGGTGACCTTTTAAAGCGGTTTTCAATTAGCTGAGTCAAATCAGTCGATTAATTTCTGTCTAAATTAGACCTGAATGAAAAGCACACAGGACAACTATTTTTTTTTTTTATTTAAAAAAATCCGACTATAAAAAAAATTGATAAATAAGATCGTATTTTATGATCTTCACAATCCTTACATTTCCGTGTCGTTTTCGATTTTTTTAATTTAATTTCCGACCGAAAGAGGCATAATATAGATCCAAGAAGACTTAATGGTTTATTATTAGCACATCGCGTTTTTACAAGCAAAAGGCTACTGAATATTGGAATGTTGCTAAATCACGTAACAATTTACCTTTTGATGTGTAAAAAAAAAAATGTTTACTTCTTACAACATGAAAGGTGCGCCAACAGATTTACTTTGAAACAAATCAATTACCGTACCCACCTTATTCAAAGGCACACCACCTGATTACACATTTACTTTATGCATCAGATGTTGACAAAATTGGACTTGATTGAACGCCAGTGCACCGTAGTAGCAGCAGCAGTATTCATAGACTCAGGAGGACTTAGGAACAAAATATAATTACTATCCCCACAAAACCAAAAGACCCAGTAACTAGCTAAGTAAATTTAGAAGCCCCCACATAAAAACCCATAACATATCATTCAATTTTATAAAAATATTTATAAATAATTCACTTACGAAGCACCCATCAAAAACTAAGGAAACCGCAAAATCGGATGTCCTAGATGTCCTTAACGAACCGAGTAATCAGCTAGGACTCCGGTCCTAGATGTCTTTAACGACTCCGGTCTCTTGCTAAATAAAGTACAAATAACATTCAATCTCTAAACACATTAATTAATAAATAACTTAAAGAGACAATATCTAAAAACTTATAAATAACATAACGTAGGAAACACAACCTAAACACCTCGACTAGTAATATCATAATAACCTTGAAAATCTCTCTTCATACATGATTTCTACTAACAATCTCTATACACAGCATAAAACCCTCCCCCCCCCTTTTAGAACATTCTGAAGGAAGAAAAAAAAACAACAAAACAATAATTTAAAAGAAACCCGCAAGAAACACCAGGCAAATGCAACAAGAAACCAGCGATGTGAAGCAACCAGGACCGTTCCCGAGCTCTCCTTCCCACTAATGACAGCCAACCATTCAACTGTAAGGGACCTTTATGGACCCACAGATTGAGGCCAAACTATGAGGGTTCCTTGAACCCATAAAGCCTGGGGGAGGTGGCACCATTCCCTTCCCCAGGAACAACTAGCAGGCTGCGGTGCAGTCAGAAAAAAAGTGGCATATGCACAATTGTGCACACGCCACTACAATTAAACTCAACAACAACAAAAGCAGCAGCCTCGATAAATTATGTGCATCTCGATCAAACAGTCGGCCCTTCAGAACCATATAACGAACTTGGCAGGTCTATAATATGCTTGTATACTAACTCACATGCAAATTCTTTTGACACCTAATCGATGTTGATCTTTACTTCTGTCTTCTTCTAGCCAGATGGAATTGCCGTCCTGATACTGTCTTCATCTAAGCTTTAATAATTTAGTCCATGGATTCAATGTCAATCTGCACTTTTGGAAGATCGAGTCATGTGCACTTGGACGACGGTCGGCCGACGCAACGTAACATTCAGTGTAGAATCCCATAGCAATTATAAACCTTCATAGCTAATTGGGAATGAAACTTCCAATAAATTATTATACTGATATCTGCAAAAGCTCTTCGAAATCGTCTCATTTATAATTCTGGCGATCCGCACTCGTCTCATGATTACTTTTATTTCATATCCGTCCTAGAGGTATAATAAATAGAGATAATACTTCACACGATAACGTAAGTCTCCTCATGATGACTGTGAGGTTGTCCGTGAATTAATAAGTATGAAGAATAGGGTGTGTATGCCTCTGAGGTGTAAGTGTTGGTGAAGTGTTCATATTCGATTGACGTATTAGAAGTATGCACTATGAAGTACGAAGTGTCTTTGAATTTTGAAGTGTGAAGTGAGTCATGTGTATATGAAGGATGATATATGAGATGGGTATGCTTCTGTAAACTACAAGATATGAGGTACGTATACCTCTGTAAACTACGATGCATGAGGTGCGTATGCCTCTGTAAACTACGAGGTATGAGGTTGGTATGTTTCTGTCCACTACAGGTATGAGATGCGTATGTTTCTGTGTCAGATGTGTGGTATGATATGTGCGTGCTAGGTACGACGTGTGCCTAAGAAGTACAACAAGGTATATCTGTGATGTAAGAAATGAGAAGTTTGATGTATGTTTGTGAAGTACGAAATATGAAGTTCAAAATACAATGTTATTTCAGTAAGCATATCATCATAGCTCCATTTAAATTTATTCCTCGCCAATCAAGACATGTGCTAAAGTCGTATTAACTGCCATGTCAATAATTTTCACTTCTGTAATCTAATCGGAAAGAAACGAGTTCTCGTACTTTACCTTAACGGACTGAGTTGAATCTTAAATAATCGTATGGTACTGGAGACACATATTTTCTAACACATAATCCTTGTTACCACCATCAAAAAATAATTTGCGCATTTGCCAGTGCCATGGTAAATGTCAAGGAAGATTACAAAGATACAACGGACAATGGTGATGAATCGATGCCTTTCACGCAAAGTGAAAGGAGATGCTAACCACTCAGTGATAAATAATTTAAGAATAAAGAATGTCAAAAAAAATAGCCAGTTTCACTGTTTACAGAAAATAACAACTGTAGATATACCAGATACAGTTTCGTGGTGTTTGACTCAAGACCTCGTTATGCTGAGTGATACGTACGAATGCCTATAATAGCGACTTTGTAGCATTATTGTAGCGTTATTTTTAATGGTGAGATGGTACAACGGTTGACGCTTACAGGCAAAGCGGTGGATGCCGATGGACTTGAGCTCAAATCTCCGTTGAGTACAAATGAATATTCTATAACTGCATGATAATATTTATCATCTTAATTCTGACTCCTAGAATAGAAGTTCCATTAACTTGACAGACTATTTCCAGAAAATAGTAATTGTGACCTAGATCAAGCAGAGTGGTAGGTAATATTATTTAGCTGAGAATCACTCATTCTTGACTTAAGATCTGAAGCAGAATTAGTCTTACTGTTGTGTTCTTGGGTAGATTTATTTCTTCAAACTGGTATTCACTGGAATTACAAAGTGCTCAAAAATCTCTTGGGCTGGAACATTAATTTGGAATTATAGTGAATTCCGACAAAGAAACTTTGGATTATATTATTGTGATACTTCGAAAGACTCATTACATCATCACAGTCCAGGCCATTGGCACATTAACATGTCTGAGATGACATACATATCAACACATTAAATACTGGAAATTATTTCGAATACCACGGGAATTCAATTAGAACTTCATACGTGTGGACTCTGTGATAGAAATTTAAGTACTGTTTCGGATTTAATTCACACTACTGTAAATTCGCTTTAAAGTTTTACTGTGCAGTCAATGAAAAAAAAATTGTTAAAGTTTACAACAAGCAGAAAATTGGGCGCTTGTCCACGGGACACGAACTTCAGAAACTTTTGTTGTTAAACTTTAAATTAACCTTTTTTCTCAGCTATTATAATTTTACATATTTGAAAAATCTATAGTGAAACAAACCAACAAGATCTCACAATATAACCTAAAGTGAAAAACTTTATTTTAAATCCTACCTATGAAGGGTTAGAATCCTTGAGAATGATAAATTGCTCCAACTTTCCAGACATGATAATCTTTCTGAGGCGAAAGCTTCTTTAACAAAGCAAGAAATAAAAATATTTTGATGGAATATTTGGTGAAAAGAATTTTTGTAAATAAAATTGCTTTGGGTTTGATTAGTAGATGGAAATAAAGTTAAAGAGTTTCAGCTTCAGAAAGAGAAATAAGAGAGACTAATCAGGCTACAGTAAGAATAAAGAGAAAGAACAGAAACTAATCAGGCTACAGTAAGAATAAAGAGAAAGAAGAGAGACTAATCAGGCTACAGTAAGAATAAAGACAAAGAAGAGAGACTAATCAGGCTACAGTAAGAAGAAAGAGAAAGAAGAGAGACTAATCAGGCTACAGTAAGAATAAAGAGAATTGCAGCTGCAGGAAGAGGAACGAGAGAGACAAATGCAACTACAAAAAGTAGAATCAGAACTGCAATTACAGGAAGAGGAAAGAAAAAGAGAACGTAGGCCAATGCAGATGCAGTACTAAAAGGAAGAAGATGGAAATGCAGTTGCAGAGAGGAAAAGAAGAGAGGAAATACAAATACAGAGCGAAAGATAAAACGAAGAGGGGCAATTTCAATTTAAATTAACAGAATTAGAACTGGCAAGTTGACCCCACCGCTTTAACATGCCTTCAGCTGTTGATGTTTCTAGAAATGTTAGGTTAGTACACCCTTTTAAGGATAAAGAAGTTTATACATATTTTCCTAATTTTGAATAAAAGTGATTTATTGGCAAAGCTCGTGAAACCAACACTTCTGTGTCAGTACAACAAGGTGCTGATTATGATGTGGTTAAGAAATATATCTTGAAGGGTTATAAGTTGGTACCCTCTGAGGCATATCAACAAAGGTTTGGGAACTGTAAACAAAAAAAGAAACTGAAAAGACCTATGTCAAATTTGCAAGAGAGAAAGGACGATTTTGTTATAGTGATGTACAGCCAGGAAGACTGTGATGACCTGAAACAACTCATAGTAATTGAAGAGTCATAGAATTGCGTCCAAAGTAACGTTAAAGCCTACCTTGGTGAGCAAAAGATCGAAACTTTAGAAATGCTGCTTGAACAGCTGACGATTATCCGTTGACTCACAAAGTTTCTTTGTCAGTAAGTCTTCCACTCAGTAGCTTATTGGTTAAAAGTCATTTCAGTCTCATTCGAGTACTTCCAAATCTCAAACTGGCAAATCTTTAAAGAATTAAGAATCTAATAAGACTGATCAGATAGCCTTATCTCGTCCTACGTGAGCCTATTGCAAGAAGAAAGGATTCGTTATTTCTGATTGCTACTGATTGAAAAATAAGCAACATAATCATAAAAGAGCTATTCTAAATATAGTCCGGTAAATCAAACAATCACCATAACAATCTGTGTTCATTCTGATGGACGGTATGTGGGTCTTTTGTCACCTGGCACCTGTTCGTTAAAATATGCAACTGTGTTGCATGCAGATCTTTCCAGAACAGAGATACATACACTTTGGACACATACTGGTATTTGGTAGCAGCCATATCTAGCTCGAAATTCAAATTGGCCACAAGACAGGGGGTTGTGCAATTCCACATGGATTTACAATTGGCCAAACATAGGATTTGATCGGGAAATATAATGTACATATCACCAAAAGAACCTTTCAGCCGACGATAGCTCTACAGCCGCGAGAAATACATGTTAATGTATAAAACGTACACTGATGGGTGCAAACAAAAGTGGCTGAATATTTTTGCAGGTTTTACGAATAAGCGAGATCATCCCCTAATCGGCCAGTCAATAGCATTACGGGTGTGGGTCTGATTTATCGGCCTATTTAAAATGTTCTTATTTCTAAGAGATCAAGGTCACAGTCATGTATTTAAAGCAATACATTTGTTGGGTCAAACAATCCCCAGTCTATTTTATCTTTGAGAATTATGAGCAATTTATGTCGAAAGATTCAATATCACTAATGATTCTGCCAATCCTATCCCATTAAATTTTAAGGGACACAAGAACTTCTCACTGTCTTTTTTTATTAAGTATTTTTGCCTTTTTCTGAGAAGTCGTCGTCTAATGAAAAAGTTCTTGTTGGGGGTGTAGGATTCGGCTTTGTAAATATTCCTGTCAATTGTGTAAATTTGTCATCAGACTTAGTCCAGTGACCCGTGACAGTCGGAACAGTAAGGTCTTTTGCCGTCAATGACCTACCTGTAGATAAGGTTGTGGTCTCATCAAGGGTATTCATTTATTACTAGGCAATGACCTAGCTGGAGATAAGATTGTAGTCAATCCTCATGTAATTAACAGCCTTGTTTGGATTGGAAAGACGAACCTAATCGAAATAAAATCCTTACTGTATACACAGCTTATGACGTTACTTGAGCTATGGCGTAGAAAGCTCTTGAGAATGATATTGATCAGGAAATTATTCCTTTACTGACACATTTTTTGGTCTGTCATTTGATGAAGTCACTTTTGCCCCTTGAATGAATCAATCGAAAGGTATTGATCACAGAGCAGCAGAGGGGGCGAATCGGACATTTTGTCCAATCGTTATTTTGCTTAATTATTACTTTCTGCACTCAACGATCTAGTGTCGTCAGCGCCTGGTAAAAAAAAAACGACGACGTCGTTGGGGGATCGTCGCGTCGTCATTTGGTTTAATTAACACCTTCTGCGCGCCGATTCCCAGCGTCGTCAGCGTCCGGTAAGCACGTCGACGACCGCGTCGATGTCATTGCCCCCTCTGCTGCTAAGAAGTTATTTACAATGAAAATTATTTACAACTAACCGAATATTTGGTCAAGTCCGATACGATATCGTGTCCGAGGATCATGTAAATTTATCGTTATGAATCCATGTGGGGTCGACTGAGCATGACTAAAAAAGTTTCGAAAAACATTAAAGTCCATGTCACCGCCGCACCATGTCTGCCAAATATTTCGTAGCGTGTGTGTATCAACGCCGTTGAATACAGCAAGAATATTGCAGTTATCTCTGATTACTTTTGGAATCTGAGTGTATCGTTGAGTGACATATATCACGTCAGTGTTTTTATGCCTGCCTCTGGAAAATATCCTAGCTGGGTTCTTTTGATTGTCTAACATAACATCATCGTACACGACTAGATTGTTAACGTCGCCATCAATATCATCAATACCCGGTGCATCATTGATATCCGTAATAAACTCAATAACATTCTTTTTAGCGATCGCTGATGCATTCTCGTTGAAATCTTTCAACACCTCGTAGCATCGTTGATCATCTACGCTAGGAGCAACCAAATACAACTTATCCCACTTCATCCATCTCATTATTAAATTGAGTAACAATTGCGTCTTGCCGGATCCAGATGGTCCGATGATAATCATCCGGATCGAGTTTGGTAACGCTGCAACATGCTTAACTGGTTCTCTTGTTTTAGTCGCCGAAAAATCAATTATATTCATATCTCTATACATAAATTATGGATCTATATTGTGTGAAGTGTAGAGTGCGTACTGGCACAAATGATATGACAACCGTTACGACAAGAAATAACAGATCGGCGCTTACTGGTAAGTGTGTACAATGCGGTACAAAGAAATTTAGATTTATTTCTATTAGACCCGGAGATGTTTTAAAAAAAAGCGAGGAGGTGACATCGCAGCCAAATTGGCAAAACTCCCCGGAACACCGTGGGCAAAGTATCCAGGAGAAAAACACCTCCCAGGATATAACTACTGTGGCCCCGGAACACGATTAGATATTAGACTCGATGATCAAAATCAGCCCAAACCCGGTGAGTATCCAATAAACGCTATCGATAAGGCGTGTCATGCTCATGATGTTGCTTACAAAAGTAGCGATCTGCAACAGCGTCATATCGCGGATGTAAAATTAATTCACGCGCTAAATGCTATTCCTGATAAATCCGTCAAAGAAAAATTGGCCTCATGGTTGGTAAAATCGGCTATGAAAGGTAAATTAATGATTGGCGCTGGTAATTAATAACAATCATCCAAGAAAAACGATGGATTCCATCTATTATTCTCCGAGAGGATACTGGAAGGGGAAGGCCGCAATTGGTAAGCTTGCAAGCGCTGCAAAGGTAACAAAGACCACTGCGGCTAATTGGTTATCCAAACAGGCTATATGGCAAATCTATCTACCACCGCCTAAACAAATCAACTTCTCGCGCTTTGATGTCAGCGTACCTAATGAAGTTCATCAGGCTGATATACTATTTCTGCCGCATGACAACGGTTACAAATACGCGCTAACCGTAGTTGATGTTGCGAGTCGATACAAACAAGCGGAACCGTTGAAAACAAAGTCAGCAACTGAAGTAGCCGATGCGTTTGAGCGGATTTATCGAAGAGGTCCTCTGCGCTGGCCAAATCTATTACAAGTTGATCCTGGTAGTGAATTTCGCGGCGCTGTTTTATCAACGCTGAAACATCATAGCGTCGCGATACGACGAGGTCATACTGCGCTACATCGTGATCAGGCAATTGTTGAACGATTCAATCGGACTCTCGCTGAACGGTTATTTGGATATCAATACGCGAAGGAATTCATCCAAGAAAAACGATCTCGTGAATGGGTTAAAAGGTTGCCAGGTGTAATTGCAGCGTTAAATAACGAGATTACCCGAGTAATCAACATGAAGCCCAGCGACGCGATTAAATACGAGTATATACCCGGAAAATTAAAAATAAATAGCGTTTCTAAGCCGATTCTTGGCGATGTCACTGTTAGATATCTATATGAACCAGGAGAGCTTGAAGGCGGTAAAAAAAGGGCTACCGATCCTATTTGGAGTGTTACCACACATAACATATCAACGATAACACGATCAATTGGTAGACCACCGATCTATAGACTGGATTCAACTGCTCCTCAGCGCGGATTTACACGCGAGCAACTACAAGTGATACCTAACGATACTCAATTACCCCCGCGTGGTCTTAACTAGCGCCGTTGCGTCTATTACACTCAAGACAGGTCAACCTCACATTGTTTTTGACATGACCGAGACTGTTATCGATCCTATCCACGGTAAATTGGCGAGTGTCTTTATCCGAATAACGCCAACTCATTATACAATTGCAACTCGCGCAGTGATTATTCTGTTGTTGTCGTAGCGAGATTATTAATTCGGCATCAATATCAAAACGCCGCTGTTTTTTTTTATCCTGTTGGCGGTAACCCGAGAGTTTTCTATCAATGACGCTTGCATCGATGGTGACTTTGTCGCCGGCTTCGTCGGTGGCTTCGTCAATAACAATTCTTCGAAGCTGATTTATCCTTCGTACTCTGGACACTGCAAGATAGACTAGATTCGACCATTCGATGCGATTATCAACTATCCAAACAATTGTGTCCGTGATGGTTAGTCCCTGCGAGGAATGTATTGTTGTTGCGTATCCTAGCGTCCACGGGGATTTATCAGCACGTAGCGCGTCCTCGACGACGCTGATATCAACGAGCACGATATCATTCAGCACGAGAATTTGTTTTTCTGTCCGACCTGGAATTTCAACTTCAATGTTCTGCCGCCGTGTGTCCGCGGGTCTATAACATAACGGCACTGGACGCGTTGGAAACTTTTCCTTATGCAACGTAAACAACTTCCGCTGAAGTGTGTCTCTGACTATCTTTCTACTCGCTACAATCAAATCGTTTGGTCTCCATGTTTCCCAGAATTCATTTAACGGCGTTTCCGGAATCACCTCGCGAATTATTTCACATTGAATTCTATCCGGCTGTAATCTGATTAATTTCTTAACCTCGCGCAGTTGTTCATCAAGTGCTCGGTAATCAGTATCGGTTTCTTCATAATAGTCCACAAAACCCCTTAACCAATCATGTGGACCCTCGCCGACAAATGGTGGTGGTTGGCCATGGTCCCCACACATGATTACCGCTGTATTCGCGCGCAGCAACCACTCAAGAAACATTTGTAAAGTATCTAACGAAACAGTACATATCTCATCCCAGATGATAATGTCGGGAATAAATTTTTCACCCATTCGATCAGGAGTCCACTCACCGCCGCTGTATCGAAAAAAGCTGTGATAAGTAACGGCGTCAACATTTCGTTGTTTTATCTCTCGCGCTAGTCTATGGGTCGGTGTAAGCACGATTATACTTGCCCGCGTTCGAAATAATTCAATTGCCCGAGTCGTCTTTCCTGACCCGCCACAGCCGCTTAAATAAACCGTCTTGTGTCTACAAATTGGATCAGAACACGATGGTGCATTAGACCATTCTGACAATTTATCACCGCGTAAGTAGTTGTTCTCAACGGTGACATCTGCTGACGGGGAATAATCGCGTCGTATTTCATTTTTAATTCTCCATGTACCCCAACTCTCGTCCGGACTAGTAAACTCGGCTACGTTTCCTTTATACGCTACGTCAACATAAAACGAATCAACGGCTACTCTAACCGCGGTATCGGGGAATCTATTTATCATCGAGAATAAATTGATAGCGGCATATCCCAGCATAGACGCCCTCAAATGTGGATACGCCGGGCTGTCTCCATCGCTGTAGGTAACAACTGTACCCAACCTCGTTCCATTGGACAAGAAAGCTGTTTTGCAGTTCACGTATCTATTTTTTGCCACTGTGTCCTTGATTACGAAATCATATTCTGCGTCATCTATAATCAGCCGTGAGCAATATCGTTTGTAGTCGTGGTTTTTTCCACCTTGTGTGAACTTACCAATTATTCTTCTACCGAGATCTTTTGCCTCGCGGTTTCGTTGGTTAAATATCCTCCTGGACCATTCGATGATATATTCCTCGTCGGCATCAATGTTTTTTCTGGACTCGTCAATTATGCTATCTAGACGCTCCGGTTCTGGTAACCAGACTTCAGTCTGTGCCCGGTATGATATAATCGCGTCACTGACAATCAACGAAACTAGCATGCTACAATCAATCATATACCGTAGCAGCGCTATTGGCAGCCATCTCTTTTCAGCCATGTGTCTACCGATCCAAATATAGCAACAGCGATGGAGTCCTGCCGCGAATTCAAATGATACTATGCGAGCGAATCCGGTTAAATCAAAATCAGGCAGTGGTCCATTAATAGCAACACGAATCATTTCATGACTGGGGTGTCCAAATCGTCTAAAGTACTCAGCGGCGGATCCATACCCGAGAAAACTCGCTGGATAACAGGCAACCATATCAACCGAGATCATAGCGTCGCGGTTGTATTCAGTGTTCCATAGTCCACCGTGATAGTATTCCAAACAACTGGATTGTACATCCGGTAGAAATTCTCTGCGCGTTGGTCTCCACGCATTTTTCCTTGCTGCAACATGAGCTACAACCGATGGAATCGTAAAACAATTTGTTAGCAGTTGTTCATCATGCTCCTCAAATTCTATGGCGGTTTTTTTCATCCTGTTGTGAAATGCTTCAGTGCGATATAATTCACCGTTTGGTCTTACAAACTGATCAAAGGTATCCGCATCGTTTTCAGCGCTGCGAAGTAACCACATTGATACAGGGTCGTTTTTACACAAGTAGGCAATAGCATCAAATAGTTTCCTCTCCGCGAGAAAACCGTCCTTGGAGAATTGTTCTCCCAGGAATTCTTCGGGGATATACTTTACTGTTCTATCCCGTGGAAATATTGTGATCACGGGCGTCCATGCGTGTTCGTTATGATCAATAATTTTGATTGGGGCTCCCTTCGATTTATACTTCGATTCGTATAATACTTCACCGGTTATCGTTGTAACGGTTATTGGAAATCTCAGCGATGTTTCTAATCTCGCTATGTCGCTGATGGTTGCTCCACGCTCTTTTACGGTTAGTTCCCACTGGTTGATTTTGCTACGTCGTAAATCAGTCAATTTGTTTCCTCGACATGCATTTGTAAAATGCTCTATTATTCGTTCTGCTACACAATTTATCCCAGTTGACTGTTTCATCGGTTTCAGTTTTCCGATATCAGGTTTCTTATTTAACGGGTATATTCCATAAACAACTGCTGTTTCAGGATACGCTCGTTCATAGTATGGTTTGTCAATTCCGGTTAACAACCCCGGCTTGGAGTCGCGGCTGACAGTAACTGTTTTCTTGTCGCTGAGAACTGGTTCAAATTTATCACGCATGATCCAATCGCCTGATTCCACCCGGACAATGAATTTTACTCTGAAGAAATACCTTTTACCGTCAAGTTGTGATATTATCATTGCTGCGCGGTTGTCGTTCATGGTAGCATCAACAATGCCATCAATTCGAAATGTTGACCAACTGTGAGATGCGCCATCACGCTTGAATTCATTGATACAATCGCGTATTTTACTCAACAGGGTTTTATCGTTTATTAACGCTTTTGGTGTGTCCTTGAGGACTCTATCGAGATTAAACCTAATATTTTTCCGGGGCTTAATTGCTGCCAATCTCTCGAACTCATCCATATAATTAAAACAAGTATTTAAATGAAAGAATATAGTATAATGAATCACTGCAAATGGTTGATGATTGGGTCGACAACCCCGTGCAATAAATCATGTAGAGGTGAATTCTGCGGGTATCATTTACAAAGCGTTCGTAATGGTTCTCTTGGCCCCCTCCCGTGCTTGGTTTGCCACGTCGGTGTAAGAGGAAAATCACAGTTGTGTATCAATTGTGGCGGAAAGCGATACAGGGAACTAAAACGCTATTATGACAAGCGAATTAAAAACGCCGTCATTAACCCCACCGCCGACTTCGTCATCAAAACCCCCCAAGACTACGTTGAAAGATTCATAATTAAACCAAATAATAAATTAGACAAGTAGTATTATTATACAAATGGACCAAGAATTTCAGCCGCATCCCCTGCTCGTCAATTACGAGGCATCTCGCGACGGTATTGTTAGAAATCGTAGACTGAAGAAGCCGGTTGGATGGAAAAACAATCACGGGTATTTAATGTTTACTGCTGGAGGGAAAAAATATCTCTGTCACAGAATCATCTATGAATGTTTCCACGGATTGATCAAAGATACTCTCGTTATTGATCACATTGATTCTAATTATCAAAATAATAGACTGTGTAATCTGCAAGCCATCTCTCAGAGTGAAAATAGTAAAAAAGGCCAAACTGGTAAATACTCAAAGAAAGCAAAACCCGTAAAGTCATTTGATACAACAACTCACGAGGAAAAAATATTTCTGTCGATGAATGAGGCAGGAAAATATTTTGACATTTGTATCGCCTCAATACAATTTGTTGCAGAACGAATATATCAAACAGCGATCTCAAAAAAGACGGGTCATAGAATTCGATTTTCATATATAACATCAAAGGGAGATAACTCGTTTTGTGATAGCGTCGCATGACAAGAGTTACGTCCCTTGAAGTCTAATTAATGTTGCGTCCCTTGAAGTCCAATTAATGTTGCGATTAATTAATCATTTTACGATGAAAACTAATGAAATACACGCTATTATCTAACAGCTGTATTCTTTTTTTTAATGTTTTATTTGAGTATTTGGTTTCATTTAAATGCCGTGAAACACCATTAATAAGTATTTAAGGATTCAAACGATTCAAGGGAATTCAAATTAACACACACCTTGTGACTGACGCCGCTGTATTAGTCACTTTATATACAAGATGACTCGTTATAAGCCTGGGGCTTTCGAAAGCCAATTCAACTAATCAAAACTAACCCACGCTCTTGACCCGGGCGTGTGGTTGTCTTTTGTTCACAATCATGCAACCGGGTTAATTTAATTGGGTTGCTTTTGATTGGTTGAATTGGCCGTAGAGTTCCGCCCCGCCGTTTTATGTTTGTGCTGTCTTGTACCGTCCCATCATCCATCAATCATTTCATTGTAAATATATTCATCCTTAATTAAGTACATGTAGTGATGTCCCCCAAGCATATCTTCTGGGCGGTCTACGATGACGTTTGTCACCCTAGGCCTCCCTCCCGGAGATGTATGCTTTGGGGTTCCAAGATGTGAATGTCCTTAATTAAGTATATGTATATGCCTGTAATCTGCCACAACACTCGAGTGGAGATCTACGGCATTGTACTGTCCATGTATGCCTGCAATCTGCCACAACACTCGAGTGGAGATCTACGGCACTGTACTGTCCATACAAAAAACGGGGTCAAAAATGGCCCCAATAATTTTATTAAAATTTTTGATATTAGAAATAAGATGTTTTATAAGAATAATGAATATCGAAGACATCAATAATATATTAACTGAGATTTCAAAATTAAAAAATCAAGGAATTGAATTATCTGATGGTCTCGACAGTGAAAAAATATTATCCGATTATGAGATTATTAACGAACAGTCGAAACGGGGGCGTTTTACCCTGGCCCGCGAGTATTTTTTTATAAAACGATTACAACATACGATTAATGAGAACCTGTACCACAATGACGCAAATGCATTCATTGGACTATTTACTGCCGTTGAAATAATACGAAAAAAACTCGGACGTGTTTATGAACGACGCCGGGAGATTTCTAGTAAGATCAAAAACATTAGAAGGATTATAGACGAAAACTCCGTGGAGCTCCCGATGGTACACTCGGCGGAAAATTAGAAAATTGCGGATCAATTTACAATAATGGTAGGTGAATCACTTACTACTCGGCTAGCCAGAGAGCGGCTAGCAGCGCTTAAAAAGTTTATACCGTTACGAGACAGAGTGAGAGAGAAACTTCAAACGCGACAACAAATGCAAACCGATTTTACTGTTGGAAGCGAACAGTTATTTGCCCCGGTAACTAAAGCGACTAAGGATGTTACGGCGGCAACTGTACCCGTTCTTGGTGCGCTTGAAAAGATAGCGGCAGAGACAAAACAAACAAAAAGGTCTTTAGAAACACTCCCTGCAAAAATAGCGGCTGCTACAACACGGAGGCCACCACCACTCGCTATAACCGAACCACAAGAACCTTATGTTACAATGGCCGACGAAGAAGAACCAGGCGCCACCGCAAGAGAACCAGAAGAAGAAATACCCGAAGAAACACCAGAAGAAGAAATACCGGAAGAAAAAGAAGGGAATATACCCCGTATTGTACTCAAGAAGAGCACAATAGATCAAATTAGAGGCTTCAGCAACAGGGAAGAATTAATTAATTTTACTGCCAACAATTTTGCTAAGAACATACGAGATAAGAAGCATATCAATAGCGGTTACGAGAAAAATATAAAGTCGTTAAAAGACTGGGCAAGAATAGTGTATTTAGCAAGTAAACATAAAGATGCATTACCACATCGTAGTAAATCCGATTACGACGCATTCCACAAGGAAGTTAAGAGTATAACACCAAAAAAAGGAAAAGGATACCCTGTTGGTAAAGAATCCTACGGCGTTACCTGCCCTAATAGTGTTCTCAGTGATATATCACGGCTGGAAGTACTAATCGGAGGAAAACGAGCCGGAAATAACTCTCCGGAAATAATCAATGAGGCCGCTGATATTTGCAAGCGTTTATTTGCAGGCGGTATTATGGACATTAATGCATATCGAACGCTCATAGACGAGCTCGTGGATGATTAATTGGAAAACTGGTGTTTTTAATAAGGATGATCATACACTACAACCATGATAAACCAGTACTCGTCTACGTGGTAAACTCGCGATTGCCTGTTTACCGCGCGTACTATGGAGATGGTCTCGGTAGCACCATTGCGGGGTTATTTACAAGAATGGCTCCAAAAGTAGCGCCGTTAGCCAAACAATTAGGAATGAAGGCTATTGATGTTATTCGTGATAAGGGTATTAGTGCTATTGGAGATGTTGCCGGAAAGGCGCTTTCTGCCGCGCGAGACAAACTAATGTCGTTGGTGAAATCCAGGAGAAAAAAACAGAAACCACCGGTGATGCCATCAACGACAGTGATGCCTGCAAATGTCAGTAAAGTAATAAATAACGCCGTGGAAGAAAAATTAGAGTCGTTGGCGACGACTCAGTCGTTGGCGACGACTCCGTCGTTGGCGACTTCGCCATCCGCCGATGCGGCAACCAACGCGCTCATGAACGCGATAGCGGGGAGTGGTTTAAATTCAAAGAATTTACGACGAAAAAATCGCAATTGAAAACATCAACATGATAAATAATAGAATGTTTGCGCGTACCGCTGATCCCGCGTTTGATATGGATGCCCCAGTGCGCAGGGATGATTCTGTCCGTGATTATCAATATTATTCTTATTATGCAGCGCAACCCGACCTACGATCGCGAATTGAACTTCAGGTCCAAGATACCAGTAAATACTTTCTGCCGTGTGAAGCGTTTATCGAAATTGAGGGAGAACTCGTGACAAATGCCGCCGATAATACACCATACGCAGATGACCATCGTGTTCGAGTTGGCTTCGTCAACAACGGTATCATGGCGTTATTTGAGAGCGCCAGATATCTTATTGACGGGCGAGAAATTGAATCAATAGAACGCGAGGTTGATGTTGCAACGACGATAATTGGGTTGGCGAGATACTCGGATGATTATACAAGATCGGCGGGCCCATCTATGATGTTTGCGAAGGACACCACCAATAACGCTGACCATATTCAGTACATCAACGTGCTGGCGGAAAGAGATACCGCAACTGACCCACAGGCTGAAGCAGCCAATCCAGACCGCAGAGCAAGACCAGGTGCTAATTTTAATATTATAAAAAGCACCAACAATGATTACAATCTAGGATTCGCAGCACGAGTAGGAATGTTGCAAGGACCACGCCGACAGTTTTCATGCGCGATTCCACTCCATCACATATTTGGATTCTGCAGAAATGTCAGAAAAGTTGTCTATGGGGCTAAGCATACAATCGCGCTGACGCGAAGGGGCGATGATAACAATGCAATATGGCGTGCTGCTGGCGTCGCTGCCGGTAAAGTCATTTTAACTAAAATGGCATTGTGGATGCCGGTGCTGACTCCATCAGTTACCACGGAAGCACGATTGTTAGCATTTATGGAACAGGGAGGGAAATCGTTGTTGAGTTGGCTAGCGGTAACAACTGATGCTAAAGAGGATAACGTCGCCGATACGTTTACATGGCACCTGGCATCAAAACAGGGTGTTTCAGCCCCGCGTCATATATTCATAGCGCTACAGAATAGGGAACGATTGGGCAGTCAAGAACGCAGCCATATGATATTTGATCAATTAGGAGTCAGGGATGTTTCGCTGAGAATAAACGGACAACAGGAACCATCCGAGGATATACAGCTTAATTACGGCGACAACCATATCGCACGTGTGTACCATCGATTGCTGTCGTATATGGGTCGTGATCAAAACGTCGACACTGGTTTGCAAATATCACAACTTGATTTTAAAAACCTGTATCCGATTTATTATTTTTCACTGGAACATCTTGATTTAACGAGACAATCCGTCGTTGATATACACTTCCGAGCTCGTATAGCCCCGGGTGGTGTTAATTATAGAGCGGTTGCTGTCATTCTCAGCGATAAATCAATGCTGCTAGAAGGTGTTGGTGGACGAATGAGAATCGTTGATGCGCCAGTGGAAAACATGTAATTGAAAGCACAAAACGCGTTTACAATAAATGTCGTATAGTGTCGTCAGTGTAGAGTTGACTGATGGTCAAGTCAAGAAATTACGATCAAAGTCGGCTAAACAATGCGGAACCACAATAACGCTGAAGCCGTCGCAGATGGCGGGTGGTAATCATAAGATATCGTTGACGGCGCGTCAAATAAAACATTTCAATGATGCGATGAAGAATAAAAAGGGTGTTCAAATAGATTTTTCGGCCGCAGCAATTAAAAACATGGAAAAGACCGGTGGGATATTTCCGCTGTTAGCTGCGATTCCGGCATTAATTGCCGCGGCCGCACCAGCAGTGGCTAAGGCGGCGGCGTTAGGAGCCGTTGGTACCGCGGCGGGGATGGCATTGAAGAAGGCAACCGGGAAAGGCTACAAAAAAAAACGACCCGTAGCCGGAAAGGGTCTAAGACTACCGGGAACCCCGTATTCATGGTATTCGGGAAAGGGTCTAAGACTACCGGGAACCGTTTATTAACGCAGGAGTCAATGACTCCTGAGTCAATGACTCCCATGTCTAATTTTGATTTAATAGACGCCGCAAACGCGTTAGCGATAAAAAACTTCAGAGGTGTTTTTATGAGGGATCAATTACCGGCGGCCCCAAGGAATACTGAAACCGGTATAATTAACCTCGATGGGTCCTCCGGAGCGGGAACTCATTGGGTTGCATACGCGATTGATCCGCGTGCGATCGTCTATTTTGATTCATACGGGTTAGCCCCGCCGAAAGAGTTTATGCGGTATATCCGGGCGTGTTCAGCCCCGGCGTGTTCAGCCCGGGTTTTTTATTCCACGCTGCCAACACAGCAGTTAAGTGACCCACCGATATGCGGCCGTGAGGTATTGAACGTACTCGCGGCGATTTCATCATCGCGAAAACCACCTCATGTGGTTGTAAACGAATACACTAGTGGGGTCGTAGAGGCCCGGCGGGTTAATTAGAAACGTCGTTTTTTTCTACAATAACGATGATTGATATTTGGGGACGACCGGTTTCGGCGCTGAAAGAATCCACGGAAACGGCCGCCGCCGACATAAAAAAACTAATTGAGGATGAAATCGCTGATATGTTAAATTTAATCAGTGTTGACCCAGGCGAAATAGTTGTATTTCAAGACCGCCAGGGTAAATTGAAATCCGGTAATGTGTCACTGAATGATGTTTTAACACGACAGCGTGATGCCGCCGAGGACACTATCGCGTTATATACCGGCGACGGACGACTCAAACCGGGTGAACATATATCGGCGGTAACATTAGTCAAAGACGGTTTTATAAGGTTGGATAGATCGGTGACCGAACTTGACGCGCAGGTGAAAAAATCTGTCACCGAGGTGAAAAAATCTATCACCGATATACAACTCACTACCGCTAGTTTTTTCGGGACCCCGGCGGTAACCGAACCAAATCTTGCAGCAATAATGGGTGCTATTTTGGATTTTGCAACGCTGTCGGGCCAATTTGTCTCGTTACGGAAAAATGTTAACAGGATCGATGACAACTTTGATAAATTCTTTGGTAAAAAAAATACCAGACCGGATGAGATTACAACAACTATAAATGATATCACTGCGTATGGACAGGAAATAAAAACAATCAAACTTGATGTTGCAGAGAACAGAAATGGTGTAGTAGTACATGAGCGGGAAATAGAAATAATCGGCGCTAATGTTGCAAGGATCATAAATAATGTAGACTCGCATGGACGGAAAATAGAAACAATCAAAACTGATGTTACAACGATCATAAATAATATGGACACGCATACACAAGAAATAGGAATAATCAAAACTGATATTGAAGCGAACAAAAAGAGTGTAGACGCGCATACACAGGAAATAGGAACAATCAAAACTGATGTTGAAGCGAACAAAAAGGGTGTGGACGCGCATACACAGGAAATAGGAACAATCAAAACCGATATTGAAGCGAACAAAAAAAATGTAGACACGTATTGGCGGGGAATAGGATTAATCAAAACTGATGTTGCAGCGAACAAAAAAGGTATAGACGTGCATACATATGAAATAGGAACAATCAAACTTGATGTTGCAGCGAACAAAAAAAGTATGACCGAGAATACACGGGAAATAGAAACAATCAAAACTAATGTTGCAACGAACAAGAATAATATAGACGCGAATTTGCGGAGAATAGAAATAATCAAAACTGATGTTGAAGCGATTAAAGACGGACTACCGAGAATAACAGAGCAACTCGAAACTAATATTGAAGCGAACAAAAAAAATGTAGACGCGTATGGAGGGGAAATAAAAACAATCAAAACTGATGTTGAAGCGATTAAGGACAGACTACCTAGAATGACAGAGCAACTCGAAAAAATGAAAACACCTCATGGGATCATCGGCAGTGGCGTATACACGGTTCAATACGGATCATTCGATTGGACTCCTACGCGTAATGCAATAGATGTCACCGCAATTGTTAAGGGTATTTATCGATTGACATTGATTTCGGCGATGCAGTTCAGTATATCATCGCCGAGTTCATCCGGGTTTAACAATACAATATCAACAATCATCGACAAGGATACAATCGAACGGTTTATAATTAAAGCCGTTGATAGAAATCTAGCCGGGGCAAACATTACATGGTATGTGGAATTTGTAGCGAATCTAAGTAATTAAAAACACTAGTTCTTTTAAAATAAAAATGACCACCAAGGAAATTGAATCAGAGGTATCACCGACGTCACATCAATATCGATTCGATACCGCAAAAGAATTCTCCGCGAACTTGAAAACGCTTTCCGAACAATACCGTGCAAAAATAAAAAAATACCGCCGAAAAATAACCGCCATCGACGCGGTCGTGTACTCGGTGTCGGGTATAGTGGCCGGTACCGGTGTTATTTTATCCACGGTGACCACGATAGCCCCGATCGCTGTTCCAATCGCTGTCTCCGCGATGACAACAGTTGCTGGAGTCGCCAACGCAATCACTAGGAAGATATCATCGTGTTTTCAGAAAAAACTCAACGAGTATACAGTAAAACATCAAATAGTATCCGACGCATACTCGAAATTATCCGGGTTGATCTCGTTATCGATTGATAATTTGTTCGTATCCGATGTTGAATTCTCCACGATGGTCCAGTTATATAGCTCCGCGATGTCAAAAATCGAGGATTTTCAACTGGAAGCCGAAACCACCTGGTTGTTGAAATTAGACACTAAAGACAACAAATAATAATAATGTCGCTGAACCCCGAAGGGTTTCAATTACTTCAGCGGATCGCGGAGAACACCACTCCGGTACAAACAAATATGATATCAATAACGTCAACGAAACCCGAATTCAGTGTGAACTTCCCGTCGCCGGTTCCAGTGAAGGAAATAGCGCTGGCAAAATTGCGAGTATATCACAGTTGGCCTAATATTCGAGCGGACGCATTTAACGGACAACAACCTAATAACTCGCTGGTTTTTGCACGGAAAAATAAACCCGATGGGACCCCAGACTGGGAGGAGGTTACAATACCAACTGGGTCATACCAAATAGAGCAAATCAATAAAGAATTTCAACGCAGAATAAAATCGATCACAGGAAAGGAATCAAAAATCGCTATTACGGTTCATGAACCGACGTTATCATCGACGATTGAAATAAGCACACCGGGGTATATGGTTGATATTTATAACAGTTCAATAAGAACCATACTAGGATGGCCTAAGAATCCACCCGCGGATTTGCACACAAATGTGCAATCGTATCATGAGATTAATCCCAGTTATCTGAATGATTTGTCTATTATAAGAAACACGTTATTACCCAGCGAGTTTATATTTCAAGACAGGAATACCATGCAATGGTTTTTTCCGTATAAGAAAACTCCTGAATTGTCAGCCAAGGTCACAGTTCGTTTAGATGATATCACTGGTGCGTTTGCCGAGATTAATCGTAATTACCAATCACAACTAGAACAGCTACGGAAAACAAAAGCACGAAAACACGTTGAGGTGTTAAATCAACTTATATCAGACATGGAATATATTAATGAGCGAATCGTTAAGACAATATCCGATAGCAGCGATGATAATAAACAAAAATTCCTAACCGGGTATAATATCACAGAAGCCGATTTACCCGATTTCAAGTTTCCAGGATACAACGCACCTGAACTAAGAAAGTCTCTTAATGATTTTCTCAGTCCATCAACTTATATCCTCAGACACGATAACGGGGATGATGGTATGCATATTGCTCCATACAACGTAAATATCGCATCGGTGATAGCAATCAATCTAGTGTGTGATGTTATCGAAGGGAGTTACCAGGTAGATACCAATCAATCAAATCAAGCTCAACAGGGATATATCCTTTATTCATTTTCACCAACAGCCCCTCCGGGATTTTTAATCGTTGAGAATCCGATTAATCCGGTCTATATGCGATGCCATGATCGGTTTTTAACGAGAATTAATTTTAAACTCACCGATCAGTCAAATAACCTAATTGATCTACAGGAGGAGGAGTTAGTGATCACTCTGTTTGTAAGATCATTGTAAATAACTTCTTAGCAGCAGAGGGGGCAATGACATCGACGCGGTCGTCGACGTGCTTACCGGACGCTGACGACGCTGGGAATCGGCGCGCAGAAGGTGTTAATTAAACCAAATGACGACGCGACGATCCCCCAACGACGTCGTCGTTTTTTTTTTACCAGGCGCTGACGACACTAGATCGTTGAGTGCAGAAAGTAATAATTAAGCAAAATAACGATTGGACAAAATGTCCGATTCGCCCCCTCTGCTGCTCACAGTGATCCTATTTTTGCTATTCGTTCTCTTTATTCTAATCAGGGAGACAAATGACAATCACTCATTTTCGATCAGGAATAAGATCCCGAGATCTCCTGATAGTTTCAGAGGGCTATTAGCGAAACTGAGCGATAGAAGTACTTGTCTGTTATTTTACTAAAAAGGGGTCCCAAAGAGAAAATGGAGACCACCTGAAGTACTTACTTGTGACGAGTGGTCAATAAGCTATCAAATTGTTGTTCCTAATTCGTACAGACAGGAACGTCTTAGTGTAGCCCGTGATACTTCTTTTTGCTGGTCATTCAGGGATCAAAAAGGCTTATCACAAGATCATAAATCATAAAATGTGATGTTTGTAAATACTTGTCATATGGTAGGGAAACCCAATCAGAAGATACATAAAGTTCATCTGCAACCTATTCCTGAATCTGATACACCATTTAGTAGAATAATGGTAAATTGTGTCTGTCCCTTACCTAAGACCAAATCAGGCAACGAATACTTGTTGACCGTAATGTGTGAGTCCACAACATTTTCTAGAGGTAATTCCTTTTAGGAATATTAAAAGTAAAATCATAGGAAAAGCTAAGATATTTGTTTACACGATTTGGTCTTCCCAAATCTGTCCAGTCTGATCACGCGTCAAAGTTATGCATGAACTGCATCTAGCAATTTAAATCTTCTGCCCATCACCCTGAAAACCAACGAAATTTAGAAAGAGCTCGTCAAAGTTGTTTAAAATATCATTCGTTAATGTTGCTTTCGTACCCGAAAAAAAAGTGGGGTAAAGGGTTAATTTACTGTTGTTTGCTGTTAGGAAATTAATTAAATAATTATTAGAATGTTGTCTTTTTGAACTTGTTTTTGAACATAATGTACATGGACCATTGAAGTTGTTTAAAGAGAAACTTCTTTCAGACGAAGATCAAGAAGCGTTGCTTTACTATATTTCTGATTTAAAATACAGAAATTATCTTCTCGAATTAATCTTCTCGATTATGTTTCTGATTTTAAAAACTAGTTGTCAGAGGTTTGTGAAGTAGCAAGAACTAATCTTCAATCTGCTCAGTCATAAATAAAATTAAGGTATGACAAAAATACAAAGGAAAGGAAATAATTCTGGTGCTTGCATTGTTGATATCGTCATTTACAACAACGACATCAGGAAAGATCACATGGAAACCGTTCGGAAGTCCTTTGACAGAGTTAGTGATGTAAATTTGATATAACTTAAGAAAAGATGTTTTGCCATACTTGGGTTACACTTATAGGATGTATTGTGGGACAAGGCCAAGTTAAATCTATGGAAGTTAAAGCAAAGTCTTTCTCTTAATTCCCTTTGCCAAAAAGCAATAAATTAAATTTTGGGTATGGCTGGATATTATCAGAAATATTACTCCAATTGATGCATAATTGCTAAACCCAATTTCTTGAGTAAGATAACCAAGTTTCTTTGGTCTGAAAAATATGAAGAGGCTTTTGATAAGTTAAAGGTCATACTTAAGAGTGCACCAATTGTTTAGCTCCAAATTTCAGTCATTTAAAATGTCTGTAGATGCAGCTGATGTTGGGGCTGGTGGAGTATTGATTCAAAAAGACAAAAATGGTGCGTTTCATCCA